>CM066031.1:1774941699-1776406478 GCA_033557465.1 Ichthyophis bannanicus
GTTCAGGGCCCCCCACTGTTGCCTATTGTTAGGAAATACAATGTAATTCCTTACCTGGCTGACCAAGGCCTGCAGTACCTGGTGGAGACAGCGTGAGAATGTGGGCCGGCTCATTCCACCCACTGTGGCCACTGATGACTGGAAGCAACCAGAGGCAAAGAAATATAGGGCACTCAGGAGCTTGACCAAACCCGGTATGGCATAGGACTGGCCAGTCAGGGGCTCGAGGTCAGGTCTCAGATCCTCAAAGAGCTCCCTAATAGCCCCTGTGCTCATACGGTAGAGGGAGATGACCTGGTCCTCATGCATGCCCTGGAGCATGGCCCTGGGTCTGTAGAGGCGAGGCTGGTGAGGCCGCACCTCTGCATGCCTATGGCACTGTGCTGGCCCATCCCCGGCCAGTGGAGCCTCCACAGCTACAGGTCTCTGTTGCTGCGAGACTGTACCCATGCCCTGTGCCACATCCCCATGGACACCATCTCCCTCCTCAGGCAACCGCAGATCCACCTCACCATTCAATGACTGGATAGCACAAGCAGCAAACACAATGTGAGCCACCATGGACGACAGATAATGCAAAGACACATTGCCTAAAATGGTGTGGGGACAGGCAAATGATTAGAACAAACACAACACACCTGTACCTGTAGCAGCACCCACCAGCAGTGGTGTATCAATGATGAGGTGCATGGCCCCCCTGGGCTGCACGCAGCTGTAGAGAACCTATACTATGTGCTCCATGCACTACGTGCATTACAACCCTACGTAAGCATAGCACGCTTAGTGCCATGCAGCACACGTAGCGCACGTAGCTACGGTGCGTAACTAACACGCCATGCGCAATACACCAAAACGTCACATCATGCCATTGCTGTGTAATGCCTGTAGATGGCGCATTAAGCATATGCAAGTGCAATGCATGTGCGTAACGTGCCATGCTGGCGAATGCACACTGTACTGCATGTACCTGCCCCCATGGAGGAATCATGCGTGAATGTGCAGTCATGGCGAGACAGGCAGGCGCAGCACACATGAGCATGGCGTCCCCAGAAACGTTATGCATCCACCCGAGTGCCAGGTCTGTGATGCATATGTGGCACCAACTATGCCTTAATATAGCTGTGGGAGCACAATGGGTGGACGTAGAAGAGGGATCACATAACCCCAAAAAACATATGTATTGATATGATGGCCAGCCCTTGTTGAGAATGTGTACAGGTACCTGTACATGTGCCCTGCATCCTGCAATGGGTGATGCAGTGCACCGTGCATGTTATACGCATTGTGCATGTGTTATGGCGTGTTGCACGTGAACAAGGCGATGCCAGCCATGCCATCGACAGTACCAATGCGCCCGGTGACACATACTTGACCAAGCAACCTGGACACTTAGGTACAGCATATGACAGTCATGTGGCAAGGTGGAGAATGTGATGGCAGGGCACCACAATCCTAGGCGACGAGTAATGTATAATCTGTACGTCGAATGCGATAATGCACCATACATGTGCAATGGTAAGCACACGTGCAGCGCGCCCTCCACATGCACCAAGGAGGGTGCGGTATGTGGATGGTCCTGCACATGTGCAGACACAGAGCGGAGGATGGTGAGATCTGTGAGAGGTGAATGGAGGAAAGAGCGACGATAACCATGCAGGATGAGGAGACAATAGTCGACCAAGGTGGGGGAACACCTAGGCAGCAGTCCCCAGAGGCCGTTGGTATACAGGAGCCCGAGGTGGAGGAGGCAGGGCCATCAGCGGTGTCCCGGCCTACACAGGAGCAACCAGAAAGAGCACAAAGTGCCAAGAGAAAGAGGAAGTGCGTGCCTGAGGAGGCAAGAAAAAGGGCATTGCGATTCAGCCAGCGGGAGAACGACATCGTGCTGGCAAATGTGCTGGAAAACTATGATGTGCTGTATGGTCGCCTCAGCACCAAGACACCAGTGAGCACACGAACCATGGTGTGGGAGGAGATCCAGGAGGCTGTGAGTGAGGCTGGCGGCCCACGCAGGGACCTAGAAAGCCTCAGAAAGCGGTTTAACGATATCAAGCGAGGAGTCCATGCCCACATGACGGCAGAGAGACGCCATGCAATGGGCACAAGTGGAGGTGGACCCATTGGCCCTGTTCTAACCCCCCTGGAACAGCAGTTGGCTGAACGACTTGGGCCCATATATATACATGGACTGTCCCCAGTGCTGGACACAGCTCACCCACGTGCAGGTAAGTGTGAGATATGTATTCCATAAACAGCTACCAACTTATCACATGCAGGGGCAGCCAAAGGAGGGTGCGGGGCCATGTGCAGAGACTTGGTGCGAGGCCTCATTTGCATAAGAGGACTCAGTTGCATAAATATTTGCATAATGTTAGCATACACTAACTTTTAGTAAAGATGACTCTTAATGAGTATATGGATAAAGAAAGACTACCAGATTTCTACATTACTATAATCCAGTGCCAACTGCTGGGCACATTAGGAACTACTACAACCACTACCCATTTAGAGCCCATAGCAAACCCGCCGTATCGTAACAGCACTACCAGGACTCACAAAGCACTATACTCTACCTATCAAAAGGCAACACTGCAAATATCAAACAAATACATTTCAAAAGATAACAATACATGACCTACTAGGGAAAGAGAACAAGTGGCAATGTCAAAGAAACTACATAAACAGAATACCTAAGCTCAGTTACACATGCAGAACATAGACCATCACCAAACAAAGAACAAGGAATCACAATGTAGAAATAGGAAGACAATAATTGAACTGGGAACCCCAAAAGCCAAACTTGGAATGTACAGCAACACTGTAGAAATAAAACTATAAATTAATTTCCTCTTGTACTAAACAAAGCGCAGGCGTTAATGATGCACATTTCCCAGAGCTGACATATTTCAGTTAATAAATTCAAAATAAAGAGATAGTTCTCTACCTTTTGTGCATTTGTTTTTCAGTTGCAATTGCTCCAGTCACTTTCCTCTGGTTTCTTTGTGTCTTCAGCTAACTCTCCATCATCTGCTGTCCATTTGTCCTGTCTTCTCTCTTCTAGTTTCTTTCCATTCTCTCTCTACTGTACATCTGCTTTAATATACTAATCTTTCTCCTTTTGCTCTTTCTCCATCTTTCTTTATTCCTTTTTCATCCACTCACATTTTATCCCTGCATCCTCAATCCCCACGTACTCTCCCAATACCCGGCCCAGTCCTAGCCCCCCATCAGCCCATATCCAGTCCTATCCTAGCCCCACCATCAGCCTATTTCCAGTCCTAGTAACCCCCTCACAGTCCATTTCCAATACGAGCAACCCCCACAGCCCATTTCCAGTCCAAGTAACCCCCCCAGCCCATTTCCAGTCCTTGTAACCCCCCACAGCCCTTTTCCAGTCCTAGCACCCCCCCCCCACCCCCAGCCCATTTCCAGTCTTAGGAATCCCTCCAGTCCACTTTCAATCCAAACACCCCCCCTCTCCTCCCCTCCCCTCCTGAAGAGCCCCGCGGCTAGCTAAGAGGGAGCCGGAGAGGCTCCGGCTCACCTTTACAGCTGCCGAAGTGAAGCGCGCCTTTTCTCTTCACTTCGGCAGCTGTACTGACATTTAGAATGCTGCCGCACTGAGGTCAAAGGTGACTTCCTGTTTCCCGTGATCAGCATGGCAGCGTTCTGTCAGTACAGCTGCCGAAGTGAAGGGAGAAGACGCTCTTCACCTCGGCAGCTGTTACAGGGAGCCGGGGCCTCTTCGGCTCCCTCTAAGGCCGCCCTGCCTGCCGATCTTCAATTAAGGATGTTGTTTGCGCCTGGCCCCCTGAAACGTGGGTCCCTGTGCAAACAACATTCTTGCTCAATGGACGGACCGGCCCTGATCACATGGACATGCTGTCATCACAAATAAATGATGCATGTTGCTTGCACCGCCACACACCTATCTGCTAACACATGACAGACAGCAGAGTAGTGCCTCACAGACACCCGTGTCATTCCACTCACATACCTGGTATGATGGCCCCCAGTACAGCCAAAGCAGAGGGACGAGTACAGCAGCCATTGGAGGACCTATCTGACCCATGACCAGGGCCCCCAACAGTCAGTTGGCGTCGGCCGTACAGTGAAGGATCATAGATCTCAGTGCCTTCTCCCCCCATTGCCCCCCCATGATCCACCCCTCCACCTCTCCCCCCCTCACTCCCACACTGCTGGACAACTGTCCATCCACTCTCCATATCAGAGGCCAGTGAGTCCGTCTCTACACCCAGCAGGACAACTGGCTCACCTGACCCTATTCCCTACCCATTGAGTCATACACCGTTGCACACCCTCCACTCATCCACACTATGATCAACTCTAGTCCCGCCACTGGGACCCTCCCACTTCCCTGGAAGCATGCACCTATGTGCCCAATTCCCAGGACCCCCTCCCATGACCCACCTATCCCTGCCCACAACAGGCCTGTCACTCATCTCCCCGTCCTCACAAACATACCTGAAAATGTGGCGCACACCCAAATGCCCTACCACGTGGGCACCATTAACGTGCTTCATACCTGCCAATAGGGTTGTTGGACCAGACATAGCGTAGAAAGTGTTCACATGATCACCCCCAATGAATAGCATGTCACACATGATTGTGATGATGTCTCTGTGGGGGGTCCCCTGGACCTATCAGCAGCCATGATCATGTTGATCATGCACACCACCCTCCCGTTGACGTGATGCTGGCCTCTGGGGCACTGTCATCTGATGGTTCCATACCTATTCCTTCACCCATTCATCCCTGCCCCCTCACACCCCATGTTGGGTGGCCCCTCTGACCAACCTTCCCCTCAGTGTGGTGTACCCCAAGGCTCTGACTCATCTATTCCTGCAATCCTGTATCCTGCCATTTCCAATGCAGATGAGTTTGCCCCTCACACCATACCCCCCCTTCCTACCCGAGCTCACTCCCCTGAACATGTGTGACCACTCTGAGTCCAGCTGGCTCACTACCAACTGTGTTCAACTGAGTAATGGCAAGACCCATGCTATCTGGTCCCCCCATGGTTGTCCACCCCCAACTGGCTCGGTCCCTTGCCAGTCCCTCCGGTCATTTGGTCCCCCCCTTCCAATATCTTGTTGCCCCTGTGACAATGACCTCATCTTTCATGGTCACATCCCCAATGTCACTAATATGTCCTACCTCCATCTCCGTCAAATCCATGCCATCCCTCCATGTCCCACACCTCCATGCTCATACCACTCTCACACTCACACACGTCATCTCTTGTCACACATGATCTCTTGTCCTGAGTCCCACTAATCAGTACTATCTGGCAGTCGTCACACACATGTAGGTAGACTCCAATGCAGTCAACAGACAGCATCATGTATCAACACCCACTCCACCTGCTTTGGTCATATCACCCCCTCTCTACCCCCATCACTGGCTCACCACAGATTATCGCATCCGCGTTAGGGTTTCTACCCTTGTGCACCAGGTCAGATATACACGCACCCCTCAATATCTTGCCAACCTCCTCCATACTCATACCCTGAGACATACTCCACGGTCAAGTCATAGAACCCACTGCCACCTCCCATACCCCTCCCGGGCCCATCACCAATCTACCCGCACCCCCGCCTATGAAATCGGTGGAGCCATACGCTAGGGTCTGCCACCCATGCCCCTCAGGCCTGTACAGGATAATTGTACCTTAACATCCCAGTTGGAACCCCACGTACCTTCCTCTGCTACAAACCGACCCTCCACGTTTGCACTAACCCTTTCTGTAATGCATGACCATCTCTCCACTGTCCCTCTCACAGGGTAATGGTATTACCTCTCCCAGGCCATTGTCCATCAACTTTGCCCTTGGATGAACGTACCCTGAGTTGCATTTGAATTGAGAGGTGGTCCATCAAGGACAATAAACCTAATCAACATACACATGTTGCATAGCGCACCCTGTGAAACAACAACACATCCTGTGTACCACATGCAGCCAACACAGCCATTAAATATGGCAGTCAATGGAGTCACACACACATGGTGTATAGACACACACATATGTGTGAGACCATGACCTGTGTGACTGTCACATGCAAGAACCTGTCCTCCCCCACAATGTCCAATGGTCAAGCACATCAGCAAGTGATGAGTTACTGTGATAGTATGGTGACATGCAATGTGAAGGTGGCATGTGCTTATGTAGTTTAGTGTTACCGTTTTGTTATGTTTCCTTTCTAGTTACCTTATTATGTTCCTAAATCTAGGCTTTGTAAAGATGTGAAGTTGATATGATCCCTGTCTGTTCCATCCCATTAGTCTGTAATGTGTGAACCGCATTGTAAACCGCATTGACATTAGGATAAGGCAGTATATACATCCCATTAGGTAATGAAGTAACATAGAGAAATACATAGATGTGCAGGAACACCACATCTATACTGTGTGCCATATTTCTCCCCAGGTGACACACAGGCCATTAAAGCAGAGGATAAAGGGGAAGCCGAGGAGACAGGGGCAGGGGTATTGGCAGAGGTGCCCAATGTAGATGTGACACCAAGTGCTGCTGTGGAGGCCCCAAGGGGAGGTGAGGTGCAGGGAGAGGAGGAGAAAGGGATAGTCCTCCACCTCTCAGGGAGCAGCAGCAGCACAGAGGTTGGACAGGAGACATCCACCATGAAAGCAGTGCCCGTGATGGCAGCAAGGCAACTGACACCTGGAGCTGAGGCAGGACCCTCACACTCCTCCATGGAGGAGGTGTTGTGGAGGCTGCCCACCTATACCACCACATCCCATGCTGACTCTGAAGGTGGGTGACTGACCAGAAGGTTGCATGTGGAGGGATGTTACCCCAACTCCCAGACATGACAGCGAGGGAACACAACCTCACACTAACAGTGCGTGTCCCCATGTACGTGTACCTCCATGGTCATGTCTGGGAGGTGAGATCACACCCAAAGGGGAACTGAAATGTCAGCCACATAGGGGCAGGTATAGCTAATGTGTGCAAATGCCTAGCAGGGACTGAGGCGACATGTGAGGGTAGGCACTGTGGGTTGTGCAGCTAAAGGGGTCCAGGTCCAGTCCAGATGCTACCTGGTAATGAGAGATCAAAGGACAGCACAGCCGGAGGGAAACACAACCCATCCTGGCAGATAACAGCTTTCCCATACCACAACAGCAGGTCTGGCTCACAGCTACCTATCCATGATTCCAGCTGACACACAGGACACAGGCAGGTTGTGTAGATAGGTGTAGCATTGCAGTGTGACACATGGGTCAGAGCAGGATAGCACACTGGAGGACAGTCCCAGGCCCCTGCCCTCCCCCCTCCACAGTACTATCTGGGTGGCAGATCTGGGAGTGACTAACTGCATAGAGTCCATGATTGCCCAGTGGTGGGGTGGCTCCTTCATCATCCCTTGCAGTCTGGGGTGTCTGCTGCCCTTCTCCTATGTATACGTGCATGAACACAAGACACTGGCAAATGCAGCGCTCTGCCCACACCTTCCAATATCCTTGACAGTGTGGGTGAAAGGGGAGAGGTCCATCAGTCTGGGCCTGTAGGTCACTCTGTGCTTCCCCCCTGTGTAACGGCTTATGTCTGCCTGCATGTAGGGTTTGTCACCAAGATAGCACAGCATATGCCATTGTGTAGGTCCTACATGACATACCCACCTCCCCATTCCAGTAGGTATGTCTGACACTCTCAACTGTGGAAAGGCAGGTGTCATGACAGGCAGCACAGACATATGTGATACAGCAGCAGCATGTGCACCAGACTAACCCACACACATCATGTACATGATGTTTGAGCAGTACCCACAGCCTGCGCTTCACCCTACCCACACATCCTGTGATGGCCTCACAGTCCCCCCACTGACCCTAAATGACCCTGTGCTTATCCACACTTGCATGTGTTGCCACACACACCACACAACCTCTGGTAGATGCGCACAGCACCCCACTGCTCCCATGGTACCCACAGCCACCCAGGCCAGTCTCACCTCCTGTCATACGTTCACTGAGGTGGTGGCAGCACATCTAATCACATACTCGAAATGCAGCATCTGAACCCCTGGCAGTGTCCACACCTGTCCCCAGGCCCCATACCCTCTGCTGTAGTGGCCCCACACCACAACCTACCTGCCCAGCCCCTTCCACAGTGATGCACCAGCACACAAACAGCATGCTGTGTGGGGCACTCTATGCCAGTACCCCTCCACCCACTGCCCGCCTCCCGACATACATCCCAGTTGACATATCACAACGTCATGTGTGTCATGACATGGGCATGTCCACGCCCCCCCACCCTGGCTATGGACCCCCCACTACAGCCCCATTGCTCTCATTGGCAGGTGACATCTTTGTTGGCCATCTCACAACCTGCCACACTTACTTGTGGTTGGCATCCACCTCTAGCATTCCAGCCACACACACATACACCGTGGAGTTCGCATATGCTGTGTGTTGCCCTGTGACAACCACCACTTCTGTGCAGTATGTCCTCGTATTAGGCAGGTGACAAATCAGGGTACACATTGGGGCATGGCGTTACAACTGTCATGTAGTTACTTGCCCTGATGTGAATTCTGCCCCCTCCAGCGATCATATAGCGGTGTATGAAACTGGTATAAACATATCTGTGTGCATACATGTCACTATGGGGGTTAGGGGCCAAAGAGGTGTGATGTTGCACATGTGGGTACAGGGACAGATTGTAGGGACAACATCTGAGAGTGGTCTGCACACATGGGGTGACACCTGCCCGTGACAGTGGAACTATGGTTAGTGACACCACAGCAGATATGTCCGCACATTTGATAAGGTGACTGTGGTCAAACGCTGTGACACAGCCATAGCAATGACACACCATGGATGTCGCAACGGTGAAACAGGTAGTCCACTGATGGGGAGGATGTGCCAAATATATGTAATGGGCACCCCATCTGGCAGTTGGAGGTGGTCTAGCATTTGCCACTGTATGTCAGCTGCATATGCGGTGGCTACACATCTGTCTACCTGTGTGTGGGACAGCTGTCATAGGTGATGTCAGCTGTTGGTCAGTGTCAGGAAACCAATCCCATCCATGTCCTAGCATCCGGACACATGTCCCAGATGTGGATGTGTGCGAGTGGTGTGTGCTATGTTCCCTGGTTCCCTGGTTCCTCTCACCTATTTGCATCACCATATGCCTTCTGATGTGTAACATGGACTAGCTGATGGAGGGTATATACTGTGGAGTGGTGGGGAACTGTGTACACAGTGTGTGGAGGATCAGCATGGGCCCCGCTGGTTTTGGAGGGTGTGGAACAGCAAACATGTGCATGACGTGGTTTGTGGGTGTCCAGTACCACCATAGGGGGCAGCAGAGGTGTCGGCAGCAGCCTGTACTGCAGATGTGCTCCAATATTTCTGATCTCACACCATGTGCATGTGTGACTGCTTAGCAGCATGCACACATGTCCCATGCACATAGTACTGTCAGTCCTCATTGTGCTGCTGTCATCTCACTGTCATCCCTGTGACTCCAGTTGCATGTGTTATAATGGCGTGTGTGAACCAGGTATCACAGGTTGCACTGTTTTCTCACACAGGCATATGACAGTACCCCTCCATGTTCTGCCAGGGTATCTGGCAGAACATGGCGCAGCTGCATGACATCGGCCTGCAAAGTGCCCGGGGGGCTGAGGCATTGCTGATGCCGCCCAAGCTATGGTGGAAGGTATAACCTGGATGGCGGAGGCACTGGAGACCATGGCTGGAAGGGGTCAGCAGCCAGCAGCAGCAGCAAGGGGTGGGAGGGGGCCAGGATGGCATGGAATGGGCGGCCATGCAGGCAGTAGTGGAGGGGGAGGCTACCCATGTTTCACTGTAAATAAAGGTAACCGGTTTTGGTAACTCCTGTAGCCACGTGTCCAGTGTTGCTGTCTCTGCTCTCATAGTTATTCTGTCCTCCATGTTGTCATCCTGGTCACATATCCCTTGCCCTGGTGTGTACACCTTCTGGCATGACATTCCCTATCCCCATCTCATGTTGCTGTGGGTGGGTGGTGTGTCTGCACATCTATGTGTTGGCTTGGCACATGTGCGGTGCCATGTGTGCACTACTGGCATGTGTGTGCCACCAGGCATGTGTTCATGTATGCAGGACATAGCAACACATGGGTACATCCCTATGGCTGTGAGGGATGCACACACAGCAGTGCAAATGCCTAACCCCTATGCCTGCTGTGAGGGCTGTGTCATGTATGTGAAATCTGTATTGCACTCATACACACAGGGACATGCTCACATGTGTCAAACTCTGTGCAACTGCATGACAGGACATGAGTCACATGACCATTGAGACGTGGTTCATCAGAAAATATATATATGTTTATATTACAAATGTTAGCAAAAATAATATGTACAGGCTTTATTTACAAATTAAATTTAAACTGACATACAAAATAAAAACATGCCAGCTGATGCATGTACATGTGTACCCCACATTTAGCCCCATGCCTGACTGCACACGTGGCACACAGTGCCTGCATTAGTGGTAGTGGGCCACCTGACCCCCCACCCCTCTGTGCCCTGAGGTGGTGGCAGTCCCGGGACACAGGACTGCACAGGGCAGGGGTGACACAGACCACAGTGGTGATCTACCCCTCCTGGGAGCTACCATGGCCTGATGGCTGATGAGCTGCGATCCCTTCCACCGCCTCCCTGAGCATTCGCAGCAGCAGTATCATCTAGAAGTAAGGAGATCCTGGATTCTCTACAGGGAGAACTATTCAGGCAATTGGTAACAGACCCCACACATGAAGGGGCCATACTGGACTTGGTGCTTACCAATGGTGAAAGTATTTCTGATGTTGTAGTGGGAGATCATTTTGCATCCAGTGATCACCAGATGGTGTGGTTCAGTATTAGGATTAGGGCTGTTAGAATCCATTCAAAGGTGAGGATCTTAGACTTTAGGAAGACTAACTTTGCGAAGATGGGCCAATACCTCAGGGAGTCGTTAGTGGGATGGGAACAGCTGGGGGATGTAGAAAAAACAGTGGGCAAAACTGAAAGGGAATATTTTAAGGGCAACCAACCTTTTTGTTAAAATGGTAAATAAAGGTAAAAGGAAAAGGAGACCGCTATGGTTTTCGAAAGAAGTAGCTGAAAAAGTGAAGAAAAAGAGGGAGGCCTTCATGAAATACAAGAGATCACAGAGAGAGAAAGTCAGGCATCTGAATTTGGAACAACTTAGAGAAGCTAGCCAAGTAGTCAGGAAGGCAAAGATTCAAAAGGAGGAGGAAATAGCCAATGCAATAAAATGAGGGGATAAGACATTTTTCAGATATATTAGTGAGAAGAGGAAGGGCAAAAGTGGTATTGTCAGACTCAAGGGTGCAGGGGAAGAATATGTAGAAGCTGATAAGGATAAAGCGGAATTGCTTAACAAATATTTCTGTTCTGTGTTCACAGATGAAGAACCAGGAGCAGGACCTCAGAAAACACCCACAAACAGGAACAGAAGCGAGGGACATCTTGAACAATTTTCAGAACCGGACCGGATGGGATACACCCTAGAATACTGAGGGAACTTGGGGACGTTCTAGCAGCTCCACTGACTGACTTTTTCAATGCCTCGTTGGAGTCAGGAGTAGTGCTAAAGGACTGGAGAGAGGCTCATGTGGTGCCTTTACACAAAAGTGGAAGTAAGGATGTGGTTGAAAACTACAGGCCGGTTAGTTTAACTTCGGTGGTGAGTAAATTATTGGAAACGCTGCTGAAAGAGAAAATAGTGAAGTTTCTGGAGTCCAGCGGATTACAGGATCTGAGGCAGCATAGATTCACCAGAGGCAGGTCTTGTCAGACAAATCTGATTGATTTCTTTGACTGGGTGACCAGGGAGTTGGACCGAGGGAGAGCCCCAGATGTGGTGTATTTAGATTTCAGTAAAGCCTTTGACACTGTTCCTCACAGGCGACTTATAAACAAACTGAGCACCCTAGGGATGGGCCCTAAAGTTACTGCTTGGGTTAGAAATTGGTTGGGTGGGAGGCAACAAAGAGTACAAGTAAATGGAGCTCACTCTGAGGAGAAGGATGTTACTAGTGGTGTGCCCCAGGGATCTGTCCTTGGTCCGATTCTTTTTAACATCTTTGTTAGTGATATAGCGGAAGGGCTGTCAGGTAAGGTTTGCCTCTTTGCGGATGATACCAAAATCTGCAATAGATTAGACACCCAGGAAGGTGTAGATTTTATTTATTTATTTATTTGTGTGCTTTTCTATACCGCCTCTTCCAGAGATCAGGGGCGGTTTACAAGGAACTTAAAACAACAATATAGCAATAACAGTGCAATATTGCATTACATTAAACATTAGGTGAACATAACAGTGCAATATTGCATTACATTAAACATTAGGTGAACATAAAACTAGATTACATAAGAACTAGGTTACATGGAAAACAATGTGTGGGTTATTAATATAAAAGGAAACATAAAACTATGTTACAAAGAACCAAAAAGTAGCTTTACATGGTTAGCAAGAGATTATAATAGTTATTTGCGATCATAAGTACAGTGTTGGGAGTAGACTAACATGGGTGGATATGAAAATGGAATTATGTGGGGTAGACTAGTGTTTGGTTTGTTGCATGTTTTTGTGTAGTAAATTTGATTTCAGGTTGTATGTTGCTATAGTGTTGACTAAATAGGTAGGTTTTAAGTTCCTTCCTGAAAGTTGTAAGATCTTTAATCTCTCTGAGGTTTAGTGGCAGTTTATTCCATTGGCTGGGAGCATAATATGAAAAAGCAGTGTTGGTGGTTATTTGTTTTGATTTTGTCACTGCAATGGGAATTAATAGCATGTTGAGGTTAGTTTTTTCTGATTCTGTTTTCTTGTGGGGTTTGGAGTAGAGTGGCCAACTGTGATGGGGCTAGGTCATTAATGAGTTTAAAAGTGGTGACAAGTGTTTTATATTGAATCCTACTATAGATAGGAAGCCAGTGGAGAGCGTATAGGATAGGAGAGATGTGATCGAATATTTTAGCATTCATAATGATTCGAGCAGTGACATTCTGAGCTCTTTGAAGGATGTGTAAATTCTTTTTGGATGTTCCTTGGAGTATGCCATTGCAGAAGTCTAAATGTGGCATAATGAGAGCCTGGACAACTGTTCTGAAATCGTTGATGTCGATGAGGGGTCTGAGTTGCTGTATGGTTCTCAGTTTGAAAAATATAGTTTTGGCAGTCTGTTTTATGTGGTTGGTCATGCTTAGGGTTTTGTCTAGTGTAACTCCAAGGTATTTAACTTCAGACTTGACTGGGAGAGTAATGTTCATAAGGTTGATGGAAGTTGGAGGGGTGAAGGTGGTACTTCTGGTTACGAAGAGTGCTTCGGTCTTTTTGAAATTGATATCCATATGGATTGAGTGGAGCCATTTTTCAGCTTCAAAGAGGCAGGTGGCGATTTTGTTGAAATTAAGGTTAGCTATGTCTAACGGGGCGAACAGCATGATGTCGTCTGCATAGATAAAATATTTTAGATTGTGGCGTTGAAAGATTGTACAGATAGGTTGTATATAAAGGTTAAAAAGTAATGCAGAGAGTGAGGATCCTTGTGGGATACCACGTTCTTGGGGGAATGGTAGTGAGGGGGAATGGTCTAAATGGACATATTGGAAGCGATTAGAAATGTAGGACTTAAACCAGTTAAGAGTGGTATCTTTTAAACCTAGTTGGGATAGTCTAGATAAGAGCGTATTATGATCAACGCTGTCAAAGGCTGAGGAAATGTCAAGGAAGATGAGCAAGAAGGTCTGTTTTATATTATCCATACCTCGGATAAGTGAATCAAGAAGGGATATGAGTAGGGTTTCTACTCCGTGATATGAGCGAAAACCATACTGGTACTCATCTAAAGGGAAGTTGGTATCAATATGATCCTGAAGTTGTGTCTGAGCTACCTTTTCAATAATTTTGGCCAAGAAAGGTATGCTGGCAATGGGGCGGTATGAGGAAGGGTCAGAACTGTTAAGGGTTTTATTTTTTAGTAAAGGGCGAATCGCCGAGTATTTCAGATCATCTGGCATGAAGCCTTGAAGTAGAGATTGGTTTACCAGATAACATGAGGAGGGATCTAGCTAAGCTTGAAGAATGGTCTAGAATTTGGCAGCTGGGATTTAATGTTAAAAAATGTAAGGTCATGCATTTGGGCTGCAGCAATCCAAGGGAGCAATATAGTATAGGGGGTGAAGTACTTTTGTCCACTAAAGAAGAGCGGGACCTAGGCGTGGTTGTGTTTGATGATCTTAAAGTAGCTAAATAGGTAGAAAAGGCAACGGCAAAAGCTAAAAGGATGCTTGGGTGCATACGGTGAGGAATGGCTAGCAGAAAAAAGGAGGTGATGATGCCTCTGTATAAGTCTTTGGTGCAACCTCATTTGGAGTATAATGTGCAATTCTGGAGACCGCACCTTCAAAAGGATGTGAACAGGATGGAGTTGGTGCAGAGGGTGGCTACTAAAATGATTAGTGGTCTTCATTATAAAGCATATGA
This sequence comes from Ichthyophis bannanicus, assembly GCA_033557465.1. Classification (NCBI taxonomy): domain Eukaryota; kingdom Metazoa; phylum Chordata; class Amphibia; order Gymnophiona; family Ichthyophiidae; genus Ichthyophis; species Ichthyophis bannanicus. The sequence continues at coordinate 1,774,956,230 of CM066031.1, forward strand.
GGACAGACTGAAGGATCTTAATATGTACACCTTAGAGGAAAGGCGGGATAGAGGTGATATGATTGAGATGTTTAAATACCTCCGTGGCATAAATGTTCAGGGAGAGAGCCTCTTTCAATTGAAAGCAAGTTCTGCTACGAGGGGACATGGGATGAGGGTGAAGGGAGATAGATTCAGGAGTGATATGCGGAAATATTTCTTTACGGAAAGAGTAGACGATCCGTGGAATAGTCTCCCAGTGGAGGTGGTAGAGATGAGGACAGTAACTGAATTAAAAAAAGCATGTGACAAACATAGAGGATCTCTAAAGGTAAAAAGGGACTGTTGTAGTTGTTGATATGGAAGGACAGACTAGATAGGCCATGTGGTGTTTTTCTGTCATCATATTTCTATGTTTCTATGTTTCTATCAGCCGTCCGGCACATGGCATCCACCACCTGGTCCATGGTCCTCATCTGTTCCAGCTGGCCCAGCGAGATGGCAAACACTGCCACAGACAGGGTGTGTGGCCGTTCGCCCCCACACAGGACCCATGTGCATGGGGTCTGGGTGGGGGCATCTGCACACACCCTGTCTGCGGTACTGCCTGCCTCTTCTGAGGCTGTACAGGCCACATCCAAATGGCCATGGAGCAGGTGGTGTGGAACCCCAGTGCCCGCTGCAGTCCTGTGCCGCACGGTGCTGCTCACCACCAGGCCAGTGGGGCAGGATGCACCCATGGTGGTGTGTGCCTGTGGAGACGCCCCACACCCACCCTCAGGTGGCTCCATGTCACACCACCACCAGGGGTGCATCCTGCCTCATGACCCCATCCCCTGTCCCCACCTCCCCGTCACCCTCTCCCACTTTCCCCACCCACCACTCTCCCACTCCCTCACCCTATCTGCCCCTCCCCTGCGCTCAGAGCAGCCTCCTCCTCCTCTGCCTCCTCTGCCTCCATCGCCACCCGCACCTCCTCCTCCTCCACCATGACCACCTCCTCCACCTCCTCCACCATCACCACCTCCACCTCCTCCAGCTCTTCACCCTCCTCCACCACCTCCTCCTCCTCTTCCTCCTACTCAGCCTCCTCATCCTCATCCTCCACTTCCTCCTCATCCACATCCTCCTCTTCCATCTCTTCTTCCTCCTCTTCTGTCTCCTCTTCCACCTCCACATCCACCACACCCTCCACTTCCTCCACCTCCACCTCGTCCTCCTCCTCCACATCCTGTGCCACCTCTGATGGACTGGCCCACTGTGGCTGGGCCTGTGGGGCCTCAGGCACAGGCCCCTTATCAGACGGGCGATTCCCTCTGCTCTCTGCGTCCCCTGTGATGGAAAACAGACAGTACCACATCAGTCATGTGTTCACCGCATAATGGACACATAGTAGGTGCCCCCACAACCAGCTGCTGCATTGTGACATGCTGTTGTGCGACACACAAGCTTCACCACTCACCATCCTCTAGCTCCATCAGCTCATGCTGCAGCCACAGCAGGAAGTCGGGCCTCCGCCACTGCAGCTCCCAGCCCTTCTTCCACAGGTCCTCCACTTGTTGTCTGCTTGTGTGCAAAAGTGCAAGAGGTGCTACGAATATATTGAAAAGGAGAGGTGCTAGTACGGAGCCTTGCAGCACGCCACAAAGCAGTGGAAAGGGTTCTGAGGGGATCATCGGTACTGACAGGGAGAGAACAGTGCAAGCCTGGGAGGAAAGATGAGAGTGGTACCAACGATATACAGTGCTACGGAGTCTGGCCTCACATAAGCGGGAAAGGAGAAGGGAGTGATCAACCAGGTCATAGGCTGCAGATATGTCTAGAGATCCAACCACCGAAATGTCACCACGATCGTGAGCCATGTGCAGTTCATTGAGAAAGGCAAGAAGGACAGACACCAAACTATGAGCCGGGCGTAAATCTGATTGGCGGGGATGAAGGAAATGTGTGGAATCCAAGTGATGGGAAAGCTGTGACAAGACTGTTTTTCACGTATTTTAGACAGAAAAGGGTGATTGGAAACAGGACGATAGTGAGCTGGAATAAGGGGATCAAGAGAGATCTTTTTACGAATAAGGCATATGAGGGCATGCTTTCAGGGATGAGGAAAGGTACGTACCTGTGGAAAAACTAGTATTGATCATGCTGAGGATGGAGGGGATAGGAGCGAGAGAGGGTGTGAGTAGCCAGGAGGATGGTACATGATCAGGGGAACATCAGGTCCTTTTGTGAGGGGAAATGAGATTAATATATTCTGAAGTTGTAGGTGAGTGGAATGAGGCCCAAGCATGTCAGAGTTGGGAGACGGGGGGGGGGGGGGGGGGTAGGGTGGAAGTGGGGAGGTGATAGGTGACGGACAGTGAGGTAAAGATGCCGTGAGGTCAGGAATCCTTGTGTTGAGAAAAGATGCAAGCTGAGAAGGGGAGGGAGTTGACCGGGTGGATACAGTATTGGGATCTGGCTGGTATGTTGTTAAAGACCTGAGAACAGAGTAGAGGTGACGTGTTTGGTTTGGGGCAGAGGAGATGGCTGTGGAGATATAGGTTTGTTTGGCAAACGCACAGGGGGAGAGCCTCTTTCGATTTAAAGCAAGTACTGCTACAAGGGGACATGGGATGAGGGTGAAAGGGGATAGATTCAGGAGTGATATGTGGAAATATTTCTTTACGAAAAGAGTGGTAGATCTGTGGAATAGTCTCCCAGTGGAGGTGGTAGAAATGAGGACAGTATTTGAATTCAAAAAAGCATGGGACAAACACAGAGGATCTCTAAAGGAAAAAAGGGTTGTAGTTGTTGATATGGAAGGACAGACTAGATAGGCCATGTGGTCTTTTTCTGTCATCATTTTTCTATGTTTCTATGTTTACATTAGTCATCATTTCTCTATGTTTCTATGTTTATATTGGTTTACACAACAGCATGTCACAATGCAGCAGCTGGTAACCACAGACCCTTGTTAATAGGCCGGAGGCCACCTGGGAGTAGGGCAGACCTGCACACAGCAGCAGAAGCACCCACAGGGGGACAGGACATTCTGGCATGTACAGAAATTGGTGGGGTATTTGTGAACCGTGACCAGGAACAGAGAAGGGAGTGATCGGAAGATGAAGAAAAAGGCTGATTTCCTCGCCGCCGCTCTCGTTGAGCATCGCCGGGGAGGGCCACCTGCTGGAAGGATGAAGGGAAGAGGTAGGGGTCATCTTCCTCGTTTTCCTGCTACGCGACCCCCCTTAGGTGCAAATCAGTGTGCCTATTGCAAGGAAGAAGGACTTTGGAAGAATGAATGCCCGAACCGCGGGGCCCCACGGAATGGAGGGCGAGGAGCTCTTGCATCAGGGAGAAGAGGGGCACAAAACGGCGCTGAATCTCAACATCAACACCAGTGGAGGGAAGATATGGCATTTGAGGGCCTGGCCGAGGTAGAAGAATACTACACAGACGACTACTAGGCCAGACTGGGCTCCAAGTTTCTGCTAGGTCCCCAGGAGCCTATGGTCAGTTTGAAAATTGGGGACCAACCTATGGACTTCATTGTGGACACAGGGGCCGAACATTCTGTAGTGGTAAGGCCCGTGGCCCCCAGTCTTCCCGTGCAGTCACTATTGTGGGGGCCACCGGTGCTCGGGCCACCAGATCCTTTCTGCAAACCCGTACCTGTGAACTAGGAGGACAGAGGATATCCCACCAATTTCTGTACATGCCAGAATGTCCTGTCCCCCTCCTGGGCCGGGACTTGCTTACCAAACTTCAAGCACAGATATCCTTTACAGAAGGGGGACACATGGAAATGACACTGAAAGGGAAGCCCGCTGGCATACTGGTTCTGTCCGTCCCCTGAGAAGAGGAGTGGCGACTCTATAGTACCTCCCCGTCTAGGCCCCTGGACCACAGTGTCCCACCAGGTATCCGAGCCCCACCTGAAGTATGGGCGGAAGGAAATCCACCTGGTCTGGCGAAGAATGCCCCCCCCCCCCAGTTATTGTCACCCTCAAGCCAGGGGCGGTACCAGTACATGTGAAACAATACCCTCTCCCGCAACCTGCGGTAGAGGGGATCCACCAGCATCTGAGAAAACTACTTAAGTATGGACTACTGCAAAAATGTCAGTCACCATGGAATACACTCCTCCTCCCTGTCAAGAAGCCCAGAATGGAGGATTATCGTCCGGTGCAAGACCTGAGAAAGGTAAATGATGCAGTCGTTGCTATACACCCTGTAGTCCCAAACCCCTACACTCTCCTGGGACTGATCCCTGCCGAGGCCAACCACTTTACAGTATTGGACTTAAAAGATGCCTTCTTCTGCGTGCACCTCGCAGCAGCCAGCCAACCTCTATTTGCCTTTGAATGGGAGGACCCTGTCACCGGAACACGGGGCCAACTTACCTGGACCCGATTACCTCAGGGTTTCAAGAACTCACCCACGCTCTTCAGTGCAGCTCTCAGACAAGACCTAGCAAATTACCCTGTCACTCCTGGCAGAAGGATCCTACTGCAGTACATTGATGACCTCCTAGTTGCTGCAGACTCCTGGGAAGAGTGTATGTGGGCCACCAACGATCTGCTTTACCTCCTGCGGGAGGCAGGATACAGGGTCTCCAGAAGCAAGGCGCAGTTGTGCCAAACGGAGGTCAAGTACCTGGGATTCCACCTGTCCACTGGGATCCGCCGACTAGGTCCCGAAAGAAAGGAGGCAGTGTGTCGTATACCCATCCCCCGGACCAGGAAGGAGTTGAGGGCCTTTCTAGGGGCCACAGGTTATTGTTGCATCTGGATCCCAAACTTTGCACTGATGGCAAAACCCCTCTACGAAGCCACAAAAGGAGCAGAAATGGCCCCCATGGAGTGGGGGGCTGAACAAGATACGGCCTTCAAGGACCTGAAGAGGGCTCTGATGTCATCACCAGCCTTAGGACTCCCAAATGTACAGAAACCATTCCGCCTCTATGTCCATGAGGTCGGAGGCACCGCCCTGGGAGTCCTAACTCAGGCCCTTGGCTCCTGGCAGCGCCCTGTCGCCTATTAGTCTAAACAACTGGACACAGTTGCCAAAGGATGGCCCCCATGTTTGCGGGCCATTGCAGCCACGGCACTCCTGGTGGAGGAGGCAGACAAATTAACTCTGGGCCAGAACTTACAGGTCACAGTTCCACACTCCGTCCTGACCCTCATGGAACACAAGGGAAACTATTGGTTCACTAACTCTCGGATGCTCAAGTACCAGAGTATGTTGTGTGAAAATCCACGACTTGAGCTACTCTCCAGCCAGACCCTGAATCCGGCCACGCTCCTACCTGCTGGTCCTGGGCCCCCTGACCATGACTGCCTGGAAGTTATGGATACTGTGTTCTCCAGCCGCCCGGATTTGACGGATCTCCTTCTCAAGACCCCAGATGTAACCTATTTTGTGGATGGGAGCAGCTTTATAGTCAATGGTCAACGGCGTGCAGGGTATGCGGTGGTGACCCTATGTGCGGTAATAGAGTCCTCGGCCCTTGCCCCAGGAACTTCGGCCCAGAAGGCCGAACTGGTGGCCCTTACTAGAGCCTTACTATTAGGGGAGGGTCTGTGGATAAATGTGTACACTGATTCCAAATATGCCTTCACTACCTTGCATGCCCATGGGGCCCTTTACAAAGAGCGAGGGTTAATAACATCGATAGGGAAGCCCATAAGGTATGGTCGTGAGATCCTGACCCTGTTAGATGCCGTTTGGGCCCTGAAGCAAGTTGCTGTAATGCACTGTCGGGGCCACCAAAGAGGGGGAGGGAAGGTTGCTAAGGGAAACCGGATGGCTGATGCCGCTGCCCTGAGAGCTGCCCTCACCGAAGGCTCACTGAGGGATCATTGCCCTGTTCAGGCCCCTTTGTTTCCAGTGCCTCTTAGCCACTGGGTGCCCCGCTACGCCCCGGCTGAACTGGATTACTTTTGCTGTAAGGAAGGGAGAGTTCTGAATGACCAAGGCTGGATAATCCTACCCCCGTACGGGAGGAACCCTCTGCCTAGCCCCACTGTTATCCCTGAATCCCTGGGCCCCGCTTTTGTTAAAGCCTTCCATCAGGCTACTCATTTTGGATAAACCGCCATGGAAAAGGCTTTGAGACCCCATTTTTACATCTCCATGCTTGGGCCCTTCGCCACTTCAGTAACCCAGCGGTGCCTGACCTGTGCAAAGAACAATCCACGACAGGGTCCCCTGCCCCCTCCAGGAATTCAGTCTGTAGGTACAGCTCCAATGGAAAATATTCAAGTAGACTTCACTGAGATGCCTCGGGCAAACGGCTACCGCTATTTGTTAGTTCTGGTCTGTACCTTTTCAGGGTGGGTAGAGGCATTTCCCACTAGAACTGAAAAAGCAAGGGAAGTCACCAAGGCCCTCCTTCATGAAATTATTCCCCGGTTTGGTATGCCACTTGTCATGGGCTCAGACAATGGCCCATCTTTTGTGTTTCAGGTTACCCAGCAGCTGGCCCATGCCCTACAAATTAACTGGAAGTTGCATGCAGCCTACCGCCCCCAAAGTTCAGGAAAGGTGGAGCGCATGAACCGTACATTGAAAGCCCAGCTCTCAAAGCTCTGCCAGGAATCTCGTCTGAAGTGGCCCCAAGTTCTACCCATAGCACTCCTCAGGATACGCTCCTCCCCAACCAAAGCACTAGGGGTATCCCCGTTTGAAATCTTGTATGGGAGGCCACCCCCCATTGTCTAGGGGATAAAGGGGGACATGGGCCAGATTGGGTCGGAAATTACTAGGCAGGAACTGTTAGTTTTAAGTTCTGTTTTGAAGAGTCTCCACACTTGGGTTCAGGACCGCTTGCCTGTCTCACTAACCGAACCCCTGCACCCATTCCTGCCTGGTATCCGGGTGTGGGTTAAGGAGTGGAAAAAGGACCCTCTTGCCCCCAGTGGAGGGGGCCCTACATTGTCCTACTCTCAACACCCACTGCAGTAAAGGTGGCAGAACTCGCTCCATGGATACATCACAGTAGACTGAAACCAGCCGCGGACGAGGAAGTCGACCCTTGGACCTCTGAAGAACATCCTGGGTTTCCTTTATGTCTCACCTTGCACGGGCATCGGATCAACCCCGTTGGAACCTCCAGCCCTACTCCTGTCACTACCGGAAGCTGACAAGTCTACGTATGGCAGAAGCTGTGGAAAGAAGGAGAAGGACTTACTTGTTTAAACCTTAACGGCAGTTCAGATCACTGTGGCTGAAAATGTTTAACATATGTGTGTTTATTGTCCTTGCAGTAGCCCTGGGTTCTTCCATTGCAGTCCTGCCTTCCTGCGCCCCTTGTTTAAAGGTAACTAAAATTGGCCAGAAAGTCACCCAGACCCTTGTGTACCATTCCCATTACGCCTGTAACTCCGGAAATACTACCCGGTGCCATCACAATGGCACAGACTCGACCATTTGCAACGTACCGGGGAAAAACGCAACATGTTATGACCCCTGGTCTAGCCCCATCTATCAGGTTATCGAGGTTCGTTCTCTCTCAGCTGACGGACGTCTTCTGAACTCCACTAAGATATCCTCCCCTACTATCCCGATCTCCCTTTTCTTTGATGCCTGCGCTGCCATAAATGCCAACAAGTGGCCCAGGGCAGGGTGCGGCTCTATTAGTTGGGAGCGCACATACACACACAATGACAAATATATGTGTCCAGCCGTAGCACAGAGGGTCCCATCTTGTATGGGACCGGGAGCCCGTGATCATAATTTTTGTCCCACCTGGAGCTGTGTTTATTATGCATCCTGGCCCAAAGCACCGACAGGGCACACCTGGGATTCCCGCAAGGCAGTTCTGACCAAGTTACCTGCCATGTCCAACTGTCACGCAGGTACCTGTAACCCCCTAAATCTGACCCTTATCAACCCCAGTGTCTGGGCCACCAGATCCACCTTTGGCCTCCAGATAGAGGGTCAGGGTAACCAACCCTGGCACCCTTATACATATCTGTCTAGTCTCGAAGTTCCACACCTCCCAGGCCGCCTTGGTCTTCCACTCCTTCTATGAGGAACTAAGGACCTAAATAGAGGTACCCACCGCCATGCGGAACCTTTTCATTGAATTGGCTGAGACAGTGGCCACAAGTCTTAATGTATCCAATTGTTTCTTCTGTGGCGGGACAAACATGGGTGACCAGTGGCCATGGGAAACCCAGGAGTTGAACTACTCAACTTCCTACAATCAGTCAACACTAAACCGTACAACTAGTGAGTGGGTATTGAAGACCTCTATTGTAGGCCATACCTGTATTGCCCGAGCAGGACCTCAGTTTACCACCCAGTTGGGAGAGCTGGCCTGCCTGGGGCAGCAGTCCTATAATGCCACCACAAAATGAACTACCTGGTGGTTGGGTACTAACTTATCTGCACCACAGAATCCATTTGCAAATTTTTCTCACCTGGCTGGTGTCTGGGCCAACCTAGCAGCTACCAGCACATGGGATGCCCCTCCGGGCCTCTACTGGATTTGCGGGCCCCGGGCATACGCCCAGCTGCCTAGAACCTGGGCTGGGGCATGTGTACTCGGCACGATCCAACCCTCCTTCTTCCTCATTCCTATCCCTCAGGGAGAAACATTGGGTATCCCTGTTTACGAGGCCCGCAATAGGCTCTCTCCCAAGAGCACCGACCTCCTATGCATAGGTAACTGGAAGGAGAATGAATGGTCACCTGAACGTATCATACAGTATTATGGCCCTGCCACATGGGCCGAGGATGGAACCTATGGCTACCGCACTCCCATTTATATGCTGAATCGTATTATCCGTTTGCAAGCTGTTGTAGAGATTATTACTAACGAAACCAGCAAAGCACTAACCCTTTTAGCGAAACAGAACACCCAAATGCGGGCAGCGGTCTACCAGAATCGCCTGGCCTTGGATTATCTGTTGGCTACGGAAGGAGAAGTATGTGGAAAATTTAATTTGACAAATTGCTGTCTACAGATTGATGATCATGGCCAGGTAATTGAGGAGATCGCTGACCGGATGCGGAAGATAGCGCATGTACCTGTCCAGACTTGGAACGGGATTAGCCTGGATGGATGGTTTGTGTCTGTATTCTCTGGAATGGGCAGTCTGAAAACACTTGTATTCCTGGTACTATTGTTTTTTGTAGGTTGTATGCTTTTACCCTGCCTCCTACCAATTTGCATCTGTACTTTCCACTCAGTCGTGGACACGGCAGTAGAACGGAAGACGGCTGCCCATGTCATGGCCATGTGGAATTATCATGCCCATCCACAGGAGGGGGGGGGGGCCTGTCCTATCTAAGATGATTTGATTCCACCCGCTTCCGCTGGTGGAAGAATCAAAGGGGGGAATGTAGCAGTCACCTCAGGATGAAAGGAATTCAGCCCCTGGCTAGAAAATATGCCCATGTAACAAATTGCATGGACAAACGGCCAGAGAAGGGCTGTGCTGTAATACAAGGCCATTTGTGCCATCTGTAGCCCACAGGAGGGGCTGCCCCCTTTCCCTTTCTCTTCTTTGTTCTCTTTGTTAAGTTTCTGGTTTCAATTCTGGTGCTGTAGGGAGAAGGGATAGCCCCTTACCTAAGGGAATATGATTGGGCAGGCACCCAAGGGAGCACCAGTCAGAAACCTGAACGTAGGTATGAACTGATGGTATGAACTGAGTATATAAAGATTGTACAACCCCTGACTCGGGGCTCAGAGATTTTGGAAATGATTCCTCTGGGTCTGTGCTAGCACAATAAACTGGCTTGTATTCCCATGAGACTCCGGGTGTCCTCTCCTGACTCTTTCACCGCAGCACTGTAAGTGCACTCTTGGCTATAGTTTAGCCATACTGTAGGGACATTCAAAACATGACCCACAACTAGAACTTAAACCTGTGACTCTCTACTCCAATAAACACTGACTGTGTGTGTTGAGCCACTGTGCTGCCATATGGATGTAGCAGATCCTGGGGCTGACATGTTTCCCATCAGACAGACCTTGGCACATGTTGTGAAGTGCATGGCACCCAGGACCAGAACATGGCTTTGGTCTGCTGCAGGCAGGTACCGCTGCATCCACCACTGAACACCCCCACACCATGCTGACATGCCTGCGTGCTGTCAGAGGTGGTGTTGCGCATTCCCAGTCTGTCCTACATGCAGGTTTGGTGGGCATCTAGGGCACAAGGTCCATATGGGGGAGCAGAGGAACACATGAACAGCCACGCAGTGCCCCAGCCATTAGCCTCTGCAGGGACCCCATCCCCTCCTGCCAACGATATATCTTTGGAGAAGGATTACAGCCACAGCTGTGGTATTTTCCTGGGCACCATCATTTTGCAGCTACCTGGAGGGCTTCAGCAGTAGCATGGGGAGGGGGGGATCTGGGATCTTTGCTTAGGGTGCTAGGACCCTTGGACAGCCCCATGTGGCACATCACCTTTCCACAGAAGCAGCATGTCAGTGTGCCACCACTGTCACTGTGAGATCATGCCGGACATAAGAGAGGGTAATGAGGATGGATGGATACCCCTATGAGGAGAGGCTAAAAAGGTTAGGGATCTTCAATCTGGAGAAGAAACGGCTGAGGGGGAGATATGATAGAGGTCTATAAATTAATGACTGGAGTGAAATGGGTAAATTTAGATCAATTGTTTATGCCATCAAGATGTAGAACGACTAGGGGACATGCACGGAAACTACAGAGTAGTCCATTGAAGACTAATTAGAAAAAATATTTTTACAATTAACATGTCATCAAACTCTGAAATTCATTACCAGAAAATGTGGTAACATCTAGTCTGCCCAGCAAGGCGACAGGAGTAGGTACACTTGCCACTCCATGTAGGTCACCCCTCCCCATGCCTTTGTTTAGGGGTGTACCCACCGCTCTATGTAGGTCACCCCTATTTGTTGAGATATACCCCTATTTGTTGAGATATAAAGGCTGGTAAAGGTTGTTAGTGTAGCAGGGTTTCCTGGGGAAGGTCCATAAAATATTATTAAAGGAGACCCAGGAAATCCACTGCTTGACCCAATACAGGCATTGTGGAACATGTGTGTCTTTATGGGAAACTGCTAGGTATTTGTGACCTAGATTGGCCACTGTCGGAGCCCAGGACGTTTTTATGTGCCATATGGGCAGCTGCCTGGTCTACCTTGTGCATCAGCAACCCCCACTCTGTGACCAATGTGCCACCTCCTTTGCCCCATTTGCACCATCAACATAATGCCCTTTCATACTTGAGCACTATGCTGTTGCTGCTAATAGAGAGCAAGGTTACTTACTTGTAACGGGGGTTCTCCGTGGACAGCAGGATGAGTCAGCCACACATGGTGACGTCCTCCGGGTGGTACCAGTTCGGAAGTGCTTCTCAAATTTCTCTGCTAGCCCACCTCCCGTTTCCGCCCCCTAGCCTGGCCAGTTCCTTTTCCAAGCTTGACCACAAGGCAGGGAGCGGAGATCAGGCGGACCTCCTCCAGGGGAGGTGGGAGGGAGCGTGTGGCTGACTCATCCTGCTGTCCACGGAGAACCCCCGTTACAGGTAAGTAACCTTGCTTTCTCCATGGACCGCAGGATTTCGTCAGCCACACATGGTGACTCCCTAGCTGCGCGCAGCGTGCTGAGGTGGAGGAGGGAGGCATGAATCGAGACTGCGATAGGGAGGTAGCTGTTTACTGAGCCTTGTCAAGAACATTACATGCAGGGCCGGATTTACGTATACGCCATGTACGCCATGGCGTAGGGCCCACAGCCGGCAGGGGCCCACAAAAAAAGAACCAGTTTTTTTTTTTCAACTCAATTTTAAAAAAAACCTGGTGGCTGCCGCCGCGGGGCCCCCTCTGCTGCCGCGGGGGCCCCGTCTACAAGCTGGTCGGGTCGGGTCAGGTCGGGTCGGGTCTCTCTCCCTCCCTCCCTCCCTCCCTCGCTGCAGGCTGCGAGAGACGCAAAGATAGAGCATCTCCTCGCGTCTGTGTTAAGCCCGCAGGGGCTGATGGGATTTCCCATCAGCCCCTGCGGGCTTAACACAGACGCGAGGAGACGCTCTCCCTTCGCGTCTCTCACAGCCTGCAGCGAGGGAGGGAGAGAGACCCGACCGGACCCGACCCGACCCGACCGGACCCGACCAGCTTGTAGACGGGCCCCCCGCGGCAGCAGAGGGGGCCCCGCGGCGGCAGCCACCAGGTTTTTTTTTTTTTAAATTAAATTTTACTTTAGGCCGGGGGGGGTAGGACTCCTACCCCCCCGGCCTAAAGTAAAATTTAATTTTAAAAAAAAACCTGGTGGCTGCCGCCGCGGGGCCCCCTCTGCTGCCACGGGGGCCCCGTCTACAAGCTGGTCGGGTCCGGTCCGGTCCGGTCGGGTCGGGTCGGGTCCGGTCGGGTCTCTCTCCCTCCCTCCCTCGCTGCAGGCTGCGAGAGACGCGAAGATAGAGTGTCTCCTCGCGTCTGTGTTAAGCCCGCAGGGGCTGATGGGATTTCCCCTAAGCCCCTGCGGGCTTAACACAGACGCGAGGAGACGCTCTCCCTTCGCGTCTCTCGCAGCCTGCAGCCTGCAGCGAGGGAGGGAGAGAGACCCAACCGGACCCGACCGGACCCGACCAGCTTGTAGACGGGGCCCCCGCGGCAGCAGAGGGGGCCCCGCGGCGGCAGCCACCAGGTTTTTTTTTTAAATTAAATTTTACTTTAGGCCGGGGGGGGGGGTAGGACTGGTAATGGGCTATGGGGGGGGGGCGGTAGGACTGGTATGGGGGGGTAGGACTGGTAATGGACGGGGGGGGGTAGGGCTGGTAATGGGCTATTGGGGGGCTGGGGCTGGAAATGGGCTGGGCTGGGCTGGGGGGGGTTAAGGCTAGAGGTGGGCTGATGGGGATAGGACTGGTAATGGACTGTGGGCTGTTGGGGGGGGCTTAGAACTGGCAATGGGCTTTGGGGGGGGGTTAAGAGTTGTAATGGGCTGTGGGAAGATGGGGGCTGTCTGGTAATGGGCTATGGGGGGGGGGGGCTAGGACTGGAAATGGGCTGGGGGGTTAAGACTGGAGGTGGGATGATGGGTTTAGGACTGGTAATGGGCTGTTGGGGGGGGTTAGAAATGGAAATGGGCTTTGGGGGGGTTAAGACTGGTAATGGGCTGTGGGCTGATGGGGGTTGTCTGGTAATGGGCTATGGGGGGCTAGGACTGGAAATGGGCTGGGGGGTTAAAACTGGAGGTGGGATGATGGGGTTAGGACTGGTAATGGGCTGTGGGCTGATGGGGGGGGGGGTAGGACTGGCAATGGGCTATGGGGGGCTGACTGGAAATGGGTTGATGGGGTTAGGACTGGAAGTGGGCTGATGGGGGGTTAGGACTGGTAATGGGTTATAGGGGGGCTTAAACTGAAAATGGGGTGATGGGGGGTTAAGGACTGAAAATGGGGTGATGGGGGGTTAAGGACTGTAAGTGGGGTGATGGGGGGGCTAGGACTGGTATTGGGTTGGGGGGTTGCTAGGACTGGAAATGGGCTGATGGATGGCTAGGACTGGAAATGGGCTGATGCAGGGACTAGAAGGGAATGGATGCTGGGTGAGGCTGGAACTAGAAGGGAGCTGATGTTGGGGGAGGATTAGAATGGGATGGGGCTGGAAGAGTAAAATGGAGAAGGGAAAAATATTTTGTGTGGGAGGGATAAAAAATCTACAATTGGCCGGGTATTGGGAGAGTAAGTGGGGATTGAGGATGGAGGGGTAAAATTTGAGTGGATGAAATAGGAATGAGGAAAGAGCAAAAGGAGAAAGATTAGTATGTTAAAGCAGATGTAGAGAGAGAATGGAAAAAAATCTAGAAGAGAGAAGAAAGGACAAATGGACAGCAGACGATGGAGAGTTAGCAGAAGACACGAAGAAACCAGAAGAAAGTGGCTGGAGCAATTGCAGCTGAAAAAAATGCACAAAAGGTAGAAAAATATCTCTTTATTTTGAATTTATTAATTGGAATATGTCAGCTCTGGTAAATGTGCATCATTAACATCTGTGCTTTGTTTAGTACAAGAGCAAATTAATGTATAGTTTTATTTCTACAGTGTTGTACATTCCAAGTTTGGCTTTTGGGATTCCCAGTTTAATTATTGTCTTCCTATTTCTAAATTGTGATTACTTGTTTGGTGATGGTCTATGTTCTGCATGTGTAACTGAGCTGAGGTGTTCTGTTTATATAATTCCTATTTGACATTGCCACTTGTTCTCTTTCCCCAGTAGGTCATGTATTGTTGTTCTCTGAAATGTATTGGTTTAATATTTGCAGTGTTGCCTTTTGATTGGTAGAGTATGGTGCTTTGTGAGTCCTGGTAGTGCTGTTAGGATACGGCGGGTTTACTATGGGCAGTGTTTGTAGTAGTTCCTAATGTGTCTGGCAGTTGGCACTGGATTATAGTAATGTAGAAATCTTTTAGTCTTTCTTTATCCATACACTCATTAAGAGGCACGTTTACTAAAAGTTAGTATATGGTAACATTATGCAAATATTTATGCAAATGAGGCCCTTATGCAAATGAGGTCCGCACCCCCCTTGGGCCGCCCCTGCTGGGGGCCCACAATTTTTGTTGGCGTAGGGCCTCACTCAAGGTAAATCCGGCCCTGATTACATGACAATAACGAGGTTCACTTAAGAGGCATTAACCACCTAGTGACAACAACAGTGCAATCAATACAATGGTGCAAGCAATAGTGTGCAATCAATACAATAGTGCAACAAGAACAACACTGTAGCGAGCATCATCAGAACAGATGTGGGTGTAAAGAGTCACATGGTTAGCGTGCGTCTAGGCTGTCAGCGCCATCGCAGGGCTGCAAGGCGGAGGCCAGGACCGCACTGCCAAAGGCCGAGTCCTCCTTGGAGTGGAGGTCGAGGCAGTAGTGTTTCTGGAAGGTGTGTGGAGATGACCAAATGGCAGCTTTACAAATGTCGGGCAGGGGGACGGCCCGCAGGTTCGCCAGGGATGTGGCCATTGCCCGTAGGCGATGAGGACCTATTCTGCTTTGTGGCTGATTCCCTTGCCGGCCAAGGCAGAAGGCTACGTAGGAGGTTACCCAGTGGGAAAGAGTCCATTTCGTGACCGGCACCCCGGGTTTGAGAGGGTCGTAGGACACAAATAGTTGATCGCCTTTGCGGGCAGGTAGAGTCCTTTCCAGGTAAATCCGGAGTGCCCGCAGACAGTCCAGAGTGTGTAGACGTCTCTCCTCCTCGGAGTGGTGTGGTCCCGGGAGGAAGGAGGGAAGCTCAATAGATTGGTTGACATGGAAGGCTGAAGGCACCTTGGGTACGAATCTGGGGTTCCTACGTAGGGAAGCTCTGTCCTGGTGCAGCTGAGTGTAGGGCGGGTGCGCAACTAGGGCTTGAAGCTCGCTGACTCTCCTTGCCGAAGTGATGGCAATTAGGAATATGGTCTTCCAGGAGACGTATTTCATATCCGCCGACAGCAGAGGTTCAAATGGGGTAAGGGTGAGGCTGTGTAGAACCATCCCCAAGTCCCAGGGAGGAACCGGAGTTCTCACTGGGGGCCGTATGTTCGCTAGGCCTTTCATGAATCGAGATGTCAGCGGTAACGCAGCTATGGAGTCTGCGCCTTCAACGGGAGCGTGTAGAGCTGCGATAGCAGAGAGATGTACTCGGATGGATTGGGTCTTGAGACCAAGGTCTGAGAGGGAGCTGAGGTACTGCAAGATTTGCGCGATCGGACAGGTAACGGGGTCGAGCTCTCTGGAGGCGCACCAGAGTCCGAATCTCTTCCATTTGAGGCCGTAAGATTTGCGTGTTGAAGGTCTCCTGGCTGCGAGGACCACGTCTTGCACTTCTGCGGGTAGTTCAAGAGGGGCCAGGTTCACCCGCTCAACATCCAGGCAGCTAGCGACAGGGTCTTGAGATCGGGGTGTCTCGTCGACCCGGAATTCTGAGTTAGAAGGTCCGGGCGCAGGGGCAGGTGCCACGGGGCATCTTGCGCTAGGCGTTTCAGGAGAGCAAACCACATCTGTCGTGGCCAGTGTGGGGCTACCAGGATGGCTTTGGCTTTGTCTTTGTCCCGAACGATGCGTTGCAGAAGCGCTGGGATGAGGGGGGTCGGGGGGAAGGTGTACACCAGAGGCCACTCCCCCCAATACGTGTCGAATGCGTCCCCCACCAACCTCCTGCTCGACGGATGCCTGGAGCAGAATAGGGGGCATTTGGAGTTCCCCTCGGTGGCAAAGAGGTCGACTTCTGGTGTTCCCCACCTCTGGAAGAGGCTTGAGGCAACCCTTGGGAGGAGAGACCATTTGTGGGGTTGCAGTTGTCTGCTCAGCTTGTCCGCTAGGCTGTTCAAGTTCCCGGGGATGTATGATGCGCGAATCCAGCAGTCGTTCTCCAGGGATATTGACCATATCGCCAGCGCCTCCTTGCAAAGGGATCGGGAGGCCGTACCCCCTTGTTTGTTGAGGTAGAACATGGCAACTTGATTGTCCGTTTGAATCAGGATAGTAGTCGCCCGAAGACGTGGCAGGAACGCCTTGAGGGCGTATCTGACGGCCCTTAGCTCCAGGAGGTTGATGTGGAGCTGCCGCTCGCTCTGAGACCACGCTGCCTGAGTGTTGAATCCCTGGCAATGGGCGCCCCAGCCGGCGCATGAGGCGTCCGTAGTGAGGGTAGTCTGATGTTGTGGCGGGTGTAGGGGTTTCCCCACGGAGAGATTCGCTGGCCTGGTCCACCAGCGGAGCTGAGCCCTGATAGGGTTGGTCATCGGGATTTTGGATGTCAGTGGTTGGGAATGCTGATTCCAATGGGTGCGAAGGTGCCATTGGAGAGGGCGCATACGCATTCGCGCAACAGAGATGACCACCGTCGTGGCTGCCATGTGTCCCAGCAGGCGTAGAATTGACCGAGCCGAGAGAGTTTTTGCTGCTGCTGCCCTGGAGGCAAGCGAGGTGATGGCTCAGGGACTGCATGTCGATGAGGGCTCCAATAAACTCCAGACGCTGAGACGGGAGGAGTTGTGACTTCTTGTAGTTGATGACGAAGCCCAAGGTGGAGATCAGCGAGGTGGTGGTGTGCAGGGACGCCAGTAACTCGGGGGCTGAAGGAGCAGATATTAGCCAGTCGTCGAGGTACGGGAACACAGCGATGTTCTGCCTGCGTAGGTGAGCAGCTGCGACCGCTACACACTTCGTGAAAACCCGAGGGGCCGGTGAAAGGCCAAATGGAAGTACCCGGTACTGGTAATGTTGTCCCAGCACTTGGAAACGGAGATATTTTCTGTGCGCAGCGTGAATGCTGACATGTGTGTACGCCTCCTGTAGATCCAAGGTTGCGAGCCAGTCTCCCTTCTGGATCAGGGGAAGGATGGAGTTGAGGGAGTACATCCTGAATTTCTCTTTCACGATGAACTTGTTCAACTTGCGGAGGTCCAAGATGGGGCGAACTCCTCCCGACTTCTTCGGGATGAGGAAGTACTTTGAATAAAACCCCGAGTTGACTTGTGACTGAGGAACTAGTTCGATAGCTTTGGAGGACAGGAGATGAATCAGTTCCAGAGTCATGGCACGCTGCAGGTGGGGAGGCGTGTTGCTGATGGGCCTGTGGCGTTGGGAGGGAGGCGCAGAGAACCTGATGAGGTATCCCCGGCGAATGATTCATAGTACCCAGGAGTCATGCGTGATCTTCTCCCATTGTGGGAGGAAGAAGGACAGGCGCCCCCCCGTCTGGGAGGGGGGCGGTCCACGGCCGTCAAAAGGACTGTCCACTCTTGGTGGGCTGAGAGTTGGTGGTTTTCTTCTGTTTGCGGTCCCTCTGAAAGTGGCGCTGTTGTGAGGGTCCTTGGTAGGAGTTGGACTTGTACCTGGGACCCTGCCACTTTTTGTTGGATGAGTACCTTCTGTCGAAGTTGTAGAGGGGTTTCCGCTGATAGTTTGGCTTTTGTGTATTCCCGTAGCGGTCAAATCCTTCCTCCGCTAGGGTCTGCAGGGTGTTACAGTCTTCTTTCATGGTGTTCACAGTATCGGCCACCTTGTCTCTGAAAAGGGACTCTCCTGAGCAGGGGGCGTCCGCAATTTTGTCGTGGGAGTCACTCCTTAGGCCGGAGGCTTGCAGCCAAGCCCATCTCCTGGCGGAGATAGCTGTGCCCGCCGTGCGAGTGCCGTGCTGGCAAGGTGCTTGTTACATTCGATGAGGTCATTCAATGCAGCCGAAAAGGGAGCAAGAGACTCCTTAGGGAGGGTGGAAGCCGCATTCTTGATGTTGGAGACACAAGAGTCCTGAAAGAGGATTTGCTGGAACTGATGGGCCGCAATACGTGCTCCGAGCATGGCTCCTTGAAATACCTTCTTGCCAATGTCGTCGAGCAATTTGTTGTCCCGGCTGGGAGGGTGGTTGGTGTAAATCCGTGAGGATTTCGCCTTTTTGAGGGCGGAAGAGACCACTATGGAGTGGTGAGGTAGCTGTGCCTTTTCAAAACCTGTCGTGGGTTGAAGGAGGTATTTGGAGTCCAGCCTCCTTGATGTGGCGCGTTCCGAAGCAGGTGTCTGCCAAAGTCTGGAGAGGCTCTCCTTCAGCTTGCGGTGTAAAGGTAGGGCCAGAGGGGTTTTAGGTACTGCAAGGTACTTGAGAACCTCTGGCTCAGCTTCCTCTGTAGTGCTGCTTTGGTTTAGACCCAGGGAAGAAGATAGCTTGCTGATGAATTTTGGGTACGTAAGATTCTCCGGAGGGGGTGGAGGTCCATCCTTCTCCGGGGATGGTCGTGACTCTGAGGCAGAGCGGTTCAAGCTGGCAGATCCCACCACCCCTGCCTCTGGCTCTTGTTCCTCCGCGGAGCTTTCCGGGGAGGATAAGGCTGCGGGGAGATCAGGCAGCTGGTTATTCACAGCAGGAGTGGGGAGCAGGGGGGGGGGGCTGCCGGGCGTGAAGGAGATGATGCAGCTGGAGGATGGGGGGCTGTCTGCTGCACGAGTTGGGTCAGCAGGTTCAGGATAGCAGCATTTGAGGAAGAGGATGATGAGCTTCTGTGGGAGTGGGACCGGTGCCTAGAGGAGCGGCTCCTAGAGGTTTTGTGCCTCCTCCGAGGCGGAGAACAGTTGCTAGAGTCAGAAGAGTTACCTGAGCAGTCTCTGGTTCGTTTGCGTCCTTTGTGGGCTCGAGGACGTGCATCGGAGGAGTTGTCCTGCCCTCTCCGGCTGACATGGGAGCGCTGCGGTTCCCCCCCCCCGCGATTCTGGGTTTGCTCTGATCCACAGGAGAGAGGAGAATCGCCGGTTCTTGGAGAGTGTCCGGTTCCTGCGTCGCGCAGGGATGACGTTGCGCTGGCTCCATAGTCGCGCTGGAGTGACGTCGTTGAATCATCGGGTCCAGAGACGCGCAGGATTGACGTGGCAGAGCCTGATAGGAAGGCGTCACACAGGGGGAGGAGCCAGACGCGATGGCGGGAACTTCGGAGAAGATGGAGGGAGGGCACTCACCCAAGGCGCCATGATCGGTTACCTCCACCACATGGCCGGGGGCCGTCGGTAATCCTCCGAAGTGCAGGATGCAGCTGTGGCCGGACACAGGCAGCGCTGCGGGTCCTGATGTGGGGCCGGGAATGGAGGCCCGGGTGGGCACATCCTGGGCCTTGGAGGTGGCAGCCGGAGTGAGTTGCAGGCCCGAAGGTTCGCCGAGCTGGCAGAGGGCACATAAATCATTGTCCGAGGAGCGCAGTTTTTTACCGCAGGGGCACCTCTTGGATCCCGGTTTGGGCATCGCTCGTGAGTACGATGAGTAGATAAGTTGAAATTGCAGAGAAGAGGCAGATCCGACTTGCTGGCAAGGCGGAAGAACAGGAACTGGCCAGGCTAGGGGGCGGAAACGGGAGGTGGGCTAGCAGAGAAATTTGAGAAGCACTTCCGAACTGGTACCGCCCGGAGGACGTCACCATGTGTGGCTGACGAAATCCTGCGGTCCATGGAGAACACTACTATCACTGTCTGGGCTCCCCTGTGTGTGGATCACATTGCAGACAGAAAAATAAGCTTTATCCCCTCCAAATACACCCTTTCCATGAAGTTTTACTTGGTGTTACGTTTCCCAGCATTAGAGGGCTTTTAAACACATTGTGCAACTGGCGTTAAGGGAGCACACATTGTTGACGCCCACTCTCTGCCTACTATACCCTTAATGCTGCTGGAGCTTTTAACGCTCAGTAATGTGGCTTTTTAGCAGCATTAAGGATGCAAATATGCTGATAATGGGCATTAACACACACATGCTCTCTTACTGCCATTTAGTAAACATATCCCAAAGAGTAGGATGGACTTTCAATGAGTTTTAGTCTACTCCAAATAGAAGATCAAGGCTCTCTTGCAGTCCAATGTGTACAGTGCGCTTTCCCCTTTGTGAGCCTGAGGTCTTGGGAAAAACGTTGGAAGGACAATTTGACTGATTAAGATGTAATTTCATCTTCACTTTAGGAAGTAACTTAGGATTCATATGAAAAACCATCTTACGGTTTAAAAGACGGTATAGGGTGACTCAGTTACTACAACCTAGAGCTCACTAACTCTGCGTGCTAAAGTCACCACCCAAAACAAGACCTTCCAGGTCAGGTACTTCAGTCCACAGATATTCAGTGAATAAAGAAGATTTCATCAGCTGAGTTAAAAGCACATTGAGGGCCCAAGACAGAGTGGGAGACTTGAGGGGAAGCCTCAAAAGAAGCAAGCCCTTTATGAAGCAAACAACTACAAGACTGTAGAGAAATGGATTTCCCTTCTACATAATGGTTGTTTGTGCAGGGCCAGCCCATCCACTAGGCGAGCTAGGAAGCTGCTTAGGGAAGCCAATGTGGGTGGACAGTTTTGTGCCACTGCTTTGTTGCCTGTAGCAGGCCATGTATGCAAAAAAGACCCCTGTCTGGTCTTCAAAGTTCTTCAGAAGACACTCTTCAAGGGCTGCCATTATCAAAGATGGAGGGCTATAGCAGATTTGGTCCACAATTATGGTGTCTGGTGGGGAGTATCAACAGGCTGGTCCTGTAGCCCCTCCACCACCAAGGAGGATCAGCATTCTTTGTGTCGGGACTGCTTTGAGGGCATTAGTGTATCTGATGTCTTTATACAGTTGACATCACACTCCAATTAACTGCAATGCTGTTGCACCTCAACTTCTGTCTGTGCGTGGTGTCCTCAATGCCAATGAAGATGAGGATGAATTCTTCCTCTTGTTTAGGTGGGAATCAGTGGATGACCGCTAAGGATGTGTTTTTGTTTACAATGAAAGCTGGGATCTCTGCAAAACAGGAAATGATGACATTGTTGTCATTTCCTGGTTCCCATCAATAGCACACACTCTTTTGCAAGAGTTCACACTATTATTCTTTTATTCAATAGTGTGCACTCTCTCAAAAGAGTCCATACTATTGAGGAAAAATGATATGAAATGAAAAACCACAGTGAAACAAACCAATATGAAAAGATTTGGGCTGCACATCCCTAATGACCGCTTCCAGGACACTACCAATTCTCAGCTCCGAATGGGCTCAATGATCCCTCGATGTTGATGTACCTTCAATGTTCGATGTACCTCTCTGGGCCATTGGGAGTGATGCCACCAATGCCATAATCGATGGAATGAACTTATCTGTGCCAAAAATCATTTCATACTGTATCTCATGGCCCTTGTGCACTCTCTTTTTCATCTGTGAACACAAGAGACGAGAGGGTTCATGGTTTGGCCTCAGGTACTACAGGCACCAATGATGGGTATCTGTTAAGACTAGCCACACAGCTGAATTTTGAAAAGATTGAAGCGGAGAGAGATGATTCAGAGGGAAACCAGCAAGGAGGAGGTTGTAATAGTCTAGATGGGACGTGACTAAAGAGTGGATAAGAGTAGTGTGATCAGAAAGGAAGGAGTGAATGTTGTGGATGTTACAGAAAAAGGAATGATAGGTTTTAACTATCAGTTGGATGTGTATGGAGATGGAGATGGAGGAGTCAAAGATGACCCCAAGGTTGCGAGCCGAGAAAACAGAGAAGGGCGTTAGCCACAGAAATAGAGAAAGAAGGAAAAAGGGGAGGCGGCTTTATGGAGAAAGATAAGAAGTTTGCTTTTGACCATGTTCATTTTCAGATGGTGGTGGGACATCCAGGCAGCAATTTCAGATAAGCAGGCAGAGATATGGGCCTGGATTCTTTGCGAGATTTCAAGTGCAGAGAATAGATCTGAGATTCATCGTCATAAAGACCATGGGAGGAGATGAGTGTACCAAGTAACTGGGCATAGAGAGACAAAAGGAGATGTCCCGACAGACCCTTGGGGTACACCAGCTGAGAGTTGGATATGATTTTGATAATAAGAACTCATAACCCCATTTCCTTTCCTCTCTCCTGGAATTGCATCATAGTTTTTGCCGGTCAGTTGATCAACATTCATTTCCTTCAGTCGTTTACTTAGCTCTTCATATATTCAGTCAGCAATTGTTTAACTGAAGTAGCTGCAAAAAATCTCTTCATGCTTGTATGGAATCAGAATCAGTGCTGCACTCTTGGATTCAACCATCTACAGTAAGTTCCTTGTTTGCTTATTTGCAATAAACAGCTGGAAATTAAGAGACTGAGTTTTCTCCTATGGATATTGAGCTGGTTTAGCTTACTGTTTAGCTGGACACTGGAATACACATTATGAGCATAGCGCAGCTGACCTGCAGAGGAGTAGCAACAGCCTAAGACCCAAGCAATCTGGGTTTTGTTCCTAGTGGTATTCCTTGTGGCCTTAGGCAAGTCACTTTATCCTCCATTGCCTTCAAAGAAAAGGCCTGATAATCTAGTTCCAGTCATACTGCAAAATACCAGCACACTCAACCAGTGTAGAAAACTCTGTGCCACTGCCAAGCCTGGCTTCCATTCAAAGAAAATCATCATGTTTACAATAGGACTTTGAGGCAGCAAATACTTCAAGACCTTTCTGTTTATTAATCTTCCATTTATACTCTATAACAAAAACAAAATTAGAATTTTTCCTATCCTCAATGCAATGAGTTGCCAAAAGCAAGCAGAGCTTGTCCTCTATTACCCAGTAAATGTAATCGTTTGCTGTCCTCTGGTGGACAAATTGGAAAATCACAGTTGTTATATGTGAGATTCGTAGTAGCCACAATCAATCACATTGTCATGGCATTCATATTAGCAAAATATATCTACATATACAGACTACCAGGCATTGATTATTAATGTAAGCCAGAAGCTTTTAACCAGTTTTTCTTCAGTTTAATCCTCCTCTTTTGATAATGATGGTACATCATCATGTCCCCAAAGGGCTCAGGTGAAAGGGTGTTAACTCCCTTTCTCAATATTATATGTTCCCAATTTCCACCAAATAGGACGAAAAAGGGATCATTCTCAGTTCATAGCTCAGACCCTACACTTGGTTCCAAGCCTAAAAGAGGCCAAAGAGTTTCATATTGTGACTATTGCTGTACAGTGACCACACCTTGTTTATTTGCCTCCCTATCTTCCTGCAGCTCAGGTCTCATTGTCTGTGTGGAAAGTTAGTAGCTCAGAATATTGGAAAAAGCTAATACATGCTTCATACCCTCCATCTTGAACAGCTTGTCACTTTATCTAGTTTCATAATTTTGATCATAAGAACTCATAAACCTGTTTGGAATGACCAAGCCAGACATAGAGAAAGCCTATGTAGGAATAAGCTCCGTTTTTTTCCCAGGGTGCAAAGTATTCTCCTGTCACACTCTCGCGGCCCCTTTTGTATCAAGACACAATGACAGTAGGCATCAGTGTCAGGAAGGTGGGTGGATGAAGGAGCTCTGGGGTGATCTTTGTAATTTTCATGACTCTCTGTTTTTGACATAGTATTATAAGCCGCTTGATAGTATTGTAAACTGCTCTGGTATTTGTTTGAAGGGTGTACAGAATGGTTTAAAATAAGCAAAGGTGTAAGACAAGGCTGCATACTTTCCCCCTACCCGTTTAATTTATATGCAGAACAAATCATCAGAGAAGCAGGATTGTATGAAGACAACAGAGGTGTGAAGATTTGTGGAAGACTCATCAACAACCTTCGCTATGCTGATGATACTACATTACTGGCTGAAAGTGAAGATGATCTGAAACATTTGCTTCTCACAATCAAAGAACATAGTCTCAAAATGGGCCTGCACCTTAATGTAATGAAGACAAAGATCATGACAACTGGCATAATGAACAGGTTCATCGTTGAAGGAGAAGAAATTGAAATTGTGAACAACTTTAACCTACTTGGATCAACTATCAATAAAGAAGCAACAAGCAGTCAAGAAATCAAACGACGCATTACTCTTGGCAGAATGGCTATGAAAGACCTAGATAAGATTCTCAAGAGCAGAGATGTCTCTATCCATACAAAGATTCGACTTGTTCAAGCAATGGTATTTTCAATAACATCATATGGATGTGAAAGCTGGACAGTGAAAAAGACAGACAGGAAGAAAATTGATGCCTTTGAATTATGGTGCTGGTGGCGAATACTGTGTATACCATGGACTTCCCGAAGAACAAACCAATCGGTACTAGAGGAGATCAAACCTAAGCTTTCTTTAGAAGCTCAGATGACAAGACTTCGACTTTCATACTTTAGACACATCATGCGGAGAGAGAGATCATTAGAGAAAGACATCATGCTTGGCAAGATAGAAGGTCAACGCAAAAGAGGAAGGCCAGCAATGAGATGGATCGATACAATAACAGCCGCTATGGGTACCAGTCTGTCAACAATGAGCCACCTGACTGAAGACTGAATACAATTTAGGATAGCTATCCAGAGGGTCGCCATGAGTCAACTCCGACTCGACGGCACTTAACAACAACATAGAAAGTGCAACCCATTTTTGACACTCCCCTCAACTTTTCACTTCTAAAGCTAACAGAAGTAATACTGCCTAAAAGGAGCTCCCAAATCTTTCACACTTCAATCTCTGTTCCATTTTAATTAACAGCTAGCATGATCTAGGTTTAATCAAACTAGATGTTCTCAATGCAGAGCTGCAGCTAGGAAAGCTGCCCTCAGACTTCCTTTGCAAAGGTTATAAATACTCCCAGGGCAAGGTGCTCCAGAAGCAGGACCAGTGCAAGGATGTGAGGTGACCTAAGGGAGCCCTCAGTCCTACAGCTCCCTCTGCTGCCATGCTGCTGTGGCATTAAAACAGCAATAGCGCTTACCGAAAGACTCTGACGCTGCATTGTTGCTGCTGCTCCTATAACCAGATGCTTCCATCCCTTCTGATGCAAACTTCCTATTTGCATGGGGATGCATGTTAAGTGCAAAGCCTCTGCATTTGCTGTTGGGGGCATGACCAGCATGTTCCCAGCAGCTTATGCATGATGGGCTACCTGAACTTGCAGCTTACCAATGTGGGTGACCTAATGAGAGGTGTCATTAGATGCATTCACACTAATTGCCACATTGCCACTGAGTGTGCGGCTTTTGCCTTCACACTATAGGCAATGTGCTCTTCACGCCCATTCTCCACTTCTGACCTGTCCCATGGGGCAATAGCCGATTACAATACAATTTACCACATGATCGCTGGCCTGTCTTCATGTTAGTCTTCCCGGCTGCCAGTCTCTGCAGATTAAAACATATGTTAGCCAGCTACCAAGCTTTAGTAAAAGGGGCCCTAAGTAAATTTGGTTTCTAATCTTAAATGTTTGATTTTGTTGCTATTTTATGTTTTAATGTTATCCGCCTAGTGTGGAATATACATTTTTCAAATAAATAAATAAATTGTGAAGATCCACTAGATGTTTACCCAGAGAAGTATTTTCACAAAGAAACTAATATTTAAGGGAAATAATAATTCTTCTTAAGTTATTATCAATAAACAGAAAGATTTGAAAGTATGTAATTAATTAAACTTCGAAACAATTCTTTTTTTCAACTAGATGGTGTGATGTAATTCCTTAAGGGAAATACATGTACCTCAATCAAAGTCATATATTACACAGCATATGAACATGAATATTTTCTATTCTTTCCAGTTTTTTTCCACCACCCAAATGGTTGTCAAGACAGCTCAAGCAGGCTACCTCACATAAGTATCACTTTGTTACTTCTACATAAACCCTTAAATTACTTTGTTACTTCAGCATTCTCCTCTAAAAAATATTGATGCTTTTGATCTATTTTATCTTCTAGGTGCACAAGATGATTCACCACTTCTCAGGACCACCAGGTAAGTATGTGTGTATGTACGCTGTGGGTCATATTTGCTAAAGGTACTAAGTTTAAAAAAACAAATAAATAAAACTGACCAACATGGAACTAGTAGTTAAAGTCAACCCCACCCGCCCCTGAAAAAACCATCCTCCTTTTTCTCGAAAATATTCTTTTCAAAGTTAACAAGCTTTGGCCAGAGTGTGTTTTTGTGTTAAGTGAGGATGTGCACTTAGCTCCATTCCACTGAAGTCTTTCCAGTCCTTTCCCTTTTGTCTTTCCTAACTAGGCTGCAGGGCTGGTGCTAGGCGGTAAGAGTGCCAGGGGGGTGCCAGGACTAGAGGGGTACCATTGCTTTTGTTCTGCTACTTTTCATGTATTTTTTTTATTTCTGTCATTCTTTTTATTTATTTTCATTTTAGCTACTTTTGCTTTAATTTTGCCCTCTGGAGGTTCCATTTCCCTTCTCTACCTGATTCGGGCCCTTTTCAGCCTTTTACGACTTTTATATTATATTTAAGTTTTTTTCCCTTATCAGAGCTCTCTTGATCTCTGATGAGCAGGCACTTCCTGGTTCGCGGCCGGGAGTATAGCTTTTGCAGTTGTGGCCCAGAGAGGTGAACTATGGGACATGCTGCTCCCACAGACAGCAAGCACTGCAGATCACAGCCCAGAGACGTAGATCCTGCCTGTGGGAGCAATATGCCCCACAGGCAGGATTCACCTCTCTGGGCCATGACTGCAGCCTTGTGTTGCCTTCTGCCTGCTGCAGATGCTGAGCAAGGAGGGGAGGGGGATTACAGAAAAACAGGTGAGATGCCGGACATGGGGCGGGGGACATTAGGAGGTGAAGGGGAGATGCCGGACACGGACGGGCACAGAGAGACAGAGGGGAGATGGGGGTGATAGGAAGCAGAGGGAACATGCTAGACCCTGGGGTAGGGCTACGGAGATGAAGGGGGATACTGGACTTGGGAAAGGGGCATAGAGAGATCAAGGAGGAGAGATTTTTGAGATGGAATGATGGCTGAATATGGGATTATAGGACATGAGGGTAATGGGGGGTGGGGAATGAAGGACATGGGTTAGTAGGGAGAGAGAAGGAAGAAGATGGACAAGGGGTAAATAGGTCGAGAAAGAGACAGAGAGATGATGGTCATGATAGTAATAGGGAGTGGACGAAATGGAATGGGGATGGGGAGATGCTTGATACAGTGATATGGCGATAGGAGGAGATGCTGGACATGGGATAGAAGTGAAAAGGGGAATACAGAAGGACAGGGAGAGTGGAGATATTGGATAGAGGGAAGGAGAACGTGAGAGACACTGGGTGGAGGGGAGGGGGAATGTTATACATGGAGGGAAGAGAGAGAGAGTGAGTGAAGGACTGGGGAACAATGGACCAGGGAAGAAGAGGTAGGGAATGAGAGGACTGGGCTGAGGGTTGAAAAGTGGTAGGTAGATGGAGTAAAAAAAAAA
Organism: Ichthyophis bannanicus; assembly: GCA_033557465.1. NCBI lineage: Eukaryota > Metazoa > Chordata > Amphibia > Gymnophiona > Ichthyophiidae > Ichthyophis > Ichthyophis bannanicus. Next base: position 1,774,983,837 of record CM066031.1, read on the forward strand.
AGAGGGAGATTGAGGAGTGGCTAGTAAGAAGTTGTAGTGAAAACTGAGTGGACAGAGAGAGAAAAAAATAAATAGAAGAAATCTGAAAGGAAAAGATCAATATTTAATGTAGTCTGCATATTTTTATTTGTATTTTAGATTGTGGTCACTTATTCTGTACTTTGTGTGGGTCTGTGTTCGAGACCAAGTGTTCTGTTAACATGGAGTTTGTACATATGGACCTGTACTGTAGAAATCTGACTTGTTAATGTGCACAAATGCAAAGTTATGCACCTAAGAAAGAACAACCCAAACTGTGGTTACACGATGCAAGGTTCCACATTAGGAACCACCACCCAGGAAAAAGATTTAGGCGTCATCATGGATAACATGTTGAAACCTTCCACCCAGTGTGCTGCGGCGGCCAAGAGAGCAAATAGAATGCTAGGTATCATAAGGAAAGGAATGGAGAATAAACAAAGGAACAATGCAACCGCACCTTGAGTATTGTGTGCAATTCTGGTCGCCATATCTTAAAAAGGATATAGCGTTATTAGATAAGGTACAGAGAAGAGCCACCAAAATGGTAAAGGGGATGGAAGGATACCCCTATGAAGAAAGGCTAAAAAGGTTAGGGCTCTTTAACCTGGAAAAGAGACGGCTGAGGGGAGATATGATAGAGGTCTATAAATTAATGAATGGCGTGGAACAGGTAAACGCAAATCGATTGTTTACGCCATCAAAATATAGAAAGACTAGGGGACATGCAATGAAGCTACAGGGTAACCTATTTAAGACTAATAAGAGAAAATATTTTTTCACTCAACATGTAATCAAACTCTGGAATTCATTACCGGAGGATGTAATAAAAGCTGTTAGTGTAGCCGGGTTTAAAAAAGATTTGGACAAGTTCCTGGAGGAAAGGTCCATAAACCATTATTAAAGTACAAGCATTGTGTGTCCCAGTACAAGCATTGTGGAATCTGTGTCTTTTTGGAAAACTGCTAGGTATTTGTGACCTAGATTGCCCACTGTTGGGCTTGATGTATCTTGGTCTGACCCCGTATGGCATACCTTATGTTCTTATAGTAATGAGCATGTTTTAAATATATCAACAGTAATAGGGACATGGATACATAAATTTATTCATACCCTGTACTCCTTTGGGTTATATATTGCAGAGAGTTGAACAAAACTTCCATAAGAACATGTGGGGATCAAACTGTGGTCTACTGTGTACAAAGACAGTGATTTAACTATAATGGTAAAGCTCCTTATCACTTACCATGGGAAGGGGTACTACTAAAGGGACTGTATGTACCTGCATGCAATGTATAAACAGGTTGTTTGCTCAACATCATTCTAGTAGGAGGTGGCTGCATGTGGAGTATATATATGATGAAGGCCAAGATCTGCCCTCACAGTTAGGGTCATACATCCCAAGCCAGTCCATTGCGCGGGTCACACATCTGCTCTGGTTACAGCAGCAACACTCTGTAATGGGCCAAAGCAGAGGCCAGAAACTCTGACTATTCGATAGCCAGGATTGTATGAGCATGTTCGAAATATATCATAATGATTGCTTACATGATTCAAGGCAGACCATGCACTGTTTTGGACAGTACAGTATATAAAGGAGAGTTGAAATCCCCCCCCCCCCCCAAAAAAGCCAGATGGGGATCAAACAATGGTTCAAAGACAGTGTTCTAACCATTATGCTAATCCTCCACATTTATTTATTTATTTATTTATTTACTTCTCTTATATACCGCGCTATTAAAATCAGTGCGGTTTACAATTGAACAAAAAACATACTGCAATGTCACACGACAATTGAGTTTTTACATTGAACATGGACGAGATAACCTGGAGGTAACAGGGGTAACTAATTACAGAGTAATTATTCATGGAGTATGGTGAGAAATTATACATATAGTATGGTGAGAAATTATACATATAGTATAGCTTGGTTTCAACATATTTATAAGAGGTTTAATCAATAAGATGTGTGATCAGTACCAATAATAAATAAGAGAGGGGATATGGTGGTAGAGCTAGTCATTTTCTTTATGGTGTTGGATTTTGGGTGGGGTGGAGTAGGGTGTAGGATGTGAGGATGGGTGGTTGTTTCTGGGATTGGATTCTGGGTAATGGATGAGGAAAAGGTGTTGTTTGAGGGCTTTTCTAAATGACAATAGGTCTGGGGTGGAACAGAGCTCAGTGGGGAGGGCATTCCAGGTCATGGGTGCAAATAGGGAGAAGGCTCTATTGGCAGTAGCCTTTTTGCACTTAGTTAGAATGTTGGGGATCTCTAGAGTGTTTGCTTGATTAGATCTCCTGATCCTGTTGAACGGCCGTCTTTGAATGAGTTTGCTGATGGGTGAGGTGATCTGGTTCCTTAGGGCTTTGAATGTTAGTACTAGGGACTTATACTGGATTCTAGCCTAAAGTGGAAGCCAGTGGAGATCCATCATGACTGGGGTTATATGTTTAGCTCTTGATGTACCTGCAAGTACCCTTGCTGCAGCATTCATTGCAAGGCGAAGACATTGCCTGTCATCGGAAGGGGTACTACTAAAGGAACTGTATGTAGCTGCATGCAATATATAAACCGGTTGCTAGCTCAGTATGACTCACATGTGCTTGTAAACTTTCCAGTGGCAAAAGATATGAGGGTGTAGTATAATGACTAGAGCACTGTCTGTACACAAAAGAGCACAGTTCAATTCCCACTTGTTCTCCTCCAGTCATCGGTATACTCACGTGCATATACTGGCAGACACATGTCTGCATTGATTGAACTAGACATGTCATTACTTCTTGTTAGATTTGCAACCATGCACATTGTGATAATGCCCTTTGACAGCATGGATTCTTGGACACACATAAGAACATAAGATAGCTCATTCTGGGTCAGACCAAGGTCCATCAAGCCCAGTATCCTGTTTCCAACAGTGGCCAATCTAGGACATGATTGGAATATTTCACCCTGTGACAGCACATCTTTGCCTCTATCATATATATACGCGACATGCAGCTACATCCCACTCGAGTGACGTGGAGCTGCCAACCTGTTTAAACATTGCAGGCAGGACCTACAGCCTCTTTATTAGCACACTTTCTTGTTGCAAAAGGTGTGGATGTATAGCATAATGGTTAGAACCCTGTCTTTGTACATAGCAGACACCAGTCCATTTCTTTGTGGAGTTTACCTCAGTATGCTGGCAGAAACAGTCTGGGGTTTGCATTGACTGATGGACACTTGTCCCTGTTGATTTTAATATATTCCAGCCACGCACATTGTACTCATGCCCAGGGCCATACCGAGTGTGAATCGCGCCCTGTGCGACTTGCACATTGGGCGCCCCCCCCCTCGTGGTGGGAGAGAAGAGGTGTACCCGGTGTGCAAATTGCCGGTATTCTAAGCAGATCTGTCCCTCCCTGCAGAGCAGTTTCCATCTTCAAATCCAGACTGAAGACCCACCTCTTCACTGTTGCTTTCAGATCCTGACTTCCTTCCTTTATCTCAACCTCCCGTCAATTTTCATGTCCAAATTATAAAGACCATACTGTGCTTTGCACCAAATTGACTAATGCTTTGTATTGTCTCAACTAGATTGAAAGCTCTGACGAGCATGACTCTGACAAGCAGGGACTGTCTCTTGTTTGTATGACTGTCTCTTGTATGCATGCCTATACAGCGCTGCATGCGTGGTGCTATATAAGTGCTTAATAGTAGTAGTAGTAGTAGATCTGCTTAGCGTGCCATGAGAAGGCTTAAGGGGTGCATTTTAGCTGTCTTCCGTTGCCTGCCACCGCTGAGAGAAGAAAAAGTGGTGGCGGCAGGCAACGGCAGACAGCTAAAATGCACCTCTTAAGCCTTTGCACCCTGTGCGGCCGCACCGCTCGCACAGGGCTAGGTACGGTCCTGTTCATGCCTATCTGACAGCATGGCTTTTTGGCCTCTGCTGTTGCCCATTGCAGAAGGTTGGTGATGTGAACTCAGCAAATATATGACACACACAGTGGACATGATTGGAATATTTCACCCTAACTGTGACAGCACATTGTTGCCTCCATCACTGCTGTATATACAACAGGCAGCCACATCCCACTCAAGTGATGTTGAGCTGCAAACATGTTTAAACTACGCAGGTAGGTACCTATTGCCCCTTTATTAGTACACCTTCCTATGGCAAAAAGGTGTGGAGGTATAGAATAATGGTTGGAGTATGTCTTTATATACCACAGACCATGGTTTGATTCTCATGTGTTCTCCTAGGACTGTGTGGAACTTGCAGAAACAGTTTAGGGTCTGCATTGAATGAAGGGCACATGGCCTTGCTTATTTTCATATATTCCAGCCATGCATATTGCATCCATGCCTATCTGACAGCATGACATTTTGGGCTCTGCTGCAGCCCATTGCAGAGGGTTGGTGATGTAAACCCAGCAGATGTATGACACACACTGTGGATACGACTGGAATATTTTATCCACACTGTGACAGCACATTTTTGCCTCCATCACTGATATATACAATACATGACATGCAGCCACATCCCACTCGATCGATAGTGAGCTACAAAGCTGTTCAAACAGGGCAGGCAGGTACCTACAGTCTCTGGATTAGTACACTTTCCTGCAGCAAAAGGTGTGGAGGTATAGCACAATGGTTGAAGCACTATCTTTGTTCACAACAGACCATGGTTTGATTCCCATGTGTTCTCTACAGGGCTTTGTAGCACTCACCTTAATCTACTTGCAGAAACAGTATGGGATCTGAATTGACTGATGGGTACTTGTCCCTGTTTATTTAAATATATTTCATCCATGAACATTGCACTTGTGCCTATCTGATAGCATGATGTTTTGGCCTCTGCTGTAGCCCATTGCAGAGGGTTGGTGATGTGAAACCAGCAGATATATTAGACACACGGTGGACATGACCTTGGATTGCAAATCATCTGCTGCAATCATCACACATCGTTACTTGCTCCATATGAACAATATGAAAGAGACTTCTCTAGTTCTTAAATGCAGCTGTGTCAGGTTGGTTGTATGGTGGTTAGGAAGGCTGAGGCAGCTGTCCCACCCACATAGATGGTATTTTAGGTGCCCCAAAGCACAGCTACTCATTTTGTGCACACACTCCAGCTGCATCTGTGCAGTCACATCAGGTATATCAGGCCAGCACAGACATACCACATTCTCTGCTACCACCATCCATCCCACAGACCACCAATGCCTCGTTGGAGTCTGGAGTGGTGCCAAAGGACTGGAGAGAGGCTCATGTGGTGCCTTTACACAAAAGCGGAAGCAAGGATGAGGTTGAAAACTACAGGCCGGTTAGTTTAACTTCGGTGGTGAGTAAATTATTGGAAACGCTGCTGAAAGAGAAAATAGTGAGGTTTCTGGAGTCCAGCGGATTACAGGATCCGAGGCAGCATGGATTCACCAGAGGCAGGTCTTGTCAGACAAATCTGATTGATTTCTTTGACTGGGTGACCAGGGAGTTGGACTGAGGGAGAGCCCTAGATGTGGTGTATTTAGATTTCAGTAAAGCCTTTGACATTGTTCCTCACAGGCGACTTATAAACAAACTGAGCACCCTAGGGATGGACCCTAAAGTTACTGCTTGGGTTAGAAATTGGTTGGGTGGGAGGTAACAAAGTGTAAAAGTAAACGGAGCTCACTCTGAGGAGACGGATGTTACCAGTGGTGTGCCCCAGGGATCTGTCCTTGGTCCAATTCTTTTTAACATCTTTGTTAGTGATATAGCGGAAGGGCTGTCGGGTAAGGTTTGCCTCTTTGCAGATGATACCAAAATCTGCAATAGAGTAGACACCCAGGAAGGTGTAGATAACATGAGGAGGGATCTAGCTAAGCTTGAAGAATGGTCTAGAATTTGGCAGCTGGGATTTAATGTTAAAAAATGTAAGGTCATGCATTTGGGCTGCAGCAATCCAAGGGAGTAATATAGTATAGGGGTGAAGTACTTTTGTCCACTAAAGAAGAGCGGGACCTAGGCGTGGTTGTGTCTGATGATCTTAAAGTAGCTAAACAGGTAGAAAAGGCGACGGCAAAAGCTAGAAGGATGCTTGGGTGCATACGGAGAGGAATGGCTAGCAGAAAAAAGGAGGTGATAATGCCTCTGTATAAGTCTTTGGTGCGATCTCATTTGGAGTATAGTGTGCAATTCTGGAGACCGCACCTTCAAAAGGATGTGAACAGGATGGAGTCGGTGCAGAGGGTGGCTACTAAAATGATTAGTGGTCTTCATTATAAAGCATATGAGGACAGAATGAAGGATCTTAATATGTACACCTTAGAGGAAAGGCAGGATAGAGGTGATATGATTGAGATGTTTAAATACCTCCGTGGCATAAATGTTCAGGGAGAGAGCCTCTTTCAATTGAAAGCAAGTTCTGCTACGAGGGGACATGGGATGAGGGTGAAGGGAGATAGATTCAGGAGTGATATGCGGAAATATTTCTTTACGGAAAGAGTAGTGGATCCATAGAATAGTCTCCCAGTGGAGGTGGTAGAGATGAGGACAGTAACTGAATTCAAAAAAGCATGGGACAAACACAGAGGATCTCTAAAGGTAAAATGGGGACTGTTGTAGTTGTTGATATGGAAGGACAGACTAGATAGGCCATGTGGTCTTTTTCTGTTGTCATATTTCTATGTTTCTAACTCACCATATATTCATCATGTGCAATCATGTATTCTCCAGCTAGCTGCTACACCATGGCCCACACAGGAACATTTGCAACACTGGAACATTTCACACCCACCTCACTCATGCTCAATACTCTTTTTGCTGCCTACATCAAGAACATGCTGGCTCCACCCAGGCACACTTCTGGCCTATCCTGTGCCACACACTAACAGTAAAGCTGATTACATGGGCGCATCTCACTGACACTATAATACAGAGTTCCACATCATCATCCCACTTACTGACCTGTAGGTTACATATGGCTATGCAATGTCTTGCTGTTCCTACCCTTCCTTCCATCCATCACCTCTATTGACTTTCACAGAGGCTCTCTTAACCAGTGTTATAGTGAGTGCCATTCTTGGGTGTTAAGGTGCATGCATGGCACCCTAACACACGGTGTTCTGTTAGCGCCCGATAAATGGTACACAGTGCCCTCACTGCAGGAACTCCTACTACACACCCCATTCTTTATCACATGCAAACACCCTTAATGCTGCCGTAATCACTCGATATCCGCTGCTCCTTTAATGTCCTTTAGTAAACATACCCCCTGGTTTGCAAAGAAGTAAGTGACAAGAGGAGACAATCAGAATCATCTTTTCACTCTGGTCATAAATATTCATCCCAGTCTCTCTCTTGGTGGGAGCTCACCAGCAGTATTCACAGCAAGGTAACCCTGATTCAGCACAATTAATAATTTAGGATTTTACAATTTCTCTTGTTGCATATTTCCCTTGCATAAGATCCCAGAAGAAAATATATATGTATAACATTGAGTACTATGAATAAGTGTGTAAGTTCTCTCAACAAAACTGCCATGCAACTTAAAAAAGGGAGCCTAGTCCTTAGTTGTATTTTGTTCAGTATTATGTTGCAGTGCAGGTTCTAAATGACAGCTAGCCAATATTCCCCAACAGATATATATTAGCTTCCCTCTCAGAAAAAATATTTCAATCACTTTTCTGTGAATAGTGCTGTTCAGGGTGCTATATTTCTTCCTCTGGAAATTCTGATATGGAAGAATTCTATTTGCTTGACCAGATCCTTGTTTGCAGAATGGGTGGGGAGCAGGTTTTGACGATGACCAGCAGCAGCAGCTCCTACCCAGGAGCAGTTCCCACCAAGAGAAAGATTACCTCAGAAATAATCATCATGGCAAACAAGGTTCTGTCCAGTCCTTGAGGACTCTTGCCAGAAAACGTACATGTCACGAAAGAGCAAGGCAGATGTCCATTCTTGGTTGTTTGTTGTCTTTTATCTTGGCCAGGCTTTAAATGATTGTGTCTTTGATACCTCTGATTATTCTAAAGTGCATTTTCATCACTTTATATAAGCTGAGCTTCTCTTCTTACTACTCTTTCTTTGTCATAGTTTCAGCCCTTATCAGTTTTCCTGGATTATCTTTTATCATAGCAAATCTTCTATCAGGAGACCTTTGTTCAAGTAGGTTTTTGTCATTAGGTGGAGGAAGGGTGTCAGGGCCTATTCCTTAATGGGCAGTTGGCTGATAAATTCCTTAAGTCTAGTGGCTATATTTCAGTGAAAGCAATATCTGGATTCAGCAAATCAATAATTCAGCATATCATGCTACATTGGCCATGGCAGGAACCAACATTCCCATGAAGCTGTGCTGCTGACAGTGGGGAAGATGCTGCAATATTGCGTTTTCGGGCAGACTTGACTGAAAAGGTGATATCGCAGCACCTTCCCTACCAGCTGCAGTGTGGGCGGAGGAATTCTGCACAGCTTTGCAAGAATGTTGGTGGGAGCTCATCTTTTTCCTTCAGATTTTTCTAGTTAAAGGATGCTGTAAAATAAAATCCTTAAATTATGTTCTGTACATTAGTACATACCAGTTTTAGGAAGATCATAACATATTTTAGGAGCATTCATACCAAATGCTGAAAACATTAACACACATCTGCTCAATGTTAGCAGATAATATCATCAAAGTCCATCTTTACTGCCTTAATTTCAAATATTTAAACATTTTTTCATATATATTACAATTTGACTTCAGTTCAAACAGATTTCCAAAAATTATTGGCACGATATTCAGTGGTGGCGGCTAGTGAATATTTGAGTTGCCTGGATTGCTGGGAAGCTAGCCGGACAGTGGAGATATTGAGCCACTGCCCAGTTAGCTTCACTGGTGAAATTTCGGCCAGCCTTTACAGCTCTTGACTTTTGCCGCTTAGCTATAACCGGGCAGCAGCAGCACTAAAACTAAACTTCAGGATAGGGGGATTAACATGGTTAGCAGGTCTGCTAACCATGTTAATCCCTTTGAATATCGGGCCCTATGTACATCAAAAAAACTCCATGCAGTTCAAAAAACGTCTTGTGAAATAATGAAGACTCATTAAATGTACTAAAATATGATTTGATAGTTTGAATCAATTCTGTTGCATTGTATTTTTCTGCTAAGAAATAACAATAACTTTCCAAGAAAGTGGAATTCAAGAAATAATAAGGTCCTTTTACTAAAGGCCACTAAGTGGTTAACATACCTTTTAGCATGCAGTAGCTGGTGGCGGTAAATATTAATGTGTGTGCATACCAGCTACCAGTTGTTAAAATTCATGGTGACTATTGTTCACTAGAGTGTAGAGTGGGTAGGCTAGGGGTGGAGTGGGTGTGGAGATCACATTGCTGTAAGCATGATGTCATAGTGCTGCCTGTTTTGTGGAACTTCCCCTGTTGTGCTTCCTGCTAAAAAGCAAAAGTGTGGGCAGAAGGAGGTGGGGCTGTAGGATCCAGAGGCAACTCTATCACTAGGCAGGGTGAAGTGGCCGCGTCAAGTGACAAATTTTGGGGAGCGGCAAATAATGCCCCAAAATACACCAACAGTAACTGTACCACACTGCCTAAAAGAAAAAAAGATAGCAATGATAAATGATTCAGCGGCATCTTCCTCCTACTGCCATTGCTACTGATTTTCCTATCTTTGCAGCAGCAGCGACAGGCCTCCAAGACTCCCACTTGAACAAAAAAAAGCATGGGTCTTTGTGACTCCTGTATTTATGAAAGGCCCAGCTTTTGCTATGGGGGCAGGGGGAAAGGGACTAGCAAGGCCTATGAGTGTAGGAAAAGTGGCGGTGCTGGCAGGCAGGTGGGTATGGGGGAAATAGCTGGAAGGGAGATGCTGGACATGTATTGGGGGCTGGAAGGGAGATACTGGGCATGAACTGAGGAAAGGCAGAGGGCAGATGCTGGACACAAATGGGAAGGGGAGGGCAGATGCTGCACAGAGAGTGGAGAGATAGAGGGCAGATGCTGAACATGAGGTGGAGGGGTAGAGAACAGAGGTTGTACATGGGGTAAGAGGCATCAGGGGATGGAGGGCAGATGATGGACATGGGTTGGAGTAGATGCTGGACATGGGGAATGGACATAGAGGGATGGAGGACACTATCCTATGGCTGGACATAGAGTAGGGGGTACAGGGCAGATGCTGATATGGGATGAGGGCTTAAGGGAATGGTGGATAAATGCTGCACATAGAGTAGGGGGTACAGAGCAGATTCCGGATATGGGATGGGGCAGATGTTGGTCATGGGGTAGGGGACATAGGAAAATGAAGGCAGATGCTGGCATGAGCAGTGGCGGCTCAAGGCAATCTGCTGCCTGAGGCGAGGGATGAGATGGTGCTCCACCCCCCCTACTCTCGTAGTGTGTTTGGGGGGGCTTTCTCAAAATTCCAGTCAGGGACTTAACCAAACTAAAAAAATGAGGAAATATGGAGGAAATGCAAGATGTTTGCACACCAAGGAACTAAAAGAATGAGTGAGAACCACAGCACAGTTTATAAAACTAAATTATAACTCATTTTTATTTTGTTATAAACTGCGTTATGGTTCTTGCTTTTTCTTTTTGAACATATATTTTGCATCCACAGAACACCCTCCCTGAACAGTGGGTGCAGAGCAGAACTAGGACATTCACCCTAATAACTCAATATCTTAAAAAAAAAATCTGATTCTGGTCATCTCACTAACAAACATTTTCCAGTACCAGGCATATTGGGAACTAATATAAAACCCTACAAAAGTCAACAAAGATCTACAAGGCCAAATCTACCATACCATACCAGCATAAACTTCCAAAACTCATACAAGGTGCCTACAAAGAAAAAAGCATCACTATAAATACTGCAGCGGGCACTAGAACATCTAACACAAATTTGAAAAGCTGAACAAGGCAAATTACTACAGTACATATCCCTGCGTACAAATTTCATGTTAACGGAACACACGGCCTTGGTCATGCACTTACAGCACAGTCTCTCACCAAGTACAGAATAAGAGATCACAACTTAAAGTAAAAATGAAATATTTAGCCAAAAATTAAACCAAAACCCCAAGAAGTCAGACTCTGCATGCAGCACACCAGATAAGAGATGCAGTTCCACATACAGGGGTCAAAGGGGTGTGCAGCAAGGCGACACTATAATTAAAGTATGTTAGGAACAAAGAGGAAAAATGCATACTGGCAGCACGTTGGCCAAGATAAAACGGTGCCCACCCGTAGCTTAAGCACTAGGGCTAACGATGGTGGTTGCGATAGTGCAAGTGCTGCAGAAGCAGATAACATCCCTGCCACAGATAAAGACCATGGTGAACCTATTCATGGACCCACTGTGACAGGAGATAAACCACAGAAATTTATGAAAACGTTAAGAGGATTAAATGCAGTTAAGTGGAATTCTGCAGATAAAGAGGAGATAATGTACTGCTATCCTGGCTTAGAAGTGAGGTTCACGACTGCCACAATATGCGCAAAACTAACCCATTAGGAGAAACTACACCGTGTAAACTATAAAGATAGCGCAAAGTCCAACCACTAAATTGAAAATAAAATTAACTTTTCTACCTGTGTTGTCTGACCATTTTATTCTCTGGTCAGGCTGGTCCTGATCTGAGGCTTTTGCTTTCCTGTCTTCTCTTCACTCTGTCTGCCATTTCTTGTTTCACCTTTTGTTTTCTTCACTTCCTTCCATCAGCCTATTTTCAGTCCCAGTAACACTCCCCACATGTCAGCTCACTTCCAGTCCCATTTCCCCCTCCCTACCAGCCTTCTCCCCAGCCACCTACAAGTCCATCCCCACGTGTCAGCTTCCTTCAGTCCAACCCCCAGGTGTCAGCTCCCTTCCATTCCCCCTCCAATACATCCTCAGGTGTCAGCTCTCTTCTCTCCCCCTCCTCCCTTCCCTAGTGTCATCACCCTTCAAGTCCCCCCTCAGTACAATCCTCAGATATCCGCTTCCTTCCAGCCCCCTATTTTCCCCCCATACCAGTTCACTTCCAGTCCCCACCTTCCCCCCATGACAGTTCACTTCCAGCCCTCTCTTTTCAGCTCGGTCAGTTCCCTTCCAGGCCGCTCTTTCCCCCTCTGTCAGCTCCCTTCCAGGCCTCTCTTTCCCCCTCTGTCAGTTCCCTTCCAGGCCTCTCTTTCCCCCTCTGTCAGCTCCCTTCCAGGCCTCTCTTTCCCCCTCTGTCAGCTCCCTTCCAACCCTCTCTTTCCCTCTCTGTCAGCTCCCTTCCAGCCCTCTCTTTCCCCCTCTGTCAGTTCCCTTCCAGCCATTTCTTTCCCCCTCTGTCAGTTCCTTTCAAGCCCTTTCTTTTTCCCTGTGTCAGCTCCTTTCCAGCCCTCTCTTTCCCCCTCTGCCAGCTCCCTTCAAGCCCTCCTTTTCCACATCGGTCAGTTCCCTTTCAGCCATGACTTTCTCCTGTGACAACTCCCTTCCAGCCATCTCTTTCCCCCTCTGTCAGCTCCCTTCCAGCCATCTCTATCCCCTTTGTCAGTTCCCTTGCAGCCTGTCAGCTTTCTTCCAGCACTCTCTTTCCCCTATGTCAGCTCTCTTCCATCCTTCTCATTTCCCCTCTGTCAGCTCCCTTCCAGTCCTCTCTTTCAACTTGTGTCAGCTCCCTTCCAACCATCTCTTTTCCCCCTCTATCAGCTCTCTTCCAGCCCTCTCTTTCCCCTCTGTCTATTCCGTTCTACTCTTTCTCCTTCTACCTCTGCCAGCTCCCATCTAGCCCTCAATTCCCCCCCCCCCCCTCCATTAGCCCCCTTCCAGCTCTCACCTGTGTCAGTTCCCTTCCAGCCCTCTCTTTGTCCCTCTCTCAGCTCCCTTCAGCCCTCTCTTTACCCATTTGTCAACTCCCTTCCAGGCCTCTCTTTCCCCATGTGTTAGCTCCCTTCACTCCCTCTCTTTCCCCCACTGTCAGCTCTCTGCCACTTCTCTCTTTCCCTTTCTGTCAGTTCCATTCCAGCCCCTCTCTTTCCCCCTCTGTCAGCTCTCTTCCAGCCATCACTTTCCACTGTGACAGCTCCCTTCCAGCTATCTCTTTCCCCCTTTGTCAGCTCCCTTCAAGCCCTCTCTTTTCCCTGTGTCAGCTCCCTTCCAACCCTCTCTTTCCCCCTCTGTCAGCTCCCTTCCAGCCCTCTCTTTCCCCCTCTGTTAGTTCCCTTCAAGCCCTCTTTTTCCACCTCGGTCAGTTCCCTTCCAGCCATGACTGTCTCTTGTGACAACTCCCTTCCAGCCATCTCTTTCCCCCTCTGTCAGCTCCCTTCCAGCCCTCTCTTTCCCCCTCTGTCAACCCTCTTCCAGCTATCTCTTTCCCCTTGGTCATTTCTTTTGCAGCCTGTCAGCTTTCTTCCAGCACTCTCTTTCCCCTCTTTCACCCATCTCTTTCCCCTGTATCAGCTCTCTTCTATCCTTCTCTTTCCCCCTCTGTCAGCTGTCTTCCAGTCATCTCTTTTCCCCTCTGTCAGCTCCCTTCCAATCCTCTTTTCCTCCCTGTCAGCTCCCTTCCAGCCATCTCTTTCCCCTTGGTCAGTTCCATTGCAGCCTGTCAGCTTTCTTCCAGGACTCTCTTTCCTCTCTTCCACCCATCTCTTTCTCCTGTGTCAGCTCTCTTCCATCCCTCTCTTTCCCCCTCTGTCAGCTGCCTTTCAGCCATCTCTTTTCCCTTTGTCAGCTCCCTTCCAGTCCTCTCTTTCAACTTTGTGTCAGCTCCCTTCCAGCCAACTCTTTCCCCCTCTATCAGCTCTCTTCCAGCCCTCTCTTTCCCCCTTTGTCAGCTCTCTTCCAGCCCTCTCTTTCCTCCTTTGTCAGCTCTCTTCCAGCCCTCCCTTTCCCCCTTTGTCAGCTCTCTTCCAGCCCTCTCTTTCCTCCTTTGTCAGCTCTCTTCTAGCCCTCTCTTTCCCCCTTTGTCAGCTCTCTTCCAGCCCTCTCTTTCCTCCTTTGTCAGCTCCCTTCCAGCCCTCTCTTTCCTCCTTTGTCAGCTCTCTTCCAGCCCTCTCTTTCCTCCTTTGTCAGCTCTCTTCCAGCCCTCTCTTTCCCCCCTTTGTCAGCTCTCTTCCAGCCCTCCCTTTCCCCCTTTGTCAGCTCTCTTCCAGCCCTCTCTTTCCTCCTTTGTCAGCTCTCTTCCAGCCCTCTCTTTCCCCCTTTGTCAGCTCTCTTCCAGCCCTCTCTTTCCTCCTTTGTCAGCTCCTTTCCAGCCCTCTCTTTCCTCCTTTGTCAGCTCCCTTCCAGCCCTCTCTTTCCTCCTTTGTCAGCTCTCTTCCAGCCCACTCTTTCCCCCTCTGTCAGCTCCCTTCCAGCCATCTCTTTCCCCCTCTGTCAGTTTCCTTACAGCCATCTTTTATCCCCTGTGTCAGCTCCCTTCCAGCCCTCTCTTTCCTCCTTTGTCAGCTCTCTTCCAGCCCTCTCTTTCCCCCTCTGTCAGCTCCCTTCCAGCCATCTTTTTCCCCCTCTGTCAGTTTCCTTACAGCCATCTTTTATCCCCTGTGTCAGCTCCCTTCCAGCCCTCTCTTTCCCCCTCTGTCAGCTCCCTTCCAGCTCTTTCTTCCCCACTCCTTCAGCTCTCTCCCAGCCCTCTCTTTCTGTTCTCTTGCTTTTGTTTTCATTTGAAATTACTGCTATCGCAACCACTTGCCAACTTTTGTTTGTTTGTTTATTTTAAAACTGAAGGCAGAGTGAGGCGGCTATTTTAGGTGCATTTTTGCTGCCCCCAAAAGTTTGCTGCCTGAGGCCACCACCTCATTCCGCCTTATTATAGAGCCCCTCATGGACATGAGATAGGGGCATAGGTGGATGATGGCAGATGCTGGAGTTGGGTTGGGGGCATAAGTGGATGAAGGGCATAGACTGGACACAGGGTGAGAGAGAAAGGAGATGCTGGACATGAGATGGGGAGAGAGATTGAGAGAGAGGAGCTGCTGGACATGGAGTGGGGGGAGACAGGGAGATGCTGGACTGGGGTGGGGCAGAGGGAAAGGGGAGAATGCTGGACATGGGGGATAGTATAAAAAGGGAGAGGCACAGGATGGTGGTGGGGGAGACAAAAGATAGGGCAGAGAAGGGGAGAGATGCTGGACATGAGGATGTGGAAGAGAAAAGGGAGAGTTAAATAAAGTCTGGGGACAAGGGGCCCGATTTACAGCTGCCCACTGTTTAGAAGGGTTATGCACTGATGAGGTGCAGCCCTCAGCGCCAACCTCTAAACCAGATATTCAATGCCACGGTGACGGCATTGAATATCCAGTGATTGCCGCACGGAAAGGAAGCGGTTGAGGCTAACCTGGCAGCAGCGATATTAGCTGCTGCCTGGTTATTTATTTATTTATTTAACAAGTTTTTTATACCGCCTTTTCCTTCAATCAAAGTGGTCACATCACACTACAGACAATACAATGCATCCAGTTTTATACCACCTTATCAATACATCAAAGTGATTAGCAGTGGATCCATATATAGCAGGGAATGACAAGACTACATCAGGTTAACATGTAATACAGACATACCTCTAAATAGAAGAGAGCAGCCAAAGGGAGAATCAAACAGAGGAAGATTTTTTTACCTCAGAAACGTATATTGTTAATTAATATCTGAACAACTACTCATATTGTCAGGTCTTATACATATTTGTTGTTCTTCATTTTTTGCCACGGCCCTACGCCTAAGGGCCACGCCAAAGGGCCCTCTGGCAAGGCCCTCAGGCGTGGGCACGCTCCTCTATTGGCGGTTTTATCTGTTGTTACGGCCCTGTAATTGGCAGGCTTAGATGGCAAGGCGGAGCTTCCGAACAGGTCTCCCGACTGTGGAAACTGCTCCCGCTGCTCTCCCCTCTCTGAGGCGCGCTCCTGTAGCGGCGGTTTTATCCATTGTTCCGGCCCCGTAATTATGCTTGCTAGAGAGCAGCTGTAAATGTTTTTAAAAACAGTCACTGGCTGTGTGTAGTGCAGCAATCAGTCTTTCCCTGCTCAATCAGCACAGATAACAGCTGATTCTAAAGGTTAGCGATCGGCGCCTTAAAGATAGGCGAGGGTTTTGAGGAAAGATAGGTGAGGACCTATCTTTAAGGTACTGAACGCTAACCGGGCAGCATGCAATATTGCTTCTATGCCATTCCCCACCTCCGCTCCACCCTGAAATGTCTCCAACATGCCCGATGCTAACCAGATAGCATTGGGGCATGTAAGGGATGTAGACGGGGATATTCAATGGCTCTAACCCTGTATGTGCTGTTGAATATCTCCATCTAAGGCATTTACACAGTTTGCTAGGCTGTAAACCATGTAAATGCCCTTTGAATATCGGGCCGTAGGTGTCTAGGAAAGGATAGAGAGATGGGGAGTAAGAAGGCTGTGCTAAAGGTTCAAACATAGGTAGCCAGATACAGTAAAAAGAGGGAGACTGAGAACTGGACTGAGAACGGGAGACCTGGAAGAGAAGTGAAATCTGAGTTGACAGAAAAAAATGATGGAAGAAAGCTGAAAGGAAAAAAATCAATATCGGAGATGGAGAAGATGGAAGGAAAGATAGCCAACAGATGAACCAGAAACCCTAGAGGGTGAGTTAAGAGAAGACAGAGGAAAGCAGAAAATGGAGGAGTAAAGAATAAAATGGCTAGAGAGCAAAGGTAGAAAAATTAATTTTATTTTTAATTTAGTGATTAGGATATGTCTGTCTTTGGATTTTACAGGCCCAATATTCAACCTGCAGCATTCAATGTTTTAAAGCACCTGATTGCTGCTTGCAAAAGTGAAACTGGATATTCAATGATGGAATCTGGATACCCTCTGATGCTGAATAATTGCTTTAGTGTTGACAGGTACAGCTATCCAGACAGTGGCAACATTCAGCTGCTGTCCAGATAGCCAAGCCTCATAAAGCTGGGACAACTATAGAGATGGCACATAACTGGTTAGTGGACTTAAAATTTCTTCTAACCGGCTTAGTGGTGGATCTACTCTTTCACTTCCCTAGCAGAGAGCGCCATGGCATTTAGAGGGGCTATTCAGTAGCACTGGCCAGTTAGTATCCCCTGAATCTCTCTCTCAGTATTGAATATTGGGCCATATATCTTTTATCTTTATACTGTCTGTGCATCAGACTTCATCTCTGGCCCTTTTCAAATCCATGCTGGTTGCTTTTGGATCCTGATCCACTTATTTATTTATTTATTTACATTCTCTTATATACCGCGCTATTCTGCATCAGTGTGGTTTACATTGAACAAACTGAAATTACATTGAACAGGGCATTATAACTTGGAGAAAACTATTTTACAGGGAACATGGGCTATGGAGTGTTAAGTGGCTTGCCCAAGACCACAAGTGGCTTGCCCAAGACCACTTAGGGGCTTGTTTACAAAGCCGCGGTAGTGGTTCGCGATCGCGATCGCAGCCGCGGCCCCATTGAAATCAATGGGGCCGCGGCTCCGATTACGATCGCAAACCGCTACCGCGGCTTTGTAAACAAGCCCCTTAGTCTCCTATGTGTCTCCTTACCATTCCCCTAGATATATTTTTGCCTTCAGCTATTGTATTGTCTGTCTTGACTAACTTGTAAGCTCTGATGAGCAGGGCCAATCTTTTATATGTGTCTGTACAGCGCTGCGTACGCCTTGCAGCGCTGTACAAATGATAAGTAATAGTAGTAGTATACTTTGTACAGTAGCTCTTTTAGTTTGTCTGGTTTTGTATTGCATGCAGAGTCTGTTTTTTAAGGTTTCAATTAATTTTCATCTACATAATTTTAATTTTTTTTGCTTAATCTCTATTCTTCTACGAGGAATACCTGTCAACAAAACTATAATTCAAGTATATGCCCCAACAACGGCTGCAGAAGAGAATGAAATTGAAGAGTTCTATGAACAAGTACAAGCTGAAATTGACAGAACATGCAAACAGGATATCCTGATAGTCATAGGTGACTGGAACGCAAAAGTTGGCAACAAAGAAGAAGGCAAAGTAGTTAGAAAATATGGACTTGGCAACAGAAATGAAGCTGGAGAAAGACTGATAGAATTCTGCAAGACCAATGATCTATTCATCTCAAACACCTTCTTCCAGCAACACAAGCGTCAACTATACACATGGACTTCACCAAATGGATTGTACAAAAAACAAATTGACTACATCTGTGGAAGTCAACGATGGAAAAGCTCTATAACATCAACAAAAACAAAACCTGGAGCTGACTGTGGTACAGATCATCAACTACTAGTATGCAAACTCAAGCTAAAGTTGAAACAAGAGCAAACCACTCATGAATGCAGCAAAATATGACCTTGAGAATATACCACTGGAATTTAAAGACTACCTGCAAAATCGATTTGCTGCTTTAGATACAAATGACAGAGCTCCAGAAGAGTTATGGAATGACATCAAGAAGGTTGTGTTGGAAGAAAGCAAGAAGTCTCTACAAAAGGTGAAAAAGAAAAAACGGCCAAAATGGATGATGGAAGAAACTCTGAAAATTGCCCAGAAATGCAGAGAAGCTAAAGCCAGAGGAGAAAGAAAAACAATAACAGAACTCAACAGAGATTTCCAATGTGCAGCAAGACAGGACAAGGAAAAGTACTACAATGACGCATGCAAGGAAATAGAAGCAGAAACTATTAGAGGAAGAACAAGATCAGCTTTCCTAAGGCTACGAGAGTTAAAAAAAAAGTTCCAGCCTTGAATTGGAATGTTAGAAGATGCTCAAGGTTCTATGTTGAATGATGCTGAGAAGATCAAGAAAAGGTGGAAGGAATATACAGAGTTTTTATATGATAAAGATCAAGTGGACCAACAGCCGTTTCAACCTGTACCTTATGATCGGGAACCATTGGTGATGAAAGAAGAAGTTAAAGCAGCATTGAAAGCCTTATCAAAGAACAAAGCACCACGCATTGATAGTATTCCCATAGAAGTATTACAGAAATCTGATGCAGCTGTTACCGTTCTTACAAGGCTCTGCCAAGAAATATGGAAGACAACATCATGGCCAACTGACTGGAAAAGATCTGTGTTTATACCAATACTAAAGAAAGGTGATCCAACTGACCGTGGAAATTATCGCACAATTGCTCTGATCCCACATGCCAGCAAGATTCTACTGAAGATTATTCAAAAGAGACTACAACCATACCTGGAACAAGAACTACCTGAAGTGCAAGCAGGGTTCAGGAAATGGCGAGGAACGAGAGACATCATTGCGGATGTGAGATGGATCCTTGAAAAGACTAAAGAATACCAAAAGGATATCTATTTGTGCTTTATCGACTATAGCAAGGCTTTTGACTGTGTAAACCATGAGAAACTCTGGGCCACATTAAGAAGCATGGGTATACCAGAACACCTGATTGTACTCTTGCACAATCTGTACATTGATCAAGAAGCAGCAGTTCGAACGGAACAAAGAGAAACAGAATGGTTTAAAATAAGCAACGGTGTAAGACAAGGCTGCATACTTTCCCCCTACCTGTTTAATTTATATGCAGAACAAATCATCAGAGAAGCAGGATTATATGAAGACAGCAGAGGTGTGAAGATTGATGGAAGACTCACCAACAACCTTCGCTATGCTGATGATACCATATTACTGGCTGAAAGTGAAGATGATCTGAAACATTTGCTTCTCACAATCAAAGAACATAGACTCAAAATGGGCCTGCACCTTAATGTAAAGAAGACAAAGATCATGACAACTGGCATAATCAACAGGTTCATCATTGAAGAAGAAGAAATTGAAACCGTGAACAACTTTAACCTACTTGGATCAACTATCAATAAAGAAGCAACAAGCAGTCAAGAAATCAGATGACACATTGGTCTTGGCAGAATGGCTATGAAAGACCTAGATAAGATTCTCAAGAGCAGAGATGTCTCTCTCCATACAAAGATTCGACTTATTCAAGCCATGGTATTTTCAATAACATCATATGGATGTGAAAGCTGGTCAGTGAAAGAGATAGACAGGAAGAAAATTGATGCCTTTGAATTATGGTGCTGGCGGCGAATACTGTGTATACCATGGACTGCCCGAAGAACAAACCAGTCGGTACTAGAGGAGATCAAACCTAAGCTTTCTTTAGAAGCTCAGATGAGAAGACTTCGACTTTCATACTTTGGACACATTATGCGAAGAGAGAGATCATTAGAGAAAGACATCATGCTTGGCAAGATAGAAGGTCAGCGCAAAAGTGGAAGGCCAGCAATGAGATGGATCGATACAATAACAGCAGCTACGGGTACCAGTCTATCAACAATGAGCCGCCTGACTCAAGACCAGACACAATTTAGGATAGCTATCCAGAGGTTCGCCATGAGTCGACTCCGACTCGACGGCACTTAACAACAACAACAATTTTTATTTTGTGGTAATTTATTCTGTAATTGGTGAGGATCTATTTATATTCTGAGTGTTTGACCGAGGCCAGGTATTCTGTTAACATGGAGTTTCTATGTAGTAAAGAGTCACAAACAGAGCAAGCACACACGCAAATTACCTACAAAAAATACAAAGAAGTGAGATGTGAATGGGTCACAGGTGCTTTACTGAAAAACCCCTACATGTTTCGGCAAACGCCTTCCTTTAATGTGTGGTCATCTCGGCATTTATAGTTCCTTGACAAAATACTCACTTTTTAGTCCACTTTTTAGTTTTATTAATTATTTATTATTCACTCACTTTTTTATCCTTTGTTCGCAGCTTGGTCGGACATAGTTTTTTCTTTTATTCATGTCCGTTTTATATTTGTGTGGTCTTATTTGACTTTTTAATCGTTCTTGGCGATCGTATCTTTTGTTTTTTACAGGTTTAAGGACATCTTTTCTTATTTTTAAATATTTTAGCATTAGTTTTTAAGTTTTAATTAATTAATTAATTAATTTGTTACATGGCCCGGAACTGCTTTTATTTTTGCTTTTGGCATTATTTCTTTTAAGTCAGGATCTTCATCGTTCATACAGCATTGTTTGAAGAACAGTGTCATGTCAGCACAACCATCTTATTTTGCGCAAAACAACCGCCATGATCAAGAATATCCAATGTCACTTAATCTATATGTACCAATTTGGTTTTAGTCAAAAGAAAACAGACTGCCTTTTTATTGGTCTTCTGAGTATTATTTCACGCAAGTTGCGGCGCCTTGGAATTTTATCACTATTAGGCTGTTTGCTTCAGTGCAAGATATGATTGCTTGCTCTCATGCAAGATATGTTTTTGAAATGCACCACCCTCAATCATCTGGAATATACATTTTGTTTTATTTTATTTGCATCGGAAAATGGCATACACTACTCATTTTGTAAAATCATTGAGTATGATATTTATATTATTTGTCATCCCCTATGGGGACATTTGAACGTGACCTCTAATCATTCGCTTTACCGGATAAAACCGCATCAGGTTAGACTGACAGTTTATTTTACTATAATATTTTTTATCTATTTATTTATTCACATTGCTTGATATACCGCCCTTGCTGAAGTGTCAGGGCGGTGTACAATAACATAAAATAGGCTATTAGAAAGAGGCAGAAGATGAAAGGAAAGCCATTGTAATTATAGGAAAGCAACAGGAAGGAACAGAGAAAGAGAAAAGCGGGGAGAGGGACGTACAAAGACATTACAACACAAGTCAGACAAGGACGACGGGATTGGACAGGGGGGGTGTTGGCCCAAGCGGTTAGGTGTAAGCTCTCAGATCAAGGGGGAGTTCTGACGGAGGACGAGGCAAGGTGGTCCGAGGAGAGGGGGAGATCAAAGGCCTGACAAAAAAGATACGTCTTGAGGAGGGCTTTAAACTGAGTAAACAACAGTTCGATACAGAGGTGGTGTGGGAGTGAATTCAATAGGGCAGGGCTTAGGAAAAAGAAAGCAGATTGGCAAGTACGTTCCAAATGCGCATTGGACGGAGAGGGGAGGAAAAGATGATTACCATGTGCTGAGCGAAGAAGACGAGGGGCGGGCTGGAGATGGATAAGATTGACCAAATACTGTGGTGTGCTAGTGTGGAGGGCCCTGTGGGTGATAATGAATAGCTTATAGATAAATCTAGTTTTGACAGGAAGCCAGTGCAGGTTAAGAAGAAGAGGGGGTCACATGATCAGAAAGCGAGGAGTGAGTGATCAGACAGGCAGCTGTATTCTGTAATAGCTGGATACGCCCCAACTGGTACTGTGGGAGGCCAACGAGGGCAGAGTTGCAATAGTCCAGTTGACTGATGACAAATGACAGGACTAGGGAAGTGATGGAGGAGAGAGGGAGAAATGGCTGAATGGCCCGAATCTTGCGCAGATAAAAAAAGGAAGTATGAACTAGCAGCGAAATGTGTTGGTGAAAGGAAAGTGAGGGATCCAAAGTAACACCAAGGAAGCGGAGAGTGGAAACAAGAGGGATGGGAAGGGCTGACATGGTGGGGGACAGGGAGGGAGGAGGAGCACTGGAGAACCAGATAGCAGCAGACTTAGAAGGATTAACATGGAGGAAGTTATCAGCAAACCAAGTAGTGATAAGAGCAAGACAAGTGTTGAGAGTGGTGAGATCAGGAGCCAAGAATTTGGTATGATACAGAAGGAGAATATCATCCATGTAGTAGTAGGCAGAAATTCCGGCTTGTTGGATCAGCAAAGCCAGAGGTGCAATAAATATGTTGAAAAGGAGAGGAGCGAGGACAGAGCCCTGGGGAACACCGCAGTGCAAAGGGAGAGAGGGTGAGACAGTGGAACTGGACTGAACAGCAAAGGTGCGAGAAGACAGGTAAGACCAGAACCATTGGAGAACAGTGCCGTGAATCCCAAGGTCCGATAGATGGGTGAGGGGGGTGCAGTGATCAACAACATCAAAAGCAGAAGAAAGATCAAGAA
This sequence comes from Ichthyophis bannanicus, assembly GCA_033557465.1. Classification (NCBI taxonomy): domain Eukaryota; kingdom Metazoa; phylum Chordata; class Amphibia; order Gymnophiona; family Ichthyophiidae; genus Ichthyophis; species Ichthyophis bannanicus. The sequence goes on from CM066031.1 coordinate 1,775,006,691, forward strand.
AGATAGCAATAGAAAGGTCACCACGGTCGTGAGAGCAATGGACTTCACTGAGGAGTGCCAGAAGTGTAGTCTTAGTGCTGTGGCCGGCCCTGAAACCAGATTGACGGGGGTGTAGTGAGAGGGTAGAATCGAGATGTACAGTTAGTTGGGTGAAAACAAGTCTTTCAAGTACTTTTGAGAGGAAGGGGAGGTTGGAAACGGGGCGCCAATTTGGGGGGACAGTGGGGTCAAGGGCTGATTTCTTAAGGGGGCGGACAAGAACATGCTTCCAAGCAGTGGGAAAGCAACCAGAGGTGAGACTAGTGTTGACTATAAGAAGAATGTAAGGAAGAAGTGTGAGTGAGGGGTCAAGTAGCCAGGAGGAGGGAAGGGGATCAAGTAGACATGTGGTCTTATTGGATGCGGCGATAGCCTTGGTGAGCTCAACAGAAGTGACAAGTCGAAAAGTATGCCACGTGTGAGGAAAGGTGTGGGATGGTGGAGGGATATAGGTGAGGAAGAAGGAAGAAGAGGGGAGAGGGGAGGGGGACAAGAGCTAAAGGAAGAACGGAGGGACTGGATTTTATCAGACAAAAAGGATGCAAGATGGCATGGGGTGGGGGCTTCAGGAGGAAGGGTTGATGATACTGAGGATGTAGAAGATGAGGAGAGGAAATTCAAGACCTGGTGAAGATGTCGGGAGGAATTGGAGGACGAAGTGATAAGGTCGGAATAGTAGGATTTCTTGGCCATGGTTATCATTGAAAGATAAAGGTGATGTGAGTGATGAAAAGCAGCAAGAGAATCAGGGGAGGGATGCTTACGCCACATGCGCTCAGCGCAGCAGAGATGGAACGTTGAAGATATAGACCAGGGTGATACCAGACGTGGCGGAAGGAAGGATGAGAAGGGATAGGATGGAGCAGAGCTAATGTGTCAAGAATGGAGGCGAGGGTGGAAGTCCAAGTGTCGACCTGCTTCTCGACTGGAAAACCAGAAAAATCTGCCGGGAGTAGAGAATCGGCTGGAGGGAAGTGTTGAAGCGTGAGCGGAGTGATATGACGTTTGAAGACTTTGGGAAGGGAACTGGAAGGGAAAGTCTTGGAGACTTGGGGAGTGGGGAGAGAAAAGGAAAACAGAAGAAAGTAATGGTCGGACCAGGGAAGGGGAAGCGACAAGATACTAGATGGAAGATAGAGGGAGCGGGAGGAGGTGAAAATAAGGTCAAGAGTACGACTGGATGCATGGGTTATGCAGTTAACATGCTGGGTGAAGCAAAGTTAATCAAACAGGGACAGGAAGACTCTATCACGGGCCCAAGTTGGGGAATCAAGATGAATGCTGAAATCTCCTAGGACAGTGACATGTGGGGACAGAAGAGCGGTTTCAGAGAGTGAAACGAGGAGGGAATCCAGGAGATCAGGGCGTAAGGAAGGTGGTGCATAGAGAGAAGAAAGTACACTGTGTTGTGGGACCCAAAATGTAGTAAATGAGATTCAGGGTACCGGGGTGAGGGAGAAAGAGGTGAGAGAGGAAGGGATGGCCTGTGGATAACTGCTACGCCCCTGCCTGTCTGATTAAGCTGGGGGTTGTGAAAGGCAGAATAGTCAGTGGGAAGACAATGGTGAAGAAGACCGTCCTCCCCCTCACGGAGCCAGGTCTCAGTGAGGAAGAGTGCATCCAAAGAGTGTTGTATCAATAGATCGGATACCAGATGCGTCTTAGCTCGCAGGGAATGGCAATTTAGGAGAGCAAAGAAGAGAGTCAGAAAAGATGCAGGCATCGAGAGTGAGGAAGGAGACAACAGACGTGGTTGGCATGGAAGAAGGTTACTTACATTGCATGCCAAAAACCCAGGTGGAGGATGATATACGTGGGATGGGCGGTGTCCCAAGAAGACTGGGATAGCTGTCATGTTGGCAGCTGCCGGTGAGGAAAGCTGAAAAAACAGAGCTGGAAGGATAAAAAAACAACAAGGAGAGATAGTGCCGGGGATACTGTGGAGAGACCCAAGGAGGACTGAACAGTGCAAGCCATAAGGGCAGGTTGTAGATAATACTGCGGAACGCCCCTGTCGTCGTCCCAAGGAGCTCACCCAAGGAGCATGTCCTGCTCCTTGTGCGCGCGTTGCCGCAGCATGAAATGCCACAGCCAGATGGTTGAAATATAGTTTGGTACCTAGCGTCACTTCCGGGAGGAGGGGCAAACAGCAAAGGAAAGTACAGGAGGGCAGTGCAGGACCTGGAAAAGGGCACACAGTCAGCAGTCAGCAGATTATACCAGCACAATACTTGCAGGTAACAGACAACACAGTAGCAGCGCGAAGCAACACAGCCAAATGGTTTAAATACAGTTTGGTACCTAGCGTCACTTCCGGGAGGCGGAGCAAGCAGCGGGACAAGCAGCAAACATCAAAGGAAAGTACAAGAGGGCAACGCAGGACCTAGCGTCACTTCCTGGAGGCGGGGCAAGCAGCAAACAGCAAAGGAAAGTACAGGAGGGCAACACAGGACATGGAAAAGGGCACACAGTTAGCAGTCAGCAGATTATAGCAGCACAGTACTTGCAGGTAACAGACAACACAACCACAACCATAACATCCTAGAAACTACACATATATTATTTTCATTTTTACTTTCATCTTGATTAGTCCATGCAGGGACGGCCCAAGGGGGGTGCGGGGCCATGTGCGGAGACTCGGTGCGGGACCTCATTTGAATAAATATTTGCATAATGTTACCATACACTAACTTTTAGTAAACATGCTTCTTAATGAGTGTATGGATAAAGAAAGACTTAAAGATTTCTTCATTTTACTATAATCCAGTGCCAACCGCCAGGCACATTAGGAACTACTACAAACACTGCCCATTTAGAACCCATAGCAAACCCGCCGTATACTAACAGGATTACCAGGACTCACAAAGCACCATACTCTACCTATCAAAAGACAACACTGCAAATATTAAACCAATACATTTCTGAGAATAACAATACATGACCTACTGGGGAAAGAAAACAAGTGGCAATGTCAAATAGGAATTACATAAACAGAATACCTCAGCTCAGTTACACATGCAGAACATAGACCATCACCAAACAAGGAATCACAATTTAGAAACAGGAAGACAATAATTAAACTGGGAACCCCAAAAGCCAAACTTGGAATGTACAACAACACTGTAGACACTTTCACACCCCCACCCGCTCCCTTCGCTCAATCCACATAAACCGCCTTCACCTCCCCTCCCCATCACACACCCACCTACAATCTACACGCTCCTCAGCTTTTTTCTTTATTGGTCCAGCCTACTGGAATTCTCTACCCCTTTCTCTCAGGCTAGAACAGCACTACTCCATGTTTAAAAAGGACTTAAAAACGCACCTCTTCTCTGCCGCCTTTGACCTCCCCTCTCCTCTTGTGTGACAAATGCCCCCTCCCCCTGTTTTCCTTCTCCTCTCTCCCCCGTAGTCATGTCTATTTAAATGTCTTGGGTGCTTTCCTGTCTTATATTGTAATTTCTTTTCTCCTTCTCTTTTTTTTTTCTCGACCTATTGGTCTCTTTGTATAAGACTTTGGGGTATGTTTACTAAACTCCGAAATTGTGCGGGGCCGCGGTAGTGTGCCTGTGCCATATAAGGAGTGGGCGGTTCAGGAAGAGAAAAGAAAAAAACCGGGAGAAAGCGACCGTACTTGTGCACGTCGCGCTAATGTGCGGGGTCCACATTAGCGCGTGGGAAGGCTAAGTGGCGCGCTGCTGGGCACAGAAAAGAACAGAGCCGTAGTACAACGGTGAAGACACTGACCAATGGTGCAGGTGCCATGGGTTCAATCCCCCATTGTGCGCAACGAAAGCTGTTGTCTGAGGCAATAACAGTAATGGGTTAAAGTGCTGTAGGAGGCATATTAATATTGTGCGGCATAAGGCGGCGCACTGTTAATTTTGGGCAACATTAGGCGGTGCGCTGTTAGGTGTGGGCGTCGTAAGGCGTAGCACTGTAAATAGTGGGCATTAGGCGCGCTCTGTTAAGTTTGTGCAGTTTGGGCGGCAGAAGGCGGTGCGCTGCTACGTCATGAAGGCCTAAGGCAGTGCGGCAATGTACAAACACAGGAATAGGGCCACAGCACAATGGTTAAGACACTGACCAATGGTACAGGGATCAGGGGTTCAATTCCTCACAGTGCCCAGTGAACAAGGCTGGCAGAGGCATAATGCAATATGGGGATGAGTGCTGTAGGAGGCATATTAATTTTATTTTATTTATCAGTACTAGCAAACTCACTCTCAAAGCGTGTTAACATAAGGCGGCCCATACGGCACATGTTAAAGTTCACTGTCCGCCAAGGCACCCTAGAATGTCCCCTATAGGTCACCATATATGTTGCGTCACAGAATAATGTATAGTGCACCTTATATGGACGGCAACCATAAGGTGCCCTATAAAGCACCCTCAGCGGCACCTTTTGGGTACAGTACGCTGCGGGTGTTTTTGCTGGCATCAACATATGTACATTAAATAAAAAAACTTTGGACAACCCTAGCAAATTACCCCACTGTGGGTTTGAACCCATGACTTCTGGCTTCTCAGGCAGTGAAGTAATCATTGGGCTACAGCTCTATAGCTGCTAGCAAGCCCCTGGCTGGCTGCAGAGAGCCTGCACGTCACCACACAGACAGTCTGCTGTGGTAGCCAGGATAGGGTTAGGCCACCCGTACCCATGATGCACTGCACATGCAAATCAGCTGTCCACAGATGAACACAAGATGGGGAATGCACCCCAACAGCTCACCGGCGTGGTAGGGGGAAGTGGCCGTGTGCACCCACACAGCACCTCGGCCTGGTAGGGGGTACTGACCGGGTATTTTACTGGCACAGAGTAGCTACACACCGTCACATTGGGCGGGTACTGTGCTCACCCTGAGGGTGTGAAGAGGCGCCCAGGACCAGGTCCATAACACCCTCCATGGATGAAAGAGGCCATGCCAGAGCTCCACAGCAGTATTAATCCGTGAGATAGGTAGTTTCTGCAGAAACACCTTGGATATCACTTTCTGTCTTAGTCAGGGGAACCCCTTATGGACACCTAGGTGGACTATGTACCACCACCCAAGGTTGAAAAACAGGGTCTCCTATCAACAGATCCACATTCTACCTCCCTGCAATGGTGGCAGTAAAGTGGACCATCAACCCCGGTCCTGCTGGGGAACAGACACCCTACAGGGCAGTCAAAGCAGTTCTATACACCTCCATAACACAATATCAGACAGACATTAGGCCTGGATATGCTAAGCTGCACCCCACCACTATCTGATATTCTCCTGCAGCAAGCCTTCAGCCGCTGCACCCTGCAAGGCGCTCCATCACAACACAGACCAGCTGAAAACAGTCTGCTAGCTAGTCCTGGTGGAAATGCATGCACCCCAGCAGATAAGGCAGTGACTGGGCCCCAAAAGGAAACCCATATATATCACATGAGAGAAATACTATATAGCACTATGGGGGTGCCTAGACATGCTGTGGTCACTGCACAGTCAGGGTGAGAGTGATCCCCCAGCAGGACAGAAAGAGATCACCCTGTCTGTGTAGGTGGTGGCCGGCCACGACAATGTCCCAGGCAGTGCCCTATGCCCTGTGCAGATGCATCCTGGCCAGCCCACCCTGTCTGAGCTATACCCATGGTACCTTGCTGCTCATTATGCACATTGGCAGGCCAATAATGGCAACAGTGCTGGCAGTGTGGGCTGTGGAAGGTGTTTGCAGCCAACACACACTGTATAGACCAGGGGTGGGCAATCTCAGTCCTGGAGGGTCGCAGACCAGTCAGATTGGCAGGATATCTGTAATGCATATATATCGCATGCTTATTTATTAGGGATATCCCGAAAACCTGACTGGTCTGCGGCCCTCCAGGACCGAGATTGCCCACCCCTGGTATAGACAGACACACACTCCCACACGTATGCCAGCGTTGTGCTACTATAGAGGAGTTTATCAGCTTTGCCCACCACACCAGTCCTGGGCACAGCACAGGCATGGATATGGTACGCATTACTGTTGGGGGTCACTCCCCAGGGTGGTGACCACTGTCAGAGGCCAGACCTGAAGCACACACCGCAGACATCAGAAAGATTGTTATGATGGAGCTCAAAGAGCAAACTGTGCTTAACGTAGGAATGTCTATCTGCCAGTACTCATAGCAAACGTTTGAGAGCTGTGTACCGTATACTCATGTGTAGGGTGGCATTGCTAAGGTATGCAGGTGCTAGTATTGGGAGATGCACGCAGGGCCCAATGTCCTGCCTCTCCAGGAGGCATTGGCAAATGGGGCCTGTGGGTGTGGGTGTGTCTACCCCTGTTGGCTGCTGCTTTACGGCAGAGGTTCCCAACTCCAGTCCTGGTGTGCCTAACACTGTTCGGGTTTTCCTGCTGTCCCTTATGAATATGCATGAGCTACATATACATGCCATGGGGGTGGTGCATAGATATGCAGCACAGGCATTTGTATTAGAGGCAGCATGGACTGCATTTCGAAGACTCTGCTCAAGGTAATGCCCCTGTTCATGGTGTCTGTGCTCGGTGTGGTAAAAGATAGGCGTATTACCAATGCGTATGCCCTCAGCAATAAAGGTTTGTCCTTACTATCACGGTTTAGTTGTGGGAAAAATATGTGGACAGGATGGGCAGTAGCCCCAGCTGGGCTTTGAACCTGTGACCTTCTGTTCTTGCACACACTGTCTGTGTGCACTGCACCACTGTGTTGCCACAGATTGGATGAATTCCCTGGGAGATCCATGACTGTACATCTGACAGGGCCTGTCTGTTGCAGTGGACGGTGCCATCCTGCTCATGGCTAGGCCACTGTCTTCTGTGGCTAGCAGCCACTGCCCCTCCACCACCTGTACCCTTCCGCCAACATGCTGGCATGTCCTTATTGTAGTAAAACCATATGACCTGATTGAATTGTGACACTCCAGGCCTGAATTTGGGGGACTCGGCTGTAGGTAATGCCCATTGTTATGGTGTGTGAGCGGTGTAGGGTAAAATATGGGTGTTTGCAACATGCTTATGTTCTCTGCAATAAAGGAGTGTCTTTACTATCTCTGTTTAGTGGTGGGTAAAATATGGGGACAGGGCTGGCAGGTGCCCCAGCTGGGATTTGAACCTGTGATTCTCTGGTCTTAGAGATACTGGCTCTGTCTGCTGCACCACACTGTGGCCACAGAGACAGTGCAGTCCCTGGAGATAGTGCAGTCCCTGGAGATAGGAAACCTGGCAAGAAGGAGTCGGAAGCCATGCTCTGCACATTTTTACTATGGGCTCGTTCACCTTGTCTGGGGACAAAAGTGCAAATACACCACGAAAATGCCTGCAAAAAAGGGGGGAAAAAGATAGCCAAGCTGGGCAACAGTGTTATTAATGGGCAACCATACAAAACACTCCAAGGAAAGCTCCAATAGCAAGAAATGATTTTTGGAAGGGTCTCCACTCCGTAGATCCTTCCAAAATTCATTTCTAATTTTATGGAGTTTTCCAGGGAGCGTTTTTTGTTGTTGCCCATTAATATAACTGTTGCCCAGCTGAATTACTATTTTCAATATTTTTGTTGTGGTCATTTTCACTTTTTATTTGCACTTTTGTTCTGTGCACATGTATCACACTGCTCACGTTTTGTTGGTTTCCCCGGTTTTCCTGTACATTGCTGACGGAAATGGTTTCTCTTCCCTTTAAATGCCCTCTACCGCGAGTGTTTCACTCGCGGTATTTTTTACTTGTATATTCGGCCCCGTAAATGTGCGAGGAGCCTCTCCCCTCCCCTTCCCCGCCCATTGCAGCTGTCTCTCTGCCCCTCGGGAGCCTTCCTCCGCCCTCCGTTAGCCTTTCCACGCCTCTATCGGACATTTGCAGGCCCGTACTTGTGCGGGGCCCGTTAGTGTGCTGCGCACGTGTGCGGGGGTGACGCGCATGTGTGCGGGGCGCTTAAGAGCACTTAAGTGCTGCTTTCCGTGCGCTATTGCGCGGATGCGCAATTGTGCGGTGTTTAGTAAACATACCCCTTTGTGTTTCTATTGTAAACCGCTATGTTCTAATTGTAATAGAGGTATATCAAGCTTAATAAACATAAACATAAACATAGAAATAAAACTATACATTAATTTGCTCTTGTACTAAACAAAGCACAGACGTTAATGATGCACATTTACCAGAGCTGACATATTCCAATTAATAAATTCAAAATAAAGAGATATTTTTCTACCTACTGTGCATTTTTTTTTTCAGTTGCAATTGCTCCAGCCACTTTCTTCTGGTTTCTTCTTGTCTTCTGCTAACGCCCCATCGTCTACTGTCCATTTGTCCTTTATTCTCTCTTCTAGTTTTTTTCCATTCTCTCTCTAACATACTAATCTTTCTCCTTTTTCTCTTTCCTCATTCCTATTTCATCCACTCAAATTTTACCCCTCCATCCTCAATCCCCACTTACCCGGCCAATTGTAGATTTGTCTTCCCTCCCACACAAAATATTTTTCCCCTCTCCATTTCACTCTCCCAGCTCCATCCCATTCTAATCCTCCCCCAACATCAGCTCCCTTCTAGTTCCAGCCCCACCCAGCATCCTCTCCCTTCCAGTTCCCGCATCAGCCCATTTCCAGTCCTAGCCCCCCATCAGCCCATTTCCAATCCTATCCTAGTCCCACCATCAGCCCATTTCCAGTCCTAGCCCCACCATCAGCCCATTCCCAGTCCTAGCTCCCCCGTCCATTTCCAGTCCTATCCGAGTCCCTCCATCAGCTCATTTCCAATCCGAGCCCCACATCAACCCATTTCTAGTCCTTTCCTAGCCCCACCATCAGCCCATGTCAAATCCTAGCTCCCCTCCACTCAGCCCATTTCCAATCCAAGCCCCCCATAATCCTACTTCCAGTTCCAGCCCCTCCATATGTCCATTTCAATTCAAACCCCCACCACAGCCCATTTCCAATCTTAGCATCCCCCAACAGACTATTTCCAGTCCTATCCTAGCCCCTCCATCAGCCCATTTTCTGTCCTAGATCCCCCCCCCACTCAGCCCATTTCCATTCCAAGCCCCCTCCCCATCAGCTATTTGCAGTTCAAGCCCTCCCTTCCACTCAGCCGATTTCCATTCCAAGCCCCCGTCCCTATCAGCTATTTGAAGTTCAAGCGCCCCTTTCCATTCAGCCCATTTCCAGTCCTAGCAACCCCCCCGCCCATTACCAGTCCTAACCCCCCATCAGCCCATTTCCATTCCTAGCCTTCCCATAGCCCATTGCCAGTTCTAACCCCCTCATCAGCCCACTTCCAGTCCTACCCCCCATCACCCCATTTTCAGTCTTACCCCCCACAGCCCATTACCAGTCATAACCCCCCCATCAACCCATAGCCCATTACCAGTCCTAACCCCCCTCCCCTCATTAGCCCAGGTAAATTTAAAAAAAAAACTGGCCGCTGCTGCTGCTGCTGCCATGACAGCGGCAGAATCAAGTGTCCCGCAGCCCCCTGCCTATCCGGCAGAGCCCTCCCTGCAGCATCAGCTCCCTCAGAGCGGGCTTTTCAGAGCCGTGAAGGGAAGGTTTCCCATCAGCGCCGGCAGGCTTAACAGAGCCGCGAGAAACTCTCCCTTCACGGTTCTGAAAGCCGGCACTGCAGGAGTTGATGCTGCAGGGAGGGCTCTGCCGGGTAGGGGGGCCACGGAACACTTGATTCTGCCACTGCCACGGCGGCAGCGGCAGCAGCGGCTAGTTTTATTTTTTAAATTTACCTGGGCTGATGTAGAATGTTGTTTGCGCAGGGCACACTGAAACATGGGGCCCTGTGCAAACAACATTCTTGCTCAATGGACGGACTGGCCCTGAGTCCATGTCACACTAAGAGGTTCCCTTTGACCCCACCATTTTGGCAGGAATCTGAGCCCTTTTAAATAAAGTGTGCTGGCATGCACGTCTTGCTGCTTAATCCTCTGTTGAATTGCTGCTAAGCTATGGCGAGATTTCAGTTTCTTCACAAGGGTAAGTTTATAAGCTGTCCGTTTATATGATTCACACTTACACATACTCTGAATACTTAATGGGTTCATTTCGCAAGGCATACTGTTAAAAGCATTAAGGAATTAACAGAAGTACACATTTTAAAGAATTATGGTGGTTTTAGAAGTTGGCTTTTCTGAATTAATTTGCCATTGCCCATGAAAGGTTATACAGTTTATTAAATCAACAACATATTCCACCCCTTCTTGTCCTCCTGAGAATGCAAAAACAGTATGTACTTCATATAATGAATGCTCCCATTATTGCCCTTTCCACGTTTGGTTTTATATTTACCATTTGTCTTGACATGTTTTACAGATACGCTCTCTTTATTAAGAAGTATACACAGTGTGCCTTTGTTCCTCATTTGGGGTTTTTACAATAAATTCTGGTCCTCCTCATCTCTCTGTCCACCCTTTAGATATATGCACTGAATAAACATTTGCAAGTCTAAATATTTCCGTTTGATAAGGGTGTCTCTTACTTTTTCCACACTCAGCCTTATCATTTTATGGTTGTTTTGTACACTTTTTCTATTAGTCTGATGATGCATTATACACAGTTTTATTGTATTTATTTGTATTTATGTCTTTATTTGACTATTTATTATTTTTTTGTTTTTACTTGAGGGTTGCACCCCCTGAAGAAGGCATTTGCCGAAACGTGTAGGACTTTTTTCAATAAAGCACCTATGACCCATACACATCTCGCTTCTTTGTATTTTTGTCAGGATCTGTAACGGCGATCCAGCTTGTTCAATTTTCCATATAGGTTTATGGATATTCTAGGACCTACTGAAATATTTATGGTGCTGCCCTTTTCTGGATAGGCTCCTTGTGTGAGTTCTGGAAGTTGATGTTATTTTATGATAGATTTTCTCCTGACTGATTATAAGGATTTTGTATCACTTCACATATGGTTATTACTGAGATGACACTAGAATTATAAATTATTTTTTGTTATGTTGATTTCTGTGGGGAAATGTCCTCTGTGCCCTTTTTTTGTTAAAAACAAAAAAAGCGAGAAGCACTGTGCAGTTTATAACAGCAAAATAAAATTAGCTGTGGCTCTTGCTTTTTCATTGTGCTCCTTGGTGTGTGATTGCCTTGCTTCTCTTTTGTTTTTTTTTCATAATATATATTTACACTTAATAGCATTCTGGTCCAGTGTGCAATGTTAGGAGTTGGAATGTTTTAGATTAGATTCCCTGTCTACATAATTGAGCTGCAAAACACCATTAGAAAGATTTTAAAAATTATATCACCTGGGTATATATTGTTTTCTTTATTCTTGGGGCAACCACCTGATCATTGTTAAGATTCCTGATTGTAGCTGCGGGGAGATCCCTCCATTTTGAGTGCTGGGGGTAGGGGGTGGAGGGTGCCAGTTCATCTCTTGCCTCCAGCAGCAGATTGTCTTGAGCCACCCCTGACCTAATTCTCTGGGATTCTATGCTGTTGACTATGCTGAAGAGGGGAAAAGAGGGATGTGAAAACGGAAGGAGAAGGCAGGAGGAGTGATGGAGGGAAGAAACAGGAGAGGGTATCAAGGATAATGAGCGCAATTAGGGGCAGGGTGATAGAAATGGTGGAGTTGGGGGCCGGGAGGAAGGTGGAAGAAATAGGTGAGATATTGTGGAAAGCAAGATGAGAAAAACCAAGAAAAGTGATGAGGTAGGGGGGATGAAATGAAGGTGGAGGAATGAGCTGGTAGAAGGCAAGAGAGGGAGAGTGAAGAAGGGAGAGCTGAGAAAGATGAGATGAGAGACAGAATCGCGAGGAATCAAGATGAGTAGGAAGACGGAGAAGTTGAGGGGAAATGGAGGGTGAAAGAGGAAGAAAGAAAGATGAGAAGGATCAGCATGAAGGGGGCAAGGAGAAAGACGAGAGTAGATAGGAGAGATAAGAGGATGGAGTGGAACAGGAGAAAAGGGTGAAAGGGAAAAGAAGGGTGGTTCAGAGGAGAATCATAAGGAAGGAAGGATGGAGGAAAAGATGAAGGAAGGAGGTGAGGAATAGAAAACCAGACACATTGAAAATGATGGCAGATAAAGACTATACAGTCTATCCAGTTTGCCCATCCATACCAACTACTGAGGCCTAGAATCCCTCTCCCTTCGAGATCTGTGCTTATCCCATGCTTTCTAGTCTTCATGTGTGAAATGAGCAAGAAGAGAGCAGTATGTGACAGTGGGAAGGGCGAGTGTATGGGTTGCTTTGCATATGAACTTGATGTTAGTCTTGCTAGTTATTTTCCAAGTAGTAAGTAACCAAGGAACTAAAACTGTGTATAGTCCCCTGGTCTGGGGTCCCTCGCCAGACACTCTTCACTGCGCAAGAGGATCAGGTTCAGGTACTTCAGCACCCTCTGGCTCAGTACTGCCACCCTTGGGATTACTGGGTTCTAGGAGGTGACCAGCTAGGGCTAGGAGGCCATTGGTCCCTGAGATCACTCACTCCGCCATTTGCTTCCACTTCTACAAACTTACAGTCCAGCCCGGATTTTTTTTCTAATCTAATAAAGGTTACTTAATAGTAGACAAAACAGTGCTTAAGAATGCAAGCGGCGGTGATCACCAACCTGAGCAAAGCAATTGGACAATTGATAGAAGATGGATAATTGGAAAAGATGACATTTATTTACAAATTATAAAATGTTTTTCTTTTCATGTGATTTGACGTGATTTATTAATTTGATATACTGCTCCTCACACAGCATTAGGCAGTTTACAAGAAAGCGATTGGACAAGCTGATATAAGAAGGATAGTTGGAAAAGATGACATTTATTTACAAATTATAACATTTTTTCTCTTTTCATGTGATGTAATATGATTTATTAATTTGATATACCGCCACTCACACAGCATTAGGCAGTTTACAACATCAACATAGTATAATATATTTTCAATATAAACATACATCATTAAAAGCAAAACAAAAATATTTGATTATTTTTTCATCTTGCTGACCCAAACGTAACCTGTGCAAATATTAATTTGTCATAATCTTGATATTTAGAGTCTGATTTTCTAAGACCATTTTCCCGTTCTCTGCAGGAAACAAAAAGTCACTAAGAAAGGGATTTTCAGTCTCCGTGGGCATATGCAGGTCCACGGTTCTTTAGTTCTTATTGGCCAGCAAGCAATTTTTGAAAGGGGAAATGCTTTCCTTTTGTAGATCTAGTGATGGGACAGTACTTGTGGGAAAAGTCCATGCAAAAATTTTACAATGAAATTCTCATGTTACGTAGGGGTCCTGTCCTAAACCTGCTTATTTTTCCCTATGAGAAATATACATACTTTGGACAGATCACTTTTCCCCACATACAAGAGGATGGGGGCGGTTTTCAGAAAGCATTTATCTACAGAAAGCTTTCTGAAAACTGATCCATAATGAAACCAGTTAAGCTGATATTCAAAAGAAGTCAAATGTTCGTAAGTGGCTGAAGAACATAACTTCGCTATCTGTAGGCCACTGGTTCCTGAGATCACTCACTCCGCCATTTGCTTCCACTTCTACAAACGTACAGGAACAGCAACCACACCCCAGCCACCCTCAGGGAAACCAACCAATCAATCTCTGCGAACCAAAGAGCTGAGTCACCACCAACTCCAATATAAGTACAAACACAAGTATTTAAGCACATTACTCTCTGGAAGCCTGTACAGGGGTGCAGGGAAGAAAAGGACCTATCTGTGGGGGGAGGGGAGGGGACTGTCTGACGATCTTAAAGTAGCTAAACAGGTAGAAAAGGTGACAATGAAAGCCAGAAGGATGCCTGGGTGTACAGGGAGATGAATGGCCAGCAGAAAAAAGGAGGCGATAGTGCCTCTGTATAAATCTTTAGTGTAACCTCATTTGGAGTATTGTGTACACCTTCAGAAGGATATCAGCAGGTTGGAGTCCATGCAGAGGGTGGCTTCTAAAATGGCTAGTGGTCTTTGTTATGAAGCATATGAGGACAGACTTAAAGATCTTAATATGTATACTTTAGGGGAAAGGCGGGATAGGGGTAATATGATAGAGATATTTAAATACCTCCATGGCATAAATACTGTGACAAGGCAGAGCTGTCAGAGCACAAGAAAAAGGCTTTTAAACAAACTTTTTCCTCTGAACCTGCCAAGAATACAGGGCAGCTGAGGGTTAAAACCTCAGCGCACAGAGTTGCAGGGCAGGAGAGAAAAGAAAGGGAGCCACACCCTAGCTCTAAGCTGACAGGGAGAGCTAGCCAACCAGGGAAAAGGGTGGACTCTCACCTGATTGGACAAACCACTCCACTTAACCAGGAAGTGGTAGGTTCAGGGAGATCAGACAGATCAGCAAGATCAGCCCGAGCAGCAGGATCAGCAAGATCAGCTGGATCAGAGAGGAGGATACACGAGGAACGCAGAGAGCTACAGGAGGAAGGAAAAAGGCAAAATAGGAACTTACCTTTGGCAAAGCCAGAAAAAGGGGACTCCAGGAATGCAGATACAGCCTTGGAGTCAGGCATTCTTGGCAGAGGAACAGAAACAGAATCCTTATCCAAGAGGGGCCGAGCTCAGAGCAAGCAGGACCAGCTGGGATCCAATTACCTGGACCATTGCCAGCCACCTTGCAGAGAGAGAGCCACGTCTCTGGGGAAACAGCCGAGAATTCTCCCAGGAAGGGATTGCTCTCAAGAAAAGCTGAACCAGGTCAGAAAAACTTATAAGCCTTTTAAACAGAACATAGAGCCTGTGTCTGAAAGAGACAGAAGTAGTTCCTCTGATAGTTTACCTTGCAATATTGGCAGTGAACGTGGTAGAACTTGTAAGCTAGAAGCCAGCACAGGTGCACGTCAGCTAGCTCATAATTGGCAGCAGCGTGATTCAAGCACAGATACTGAGCTGGAGGAATGGGAGATAGGTAGAGTCCCTGAAAAGCCTAGTTACAAGAAACACGTAGTTCCTCAACAGGGAATAAGGTACAGGAAAAAGGAAGAAGGAAGAAATCCTTATGCCCAGCTCTTTAAGAGGCTGAATAAACAGTTATCCTTGCAAGACTGCAGGACAGGCAGTGAGAGAGGAGAAAAGCAGATACAAGATCTCCTCCACCATTTAAGAGCCCTAGACTCGAATAGGCCAGAGAGCCAAGGAGCTCAACTCAGCGACGAAGAATCCATGCAAACTGACATCCCATTGTCTGATCACAGTAGCTCTGAAATGGAATGCGGGATTTGCCAGTGTGACTTTTAAATGTACAGCTTAAACAGAAGCAATGTTTTAAGGCTGTTTTAAAAACATGTAGAGAATAGAGTTTAAAGTACAGACAGGAAGTTGTCTGACTGCTGACACTAGTGAAGTGCATAATTCTAAGGCTTGAACTGAATTATCCATGTGAAGGTGGAAGAGGAAAACCACACTTGTTGGATGTTCTTTATTGAATGCCTTGAATGAGTATCGCTGTTAAGAAAGTCTACAGTTGTTTTGGACTACAGTAACCTGAGAAGTATCAGGGAACATTTGTACAGGACTTTATTTGCTTTATTCAGGTTGCTATCCTTAAATATCTGTTCTGGGGTGAAGAAAACCTGCTGGGAACAATAAACCTATTGTTTACCTTCAAATTGCTTTGGCTGTGATCACTGGGCCTACAACTACAATTTTGCTCAACCAGAGAACAGCGATAACAAAGTAACATACACGACGCTGTAACCAAATACACTGCGTCACAAGTGGTGTAATTGGTAAGACGAGGCGTCACAATACACATGAGGGTCTCTTTCAATTGAAGGCAAGCTCTGCTATGAGGGGACATAGGGTGAGAGTGAAAGGGGATAGACTCAGGAGTAATATGTGGAAATATTTCTTTACGGAAAGAGTGGTACATGTGTGGAATAGTCTCCCAGTAAAGGTGGTAGACACGAGGACAGTATCTGAATTCAAAAAAGCACGGGACAAACACAGAAGATCTCTAAAGGTAAAAAGGGGACTATTGTAGTTGATATGGAAGGGCAGACTAGATAGACCATGTGGTCTTTTTCTGACATCACGTTTCTATGTTTCTATCACTCCACTTTCTGCACACTCTCAGATAGCGAGAAAACAGGCAGTAGGGCCACCAGAAATTTAAAACTCAAGTTCAAACAACACAGACCAGTTAGAATTTGAATTTGAACTTGGCTTCTACAAACAGAGAGACCATACCCCCTTTTTCATACATCAATCCCAAAAGTCACAATAATGTATTAAATCAAGACCAGATCTATACCGTACAACAGTCCTGCATCCTCTATCTCTTTCACCATCTCTTTCACAGCTCTTCATCGCTCTATGGGTCACTCCATGAACCGTGAAAGTGATGCCAAATGAGAAGAGCCATCTGTACTTCATCTGATCTCTTCAAAACTGTTCAGTTACTAATCTCATCTCTTTCCTCCTCTGCAGTGTTATGATGGCCATGTCTGTGAAAACCTCCACCCGATAACCCTGCCACTCAAACTTCGCAGATGAACGCATTTTAGCCGCAATCCATTCTTCTAATGAGAAGTTGTATATACAGGTAATAATATCCCTTGAGCTTGTTCCTCTAACAGCACCTAAGGCCCAGTGAGCTCTGTCTAATTTATTTGTTCTGGTTTCCCTATCACTGGCTGGTCCTTGGAGCAAGGCCTGGAAAATGGACACTGCCACCTCGTTACTGTTTTGAAATTTCAGCAGCTCTGGTACTCTTTTGATTCTGAGTTTATTGTAACATAGTAAATGACGGCACATAAAGACCAGCATGGTCCATCTAGTGTACCCAGCATGATGGCAAGAGTAGGTGCACCTGCCGCTCCGTGCAGGCAACCCCTCTCCACCTCCCTGTTTAGGGGTGAACCCACCATTCCATGCAGGACACCCCTGTTTGTTGAGAAATTAGATGGTTCAGTTTACTTTGATTTTATCCTGTTGCTGTAAAGGGATCCACTGTGTCTCTCCCATGCCATTTTGAATTCCGTCACTGTTTTGCCCCCACCACTTCCATCGGGAGGGCATTCCAAGCATCCACCACCCTTTCTGTGAAAAAGTATTTCCTGACATTGCCTTTCAATTTACCACCTTGCAGCTTCCTGTTATGCCTCTAGTTTTACAGCTTCCCCGTCTTTGGAAGAGGTTTGTTTGTTCATTATTTCCCTTTAAGTATTTAAAGGTCTGAATCATATCTCCCCTGTCCCTCCTCTCCTCCAAAGTGTACATGTTTAGGTCTTCAAGTCTCTTCTCATAACGTTTCTGACGCAGGCTCCAAATCATTTTGGTCACCTTCCTCTGAACAGTTTCTAGTCTATTTACATCCTTTGCAAGATACGGTCTCCAAAACTGAACACAGTACTCCAAGTAAGGCCTCACCAATGACTTGTACAGTGGCATTAGTACCTCTTCCTTTCTGCTGGTGATTCCTCTTTGTATGCAGCCCAACATCCTCCTGGCTTTTGCCACCACCTTGTTGCACTGTTTTGCCACCTTGAGATCTTCAGAAATAATCACACCAAGGTCTTTCTCCTGATCCGTGCACACCAACCTCTCGCCCCCTGCCGCGTACATTTCCCTTGGATTTCTGCTACCCAAGTGCATGACTCTGCACTTCTTTGCATTAAATCTTAATTGCCAAACATTAGACCATTCTTCCAGCTTTTGTAGATCTTTCCTCATGTTAACCACTCACTTGGGGGAGTCCACTCTGTTGCAAATTTTCGTGTCATCTGCAAAAAGACAGACTTTTCCATTCAGTCCTTCAGCAATATCACTCAAAAATACATTGAACAGTGCCGGGCCCAGGACCGACCCCTGGGGCACCCCGCTAATCACCTTCCCTTCATCCGAGTGAGCTCCATTTACCATCACCCTCTGTCGTCTGTCAGTCAATCAATTTCTGATCCAATTTACCATCCCCAAGCTACTGAGTTTATTGATAAACCTCCTATGAGGAACAGTATCAAAGGCTTTGCTGAAATCCAGGTAGATGACATCCATCGCATGCCCCTGATCTAGCTCCCTGGTCACCTGGTCAAAGAACTCAATCAGATTTGTTTGGCAAGATCGTCCTTCGGTAAAACCATGTTGCCTCGGGTCTTGCAACCTGTTGGTTTTGAGAAAGGTCACTATTCGCTCTTTCAAGAGCGCCTCCATTACTTTTCCCGCCACCGAGGTAAGGCTCATGGGCCTGTAGTTTGACACTTCTTCCCTGTCACCACTTTTGTGTAGAGGTATGACATCAGCCGTTCTCCAGTCCTGAGGAACCTCTCCTGTTTCCAAGGATCTGTTGAAAACATCCTTTAACGGACCTGCAAGAACCTCTCTGAGCTCTTTCAGTATCCTGGGATGTATCCCATCCGGTCCCATGGCCTTGTCCACTTTCAGTTTCACAAGTTTTTCTAACACATCATCATCTGTGAATGGTGTGGTATGTACTTCATTCCCATTTTTATAATATTTGGGAGTCACAGGTGTCCTTCTCCAGGACTTTCTTAAGTAAAAACAGAGCAGAAGTATTCGTTTAGCAATTTTGCTTTTTCAATGTCACTTTCCACGAGTCCGTTCGCAGAACTTCTGAGTCCTGCAATTCTACCTCTGATCTTCTTCCTTTCCTGAATATACCTGAAGACGTTTTGGCGCCACACTTAACATCTTTAGCCATTTTTTTCTCTGCCTTTGATTTTTCTATCCTTATTTCTCTCTTTGTCTCTTTGAGTTTGATCCTGTATTCATTTCTGTGTTCCTTTGTGAGCTTTTGAATTTTGCGAAAGCTGTGTTTTTTGCCTTTATTTGAGCAGCCACTTCTTTGGAAAACCAAATAGGTTTTCTTCTCCTCTTGTTTTTGTTTACTTTTGTTACATATTTATTTGTTGCCCTTTTTATTGCCACCTTTAGTTTAGCCCATAGCAATTCCACTTCCCTTATTTCCTTCCACCCTGTCAGCTCCTCCTTTAGGTACTCGGCCATTTTATTGAAGTCGGTGTTTTTGAAGTTTAGGACTTTGAGCTTGCTATGATTGGCCCGTGCCATGGCTTTTATCTCAAACCACACCGTGTGATGATCGCTGCTGCTCACAGGGGCACTCACACAGACATTCGACACGCTATCACTGTTGGTGAGCACTAAATCCAGCGTTGAGCTTTCCCTGGTTGGTTCCATCACCATTTGTCTAAGTAACGCATCTTGGAGAGCATCCGCGATTATTTTGCTTCTTTCCAGATTTGCAGAAGGAGTAATCCAATCCACATCAGATGGATTAAAGTCACCCAATATGATTGCTTCCCCCTTTGTGGCTATCTTGGCAATATCCATAATCAATTTGTTATCTATCTCTTAAATTTGTGTCGGAGGTCTGTAGACTACAGCAGTATGGATGACCTAAGTGTCTCTGGCCAGTAGGCTGTTCCTGAGCTGGGGGCACCCACAGATATCTGCTCCAAGGCTACCCAGAAAAGCAGTCAGTCAGATTATCCCCAAGCTTAATTTATAAGCACAGTTAAACTTAATATTAGCAATTCCCACAAAACAGACAGTTAAACTCTATATTGGTAGCTAGAACCCAGCAGAGATGAGAAAGAAAATTAGAGTCTTAACTTTGTGAAAGATCCACAGGGCTTATTTTCCTCTAATTTAAGGGCTGCCTGAGCATTACCAGCCTCCAGAGCTTTCACTTGTTTGGAAAGTTTTGCTAACTCAACTTGACTCTCTTCCTCCTATACCTGCCCAGGGGCTGGACCTCAGAACAGATTTCACTGACCATCTCCCCCAGTTCACTGAGCACCACTTCAATTTCCTGCTTAAGTTCTGTAAACCGAGTATGTAGCTGCTCGTTAGTGATTTGTACCACAGCTCCTTTACCACAAGTAGATCAGCCATACACACCTCTGCCAAGGCCTTTCCATGTGCCATCCACATCTGTATGCTTTCCTCCATGGATCTCTTCCCCCATCCTGCATATGCAAAGTCTTTTAGATCGATTGTCTTCTGGCAGATGTTCGCCATTCTCACACTAACTAGAGTACACTCACACACATGGAAACTGAGACAGTAGTCTTCATCAGGGAAAGTGCAAAGAAGCACTTTATCTCTCAGCTCGACTGAGCTAAAAGATCAGCAATCCATCTTGCCTGATGATGTCACTTCCTCCTTCCCTTGCTTGCTCTGGTTCTCTTCTAATCTCTCCTACCACACTTTTAATGTATGTTCTGGTGGATCCTCCTCTAGTGCTATCCCGCTCTCAATTTGTGTACCCCAAGGGTCTGTCCTGGGACCTGTCCTTTTCTCTGTACACCCAGTCCTTTGGTGCACAAATCTCCTCCCATGGCTTTCAGTACCATCTTTATGCTGATGACTCTCAGATCTATCTCTCTATACCTGAAGTCTCTCCAGGAATTAAGGCTCATATCTCTGCCTGCTTATCTGACATTGCTGCCTGGATGTCCCGCCATCGTACCAAGCTAGAAATGCACCCTGTGAGACTAACAAATCTGGTGCCCTCCTCTGCTCCAACTACATGCAGGAACTCACTATTTTTGAGCTTTCTGAAAGCCCACTGATGATATCAGCACCCTTTTTGAACTTGCGCCCTGTCCGGCTGCACCATTCACATAGCCCTTGGTACAGCCCTGCCACCATCATCTGAAACTGAACATGAACAAAACTGAGTTTCTTATCTTTGCCCCTAAACCCACCTCCCCCCTTCCTCCATTCTCTGTTTCTGTGGATAACACTCTACTCCTCCCCGTATCCTTGGCTAACAACCTTGGGGTCATCTTTGCAGCTAGGCAGGAAGGCTGTGATTTCTCCTGCCCATGAAAACCAAACTCTCCTGAATGGTAAACCATGTTTCTGAAGTTGTAGGTAGATCTTTGGTTATTAGGGGTAAGTTTATCAATGGGGTTGATGGTACTTGGGGAGAAATGGGGAGGAGAACACTTTATTCCAGGACAAAGAGGATCAAAGCAAAGAGGTTTCCTTAGGGTGAGAAATTCTGGGTGTCAGTTGATGTGGATGTTAAATTTTTTTGTGTTAATTTTCACAGTAGTAAAACCTCGATATGAAGGACAAATTTTACTTTGTTCTCAATCACATTTTTTATATAGCACATTACATCCCTTTTTACCTGGCATGTAAAAATGTTACAGAGGTGCATTATAAAATTTTTTATCACAACATTTTTTGCCTAGGCACCAGATATGATATGATTCCATCTGACAAACAGGATTTAGGGGCATTTCTGGACAATCCATAGCATATGTTAACAAATCATTTTAATCATAAATTTAGGTCCAATATTCATCTGGGCAGGGCTAAGCTCCATAGCCGCTTAGCCCTGCCCCCGCCCCCTTAACCCCAAATATTCAATTCCGTGGCAATGGTAGTGAATATCCAGGTCTGGCTGCACTGCCCAGTATCTGCCAAGGCTAACCGTTCAGCATCAATATTGGATGTTGCACGGTTAACGCTTGGCACCTATAAGATAGGCATGTAAATGCCTTTTGAATATCGGACACAAAATTTCTTTCAAATTCTATTTATCAGTAGCTGAAGGTATAATAATACTGGGACATTTACCCTTAGAAAAGAATACTACATTAACCGTCCATCTCTTTAAGCATTACTGATGGAGTGTGTATTATTTCTTGAATGATGGCAATATGTACATTAAATATGTATGGAGGAAACACCTCTCAAAACATCCACGGAAAACCCAGAAGAATTCAAGGAAAGAAAATAATGGGACAGGTATCACTTGTAGTAACATATAATCCAGAACTAGAAATTATAAAAGATCTTCAACCTTTATTTCTGGTGGGTAAATTATTAAAATAAAACTTTCTGCCTCTTCCCTTTCAATTCTAACCTTCTGCAGCCACCCAACCTGAAACAAAAACTTGTAAGGAGAAAAGTCCAAATAGAATCCCAAATAGAAGAAGATGAGGCAAAACCTTGCAAGACACCATGATGCAAGTTATATCAGCGCATATCACAGCTACCCACATGGGAAAGATGTTCAGAATAGAAGGTTTATATTCATGCTCCTCAATGAATCTACTATATATGATCTAATGAAAAAAAAACCTGCATCTGGGTGCTACATTGGAAAAGCAAGGCAAACATTCAAGTAGAGGAGTAGCCTAATGGTTAGAGCACTGGCTTGATAACCAGGGTCAGGGTTCAATTCCTGCTAGTACCTCTTGTGGCCATAGGCAAATCACTTACCCTTCCTTTAAAGAAAGGCCTGGAAGTTTACTTCGGATCACACTATCAAAAAAGCACATATTGCATTTTGCATATCAATCTTCACAGACATACTATAAACAATTACAGAAAAGAATAGAATGACATCTCAATGGGTAAACATTTTTCAAAGGAAGTTCCCTTAGTGGTCTTACAATAAAAGTGAAGGAAACTTCAGGCCTGGGGTTCTCGGCCGACCAGGCAGTCTAAATTTAGTCTCTTCTTAATCTATATTCTTTTTTTAAACTTTATGTGCACTTATTCCATTCTTTACCTGTCCTATTCATTTATGGAGTTCCTTTCTGTTTTAGTTGAATTTCATATTTTTAACATTGTCTATGTAAACTGCTCTGCATGCTCACAAGGGGAGGTATATCAAAAACAATAAACCATCACAAAGGAAAACATCTGAAATCATAAAATATTATCTAATCACCTGTCTGCTCCCCACTCCCTTTCATTAAAATGCTATGGCATATGCAGACATCCTAAATACCTAGATAGGTTTCTACTGTATAAACCCAGAG
Source organism: Ichthyophis bannanicus (assembly GCA_033557465.1). Lineage (NCBI taxonomy): Eukaryota > Metazoa > Chordata > Amphibia > Gymnophiona > Ichthyophiidae > Ichthyophis > Ichthyophis bannanicus. The sequence continues at coordinate 1,775,029,458 of CM066031.1, forward strand.
TAAGTGCATTGCTGCTTCATTGACCTGATGGACAGGATAACTCTTGAAAACGTTTTAGATACATTAAGTTAGTCCAATTCAAAGGTATCACCTACAGCTTGTTTGTTGACTTTACTTTTCACATATTTAAGTGGACTAACACAGTAACTACAATTCTCTCCTTATGTAAGGAGGAAGGAAGTGTACATTGTATACTAAAGATGGATCTGTGTAATTGAAGTTCGGATAGAAATTGCCTTGAGAGATGTTTTCTGTTGAACTTGAAGCTATGCTGTAACACAAGAAATACAGAAAAAAAACAGATGTGTGTTTGTGTTAGATAAAGCCCAGTACATTCACATTTCTAAAATAGCTATGGGGCCCTTTTACTACAGTAAAGTGTGCTAGGCAGTTAATGGAGGTTTTGGCGTGTGCTAACTGCGTGCTGCGACCCGCAGGAACTGTGAGCACACAGTTGTAGCCACATGCCAGTTCCCCATGCTTAACTGTGCTCTGCGTTAAAATGGGAAATAGGTGCGTTAGGGGCAGAGAGTGGATATGGTGAGCACTGTGCCTTCAGCACGCAGGAAAACATCACGGGCTAAAAGCAAGACTTGTAATTAGCACCTCAATAGGTGAAGCTAACTGCACCTATGGTGCTGCCAACCCACATTACCGAACTGCTCTGTATATTACCTATAGTGGAAATGCTGACAACACCCCCAACACACTAGGTGCAAAACCACAACTCTCTTTAGTTAAAGGGCCCCTATATAGTACCATACAGGCACAGATAAAACTTTGACATACAGATTGTTTTATTTGTTTCATACTGCTTATTGTACACGGTTTCTTACACCTGGGACAGGGAGCATTTTGGTTTCTCTCTCATTAGATAGACAAGTTATTGGAAATTTCAGAGGAAATATACCCAATGAGATCCAGCAATCTTTAAGCTGAGAACAGCTAGTCTCTCGGCTGAAAGGTGATCCATTTCCTGGCCAAGAGGTAAAATTTCTTCTTTCCTCTGTTGCTTATGTGACAGTACTAGAGAGGATTCATAAGCTCTTCGTTTTTTTAGCAAAAGGTATAACCCAAGCACACAAAAGCAGTGTTTTTAAACCCAACTGTTTCCTCTTGCACTTCTAATCCAGTTAGAATCAGAGCTGGGATCTGGTACCACAAGCCTTCATTAGAACATAACCATTGTACACCCTCATCATTGCAGTATCTATCCTGGGCCAAAGGGGGATGCACTAGGGCTCTTCTTGGAACCCAGTAATCATGGACTTTGAATCCAGCCATTTGGTGTCATCCTTATGCAATGTTTATGACTCTCTCAACACAAGGGCTGTGAATACTATTTCCACAGCATCTGCAGTCACAACCAAATCAGAGAGTGGAACATCTGACTTGGAAACTGAACAGGGAACTTTCTGCAAGACATCACATAGCACTGCAACTAAGCCATCAGGCTAGCCCATAAGCAGGCTATTTATTCTTGTATGCATATTACTACTGCTACTGAACATTTGTATAGCGCTACAAGATGTATGCAGCGCTGCACAGACACATGTAAAAGACAGTCCCTGCTCATCAGAGCTTACAATCTAGTCAAGATAGTCAACACAGTAGCTGTAGACATAGAATACATCTAAGGGGAATGGTAAGGAAACACAAAGGAAACCAGGTGAGTCAAGATCAGAAAGCAGTAGTGAAGAGGTGAGTATTCATAATGAATTTGAAAAGGGCCAGAGAAGGCGCCTGACATACAGACTCAGGTAGTTTGTTCCAGGCATAAAGAGCACCAAGGTGAGAAGAATGGTCTAGAGTTAGCAATAGAAGAGAAGGGCAAAGATAGAAGCAATTTGCCAGAAGAGTGGCGTTCCCAAGGAGGGGTGTAGGGAGAGATAACAGAGGACAGTTAGTGAGGCATGAATGCACTTACAGGTCAGCAGCAGAAGTTTGAACTGGATGCAGAAATGGATAGGGAGCCAATGAAGTGACTTGAGAAGATGGGTAATATGAGCATGATGAGGCTGGTGGAAGATTAGCTGCGGAGCAGAGTGTTGAACAATTGAAGGGAAGAGAGATGATTAAGAGGGAGACCAGCAAGGAGTAGGTTACAATAGTCTAGACCGGAGGTGACTAAAGAGTTGATAAGTAGTGTGTTCAGAAAGGAATGGGCAGATTTTGTTGATGTTATAGAGAAAGAAATGGCAGATTTTAGCTATCAGTTGGATGTGTGTGGAGAAGGAGAGAGAGGAGTCAAAGACGTTTGCGAGCTAAGAAGACAGGGAGAAGAAGAGAGTTATCCACAGACTGAGAAAGGAGAAAGGGGAGAGGAGGATTTAGGGGGAAAAATAGGAAGCTTAGTTTTTGCCATATTCAATTTCAAGCGGCGTTAAGACATCCAAGTAACAATGTGAAAAAGGCAGGCAGAGATCCTGGCCTGGATTGCGGGAGAGATTTCAGGTGTAGAGAGGTAGATCTGGGAGTCATCAGTGTAAAAATGGTACTGAAAGCCATGGGAAGAGATGAGTGCACCAAGGGATTGGATATAGAGAGAGAAAAGGAATGGACCTAAGACAGATCCTTGGGTACACCAACTGAGAGTGGGATAGCAGCAGAGGAGGATCCACCAGAACAAACATTAAAGGAGCGATGGGAGAGATAAGAAGAGAACCAGGATAGCACAGGGCCCTTAAAACCAAGCGAAGACAAGGTATCAAGGAAATGGTTATAGTCAACAGTGCCGAAAAGCAGCAGAAAAGTCAAGAAGGATGAGGACTGAGTAAAGACCCTTGGATTTTTCCAGGAAGAAATCACTGGAGACTTTGGCAAGAGCCATTTCAGTGGAATGTAAAGGACGAAAGTCAGATTGTAAAGGATCCAGGAGAGCTTGAGAGGAGAGAGAAATGAGGCAACAGTGGTGAGCTGCTTATTCAAGTAGTTTAGAAATGAAGGAGAGGAGGGAGATGGTTCGATAGTTAGAAGGACAGGTAGGGTCTAGTGAGGGTTTCTTGAGGAGAGGTGCAACCACAGCATGCTTGAAGGCTGCAGGGACAGTTGCAGTGGAGTATGATAGGTTGAGAATGGAAGGGACAACAGTAGAGGAGATGGAGCTTAGGAGGTGGATGGGAATAGGAGCAGAGGAGCAGGTAGTGAGTTTGGAGGAGGAAAGAAGGTGTGCGGTTTCCTCCTCAGAGATCATAAAAAAGGAAGAAAAGGTAGCAGAGGTAGTGGGAAAACGTTGGGACTGAAGAGGAGGAGGAGGGGGAGTAGCTGACCTCGTGGGGAACTGAGTGTAATCTTGTGGATTTTATCATGGAAATAGTCAGCCAGGGTTTGGGCAGAAAGGAAAGGAGGGGTCGGAGGCGGAGGCACCTTGAGGAGAGAGTTGTAAAGAGACGGTGAGGGTCAGTCAGATGGACATAATAGTCTTGATTGGTGAGTGCTATGGCTGAGTGGAAGTGTAGAAAGTCTGTAACGGTGCGAAACTTGAGCCAAGAGCGCTCAGATGAAAGGGCACAGTAAAAATTGGCTCTGATTTTGGCTTTCTTACTGTACAAGATAAATTAGACTTGTTTCATAATCATAATTGAAGAAATGTACTTACTCTGCTTTTCCTTTTGTCCTTGTACAGAAAAAACAAACAACTATTAGCAGTAAAAGTAGCAAGAGGAATGGTATCCCAATTCCAAGCACCAATCCCAGAATTAGCTTCTTCTGATCAGTGGAAGTATCTGAATGTTCAGTAATGGAACTATTTCCCGATATGTACGCTGTTCCGTTAAAAAAGAAAAAAAGAGAAAACAGTGTGTAACTTTCGTGATGTTAATAATGAAAATTTCCTATAGCACTTCTATTAATTAATTAATTGAACAAATATTCACATCCAGTATATTGGAACACTCTTTCAGTGGTTCTCAATAGCATGAGTGAAATCTGCATGTCAGGAGGCAATGCATACAAATCTATCTCATGCATATTCATTCTGATTTTCCTGAAAACCTGACTGGCTGGGTGTCCTCCAGGACAGATTTGGGAATGAGTGCATTTAGATCTGAGGTCAAATTTATTTTTGAAGGAGGATAAATAACTTAATATTTTAAATATTTCACTAAACATTCAAGTCTGAGAAGTGGAAGGAGTTGGAGGCAAATACAGATCACAAGAGGTTTGCCTTTTTGCGCATGATACCAAAATCTGCAATAGAGTAGACACCCAGGAAGGTGTAGATAACATGAGGAGGGATCTAGTTAAGCTTGAAGAATGGCCTAGAATTTGGCAGCTGGGATTTAATGTTAAAAAATGTAAGGTCATACATTTGGGCTGCAGCAATCCAAGGGAGCAATATAGTATAGGGGGTGACGTGCTTTTGTCCACTAAAGAAGAGCGGGACCTAGGCGTGACTGTGTCTGATGATCTTAAAGTAACTAAACAGGTAGAAAAGGTGATGGCAAAAGCTAGAGGGATGATTGGGTGCATACGGAGAGGAATGGCTAGCAGAAAAAAGGAGGTGATAATGCCTCTGTATAAGTCTTTGGTGCGACCTCATTTGGAGTATAGTGTGCAATTCTGGAGACTGCACTTTCAAAAGGATGTGAACAGGATGGAGTCGGTGCAGAGGGTGACTACTAAAATGGTAAGTGGTCTTCATTATAAAGCATATGAGTACAGACTTAGGGATCTTAATATGTACACCTTAGAGGAAAGGCGGGATAGAGGTGATATGATTGAGATTTTTAAATACCTCTGTGGCATAAATGTTCAGTGGGAGAGCCTCCTTCAATTAAATGGGATTAAAAGTCTCTGAGGCATGTTTACAAAAGCACAGGGCAAGTCATGGGCATCTCACATTTTTACCATGGCAGGGCCATGGTAGATGCAGGGGACATATTCATGGTAGCGGTATACCGCTATGATAGGCGCAACACTCTCACGGTATATTTTCATGTATACAATAGCTCTTAAAAAAATGTACCAGGTATAAATGTATGCAAGATGGCATGCACATGCATGTGGCTAATTCATGTCGGGACAAATGATTCTGCCTCTGAGCATATCAAAAGTGACTTCATGGCTGGGACAGAGGGTGAAGCAGATAGGGGCGCAGGTGATATTCTCTTCAGTCCTCCCTGTTGAGCGTAAAGGCCAAGGCAGAGAAGCTCCCAACCTGGAGATGTACGCATGGTGCATGGATGGTGTCATCGAGAGCATTTTGATTTCCTGGACCATGGGATGCTGTTCCAAGGGTTGCAGAGCAGAGAGGGCATCAATCTGTCCAAGAAAGGTCGACATGTCTTCAGTAGCAGACTGACTAATCTACTGAAGAGGGCTTTAAACTAGATTTGATGGGGATGGGTGAAGAAAGCCCCCAGGTAAGTGAAACATTAAATACCTTTATGGAAATGGGTAAAAGGAACAACATATGGAAAGCAGTGTGTATAAATGCCTCTAGCATGGGAAATAAGATCCCAGATGTTGAGGCTTTAATGGGAGGGGCTGACTTGGATTTAGTGGCAGTTACAAAAACATGGTTCACAGAAAACCATGACTGGGATGTAACTATACCAGGTTATACTTTATTCAGAAAGGACAGGGTAGGAAGAAGGGGAGGAGGAGTGGCACTATATGTAAAAAATAATATTAAAGCTTTGGAACTACATAGCTTAAAAGGGAGAGAGGAGGCACTATGGGTTAAACTAGAAAGAGGGAAAGAGAAATCTATTTGCACTGGTGTGATATACAAACCTCCCTCACAGAAGGAAGAGGTGGATGGAGAGTTAATTGAAGACATACGCAGCATTGCTAGGAAAGGGGAAGTGCTACTGATAGGGGGTTTTAATATGCCAGATGTTGACTGGCACATTCCTGCTGCAGTATCATCTGGAAGTAAGAAGATCCTGGACTCTCTACAGGGAGAACTATTCAGGCAGCTGGTAACAGAACCCACGCGTGAAGGGGTCATACTGGACTTGGTGCTTACCAATGGTGAAAGTGTTTCTGATGTGGGAGATGGTGTGGTTCAGTGGAGGGCTGTTAAAATCCTTTCAAAAGCGAGGGTCTTAGACTTTAGGAAAACTAACTTTGCCATGATGGGCCAATACCTCAGGGAGTCGTTAGTGGGATGGGAACAGCTGGGGGATGTAGAAAAACAGTGGGCAAAACTGAACGGGGATATTTTAAGGGCAATCAACCCTTTTGTTAAAATGATAAATAAAGGTAAAAGGAAAAAGAGACCGCTATGGTTTTCGAAAGAAGTAGCTGAAAAAGTGAAGAAAAAGAGGGAGGCTTTCATGAAACACAAGAGATCACAGAGAGAGGAAGACAGGCATCTATATTTGGAAAAACTTAGAGAAGCTAGCAAAGTAGTCAGGAAAGCAAAGATTCAAAAAAGAGGAGGAAATAGCCAATGCAGTAAAATGGGGGGATAAGACATTTTTCAGATATGTTAGTAAGAAGAGGAAGAACAAAAGTGGTATTGTCAGACTCAAGGGTGAAGGGGAGGAATATGTAGAATCTGATGAGGATAAAGCAGAATTGCTTAACAAATATTTCTGTTCTGTGTTCACAGATGAAGAACCAGGAGCAGGACCTCAGAAAACACCCACAAAAAGGAACAGAAGCGAGAGGCATCTTGAACGATTTTCAGAAGACTGTGTTTGTGAGAAGCTAGCTCAACTTAAAGTAGACAATGTGATGGAACCGGATGGGATACACCCCAGAATACTGAGGGAACTTGGGGACGTTCTAGCAGCTCCACTGACTGACCTTTTCAATGCCTCGTTGGAGTCAGGAGTAGTGCCAAAGGACTGGAGAGAGGCACATGTGGTCCCTTTACACAAAAGCAGAAGTAAGGATGTGGTAAAAACTACAGGCTGGTTAGTTTAACTTTGGTGGTGAGTAAATGTAGAAAATAATATAATTATTGGAAGCGCTGCTGAAAGAGAAAATAGTGAGGCTTCTGGAGTCCAGCATATTACAGGATCTGAGGCAGCATGGATTCATCAGAGGCATGTCTTGTCAGACAAATCTGATTGATTTCTTTGACTGGGTGACCAGGGAGTTGGACCAAGGGAGAGTCCTAGAGGTGATGCATTTAGATTTCAGTAAAACCTTTGACACCGTTCCTCACAGGTGACTTATAAACAAGCTGAGCACCCTAGGGATGGACCCAAAAGTAACTGCTTGGGTTAGAAATTGGTTGAGTGGGAGGCGACAAAGGGTTCAGGTAAATGGAGCTCACTCTGAGGAGAAGGAGGTTACCAGTGGTGTGCCCCAAGGATCTGTCCTTGGTCCGATTCTTTTTAACACCTTTGTTAGTGATATAGCGGAAGGGCTGTCGGGTAAGGTTTGCCTCTTTGCAGATGATACCAAAATCTGCAATAAAGTAGACACCCAGGAAGGTGTAGATAACATGAGGAATGGTCTAGAATTTGGCAGCTGAGATTTAATGTTAAAAAATGCAAGGTCATGCATTTGGTTTACTGCAATCCAAGAGAGCAATATAGTATAGGGGGTGAAGTACTTTTGTCCAATAAAGAAGAGCGGGACTTAGGCGTGATTGTGTCTGATGATCTTAAAGTAGCTAAACATGTAGAAAAGGTGATGGCAAAAGCTAGAAGGCTGCCTTGGTGCATAGGGAGAGGAATGGCTAGCAGAAAAAAGGAGGTGATAGTGCCTTTGTATAAGTCTTTGGTACGACCTCATTTTTAGTATTGCATGCAAGTCTGAAGACCACACCTTCAAAAGGATATAAACAGGCTGGAGTCGGTACAGAGGGTGGCTACTAAAATGGTTAGTGGTCTTCATTATAAAGCATATGAAGACAGACTTAAGGCTCTTAATATGTACACCTTAGAGGAAAGGCGGGATAGAGGTGATATGATTGAGACGTTTAAATACCTCCATGGCATAAATGCACAGGAGGAGAGCCTCTTTCGATTGAATGCAAGCTCTGCTATGAGGGGACATGGGATGAGGGTGAAAGGGGATAGATTCAGGAGTGATATGCGGAAATATTTCTTTATGGAAAAAGTGGTAGATCCGTGGAATAGTCTGCCAGTGGAGATGGCAGAGATGAGGACAGTATTTGAATTCAAAGAAGCATGGAACAAACACAGAGGATCTCTAAAGGAAAAAGGGGACTGTTGCAGTGGTTGATATGGAAGGACAGACTAGTTAGGCCATGTGGTCTTTTTCTGTCGTCATGTTTTTATGTTTGTTGTAGGCATTGCCGGGGACACAGACTGGGACAGCACTTCTAAGCCAAAGTTTGTGGAGCATGAGCTTAGTCTCTCAAATTTACCACTTATACTTGACATAATACTTTCATTATGCCAAAAAATCTGGACGGGCCAGATTTGCACCTCTTTCTGCACCCGTGGGAGCTAGATGTTCCCACGGGTACAGAATCAGGGCACTTGGACATACCGGATGGGCCCTGATTCAGGCCCGCTGTACATCTAGTGAGATCCCAATTAGCCCAGCCTATATTCCTGCTGGAGCCCCAGTGCCATGGCCCGACAGTGACAAATGTGTTTCAGCCCTGCCACCCGACCCTCGACGGGTTCCTCCAGGGCCGAGATCAGCTGCAGGGGCCTCACCAGATGCTGATCATTGCTGCTGGCGTCATTCCCTGCCCAATCACCTCCTGCTATGGGACTTATTCCAGCCAGACATGCAGGGCCCTCACCAGAATAGGCCCTGTACATTTAGGTTGTGCGCTTCACCCACTATCCGCCCTGACTCCGCCCCCTCCCGCTCCCATCCAAAGCTCCCCGCACAAAGCCCCTGTATGTGCAGGGAGCTCCCTGGACAGAATACATCCCACCGAATAGCGGAGGTTGTACGTCCAAACCAGACATACATCCCCGCTATTTGCTGTTTGTTATGACCCCCAATGTGTATTACAGAATCCTGGCTAACGGATACAGACAATATCATCCTGAATCAAATCACAACACTAACATACTCTGCCTACAACTGCCTTTGACCACACAGGAGAGGAGCAGGAGTGCCGAAACTAGTTCAAAACTGCAATAAGCATTGTACTGGGAGTGACAGGCTTGCTAAAGAAGAATTTCCAAGCACATTTTGACAGACAACCCATACCTATTACATCTTACGAACTCCAGAAGGAAGCTCTCTTTGGTACCATGCAAGTATTATGCCGAGCATTAGTAATAACTTTGAGAGACTAAGATCATAGTCCACACACCCTGGCTTAGAAGTGCTCTACCCAGACTGTGTCCCCGGCAATGCCTACAGTAAAAGTATACTTAATGCCTGGTACAGTTTTATACATTATATACATGAAAATGCCTTTATAAAATTATTTCATTTAATGTGGACAAGTGCAAAGTTATGCAGCTAGGAAAGAACAACTCAAACTATGGTTACACAATGCAAGGTTTGTGTCTTTGCAGATGATACCAAAATTTGAAAAAGAATAGACACCCAGGAGGGAGTAAATAACATTAAGAGAGATCTAGCTAAGCTTGGTTGAGAATTTGGAAGCTGAGATTTAATGCTAAAAAATGCAAGGTCATGCATTTGGCCTGCAAAGATCCAAGGGAGCAGTACAGTATAGGGGTGAACTACTTCTGTCTATAAAAGAAGAGCAGTACCTAGATTGGATTATTTCTGATGATCTTAACGTGGCTAAGCAGGTAGAAATGGTGATGGCAAAATCCAGGTGCATAGGGAGAGGAATGGCCAGCAGGAAGAAGGAGGTGATAGTGCCTCTGCATAAGTCTTTGATGAGACTTCATTTGGAGTTTTGTGTGCAGACCACACTTTCAAAAGGATATAAACAGGATGGAGTTGCTGAAGAGGGTGGCTATGAAAATAGTCAGTGGGCTTCACTATAAGGCATATGAGATCAGACTTAAAGATCTCAATATGTATACTTTGGAGGAAAGGCGGAAAAGAGGAGATATGATAGAGACATTTAAATACCTCCATAGCATAAATGCACAGGAGGAGAGCTTCTTTCAATTGTGAGAAAGCGCTGCAACGAGGGGGCATAGAATGAAGGTGAAAGCGGATAAACTCAGTTGTAATATGCAGAATTATTTCTCTACGGAGGTAGTAGAGATGAGGACAGTATCTGAATTCAAGAAAACATGGGATAAACACAGAAGATCTCTAAAGGGGAAAAAGGGAACATAGTAATTGGTATGGAAGGGCAGACTGGATAGTCCATATGGTCTTTTTCTGACATCATGTTTCTATTTTTAAGGCAGCATGGGATCTGAGCTTGTACGAGGCATCTTGGCCATATATGTCTGTCTATACTGAGAGAGTATATGTGTCTGTGTGGTGTGATGCAAGGTTTGCATGTGTATGTGTGCATGAATAATGAGGGAGGTGTGGTAGGTGTATGTGTGTGCATGTGGTATGTGTATGTGTGTGTGTGTGTGTAAACTGTTTTGTTGTCGTCGAAAGGCGATATAGAAAGAATTTGTCTTGTCAGACAAATCTGATTGATTTCTTTGACTGGGTGACCAGGGAGTTGACCGAAGGAGAGTCATAGATGTGGTGTACTTAGATTTCAGTAAAGACTTTGACACTGTTCTGCACAGGTGACTTATAAACAAATTGAGCACCCTAGGGATGGACCCTAAAGTGACTCTCTCAGTTAAAAATTGGTTGAGTGGGAGGCGACAAAGGGTATAGGTAAATGGAGCTCACTCTGAGGAGAAGGAGGTTACCAGTGGTGTGTCCCAGGGATCTGTCCTTGGTCCGATTCTTTTTAACATCTTTGTTAGTGATACTGCAGAAGGGCTGTAGGGTAAGGTTTGCCTCTTTGCGGATGATACAAAAATCTGCAATAGCGTAGACACCCATGAAGGAGTCAATAATAGGAGAAGGGATCTAGCTAATCTTGAAGAATGGTCAAGAATTTGGCAGCTGAGATTTAATGCTAAAAAATGCATGGTCATGCATTTGGGCTGCAAAAATTCAAGAGAGCGGTACAGTGTAGGGGGGGGGGGGCGAAGTACTTCTCTCCACAAAAGAAAAGCGGGACCTGAGTGTGATTGTTTCTGATGATCTTAAAGTGGCTAAACAGGTAGAAAAGGCGACAGCGAAAGCCAGAAGGATTCCTGGGTGGGTAATACATTGAAACCCTCTGCTCACTGCGCAGCCGCAGCCAAGAAAACAAATAGAATGCTAGGAATAATAAGGAAGGGAATGAAGAATAAATTCAAAGATCTTATACTGCTTCTGTATTGCTCCATTGTACAATCACAACTTGAATATTGTGTGGAGTTCTGGTCACCATATCTTAAAAAGGATATCGTAGAATTAAAAAAGTTAGAGAAGAGCCACTAAGATGATAAAGGGATGGAAAGATACCCCTATCAAGGAAAGGCTAAATTTAGGACTCTTCAGCTTGGAAAAAAAGACAGCTGAGGGGAGATACAGTAGACAGAGGTGTAAAAAATAATGAGTAGAGTGGAATGGGTAAACATAGATTGGTTTGTTACTCCTTCAAAAGTAGAAAGACCACCCTTAGCCAAAACTCTAGGTTTAAGCTGAAGAAAGGACCTTCTCCGACATTGCGTGTATCGGGAGACATCGGGGAAAACAGACAACTTATGGCCATAAAAAGAAAATCTTTCTTAGAGAAAAAGGCTTTCATGATTAAAGCCTTATCCGCAAGATTGACCAAAGTGATCACTAGAGTGGCGTGGGAAAGAATTGTACTCTCCATGATGTGGGCTGTGCTGTGGTATCTACTTGTGGGTATTTCTTTTCTACTTTTTACTGTAGCTCTTGTTATAAGTTATACTGCTTATTTTCATTGTATTTTGTTATTTGGATGGCATTAAATAAAATGTTTAAAAAAAAAAGAAGAAAGACCAGGAAACATTCAATGAAGCTACAATGTAGCACATTTAAGACTAATTAGAGAAAGTATTTTTTCACCCAACATGTAATCAAACTCTGGAATTCATTACCAGAGGATGTAGTAAAAGCTATTAGTGTAGCTACAGTAGGTTTAAACAAGGTATGGACAAGTTTCTAAAGGAAAAGTCCATAAACCATTATTAAAGAGGACCCGGGAAATACACTGCTTACCTCTGAGATATGCAGTGTACCTTTTTGGGAACCTGGCCGCTATTTGTGACTCAGATTGGCCACTGTTGGCAACAGAATACTGGGCTTGATGGGCATATCTTATGTTCTTAGATGTACCAAAGTGCGCTATCATAATAGCACATGCTAGCTCCATTAATGTGTGTTGCTTATCGCAGCTCACATTTTATGCAATGGGACCTTTTTACCAATAATCCATGTGTTAGTGGTGTTAGCACACACTAAAGCAGTAACAAATGTTAGTAAATCTTTGCCCATGATAAATAAAATATCTCAGAGCAGTTCAGGAGACTTTTAATATCATCTTTGAGATCAAGGCTGGCAGCAATGATGTGTCAGTTCTCTCTGTGCTGACCTTTCCTTTGTGTTTCACCCACATTTTTACAGATCTTAATAATTTTTAATGTCACCATCCCAGACTGCTCTCTGCTTTCCCTTATCATTCCCTCCAGTACAGTCCTCTACCAGGGTCGTCCCACCTCTCTTCTCATGCACTCTGTCGTTAGAATTTGTCCTTCCAGCCAATTTCCAAAACCCTTCTATTATGCCACCTTTCAGACGCATGATACCCATATTTCACCATATCATACCACAGAGACGATGTGCGCAATTTGTAGCCCTTAGTTTAAATCTAAGTTCCTCCTGAGAAATTCTTCACAGTACAAGAAGTCATTTTTTCCATTCTCGGGTTTTCTTTTTTAATCCTTTTAGACATTTCCCATGTTTTGTGATCTACCAATCTAGACACATTTTACAAAAGAAGTCCAAGTGCAATCTGGGGAGTCCAAGCCAGAACGTCCGGAAAAAAGGCAAGCACCTCCAAGTTAGGCATGATTTCACGAACGTAGATACGGTTAATTGGATATCCATGGGGACCGTCTACATAGACGTTCCCGTTATAGCGTTTAATACCAGGGACATCTAAGAGACATGCAGCGGTGGTGCAAATGCAAAACATTTTTATTAAAAACAGAGGGAGGAATACTCAAAGGCATCTACGCATTTTGCAGAGCTGTAAACCATGTAAAGGCCGCTTAGAGAGATATTCAGCGGCACCAACATGGTTAGTGCCGCTGAATAATCCTAAATAACGTCGCTACATGCCCTGATGCTAACTGCGTGTCGTGGGCCGTGTCGTGGGCGTTCCAGGGTGCAGCGGAAGCGGCTCTTGTTGCTAACTGTGCAGCAGCGATATTGAACTGCTGCCTAGTTAGCGACCCTTGGGTATAGATAGGCATGGCAAAAGCTGGCTTATCCTTACCTGTGGGAGCTATCCGAGCAGCAGCTCAATATCACTGCTGCCCGATTAGCATCTGCGCTGTGCGGCAGAACTGGATATTCAATGTAGAAGTGATAGCCGCTGCCGCGGAATATCCCCCTTCCCCCCCCCCAGAAATAATAACATTGTGCTTGTGGAGCACACTGAGGGTAGTGGAGTGCCATCTTGTCTACACAGTCAGATGTTTTAGGGCCCAAAGAAGCACTTATTTGTGCCTGGAGCAGGTTTACAGTTGGACGAGATCGCACATGCCTCCAAGGTTTCTGAATTCAATCAGGGATGTCTACACCTGTTGACCTGTCCCAGACATGCCTCCACTGCACTCGCTGCTGACTTGGACATCCCAGTAGTGGAGACATCTTAAAAATCCATTTTTGACATGATTCCGGGAATGTCTCCACAATTTGGATATCCGCATGCACATTTTTGGACATCTACATCACATCTAAGCCTCATAAAATGATCCCCTTAGCAAATCTTTCTATAGCATTAGCACTCTTGTCTGCTAATTATCTTGGTGCTTTTTTTTAGGAAGGAATAGAAGTACTCACTAGGAAAGCAGGCACTGGATTCTAATTCCTGGCTTGAATTGCAGATGCATTTGTAAGAGCCATATGTATTCTCACATAATGCCAGCTTGCTGCAATTGTGTTCTCTGCTAAGGCATTCATTTAGATCTAGACAAAAAAGACAAAGATTAATGCAAAAATGAAGTACTGAATCATCTTAGTTCTTGTATATTTTGTTAGATAGCTTAACAAGAGGTTCCACCCAGAACTAAAGGAATCTACGTTCTAGGACGAGCATGCATGCTTCCACAGATCTACGTATGTGGAGTCAAAACCTCCAACCACTGTGAAGGTTTTCATATTCCCCCTGACATACAGTATCATGAAAATCTGGGGTGGATATCAGAGAGAAACACATTGTGATCTGATAAACATTCTTTTTCTTTGGAAAGTAGGAAAAAGTGTGATCCTAATATTGTTATTATTGTTATTATTTTATATAATAGCAGTAGCATAGGCAAGTAAAAATAACAAAGACAAGCCAGGGAGATAACAAATTAATGCTAAAAATAAAGCAGATTCCGACAACAGCAGGAGCCAGGTGCCACATAACAATAATCTTAAAATTTGCAGAAAGTCAGTAATTATTGTAATACACACAAAGAGCAGAGATGGACGATGGATAGATGACAAATCTCATTTATTGAATCCAACTTGGCTAAGTTTTGGCATGGACGCCTTTTTCATAAAAAGGATACACATACAACAATAGTAAAAGCTCTCTCCTATTGTGATATGTTAATAAGGAGGTATGGTCTCTTCTAATCAAAGATGGGGGGGAGGGTATATTCAACGGCGATGACCATCGCCTCTTTAAATTAACATCGGATCTTCAGTGCCGGGGATCATATCTGGCCACTGGCATTGAGCATCCAGGTTGACCAGATAGCGATTTAGCTAACCAGTCAGCGGCGATATTCAGTGCTGGCCAGTTAGCTAAACGGCTAAAGTTAGGCCATCCTTTAAAGTGCCTTACTTTGAGGAGGTAACGTGATGCAGTGAGTCAAGGGAGCTGTATTTTCCTTGGCTCCGGGATTCCCTGGTACTTCTAGCTCCATCCTTTACTAATCATTAGTTTCTCTCTCCCAGTTATTTGGTTGAGCAGCACTTTTCCTTATCGACATATTTGTGCACAAATTGATGGTCAACATGACCATAAAAGTTGGAAAAAAGAACATGGGTATAGTTTGAATGCTTTGGGGGGGGGGGGTGACATTCAGTGGCTTTTCCATAAACAGGGAAAGCAACATTTTCCTGGGCTATATAATTAAAATGCAGCAAAAATTGTAGCTGTTTAGTTATTTAGCCTGGCACTCTAAGATTAATGAAACATTGACACCTGTTCTGCAAAAAACAAAGGAGATGCAAGGTGCCAATGGACAAGAAGAAAAAGAGAGCCACAGCACAGTTTCTAACACAAAAAAAAGAGAGCCACAGCACAGTTTCTAACACCAAAAAAAATTATAACTAATTTTATTTTGGCATTATAATCTGTGCTATGGCTCTCTCTTTTTCTTTTTAAACTCCTATTTTGTGTCCAACAAAACTCCCCCTCCAACAGTAGGTGCCAGCAGAACTAGGACATTTTATCATAGAACCCAACATACAAGAAAAAAATATTTGATTCTACAGTAGTATCATCTCATTACAGATTGTGAACTAACACAAAACTCTACAAAAGTCACTGAAGATCTATAATACAAATCTACCATACTATAATGACACCAGCTTCTAAAATTAACGTAATAAGCAGCCTACCCAGAAAAGAACATCACCATAAATATTGCAGTGGGCTTTAGAACATCCTTACACCTATTCGGAAAACTGAACAAGCCAGATTACTGAAGATCCTACGCAGAAACTCCATACTAACAGAACACTTGGTCTCAGTCACACAGGCAGAACACAGTTAGACCACCACCAAGTACAGAATAAATTATAACAAACCTGAAGTAGAAATATGTAGACAAAATTAAATTGAAACCCCAACAAGCCAACCTCTGCATGCAGTGTAACACAAGAAATAGAGGAGGCAGGTGACATTTTACCTCGCCTTTGCTGAGCAGTAGCCATGAGACACACAGACCTCTCTGATCCCACATGCAGGTGGCACAGCCTCTCCCCATAATCTTCCCCTTCCATCGATTTCAGTGCCACTTGCTCAGAGGTGGCAATGTCACTGATTAGGTGCAGTGCTGACTCTCCCCATAGCCCATCTCTGAACAATAATCACCAGGATTGAGGGAGAAGGCAGACCATGGTGAGAGGCAGTGCTACCTGCATGTGGGATCAGAGAGAGAGGTTGTGCCTCGTGTTACTGCACAGCAAACATAAAAGCAGCAGCTAAGAGAGAGGCGCGTATGGCAACAGGACGTCATTTGTGCAGCTGTGCAGCCTATAGCTGGTGCCAAAATTCCAAACATGCTGTGCTTCTATTGCAGGCCTCGAGAAATTTTATGTGGATTTAGGAGTCAGGCCAAAATCTTAGGAGCCAGTGACCTCCTCACGTCCACCTTCCATTGTCTCTCACACTGGTCTCATGTTCTCAATTCTCACAAGACTAGCTCGAGAGCTCCTATACCGCATGGTATCTTTAGACAGAAATATAGATAACAACAGTTACAGCTTCAGATATTAAGTGTCTGAATGTATGTGGGTTGCAACAGTGGTGTGCCTGCCTGTGTGTGGGATGTGGTGGTAGGTGCCTTTGTGTGGATTGGGTGGTATGTATACATTTGCTGCAGAGGTGGGGTGCCTCTCATCCCTCAGAGCCGCATATGGTGACTCCCATTCCAGGCAAACCATCTTTAGCAGCCTTGTTGGGCACAGAAAGACCCTAGCAAATCTCCTAAGTCTCCTAGGGGTAGCCTAATGGTTAGAACACTGACTTGAGAAACAAAAGACCAGGGCTTGATTCCCACTAGCTGTGCCTTAGTCACTTAACCCTCCATTGCCTCAGAAAAATCAAAGTTATCAATGTCCTTGTTTAATGTGCATTATCAAGTTTAAGTTACAATGTAAACCATTTTGACTGAAATAATAACATGGTATAAAAACCCTGATAAATAAATAATGCTTGCCAGGATAGGGTCAGGAGGATTGACTAAATAGAGAGCAGCTACAATCTGGGAAATCAAAGTGGGAAGTTCATCTCTGCAGAACAAACAGAGCTGCAAGGAGTCATTTTTAATTCCTCCCGTGCTCCCTGAACTGCCATACTAGTCCACCTCTTCAACCCCTGGGGACTCCTGATTCCCTAGCTGCCAGGAAGACACCCTAGGAAGTTTCAGGCTACCATCCAATGTCTCTTGGGAATGTGAATACTTTTTTGAGAAGTGCCAGCAGCTCCCCGGGGAACCATGGGATACTGGATCCTTGGACATCAACTGGTCAGGAGGCTGAGAGAGCTCTTGCAGAGGCCCCTGTGTACCCCCAGGACCACTCCACCACAATGATCATGCATGCCAAAAGAGATTGATACAATCAGCAGTAGAAGGGTCCATAGATGTCTGTGCGCTCAGCCGTCTGGTAGAAGGGTCTCTGGGAGTCCACGCTAGCCACTAATATTGCAGCTATGGCTGCCATTCCCGCCATCTCAAGAAATGCAGGAGAGCATGGACATGCAAGCCCCAAGTCCCTCGATGCTGGGGAGGGGGGGGGGGGCTGGTAAACTCATCTGCCCACTGCTGTGACATCTCCCCTGGGTTGGCAGTTCAGGCAGCAAATAAACTGTCCATGGGGTAACTGCTGCTTTCCATTGCCTAGGTAGCACTATGAAGAAGCTGGCATTGGGTCATGAGTTCAGCTGTGAGCAACACAGGCCAAAAGAAAGCAATTCCTAGTCTCCTGGGTTGAAAGCACCACTACCATGGCAGAAGGCCTACCCCTGTGGCTGCTGGAAGGCTCCTTAATGTGGGTCACAGGCCCCCCTGAAGATTGACAGTGGCAAACCAGCAAGGAAATGCTGTGGCAAGACAGTCCTGTTGGCCTGAGGACATGCTGCTGCCACAAAGTAACTCACTACACCCCAACAGCATCCAGTATGCACTTCCCCTAGCCTCTCATGATTGCTTCAGGAGGTATTGCAGGTGGATTTAGGAGGGGATGGGAGGGCATGGGAGGGCATTTGGATGGAGATAAAACTGGAGGAGGAAGGACAAATTCCTTTTTTTTTTTTAAGAAAACAAAATAAATGAAAAGTAAACAATTAAGGGAGGATACTCAAAGGCATTACATGGTTTGTAAACCTGCAAACCACATAGATGCTGCTCACCGAGATATTTAGCAGCACTAAGCGGTTTGTGCCACTAAATGCTCCAACCCTAAACGCTTAGCATCGGGGCGCTCTGGAGGTGGCACCTAGTATTGAATATCTAAGGCAAATTTAAAGTGGCGATAGCCAGTACTTTAAGTCTGGTGGCTGCCGCAGCTGAAAATCCCCGCCTAAGAATTTAAAACTAAGAACTAAAAATTAAGGGCCCTCTAGGAGAGAATTCCACAAGCCTACCCCAGGCTCAACTTGTCCTCTTGACCAGGAGCCAACCCCCCCCATGGTGAGTGGGAAACTCCAGAAGGATATTCAACAATATGCTCTGGAGATAGGGGTGGATCTACTGTAAAACTAATGAAGCTTAAGTTTCAGGGCCCCTAATCCCGGAGGGGCCCCAGAAGCGACTTTAGTCCGCATTGCTTAAAAATTTTGGGTCTACTATATGAGAAGGGTTTTTTAAAAAATAATAAGATTAATAATATAGTGTAATTCAATTCAATACAAAATAATAATTAAAATAAAAATGAAAAGGCTATTAAAGTATTACGTAGGCTAGCCGTAAACGAAAAAAATGTTCTGAGATGTATTGGTTAAATTTTTTAAAAATTTGTGGTGTTCTGTCATGGAATAAACCCATTGAAGAAGATAACAGTGGTTACCCAGACCTCGTTGCTGGTTGTGAAGGGGCCCCTATAACAGTTCAAGCTTCAGGGCCCCTAAAATGTAGGTCCACTAACTGCCTGGAGACCTCCACTGACAAAACCCTCTCGGTCAGCTGCCAGGAGCTCACGACTTCAGCTGCACTAGTTCAACAACCACCATCTGTTGGAGACAGAGAAATATGGCAGGATGCCCCTAGCTGCACCAGCCTTAGTACCAGTGATGATGCCACTGGAATCTTCTAGTCTTTCTCTGTCTCCGTCATCTGCTGGCAGAGGGCATAATTTACTTGTCTGGACTGGTCTAGCAGGATGATCTGGAAATGTCTTTATATGTATTCAT
This sequence comes from Ichthyophis bannanicus, assembly GCA_033557465.1. Classification (NCBI taxonomy): domain Eukaryota; kingdom Metazoa; phylum Chordata; class Amphibia; order Gymnophiona; family Ichthyophiidae; genus Ichthyophis; species Ichthyophis bannanicus. Next base: position 1,775,048,668 of record CM066031.1, read on the forward strand.
TTATGTATGCATTAATCTCCTCCTTTCCTCTTCTTTTTAGTATTGTTGCTTTTACATAAGTGAGCATTGTGCTGCTATTTAAAGATGACTTCAGCATTTATTTGTGTATTGAAGTCTGGTATGTCATTTATAGTTTCTTTTTAATTTTATTTCTGTATGTCTATATGCTTTTATATTTGTTTTTTTAGACCCCTGACAAAGGTGCCAAGCCAAAACTTGACCAAATTGGGTACAATAAATGAGATTTCCATTGACTATGGGATTTGTCATCTATTCATGGTCCATTTCTGCAATTTGTTTGTCTGATTGATCTGTGTGAAGCCTGCACCTTTTCTAGTTTTGTGCTCACCAGTTATTGAAAGACAAAGAAAGAACCCACAGCCTTGGGTAGTGGTCATTCACAGCCATGGTCAGCCTCGGTCCCAGTGGCTATTTCTGAGACTGGCCTGCATGAAAATGCCTGGAGCAATATGGGTGCCTAGGTTTGGAAGTGGAGCAAGTGCCTATTTTTAACGCATTTAATAAAAACACTTAGGTGCCTAGGTGGTTTTATGAAATACTAGCATAAATTCTGCAGAAATAGCAACTAGATTAAGGAGCTTTCCATAATATATATGCCTCTGTCTTCTGTGAAGCAGAAAAAACACAGTTGTATCAAAGACTGTGAGAAATAATGCAGATGAAAGAAAAAGAGGACTAGAAATTATGTCATTACCTTCCACAGATGATGAGTTGAAGTTTTGATAACTGCTGATGCGAACTAAGTAATCCCTAATATACCAGTGAGGCGTATCACTAGATACATTTATTCTGTATTCAGCAAAAGATCCTCCATTGGGAAATTCTTTGAAATTTACACCATAGAATTTATTTTGAAAACCCAGTGCTAACATACTGCGGAGCTGTGGTTTAAGGGAGAAAACAGAAAAACATTTGAGATGGAAGACAGTCCTACAAAGAATGCTTTTCAATTGATGCATCAAATGCAATGCTTTTATTCAGCCCGTACTTGATAATACCTACTATTAGCACCCCTTTCTTTCTGTATTAGCCCCAGGAAATGACAGAAAGGGAGGGGCTCAGTTAGGAAGCAGGGAACGTCTCTGCTTTTAATCTGTATGTTTCATTACTGTTAGCATTATATATTTTTTTTCTTTTTCCTTTCTATCATTTCTAGCCATTTTATTTATGACAATCCAAATTTTGCCTTGTCATTAACATTTCCAGAATCTGAATCTGAGAAAAGCACCAGTAGTAGAGGGGGTTGAGAGAAAGAAAAAGCATCAGTGAAGAAGGAAGAAAAGAGACAGAAAAGCGCCAGTGTTGTCCCGCTTCGGCCTTCTTTCTTCACGGATACTTTTGCCATACGATGAGAGCGGCGGAAGAGGATGCCCTTGTTCTCTGATTCCTCCTGCAGGTACAAGGGAGAACAGAAAGGGAACAGGATTGTGCCATGGCTGAGCTCCACAGCAAGTTCCAGGAAGCAGGGCTACCAGCCATGGGTCACCACCAATTCCCCTACCATCCACCACTCCACTGCCTACTCCTCTTCAACCATGCACACCAAGAAATGCACATAGAACTACAAGGTAGTGGCTGCAGCTTTATTAGTGATTAACAACCTGAACAAAGAGCATCATGCATACTTCACCTCTCAGAGTGGTATATGACTTTCCGACTAAATAGTGCCATCTTCGTCATAAAAATACTCTGGAGGGATCTTCACTGGTGGTGGCTAATGCTGTTTCGGTGGCTAGCTGTCTCCCTTGTAAACTGAACCTGGATATTCAATGCAATTTTGCAATCCGGTCCGCAGTGATATTCCGCCACTGTCCTTGGCGAGGGCTGTCCTAACTTTAGCCAGTTTAGGATAATTGCCTAGTGGCTGAATATTGCTGCTAGCTGGTTATCCTCGGGTGCCACTTCTGCTCTGCCCCCAGAATGCCAAGAGGGTGTTTAGTGGCTGCACCCAGAGATGTTCAGTGGCACTAACTGAATATCCCACTGGGAAGCATTTAGGCATTTTGCAGTTCTGTAAACTGCCTAAATGATTTTGAATATTCCCCCTCTGTGTCAAAGTCCTCATTTCCATGCCAGGCTAGCGGATCTCGGTCCAGAACATAAATAACATTTTCAGTACCACCCAGCTTAACTTGCGATGATGCCTTGTGTTCGCCTGAGCCTCTGGTATGTGCATTGTCACCCTCACTTCCCCAGTATGCCAATCCTGGGAGTCAAAGATAAAGCGTGCCATCACCTTATCTTTAAAACACTGCCAAGAGTGGAGACTGCTATCTAAATGTCTCCATCTCCCCACCTCTATGCTGTGGCCTTAATGTCTTACCACCCCTTTTTCAACCACCCTGAATCAACCTCTAAATGATATACCTTTTTAGGAAATTTGGACAGGGTAGCCTGCAGGCAGTAACGCAAAGAAATAAACTAAGTCCCAGTAGAACCTGACAAACCCACTCACTTATGAATGTCCCCTCTTCCAAGCCTTTTAATGGGTATAGGCCTAAAAGCCTCACCCCCTCACCCTTCTGGGCACCACTGTGTGTCCCAATAATCTCTGGATTCAGACAACAAACTCTTTTAGTGACCAAATCAGGTTTCTTTGGACAAGTCGAATCACTCCCTTTTTGCCCAGTCCTCCAACTTCACACCAAGGAACCTACAATCCTTGGAGTAGGAGAATGACAATGTCCTCCCTCCCCCCCACCAAGTGGTTGAGGCAACAACGGATATGGGTGCATCCTAGGAAGGTCTAACCACAGCTGATGAATTACCCAATAAGCCAGGATCATACAGTGACACTCCTCCTGACTTTTCTGCCGCCCTCTTCGAGCCCCACCTAAAGGAGTGCTCTCACATCAAAACGAAAACTACTGTGCTACACCTGAAGCAGACTGCAACTATAATAGAATCTAAAAATAAAGATTATTGCATTTATTTTTGTAATTTCAAATGCTCATGTCCGCTCCTGATATGGTCCCTGCTGGGAACCCTGCTTCATCGCAGCAGACATCGTACCCATGAAGGACTACTGAAAGAAGCTGCTCTTGGTGGGAAGGAATCTACACTTGCTAGTATTTATCTACCAGGAATTTCTCAGACTCTTGGGTTAACAAGAATTCTTTGGTTTTAAACTGATAAAATCTGTGTCTATTTTAAAGTTCTATGTTTTATAAAGTCAGGGCACTGTGTAGCAAGTCTGCTTTCAGTTAGTGTTTCTTTCCCACCCACCCCAAGCATTATCTTTGATTTATAAGTTTTTAAACCTATTAAGGGAAAGAGATGGTCTAATTCACTTTCAAGTTTAACTGGTCATCCTCATTAGGAAGAGATTAATTAAGGCCCTTAAATTCATCTTAAGGTCATCAAAGTTCTTTATACTTATTAGGGGTCATTCTGTTGGGATGTCCATCCCCGCTATTCAGGCCTCTTCCTGACCCTGACTGACTTCACCGCTCGTTGTACGAGGAAGTTAGATGGGGGCAGGAAAGGGGTGGATCAGGGGTGGCGTTAGGGTGGGCAGTGGGCGGTCGTCGGCCCCGGACGTACAGGGCTGATTCCAATGTTGGCCCTGTATGTCCGGGGCTGGCGGCTTGAACGGGGAACTTATTCCACCTCGGAGGTGGAATAAGTTCCCCTAGTCAGTGGGGGATGGCAGGCCTGGGGCTCAGAAGGGGCAGGAGGGAGCAGAGGACATTCCCCGTGGCCCGACCCTGGCCTTGGGAGGCCAGATCGGGGGTTGGCCTGCAGGGAATGCACTTTCTGAGCCAGCAGCTGGTGATCGTGGCTTTTCAATGGAGCCGTGGTGCCATGATAACTGGTTCCGACTGGATGTAAAGAGGGCTAGGATGTCGATGTCAGAATCGCACCCATTGGGTATAGTTGTATTGGAACAAATATTCATCTTCCCCTAATAACTTTAAATAAGTAAACAACTTAAATAGCTAAACAAATTCTTAAAACTAAGATGCAGACATCAGTCAAGCAGTGAGATGGGGGCTATCCAGTCTTTTGCATTGAGTGTCACATGTATGATTTTCTCCCAGTTGGTGAGAGGTCTTACGTATGCACTAGATGCAAGGGGCTCTTTGCTCTCAGGGAATGAGTCCAATCTTTGGAGACTAGAGTATCAAAGGATATAAGGCAGACAGAGAGGTATATAGATGAGACCTACAGGAACATAGTAGTCTAGTCTCACCTGTAGTCTGACAGCCTCTTTGTTGCCATGGAAGAGAGAGGTCACGTGAAAGAAGAGCATAACATTGGTATGGCAGGAAATGATCCTATAGCTAGGACCTGTCTTCAGGTGATGTACAGTTGTAGTCAACATTATTGGCAACCTTGCATTTTAGGTATGTTTTGTAAAATATCTTGAGAAATAATTGGAAATATTCCAACTGCATGTCATCGTAATATTTTAATAGTATGCTGAAAGGTATACAACAACAAAAAAAAAATATCTGTGCAACTTAGATGTAGCAATTTCTAAGAAAACAAAAAACAAAATATGACCTGAAACTACCAGTACCCTTCACTAATATTTGGTTGCAAAACCCTTGGTAGTGATAACAGCTCCAAATGTTTCTTGTAACTATCTATATGTTTTGTACATATGTGTGCTGGTAGTTTCTCCCACTCTTCATCTGCAATTTGTTCCAGTTCATGAATGTTTCCAGGATTCTTCTTACCAATGGCAGATTTCAGCTCTTTCCAAAGATACTTGGTTGGATTGAGATCAGGACTCATTGCTGGCCAGTTTAAAACAGTCCATTTGTTCCTTTTCAACCATTCTTTTGTACTTTTGGATGTATGTTTTGGGTCATTGTCTTGCTGGATGACTCATACCTTTGACCCAGACCTAAGTTTCTGACACTAGGTAGCATATTAGTTCCAAAATAACTTGTTAGTCCTCCGATTTCATGATTCCTTTAATACGTTCCAGGCCTCCAGTCCCTGAGGCAGCAAAATAGCTCCACAACATTATCGAACTCCACCATATTTAAATGTAGGAAGGATGTTTTTTTTTCCCTTATAAACTTCATTTCTTCACCTGTAAATGTATCACTGGTCTGTCTTGCCAATGTGTTCAAGTTTGGTTTCAGCTGTTCACAGAACATTTTCCCAGGATTGTGGTTTCTCAAGGTGGGATTGGGCAAAGCTCAGGTGTGTCTTTTCATGTCTGCTTTTGAGCAGTGGGGTCCTCATTGGCCTTTGCCCATTAAGTCCTTTGTTTAGTGTGCAGCATATGGTGCAGATTGAAACCATCACTCCAGATTGCTCCAGGTCAGCCTTAAGCTCTTTGGATGTTGTACATGGTGTTTTCCAACAGTTCACACTAATCTTTGAAGACTTCTTGGATTAATTTTCCTCTTCCCACCGCATCATGGGAGGTTCTTGACAGTTCTATGAGCAGAAAACTTCTTAACAATATTCAGAACTGAAGACACAGGAATCCTAAGGTCTTTGGAGATGGCCTTTGAAGTTTGATGTTTGGTGATAATGGCTTTTCTGATGGTCTCAGGAAGCTCTCTTATCTTCACCATTGTGAAAATGGAACAGGGCGTGAATGTGGTTGATTCAAGTCACTGATCACTGGTGTGTCTGATTTTACTGCAATGGATATATAGTTCTTCTGTTCAAACTGATTTGAATTATTTATATGGGTGCCAATAATCATGTCCTAGCAATGTTCCAGTTTTTATACTATTTCCAAGTATTTCCTTTTTAAATTGGTCTTGTTTTATTTGATTCTTTTATGTGTCAAATATGTTTTAGTCCAAAGCCATTTTACTGGCCACTGCTTTTTTAGGAGATATTGGACATTAAGTGGTTGAACTTATTGGAGAGGAAGGGTTAGGATGGCAGTTATAGTTGGCATTAGGCATGTAGATAGCTGGGTGGCTGGTGGACGTGAGGATCACCTAGTAGCAAGCCTGTCTAGTGCAAAGATAGCAGACCTCATGCGCTACCTAGAAAAGGTTTTAGACAGTGCTGGAGAGGAGCATGCTGTCTTGGTACATGTTGGTACCAATGACATAGGAAGTCAAACTTGGGCTTTAGTTCTGAAATGCAGAACTTCCAGGATAGCATTCTCAGAAATTCTTCCCGTTCCATGAGCAGGATCCAAAACGCAGGCAGAGCTCCAGAGTCTCAATGCGTGGATGAGACAATAATGCAAGGAAGAGGATTTGGGATTTGCTAAGAACTGGGCAACATTCTGGGGAAAGGAGGGGCTTTTCCAAAGGGATGGGCTCCACCTTAACCGGGATGAAACCAGGCTGCTGGCATTCACATTTAAAAAGGAGAGCAGCTTTTAAACTAGATAATAGGGGAAAGCCAACAGTTACCCAAATGCAAGATTTGGAATGATGTATCCTTGAAGGATGCTAACGAAAGATGGAGGTTAAGGCATTTCAATAGAGAGGTTCCAATAAAGGTCAAAGTAAACCAGATGCCTTTAAGTAAAAAGCAGACAGAGTTGAAAGATTTCAAATTCCCCCTGTCCACTGATATCCATATTGTTAATATCAACAAAATACAACCTGTGAAATGCCTGTATGCAAATGCTTGACATCCTAAAAATAAGATGGGAGATTTAGAATATATAGCACTAAATGAAAGGTTAGATATAATTGCAGGGCCAACTGCTGTGCTGGCACTTGGCCCCCCCCCCCCACGGTGCCCGCCCCCATGGCGCCCTCCAAGGGAATTGTATGCGATAGGGAGCGAGAGATTGATGTGCATGGACCAGGAGAAAGATCTCGGTGTGATTGTTTCCGATGATCTCAAGGTGGCAAAACAGTGTGACAAGGCTGTTGCAAAAGCCAGAAGGATGCTGGGTTGCATACAGAGAGGAATTACCAGCAGAAAGGAAGAGGTACTAATGCCACTGTACAAGTCGCTGGTGAGGCCTCACTTGGAATATTATGTTCAGTTTTGGAGACCGTATCTCGCAAAGGATATAAAAAGGCCGGAAGTGGTTCAGAGGAAGGCGACCAAAATGATTTGGAGCCTGCGTCAGAAGACATGAGAAGAGACTTGAAAACCTAAATATGTACACTCTGGAGGAGAGGAGGGACAGGGGAGATATGATTCAGACCTTTAGATACTTAAAGAGTATTAATGGACAAACAAAACTGTTTCAAAGACAGAGAAGCTGTAAAACTAAAGGGCATAAGATGAAGCTGCAAGGGGGTAAACTGAAAGGCAATGTCAGTAAATATTTTTTCACTGAAAGGGTGTTGGATGCTTGGAATGCTCTCCCAATGGAAGTGGTGGGGGCAAACACAGTGACAGAATTCAAAATGGCATGGGACAGACATAGTGGATCCCTTTATAGCAACAGAATAAAATCAAAATAAGCACAACTATCTCTTATATCTGAACAAATAGGGGTGACCTACACGGAGCAGTGGGTACACCCCTAAACAAAGGCATGAGGAGAGGTGACCTGCACGGAGCGACAAGTGCACCTACTCTTGCCGCCTTGCTGGGCAGATTAGATGGACCATATTGGTCTTTATCTGCCGTCTTTTGCTATGTTACTATGTTACTATTGCATTTGAGAACAGGAAGTCCCCTAAGCATAGGAAACCTATCATTATAAACACCACAACATTTACCTGTAAACTTTGTCACCCTGGCCTATGCAGAATGCTAGATCTAAGACAATCCTTCTGCCTTTTTATTGAAATCTATAAACACAGAAATATGATGGCAGATAAGAGCCATATAGCCTATCCATTCTGCCCTTCCTTACCAGCTTCTAAGCTCTACAGTCCCTTTTTTGTACTTTAGAGATCTTCTGTGCTTGCCCCTTGCTTTCTTGAATTCATATACAGTCTTTGTCTCTACTACCTCTACTAGAAGACTATTCCATGCATCTGCCACTCTTTCTGTAACAAAATAGTTCCTAAAATTACTCCTGAGTCTATCTCCTTTCATCTTCATCTTATGCTCCCTCAATGAAAGAGGCTCTCCTCCTGTGCATTTATGCCATGGAAGTAATTAAATGTTTCTATCATATCTCTTCTCTCCTATCTGGCTTCCAAAGTATACATATTGAGATCTTTAAGTCTGTCCCCTTATGTCTTATGATGAAGCCCACTGACCATTTTGGTAGCCACCCTCTGCACCAATTCTATCCTATTTATATCCTTTCAAAGGTATTGTCTCCAGAATTTCACACAAAACTCCAAATGAGGTCTCACCAAAGTCTTAAACAGAAGCACTATCATCTCCTTCTTCCTACTGACTATTCCTCTCCCTATGCTCGCAGTATCCTTCTGGCTTTCACCGTCACCTTTTCTACCTGTTTAGTCACCTTAAGATCATCAGAAACAATCACCCCCAGATCCTGCTCTTCTTTTGTGGACAGAAGTACTTCACCCCTATACCGTACCACTCTTTTGCCTGCCCTACTGCTGTCTTGTCAGAATGCATGCCAATCCCATTTGGCTCAATATGTCATTCCTGAATCAGACGTTTGCCTGTACTGGACATCTCACCATATGTTTTATACCCTATCCTTCAAATTCTAGTGCCTTGAACATATCTCTGCGCTCCTGGTGTCTTTATGATAACTCTGACATTCCACTTCACCCTACATGTCAAAACAACTCCAGGACCAGGGTTCCCCACACTTGTACACCCTTAAAATTTTGAAAGAAAGGATCTCCAGACTTCTACATGATTTGCTCTGGTGTATCATTTGAACAAAATGATGCTCCTTAAATCGGCCCACTTGGTGGTGAACCGACTGACCAAATTTAAATTATTAAGTAAGATCTGCTCTTCCTGACACCGATCACTACTCAAACTGGAGTCCATCTGAACTAAAGTCAACTCGATTCCCTGAAAGGTAATCCCGACACTCCTGTTAATCTCCATAAGGCCAGTCCAACCCTGCATCCCTTCTCACCAGACCCCTAAGGAGAAATCAATGAGACATTCCTTATAAAAGGCTGACCTTGTCTCTGTTCTCCTCCACTCTGCCTCGTGAAAATTGTAGCACGGCTCTTGTCTAGAACCAGATCCAGAATACCCCTTGCCACTGTTCCCTCTAAGCTGTGCGCATGTGCGCGCGCACACACCTTGCCAAGCGAGCGCACATACTTTACAACAGAGCGCACAAAAATTACAGTTCTGATTCTGATAGAAAACAACACGGACGTCTTAAAATTTTGAAGTTGTTATGTATTTACGGTTTTCACAAGTTCTACAATATTTTCTAGTGCAATCAATGTGGTGTACATACTGTATTCTGACGTGTAGTCAAATTTTAAAGTATAGAACTCCGAGTGTCGTTATGTGGCGCACAAAAATGTAACCTTCCTTCAAAAGCTGCACAGCTGATATTTTATGCGCACACAGCCTACAGAAAATTAGAGGGAACATTGCCCCTTGCCCTGCACTTGGCAGCACAATACCTCATGCTTACCTGAAACCTCACCGATGAGCCCCCAGGGTAGACCAACCTGGGGCCATCAGCCATAAAAGACCTGGCCCAACATGTTGCAATAGAATCATAAGATGTCTTTCAAAGTGACCGAGAGTCCAGTTCCCAAATGCTATACTGGTTTGATTCTTCAATTGGAATGTGGCTCATGGTATAAATCATTAGCTTGAGGAATAGAAGGAGGAATCAAATGATCCCACAATTCCTGGAAGTCCTGATCTGGCTCTGCAGCCCACCTGGGATATCACAGCAGACTGATATGCCCCATCCCAACAGCACCTAAATCATAAGTGACAAAATGGTTAACCATCATGCCCTACAAACAATTGTCAGCATGAATGTTGATAATGTTGTCTCTGCTAGGGGTCAGCTGGAACTTTTGACATGATGTTAGTACCACCACTAACGACTGAACCTGCTGGCAACTTATCCCCTCACTAGTTTTCTGGATAACCTTACCAAAGTATCCCAATAAATGAAAATACAGATAACAAAATAAGGAGATTTGCAGATTTGTACCATAACAGGGTTGTTTCCGCTAATTCCTAATAGTCAAAGCCTGCAATCCTCTATGCATCAGCTTTCTCCTTGGCCACAGCCCTTCACAAAGCATTCATCACAGGTTGACTCCATATGTGCCCCCCATCCGAGTATTGCTCACAAGAATATTGCCTGGTACCTCCATAAGGTCCATTCAAAGGCTGGCCTAGACTAAGTAAATGCCTAGCAGAAGACAAGACAACCTCCATATGCATCTGGTTTAGAATCCTAGGCTTCTCCATGCCATTCCCCACTTCATCATATACCCTCATGCACCAATGCATGATCTCCCATTAACCATAAAAGCGCCTGCCTCAGGGACTCTATTTCCTGCTTTCTCGCATTTTACCTAACTCATTGGAGATTCCCCGAGTGGTGAGGAAGAGACGCAGCATGTGATGTCATCTTGGGGGCCTTTATGAACTTTGACCGGCTGAGGGAGTGACTGTGGGTGCATATCCATGAGCACATGCCTGAAGGGGCGTGACTTAAGGGGCAGGTACTGCCCCTTTGGAGCCTCTTCAAAACCTTGAGGATCTGTAGCTGAGTGTCTTTTCTCCTCTTATGGGGAAAAAGAAGAAGAAGGGCTTACAGTCATTGCTACCTAAAACAGCTAAGATGGTTGGCCCTATTGATTGCCACGTGAAGGTTGAAGTACTGGGAGATCAAGTTGTGATTGATGGAATGGCATCATTAACTGTGAGTACTGTATCATCAGCTTTATCCTCTCTAACTGTGGGTAATGATACCCTGCCCAGCCAGTTTGGTGGTACTTTAGAGGGAGTAGCCTCCCTCCCTTCTGATTTAAAGTCAAAGACTTCCCAAGATGAGGCCTCCATATTGAATTCTAATGTTGTTTCTCAGCATATTCCCCCTATACCACAATCTTTTGAACTTCCAAAATATGGTTTAGATAAGCTTGATCCTTCCCAGGGTATTTCTCTTCGGGATATATGGGAGGTGGTTACTTGGACTGAGATGTCGATTCGGCTTACATAATATGTCTCAGTTTTCTAAGGAAGTCGTGGGAAAGCTGACCGAGCAAAATGCAAAGTTGGCCACCTACAATTCAGATGTAGTGAAGTTTAAGGGCAAACTGTCTGTTATTCAAGGGGCTCTCTCTTCTTCTATGAAAGATAGTTTAGTGATACACCACTAGTTGGAATCGATGGAAAATTTGGCCCATGGGAAAAATTTATATTTTCTGAATTCTCCCCAAACATATTGAGCCCAATATTCAATTAGGCAAGCTATGCGCCGCTACGGTGCATAGCTGTGCCCGCCAGCACTAACCCAGATATTCAATGCCAGGGTCATATGCCACCATGGCATTGAATATCTGGGGTTTTCCACACATGCCGGAAGACACATTAGCTAATTTGCCAGCAGCGATATTGCATGCTGCCTGGTTAGCTCCTGCGCCTTAAAGATAAGCGAGGGTTTACCTCACCTATCCTTTTGGCGCAGCTGCTAACCAGGCAGCATTCAATATTGCTGCTGCCTGGTCATTGCTTGCCATCACCTCTGCTCCTTGCCGGCATGCCCCTGACATGCCCCGATGCTAAGTGGTTAACATCGGGATTGTAAGGGAGAAGAGGGGGGACATTCAGCAGCACTAACCGTGTTAGTGCCATTGAATATCCCTCTCAGCGGCAGTGTCACAGTTTACAAGGCCATAAACTGTGTAACTGCCCTTTGAATATCGGGTCTATTATCTTTCTCCCATTATTGTTTTTCAAAAATACTTAAAGGAAGAAGTGGATAGTATCAAACTATCTTATGAATGGGGAAGGTTTTCCTGATGTTATAGTGGGAGATAATCTCGCATCCAATGATCACCAGATTGTCTGGTTCAGTATTAGGGCTAAGGCTGATAAAGTCCATTCAAAAGCAAGGGTTTTAGACTTTAGGAAAACTAACTTTGCCAAGATGGGACAATACCTTATGCAGTCGTTAGCGGGATGGGAACAGCTTGGGAATGTAGCAAAGCAAAGGGCAAAACTGAAAGGGGATATTTTAAGGGCAACAAATCTTTTAGATAGAAAGGTAAATAAATGAAAAAGGAAAAGAAGGCCACTATGATTCTCAAAAGAAGTAGCTGAAAAGGTGAAGAAAAAGAGGGTGGCCTTCATAAAATACAGGAGATCACAGAAAGGGGAAGACAAGCATCAATATTTGGAAAAACTTAGAGAAGCTAGGAAAGTAGTCAGGAAAACAAAGATACAAAAAAAGAAGACGAAATAGCCAATGCAAAAAAATGGGGGACTGGACATTTTTCAGATATGTTAGCGAGAGGAGGAAGGGCAAAAGTGGTATTGTGAGACTCAAGGGTGAAGGGGAGGATTATGTAAAAGCTGATTAGGATAAAGTGGAATTGCTTAACAAGTATTTTTGTTCTGTGTTCACAGATGGGCCCAGAGCAGGACCTCAGAAAATACCCATAAATAAGAACAGAAATGAAGCGGATCTTCAACGATTTTCAGAAGACTGCGTTTGCGAGGTATTTACATGGTTTACAGCCCAGTAAATCATGGGGTTTTTTTAGTGTTGTCAAGTCAATGCTGACTCAACTGCCTCTGCATGTATTCCAATAAGTAAGATTTCCAGGCCTTTTCTTCTGAGGCAATGGATAGTAAAGTGACTTGCCCAAGGTCACAAGGAGTGCCAGTAGGAATTGAACTTTTGTTTTTCTGGGTACCAGGCACTCCTCCACCCCAGTAAGCCCTCTAAATGCCTTAAATTGGGATATTCAATGGCACTTACAAGGTTAGTGCCATTGAATATCCCCTTCTAACTCCCCTACACCAATTAGCATCGGGGCGTGTTGGGGCGTTCCAGGGTGGAGTAGAGGCGACGACAAGCGATAACCGGGCAGCAGTGAAAAATGAGACATATTATGTAAGGAAACCCTCGCCTATCTTTCGGCGCAGGAGCTAACCAGGCAGCATGCAATAATGCTGCTGCCCGGTTACCTAATGCAGCTTCCAGTGTGTGCAGCGATCCCTGGATATTCAATGCTGGAGCCGCATATGACCCCGGCATTGAATATCTAGGTTAGTGGGGAGGGCTATGTGCCGATGTAGTGCATATCCCTTCAAATTTGAGCCTAGCTCAATATCGGGCCATGTATGTCTATGCTCTTTTTCTTTGTGATATTCCCCTTTGATATGAGCTAGCACTGCATGTTTTTTTCTTGATTTTATTTCAATAAAATATTGGAAAGTGAAAAAAAAGAAAAGGCCTGCCTCTTATCCCCTTTTAATCTCTAATGTAAATTCTGCGGATCTTGACAGTCCAGTGGTACTATCTTGGCATTGACACAGCTTTGCCTTGCGGCTCCTACACCTGCCTCACTTCTGTTTATGAAATCTCCACAGTCCCCTGCACTTTCTGACACTTCTCTGAATACCCCAGGGTGCTGCTGTTGCACATGAAACTCCCATGACTTCCCCCAGAGGACTTAAGAGGAGGAGGAATAGCCTAGTGGTTGGAGCAAGGTACTTCAGGCCAGAAGGTCAGGGGTTCAAATCCCACTAGAGGACAGCAACCTTGGGCTGGAAGGACTGGGGTTTCTAGTCCCACAGATGCTCCTTGTGGTCTTGGGCAAGCCACTTAACCCTCCATAGCCCATGTTTCCTGTAAGTATTAGTGTATGTGTCTCATATCCCCACATGTTAAATGTATCCCCCAATTGTTTTGCGACCGCTTTGATTGAAGGATAAGGCGGTATACAAAAACTGTCTAAATAAATAAATAAGAGCAACAGTCCCTGATCACACCTTAGACTCTTTAGACAAATTTGCCAAATGTTAAATAAACTGAGAAGTGAGCATTTCTGTTTATTGCCTTGTCATCCTCTAATCTCCTGTCCCCCTTCCCCTCAGCTTCCCCCCTCCCCCACCCTCCCCTCCTGCGACTGTCATTCGAAGGCTCTGTGCTCCACTCAGAAACTATGAGTGGCATATTCAGCCGCAGCAGCCAGTGCGATTAATGTGGATGGACGTTGCTGCTTTAAACTATTCCTGGATATTCAGTGCTGGGCCATCTGAATATCCTGTATGCCTGAATAGTGATTTAGCTATCTAGTCAGTGGTGATGTTCACCCATTGGACATATAGCTATACTGGCTAAAGCCTTTATTTGTCCTAATTCAGCCAGTTCAGGTTAACCGGTTAGTGGCTGAATATCTCCGCTGACCAGCTAACCATGGATGATGCCTCGTTTCACCCCAGAACGCTCTGACACTAAGGGCCCGATTCAGTCCTGGACATCCAGGCCTTCTGTGCACCCTGTCGGAACCAGACGCACAGAGTTAGACAGGATTCTGATCCTGCGGGGCACGTCTAGCCCCACGGGATCAGAATCACATCCACGCCTGTATGTGCAGGCCAGGACCCCGATTCCGGTCGTCCTGCACATACTGGCCTTGCCTGGCTAACTCAGTCAGAGCTCCTGAATGGAGCTGAGGTACCATGGCATTCTGTTGCCATGGCACCGTGACTCCATTCAGGAGCCGCGACTCCCGGCTGCTGGAAAGAAGTTTCATTCCCTGCAGCCCAACCCCTAATCTGGCCTCTCAAGGCCAGGGTCGGGCTGTGGGGAATCTCCTCTGCTCCCTCCCACCTTTGCAGCGCCAAGGGCCTGCCGGAACCACCCGTCTAGAGGAACTTATTCCTCGTACAGGCAGCTGGCCCTGGATGTACAGGGTCGACATTGCAATCGGCCCTGTATGCCTGGGGCCACCGACTGCCCACTGCTCGCCCTAACTCTGCCTCCGCAACACCCCTTTCCTGCCCCTGTCTAACTTCCCCATACAACGTGCAGAGACGTTAGTCGGGGTCGCCAGAGGGGCCCAATAGTGGGGATGGACATCCCAACGGGACATCCATCCCTGCTATTCGTGCCTCGGAATGACACCTTAAGCGTTTAGCGTCAAGACGTTCAGAAGGTTTAGTAGGCAGTATACAGCAGCACAAATCAAGTGCTGTATGTGCTGCTGTGGTCAGCAGGTATGCTAATTGCATACATCTCTTTCAATATGTCCTAATATGTCTTTTCCTTAGTTCTGATCTAAGGAAGAAGGCCTTAAACTTTGATCACTAGTTCCAAATATATTAAGTTAGCCTTAAGGTATCCTCTTACTATTTGTTTCCTTCTTTTGTTAGTTTCATTTCTATTTGTCCAACCCCAGTGGCAAACCCTTCTAAAATCCTGCACATGCGCTTTATCTGCTCCTGACTCTGAGGCGGGCGATGTGCTTATCTATGCTGAACCCACTAACTGCATTCCTCATGGCTTAAGCACTGGGTATCACATACCAATCATCCATAAGGGCATCCCACTCATTATAATTCCAGTTCTGCCAACATCGTTCTCCACTGGCCACCATTATGCCATGCCAACAATATATTCTTGCTGGGCTATATGCTCTTTCCGCAGACCTCTGCTCGAAGTCTCATGAGCAAGTGGTTGCTATTGAAGATTTTTGTCTTAACTGCTACATGACACCTCAGTATAAGTTCCAATCCATTCAAATTTAATCAAGCAGGACAATTGGTCTGTAATTTCAATAAAGTTTTGTTACAAGGTTTGCAATAACAAGTTAGTACTATGGCGCAGCAAGCAAAAAAGTCCAACACTTTCAAGGCTCCTGCTGAAGCAAAGGTAACATCACTCATGTGAGCTTCAGTCACTGTCTGCTTCATTTACAATCTCTTATCACACTCTTTATACACTTTTTCAATAGGATTACGTGACTGAGTGGTCATAGCCAACTTCTTTGTTCCCATGTGCTAGTCATATTATACTTCCTTATCTAATCCCTACGATAGCTACTATAATCTATCTCCTCTTTCACTCCCTTTGGTTCTTATCCCTATATTCTTGGTACTGTATACTGTGTTTGCAGTTTTCCACTTCTTGTGACTTATCTCAGATGTCAGCTCATATTGCACTATCTGTATATCTGCTATCTGGTTCCTGCATAACTGGTTCTTCTCTATACATCACATGCAGGTGGGACCCCAACCTGGGCCATGTATCTCTTTTCCCAGACATGAATTCTCCTTTTCTCTTGCAAAACATAATTTGTTCCAAGGGGAGGGGAAGAATAAGTTCCCAATTATACTTTTTCTATTTCATGTTGCAGGTGCTAATCACTGTGCACTCTGGTCCATAAATCAAGACCACTCAAAGATTCCACTCAAGGTTACTGGTACCAGACAGTCTCTGTTGCTTTCTTCTCTGAATTCTGTGTGCTTGGGACCCTAGCCAAGGCTCTTCCATGCCAGCACGTACAGCCATATGCACTGTGTTCTTATTTTTCTGTGTCTTACATGTATGGGAGAATATGCACTCTCAGAAATATAAGCTTAAGTATCATGAGTGAACAAAATGGAGTACAAGCAAACAAAATGGTGTCAAGATGAGATTCATTTCTCGTCATTGCCTAGCCTTACTCCAACCTTAATGTGAAGGCCTGAGCTAGGGAACCACATTCCCCATGGCCCACTCAATCAATCAGGTCACTAGGCATTCCTGCCCAGGCTCCGATGGTCAACCAAGACTACTCAACACCCTCGTTTTTAGTTGCCTCTCCTCAAGATGCCTACCACCAGTCATACACAAGACAACAATCACACATACGCTCCCTCAAAACAAAAGGAATCACCCCACTTGGTATCACCTGAATCACAAAATATCTTCCATGCTAACACCCAATCGCTCCTCCCATTGCCTTGATGCCAACAGTCTGCACTGACAAAGTTACCCTCAGGCTCTACAAACTCTCCCAGCCTGTCCCAGTGTTCAAATAGGACCAGCACTAGGGGCAAACCACATCAAATGTCATAGCTGCAGGCAGGCAGCTCCACACAGACCTGCCAGCCTGTGAGTCCTGTGTGTCTGTTGAGATATTTATTTATCATTGTTAGTGCGCTATTTATTTATCTGTATGTTTGTTTAGTTTTCTCCGTTTGTACCTTTCTTTGCATATCCTCATAACTTTTTGCAACTTTCTAGTCTCTGTCTGTTGAGGCCAAGCTAACATTTAATCCATTACCTGTTTCTTCTCTGTCCTGGTGTTTTATCCAGTATTTTCCTGTCCCTTGCTTTACTCTCCCTGAGTGACTAACCCCTCCCCCCTCCCCTCCTGAGGCTTTGCTTAACCCTCTCTTTGAGTTTTGTTTCCCACATGTGCTGATTTCTCTCTGCCTCAGCACCAAGAAGCTGCTTACCTGCTTTGCTGCCAGTCTGGGCCTGTGAGTCCTGTGTATCTATTTATCTATTTATTTTATCATTGTTAGTGTGATATTTATTTATCTGTACGTTTGTTCAGTTTTCTCTATTTGTACCCGTTTCTGCATGTCCTCATAACTTTTATCCCTCTCTCCCATCCCTCTATCCACCCACCCTGTGGCATTCAGTCTCTGACAGACATTTTGTGCTCATTACCACGATTATTCACAGATGCACCTAATCCCCTGTGATCTCTCCCCCACTTATTCTTATTTCTTCTGTTCTTCTCTCCATCTCTCTCTTTTATGACTCCTCATCATTTTCTCTTCCTACTCCTCCTACTCCTTGTCTCCTCTCCTACCAACACCTTAAAGCCCCATCTCCCCTTTACCATCCTCACTTCCCCAACTATCATGTCCTCTACCCTCTCATCAGCTCTCGAGCTTCACCATTTTCTCCCTCTCATTCAGCCATCTCCTCTCTCTCAAAAACAACCTCACCCTTGTTACCACAATGCTGTCTCCTCTCTGTCCTGCACTCTTCTACTCTTTCTCCTTCTCTCTTCCAGAGATATAAACCCCAACCCTGGCCCCCCTAGATTTTTGTCACACTCCCAGAACAGATCTTCAAGCAACAGCTCAAATCTTATTCATATCCCTCTACTTTACCCTTCCTCTCTCCCTTTCTCATGTGCCTTGTGGACTGCACACTCCATCTCAAATAAGCTTGCCTTTACTCATGATCTTCTTGGTCTAACTGAGACCTGGCTCCTCCCAGAAGACTCAACATCAGTCGCTGCTCTCTGTCATGGTGGCGATCAGTTCTCCCACATGCCTCATCCCACTGGTCGTGATGGTGGTGTTGGGTTTCTACTCTCTCCTTCATGTGAATTTCAACTCCTCCTGCTGCCTCAATCTCACTTCTTTCCCTCCTTTGAAGTCCACTCCATCCATCTTTTAAATCCAGTACCACTCTGGTTAGCTGCAATTTATTAACCTCCTGACAAGTCCACCTCTGTCTTTCTCACTGACTTTGACTCATGGCTTTCCTTTTTCTGGATTCATCTTCCCTCTCCCTTATTCTCAGGGATTTTAACATTCATGTTGATAACCCCTCTAACCCTTATGCTTTAAAGCTCCTTTTCCTTACCTCCTCATTCAACCTCCAGCTCTGCTCTACTGCCTCCTCTCACCAGCACGGCCACTGCCTCGACCATGTATTCTTCTCTAATTGCTTACCCTCAAACTTCTGTACTGCTAAGCTTCATTCTTCATCACTCACTGCCTTAACCTTGCCCTACCTTCTCCAACCTCTTTAGAAATCTTCATGCTATTGACCCTTTGGCTTTCTCCTCCACTGTTTCATCACCTCTTTCCTCCACTATGTCATCTGAGTCTGTTGATGAGACAGTAGCTTCCTATAACGCTTCACTCTCCTCTGCTCTGGATGCTCTTGTTCCACCCATGCCACGTTCTGTGAGACATACTATACCCCAGCCTGGCTGTCTTCCACTTTCCTGTGCCCATTCAGCTGAGCATGCTTGGCTCAAATCTTGCACCCTTTCAGACTTTATACTCTTCAAATTTATGCTGGTCTCTTTCCACTCAGCCATAACATTCGCCAAACAAGAATATTATGTCCATCTGTCTAACTCTCTTGCCTCTGACCCTGTTTCTTTACAACTCTCAGCTCTCTCCTCAAGGTACCTTCACCTCCGACCCCTCCTTCCCTTTCTGTCCAAACCCTGGCTATTTCCATGAAAAAATCCACAAGATCACACTCCAATTCCCCATGATGTCAGCTATTTCCTCTCCTCCCCCTCTTCATTCCCAACTTCCCTCCCCCCCACCTCTGCTACCCTCTCTTCCTTTGTTGTCCCTTCCATCTCTCATATTCTCAACCTATCACTCCACTGCAACTGTCCAAAGCCTTCAAGCACTCTGTGGTTATACCTCTCCTCAAGAAACCCCCACTAGACCCTACCTGTCCTTCTAACAATCAACCCATCTCCCTCCTCTCCTTCATTTCTAAACTACTTGAACGTGCGGTTCACCACTGTTGTCTCAACTTTCTCTCCTCTCCTGGATCCTTAACAATCTGGTTTTCATCCTTTACATTCTACTGAAATGGCTCTTGCCAAAGTCTCCAGTGACCTGTTCCTGGCTAAATCCAAGGGCCTTTATTTGATCCTCATCCTTCTTGACCTTTCTGCTGCTTTTGACACTGTTGACCACAACCTTCTCCTTGATACCTTGTCCTCGCTTGGTTTTAAGGGCTCTGTGCTATCCTGGTTCTCTTCTTATCTCTCCCATCGCTCTTTCAGAGTTTGTTCTATTGGATCCTCCTTTACTGCAATCCCACTTTCAGTTGGTGTACCTCAAGAATCTGTCTTGGGACCACTCCTTTTCTCTTTCTATACCCAGTCCCTTGGTGCACTCATCTCTTCCTTGGCTTTCAATACCATCTTTATGCTGATAACTCCTAGATCTACCTGAAATCTCTCTGGCAATCCAGGCTAGGATCTCTGCCTGCCTTTCTGACATTGCTGCTTGGATGTCTCACCGTCGCTTGAAAATGAACATGGCCAAAACTGAGCTTCTTATTTTTCCCCCTAGACTCTCCTTTACTCTTCCTCCTTTCTCAGTCTCTGTGGATAACTCTCTACTCCACTCTATCTCCTCAGCTCGCAACTTCAGGGTCTCTCTCTCTCCTTCTCTACACACATCCAACTGTTAACTAAAACCTGGTGTTTCTTTCTCTATAACATCACCACAATTTGCCTATTCCTTTCTGAACACACTACTAAGACACTTATCCACGCCTTAGTCACCTCCCGTCTAAACTATTTCAACCTACTCCTTGCTGGTCTCCCTCTGAATCATCTGTCTCCCCTTCAATCTGTTCAACACTCTGCTTCATGGCTAATCTTCTGCTAGCCTCATCATGCACATATTAACCCTCTTCTCAAGTCACTTCACTGGCTCCCTATTCATTTCTGCATCCAGTTCAAACTTCTCCTGCTGATCTATAAAGTGCATTCACTCTGCAGCTCCTCACTACCATTCCTCTCTTATCTCTTCCTACACCCCTCCTCGGGAATCGCTCTTCTGGCAAAATGCTTCTATTTGTGCCCTTCTCTTCTATTGCTAACTCCAGACTTCACTCCTTTCACCTTTGCTGCTCCTTATGCCTGGAACAAAACTACCTTAGTCTGTATATCAGGTGCCTTCTCTGACCCTTTTCAAATCCAGGCTGAAAAACTCACCTCTTTGCTGCCGCTTTTGGATCTTGACTCACCTGATCTCCTTTATGTTTCCCCCAGCTATTGTGTTGCCTTTTTTGACTAGATTGAAAGCTCTGATGAGCAGTAGTGCACTCCATAAACCAGTCGCTCAGGCCTCTGTCAATCAGCAACACTCCCCTATGGCTCCCCCTTCTATTTGACCACCTGTGGGCCATCCTACTTCTGCTCAGATATTCTGACTGGCTCAACAGCCATTCTGGCCGCTATGGACACCAAACCACCTGAGAACCCCCCATATTCTGCACCAGTGCCCTACCACAATGATGCACACTAACAAAGCGTGACCAGACTGACCAGTCACGACTGCAACACCAACCAGATATGTTACCTTCTGAACTCCACCCCTCACTGATCTCCCATCCCTATATTATGCCCTTCCCCCTTCATCTACCTTCAACTCATCAACTCATCCTTAAGGCAGCAAGTTTCAACCCAGGAGATTCAGCCATGTTATGCCAATCCCCTTTATCCTTATAAAGATGGGGAAGCTTTACTTCCTTCTAAGGATGGCCCTGCATACGATTATTGGTTTCTTAATTTCTAGAAAAAAAGCAATGATCATTGGTATGGAAAAGAAGGAATAAAGCACCTTAAGGGTGAGGCTTTTGCTTCCTAACTGTTTTTACACACAAAACAGTGTACAGCTGGATTAGTAAATATAGACTATTCTGGATTGTTTTGTTTGCCATTACTTCCTGTTTTTTTGCATGCTGTAGAACTCTTCAGGATTAAAATGTAGAAAAGTTTCCATTTGTGTTCAGACTTAATTCTGGAGCTGACTCCAAAACTCAATTCACATTCAGCTATGGGTGCCAATCTGTCAACGATAAGCCGCCTAACTGACAACCAAACACAGTTTAGGTCAACTATCCAGAGGGTCGCCATGAGTCGACACTGACTCAACGGCACTTAACAACAATAGTGGTCATGACCAAGCATGATCAAATAAGACTGCATATATTCCTTTAATTAAAGAATATTACAACAAACACAGAAGGCCCTTTTACTAAGGTGTCCTAAGAAATTAACATGCATTTTAGTATGTGGTAACAGTATGGGGCTGTGGTAACTGTTACCACATAGACATGACAGTTAACATACACTAATTCCTGTGGTAACTGGAATGGATGGGTTGGGGTAGGGAGCGGTCATAGAGAGCACATTGTGGTTAGCGCAGGAATACATATCATATGCTGCCAATATTTCAATTAGTGGGGGTGGACTTAATGTCATCTCAATGGGTGGCAGTAAGTACGCCCGCATAAATTGCAAATGCTGCTGCCACGTGTTAGGATAATTTTCTACACAGCAGCTACTAAAGATATGTAAGCTCTGATGAGCAGGGGCTGTCTTTTACATGTCCATGTACAGCCCTGTATAGTGCCATACAAGTGATTAGGAGTAGTAGTAGATATGTTGTTTACACCATTGCCATTTGCACATACCGCATTTTACGTTTTACACAAAGCATGCAATAAATGCAAAAGCTTACCATACTTTAGTAAAAGGGCCACAAAATATGGCTTTTAGCAACCGAATGGGACCTGACAATCACCGCTCGCTAGCTTCTTGAAGTTTCTCAAGGATAGATTTGTGGCAAGGGTATGAAAATTCAGATTCTCTGGCAATTATGTGACATATTTGCAAAAAATGATGCATACGTTTGCATGATAAATAATGCTAAATTATATTTTACTTTATAAAAATAAAGGGCCTGAAATTCAAAGTGATTAACATGGCTAGCAAACCGAATATGGCCCCTGGCATTGAATATCCAAGTGTGCGTTTCAGCAATATCCCTCCCACTAATTTTAGCATTCTCATGGTAATGTCTTCTAAGACCACTTTAATATGCTCAGAAAGGCCTCATTTCATAACATGTTATTTTGAGCATGCACATGAGGGCCTTAATACACATGTTAAAAGGTATTTAATAGGTCCCAAAGAATGGTACTTTTTACTTACTGTAGTCTGTCACTTAGAATGTGAATAAAGTCTTTCCAGATAAGCAGTATAGTTGTTTAAGTGACATACTTGTCCTTTACATCATGTTCACACCAAATGTTAAAGCACTTACATTCTCAGTATGTTGCTTGGAATAAATGTGGAAAGCTGCACTATTTGGATTGGAGAGGTCTTCAGATAAATTTAATGCTTTCCATCTCAATGTGCAATTAAAGATATTCCATCCTAAAAATATAATGAAACAAACTGAGTAAGCAGTGACTACAGTGCATCTTGCCCGTCAAAATTATTAGTTTTGTAGCAAACTAGGACTGCAATCATTATAGGCTTCAGTTTTAACAGGATGACATAGAGAGGTCCAAAAATGTGTCTATTTTAAGCCTGTTTTATAAAACATCAACATAGGTACCTATGTGCAGAGTGTGTGCTAATAAATACACATTAAAAAATGTAGGGGTCAATATTCAGCTTACTGTGGTCATCAGCATTGGTGAAATATCTAACTGCTATGGGCAAACCGGATATTCAGCCCTGGAGCCTATCTGGAGTCTGGTGCTGAATATCCTGTATTGCTGCGGACTGCAGTAGCTATCAAGTTGGCAGAGATATTCAACTGTAATCTGGATAGCACAATCACATAAAGTTAGGAAGCCTTTGACCTGTCCAAACTTAATGCGGTTTGCCTCTCCGGTTACTGGCTGAATATCGCTGCTAATTGGCTAGTCAACAGGACCGCCTCAGCATTATCCAGATTGTACCAAGGTGGTCTGTGGGGATTTTCACTGGCACTGGCCATTTAATGCTGCTGAATATTGGGATGAGAAGAATTTAGCTGGTTAGCAGATCCTGCTAACTGGCTAAACCCTTTTAAATATTGACCCCTTAGTGCATGCAAAATCATTTTTAACACACATTATCCTACAAATTAATTTAAATACAATTGATTTGCACATTAGATGCTTTTTAACAAATGACCTGGAAATGGGAATAATGAGTGAGGTGATCAAATTTGCAGATGACACAAAATTATTCAAAGTTGCTAATACACAAGGGGCCCGAATCTGCGCCTTTCCTGCCCGTGTCTAACTTTCCTGCCGGGGGGGGGGGGGGGGGGAGTGGCCAAAGGACATTCCCCGCAGCCCGACCCTGGCCTTAGGAGGCCAGATTGGGGGTTGGGGTGCGGGGAATAAGCACTTTCGTCTGGCGGCCGGCATCACGGATTTTAAATGGAGCCGTAGTGCCATAGCAACCGGATGCCATGGCGCCATGACTCCATTTAAAAGCCCTGACTGAGTTAGTCGGGTAGGCCATGTACATGCAGGCCGGAAGGACGTGCCCCGCAGGAACAGAATCGCGATCCCCTCTGTACATTCGGTTCAGACCGGACGTTCAGAAGGGATCTACTTCTGGAACGGAATGAGCCCTAAGAGGATTGTGAAAAATTGCAATAGTATCTTGATATATTGGAAGACTGGACATTCAAATGGCAGATGTAATTTAATGTGGACAAGTGCAAAGTTATGCACCTAGGAAAGAACAACCCAAACTATGGTTACATGAAGCAAAGTTCCACATTAGGAATCACCACCCAGGAAAAAGATTTAGGCATCATTGTGGATAATGCATTGAATCCCTCAGCCCAGTGTGCAGCAGCGGTGAAGAAAGCAAATAGAATGCTAGAAATCATAAGGAAAGGAATGGAGAATAAAAGCAAAGATTTTATAATGCCTCTGTATCATTCCATAGTGTGACTGCACCTTGAATATTGTGTGCAATTCTGGTCGCCGTATCTTAAAAAGGATATAGCAGAATTAGAAAAGGTACAGAGAAGAGCCATCAAAATCGTAAAGGGGATGGAAGGATATCTCTATGAGGAAAGGCTTAAACGATTAGGAGCCCGATCCAGGAAGTGGCACGTTTTTTTAGTAAACTGAATGTGTGATAGAAATGGAAAAAAGCACCCACAAATTGAGATAACTTTTAAAAATGAACTGAATTTTTTTGCAAAAGGTCACAAGACTGCACATACAGGAAGAGCACAGAGAAAGTATAGAGATGGCCTTGGCCACAGGTGTGGGAATAGCTACTAGGATGGAGGTTGCATTTCTGAATTTGCGATGACACCACTGGTCATGGGAAACAAAGGTCGGGGAGAAGCTAGAGGTGAGAAAGAGCCGTGGTAGGAACAAACACTGTGGACGAGGGGTTGGAGAGAAAAATTAACAGAGGTTGAAGAGAGATGGCACTCGACTCCAAAAAAGAGAAGAATATAGATTGGGAATAGTAGGAGGAAAAACAGCCAACAATGAGGGTTATATATGTAGAGGGTCAAATTCAAAGCATTTTAGCCAGTTAGCAGATCTGCTTACTGGCTAAAGCACTCAGCCCAATATTCCATGACACTAATTGCTTAAAGCTGCTGAATATCCCCACAAACCACAAAAAACCTCCCAGTTAAAACCAGAGTGGTCTGTGAGCAGATGGCTCTCTTATTGCCGGTGATATTCAGTCACTAACCGGATAGTTGAACCGGTTAAAGTTAGGACAAGTGAATGGCTGTCCTAACTTTAACCAGTTAGCGCTATCTGGTTGGCAACAGGATAATGACATTGCTGTCTGGTGAGCAGGGTCGGCGCTACCATTAGGTGAACTAGGTGCTTTCCTAAGTGCTGGCCCTTCAGGGGCACCCATTGCCACAGCTGTTGCCCTCTTGGCATCTGCAGTAGCATCAATGGCCACAAATAGCCCTACGGCGCTTACCTTACAACTTCAGCATCACAGGGCTGTTTGCTTCTGCCTCCTCGGACCACTCAATGCTGACTTCCTGCTTGCAAACAGGAAGTTGGCATCAAGCATCAGAAGGGAAGGAAACAAACAGCCCCATGACACTGAAGTTGAAAGGTAAATGCCATGAGGCTGTTTGTGGCCATTGCCACTAGTGAAAGGTCCTGGAGAGGAGCAGCAGCAATGGCAATGGGCGCCGCAGTATGGATGGGGTGCAAGACATGAGGTCTGCCTAGGGTGCCTCATCTCCTTGTGCCAGCCTTACTGGCAAGCTCAGATATTCAGTGGTGGAAACCAACTATGTTTCGCTGCTGGATATCCAGTTTTAATAGCCTAGCCACCACTGCTGAATATGCACTCTGTAAGTTTTAAAATAATTTTGCTGTTTGTAGGTCATTTTATGGTCTTTCATGGGCTCAAGCAGAAGATAAGCTAGAAGGTCTGGGAGGTTAGAGAGAAGGTGAAAGCACATGCACTCCTACCTTTTAACCTCATACCTTATTTTATAATGAAATCACCAGTATCTTTAGGGGTATGTTTACTAAGGATTGTTAAGGGTGCAAAGGTGCCGTTAGAAGGCATCATCGGTGCCCGCAAGCGGTAAACGTGGTGGAAAGTGCCAACAACGCTGGTCTAAAGGCCGGAAATGTGTTACTGTGGGACAAGGTAGAAAGGGGTGGAGGAGGGGCGTTAACTGGGCAGATCGTGGGTGGAGACAGCGGATGTAACCTTAACAATGGTAGCAGGCGTTAGAGGCGCATCTGCCGGAAACCTTAATGACAGCTCAAGGCTGGTGTTAAGGGTTCTTTTTGGAAGGAGCAAGCCATTTTCGGCCATTAAACACCATACAGGGAGCCCATTCACATGTATGTAGTGTGCACCTACCAGACTGGAGCCCTGAAATCAGTGATAGTAATGGTCCATTGGCAGTCACAGCATTGTCAAAACACACAACTAGCTCTAAATATAAGAATAAACTCTCAATCAATTTACTCACAAAACTATTTCTAAAACAATTATATTATCAAATCAATCAAGGCAATAATGACCTCAGGATGGCTAAGACCCTACATGTAGTGAAAAAATCACCATAGGGAATAGCTGACGTTCACATCATAGGTCAATTAGCCAACATACTCACACATCCATTCTATAATACTTTTAATAATTTCCAAAACCACAAAATTACTTCTGGGAGACCACAAACACCAACTCAACTAAATGCAAACATACACCATTCACGACATACAAAGATGCATTCAAAGCGTCATTCCGATATAATGGAACAATGATGTCATAGGAACGGACTGTAACTTCCTAAACAGAGGAAAGATATAAAAATAGGACCTTGCATATACAAATTCTACTAGATAGGCCACTCAATACTTATCTCAAAAAGATCTTCAAAGCAGCTGTTCCATTACTGTTCAGCCATACCGCTACAAAGTCGCTTAGCCGAAGAACTACGACGCAAAAATCCAGAGAGTACAATACTTTCATAAATTGCTCGCGATAGTAGGTTGCACCCTACGAAAGCTCTCGTTTCGCCACAGCACAGCATTGTGCCATTTCAATATAGGGCACTATGTTGTTGGTGCCAAAGTAGCAAAGGTGGTGCCATGTGAGTGATTCAGTGGGGCCAGTTAGTCCACTAGGCGGACAAGGCATCCACCTAGAGTGTGCATCCATGATGTCTGTTGCAACTCTGCTGTGACAGCGTTGACACACATATATGTTGCCACTGTCACACAGGAATTGTGCCACTGCCACCACAGCCAGTGTGTGGTGGTGGGGGTGGCAGCAGCAGTGGCTTCTGCCTGATACAGAAAATACCTTAGTCCCTGCTCTGGGTGTCAGGTGCAATGCAGTTGTGTCTACTGTCAGGCGCAGGGCCAAGCATGTCACTGGCAGGTAAAACAGAGCCCAAGGTGGTTTCTCTCTTCCATGTGATGGCAAGGCTTAAGGCAGCAGCATGCGTGCTCATGGCATGCGATCCTGCCCTCCTCCAACACTTCCTGTCAGAGGGAGGCAGGAGTGGCATGCTGCGACTAGCCACATGTGTGCCACTGCTTTAAGGCCTCCCACAGCACTGAAGCGCCAGCTGTACCATGCTTGCAGGGAGGGAGAGATCGGCTGGCATGCTGCCCACCATGATCGGTAGACCTAGGCATAGCGGATGGGCTGACCCTGGGTACTGTGAGCCATGAGCAGCTGAGTTAGGACTGACCATTCATTTCCTAATGAAAGACTACAGTGTGTGACTTGTAACCTGCAGTGTGAAAGAACGCATGGGCAAGCACAATTAATGGTGACTATACACAGCACACATGTGGCACCTGAAACACCCAGAGACTGGAAAGAGGTGTCTTCCAACCGCTATTGCCTTCATGCCCTGATTGTGCATGTGGTGTCTCCTAGCTATATCTTCAGTCTTAAAGGGGTGCACAGGTTGGCTGTGTCCACCCATGACCCCTATATCCTGCAGTAATTAGCAATGTCACAGCACTTTGACAGGGGAAGGTTGAATCAGGATGCCCCCATGTGCATATATTGAGTGGATATGTGCATGTGGGGGAAATATGCCAGTAAGGCAGGAAAATTAAGCAATAGGATAATACCCCATATCAGAGGAAAAATAACCAGACTGTTTTCTCTGTTGCCAAATGATAATTAGGGCCTGTGTGCAAACTGGTGACCCTTTTATGAGTAAGCACTCATATAGGTGCTACAGCCCTCTGAGCCACATGGGAATCCAAACTTCTGTGTGTGGCCTGCCAACCATGAAATTATTCTAGAACTGGCCCACCAGCACACTCCATTAAATGGTTACATTGGTCACTCTGCTAGGTCACCCAGGGTCTTGCATTGGGTGTTCATATATCGTACTTTGCCCCTCAGGCAGGACAGGTCCCATATCTAAGACATGAACGTCAGCTTGACCAGCAGCATATCAATGCAGTTCTGCATACAAACCTAACAAGATATCCCTCTCCCACAGCAGCCTCACATACCTTGAGCCTGCAGAGAGCTACGCAGACATAGGCATACCCCAGCTCATGCCCTCATGCATCCTGACAATAACCACTTATACACACATGAATTGATGCACCCACACTCCCACATGGATGTTCTGTGGCTCCAAACACATGGCCACTATGTGTGAGAAAGACCAACCTGTGGATCAGGAATGGTAACTCCAGGTCTGTTAACATCATCCTACATTTCCAGAGCTGTATCAGCATGTATAATCCTCCCTATCTGGTCCGGCATGAGTCCTCACACTGTGAAGCTACACCAGCTCTTGCTGAATGGCAGAGCATGCTATCAGCACCCATGCCTACTATGTGGGCATTGCAAGGGACATGTGTGGGACAATGCCCAAGCATTGAAAGAGGCCTAAGAGCCAACTGACACTTATTTTGGACAGTGGGGTCATGTGTGTGTGTGTGTGTGTGTGTCCAGAGGACTGTGACCTGTAGCAGTGCACTGTGCGTGTGTGTGTGTGTCCAGAGGACTGTGGCCTGTAGCAGTGCACTGTGCGTGCTTGTGTGTGTGTGTCCAGAGGACTGTGACCTGTAGCAGTGCACTGTGCGTGCATGTGTGTGTGTGTATGTGTGTCCAGAGGACTGTGACCTGTAGCAGTGCACTGTGCATGCATGTGTGAGTGTGTGTGTGTCCAGAGGACTGTGACCTGTAGCAGTGCACTGTGCATGCATGTGTGTGTGTGTGTGTGTCCAGAGGACTGTGACCTGTAGCAGTGCACTGTGCGTGCATGTGTGTGTGTGTGTGTGTGTCCAGAGGACTGTGACCTGTAGCAGTGCACTGTGCGTGCATGTGTGTGTGTGTATGTGTGTCCAGAGGACTGTGACCTGTAGCAGTGCACTGTGCATGCATGTGTGAGTGTGTGTGTGTCCAGAGGACTGTGACCTGTAGCAGTGCACTGTGCATGCATGTGTGTGTGTGTGTGTGTGTCCAGAGGACTGTGACCTGTAGCAGTGCACTGTGCGTGCATGTGTGTGTGTGTGTGTCCAGAGGACTGTGACCTGTAGCAGTGCACTGTGCGTGCATGTGTGTGTGTGTGTGTGTGTGTCCAGAGGACTGTGACCTGTAGCAGTGCACTGTGCGTGCATGTGTGTGTGTGTGTGTGTCCAGAGGACTGTGACCTGTAGCAGTGCACTGTGCATGCATGTGTGTGTGTGTGTGTGTCCAGAGGACTGTGGCCTGTAGCAGTGCACTGTGCATGCATGTGTGTGTGTGTGTGTGTCCAGAGGACTGTGACCTGTAGCAGTGCACTGTGCATGCATGTGTGTGTATGTGTGTGTGTGTGTCCAGAGGACTGTGGCCTGTAGCAGTGCACTGTGCGTGCATGCGTGGGTGTGTATGTGGGTGTGTCCAGAGGACTGTGACCTGTAACAGTGCACTGTGCGTGCGTGTGTGTGTGTGTGTGTGTGTCCAGAGGACTGTGACCTGTAGCAGTGCACTGTGTGTGCATGTGTGTGTGTGTGTGTGTGTCCAGAGGACTGTGACCTGTAGCAGTGCACTGTGCATGCATGTGATGCCCAGGCTTTATGGCTCTGCATACAACATGCTGTATGGTCAGTTATTCAGCAACTCCACAAACTGTCTGAGAGACCATTTATGGACTGAAGGTTAGTTTTCAGTAAGTAGTTGCAGTCTGTGTGAGTTCCTGGCTGACTAGCTGTGCCTGTACACATGTTGTCCCCAAAACTGTGACACTTAAATGAATTCCCAGTTACACCATCCTCAAGGCCCATCCCCTCAGCCCCTACACTTACCTCCCAATATGACACTGCGGTACAGCTCCCATATCGCCTGCTGGTTTGACTGGAGTGAGCTGGGGAGGCACGGTCTCACCAGGGAGAGCTCCATCACATGCAGCAACCTTAAGCTCTGAGCCTCCAGGCCTCTGGACATATCTGGCTGCATAGGTGAGAGTCCTAATTAATGCCAAATGCCATCATAGCTGTATCTGCGGCAACACCATCAGCTCCCTTGATGCAGCTGCAGCCTATTGGCAGCTAGGCTCATGTGGAGAGCTGGCCTTTGTGAATGTCCAATGGAGTCACTAAGTTGGTGAGGCAGCAAAGAATCTGTGCTCTTGTCCTAAATTGCAGTCACAGAGTGAACCCTGGGGGTCTCAGCTCCATGCACAGTAAGCACATA
This sequence comes from Ichthyophis bannanicus, assembly GCA_033557465.1. Classification (NCBI taxonomy): domain Eukaryota; kingdom Metazoa; phylum Chordata; class Amphibia; order Gymnophiona; family Ichthyophiidae; genus Ichthyophis; species Ichthyophis bannanicus. The sequence continues at coordinate 1,775,079,153 of CM066031.1, forward strand.
CAGGCATGTCTGTCTCAGATACATCTGTACACAATATACACTACTGTCTACTGATCACTGACCACAGCATTCAGCATGACATTATGTATTTCTCCATAACAACGACCAGCCTTATGTTTACAGAGATGACATGCATTGGTTTGACTCATTGTGAATATGGGACACTTACCTCTGAATGGTCTGTGCACAACTCCAGCTGGAGGAATGTACCACAGGATGTCATGTTGGTCTCTGCATAGCCTGCCACCAAGTGGGAAGGTGGTGCCTGGAGGTGAATGTTGGGGTGGAGGTGGGGGGAAGCCGTCCCATACATGTTTCGAATGTGGCCCTGGTAAGTGGCATAGGTAGCCAGAGGCTCTGTTCAGATGCACAGAAGCTCTGAGGGCCTACTCAATTTCTGTATCTTTCAAAAGAGAGGCCCCTGCATGACAGCCTTACCCACTCTCCATGGGCACCGAGTGTGAAAGACACAAGGTTAAACAGACTGAAGATGGCAGCATATGTGTAGCCAGTAACTGTACCAACATCTAACCCCATGTCCAACCTGCCATGTTTCCATGTGCTCATGTGGGGGAGGGAGAACTGCATCCGAATCATGGGAGAGCACATCTGCTGCACTGGCCATATTTGCTGTGTCCATGGCCAGGGACATGACATAAATGGGAATAGGAGCATGCCACTATGTTCAATGCTCACTGCCACAAGCTGTGTAGGGGGATGCAGTCTGGTATGTGACAGATGTAGACCATTGTGGGCCAACATGCACTTGCAGCCTGTCACTGGGCCACTTTCCAGTGCTCTTTGCATTGCATTAGCTATCCCCATGTTCAAAATAAAAGGATACACAAATGAGAGCAAAGGATTCTGGATATTGTCCAAAACAGAGAAGTTTGCACAGGATGTATATGAGTCAGACACTAGGTAAACGGCTGAGCCATCTTAATGTGGGTCTTGCATGAGCATGGCCTGAGTGCACGCATCTGTTTAAGCTGAGAAGCCACTCTCACTCTGACCGAGCTGGGACCATGTCACGGCTATGTATCCATATAGTACTATCTAGGGTGCAGTAGTACAATGATGCGGGTGGTGTTTCACTATCCAGGCTGTTGGATGTCCATGCTGTTTGTATGAAGCTAATATCTTCATGGTGGGTATGTATATATGCAGTGGTTGGTGACTAGCAGACCGGGCATAGATGGTATGAGAGTGGCTGATACAGCCCACTGTTGCACAACATATGCAGGACAACTGGGGTTGATCTAACTCAGTGGTTCTCTACCCAGTCTTCTGGGACCCCCAGACTAGTCAGGTTTTCACAATATCCACAATGAATATGCATGAGATAGATCTGCATGCACTGCTTCCATTGTATGCAGATCTATCTCATGCATATTCATTGTGAATACCTTGAAAACCCAACTGGACTAGGGATCCCAAAAGACCGGGTTGAGAACCGCAGATTAAATGTCTCAGAAAGAGAGGAGAGCAGCTTTTATTGGGCTGCGGGCAATGTGATGCTGACTATGGTTTTGGTGGGCACTGTGGGCTTAACAGAGACGCGAGGGAGACACTCTCCCTTCGCGCCTCTCAAAGCCGTCGCGGAGGGAGGGATTCGGCAGGGCAGAGGGGGCCCCGCGGGACCGTCTATGCTGCTGCGGCCTTGGTAGCAGCCAGCGGTTTTGCTTTTTTAAAATTTCATTTTACTTGAGCCGATGGGGGGGGGGGGGTAGGACTGGAAATGGGCTGGGGGGGTTAGGACTGGTAATGGGCTATGGGTGGGGGGTTAAGACTGATAATGGGCTATGGGGGGGGCTAGGACTGGAAATGGGCTGGGGGGGTTAAGACTGGAGGTGGGCTGATGGGGTTAGGACTGGTAATGGGCTGTGGGCTGTTGGGGGGGTTAGAACTGGTAATGGGCTTTGGGGGGGGTTAAGACTGATAATGGGAAACAGGAAGTCCCATCAGCCCCAGCGGGCTTAACAAAGCCGTAAGAGAGAAACTCTCCTTTCGCGGCTTTGAAAAGCCCATGCTTTGGGAGCTGATGCTGCAGGGAAGGCTCTGCCGGGCAGCGGGGGGGGGGGGGGGGGCCCGCAGGACCAGTGATTATGCTGGTGCCACGGCGGTAGCGGCAGCAGCAGCTGGTTTGTTTGTTTTTAAATCGACCTGGGCTGATGGGGATTAGGACTGGTAATGGGCTGGGGGGGGGGGGGGTAGGACTGGTAATGGGCTATGGGGGGGCTAAGACTGGAAGTGGCTTGATGGGGGGTAGGACTAGTAATGGGCTATGGGGGGGCTAGGACTGGAAATGGGATGATGGGGGGGTTAGGACTGGAAGTGGGCTGATGGGGGTTTAGGACTGGTAATGGGCTATGGGGGGCTAAGACTGAAAATGGGGTGATGGGGGTTAGGACTAGAAGTGGGCTGATGGGGGGCTTAGGACTGGTAATGGGCTATGGGGGGGCTTAGGACTGGTAATGGGCTAGGACTGCAAATGGGCTGAGTGGAAGAGGGGCTTGAACTGCAAATAGCTGATGGGGAGGGGGGCTTGGAATGGAAATGAGCTGTGAGGGGAGGGAGCTAGAAATGGAAATGGGCTGAGTGGGGGGGGGAGCTAGGACAGGAAATGGGCTGATGGAGGGGCTAGGATAGGACTGGAAATGGATGGGAAGCTAGGACTGGAAATGGGCTGATGGTGGGGCTAGGATAGGATTGGAAATGGGCTGATGCGGGGACTAGAAGGGAGCGGATGCTGGGTGGGGCTGGAACTAGAAGGGAGCTGATGTTGGGGGAGGATTAGAATGGGATGGAGCTGGGAGAGTGAAATGGAGAGGGGAAAAATATTTTGTTTGGGAGGGAAGACAAATCTACAATTGGCCAGGCATTGGGAGAGTAAGTGGGGATTGAGGATGGAGGGGTAAAATTTGAGTGGATAAAATAGGAATGAGAAAAGAGCAAAAGGAGAAAGATTAGTATGTTAAAGCAGATGTAGAAAGAGAATGGAAAAAAAACTAGAAGAGAGAAGAAAGGACAAATGGACAGCAGACAATGGAGAGTTACCAGAAGACACGAAGAAACCAGAAGAAAGTGGTTGGAGCAATTGCAACATAAAAAAATGCACAAAAGGTAGAAAAATATCTCTTTATTTTGAATTTATTAACTGGAATATGTCAGCTCTGGGAAATGTGCATCATTAAAGTCTGTGCTTTGTTTAGTACAAGAGGAAATTAATTTATAGTTTTATTTCTACAGTGTTGTTGTACATTCCAAGTTTGGCTTTTGGGGTTCCCAGTTTAATTAGTATCTTCCTGTTTCTAAATTGTGATTCCTTGTTTGGTGATGGTCTATGTTCTGCATGTGTAACTGAGCTGAGGTATTCTGTTTATGTAATTCCTATTTGACATTGCCACTTGTTCTATTTCCCCAGTAGGTCATGTATTAGTTATTCTCTGAAATGTATTGGTTTAATATTTGCAGTGTTGCCTTTTGATAGGTAGAGTATGGTGCTTTGTGAGTCCTGGTAGTGCTGTTAGGATACGGCGGGTTTGCTATGGGTTCTAAATGGGCAGTGTTTGTAGTAGTTCCTAATGTGCTTGGCGGTTGGCACTGGATTATAGTAATGTAGAAATCTTTTATTCTGTCTTTATCCATACACTCATTAAGAGGCATGCTTACTAAAAGTTAGTTGCAAATGAGGCCCCTTATGCAAATGAGGCCCTGCACATGGCCCCGCACCCCCCTTGGGCCGCCCCTGTCTGTATACAGTAGATGTGTGGCTGTTCTGTCCTTGGACCATAGCCGACTTACTTGGTCAGTTGTTATATGCATATGTGTCAGGAAGATTGTATGGTGGTTAGAGCAGCTGAGAAAGCTGTGACACCTAAATAGATAGTATTAAATCGTTCTGTTGTTTCACAGCTAAGTAATACTAAATCCTCTTTACTACCAGCATCTTCTGCTCCACACATCAATACCATTGCACAGTTTTTCGATGACAAAGTGATCTATGCCAGACCTTTTCATCTACCATTCCTTTCGCCCCCTGGATTCGATAGCTAGCACAATCTCTCCCTCAAGTTTCTGCTCTCATTATACCTGGTCAAATTTTACACTGATCACTTTATTTGCCCTTTCTAAACTTCTCTCACCTACACAGTTCACCACTTGTCTACTGGATCCCATCCCCTCCAAATGGCTCCATGAGAAACAATTTGGTCTTCTACCATTCGCACTCACTCTCATCAATCAAATTATTACCTAAGAGCTTTTCCATGAAATTAGAACTCTGCAATTATTAGGCCATTTTTAAAAAAAAACATTGCCCACTAATACTGCTCACTACTTTTCTGCCTCTAATTCCTATACATTGCTAAATTAACTGAAAAAGTGGTTTTCTCCCAATTATGGAATCACATTGAAAATGCCGGGACAGTTCTCACTGCATTTATCCATGAACTACAAATTTTCTGAAAAGGGGAAAATAGTTCTCACTGTTTTTTATATCTCTTCTTACTCTTATCTTGCCTTTCTAACATTGGACTCTACCATACTGTTTAAGAGTGGTTCTCTTTTTTCCTATCTCGTTGTACTAGAGCAGTACTGCTTAATGGATCCATTTCAAAAACCCACAATATCACATATGGGGTTCTTCAGGGTTTGGTTCTTACCCCTCTTCTTTTTAATATTTTCCTTAGTCACTTAGCTACACTTATCCAAGACAAAGGGATTTTTTTTCTTTTATGAATCCTCTTGATATCAGCTTCACATCTCTGAACATTCCTTTGCTGAATGACTGTCTTTGTACTATTTCTTCATAGTTAAAGAATGAAATTGAACCCATCTAAAACTACAGTTACTTGGATAGGTAGTTCAAATTTTCAACGCTTCAATGCCCCTTCGTTATTTGGGCATCCTATTGCCCTAACATAAGTCTAAATATTTTGGCATCTGGATTGAAGAATGCCCCCAGGTAAGTAAAAGCCCTCAGGTAATTAAAACATAAATGGGTAAAAGGGGCAACATCTGGAAAGCTGCGTGCATAAATGCCTGCTGTCTGGGAAATAAGATCCCACATGTTGTGGCTTTAACAGAAGAGGCTGGCTTGGATTTAGTGGTGGTTACGGAGACATGGTTCAAGGACGACCATGACTGGATTGTAATTATACTGGACTATGCTTTAAACAGGAAGGACAGGGTAGGAAGAAGGTGAGGAGGAGTGGTACTATATGTAAAAAATAATATTAAAGCTACAGAATTACAGGGCTTCCAAGGGAACAAGGAGGCACTGTGGGTTAAACTAGAAAGAGGGACTAGGAAATCCATTTGCATTGGAGTGATATACAGATCTCCTTCACAGGCAGAGGAAGTGGACAGAGATTTAATAGAAGACATACCCAGTATTGTCATGAAAGGAGAAGTGCTACTGGCAGGTGATTTCAATATGCTAGATGTTGATTGGCACATCCCTGCAGTGGTGTCATCTAGAAGTAAGGAGATTCTAGATTCTCTATAGGGAGAACTATTCCGGTAACTGGTAACAGAACCCATACATTAAGGGGCCATACTGGACCTGCTGCTTATCAATGGGGAAAATGTGTCTGATGCTAGTAAAGTGGAAGATCAATAAATAGGGTGACCTGCATGGAGCGGTGGGTATACCCCTAAACACCTTGCTGGACAGATTAGATGAACCATGCTGTTCTTTATCTGCCATCATATACTATGTTATCATCTCAAATATAGTGATCACCAGATGATGTGGTTCAATATTAGGGCTAGGGCTGATAAAATCCATTCAAAAGCGAGGGTCTTAGACTTTAGGAAAACTAACTTTACCAAGATGGGACAATACCTCAAGAAGTCGTTAGTGGGATGGAAACAACTGGGGGACATAGAAAAGTAATGTGCAAAACTGAAAGGAGATATTTTAAGGGCAACAAACATTTTGCTAGAAAAGTAAATTAATGTAAAAGGAAAAGGAAACTGCTATGGTTCTCAAAAGAAGTAGCGGAAAATTTGAAGAAAAAGAGGGTGATCTGTGTAAAATACTAGAAATCACAGAAAGAGGAAGACAAGCAGGCTATTGGCACACTTGCTCCCTTAACGCTGAAAAAATGCTGCTTTAAGGTGTAGTAAAGGACGTGGGGAGCAGAGTGTAGGTGAGACTGAGGCGGGGAGTGGGTGGTTACAGTGTGTGCTCCTGTACTGCCGATTGCACAATGGCCTGAAAAGCCCTTTAACGCTGGGAACCCGATCGCCGATTAAAACCTTGCGGAAAAGGTATTTGTAGAGGGGAGAGAGACTATTCAAGTGTCAGCAATGTGATGCACTAACAAAGGAGCCCAAGATAGTGATATTATGTGATGCAGCGGACCCTCTTGCAGAAGAAAAAAAAGTTTTAAATTTAGAAAAAAACAGGTTTCAGATGCAATATCCTGAAGGTCTACATAGAGGGAGCAGGAGAGCCAGCATAGATTCAGAAGAACCACGCCTCTATGGACAGGACTTAGGCCCAGTCAGTTCCGATTTAAGCAGAGGCAGGCCTGAATCAAGCAGAGCAGTTGAAGTGGGAGCAGTCAAGGAAAGACAAGCCCAGAGAGCAGTCAAGGACGGGGCAGTCAAGGAAAGACAAGCCCAGAGAGCACTCAAGGAGAGAGATGTTCCAAAATCCAGCTTGAGAGAGAGCCCTATCCAGGGAGAAGGGCTAAGACACAGCCTGAGAGAAAGCCATGCGAGGAATGACGTGGAGGAAAGGCCTCCAGTGAAAAGATATCCAGGAGAAAGATATCCAGCTGAAAAAGATATCCAAGGAGAGAAAGGTACTCAGAGAGATATCTATAGAAGTAACTGGAGAGAAAAGTGGAGAACTCAGAGGCCTGGTGAACAGGGAGAAGCTGAAAGGGCGCGGCCACCAGACAACAGCCACAGGAGTGGAAGCAAAGGCCGATGGCAACAGCTGCAGCCTTGCCTCAGAGGGGTTTCTCCACACACTAAGGAAAGAGAGACACTGTGGGAATACTTGGGCCAGCAAGAGTTGGAGGATAACCAGACTAGGTCTCAAGCCTTCCCTGGAAAAGACAGAAGAAAGCTCAAAGGTAAAGCAGCCATTTCTTGTGATTGTTTGCTTAGGCCTAGCACAGAAGAAAGCCAGAGGAAAGAAGTTTATCTGTATAACAATGATACTTATAAGCAGAGATTAACAGATAATTTCCCTAAGAAGAAAACTGCCAGTATTAAATGTTGTGACAAGAGTGCTTTTAAAACTATAGCGGATGAACAGCCATTGTTCTATCCTGTAGCCAGAAGCCGACACCCTAAGCTAACAAACAAACACTGGAAAACTGTATGGCATGTTTTTAAAAAGCCAGAACTCAGCCCTACCGAAGCTTCAGACTCAGAGCTATCTGATATGGAATGGATGCCAGTGGAATCTGGGGGTGAGGAGGCTGAGGAACCAATGGAGTGTACATATTGTACAGCAGTGAAGCTATAGCCTGTTTGGGAGTTCAATGAATGCATAAAGTGAATACAGGATTCATCTTACTTTAAGTTACTGTGAAGTTAACATTTGTTACTTTGATTGTTTTTGTATGCGTTGAACCTGATGTAAAGACTGATACAATCCTGTGGCTTTCCAAAGCCGTATGTTTTGAACCATTTTTGCGTAAAGGAGAAATAAAGCCTTTTTCTTTTTCCCTCCACTTTGGTGTGAAGTTACTCTTTTGGGAAGTTGGTAACGAGGTCGGCACAAAGGACCGCTACCTTTGACCCTCGCACCTAGCCAACCCAATACCCCTAATCTTGTGCGCTCCCCAGCTCTTCGGCGGAAAACACTACGCCGCCACCAGAGGGGGCTGCGGGGGACAATTAGTGCTCCATTAGCAGCAACAGCATGGTGCTCAAGTAGTAAAGGGGCACAGGGGGTGGCATGGTGGTCATGCAGTGGGGGGTTCTGGTGGACATGGTAGACTAGGCAGCTACCTGGGTGGCACAGAGGGGCATAAGAACATAAGTTCAGAATATATTCCATACTGTGTCAGACCAAGGTCCTTCGAGCCCACTATCCTCTATCCAATAGTAGCCAATCATAAGAACATAAGATATGCCATACTGGGTCAGACCAAGGTCCATCAAGCCCAGTATCCTGTTTCCAACAGTGGCCAATCTAGGTCATACGTACCTAGCAGTTTCCCCAAAAGACACAGGTTCCACAATGCTTATACTGGGCCAAGCATTGATATCCTGGGTCCCTTCATAATAATGGTTTATTGACCTTTCCTCCAGGAACTTGTCCAAACCTTTTATAAAACCAGCTACACTAACAACCTTTACTACATCCTCCGGTAACAAATTCCAGAGTTTGATTACACGTTGAGTGAAAAAATATGTTCTTTTCTTAGCCTTAAATAGTTTACCCTGTAGCTTCATTGCAAGTCCCCTAGTCTTTCTATATTCTGATAACATAAACAATCAATCTACATTTATCTGTTTCACTCCGTTAATTAATTTATAGACTTCTATCATATAAGAACATAAGAACATAAGATATGCCATACTGGGTCAGACCAAGGTCCATCAAGCCCAGTATTCTGTTTCTAACAGTGGCCAATCTAGGTCATATGTACCTAGCAGTTTCCCCAAGGGACACAGGTTCCACAATGCCGTCTCTTTTCCAGGTTAAAGAGCCCTAACCTTTTTAGCTTTTCTTCATAGGAGTATCCTTCCATCCCCTTTACCACTTTGGTGGCTATTCTCTGAACCTTTTCTAATAACGCTATATCCTTTTTAAGATATGGTGACCAGAACTGCACACAATATTCAAGGTGCGGTCTCACCATGGAACAATATAGAGGCATTATAATATCTATTGTTTTATTTTCCATTTCTTCCTTATGATACCTATCATTCTATTTGCTCTCTTGGCCGCTGCTGCACACTGGGCCGAGGATTTTAACGTGTTATCCACAATGATGCCTAAATCATTTTCATGGGTGGTGGTTCCTAATGTGGAACCTTGCATCGTGTAACCATAGTTTGGGTTGTTCTTCCCTAGGTGCATAACTTTGCACTTGTCCACATTAAATTTCATCTGCCATTTTGATGCCCAGTCTTCCAATTTATCAAGATCCTCTTGCAATTTTCCACAATCCTCTTGGGTTTTAACAAATTTAAATAGTTTTGTGTCATCTGCAAATTTGATAACCTCACTCGTTATTCCCCTTTCCAGGTCATTTATGAATATGTCAAAAAGCAGCGGACCCAGCACAGATCCCTGTGGTACTCCACTATTCACCTTTCTCCATTGGGAAAATTGGCCATTTAGCCCTACCCTCTGCTTTCTATCTTTTAACCAGTTCCTGATCCACAATAGTACACTGCCTCCTATCCCATGACTCTTTAGTTTTGCCAAAAGTCTCTGATGAGGGACCTTGTCAAAGGCTTTATGAAAGTCCAGATACACTATATCAACCGACTCACCTTTGTCCACCTGTTTATTCACACCTTCAAAAAAACCTAACAGATTAGTAAGACAAGATCTTCCTTGTCTAAAGCCATATTGGCTGTCTCCCATTAGGCCATGACTATCTACATGCTGAGTAATTTTATTCTTTATGATGGTTTCTACCATTTTTCCCAGTACTGACGTCAGGTTCACCGGTCTGTAGTTTCCTGGATCACCCCTGGAACCCTTTTTAAAAATTGGCATTACATTGGCGATCCTCCAATCTTCAGGTATTACAGTTGATTTTAATGAAAATTCACAGATTTCTAATAGTAGGTCTGCAATCTCATATTTCAGTTCTTTCAACACCCTTGGATGTATACCATCCGGCCCAGGTGATTTTCTACTCTTCGGTTTATCTAATAGTTGTAATACATCTTCCCGATGTATCGATATTTCCTTCAATTCTTCCGCACCTTTAAATACCACTTTAGTCATGGGTAACATCCCTACATCTTCTTCAGTAAAGATCGAAGCAAAGAATTCATTCAGTCTCTCCGCTTTCTCCTTGTCGACTCTTAGTGCCCATTTAACCCCTCTATCATCTAATGGACCAACTGACTCTCTCACAGGTTTTTTGCTACAAATGTACTTGAAAAGGTCTTTATTTTGCGTTTTTGCTTCTGCAGCAAGCTTCTTCTCATATTCTCCCTTTGCCTGCCTTATCAATGCCTTGCATTTGACTTGCCAGTGCTTGTGCTGTTTCCAGGTTTCATTGTTTGGCTCTTTTTTCCATTTCCTGAAAGATACTTTTTTGGCAACAACAGTCTCTCTGACTTCACCTTTAAACCATGCTGGCAGTTTTTTGGACTTCCTTCCACTTTTCTTAAAGCGTGGAATACAGCTGGTCTGGTTTCAAGATAGTAGTTTTCAACAACACCCAAGCAGGATGTAAGTCTTTAAACTATTTAACTGCTCCTTTTAGTTTTTTCTTAACTATTTTCCACATTTTATCATAGTCCCCTTTTCGAAAGTTAAACGGTAGTACTGTGGATTTCCTTATTATCCCTCCTCCACTAATTAAATCAAACACAATCATGCTATGATCACTATTGCCAAGTGGCCCCAACACCCTTATCTCTTGCACTAGATCCGGTGTTCCACTAAGGACTAGGTCTAATATGGCTACACCTCTGGTCGGACCATGAACCAGCTGCTCCAAGAAGCAGTCATTTATTTCATCTAGGAACTTTATCTCCCTAGCATGTCCTGCCGTGACACTGACCCAGTCGATACCGGGGTAATTGAAATCACCCATTATTATTACTGTGCTGTAACTTTTGTTAGCTTCCTTGATTTCTTTGAGCATTTCATCATCCATTTGTTCATTCTGGCCAGGCGGTCGATAGTACACCCCCACTGCCATCGCCTTCCCCTTTTACATGGAATTTCAATCCATAGAGATTCTACAGAAAATTTTGTTTCCTGCAAAACTTTAATCCTTTCTGACTCAATGCCCTCTCTAACATAAAGCGCAACCCCTCCACCAATTTGATCAGCTCTATCATTACGATATAGTTTGTACCCAGGTATCACAGTGTCCTACTGGTTGTCCTCCTTCCACCATGTCTCTGATATTCCAATCATATCTAGCCTCTCATTTAGTGCTATATATTCCAACTCTCCCATCTTATATTTTAGACTTCTAGCATTTGCATACAAGCATTTTAGAGACTGTATTTTATTCATATTAATTTAGCTATTGGTAGACATGGGTAATTTGGGATCTTTAAGCTCTGTCTGCTCCATACTCGAGGGCATTTGGGCTACTTTACTCTTTTTTTGGAACCTCTCTGCTTTTGGTAGTATCCTTCAAGGATACATTCTTCCGAACCATGCGCTCTTGGGCGACTGTCGGCTTTTCCCTATTATCTAGTTTAAAAGCTGCACTATCTCCTTTTTAAAGGTTAATGCCAGCAGCCTGGTTCCATCCCAGTTAAGGTGAAGCCCATCCCTTCGGAAGAGCCCCTCCTTTCCCCAGAATGTTCCCCAGTTCCTAACAAATCCAAAACCCTCATCTCTGCACCACTGTCTCATCCACACATTGAGACTCTGGAGCTCTGTCTGCCTTTTGGGTCCTGCACGTGGAATGGGAAGCATTTCGGAGAATGCTACCCTGGAAGTTCTGGATTTCAACTTCCTACCTAAAAGCCTAAATTTAGCCTTCAGAACCTCCTTACCACATTTTCCTATGTCATTGGTACCGACATGTACCAAGACAGCAGACTCCTCCCCAGCACTATCTAAGACCTTATCTAAGTGGCGCGTGAGGTCCGCTACCTTCGCACCAGGCAGGCATGTTACCAGGTGATCCTCACATCCACCAGCCACCCAGCTATCTAGATGCCTAATGATCGAATCACCAACTATAACAGCTGTCCTAACCCTTCCCTCATGGGCACATGGCCCTGGAGAGACTTCCTCGGTGCGAGAGGGTTTTACATCACCTGGAGGACAGGTCTTAGTTACAGGATCACTTCCTGCCACACCAGGGTGATGCTCTCCTGTCACGTGATCTCTCTCCTCCATGGCAACAGGGATGCTGCCAGACTGGAGGTAGGACATCAGGACTATATCCCTGTAGGTCTCGTCTGAGTACCTCTCTGTCTTTCTTATGTTTTCCAAGTCTGCTACTCTAGCCTCTAGAGAACGGGCTCATTCCCTTAGAGCAAAGAGCTCCTTGCACCTAGTGCACACATAAGACCTCTCACCAACTGGGAGAAAATCATACATGTGACACTCAATGCAAAAGACGGGAGAGCCCCTATCTCGCTGCTGGACTGCTGTCTGCATCTTAGTTTTAAGCTTGTGTTTAGATCTTTAAGTTCTTTACTTACTAAGGGTTGCTATGGATATTTATACTAATAAAACTGTATCTAATACATTTAATATACCTTGTTCACCTGAAGCTTAATTAATCTCAGGTCCTTAGTGGATGACTGATTTGGATAACGAGCTTCACCTGAGAGCACCTCCTTTCATTTAAGATGTGTAAGTACCTATAAAGCTACGATTATCCCAGGGGTAGGTGGGTGTTGGGGATAGAGGGAGGGAAATAACACTTATTAAATGAGGATTGCTACACAGTACCCTGTCCTGTGCTTCTGAGGTAAGCTGTGACCAACTTCCTGGGTGATTAACATTCCTTGCACAGGTACCTAGATGGGTCCCAAAAGGACACCCATGGTCAAAGAGGTCTGTATTTGGCCAAGCAGCCGATCCTCAGTGTTCCTTGAATAAATGTATAATGTTCTTTCCTCCAGGACAGTGACCAAACCCTTCCAAAGCCCAGCTATATGAGGAGCTGTCACAACATGCACTGCCACTGTGTGCCAGTGTTTGCCAATGCATTGAATGACAAACTATATGCCCCAATGTGTCTGAAATGTGTTACACTGTAGCAGCAGTGCCTGTCCCCTAGTCCCCCCATATTGTGATGGCGTTAACAACTGGGAACCGTTCCACGTCATTCAGTACTGTATAGACCCTTATCATATTTTTCCCAGCCATCTCACCAATAGGTTAAGGAGGCCTATCCTTTGTAAGCTCCTCACATAGGGGTATTCATCCATCGGCAGCAACATCTGTAATGTCCGTCATGATCACACATTGGCACTGATGGAACACAGACAAACTGCTGGTGTGAAATGGTGATATGCTCCATGGGGTGGTCCAAGGGACATGGCACCCTTGGCAGAGATGCCAGCAGCCACCCCCAAGTGCCACTGAACCCAGCTGTGAAGGAAGAGGCCAATAGAACCTGCAGCTGTAGCCCTCCAGGTACCTGGAAAATGCAGGTGCCTGGGGAAATATTAAAGCAGTGGCTGCCATCCTCCCCCCAAGATGTATCGGTGGCAGGTGGTGATGGGGACCCTGCATGGGCAGCTGGTGGGGGGGTTGTATGGCCATCCATGAGTGCCCCTGCTCCTCCCATCCGGCCCTTGTGCCCAAGGTACCAGTCAAACTCACATGTTTAACATGCTAGGACAACCACCACCATGTCTGCAAGGTGGGGTGTTGGTGGTGGCATGAGAAGTGGCACCAGTCTGCAACAGACAGAAGCCTTGTCTTGGTCATATGTGCCATGCACACGGCAGCATGTGCCAAATGCCAGCTGAAGGGAAGCATGGTTGGTGTGTATATGTGCAGAGGGTCACAGGTTCAGGTCCCTGCTGGGGTTTCTGTATTGCATCTTCCTGTGGACAATGTTTAGCTGACAGTGTAAGTACAGCTCCAGCATGTGCAACCCCCAAGGAGATTGCCAGCAAGGGTGGAAACACCAACCAGTAACACTGAGAAGCTCCACTATCCACAGTTGGTTGGAGGCTAATAACACACAGTAAAAATGAGTGGTGGGGCCAAGGCACAGTAATAGCCCTGCTAACAGAGCACATATCAATCCTTGAGCTGACATTGAGATAGGAGTGTCAAGCAGGAATGCAAACCATCTCCACCTTTGCACAGTGCACCAATGAGAGTGCATGTGTGTGTATGTGTTTGGCTCTCCTTTGTCCTATGGCTTTCTGCACTGCACTTTGGCTCGCATTACATGAGAACATATGCCATACTGGGTCAGACCAAGGTCCATCAAGCCCAATATCCTGTTTCCAACAGTGGCCAATCTAGGTCATACGTACCTAGCAGTCTCCCCAAAAGACACAGGTTCCTCAATGCTTATATTGGGTCAAGCAGTGATGTTAGTGTAGCTGGGTTTAAAAAAGGTTTGGACAAGTTCCTGGAGGAAAGGTCCATAATCCATTATTAAAAAGAGACCCAGGATATCAATGCTTGTCACAGTACAAGCATTGTAGAACTTGTGTCTTTTGGGGAAACTGCTAGGTACGTATGACCTAGATTGGCCACTGTTGGAAACAGGATATTGGGCTTGATGAACCTTGGTCTGACCCAGTATGGCATATCTTATGTTCTTATCCTGGGTCCCTTTTAATAATGGTTTATGGACCTTTCCGCCAGGAACTTGTCCAAACCTTTTTTAAACCCAGCTACACTAACAGCTTTTACTACATCCTCTGGTAACAAATTCCAGAGTTTGATTATGCATTGAGTGAAAAAATTATTTTCTCTTATTAGTCTTAAATGGGTTACACTGTAGCTTTATTGCATGTCCCCTAGTCTTTCTATATTCTGATAACATAAACAATGTATCTGCGTTTACCCGTTCCAGTCCATTCATTAATTAGTAGACCTTTATCATTTCTCCCCTGTTCTGTCTTTTTTCCATGTTGAAGAGCCCTAACCTTTTTAGCCTCTCCTCATAGGGGTTTCCCTCCATAGGGTTGTCTGTCTCAATAGGGTCACTCCTGAGCTGCATGCCCTGGTTTTTGCACTGTCCGACTGATATGGTGCACTGGCATAGCAGTTGCACCATGCAGGCCCTTCTCCTGGTTTGCCTAGATATTCTGCTGTCTTTCCTTTTTGCCTTTCTTTCTTCCATTGTAGTTGCCCTGTTTCTGCCCTTCCTTGCAAATGGAGTGTGCATTTCTGATGCGCTAGCAACATGGGTGCAATTGCCACTAGGGTCATAGGCAGGTGTTAGTTGCAGCCACGCTAGCGGCATGCATGTGTAGCTAATGTATGACTGGCATGCCCACCCCAGCCGTGTGCTACTTCTCCGTTCACGCTCCTCCTTAACCCCATCTATTCACATGCTGCTTGGGCAGCATGGCATTTTTAGCACTTTGGGCAATGCGCTTCTTGCTACCATGCTTTCCTCTGTGCTAAAACTTTGTCCTCAATATGCACTAACTTAGCACATTTTAGTGAACATGCCCCTTAATTTTCCATTTGAAGGTACAAAAGCTTCTGCTTAGAAACTGCACCTGACAGTGTGAGGAGAGCAGAGAGAGAGTTGGGGCATCCAGCTGCCCCACAGAATTGACTTATTTATTTATTTACATTTCTTATATACCGCGCTATTAAAATCAGTGCGGTTCACAGTGAACAGAGCAATGCTACAATGCGACAACGACACAATGCGCTTACAGAGAACAGGGTAATAGCTTAGGGGAGAACTTGGGAGAAACTATATACAGTTCATTTTACAGAGCTACATGGTATTCATAGTTGAAACAGGTTTGATGGTGTTGAAAATCTGTACCAGGGGTGGGCAGATTAACCATTCTCCCGTTCAGTAAGATTGTTGGAACAGTTAGAACGGTGGGTAAGGGGGCACTTTCTATGTTTTCCAGGGCTAGATTCAGGATAGTGGATTTGGAACAGATGATATTTTAGCACTTTTCTGAATAAGGTAAGATTCATGATGGCTCGGATTCCGGTGGGAAGGGCATTCCAGGCTATGGGTGCATAGATCGAAAAAGCGCTATTAGCGGTTGTCTTCGTGCATTTTACATTTATCTTAGGGACTTCTAAAGTGTTCAGCGTTGCAGACCTTCTTGCTCTGTTGTCAGGGATGTTATTGATCAGTCTGCAGATAGGTGTGGGAGGCTGGTTTCTCAAGGCTTTAAAGGTCAGGATAAGTGCCTTGTAATGGATTCGGGCCTGTAGTGGCAGCCAGTGGAGTTCCTTCAGCACAGGCGTTATGTGTTCTGATCTTGGTACACCTGCAAGCACTCTAGCAGCCGAGTTCATTGCAAGCCGGAGCAGATTTAGAGTTGCCTGTGGGAGCCCATGGAGAATAATGTTGGCGAAGTCCAGGTGTGGGATGACAAGGGCCTGGAAAATAGTCCGATAATCAGTGAAGTCGAGTAGTGGTTGAAGACGGCATAAGGTTCGTATCTTGTGATATACTGCTCTTGTAACATTTTTCACATGTGTTGCCATGTCGAGGCGCTGATCTAGGGTGATGCCTAGATAGCGAATTGTGGATTTTGTTTTGAGTTCGGCCTTATTAACTTGGAGAGAGGGAGGTGGGATGAACTTCTGGTTTCTTGTGACGAAAAGAACGTCGGTTTTGCTGTGATTGATATGCAGGTTTTGTGTGAGAAGCCAATCTGAAACTGCTTCAAAACATCTGATAATAGGAGAGAAATCAGGCTGGTTGATCATGAATGGGAGGTATAGCAGGATGTCATCTGCATAGGCGAGGCATTGTACGTTTAAAGAGCGAATCAGGGTGCAGATGGGCTGCATATAGATGTTAAATAACAATGCAGGTAAAGATGATCCCTGGGGTACCCCTTGCTTCTGTAGGAATGGCTCGGAAGTAGAGGTACCTGTCTTGACCTGTTGCCATCTATTAGTTAGATAAGATTCGCACCATTGTAGGGCAGTACCTTGAATTCCTTTTTCTTGGAGACGTTGTAGTAATATCCCATGATTAACTGAATCGAAGGCGGCAGCAATATCCATGAAGATGAGGATGAATCCTTGGTTCATGTTGTCGATTCCTGTGATTAGATTGTTGAGGAGGGTTGTTAGGATGGTGTCGACACCGTGTGCTTCCCTGAAGCCGTGTTGAGAAGGATCAAGAGGTGCCTCGGCATCAACGTGCTGTTGGATCTGCCGCTGGACAACTTTTTCAATGATTTTGGAAAGCAGGGGGATACTCAAAATTGGTCTGTAGGAATCAACTTTGGCTGGGTCAAGCCTACTATTCTTTAGCAGTGGCCTGATTGATGTGTGTTTAAGGCTCTGTGGGAAAGAGCCCGTTAATAGTGATTGGTTCAGGATTTTGCACAGTGTGTTACTTAGTTCACAGCATAATTCTTGTGTTCTTGTGTTCACAGCGTAATTACTGTGTTGCTATCATGCCTGTCTCTGAGTTCAGATAGGTGCATTGAGGACAGCCTGCTTGAGGTGAAGTTTCCTGCTGCATAAAGAACAGTGGCTGCTACATGATGATTGGAGCTGTGCCTGGCAGTATGAAGAGAGGAGAGAGTTGGGGTATCCAGCTGCCTCACTGGACTGGTTCACTGGTATCATCCTGTCTCTGTGCTCAGACAGGTGCACTGAGGACAGTCCGCTTGAGGTGAAGTCCCCTGCTGAATAAAAAACAGTGCCTGGCAGTGTGAGGAGAGAGAGAGTTGGGGCATCCAGCTGCTCCACTGGACTGGCTTACCGTGTTGCTATCATGCCTGTCTCTGTGCTTGGACAGGCATGTTGAGGACAGCCCACTTAAGGTGAAGTCCCCTGCTGCATAAAGAATAGTGGCTGCTACATGGTGATTGGAGCTGTGCCAGGCAGTGTGAGGAGAGGAGAGAGTTGGAAATTCAGCTGCCTCACTGGACTGGCTTACTGTGTTGCTATCATGCCTGTCTCTGTGCTCGGGCAGGCGCATTGAGGACAGCATGCTTGAGGTGAAGTCCCCTGCTGCATAAAGAACAGTGACATGCAGCCGCGTGTCACAGCCCACAGGTCGCAAACCAAAGGGGCATGACCAAAAGGGCTAGACACATCCCTTCGGCGCCCCTTCGGTTCACCAGTGTGGAAGCCACTGTGATGTCGACAGGTAAAAAGACAGGCCCCATGAATAGGCATTTACTCCCTCTGTCAGCCAATCCGCTATCACCGGATGGAGCTTCTTTAAACTTCGGTGGTCGGACTCCGCCACTGCTTCCCTTACCCCCCCCCCGTGTCTTCCATGATACTTAAAGGAGGTTTTTTGGCATTAGTAGGTGACAATGGCTCCTCAGTGCCAATGCCTCAGCCAGTAATCCAGGTGGACTCAGTGGATGATCAGTTATCTATCTCTGAGGGGGAAATTACTCTTAAAGATTTTTTTGGGGGGGGGGAGGGTGATACGTAATAGTGATATAAAATTGCTACTGTTTCTTCTCTGTGCTGTTTTACTCAAGGGACAGTTGGGAAATTATGTGATTTAGACAGTAGGGTTCTTTCTTTAGATAAATTTCTAGCTCGGGTAGATCCTCAAGTGCAATCATGTGTGACTTCTAATGTGGCCCTTATAAAAGATTCCCTGGTAATTCACAACAGAAGCACTTGAGAATTCCTCCCACACTAGAAACTTGCATTTTTTAAATTTCCCTGTTATGCACCTTTTGTCCCAGGAGATATTTATTTATTTAACAGGTTCTTTTTTATACCGCCTTTATGCCAAGGCGGTTTATATAGAACAACAATAACAAACTCAAGTGAGTTGCATTTACATAGAACTCATGGGGATACAAACTTAGAGTTAACAAAATGAGCGTTTACTTAAGAAATACTTTGTGTAAGTGTTAAAACTTGAAAACTCAGCACAAATTGCTCAGGCATATTATATTCCTGTTAAGGCACGATTGACTGACTCAGGTGAGGGGAGCTTTGTATTGTTTTTTTTTATGGTTTTCTTTAATTAAGTGGAATATAAATTTCAAAATTTCATAAATAAAAATTAAAAAAAAAAGAAACCGCACCTGCAATTCTTTAATTCTTACCTGGTGGATTTGCCGATTCTCCTGTAATACAAGACAATAAATACTTTGTTAGAAATAAATAAAGCTGAATCGCAATACAAAAAAAGTCACTAATTTTACATTTGGGAAGAGAAGACCAGATTGCAATGAAACAGCAAATTCTGCATCCAGATGCCATGACAAGAACATTCAGACAGACATTCCGTTTCTGACAGTGATATGTGAATGGTATATTATTTTAAAACATGTCTTAATATATAGCACTTACAGTAGTTTAGCATAAAAGAAGAAAGTTGCCAGTGAGAGGAGAGAAACCTTTTTATTCAAATCAATTTCTTTCTTAAAAAATTTCAAATGTGTTCAATAGACAAATAGACCTTGAAAGGCAATGCCTCACTACTATAATAAATCGAATGAAGATCTAATCTGAAAATCTGGGTAGACTAATGGTTACAGGAGCAAATGAAGAGTCAGGTGAAACTGATGCTGATGCTACTTGTGACCTGGGGCAAGTTACTTCACTCTCTATTGTCTTAGAAATATAGGGGTATGTTTACTAAGCAGTCTTAACGTGCGCCCGGCGATAGTGTGCAGGATGCCATAAAAGGAGTGGGCGTTTCGGTCTTAATGTAGCAAAATGGGATTATCGCGCAATAACGCGCGCTGCACACATTATCGGGCAAAACGCCGCTAAGCACGTTAACGCGCGATAATCTTAAGTAGGCGCGCAGACATACAAACATAGAAGCAGAGGTGTAGCACAATGGTTAATACACTGACTGATGGTACAGGGGTCATGAGTTTGATCCCCCAGTGTGCCTAATGCATAAGGCTGGCTGAGGCATCACTCTTTACTTTTAAGTAGTGATTTTTGAGGCATTTTACTTTTATTTTAAGTAGTGCTGTCAACAAACACACCCTCACGGTGGCATAACCTAAGGTGCCACATAAGGCACCCCATAACGCACTCCATAGGGCAGATTATAAAGTGCACTGTCCGCCAAGACACCCTATAATGTCCCCTATAGGACAGCTTATAAGGCACCTTATAAGGCGCTTGATAGGGCACCTTATAAGGCGCCCAATAAAGCGCCTTATAAGGCGCCCTATGAGACACCTAAAGGTTACAGTACTCTGAGGGTGTTTTTACTGGCAGCACTAATGTACATTAAAAATAGACAATGCCTCAGACAGCCCTATCAAATAACCCCACCATGGGTTTGAACCCATAACTTCTGGCTTCACAGGCAGTGAAGTAACCAGTGGGCTACAGCTACTAACAAGCCCCTGGCTGGCTGCAGAAGGACTGCACGTCACCACACAAACTGTCTGCTGTGGTTATCAGGATAGGGTTAACCCACCCGTACCCATGATCCACTGCACATGCAAATCAGCAGTCGACAGATGGGCACAAGATGGGGTATGCACCCCCACAGCACCTCGGCCTGGTAGGGGGAACTGACCGTGTGTGGTACTGGCACAGAGTAGCCACAGACCGTCACATTATGTGGGTACTATGCTCACCCTGAGGGTGAAGTGGGGCACCCAGCACCAGGTCCACAGCACCTTTCATGGCTGAAATACGCCATGCTGCAGGTCCCCATCAGTGCTAGTGTGTGTGCTAGGTAGTTTCTGCAGACACACCTAGGTTACACCTGTGTTCTTTTGTATTTCTCAGTCATGCCTAGCCCTTATGGGCTATAGTGCATATCCTGTGTTGGTGCCATGGTTACATGATGTAGGTGAAGAGAGGGAGGGAGGGCGGAGGGAGGGAGGGAGGAGGGAGGGAGGGAGGAGGGAGGAGGGAGGGAGGGAGGGAGAGGGAGGGAGGGAGGAGGGAGGAGGGAGGGAGGGAGGGAGGGAGGGAGGGAGGGAGAGGGAGGGGAGGAGGGAGGGAGGGAGGGAGGAGGGAGGGGGAGGGAGGAGGGGGGGAGGGGGGAGGGGGAGGGGAGGGGGGGAGGGAGGGGGGGGGGGGGGAGGGAGGGAGGGAGGGAGGGGGGAGGGGGAGGGGGGAGGGGGAGGGGGGAGGGGGAGGGGGGAGGGGAGGGGGGGGAGGGGAAGGGGGGAGGGGGGAGGGGGGAGGGGAGGGAGGGAGGGGAGGGGGGGGGGGAGGGGAGGGGGGGGAGGGGGGGGAGGGGGGGAGGGAGGGAGGGAGGGGGGGAGAGGGGGGGAGGGAGGGAAAGGGAGGGAGGGAGAGGGGGAGGGAGGGAGGGAGAGGGGGAGGGGAGATATGGGGGGAGGGAGGGAGGGGTAGGGGGGGGAGGGGGGAGAGGGGGGGAGGGGGGAGGGGGGGAGGGGGGGGAGGGGGGGGAGGGGGAGGGGGAGAGGGAGAGAGGGAGGGGGAGAGGGGAGAGGGAGGGAGGGAGGGAGGGAGGGGGGGGGAGGGAGAGGGAGAGAGGGAGGGGGAGGGGGGGAGGGAGGGAGGGAGGGGGAGGGGGGGAGGGGGGGAGGGAGGAGGGAGGGAGGGGGAGGGGGAGGGGGGGAGGGGGGGAGGGAGGGAGGGAGGGGGAGGGGGGGAGGGAGGGGGAGGGGGGGAGGGGGGGGGAGAGGGGGAGAGGGGGAGAGAGGGAGAGAGGGAGGGAGGGAGTGTTTGGACCCATAGGCAGATTATGTACCACCACACAACCCACCCTCTGGAGCTCAGGGTGGGAAACAGGATCGCCCACCAATAGATCCACATTCCACCTCCCTGCAAGGGTAGCAGTAGAGGGGATCATCAACCCCAGTCCTGCTGGGGAACAGACACCCCTACAGGGCAGGCAATGCAGAGCTATACACAGCCATAAAACAATAGCAGACAGAAGGTAGGCCTGGAAATGCTCAGCTGCCCCCCACCACTATCTGACATTCTCCAGCAGCAAGCCTCCAGCCGCTGCACCCTGCAAGGTGTTCCAGCAAGACACATACTAACTGCAGACAGTCTGCTAGCTAATCCATAGTGCATGGTCCTGGAGAAGATGGTTGCACCCAGAACTGAGATGTCAGCATACACACCAAGCAGATAAAACAGTGACTAGGCCCCAAAAGGGACCCATAAATATCACATGAGAGAAATACTATATAGCACTATGGGGGAACCTAGCCATGCCGTGGTCACTGCTCAGTCAGGGTGAGAGTGACCTCCCAGCAGGCCATGCTGTGGCCACACTGTCCGTGCAGGTGGTGGCCGGGCACTACAATGTCCGAGTCATTGCCCTATGCCCTGTGCAGATGCAGCCAGGCCAGGCCACCCTATCCAGGCTATTCCCACAGTACCTTGCTCCTCATTATGCACATTGGCAGGCCAATCCTGGCAACAGTGCTAGCAGTGTGGGCTGTGGAGGGTGTTGGCAGCCACCACACACTGGATAGACAGACACACACTCCACACACCTATGCCAGCATTGTGCAACTATAGAGGTGTTTGGCAGCCCTGGCCACCACACCAGTCCTGGGCACAGTGCAGGCATGGCTATGGTATGCAATACTGTTGGAGTCACTCTGTCAGACACCAGACCTGAGGCACACTCCTCAGACATCAGAAAGGTTGCTATGATGCAGCTCAATCAGCCAACTGTGCTTAACGTAGGAATTGCTATCTGCCAGTTATCATAGCAACCTTTTTTATAGCTGTGTACAGTTTTCCCATGTTTAGGGTGGCATTGCTAAGGTATGCAAGTGCTAGTATGGGGAGATGCACGCAGGGCTCAACATCCTGCCTCTCCAGGAGGCTTGGGATAATGGAGCCTGTGGATGCGTGTGTGTCGGCCCCTGTTGGCCGCTGCTCTAGGGCAGAGGTTCCCAACTCCAGTCCTGGAGGGCCAAACACTGTTCGGGTTTTCATGATGTCCCTAATAAATATGCATGAGATACATCTGCATACCATGGGGGCGGTGCATAGCAATGCAGCACAGCCACATTTATTAGAGGCAGCATGGAACCTGAATGGTGTTTGGCCCTCCAGGACTGCATTTGGGAGACTCTGCTCTAGGTAATGCGCATGTTTATGATGTCTGTGCTCTGTAGGGTAAAATGTAGGTGTTTTGGGCATGTCTACGTCATCTGCACTACAGGTTCTGTCTGTATTAGCACGTTGTCCACGCTTCCCCCCAGCACCGCCTGCCAATGTTCTGTGCCCTTGGGGGTACTGCAGTGCCAGGCCCCACAGTACCTGCTGGGTACTATCCCCTGTGACACTGTGGGAAGCACACTCATGCCCATGCTGGGCCCTCATCAGTTGCTGTCTGGGCCACCTAGGCATCACCCTAATCTGCACTGTGGCCCAGCTGTAGCACAGCATGTGCCGTCTGCAGCCCTCTGTGTCCCCTTTCCCAGCATCTGTCCAGTTTCCCATTCCGACATGCCCGCCCTGCTGTTGTGGAACATGTGCATGCCATAGGAAACCTGTCCAATGGAGAGGGAAACCCTGATCAGCGCTATTTCAATGTGGGATCATTCACCTTGTATGGGGACGGAGCGTAGACCCTTCCAAAATTCATATCATTTTTTTGGAGCTTTCTTGGGAGTGTTTTTTGACGTTTTCCATTAATATCACTATTTCCCAGCTTGGTTATGTTTTTTTATATTTTGTTGGGTCATTTTCATTGTTTATTTGCACTTTTGTTCTGTGCACATGTATCACACTTATCACTTTTTTGTAGGTTTCCCTGATTGTGCTGTACATTGCTGACAGAAATGGTTTCTCTTCCCTTTAAATCAGCTCTAATGCCAGGGTTTCACTAGCGTTAGCTTTCAGCCTCGGATTTCACAGCGTTAGTGTGCAGAGAGCCTCTCCCCTCCCACTTTCTGCCCATTGACCCCTTCTCTCTGCCCCTTGGGAGCCTTCCTCCGCCCTCCGGGAGCCTTTCCCCACCTTCAGCGCTTGTTTGCGCCGCTGCACACGTTATCGTGCGATAAGGTACCTGTGCGCCTGATAAAGCATCATTATCATGCGATAACGTCACAGAGCGCACATTAAGATGGTTTAGTAAACATACCCCAAAGACCCTCGCTTTTAAATGGATTTTATCAGCGTAGTCCTGATACTGAACCACACCATCTGGTGATCACTGGATGCAAGATGATCTCCTACTATAACATCAGAAACACGTTCCCCATTGGTAAGCTCCACCTATCAGTAGCACTACCCCATTTTTTTTATTTATATATTTATAATTTTACAAATTAATCAAGCAAAAATGATTGTACAGAAAAGATATATCCTGCAAGAACAACAAAGGAATAACAACACTGAAGCAATACAAATAAACAGGAAATATCTATAGTCCCCAAAGGGGAGGTATGAAAGGAAAGTAATCAGTTAGGGTGAGGAATCCCTACTGAAATACCAGGAATACCTTACATAGTATAGATAATAGCTAAGGGTCGAAGACATAGGGGTATGTTTACTAAACTGCGGTAACGTTACATAACGCGCGTTATGTAACGTTAACGATCGTTAAGTAATGTTAACGTGCGTTATGAGACGTTAACGATCGTTAACGTCTCATAACGCGTGTTAACGTTACTTAACGATCGTAGACGTTCCGCAGCGCGGTAAAACACTGCAGAAGGTGGAGAGAGGGCGGAGAGAAGGGGTCAATGGGTGGAGTGTGGGCAGGGAGAGGCTCCATTCACACTAACGCGCTGATCTGAAGAGCTGAATCCTAACGCGATTGAAAACCTGCCGTTAGATGCACATTTGCAGGGGAGAGAAACCATTTAAGTGTCAGCAATGTACAGCATAGGCAGGGAAACCTAAAAAAAGTGATAAGTGTGATACATGTGCACAGAACAAAAGGGCACATAAACATTGAAAATGACCTCAACAAACTGGAAAAAAAACATAACCAAGCTGGCCAATAGTGATATTAATGGGAAACATCAACCCCCCCTGAGAAAGCTCCAAAAAAATAGATATTAATCGTGGAAGGGTCTATGCTCCGTCCCCATACAAGGTGAATGAGCCCACAGTGAAATAGCGCTGATCAGGGCTTTCCCTTGTTATTGGACAGGTGTCCTATGGCATGCACATGTCCTGCAACAGCAGGGTGGGCATGTCGGAACGGGCAACTGGACGGATGCCAGAAAAGGGGATACAGAGGGCCGCAGGCGGCACATGCTGTGGTGCAGCTGGGCCACAGTGCGGACTAGGGTGATGCCTAGGTGGTCCATACGAATGCTGAAACAGCAGAGCAGCCAGACAGCAACTGCTGAATGCCCAACATGGGCACGACTGTGTTTCCCACAGTGTCACAGGGGATAGTACCCAGCAGCTACCCCGAAGGGCACGGAACATTGGCAGGCGGTGCTGGGGGGAAGCGTGGACACCTATACAGGCAACCCTACCCCAGAACCTGCACCATGGCAGCCGCCTACCCACACACTGGATGGCCTGAGACTGCGCTCCACCAGCATCACCAGCAGAAGGGCATGTCAGCATTGTGGCAGAGGGATACTGGTGGTGGAGGGGGCAGTGGCAGCTGCCCAGAGCAGACCGTGGCCTAGCCCTGTGTAGGTGGGTGCCATGCATTGCAACAGACAGGCCCTGTCTGACAAACAGTCATGGTATCACCAGGGAATGCACTGACTCTGTGACAACATGATGGTGCAGTGCACAAAACCAATGTATTCAGAAGCAGAAGGTCACAGGTTCAAGTCCCAGCTGTGGTTCCTGCCAACCCAGTACCCATATTTTACCCACTACTAAACCGTGCTAATACAGACAGAACCATTATTGTAGATGATGTAAACATGCCCAAAACACCTACATTTTACCCTACAGAGCACAGACACCATAAATATGCGCATTATCTAGAGCAGAGTCTCCCAAATGCAGTCCTGGAGGGCCAAACACCATCCAGGTTCCATGCTGCCTCTAATAAAGATGCCTGTGCTGCATTTCTATGTGCCGCCCCCATGGTATGCAGATGTATCTCATGCATATTCATGAGGGACAGCATGAAAACCCGAACAGTGTTTGGCCCACCAGGACTGGAGTTGGGAATCTTTGCCCTAAAGCAGTGGCCAACAGGTGCCGACACACACGCACCCACAGGCTCCATTATCCAATGCCTCCTGGAGCGGCAGGATGTTGGGCCCTACGTGCATCTCCCAATACTAGCACTTGCATACCTTGGCAATGCCACCCTAAACCTGGGAATATGGTAAACATCTATCAATCGGTTGCTATGATTACTGGCAGATAGCAATTCCAAAGTTAAGCACAATTTGCTGATTGAGCTGCATCATAGCAACCTTTCTGATGTCTGTGGAGTGTGCTACAGGTCTGGTGTCTGACAGTGTTTACCACCCTGGGGAGTGACCCCAACAGTATTGCTTACCATAGCCATGCCTGCACTCTGCCCAGGACTGGTGTGGTGGCCAGGGCTGCCAAACACCTCTATAGCTGCACAATGCTGGCATAGGTGTGGGGAGTGTGTGTCTGTCTATCCAGTGTGTGGTGGTTGCAAACACCCTCCACAGCCCACACTGCTAGCACTGTTGCCAGTATTGGCCTGCCAATGTGCATAATGAGGAGCAAGGTACCTGTTTCCCACCCTGAGCCCCAGAAGGTGGGTTGTGTGGTGATACATAATCTGCCTATGGGTCGAAACACGCCCCCCCCCCATCTAGGGATCATTCCTGCCCTGCCACTATACTGCCAGAGAACACACAGTATGTGCTGGGGGTGGGGGTGAAAGGGGGGTGGGTGCCTCTTATGTGTAGGAACAGTCATGCTACTACTAATAAAAGTGTGGGTGGGGGCTCATGCTACTATTGATTGGGAGAGTTGGACTATTTGAGGGGGGTTATGTAACCTACTACTACAAAGCATATGCAACACTGTACATTTTATTATTTATTTATTTATATTCTCTTATATACTGTACTATTCTGCATCAATGTGGTTTTACATTGAGCAAACTGACAGGGCATTATAACTTGGAGATAACTATTTTACAGGGAACATGGGCTATGGAGGGTTAAGTGGCTTGCCCAAGACCACAAGGAGCACCTGTGGGACTAGAAACCCCAGTCCTTCTGGCCCAAGGTTGCCGTCCTCTAGTGGGATTTGAACCCCCGACCTTCTGGCCTGAAGTACTTTGCCCCAACCACTAGGCCACTCCTCCACTCCATAAACAGAGCTTACAATGTATTCAAAATAGGTAAATGGGGGAAGGAGGGAGTAGTTCTTAAAGAAAATAATGAAATGGTGTAAAGCCATCCATGGGTGATAAAAAGAATAATAAAGGAGTCAAGATTCAAAAGTAACCTTTAAGAACATAAGAACACAAAAATGCTATAATGAGTCAGACCATCAATCCCAGTATCCTATTTCCAACAGCAGCCAATCCAGGTCACAAGAACCTGTTAGATTCCCAAAAAGTTATACACACACATTCCATACTGCTTATCCCTGGTCCTTTTAATAATGATTTATGTACTTTTTCTCCAGGAACTTGTTCAAACCTCTTTTAAAACAAGCTACACTAACAGCTTTTACTACATCCTCAGGTAACAAATTCCAGAATTTGATTACATATTGAGTGAAAAATATTTTCCCTGATTTGTCTTAAATGTGCTACATTGTAGCTTCATTGGGTGTTCCCTAGTCTTTCTACTTTTTGAAGGAGCAAACAACTGATCTATATTTACTCGTTCCACTCCATGCCATTTTATTGACCTCTATCATATCTCCACTCAGCCATCTTTTTTCTAAGCCTAAACTTTTAAGACTTTCCTCATTGGGGTATCCGGCCTGTCCACTAGGCGGACCAGGCAGCCGCCTAGAATGGTATACCCTGATGGGTCGCCAGACTCCAATTTGAAAGCAGAGGCTTTGTGCCGCAGCTTTCAAAATAGAGTTGGGCCACTGCCGACCCCCGAATCCATCTCTCTCATCTTGTGGCAGCAGTGGCCTGACTCTGTTTTGAAAGCAGCAGCAGCTTAAAATGGAGTTGAGCCATCACTGACACTGCTGCAAGAAGAGAACATGGATTCAGGGAGCAGCAGCGGGAAGAGGGTGACGCTGTGGAGGCTTCTTTCTGGGGCAGCAGAAGCCCTTGGGCCGCCCCTTGAGGTATTATTCCATCCAATAGTACACTGTCTCCTATCCCTTGACTTTTTAATTTCATGAGGAACCTTGTCAAAGGCTTTCTGAATCGAGCAAGTGGGAGGCTAAAGCTCAAGGTCACCACTACACATCACCATTATCGTGAGTCTGCTGTGTTGGCTCACTGGCGTGCTCTTTAGCAAGTTTGGTTTCTTTTTGGACAGACCTCATTGCTACACAAGAGGTATCATGCAAAAATCCAAGGGAATTGTATGTGATAGGGGGTGAGACTTTGGTGTGCATGGACCAGGAGAAGGACCTTGGAGTGATTGTTTCTAAGGATCTTAAGGTGGCAAAACAGTGTGACAAGGTGGTGGCCAAAGCCAGAAGGATGCTGGTTTGCATACAGAAAGGAATTACCAGCAGAAAGGAAGAGGTACAAGTCACTGATGAGGCCTCACTTGGAATATTGTGTTCAGTTTTGGAGACCATATCTTGCAAAGGATATAAAAAGACTGGAAATGGTTCAGAGGAAGGCAACCAAAATGATTTGGAGCCTGCGCCAGAAGACATATGAGAAGAGACTTGAAGATCTAAATATGTATACGCTAGAGGAGAGGAGGGACAGGGAAAAATATGATAAAGACCTTTAAATACTTTAAGAGTATTAATGAACAAACTATCCTTTTTCAAATACGGGGAAGCTGTAAAACTAACATGAAACTGCAAAGGGGTAAACTGAAAGGCAACATCAGGAAATACTTTTTCACTGAAAGGGTGGTGGATGCTTGGATTGCTCTGCTGATAGAAGTGGTGGGGGCAAATACAGTGACAGAATTCAAAATGCATGGGACGGACACAGTGGATCCCTTAATAGCAACAGGATAAAATAAAAATAATCTTAACTATCTCTTATATTTCAACAAATAGGGGTGACCTGTACAGAGAGGTGGGTACACCCTTAAACAAAGGCATGGGGAGGGGTGACCTGCATGGAGTGGCAGGTGCACCTACTCTTGCTACCTTGCTGTGAAGACTAGATGGACCATGCTGGTCTTTAACTGCTGTTATATACTATGTTACCTTGTATATAGCAGTATGTCACACCACGAGGCTGTTAAGCATGCCGTGATCTAGTTATGTGCTCTGCATGTGCAGAGTGTAGCATGGCTGCAGCACACCTGTACTTTTTTTAATCACGTGATGTTTGGTATTGTGTAAAAGCAGTTTGTCAGATTTACTATGAGTGAAAAAAATTGAATTGCAAATCTGCATTAAATTCTGCCAGAAACTTGGAGATTCGTGCAGAGACTTATGACACATTACAGCAAGTGTAGGGCAATGAATGCATGAGTCATGCTCCAGTTTATGACTAGTACAAATGTTTCCAAAGTCTTGACAATGACGAACATTCTGGAAGGCCACCCACGAGCAAGAATGAAGACAAAGTTGATGATGTGCATGCTGCAATACACTCAAATTGTCAATTGACTATCAGGGAGCTTGCTGAGGACATGGACATCAGTTTCAGGTCAGTACAGTCCATTCTTACTGTCAATTTGGGGATGAGACGTGTGTTTGCAAAATTCATTCCAAAACTCCTGTCCCCTGACCAAAAAGAAGAATGACTGTCTGCAGCCAGGGAGTTGTTAGAATGCATTCAAAATGACTCAAATTCCCTCTGCCGGCTGCGGAGCACAACACTCATCTGGACTAGTCTAGCAGGACTTAAGAAAAGGAAATTAGCAGGAATGGGAAACTTCTCCATTTCATATGAATTCATGTTTTGAATCAAGTCTGTATCTGGAAGAAGGCATTTCTCATCTCCTCCTGAAAGAGCCCTAAATTTACAAAACAAATTCTGGCAGCATAAACACTGTGTGCTTTCAAATTTCCAGCTCATTCAATTTTCTTGATGAAAATGGCTACGGCACTATATGACATAACATCGTAAGAACAGCATCGCCATTTTTATCAATACAATTAAATGTGTGTGTTCATGAATTTTGGAATTATTGACACATTTGGATAAAATGTACTGATGATGAGATTGCGGATCAAATGATTGTTAATATGGACTTTCGCTCCCATTCTGAAGATTTAATATCAAGATATTATTAAATTCCACTAAGATTTTACACTTAATAAGTGTTATCAAAGCACATTAAGGGCTATGTTTACTAAACTGTGGTAACATAGCAGCGTCTACATTACCGCGTGTTAGGTAACATTACCATGCGGTATGCAACGTTAACGCACAGCAGCGTAACATTAACACGCAGTAACGTTACATCTCACGTGGAAGCGTTCCCAACCGCGGTAAGTCCCGCAGAGGGTGGAGAGAGGGCGGAGAGAAGGGGTCAATGGGCGGGGAGTGGGCGGGGAGAGGCCCCATTCATACCAACGCGGGGAACTGAAGGGCTGAATCCTACCGCGACTGAAAACCTGGTGTTAGCAAACATTTGCAAGAGAGAGAAACCATTTAGGTGTCAGCAATGTACAGCATAGGCAGGGAGCCCAAGAAAAGTGATAGTAGTGATCCATGTTCAGCAACAGCATAGTGGCCAAGTATGAAAGGCTACTATGGTGATGGTGCGAATGGGGCATAGGGGGCTGCAGGCGGGACATGTAGTGGGGCAGCTGGGGCACAGGGCAGACCAGGCAGATGCCTAGGTGACACATAGGAACATAGAAATGGGAAATCAGCAAGACAGCCGCTGACCAAAGCAAAACACAAACCACAAATACCCTGACCACCCTAGCCAATAGTTGCCAGGGCACAGACCAGACATTCCCCCAGCCACCCATCCCCCATATGGAAGGGACAAAACGTTGATAGGCTGTGGTGGGGGGGAGGTGTGGAAGACCATGTATGCCCCCCACCCCTGACACCGCAACCGAGGCACCCACCTACCCGTACAGTGGATGGCCTGGGATGGCGCACCAACAGCATATGCCCATGTCAGCATGGCAGAGGGGGGTTGTGTGTGTGTCCATGTTGGAGGGGGCAGTGGCACCTGCCTGCAGTGGACCAAGGCCATGCCCTGTACCAGTACGGGGTGTGCAGTGTAACAGAAAAGGTCTGGCTGAGGAGACATACAGGTAGCCCCAGTGACCAATGTAACACTGTGGGGCAGTACACACAGCCAGTGTGTCCCGGAGCAGAGGGTCACAGGTTTGGGTCCCAGTTGTGGGCCCTGCACAGCACATCCCAATATTTTACCCTACTATGTAGATAAAACAGAAACCAGAAAAGGTCTTGCTGAGGAGGAGGAAAGGTACATTCCAATACTTTACCCCACTATGTAGCTAAAACAGAAAACCAGAAAAGGTTGGGCTGAGGAGAAGGAAATGTACATCCCAATAATATATAGATAAAACACAACACCAGAAAAGGTCTGGCTGAGGAGACGTACAGTTAGCCCCCAGGGCCCACTGTGACCCTGTGGCCACACTGTGGTGCAGCACACACAGCCAGTGTGTCCGGGAGCAGAGGGTCTAAGGTTCAGGTCCCAGCTGCAGGCCCTGCACAGCACAACCCAATATTTTACCCTACGATGTACATACACCATCAAAATGTGCAATCCCCTCAGCAGCGGCCAACAGGGGTACAAACACCCACTCACCCAGGCTCCACTATCCAAATCCTCATGTAGAGTCAGGCTGTTGGCCCCAGCAGGGAGCTGCAGATACCATAACAGCACTACTATTACCTCCTGCACAGGTCAGAAATGTCGGCACTGTAAGCAGGGCAGGGTGGTGGGCAGGTTTGCCAAACACCCCTATCAGTGCACAGTGATGCAGTAGGAGTGTGTGTGTGTGTATGTCTATTCATTGTATTGTGGCTGCCCACAATGTGCAGATGTTAACAGCGTTATTATGCAAATGTCAACATTTTGGTGGTGGTGAGAAGCAAGGAGGAATGTGACAATTTCTATCTACCCTTTTTATGTCTAGGACATCTTCACCTTGCCCACTCACAATCTTAAATGACAGAGGTGTAAGGCAGGGGTCTCCAAATCCAGTCCTGGAAGGCCACAAACCAGTCAGGTTGGCAGGATATCTGTAATGCATATATATCTCATGCATATCATTAGGGCTATCCCAAAAACCTGCCAGGGTTGCGGCCCTCCAGGACAGGGTTGGACACTGACGGTTAGGGGCAGTGCTACATATCCCCCATGTGAGTCTAGACACCCCTACACCCTACTAACAGGTGCCCATGGCAGCCAGACCTTAACACTGGGTATGCAGTGACATGGGTGATGTCTGGTCCCAGAGGACCACATGTGGCTGCAGAACACAGATGGGCAGAGAGGTACTATCAGCTGCACTGTTATGAACACCTGTCACACACTGGTAGGGATGGGGACGTGCAGCAGGACCTATCTCCAGCACCACATGTACTGTGGACCTAGTGCTGTGCGCCCACCCTTACCCTCAGGGTGAACACAGAACCTGCCGAATGGCAGGGTCTGTAGCTACTCTGTGGCAGTATCACGCCCTGGCAGGCCATCTTACCAAGCTGTGGTAACAGAGAGGTGCAGACCCCATGTGCTGATCAGCTGTGTAGCGCTGTTCCGCAGGTTCAATGCATCATGGGTGTTGGTGCAGCTACCCTATCCTGGCGCACACAGCAGACGGCTTGTGCGGTGACCTGCAGTCCCTCTGTACCCAGCCATTGCTGTACAACAGGGCAGAGAGGTAAAGCACACTGGTTAGTACAATGACGTTACAAACAGTGGTCATGGGTCAGATTGTCACCTCCTCCCATGCCCTCCCAACCCAGATAATTTGCATGCCGCTAACAGTCGTACCCTTGCAGATCAGTACTGCCAGCCCCGAATACCCTCATCACAGTTGCCAACAGTCCCTCAGTCCATCCATCTGCGTGTGTCAGCTGTGCATAGTCCTGTCTGCCTGTGCAGGCTGACACCCCATGTCATGCGCTGGTACCCTGTCCTGCATTGTGCATATGTGTGCATCCCCGCCTGTGCCTGATCTGCATGGCACCACCACTCTGCTATCGACTCACCATTGTAACTATCCTGCCACCACTGCCCCCACCGGGGGGACACATACTTCCATCAACTGCCACCCACTGTCTCACAAGCATGTTACATTGCCAGAGCCCTGTTCCATGGTACAGTCGCCCACAACATGTTCGTCAACAGTACTGACAACCACATGGTCTGCCCACAGATATGGCACGTCCAGGACCCCTCAGCCCTCCCTCCGTCAATCACCTGTGCAGTGCCGTTCCCCTGTGCTCACGCCAGTGTCAGGGTGACATCTGTCCCAATGCACATAGGTGATGCATGTCAACCTGAGGCACCTTGCAGCCCATAGGGCACACTAACCTAGGGCACCCTAACATTGTTAGGGCACCTTAACCAATGGCACCATATTCCAGGGAGCCCTCGAAGGTGACCTTCCAGGGGTGCCCAGTACCGCGCCTTGCCTAGAGAGCCTGATAAGGTGCCCTATACGGCGCCTCACAAGGCACCATGCAAGGCACCTGAGGAGCATCCCATAAGGCACCTTACAATATGGCGCCCACTAAGGCACCTACTAAGGCGCAGAAACCACAAGATACCATATAAGGAGCCCTAGAATGGGCCATGTTCTAGAGCGTGGTTTAGGGTGCTGTATGATGTGCCTTTGGGCTAAGGAGACCCATGACGCCCTCCGTAGCGTACCGATGCCAAGGCGCGCTCCAAGGTGCTGTAATCAAAGTACACGTAAAACGCATATGAGGCCCAGACGGCACCAAGCCTGACACGCTGTAATGTAAAGCGGCAATGCCTACAAGATTATGGTCAGTCAGAGCATCATAACGTGGTGTGTGTAGCGCAGTGGGATGCAATATGTCTGACAACAATGTAGTGGGAGTTCAAATCCCGGAAGAAGAGACCACAATTCCAAACGGATGAGAATATGGCACAGCACACCCACAAAGAACAGTCGTGGTTAGATATATAACAAGATACCAGAAATATAGACCAACTTGTGTCACAAACCGAGCAATCTACGCACGTAGCAACGCATGCACTGCACATGCACACTTTTACTGCGTCATGGAAGAATTGACCACATACAGCATACAAGATGGCTGCCAGGTCAAGGAAGCCTGCCTTCTCACATGCTGACCTCTACCTCCTGGCGGAGCAGATATGCAGCCACCAGGGGCGCCTGTTCCCAGGCTCCTCCCACTGGCAGGACCTCACCAGGCGCTACAATAGGGTGGCAGACTACCCACGTGAGGTAAGTGCATGGGGACAGGCACACCAACCCAGGAGTGCAACACAATAGCCAGCAACCAATACATATATCAAACACGCACAGAAAGGGAAAAGGACGTGTTTGTGGGTCAAACTGGGAGCGATGTAGGCCTCCCTGCTGGTGTGTGCAGGTCTGCCCTATCCCCAGAATGCCCCAGGCCGCAATACAGAGGTCTGTGATTCATCCTGGTGCTATGGTACCTGCTCCTGTTGCAGTTTCAGAGCTCTGCCCTACCCCCAGGATGGCCCAGGCCTCATTACAAAGTTGTGCTATCCATCCTGGTGTTATGGTAGTTGCCCCTGTTGCAGTTTCATAGCTCTGCCCTATCCCCAGGATGCCCCAGGCCGCAATACAGAGGTGTGGTATACATCATGGTGTTATGGTGGTTGCCCCTGTTGCAGTTTCATAGCTCTGCCCCACCCTCAGGATGCCCCATGCCTCAATACAGAGGTGTGTTATCCATCCTGGTGTTATGGTACCTGCTCCTGTTGCAGTTTCAGAGCTCTTCCCTGTCCCCAGGGTGCTCCATTCCTCAATACAGAGGTGTGTTATCCATCCTGGTGTTATGGGAGTTGCCCCTGTTGCAGTTTCATAGCTCTGCCCTACACCCTGGATGCCCCAGGCTGCAATACAGAGGTGTGTTATCCATCCTGGTGTTATGGTGGTTGCCCCTGTTGCAGTTTCATAGCTCTGCCCTACCCCCAGGATGCCCCAGGACTCAATACAGAAGTGTGTTATTCATCCTGGTGTTATGGTGGTTGCCCCTGTTTCAGTTTCATATCTCTGCCCTACCCCCAGGATGCCCCAGGCTGCAATACAGAGGTGTGTTATCCATCCTGGTGTTATGGTGATTGCTCCTGTTGCAGTTTCATAGCTCTGATCTACCCCCAGGATGCCCCAGGCTGCAATACAGAGGTGTGGTATACATCATGGTGTTATGATAGTTGCCCCTGTTGCAGTATCATAGCTCTGCCTTACCTCCAGGATGCCCCAGGCCTCATTACAGAGGTGTGTTATCCATTCTGGTGTTCTGGTGGTTGCCCCTGTTGCAATTTCATAGTTGTGCCCTACCCCCAGGATGGGCCAGGCCTCATTACAGAGGTTTGTTATCCATCCTGGTGTTATGGTGGTTGCCCCTGTTTCAGTGTCAGAACTCTTCCCTATCCCCAGGTTGCCCCAGGCCGCAATACAGAGGTGCGTTATTCATCCTGGTGTTATGGCAGTTGCAGCTGCTGATGTGTGCAGGTCTGCCCTTTCCCCA
This sequence comes from Ichthyophis bannanicus, assembly GCA_033557465.1. Classification (NCBI taxonomy): domain Eukaryota; kingdom Metazoa; phylum Chordata; class Amphibia; order Gymnophiona; family Ichthyophiidae; genus Ichthyophis; species Ichthyophis bannanicus. Next base: position 1,775,114,564 of record CM066031.1, read on the forward strand.
TGTGGTCCCTGGATCCCAGAGAGCATGTTGTGGCACATTCCCTGGCCACACCCTGATGTGGCTGCCAATGTGCCCAGGGCGCAATGGTGGGTCACATGAACATAGCTCCCATCACTGCGTACTGTGGCACATGCCTATGCAGTCTCTGCATATGTAGGACACATGTCTCAGCCAGGCCTATGGGTGTAGCTGACATGCCAACACAGTGTATATGTGCGGGCTGAGGCACGTGCCCCGCTCCCTGGTGCCCTGTGCACAAAGCACGCCACCATGTAGTCCCCCTGGCATGCCGCCCGTGGCCCGCAGCATGACGATGGCACATATGGCATGGTGGTGCAGGCCCATGCATGGATAGGCTGCCTGTCCGGGAAAGGGCACCAGGAGGGGTCCACCCAGGGCGCATAGGGGGAAGGCCAGACATGCGCAGCCACACCGCACACATGCGGGTGGCAGAGGCAACAGCAAGCGGGATACAGACAGCACACAGCAGAGGCAGCCACCTGCTGCATTCAGGTATGTGTGTCGAGCAGCAGCCGATGGCCAGGGATGTGTGTCCCCTAATGATGCTACCCATTGCTGTACCCACAGGTGGAGGACCTTCATAAGAAGGGCAGGAGCTGAGGCAACACTACCCCTGTTTCCTGGCGCGGGTCCAATGCGATCAACAGGCACAACGTAATGGTGAGTGATGCAGCCCGTGCCATGCACCACAGCATGCACCTGTGGGCCAGCAGCCTGTGTGGCCACAAGACATGTGTGCATGATGTGCCAGATGCGTGACCGTGGTGGTAATGTATGTCATTCCCCGACAGCAGACACAGCTGCAGACAAGGGACCAGCAGGGCTGGGTGCCGGACACGGCCAGCCAGCCCCAGCGGAGGGATGCCAGGAGGGCCCGGAGGCGGCTGATGGTGGTGTGACCGAAGAGGAGGGGAGGCAGCGGAGAGGGGCATGGGGAGGGGGAAGTAGGGGGTGACATGGGGGTGTGGGGGCGGGAGGGGGATGGGGATGGGGATGGGGAGGTGGGGGAGGGGGAGGGGTGGGGTGGGGAATGGGGAATGGGGAGGCGGGGGTGGGGGGTGGGCGGGAGGATATGGCCAGTCCTGAGCGGCACAGGCTGCCACAGGGCACTGGGAGCCCCTGCCACCTGTGGGCAGTGACGGGGATGTCCCCCATCTGGGCGCAGGGCCGGTGCACAGTGCCACAGGATGTCAGGCTGCACATGCAGCCATACAGACAAGGGGCGAGTTGTATCTGTGCAGGTGCATGTGCAGCCTCCGTATGTCTGCGGTGATGCATGCCCAGGCATATGCCCAACGGGAGCAGAGCTACATTGTGGGGCAGATGGTAGTGACCATGGGCGTGGTGGCTGACCAGCTGTGCATGTTGTGTGATGTACTCACAGCAGATGCAACTGACCAGCCACCCAGCCAGGATGGCCCCCAGGGGGTGTGAGTCACAGGCAGACACGTCACCCCTGCCCTGTGCCGTCCTGTGCCCCGGGACTGCCAACACCACTGGGGATGGGGGCGGCAGGGCCAAAGCCCACACAGGCCCACCGAGATGATTTGTAACCTCCCAATAAACATTTAACCATTTGTTACCACATTCACCATGATCATGCATCTCATTTTTCAACATGGCGGTGGAGTGCGATTGCCAGGTTTGAGCATGTCCCTGTGTGTCTCCCGGGGGAGGGGGGATGATACCAGAGGATATCCCGGTGGTGAGGATAGAATGGCTGATGGGGAAAGGGCAAGGGAATGGCCCAATAACCAGTGGGTGGGGGTAGGATCAGCGGGGCAGGTGGTGTCAGGGGTTGGGGACTGTGTCATGGCCCAGGTAGGTGCCCAATGTCAGGGGGCAAGGATACACGTGTGCGGGAAACAGAGTGTCTGAGGCGGGGAACTGTGTGCGGGTAGTAGCAGTGATACAACAGGGGAAGGTGGGAGGGGCAGGACCGGACCATGCCCCAGGGGAGGAGGTCAGAGGAGGACAGGCACAGGGGGGAGGGGGAGGGGGAGGGGGAGGGGGAGGGTGGCAAATATGGCTGGTCCAGGGGAGGGATATGGGTGTAGGGGTGGCAGGAGGGAGGTGAGGGTGGCATGGGGGATCCAGGTTGTGATAAGCAGAGTGGATAGGGATGGAGGCGCCTCACCAGGTGTTTCAATGGAGCTGCTGCCTACCCACATGAGGTACATGCATAGGGACTGTCACACAAAGCAAGGTGTGCAACACAGTAGCCAGCAATCAACACACATATCATACAGGGGCAACATGGGTGATGGACAGGTCTGTGGGTCAACCTTGACCCAAAGCAGATGAACAGTCAATGTGCACATGTCTGCCCCAGGCCCAGGTGGCCCCTGGACCATATGGAGAGGTCCGTGATACATCCCCTGGACCTTCATGGGTGCTGCTGCTGCTGTATGCCTCCCACACTAACTAACCACATGTGCTGCACTGCCGCCAACCACTGTGGCACAGGCATATGCAGTCCCAGCATATGGTCATCACATGTCTTAGGCACATCATATGGTGGAGCAGTCATGGGGATCGGGCGCATTTGTGTCAGCTGTGACAGATGCCCTTACCACCCTTTTGCAACATAGCACACGGATAATTGTACCATACAGCAGTGCTGGCACATTGAACATGATCTGAACCATGACACAGCCACAATTGCCATGGGGAACCCATGTCACACAGGGGCAGAATGTCAGGTAGGCATGGGGTGCCTGGGTTGTAGCACACATGACACATGGGGGCCATCAGCACATGCCGAGCCTCACTTGCACATGTGCAGGTGGCATTGGCCACAGCTAGCTTTGGTCCAACAGTGTACATCAGGAGTGGCACCCTGGTGCCCACATCCATGTGTGATGTGCATCTGCCATTGGACAGAGATGTCTGTCCCCTAACAGTCCATTTCCTTTGATGTACCCCCAGGTGGTGGATCTTTGCAGGAGGGCTCTGGAGCTGCGGTTGCATCACCGTCGCCTCCTAAGGAGGCTATAGTGGGAGGCAATGGTCCACGGGGACGGTGAATGATGCAGCTTGTGTGGCCACCTACTGTTTTCCTATTATGTAGCTAACACATGGGCACTGTGGTAATGTCTGCTTTCCCCCCACAGCAGATGCTGATGCTGCCGGGACCCTATTTGGATCAGAGCCACAGCTGCATTGTCCACCGGTGCCGGTGGCTGCTGACAATGGCGGCATGGCGGTGGAGACGGAGGGGGATGCCACCAAGGGGGAGAATGGTGGGGGAGGTTTGGGATGGGGGGAGGGGGTGGAGAAGGGGGGCAGGGTGGACAGAGAGGGGGGCTGGGATGGGGGCTGGAGTCTCAGGACAGCACAGGGCACTGGGGGCCCCTGCCACCTGTCCCATGTGTCCAGCAATGTTGGCTGCCTGGGCGCAGTGACACCATACATTGCTACAGATGGGACGCTGCAGATGTCACCGCACAGACACCAGGCACATGGTGTCTGTGTAGTGGCACGTGTGTACGCCACCTGTCTGTGGAACTGTGTGCTGTGGCCCAGGCTCAGCGGGCACAGAGCCGCACCCTGGGGCAGGTGGTATACGCCATGTCGCGGATGGCTGGTGAGATGTGCATGCTGCATGAGGCCATAATAGGCAGTGCAGCTCACCAGCCATCCAGTCATGCGGCCCCCAGGGGGTGTACGCACCATGGTGCCACATGACACCCCTGCCCTGTGCTTTCCTGTGACACGGGAATGCCACAAGGCTGGGGCAGACCCTGACAACCCCTGCCACCACATGGGGGGAGATGTTTTGTACAGGGCCCACCTGTGCTCACATCCTTGAACAGTGACAGCTATGGCTTTCCATACACACATTCCATTTGATGGTACATATTAGCATTGTAGGTTCTGTGGTTGCTTGGGATAGTGGTTAGAGACATGCATTGGGCCACCATAGGTTGTGGGTTTGATTCCAGCATGTTCCATTCCTTTTCTTTTCTTGTGTTCTACTAACTTTACCAAGCAATGGCTGCAGCACACCCTCCCTTCTCTTCACTGTGCACCACAGTGTGCCCTCTGGCAGCCTATCTGTCACATATTAGCTGTTACATATGGTCCTTTTCATTGTGCTGTCCAAGCGAGCAGTTGGCTTGGGGGCTTGGTATTGCTGTTATGATGCTGGTGTTGGACACGTTGTTGTGCAGGTTTGATTCTCATATGCTCCTTTTTAGTTCTGTTCCCTGTTTTGCCCTTGTCCACAGACCATCCACACGGCTGTCCCCTCTGCTGGCCCCTCACACCCTTTCTATTTGGGATCTTTGCTCTTTGGCATGCTGTGTTCACAGCATACCATTTCATGGTGTGTGTGCATATGTTTATCTGTGTCTTTTGTCCCAATTACAGACTGTGATATCAGCTGTGGACTTCTGTTCTGCATTTGTGTTGCATCATGGGTACTGGTGGGGTTGCCCTATCCTGGCACACAACAGGCATTTTGTGTAGTGTCCTGCAGTGTTCTTGTATGCAGACATTGCTATGGAACTCAACATGGCGGTGTAGCCTACTCGTTTGTGCACTGACATTCGGGCCACTGGTCATGGGTTTGATTTCTCTTTGTTCTCCTTTTTTATACCTGTCCTATACAACTACTTGTCATTCCTTTGGGCAGTCGTATCTCTGAAGATCTGTGCTGCCAGCCCATAATACCCTCAGCACAGTTGCCAACCATCCTTCTGTCCATCTATCTGCGTGTGTCAGCTGTGTGGCATCCTGTCTTCATGTGCAGGCTGCTACCCCATGTCCTGCGCTGGTACCCTTTTTCTGCATTGCGGCTCTTCATGCTTGCCTCTCCTGTGTCTGTTCTGCATGGCACTACTTCTCCTCTGTCCTCCTATCATTGCACTTGTCTTGCCACCTCTACCTCCACTGGTGGACACATATCCCCATCCTCTGCCACCCACTGTCATTGTAGCCGTTTACATTGCCAACACCCTGTGCATCTGTACAGCTGCCTCCGATATGTTTGTCCACTTTACCGGCTGCCACATAGGCTGCACACAGACTTGGCGGGTCCATCAGCTCCCACCTCTCCTTCCTTCCATCACTTGTCCATTGCCTTTGCTTGGTGCTCTGTGCTGTGTTAGGGTTACATCTGGTTTTAAGCCTTACATTTCATGCATGTCAACTTGGACCACCTTACTGCCCTTACGGCACCATATCTTGGGTCACCTTAACATCATTGTGGCACCTGGACCTGGGGCACCTTAGGTTAAGGCACTTTGTGGGGCACCTTGTAGGGTGCCTTAGGCTAGGTGCCTTACGCTAGGTGCCTTGTAACACGCATTAGCCTAGGGCGTCTTGTGCCGCGTGTTACCTGACACGGCTTGCCGTGATGATGCACCACCCATTCCTTTCTATGGGCATCCGGGAGACCTAATGGTGGGAACATTACTGCAGTTTAGTAAACATACCCCTAAGTGTTAGCTGTCATGGGCCAATGCGTGACTGGGTATTGTAGAGTGACAAACTAACATGGACAAACTAATGGCACCCATAGAGGTGCCATTATGTGAACTTATGCTAAGTGTCATGTTAACTTGCATGATAATATGTTCCCCATGGTCACGATTTGCCTCTAATCCGCTCACTGTCCACATTAGCCAGGATTGGCCCCAGAGTTGCTTCCAGGTGTTGACACTCTAGGCAGACTTTAAGATTTATGATCCCCCTGGCACGCTCTATTGTTTAGCTATCTTTATCTTTATTTTTATCTTTGAACATTTGATATACTGCCAAAACATGGGTACCAGGGCGGTTTACAATAAAATAACAATTATAACAGCAATGAATGCCATAAACGTTGCCGCTCCCCAGAAACTGCCATCCTAGGTGACTGCCTAATTTTCCTAATGGTTGGACCGGCCCTGACATTCACATGTGAGTGCCAGTTAACATGAGTTTCAGCAGTCAGTAGCTGGCATGCTCCCGCTTTAGGGTTCACTGTGGCCAGTTAGCAGAGGCGTTTAGTAAAAGGGCCCCTAAGTCTCTGTTTTCTAATACAATAGAAGTTTTTTTTGGCAATGACATATTTTGTAAAGGCAATATAGGTATTTATATGCCTTTATAAAATAGGCTCCCAAATCATTCAAATACTGATGCATACTTTTACACCTGCTCCCCCTGATGTGACATTGGGTCTAGTGTGGTCCTTAGTTTCTCATATGTAGAAATCTGAAGTGGCTTTACAAATCTAGCAAAGTTTCTGGAGAAAAAGTATATAAACAGGTAAACTTTAGAAAACCACTGCGTATTTCTGGGAGTGAACAACAAGAAATGAATTTACTGTCTAGGATGTGCATTTTCTTGTGACCTGGATTGGCCACTGTTGGCAGCAGGATGCTGGACTTGTTGGATCTTTGTTCTGACCCAACACGGCACATTCTACATTATTAGCGGTCAATATTCAAAGCCCTTAACTGGCCGACCAATGGGAGAATGGCTGGCTAAGGGCACTGATCACAATATTGAGCAGCACAATCCGGAGAGTGCTGCTGAATATCTCCACAGAGTGCCCCAGCACTATCTGGTTAGTGCAGGGATGGTCCATGGGAGGGCAAGAGTGGTCTCAGCACTAACAGGATAAATGATGACTTGGGGGGGAGGGGGTATGATAGATGTGGGTTTTCCTCGCCTATCCTTTCAGTGCAGATCGCTAACCAGGCAGCATGTAATATCACTGCTGCCCAGTTATCGCTTGTTGCCGCCTCCGCTCCTCCCCGGAACGCCCCCGACATGCCCCGATTCTAACTGGATAGCACTGGGGTGCGTAAGGGAGTTAGAAAGGGATATTCAATGGCACTAACCATGCTGTTGAATATCCCGATTTAAGGCATTTACATGGTTTACTGGAATGTAAATCCCTTTCAAAAATCGGTCCCGAAGCCCTTCCTTTTTATAAAATATTCACATAGGTGTTCCCTATGGTAGAGAATAGGCAGGGTGGGGAGGCAGGATTGGTTCTTACGTGCATACGTTATAAAATACATGTATATACACCTATTCTTTCTGGCACATGCATGCACACATATATGCTTGTCTCAAAACAGACATAAATGTTGCACCTTTTTTCTTTGGGATAATTTTTAAGGCATATAGACCCATATATTGCTTTTATCATAGGAAGAACATATGAACTTACATGTTTTGATGCCTAGACGTTTTGCTATAAAATTACCCTCCACATTTACAAACCTATACACTTGTGCTTATAAAAAAATAAAGTTCTCTACTATGATTCACCAGGTATACTTTCTTCTCACGAATGTTGGCCAGATACATTTGGTTTTATGGTCACTTACCACAGGCTATAGCATCATCACTCTTGTATCTGCAAGCACATGTGAATGACCCAGGAATATTAATGCATTCATATTTCGCATTTGGGCATGCTGATAAGCTTTGGCATTCATCATTATCTGTAGGTAAATAAAAGATATAGTCTGTACATAAAGAACAATTTTTTTTAAAATTCACTTGGAGCAGAATTGCAGAAATGGCAAAACTCAAGGTTGTGATGCTGTAAAAGCAGCATGCCCTTACATTTAATCAAACAACAAGCTTGCTACATGGTGTCATCAACAGGAAATTATCAGAAGTGGCACATATTCTCCAAGATTTTTCAGAGTTCTACTACAGACCTTTGGGGATTTTTTTGGAGATTTGCTAATTTTGCTGGAGACTCAAAATACATTAGATGGATTTTCTGCAACAAAACATTTAAAGGCTCCAGCAAAATATGCCTTTGAGTCAGTCCTGACTCCTGGTAACCCAGAAGCTCCTGAGCTTTCTTGGCAGTGTCCCTGAAAGTAGATTACCAGGCCTTTCTTCTGAGGCAATGGAGAGTTAAGTGACTTGCCCAAGGCCACAAGCAGTGCTAGTGGGAATTGAACCCTGGTTGTTTGGTTTTTAAGTCAGTGTTCTAACCACTAGGCTACTCCTCTGCTTGAAAAATATATGTTTCATGAAACCATGAATTTCAGCTTCAACTGTTAAAAGATACATAAAACTGGAAAAGGAAAGAAGTGGAATGCACTGGGGAAAGGGGAGAAGCTCCATTTTAGAAAGCCAATTGAAAAATGAGAGAGATGAAAAAGTAAGTGGAAACAAGGAGTTGATACTACCAATGAAGATAACAATACAAAAACACAGCAAAGTTGTAGTGACTGGTTAAAAAGAGAAGAAGAAAGCAAAAGTTAATTAGAATTAAGGGACAGAAAGGTGAGATTTTACTTACCTAATAATTTCCTTTCCTGGAGTACTGCTAGACCAGTCCAGACCAGTGGATTGTTCCAGCCGTCAGAAGATGATAAGAGACAAACTACCAGGAACTTACAGTGACACCATTGCTAGTAGCTATACTCGTGCAGCTAGGGGCATGTTTCAGTATTAGTAACCAAGCATATGGTTGTTGTTGTGTGCCATCGTGTCAATGCTGACTCCTGATGACTCATCAAAAGCCCATAAACAACTCAAAGAAACCCCAAACCAATACAAACCTCTTGAGGATAGCACAAAAGGCAAGGAACAAGCCAGTACTTGTAGCACTATATAAATAATTACACAGGTACACTAAAAAAATTTTTTTTTAAACTGCCTCTAATGTTTCGATTGATTTTTATGTTTTTTGGTGCGCTGAATCCAAATCTGGTAACCAATTTGCTCCATCACGTACAGATTTTTTGCTACATTGGGTTAGCAGTTTGAGGTGAACGTTTCAGATTGAGTGCGATAGAGATAAAAGTTTCTTGGATGAATTCTTTATACTAATTGTTTAGTAGTTATTCAAATAAGAATAAAGAAAATTGTAACAAGGCAGCACATAAGAATAATGTCAACAAAACACACTGTGATGGTAGCAAAATTGTCTGCACTTAAAACAGCCACATACATGTGCACAAACATTGAGCATATAAGAGTGAGGTTAGACACAAAGCAAAGCAAAGAAATGTGCAAAAAATGTTGTACAGGTATGTATGTAAGAATAGAAAACGCAAACCGCACCATTGCAATACATGAAGACAAACACCCGATGGTGTGAAAATAAAATTCTAATAAATGAGATCCGACACTGTGGTAATAACTAGCAAATTTTATTTCAAAGTTTAGTAAAAACACGATATTTGTCAACACAGTTTAGATTTTAAAGTCATTCTTGGGTCAATCAATCTCCTGGTGGGCCCGTTTCTTCTTCCCCCGAATGCTTCTCTTGGTGCGCTGCTTGGCGTATTTTTCATCTGGGGTTTCCCGCAGCAGCAACCAGCAGAAATCAGCCATCATAGTGGTGTTCCATCTTCCTTGGAACCTTCTCTCTGCGTCCTTGATGTCCTGGTGAAACCTTTCACCTTGTTCTTCACTGTACGCCCCCATGTTTTCGGGAAAGTAGTTCACATGGGAGTGCAAGAAATGGACTTTCAGGCTCATGTTACAGCCTTGTTCTTTGAAGGCATTGAGCATCCTGGCAACAATATCCTTATAGTTCTCATCCCGCCTGTTCCCCAAGAATTTGAGAACAACATCCTTGAAGGAATCCCAGGCTTCTTTTTCCTTCTCAGACATTGTTTCAGCGAATGCTCCATCTGAAATGAGTTTCCTTATATCAGGGCCAACAAACACTCCTTCCTTTAGCTTTGCTTCAGAAAGTCGGGGGAACTTTGAGCAAAGGTACCGAAAGCACTCACCATCTTTTGGAAGGGACTTGATGAATTGCTTAATGAGACCCAACTTAATGTGGAGAGGTGGTAATAGAATTTTATCATGAGGTACCAAGCTCTCATGAAGAACATTTCTCACCAAGAAGAAGATACAGCTGCCTTTAGGATCTCTGCACCAAAAGCAACATCTTTCCTGGAACAGACATCCAACCAGTAATCTTGGACAAATGTAGAGAGGGAGGAACAAGTCACTACACAACAAATGTCAATTGGGGTAACTGCACTCCTCTCAGCCCAGGACAGTTTGCATCCGAGTGGAATGCACCCTTAATCCTACGAGAACAGGTCAATTTTACAACAGATATGTAGGCCGAGGCTACCACCTCCTTTATCCAGTGTCCTAAGGTTGCTTTAGATGCCGCTTCACCTTTCCCTGCATAAAGCATGAACAACCTATCAGACGGCTGGAATGAATTGGAGATCTTGATGTATCTGAGAAGCATCTTCCGTACACCAAGCTGTCCTTCCCCTTACACTGTTCTGCGGAAAATGATGAGAGGAAAACCACCTGGTTGACATGAAAAGCAGACACTACTTTGGGCAGAAAAGAAGGGGCCAGATGGTTGGAAATGGTCTCTTCTGAGAAGGTCACACACAAGAGATCCTGCAACTCAGAAATGCAATCTGCTGAGCAGATCGCAACTAGAAAGTCAGTTTTGAGGGAAGATCTTTAAGCATAGCCCAGGTACTGACTTCAGACTTGAAGAACCAGGTTCAAGTCCCAAGGTGGCACAATTAACCATATGGGAGAATGCATTGCCACACTCCTTGAAGAAAGCAGGCAAAGTCCAGATTGTGAGCTGGCTTGCTACCGGCTCACAAAAATATGCCAAGGTCACTATGTACTGCCTCAGGGAACTGAAAGGCAGTCAACTGTCATAACCCTCCTGTAAATCTGCTTTCATAGGCGCTAGGTCACGCCTGCGGCACCAGTCCTCAAACAGGCACCACACCCACACATACGACAGGTGGATGGAGCCACACTTCACCTTCAAGAGCATGAAGATAACCACAGAAGAATAGTCCATACGCCTCATATGCCACCTTTCAAGGGACAAGATGTAAGCGAGAAGGGGGCCAGGGCATCCATCAGGACCAGTCACTGAGCAGCAAACCCTGTCCTGTGTTCGGCATAGGGGCTGCCTGGACAGAATCTTCACGAGATTTTCAAACCAGGGTCTCTGCAGCCATTTAGTGTGAGTAGAATATCGAGGCCTAGGTGGCCTTCTATATGGTGAATCACACCGCCAATGAGGGGCCATGGAGAAAGCATAGCAGGAAAGGAGTTAAATAGCTTCCAAGGGCAAGGCTGCACCAAGGCATCAATGCTCCTGGACCTAACTTCCTTGTGGTGACTAAAACTCCTCTCCAATTTGGCATTAATCTGGAATGCCATCATATCCATCCTGGGATGCCCTCACCTATCCACTGGAATACTGATGAATCTAACTCCCATTAATTTGGATCGAGGGTGTGCAAACTGAGATGATCTGTCTTGACTGTGCTGTGTTAAGAGTGCCAGCAGGTGCCGCTCTGCCCAGGGGAACAGCAAGCTCATCTTTACAGCAACGTCTGCACTCTTGGTGCTCCCCCCTGCCTGTTAACACATGGCATTGTCTGAGACAATCTGAACTACTCAGCCTTGGATGAGGTGGTGAAAGTGCATGAGGGCTACATGAATGGTCCTCTTGTAGAAGTCAGCATCAAGGTGATTTATGGGCCACCTCATGCCTGCTCCATTAGCACTGAGCTGACTGTCCCAAGCAATCAGCATCCCCCCCCCCCAAGTCTTAAAGGCTGGCATCTGATGTCAAGGAGCCACTGAGGATTCTCCAGGGGCATATCCTTCTGCAAGATGTAGGGCTGGTACCACTATCCTAGACTACTTACCACCCATGGGAGGAGGGGAAGTCTGATCTTGAAGTCCTGAGTATGAGGCACTAACTCTATCATGGCTTCCATCAAACTCAGTATCTGAAGATAATCCCAAATCATGGGTGCACACTGTCACCGAAAGGGTAGGGCGCAGGACAGGAAAGTACACGCTGAGAATAGTGAAGTGCAAGAAATGCTGCTGATTCTCCCAAATGGCAATGCAAAATTACACTTCCACCAGGTCCAGAAAAGCTAGAAATTCTTCCTGGCAGATGGCCTGAATGACTGATTTTAGAGTTGCCATTTGGAAGTAAGACATCTTCAAAGATGTATTGACGCCCTTCAGATCCAGGATCGACCAAAAGGATCTGTCCTTCTTAGGCAGGAGGTACGGACGCTAAGTGGACAAGATCATACATTGTATCTGCCAAAAAGGCTGCAGCCGACTCCAGCTTAGCTGAAGTGGAGTCTTTCAGGAACTATTACACCCATCAGAGAAGGGCAGGTGCCCTCAGACTGCCAGAAATGGCACCAGGATGGAAGTATGCTTACTAACTGCTGCCACTTGTGCATCTACCTTTGGAAAGCGCATCCCTGTATCATATCTACCTGAGGCAAACGTGGATAAAGCTTACTCATAAGTTCAGGGGGGCATCTGGAAAATTCCACTCCACAAACATCATACTCCTAAGGACTTCCAGAAAGGGAAAAGTCTTGGAGGGCTTATGGATCCTCTTGCAGGATGGGGTCCCCCTGCAGCTTTCCACCCTTGGTGGGACTGCCAATTTATTCATTTGATTTTAGATTCCACACTCTTTCAAAATCAGCGCGGTTTATAGAGAACAAGAATAAACGCTTTACATAGAACAGGTATCAAAGATCAGAACAATAAATGTCAGGTATTGCACTATAAACAATAAACATTTTACATTAAACAGGGGTGTCAACTTGGGTAGTAATAGGGAGAACTACCAACAGACTGGTTAGTGGACTTTGAGAAGTAGGGGGGTCTGAGCTAAGGCTGACAGGCAGGATCCATAGCATAGCTATGATATATGGTCATAATAGAATTGGAAAAGATGCATCTTTATTGCTTTCCTGAAGGTTGACAGGTTGGAAATGGAACAGATTGGAGCAAGGAGGGAATTCCAGTGAGTTGGTGCGTATAATGAAAAGGTTTGGTTCTTAGCAGCTTGGAAACTCTTTCATATTGCTGACGGGATGGTGAGTGTGTTTGTCATGTTTGTTCTCATTCTATTGAGATTGTGGAGAGATTATGTAGGATTTTAAATGTCATCAAGAGGACTTTGTAATTTAGGCGGCTAGCTATTGGGAGCCAATGCAATTGTCTTGGGATGGGTGTCACATGTTCAGATCTGGAGGCTCCATACAGAGTTCGGGCTGCAGTGTTCATGGCCATTTGCAGAGGTTGAAGTGTGCAGCCTGGCAGGCTGTGGAGAATGATATTTGCATAGTCAAAGTGTGGAATACGGTGCGGAAGACATAGATGACGGAGGGTCCTTATTTTGTGGTATACTGCTTTGGTAATGTTATTTATGTGTGTTTCCATACTCAGGTGCTGGTCCAGGGTGATTCCTAGATAATGCACTTCCTGTTTCACCTTCAGCGCTGCATCTTTTACCTGTAGGGAAGATGGTGGTATGAAGGTTGGATCTTTTGTGATAACACTTCAGTCTTCTTACAGTTCACTCTCAGGTTGTGCGTATAGAGCCAGTCTGAGACTGCATTAAAGCATTCTGTAATTCTGGTGTAATTGGGAGAATGGGGTATAAAGTAGTACATCATCGGCATAGATGTGGTATAGTGTGCTGTATGATTGGATTATAGCGCAGATTGGCTGGATGTAGATATTGAAGAGCAAGGCAGATACTTAGCTGAAGAGAAATCACAACTTGAGAAATCAGAGCAAACAATTCATCTCTCCTGAAGAGGCAGGCAATCAGGGGGTCCTCCTGCTCCTCATTCAGAGGAGAAAGCTCACCCTCTTCTTCCAGAATGGACTCCCCACCAGAAGTACCATTGTCCAAGTCATCATCCTGATCAGAGGAGATGAGCAAGCGTATCTTGGGGCAGCCTCCAGATTCTCCTGAAAGGTCCTGTGCTGAATTAGTTTCTCTGGTAGAATTGAGGCCTGGTCCTGAGCAGAACTATCCAGGAACCTCTCCCAACTGAGTGGAGGGATTAAGTAGCATCTGGGAAGGATCTTGAACTGTGTCCACACTGCCCTGCCAAAAAGCTGGAAAAACTAGAAAATTACATCAAAAAGGGCCTTGCCTCTTGAGAAGCCAGTGCTGGCCCAGCACCCCCAGTTGCTGCAAGCTCACTCTCCCTCCTTGGCTGTGCTAGGTTAGCAGATGTGAGGGGACTGCCTGGGACTGTGGCCTGCATGATGCAAAGAACTAGCAGCCATTTCCATACTAGGCACACCCTCTGCGCTTGAAGAAAGCAAAGTTTCAGATTACTGCATCCTTGCAGGGGCCATGGGATCCTCCTCCTCTGAAGCCACCCCCGCTGGATCCTCCTCCAAAGCCACCCCTGCTAGATCCAAGGCAAATCTGTCACAGAGGGCTTCCATAACTCTGACCCAATGCTTGTCAAATGAGAAGCAGCATCTCTTTTGAGTCAGCATGCATCCCTGAGGGGTGTGGAAAGAAAGAGTTAATGAGAGACTGAAAAGCTAAAATCTAAGAAATAACAAATTGCTGACAAGGTCTTCAGACTAATTAATGAACCTAGTCAAGCATGTAGCATGACTGTGTCTCCAGGAGCTATCTGCAGGAACTTACATGCCAATAAGATGAGGTATTCAAGGTTGGCAAGGTTTAAGGTTGGCAAATGTTTGTTTAAATCATCTGTAAGTTTTGATGCATCTCCTATATGTCAGAGCTGCTGCAATGGAATTTAAAGAAAGCATTCCGTTTGCCTGCAAAATAATAAAAATAAAGCTCAAGCAGACAGGTGCTCACCACAAAACCTTTCTAAAATTGTAATGGCAGAGAAAATTATGTTTTGCAGGATAGGGGGCCAATTGGTGCCATGGAGAGGCTGTGGGAGCATGCTTGCCAGCTCCCAGGTCTCCCGCGGCATCGGGAAGCCTGCTGGGGGTGAGGCCATGGTGACTGATCATGATTATGCCACATTTGGTTCCCAAAATGACTCTGGGCACATTGGGCAGGCACGGGGAGATAAGCCCAAGGCTCCCTGTGCTGCCCCAGAGCCCAGCCACCTGAAAATTTGAAGTTGTGCCAGCCCGAACCCAAGCATGCCCGCGCATGTGTGATTGTGCAATTGCATATGCACAAGTGTACTTTGGGTGAGGGACAGGGACCGGCAAAAGGAGCCAAAGCCAGGAAACAAGAAATAAATGTAGATTAAAGGGGAAAGAGCAGTTCGAGATGCCTGGACATGAAGAGCGAACAGAGAGGAGTGGGCGCTGCATGGAATGACCTCTGACGCCAGCAAGGACCCAATAAAAGCTGGTCCCTGTGAGAGCTTTACAGGAGAGAGAAGTCTGAGGTACCCAGACATGGAGAGCGGATGGAAAGGAGCAGGCACTGCGCGACCATTGATTCCAGCAAGGACCCAATAAGAACAGGCCCCTCCAAGGCATGCAGCCTTTGGCATTTGGCCATGATGTGCCTAAAGGGCGTGCCGCAAGGGGCTTGTCTGGCTCCTTGTGTGTCCCTTAGGGGTACTGAGGGAGCATCGGGGGAGGGGGCGGCAGTTGTCTCGGCTGCATGTGTCCTTTGGGGAAATGTAAGAAGAAGTTGTTTGCTTTGTCTGGTGTGGTGTGTGGCCTGATGGATAAACATTTCCCACATAAAGGAGCAGTAACACCTCTACTTTCATCTCAGCTGGGAGCTTCTTTGAGCTCCCCAGACTGCACTCCACCCCCTCACCCAACAATGACTACTCCACCTTCTACTATTGTCAATGAGGTACCATTACAGCAGAGTACCCCTCAGTCATCTACTGTGGTGTTCAAGTCTGTGATTTGGTCTTCCCCCTGTAGATGAAGCTAGTGAGGTTCCGGTAAAACAGGTTTCTTTATCTGATGTGTAGAGAGTTGTTACACATGCTGAGAGGACTCAGGTATCTATTGTTTCCCAGCAGTGCCACTTTTCATAGGAGACGGTGGCTCGACTGGGTGCAATGGAAGAATGGATGGATTCATTATCAAATTCAGTTCTTAAATTATATCCCGGTGAAAAGCGGGTTATAAATACAGTTAAATAAATAAATGTGAAATGCAATGTGCCTCTCTTCAGGCTCTAAATACCTCTACTGTTAAGGATAGTCTCTTAATGCATCATAGAATGAAGTCCTTTGATAATATGTTTAGATTAAAAATATTAGATTTTTTTCCTTTTCATTGATTGCTTTCTGGTGAAATACTAACCTTCCATTACCTCAGAAAAATCCAAGTTATCAATATCCCTGTTTAATGTACATTGCAAAGTTTAAGTTACAATGTAAACCACTTTGACTGAAAATGATAAAACGGTATAAAAAACCCCTGTTAAATAAATAAAAAATAAATTATGTTTACCGAATGCTGATTCTATTGTTCTGTCTAAGTGGTTCTATCTTACTGATAGGAGGTTGTCTGATGAACCCTCGGGAAGCTTTGATATCCAGAAGTCACATGCTGATTTTAATTTGACCCAGTTTCTAGAGGATTCACAGGACAGGACAATATCCCAACCACTAGTAGCTTCCTTTATGACGGAACAGGATAAATTACCAGTTTTGAAAAGTTACTTTAAAACTAAAGATGTTTCTTTTTGTGGTGCTATTTCCGGATGTTTCCAAGGCCACACAACTAAGGAGGAGGGCTTTTTTGGCCCTCAAGACTAGGGTGTTGGCCTTGGGGCATCCTTCTTTTTTTGTAAGAGCTTGGTTGCACTACAAGGGAACAGTTTTGTTTTTTTAAGATCCCTTAGAGTTAGAGGCTTCATTAGCCGAGAAGGAAAGGCAGGTGCAGGTTGATGGAGTTAGGTGGTACAAATTAAATTGGTCAATAATAGTGAATGTTTTTTCTCCTTGATTTCCTTGGTTAAGGAGTGTTCCCTTTTCTTTATTTGGCTGTTATCTCCTTGAAATGTGGGCTGCATTTGTTGTAGAGTTTCTGGATTTATTCCGAGTTTAGTTTCTTTATAATTGTTTTGTATGATTGTATACTTCTTTGTAACATTATACTGAAACGCCAATTTAAAAAAAAAGAAAGAAAGAACTGTAAACTAAAGTTAAACTAAGGCATTTAAAGCAAAATACTATACTCTGGGCAGAAAACCAGTTGATAAAGCTAGAGGTGGAACAGCCCAAGCTTCTTAGAGGTAGGAGAGATTTAGACACATCAGAACTGACAATAAAAGCTATGAATGCTTCTTCTGTTTCATTCTCAGAGGAGAATTTGATGATTATTACTCTTCAAAGCCTTACATCTTCTCTTGAATGAATGGAGAAGAAACAAGATATATATTCTGGAGCTAAGACAAGACAACCTTGAGAATTTAATTCAAATTTTACTGGCAAGAGTTCATCTGAAACAGGGAGAGAGGAATCAATTTTATATGCTTTGGTTGTGGTGAACCTGGCCGTATTAGACAAAATTGCCTTTGTGAAAAAGAGAAAACTCTGGGAAAGAGAACTTTAGTTGATGAACCCAGAAAAGCTATGTGTATGACAACAGGGGTTGTGCCAGAGAAGAATGCTGGTTCAAAAGTAGTCTAAGATCAAGAAAGATCTTCTACTTCTGCAATCATGTATCAGAATGCAAATGGAAAATATTCTCAGAGACATATAACTGGAAAGAGTCCTGTGATCGAAGCAAAAATCAATGGTGATTGCACTTTGTGTTTCCTTTATACAGGATTGGATGTAACAAGAGTGACAGAAGAATTTTTCAAGAAGAATTTCCAAAGTGAAAGAATTGATAACGCAAATTGGATTAAATTAACCACTGTTAATGGGAACAGGCAACTTTGTAAAGGAACAGGTTATATTTGGTTGACTTTAATTTTACTATGCTCTTCATGGGATTTGGTCTTCATGGTATTTGGTCATTGACAATATACAGGATGATGTTTATGTTGTGAGTGTGGTGGGGGCATAAGGGGGTGGGTCCGAAGTGGAGGGTGAAATGGTGGGTCTTGAGGAGCTTGTAGAAGGTTAGGAGATCAGTGGTGTTTCTTAGGTGATCAGACAGGGAGTTCCAGGTTGAGGGGGCATATAGCTCAAAAGATCTGGCGCAAGGCTGTTGGGTGCTTTTTGTTATTGTTTGGGGTGTGGTCAAGGTGTTCATGGTAGAGGATATCCATAGTCTGTTCGTCTGAGGTGCTGTAATGAGGGAAAGAAGCTAAGTGGATTATTGGTGATTAAGAGCTTTATGTATTATCAGAAGGATTTTGTAGAGTATTTTGCTTTGCAGTGGGAGTCAGTGAAGATATTTGAGGATGGGGGTGATGTGCTCATGCCTGGAGGCTCCTGTGATGGTCCAGGCTGACATGTTGAGTGCTGTTTGTAGAGGATGGAGCATTGATTTTGGGACTCCATGGTATATTGAGTTGCAATAGTCAGCATGTAGGGCCGAGCAAAAGTCTCATGGGGCGAGGAGAGGGCAGAGGTGCTGTCGGGTTCAGGTTTTGTAGTAGATTGATCTTGCTGCATTTGATATTTGTGTTTTTAGGATGAGGTGGCTGTCAAGGGTGATTCCCAGGTACTTTACTTCTGGTTTGACTTGGATTTCTGTGTAGTGGATTGAACTGCTGGTTGGGGATTGCGGGTTGAGAAGTAGTCTGCTAGTTGTTGAGGGGTGATGGTTGTTGGTTGTGTTGTTGGGGGGTGATTTCATAAGTTTATTTACAAGAGAAAACAGTTCTCTTGGGTAACTGAATGATCTTTGAATTAGTTTTGTGTAATAGATTTGTTTTGAGTGGTTTGTAGCTTGGTTGTATTATCTTAGAAGGGTCATGTAGTAGGTTTGATCTGCGGGTCATTTGCTAGGTTTCTCCATCTGCGTTCTTGTTTCCTTAGTTGGAGTTTGAGCTTTCAGAGGTCAGGGGTGTACCATAGTGTCCGTATGTGAGCAGTGTTGTGAAGATGGGTTGAGGTTGAGGCTGATTCGCTGATAAGTTGATTCCATGTGTCGATTTATTTATTTATTTTTATTTATTATTTATTTAAAGTTTCTTATATACCGCGCTATTCATCATCAGCGCGGTTTACATAGAACAAAACAATCTCAAATGTACTGAGATTGTTTTGTTCTATGTAAACCGCGCTGATGATGAATAGCGCGGTATATAAGAAACTTTAAATAAATAATAAATAAAAATAAATAAATAAATTGATAGCAGAGTCTAGGTCTTGCATTTCTGTGTTGAGAATTGGGGAGATGTGAGCGAGGAAGGAGTCTTTGTTGAATTGTCTGAAGCAATTCTTGAGTAGTTAGGGGTGTAGTTTGTTTATGGGAGGTGCTGAGGGGCAGCTGAAGATTGCTATCTTGTGGTTGGACCAGGGTACTGGGAGAGTTTGGGTTGGTGGGGGAGAGTCAATGTGGGTAGGGTTGTTACTGGTGAAGATGAGGTTGAGGGTGTAGCCTTTGCAGTGAGTGGGGGAACTTCATGATTTGCGTAAAGTCCATTGCCGCCATGGCTTTCAAGAAGGCTGTTGCTTATTTGGTTGTGGTTGACTGGAGGTTGAGGTCTTCTAGGAGGGTGAGAGGTTTGTGTTTCGTGTTGTTTTCAAGGGTGATATGGAGCAGATCAGAGAGGTCATTGGTTGGTGTTGATGGGGAGCGATAGACAAGGCAGATGGTGAGTTGTTTGTTTGAGATGGTGAGTGTGTCTAGCAATGCAGTGGACTCAGCAGTTGTCTTGGTGAAGTTTAGGTCTGAATTGGCGAGGATGAGGACACCGCCCTCTTTTCTGTGAGTGTGTGGAGAGTGGAAAAGGCTGTAATTTGGGGTCGGATTTTATTTAGGAAGATTGTGTCCGTTTCTGTGAGCCAGGATTCTGTGATGCAGAGGATGTCCAGATTGTGGGTGAAGAAGAGATCTCTTATGGAAGTGATTTAGTTCTTCACTGAGCATGCGTTGATGAGGGCACAGTTGAGGGATACTGAGGTGAGGGGTTTGTTTGTGAGAGGGGGTGAGGTGTTGCATGTTGGGATTGTGATGAGGTGTTGTGTGTTGCGAGTGCAGAGGAGGGGGTGGTTACAGGTCTCAGAAGTGCTGGGAATGGATTTGTGGAAAGTGACATTGAAAAAGCAAAATTGCTAAACAAATACTTCTGCTCTGTTTTTACTAAAGAAAATCCCGGAGAAGGACCATCTGTGACTCCCAAATATAAAAATGGGAATGAAGTAGATACCACACCATTCACTGATGATGATGTGTTAGAACAATTTGCAAAACTGAAAGTGAACAAGGCCATGGGACCGGTTGGGATACATCCCAGGATACTGAAAGAGCTCAGAGAGGTTCTTGCAGGGCCATTAAAGGATGTTTTCAACAGATCCTTGGAAACAGGAGTAGTTCCTCAGGACTGGAGAAGGGCGGATGTGGTACCTCTTCACCAAAGTGGTGACAAGGAAGAAGTGACAAACTACAGGCCTGTGGGCCTTACCTCGGTGGCAGGAAAAGTAAAGGAGGCGCTTCTGAAAGAGCGAATAGTGGACTTTCTCAAAACCAATAGGTTGCATGATCCGAGGCAACATGGTTTTACCAAAGGAAGATCTTGCCAAACAAACCTGATTGAGTTCTTTGACTGGGTGACCAGAGAACTAGATCAGGGGGATGTCATCTACCTGGATTTCAGCAAAGCCTTTGATACTGTTCCTCATAGGAGGCTTATCAATAAACTCAGTAGTTTGGGGATGGGTTCCAAGGTGGTGAAATGGATCAGAAATTGGTTGACTGACAGACGACAGAAGGTGATGGTAAATGGAGCTCACTCGGATGAAAGGAGGGTGATTAGCGGGGTGCCCCAGGGTTTGGTCCTGGGCCCGGCACTGTTCAATGTATTTGTGAGTGATATTGCTGAAGGACTGCATGGAAAAATCTGTCTTTTTGCAGATGACACAAAAATTTGCAACAGAGTGGACTCCCCTGAGGGAGTGGATAACATGAGGAAAGATCTACAAAAGCTGGAAGAATGGTCTAATGCTTGGCAGTTAAGATTTAATGCAAAGAAGTGCAGTGTCATGCACTTGGGAAGCAGAAATCCAGGGGAAATGTACGTGATAGGGGGCGAGAGATTGGTGTGCACGGACCAGGAGAAGGACCTTGGTGTGATTATTTCTGCGGATCTCAAGGTGGCAAAATAGTGTGACAAGGCGGTGGCAAAAGCCAGGGGGATGTTGGATTGCATACAAAGAGGAATTATCAGCAGAAAGGAAGAGGTACAAATGCCACTGTATAAGTCACTGGTGAGGCCTCACTTGGAATACTGTGTTCAGTTTTGGAGACCAAAGGATATAAAAAGACTGGAAACTGTTCAGAGGAAGGCGACCAAAATGATTTGGAGCCTGTTTCAGAAGCCTTATGAGAAGAGACTTGAAGACCTAAATATGTACACTCTGGAGGAGAGGAGGGACAGGGGAGATATGATTCAGACCTTTAAATACTTAAAGAGAAATAATGAACAAACAAACCTCTTCCAAAGACAGGGAAGCTGTAAAACTAGAGGGCATAACATAAAGCTGCAAGGGGGTAAATTGAAAGG
The DNA here is from genome assembly GCA_033557465.1 of Ichthyophis bannanicus. Classification (NCBI taxonomy): domain Eukaryota; kingdom Metazoa; phylum Chordata; class Amphibia; order Gymnophiona; family Ichthyophiidae; genus Ichthyophis; species Ichthyophis bannanicus. The sequence goes on from CM066031.1 coordinate 1,775,135,943, forward strand.
CAATGTCAGGAAATACTTTTTCACTGAAAGGGTGGTGGATGCTTGGAATGCCCTCCCGATGGAAGTGGAGGGGGTAAATACAGTGACAGAATTCAAAATGGCATGGGACAGACACAGTGGATCCCTTTACAGCAACAGGTTAAAATCAAAATAAACTTAACTAATTTCTCAACATACAGGGGTGTCCTACACGGAGCGGTGGGTTCACCCCTAAAACAAAGACATGGGGAGGGGTGGCCTGCACAGAGCGGCAGGTGCACCTACTCTTGTCATCTTACTGGGAGACTAGATGGACCATACTGGTCTTTATCTGCCGTCATTTACTATGTTACTATGTTACATGTTATATTGTAGGGAGAGGGATAAGGGGTGATGAGGAGAGGGAGAGGGAGCAGTGGGGGTTGGGTAGGGGTAAAGGAGGGAGTTTGAGGTGGAGGTGAAGATGAGTATGGCTAAGAGGGAGTTGATGAGGGCATACAGTTGAAGCATGTTGTTGTTCAGTTTGTTGGGTTTACTGCCTGACAGGTTGTGCTGCGTGATTATGTCTGAGGAGGGAACGGAGATGGAGCTCAACTCACCATTTGCAGGCGTCTTTACATACTGTTCTTTCTGGCAAGTCTGTGGAGTGAGAGAGCTGTTTGGTTGGAGCAGTGATTGTGGTACCATCCCTGCGAGTTGATTAGCAGTGTCTGATGGGCTGTTCAGGTTCGATAGAGTGTAGCCTCAGTCCACACCGAAGTGCCACACCAAAGCCCCTCTGGCAGGTCCCTCTGGCACAGGCCCGCTAGGCGTGGGTGTGCTTGAGCGCACTGAAAATTTCAATCTGGTGCTGCAGAGGCCCGACTGGCCTTAGCGGTGGGGAGTGGGGAGGAGCTTAACTGCCCGCTCCCTTGGGCTTCCAGAATCAGGGCCGGCCCATCCATTGAGCAAGAATGTTTTTTTGCACAGGGCCCCACACAAAAAACATCTTGCATCAGCGATCAGCCCAGCTAGATTTTAAAAAAAAAAATACAAACTGGCTGCTGCTGCCACTGCCACCGTGGCAGCGGCAGAATCGAGCACCCCACGGGGCCCCCCCTGCCCTGCAGAATCCTCCTTTCAGCATCAACACCCTCAGCGTCTGCTGCCCCACGGCAGGATTAACAGAGCTGCGAGAGGAGAAGCTCTCCCTTCGCGGCTCTGAAAAGCCCGCGCTTTGGGAGCTGATGCTGAAAGGAGGACTCTGCAGGGCAGGGGGGCCCCGCGGGTGCTCAATTCTGCTGCTGCCACGGCGGCAGCGGCAGCAGCAGCCAGTTTGTGGTTTTTTATTATCTAGCTGGGCTGATGGGGGGAGGGGGGTTAGGACTGGTAATGGGCTATGGGGGGGCCAAGACTGTAAGTGGGCTGATGGGGGGGTTAGGACTGGTAATAGGCTATGGGGGGTTAGGAAGGTAATGGGCTATAGGGGGGGCTAAGACTGGAAGTGGGCTGATGGGGGGTTAGGACTGGAAATGGGGTTATGGGGGGGTTAGGGCTGGACGTGGGCTGAGGGGGGGATAGGACTGGTAATGGGCTATGGGGGGCTAAGACTGAAAATGGGGTGATGGGGGTTAGGACTGGAAGTGGGCTGATGGGATTTGGACTGGTAAATGACTATGGTGGGGCTAGGACTGGAAATGGGCTGATGGGGGGTTAGGACTGGTAATGGGCTATGAGGGGGCTAAGACTGGAAATGGGCTGATGGGGGGGTTAGGACTGGAAGTGGGCTGATGGGGGTAGGACTGGTAATGAGCTATGGGGGGGTAAGACTGAAAATGGGGTGATGGGGGTTAGGACTGGAAGTGGGTTGATGGGTGGCTTAGGACTGGTAATGGGTTGTGGGGGGGGGCTTAGGACTGGTAATGGGCTATGGGGGGGCTGCTAGGACTGGAAATGGGCTGAGTGGAAGGGGGGCTTGAGCTGCAAATAGCTGATGGGGACGGGGCTTGGACTGGAATTGGGCTGAGTGGAAGGGTGGCTTAAACTGCAAATAGCTGATGGGGAGGGGGCTTGGAATGGAAATGAGCTGTGAGGGGAGGGAGCTAGGACTGGAAATGGGCTGAGTGGGGGGGGGCTAGGACAGGAAATGGGCTGATGGAGGGGCTAGGATAGGTTTGGAAATGGGCTGTTTGGGGGGTGCTAAGATTGGAAATGGGCTGACTGGAGGTTAGCTAGGATTTGACATCAGCTGATGTTGGGGCTAGGAAAGGACTAGAAATGGGCTGATGGGGGTCTGGGATTGGAAATGAGCTGATGGAGGGACTCGGATAGGACTGGAAATGGTCTGATGCAGGGACTAGAAGGGAGCGGATGCTGGGTGGGGCTGGAACTAGAAGGGAGCTGATGTTGGGGGAGGATTAGAATGGGATGGAGCTAGGAGAGTGAAATGGAGAGGGAAAAATATTTTGTGTGGGAGGGACGACAAATCTACAATTGGCCGGATATTGGGAGAGTAAGTGAGGATTGAGGATGGAGGGGTAAAATTTGAGTGGATGAAATAGGAATGAGGAAAGAGCAAAAGGAGAAAGATTAGTATGTTAAAGCAGATGTAGAGAGAGGATGGAAAAAAACTAGAAGAGAGAAGAAAGGACAAATGGACAGCAGACGATGGAGAGTTAGCAGAAGACACGAAGGAACCAGAAGAAAGTAGCTGGAACAATTGCAACTGAAAAAAAATGCACAAAAGGTAGAAAAATATCTCTTTATTTTGAATTTATTAACTGAAATATGTCAGCTCTAGGAAATGTGCATCATTAACCTCTGCGCTTTGTTTAGTACAAGAGGAAATTAATTTCTAGTTTTATTTCTACAGTGTTGTACATTCCAAGTTTGACTTTTGGGGTTCCCAGTTTAATTATTGTCTTCCTGTTTCTAAATTGTGATTCCTTGTTTGGTGATGGTCTATGTTCTGCATGTGTAACTGAGCTGAGGTATTCTGTTTATGTAATTCCTATTTGACATTGCTACTTGTTCTCTTTCCCCAGTAGGTCATGTATTGTTATTCTCTGAAATGTATTGGTTTAATATTTGCAGTGTTGCCTTTTGATTGGTAGGGTATGGTGCTTTGTGAGTCCTGGTAGTGCTGTTAGGATACAGCGGGTTTGCTATGGGTTCTAAATGGGCAGTGTTTGTAGTAGTTCCTAATATGCCTGGCGGTTGGCACTGGATTATAGTAATGTAGAAATCTTTTAGTCTTTCTTTATCCATACACTTATTAAGAGGCATGTTTACTAAAAGTTAGTGTATGGTAACATTATGCAAATGTTTATGCAAATGAGGCATCTTATGCAAATGAGGCCCCGCACTGAGTCTCCGCACATGGCCCCGCACCCCTCTTGGGCTGCCCCTGTCCAGAATTTCCAGTATTTCCAGACTTTTATCTCAGCTACAATATAGGAAAGAAACTGTAGAACAATTTGTGAGTGCAGAATTTGCAAAACTGACTGCAAGTCAAAGCGTAACAATGCTTTCTTTAACTGAGAGAGCTGATGAAGGTAAATGCCTTAAATTAGAGCCGGTGGAAAATTGTCAAGTAGCTGTTGTGCCAGGGAGGGGAAGGGGGAGCACTAGTGAGCCCGATAAAGAAGACTGCAGCTTAGAGTAGCTCTCTCTATCCTGCAACCCAAACCACAACCGACTTACCCCACAGGGTAAAAAGGTCCGGATAACGAAGATCAGCGATGCTTACCCGTGAGATCCGTTCCTGAGAAAATGGAGAGTCTCCTGTGCCATCCTGCTTGCTTCCATCACGCCATCCCATGAACCGGCTCTAATGTGTCGCTTCCACAACCCTCTAAGCAGAGGCTCAACCCGCTACCCCTCCCATTAAGCTCAGCAATCGAAGCGACCCTTTGGGATGTCAGGAGAAGAGGTATTCATGCCACTGTTCAGGGATAGATGAAGTGTATGTGTCCAGTTAATGAAACATCCCCGGCATTAACTCTCCGCCACAGTAACCTCTACTTCCTAACTCCACGATCTCTGCTGAAGACAGTTGCGATACTGCGTGATCTTATGTGGGGACCCAGGGAGACTGTCTACTTTGTGGGGATCTCGAGTGCTGCCATCCAAACAGTAGGGAAGATGAGCTGGTTAAATACCCGGCTATGGCTGTTTTAAAGTGAGAGATTGATTGCTGCTCCCTTCTGAAACGCATGTTTGGAATGCAGACGGACTTAGTGTTGGTGGGAAAATCGACTATCATAGGTTCTAGAGCTCGCTATCTAAGCCAATGCATGGAAAGAGTTTATAGGGCCAAATAGGCTCCAATGATGCCACACAAGAGTTAGATCCTATACTGACTTCTTGTATATCTACCTGAGAGGGAAGCACATAAAACAAAATACTCTCTGTGCCATACATTCCCTGATTGGGAATCTGACGGTGAGTGTTAGCAGATATGTGCCGCCATTCTGAGGCATGTGATATACCAGGGTAGCCAGCTTAATCTGAATTGTGAAGAGGCCCCACTATTCGCGGAGCTGCGGCAACGGAGAGTTGTAAACATTGCTAATTACCACCAAATGATCCTCCTGTTCAGTGGCAAGCCTGGTGCAGTAGTCAGCGAGTAGCCCAGGTATGTCCAACTTCGAACAGGTCGTGATCTATTTTGTCCAGCCAAAAGTGCCGGTGATCTACCACCATGAAAATTAAGTTTCAAATTAGTTTCAAATTAAATTTTAACCCAATAAAGTTGGAGGATTCTCCCCCCCCCCCATTTTAATGAACCTTCTGTCATTTACTTGAATGTGATCAGCTGTTAAGCAAATTAAGCAAAAACAAAACAGAGAGATGAAGATCCAGTAAGAACTGCGAGGGGAAATGGAAAGTACATTTTTTTCTTAAAGTTTTATTGCGTAATAACTTTCTTTAACTGTCTTAATAACTTTCTTTAACTTTTATTAAGCAATTTGTGTTAAATTTAGGTTGATCCAGGCTGATCTTGCACAATCTTTACTATTTCACTCTTGCTCATTAGTGAGACGTCTGAGCCTGCATTTCATCCACCAGCTTTTTGAAGTTGGGTGAATATTGCGTGAGGGCCAGTCTCAGGGAATCCTGGAGATGTTCATCTGTCATGTTGGAACGTTGTGTACTCTGTCATTTTCAGATGGGAAAATGCAGATTCACACAAATAAGTTGAACCGAAACAGGAGTGTACAGCTTCACTGCATCTTCTCAAGTTGGGAAATTTGTCTCCAGGCACTAGCTTCCAAAACGAATCTTGCTCAGCACGGGTCTTGAGAAAAAAGTCATTTTTAAGGGTTAATATTTCATTTTCAAGAGATGGCTTGTTCAATGGGTAATTTTTACTGATAGCAGCTGCAGTTTCTTTAATGTTCACATCTACTTTGAATGGGTATGACAAGTACTCCACAACTGTTCCAATTTTTTGGAAGTCGCAGAATCTATTTCTGAATTCCTGGATAACAGAACAGATTTCTGTTACATACTTCTCGTTCTGAAAAACAAAATGTGGATATTGTCCCAGATGGTCCTGCGTATTAGGAAAATGATCAAAAGTGTTGTTTGCAAGGTCAGTCATCAATATTAGCTCAAATTTGCTCTTGTAGGATGAAACTGTACTCATCATCTCGCCAATGCATTTGTTTTTACCTTGTAGTTCAAGGTTCATATCACTTAGTTTTCCTGTAAAGTCAGCGAGAAATGCCAGATCACATAACCACTCCTCATCTTCCAACTCTGCTTGGTCATCTCCCCTCTTCTTCAAAAATCTTCTTATTTCATTCAGCAAATCACGAAATCTTTGCAGAAATTTGTGCCTACTTACAGGGGCGGCCAAAGGGGGGGTGCGGGGCCATGTGCGGAGACTGGGTGCGGGGCCTCATTTGCATAAGGGGCCTCATTTGCATAAATATTTGCCATACGCTAACTTTTAGTAAACATGCCCCTTAATGAGTCTATGGATAAAGAAAGACTAAAATATTTCTACATTACTATAATCCAGTGCCAACTTCCAGGCACATTAGGAACTAATACAAACACTGCCCATTTAGAACCCATTATAAGCAAACACCCCTGGAAACCAACCCCAGAAACGTTACAAAATATTTGATTTCCCTATCTACCTTACTATAGGAACTGAACCCACACCCCAGGTAAAGATTATTTTTTTGTCGGATCGCTCACCATGAAAAGAAACATTTCTTCTCTCGAAGTGAGGCCTCCTTTTAATCAATTTAAAAAAAGACTGAATACCACGGTCAAAATTAGACCAAACAACACCTGTTGCTGTCCACAACTTCCAGTTGAAAAAGGCTTCTCCAGGCTATAGTATGATGGAATACTTTACATCGTCATTAATCACCCCACCTTGCCCCAGCAACAACAAGGAAAAGAGTCACTTAGCTGATTCCTCATAGGAAGAAATCTTCACATTCATCCTGTACTCCAAGGGACCAGCTCCAAAATGCACTCCCAGCAGGATTCTCGCGACACTGACAGTGTTTCAAGCCGCTTCTCAGCTCTTACAGCTCTTCCTCAGGCGAACGAACCCCACCGCAAATCAGTTCCAATTAAATACTGACCAGAGGATGACGTCAAAAGCAACGCTTATAATTTGAAACCCGAAACTCCTCCCACAAAAAATCACAAGTGCAGGCTCCACCAATCAATGTCCACATTCATGCCTTCTGGTGCCATAGACCCCAAACGATAGATCCATTGCTGTTTTTGACGCTGTAATCTTGCCTGGCGATCACCCCCCCTAATTGACTGCGGAATCACTTCCAAAATCTGCCATCGCAAATCATTAAATTGATGGCCAGCCTGCTGACAATGAGGCACCAGAGGGGCAGAATCTTGCCGAGCATTACTCCGTGATCGGTGCTCCAGCAACCGCTTCCTAATAGGCCGTATTGTTCGTCCTACATACTTTTTTAAGCAAGGACAGATCAAAAGATAAACAACAAAAGCCGTTTGACAATTAGAAAAATGTTTAGAAGTATATCGAATTCCTGTATTAAGATCATCCCAGCTAATACCTTCCAGTGTTGTGGCACAAAAATCACACTCACCACAAGCAAAATGTCCTTTCTTTGAAACTTGAACATCCTGACCATAGGTGTCTGTGTGTACTATTCAATTGGCAATTGTCCGCGTTCTCCGATAGGCAATCATCAAAGGTTTTTGAAAACAAGGGTGCCATGACAACATCCCCCAGTGCTTTTTCAATATGTGCACTACCTGAGCCGCTCTGGGAAAGAATGGAACTACACCAATGACCCTATTTTCATTTTTTTTATTTTTATGAACAGGGGAAGAATCATCATCCCACCAATCCGGGTGGTTATATAAAGCTCTTTTAAAAGCTGTCCGTAGCAATGATTCATGGTAACCCCTTGCTAATAAACGTTGGGTCAAATCCCGTGCATGCAAACGATATTGTGCACTTGATGAACAAAGGCGACGAATTCGGAGAAACTGACCGAAAGGCAATCCTCTTCGAAGAGTGGGAGGATGAAAACTAGTGTATTTCAGCAGTACATTCCGCTGAACCGATTTTCTATATAGAGTGCTCTGTAAGGAAGACCCTTGTATGTAGAGTAATAGGTCTAAATACTCAATTTGATAACTATCATATTTGGGAGTAAACTGTAAGTTGGTATCCAAAGAATTTATCCACAAAAAAAATTGCTGAAGTGATGCCACAGACCCAGTCCAGATGAAAAATATATCATCCAAAAAACGCCTCCAAACCAAAATAGTTTGAAACCCCTCAGACCCATATATACATTTTTCTTCAAAATCCACTACATATAAGGATGCTACTGACGGAGCTACTGTGGCCCCCATTGCTACCCCAAATTTTTGATGGTACAGCTGGCCATTATACATGAAATAATTTTGATTTAATACCAATTTCAATAAATCCAATACAAACTCCCGAGGTATACGCACAGGAGTACTCCACTCCAAACGAGCCAGAACATTATAAGCTTCCAATTGGGGAATGTTCGTATATAAGGAGACCACATCCAATGTCACTAAAATAGATCCCTGAGGGATATGTAGCTTGGATACCAAAGACAAAAAATGAAATGAATCTTTCACATAGGATCGAAAAGATTTCACCAATGGCTGGAAAAAATGGTCAGAAAATTTTGACAAAGGTTCAAGTACCGAATTTCTGCAGGAGACTATCGGTCTCCCTGGAGGATCCACTATCGATTTATGCACCTTAGGGACCATATACATAACACCGGATGGGCAGAATTTAAAAACTCAAATTCTTTTTTAGTAATCAAGCTGTGTTCTACTGCTTCCGTAGTAAGTTCCTTAATAATTCGTTGGAGTTTTTCGGTAGGGTCTAAGGTCAATCGCGAATAATATTTATCATCTGCCAAATGTAATAACATTTTGTTATGGTAATCCTCATTTTTCATAAGCACAATTGCTCAAGCACAAGCTACATATCCCTCAGGGATCTATTTTAGTGACATTGGATGTGGTCTCCTTATATGTAGCTTGAGGGCTAGTGTAAATGTCTGCACCTTATCTTAAGTGATACATGGCACAAAGCTGCTAACCAATCTGATCCGCCTATCTACCCACACAATCCAAAATAGCAAACATCGATATAGTGTTTTTCAGCTGCCCCCAAATTCCTCCCCCTCTCCCTCCCCCCAGGCTTGAAAGTGATATTTGATACCTTTTTATTGGATTAATGTAAAACATTTTTGGAGTAGCTTTCAAAGGTTAAAACCTTCCTCTTCAGATGAGGATAGTATCACTGTCCTGTTCAGATACTGTGCTGACCTGAAAAAGACCTGACCTTTGAAAGCTAGTCTAAAAATATATTGTTAGTCCAATTAAAAGGTATTACTTTATTTTCCTTTTTTGTTTCTCTTTTTCTTTAACTACCATTAAAGTAGACTAACTTGGCTATCCAGGGCTGGCACAACCATTAGACTAACTAGGCGGCCACCTAGAGTGCCAGCCCTCCAGGGGTGCCCTTTGCTGACGTTGGCCTGCCTCTTGGACCTGCAGTGATGGCAATGGCCACAGACATCTCCGCGGCACTTACCTTGTAACTTTGGTGTCATGGGGCTGTTTGCTTCTGCCCCATCAGACCACTTGATACTGACTTCCTTTGGGACTGTTTAAGACCATTGCCACTACTGCATGTCACGGAGAGGGGTGGCAGCATTGGCAATGGGCACTGGGAGGAGAGGACGCAAAGGATGAAGTTCGCTTGAGGCACAAGGATTGATAATTCACTAGGGTGCCTCATCTCCTTCCACCAATCCTGCAGCTATCACACTACTTTAACTTAAGATAAAACTTCTGCCCCTTATGCTACTATTTTATAAAGAAAGTTAGGTGCATGTATAAGGAGGTACCTATTTTAAGCGTGACTGTAGGCACCTACTTGTGCTATTTTATAAAGAAAAGTAGGTGTGTATTTTTCTTTATAAAATAGTTCCTAAGTAGGTGCCTACTTTCATGCTTAAACTATGCATCTCCTTATAAAGTTACTCTCATAACAGTTGATTTATAAGGGAGCTAAGTGAAGATATGTGACATTTATTTCAAGGACTTATGTGCCTTAGTGGCCGCTTAAAGTACACATATAAGTGCACATTCACGTGTCCTATCTCCCATACTTTCAGTGTGGGGGTGCAAAGGGGTGGAGTTTGGGTGGAGGGCAAATTTACATATGCAAGTTATAAAATACTTATAACTCTGATTCTTTTGAACATATTTGTTAGTGATTCTGTAGAAGGGCTGTATGGTAAGGTTTGCCTTTTTGCGGAATGTACCAAAATCTGCAATAGAATAGATACTCAGGAAGGAGATAACATGAGGAGGGATCTAGCTAAGCTTGGTCAAGAATTTGGCAGCTGAGATTTACAGTAATGCTGAAAAATGCAGGGTCATGCATTTGGGCTGCAAAATCCAAGGAGAATGGTACAGTATATGGGGCAAAGTACGTCTGTCAACAAAAGAAGAGCGGGACCTGGGCATGATTGTTTCTGATGATCTTAAAGTGGCTAAATGGGTAGAAAAGGTGACGGCGAAAGCCAGAAGGATGCTTGGGTGCATAGGGAGAGAAATGGCCAGCAGGAAAAAAGGAGGTGATAATGCCTCTGTATAAGTCTCTAGTGCAACCTCATTTGGAGTATTGTGTGCAATTCTGGAAACCACACCTTCAAAAGAATATAAACAGGATGAAGATGGTGCAGAGGGTGGCTACTATTGGGAACTCCGCTCTTCTAACAAACTACTTCTATCTATGCCCTTCTCTTCTACTGCTAACTCCAGACTTCGCTCCTTTCACATTGCTGCACCCTATGCCTGGAACAAACTACCTGTGTCTGTACACCAGGCATCCTCCCTGACCCTCTTCAAATCCAGGTTGAAAACTCACCTCTTCGCTGCTGCCTTTGGATCTTGACTCACCTGATCTCCTTTTCGTTCCCCTTTTCTTTCCCTAGTTGTTATCCCTGTTTACACCTTCTGGGTTTTGTCTTGACTAGATTGTAAGCTCTGATGAGAAGGGACTGTCTCCTACATGTCTGTACAGCACTGCGTACGATTGGTAGTGCTATATAAATGCTCAGTAGTAGTGGTAGTAGTACTAAAATGGTCAGTGGTCTTCATTATAAAGCATATGAGGACAGACTTAAAGATCTTAATATGTATACATTAGAGGAAAGGCGGGATAGAGGAGAGTGAATGCACAGGAGCCTCTTTTGATTGAAAGCAAGCTCTGCAACGAGGGGGCATAGGATGAGGGTGACAGGGGATAAACTCAGGAGTAATATGTGGAAATATTTCTTTACGGAAAGAGTGGTAGATGTGTGGAATAGTCTCCCAATGGAGGAAGTAGAGACAAGGACAGTATCTGAATTCAAGAAAGCATGGGACAAGCACAGAAGATACAATCTTTTCTGCTGGCATGTTTCTATGCATTTTTCTGAAAAATCTAGGTGCAGGCATTTACCCCTCTCACAGAGCATGCATAACCAGCACAACTAGTTTGATGAGCGTTTCCACACCACTTATACCCATTTATACAGTAAAGTATGTGGCATATTTCACTTTATAAAATAGTTCCCAAATACATTTGTGGCAACACACATGAACTCCAAGGGAGTTTATTAAATTATCCTCATTATAGGGACATTTCTCATTAGCCAAGTCACCATAGCAATAATTGGAAGACTACTTGGAAGACTGCAGAAGGCATATGCTCCCAGAGCATATACTTCTTACCTGTGCAATTTTTTCCATTTCCTGAAAATCCAGATTTGCATTTGCATGTATAATTATATTCACTGCTGAAGCAATCGGCCATTTGATGACAAGGGAATGTGAATGGAGGAAGGCAAAAATCTAGAAAGAAGAATGTTTGTTGATATAAGTGTGTAATATGACACAGTGACATACAGCGTGATGCATGCAATTTATTACTAATTATGTATCACAATGGACTGAGCTACAAAAATATGCAGTTATCCTTGCCAATAATGAATCCCAGTGCACCTTGATATTATTTTGAAGGAAAGAGTTTAGTTTATAATGACTTGTATAGTAGAAAAGAAAAACAACAGACTATATAAACACTTTAGGGTCTAGTCTATTTATCTTTTCATGTTCATGAACAAAATCATCTTTATTTTAACTCGTATCTTTATGCGCTCCTAAAAAGCATGCACTACACTGTGCCCATTGCTAGCACTTATAATTAAGGGGCATGTTTACTAAAGGTCGATGCGTGTTAAGTAAAGTGTCCATGTATGGAATTTAGTTTCATTGCTTTATGGAAAACTGCCATTTTGTTGAGTTTATAAGGACAACAGAGGAAGTAGATTACATCCAATTGGACAAATTCCCTGTTCTGATTTACATGTTTATATAGAGTTAGGACGGTTAGGTGATAATACAACGCCCGGCTGTTGCTGTCATCCTCTAACCCCGGATATTCGAAGCCGGGGTCACATGCAGCTCCAGCATTAAATATCTGGGGTTGCTGCACATGCTTGGAAGCCGCAGAGGCTAATCGGGTAGTGGCGATATTGCATCCTTGCACGGTTAGCTTCTATGGGTAAAGATAGGCCAGCCTTTGCAGCACCTGTCTTTTACTCATAGAAGCTAACCAGGTTGTGGTGCAATATCATCGCTACCTGGTTAGACTGTCACCGCCCACAACACGCCCTGCAATGCCCTCGACACACCCAGATGATAAGCAGTTAGTATTGAGGTGTGTAGCGGAGAAGATTCGGGATAGTCAACGGTTAGTGCCAAAGAATATCCCGCTGAGTGCTTTTATTAGGTTTATGGGGCTGTATACTGTGCAAATGTCTTTCGAATACTGGGCCCCTCCTGTTCCTGTTACAGGGCAGAGATATGAGAGTCCCACTTTGGGGGCTATAGAGGTGGCTATTTAATCCATAATGACAAAAAACTCAGAATAGTTGCAAGAAAATACTTTATGTTGGGGTGAAGTTCCTAATGGCTCATATTTATTTTTGAAGAATAAAGTTTAGGCCAGTAAAAAAATACAGATTTATTACCAAAGCCAAATGTCCTCTTAGCTCAAAAGAACATAAGATATGCCATACTGGGTCAGATCAAGGTCCATCAAGCCCAGTATTCTGTTTCCAACAGTGGCCAATCTAGGTCATAAGTACCTAGCAGTTTCCCCAAAAGACACAGGTTCCACAATGCTTGTAGTGGGTCAAGCAGTGATATCCTGGGTCACTTCTAATAATGGTTTATGGACCTTTCCTCCAGGAACTTGTCCAAACCTTTTTTAATCCCAGCTACACTAATAGCCTTTACTACATCCTCCGGTAACAAATTCCAGAGTTTGATTACACGTTGAGTGAAAAAATGTTTTCTCTTATTAGTCTTAAATAGGTTACCCTGTAGCTTCATTGCATGTCCCCTAGTCTTTCTATCTTCTGATGACATAAACAATCTATCTACATTACCCGTTCCACTCCATTAATTTATAGACCTCTATCATATCTCCCCTCAGCCGTCTCTTTTCCAGGGTGAAGAGCCCTAACCTTTGTAGCCTCTCTTCATAGGAGTAGCCTTCCATCCCCTTTACCATTTTGGTGGCTCTTCTCTGTACCTTTTCCAATAACGATATATCCTTTTTAAGATACGGCGACCAGAATTTCACACAATATTCAAGGTGTGGTCGCACCATGGAACGATACAGAGGCATTATAATATCCTTTGTTTTATTCTCTGTTCCTTTCCTTTTTATACCTAGCATTCTATTTACTCTCTTGGCTGCCGCTGCACACTGGGCGGAAGGTTTTAACATGTTATCCACAATGACGCCTAAATCTTTTTCTTGGGAGGTGGTTCCCAATGTGGAACTCCGTATAGTTTGGGTTGGGTTTGGGTTGTGCTTTCCTAGGTGCATAACTTTCCACTTGTCCACATTAAATTTCATCTGCCATTTGGATGCCCAGTCTTCCAATTTATCAACATCCTCTTGCAAGTTTCCACAATCTTCATGGGTTTTAACAACTTTAAATAGTTTTATGTCATCTGCAAATTTGATTACTTCACTCGTTATTCCCTTTTCCACATTATTTATGAATATCTCAAAAAGCAGCGGACCCAGCACAGATCCCTTGGGTACTCCGCTATTCTCCTTTCTCCATTGGGAAAATTGGCCATTTAACTCTACCCTCTGCTTTCTATCTTTTAACCAGTTCCTGATCCACAATACATTGGCCATCTTCCAATCTTCAGGTATTACAGATGATTTTAATGATAGTTCACAGATTACTAATAGTAGGTCTGTAATCTAATATTTCAGTTCTTTCAACACCCTTGGATGTGTACCATCCAGTCCAGGTGATATGCTACTCTTCAGTTTATCAAATAGTTGTAATACATCTTCCCAGTTTATCAATATTTCTTTCAGTTCTTCAGTGGCATCATCTTTAAAGACCGTTTCAGTCATGGGTAACATCCCTACATCTTCCTCAGTAAAGACTGAAGCAAAGAATTCATTCAGTCTCTCTGCTATGGCCTTGTCCCCTTTTAGTGCCCCTTTTACTACTCTATCATCTAATGGTCCAACTGACTCTCTCACAGGTCTTTTGCTACGAATGTATATGAAAACGTTTTTATTATGTGTTTTTGCTTCCACAGCAAGCTTCTTCTCAAATTCTCTCTTTGTCTGCCCTATCAATGCCTTGCATCTAACTTGCCAGTACTCATCATTTGGCACCTTTTTCTATTACCTGAAATATGTTTTTTTGGCAACAACAGTCTCTCTGACCTCACCTTTAAACCATGCTTGCAGTTTTTTGGACTTCCTTCTACTTTTCTTAAAGTGTGGAATGCAGCTGGTCTGGGCTTCCAAGATAGTATTTTTAAACAACACCGAAGCTTGATGTAAATCTTTAACCTTTGCATCTGCTCCTTTTAGTTTTTTTCTTAGCTATTTTCCTTATTTTATCATAGTCTCCATTTTGAAAGTTAAAAAGAACTGTGGATTTCTTTGCCGTCCTTCCACCATTTATTAAATCAAAAGTGATTATGCTATGATCACTATTGCCAAGTGGCCCCAACATCCTTATCTCTTGCACCAAATGTGGTGTTCCACGAAGGGCTAGGTCCAGTATGGCTTCCCCTCTGGTTGGTTCATGAATCAGCTGCTCCAAGAGGCAGTCATTTATTTCATCTAGAAACTTTATATCCCTAGCATGTCCTGCCATGACATTGACCCAGTCAATACCAGGGTAACTGAAATCACCCATTATTATTTCTGTGTTGTAACTTCTCTTAGCTTCCCTGATTTCTTTGAGCATTTAATCATCCATTTGTTCATTCTGGCCAGGCGGTCAATAGTCCACCCCCACCCCCACTGCCATTGCCTTCTCCTTTTTACATGGATTTTCAATTCATAGGGATTCTACAGTGTATTTTGTTTCCTGCAAAACTTTAATGCTTTGTGACTCAATGCCCTCTCTAACATAGAGTGCAACCCCTCACCAATTCGATTTACTCTATCATTGCAATATAGTTTGTACCTAGGTATTACAGTGGTATCACTGGTTGTCCTCTTTCCATCATGTCTCTGAGATACCAATCATATCTAATCTCTCATTTAGTGCTCTATATTTTAACTCTCCCATCTTATTTTTAGTCTTCTAGCATTTACATACAAGCATTTTAGAGGCTGTATTTTATTCATATTAATCTGATTATTGGTAGGCAGGGGTAATTTGGAATCTTTAAGCTCTGTCTCTCAACAAACATGGGTGTCCTACATGGAGCGGTGGGTTCACCCCTAAACAAAAGCATGGGGAGGGGTGACCTGCACGGAGCGGCAGGTACACCTACTCTTGCCATCTTACTGGGCAGACTAGATGGACCATACTGGTCTTTATCTGCCGTCATTTACTATGTTACTATGTTACTATATCTGCTCTGTATTTAAGGGCATTTCGGTTACTTTCGTCTTTATTGGAACTCCTCTGTCAATATGCCCTAACTTCAGTCTTTTGCTAGTATCCTTCAAGGATACATTGTTCTGAACCATGCGCTCTTGGGTGACTGTTGGCTTTCCCCTATTATCATGTACATGTGGTGCTTTAAAGGGCTACCTCTTTAGCATTGTGACCTTCCTCTACTTTTCTTCTGGGTCTTCTCCTTTTGGGATTTCTGACCCTCCCTTCCTCCCCCCATCAGCCACCATTCTCTGGGATCTGCTGTCTGATCTTGCCTATGGATGCCAAAATTGTAAATCTGGCCCTTGGAGTGTGCTAGGGTAATACGTTTTGTCTTTTTTTTAAGGCAAACAGTCCTTGCATATTTATGTAAAGTATCACCTTTTAATAAGTCATGGAAGAAAAGTAGAAGATAAGAAGACCATTTGAAATATGCTGCAGAAAAACCTGTGTTGTTAACCTAAAGATATCATAGAAACATAGAAACATAGAAACATGATGACAGAAAAAGACCACAAGGCCCATCTAGTCTGTCCTTCCATAACAACAACTACAACAGTCCACTTTTTACCTTTAGAGATCCTCTGTGTTTGTCCCATGCTTTTTTGAATTCAGTTACTGTCCTCATCTCTACCACCTCCACTGGGAGACTATTCCACGGATCCACTACTCTTTCCGTAAAGAAATATTTCCGCATATCACTCCTGAATCTATCTCCCTTCACCCTCATCCCATGTCCCCTCGTCACAGAACTTGCTTTCAATTGAAAGAGGCTTTCTCCCTGAACATTTATGCCACGGAGGTATTTAAACATCTCAATCATATCACCTCTATCCCGCCTTTCCTCTAAGGTGTACATATTAAGATCCTTAAGTCTGTCCTCATATGCTTTATAATGAAGACTACTAATCATCTTAGTAGCAACCCTCTGCACCGACTCCATCCTGTTCACATCCTTTTGAAGGTGCGGTCTCCAGAATTGCACACCATACTCCAAATGAGGTCGCACCAAAGACTTATACAGAGGCATTATCACCTCCTTTTTTCTGCTAGCCATTCCTCTCCGTATGCACCCAAGCATCTTTCTAGCTTTTGCCGTCGCCTTTTCTACCTGTTTAGCTACTTTAAGATCATCGGACACAACCACGCCTAGGTCCCGCTCTTCTTTAGTGGACAAAAGTACTTCACCTCCTATGCTGTATTGCTCCCTTGGATTGCTGCAGCCCAAATGCATGACCTTACATTTTTTAACATTAAATCCCAGCTGCCAAATTCTAGACCATTCTTCAAGCTTAGCTAGATCCCTCCTCATGTTATCTACACCTTCCTGGGTGTCTACTTTATTGCAGATTTTGGTATCATCTGCAAAGAGGCAAACCTTACCCGACAGCCCTTCCGCTATATCACTAACAAAGATGTTAAAAAGAATCGGACCAAGGACAGATCCCTGGGGCACACCACTGGTAACATCCTTCTCCTCAGAGTGAGCTCCATTTACTTGTACTCTTTGTCGCCTCCCACCCAACCAATTTCTAACCCATTTGCTAAACAGCATTTTCAAGTGATCTAGAAGCACTCTGGATTTTCTGTTTCTCAATGCATTTTTAAATATTTTTCTTTTGGCCTGTCACCAAAAAATGTATTTCCTCTAAAACATTTCCATTTTCATCTTAGTTTGTGATTTAGCAGTCTATAAAGTTGTAGGAGGGTAGTTTTCAAAACCATTTCCATGGGTAAGCAGTGCTTTTTCTGTTGACCAGCAGGACTGAGCCAGGCACACAAGTGGGTCACGTTATCCGATGACACTGGGGCAGAACTGCTCAGAACTTAATATAAAGCTCTTTAGCATCTGTGGTCTCCTCAGCTTCTCAGTTTTGTTTTTCTGCTCTGCTGAATAGATATGAAACAAAGTTCTTCCATTCTAATATTTTCAAAATTGCTAAGAAAGTTGTTTTTTTTACGTTATCATCAGTTGATTTACTTTATTATTTAGAAAAAGAGAGAATATCACCCAAGTCAGGTTTTCAACTTTGCCCAAAATATAACAGAAAAAAATCCAGAATCTCAACACTTATTCCAAGTGTTTTCTATGCTTGAGTCCTGACCAGAAGGACTATAAGCATTGAGTGCAATTCAAACCAAGATGTGCAGTACCATCGGAAACATGTTTGATGGAGACGTACAATGCCTGCTAGCGATTCCGCAGGCACGGGTATGGACATACACATCCATACAGAATCGCAAGATGGACATACCTGTGCAGAAACGTATAGCAGAGACTGCTGGGCATGCATGTCCAGGACATGCAAACAATGAAAATGTCCACCTCTGCCGCCTGCCGAAAAAGCATAGTTGCTCACCTGTAACAGGTGATCTCTGGGAACAGCAGGAATTTAGTCTTCACTTATGGGTAATGTCCGTATCTACGGAGCAAAGCTTTCCTATTGGATGCCGGGGAGCGTTTCCGCATGGGCTCCTTTGGCATTGATGTCACCCATATGTGAAGACTACATTCCTGCTTTTTCCTGGAGATTGCCACTGTAATACATATGCGTTACCCACCTGCAGATGCACACAATGCCACTGTCTGAATATGTTTCCACATGCAGTGTGGTCCACGTGCAACAGGAAACAGGATGGAGTGAAGGCTGCCCCCAAGGATGCACTGAGACCCTGTGAGAGAATGCTCATAATGGCTACATGGCTACCAAAACTCTCTGGCTCCCCATGGGCTGCACATGCCCAGCCCACATTGCTGCACGCAGGGTCTGGGAGAGGATAAGGTCCACCCTAGCTCAGTAAGTACAGATACAGCAGCAGAGCTGGCAGACATGTACTGAGGAAGGCAGGATACAAATGGGGAGGGACAGAGGGAGTTTATGAAAGAGTCTGTCCTGGCATGAGCAGGATGAATGCATGTACAGGAACCTGAACTTAGCAGAGAATGAGAAGTGTAGCCCAAGAGCAGTCGACCCTTGTGAGAAATGAAGAAACGAAGGACTACAAAAAGGGACTGCTACTTCTGGAGAGAGATCTGCAATTGTAAGTATTTACTTCTGGGATTTTTTCTAAATCTTGGTGAAAAAGGAATTCTTTAGATTAAAGCTAATTAATCTATGAATCCAGTCAGGACCTAGTATCAGCAAATAGCTTTTAGTTAAATTAAAAACTCAACAGGTAGCTTTCAATTTAAGTTTAAAATCCAGCAGAAAGCTTTTAGTTTAAATTTAATAGTCAGGGCCTAGTAGCAGCAAAGAGCTTTCAGTTTAATTTTTTATTTATTTAATCTTTAGCATTTTACAATAAATCCAAGCATTCTGTATCATGCCCGCATAAAAATTAGGGTACAGACAAATCAAATATTGTATCTTACAATGAAGCAAAGGCAGAATATATCAAGAGGCAATAAAGCAAGTCTGTCCCTACCCCAGCCCACCACAAGGGGAAAAACCAAAATTAATTAATTAATACAAATTGTGAAGAAAATATAACAAGTGTCTAACAGTCAAGACAAACTTTTGCAGTAGATTTATCTAGACCGCCTCAGCTGAGCGGCGAGAATTCAAAAAGGCCAGCACTGTGAGTGCTCAAAGAAAATATAAGAAACAGACTGCAATTTAACCATGCATTTACAAGGAAATTTCAAAAAGAATTGAGCTCTGAGTCTCTCTAGACAGGTCTGGGAACACACGTACAGATAACCATTGAAAAAACAAAGTACGCTTACGAAAAAACATTCGCAAGAACCAATCCCAATCAGGGGAGAGAGCAAAGGTTGCAATTAAAGTAGAGAAACAGAATCACCCAAGGAAGTATCTAAAATGCCCGATACATCCAAAGAATCAACTTGATCAATCCCAAAAATCACCCCACCACCTACTCCCTTTTTACCAGGAGGAAGGTAATACAATTTAGCCATCCGGGGATGGGACTCATTTGGAACCCCCAAAACCTCTACCAAATACTTTTTAAGCATATCTTTAGCACTGATAAAAGTAGACTTTGGAAAATTAATAAGACAGAGATTTTGATATCTTGATAGATTTTCCAACATCTCAATTCTTGTTTTTAATGACAATGCATCTTTCTGGAAAGATAAAGTTCCATCATCAGAGGAAACAGTTTTTTGTTGTAGCTCAGTCACTGAAGATTGTAAAGCCGAAATATCCAATGTATGCTGCTGCAATAAGTTAGTATGAGACTGAGATTGGAATGCCAAAGCTGAGACCTGTGGAGCCAACAGTTCCCCAAGCTTCACAATAGCTGACCAAATAGTCTCCAATGTAAATACAGCTGGTCGTTTGAGGGAAAATGTTATCACAGTTTCAGGCACTCCAGTACCAATCTCAGAAGACAGACGCTCCATTGCAGGGCTCCCAGACACAGAAGGGATGAACTCCAACCCCTCAGACCACCTCCGTGATGGTAAAACCCCCGAGCAGTGAAGGGGAGGAAAAGGAACCTCTCCACTACCCAGCCGCACAGTCAACCCTCCATTCTCGCGACACTCCACCACCTGGGAAGACTGTAAGGTCGATGGCTGCACCAGGCTCTGCTCAAGGGAAGGATCTTTCAGAGGACACCACTGCACCGGAGGAGAGATGTCTGGCCCTGAACCTCCCGTCGAGATGCTCAACTCAGGTGGGACGCTAATGGGGTACTGTTCCACTGGCACTCCTGACTGCCGCTGCGTTCTAGAAATGAAAACATCAAGTGGACCAACCACTCACGAAGGCAATGTGGAAGAAGCTGCTGGGGTAAGGGAAGGTTTCTTAACCCCTTTAGCCTTCTGTTTACTGATGAGGAAAAAACGCCACTGCTCAATGACACCCGTAGGATAGCCATCTTGGATTTCCCCCTTCAGTTCAAATTTAAAACACAGCAGAGTGCCTTCTGGTTAAAGTTAGAATCTGAGACTCCCTCAATCCAAGCAAGGACTGTGTGAATCACCCAGGAAATTGGTCACAGATTACCTTAGAAGTACAGGATAGGGTACTGTGTAGCAGTCAGTTTTTAATAAGTCTTCTTCCCCTCCCTCCCTCCCCAACATCTACCCATCCCTGGGATAATCATAGCTTTATAGGTGGATAAATCTCTTAAAGGAAAGGAGGTACCATATTCACTCTCAGGTGCAGCTGTTTATCCTCATTAGGCATATATTAAGGACCTGAGATTAATTAAGATTCAGGTGAACAAAGTACAATAAACATATTAGGTATAGTTTTATTAGTATATCCCTAGCAACCCTTAGTAAGTAAAGAACTTAAATACCTAAATACAACTTTAAAAATAAGGTGCAGACAGCAGTCCAGCAGTGAGATGGGAACTTTCTAGTCTTTTGCATTGAGTGCCACATGTATGATTTTCTTCTAGTTGGTGAGGGGTCTTACGTGTTCACTAGGTGTAAGGAGCTCTTTGCTCTCAGGGAACAAGTCCAATCTCTGGAGGCTATAGTAGCAGACTTGGAGGACATAAGAAAGATAGAGAGGTACATAAACAAGACCTACAGGGATATAATACAGAAGTCCCACCTCCAGTCTGGCAGCATCCCTGTTGCCATGGAAGAGAGAGGTCACGTGATAGGAGAGCATCACCCTGGTATGGCAGGAAGTGATCCTGTAGTTAGGACCTATCCTTCAGGTGATGTAAAAACCTCTCACAATGAGGAGGTTTCTCAAGGGCCAAGTGCCCACAAGGGAAGGGTTAAGACAGGCATTATAGTTGGTTATTCGATCATTAGGCATGTAGATATCTGGGTGGCTGGTGGATGTGAGGATTGCCTGGTAATATGCCTGCCTGGTGCAAAGGTAGTGGACCTTACGTGCCACCTAGACAAGGTCTTAGATAGTGCTGGGGAGGAGCCTGCTGTCTTGGTACATGTCGGTAGCAATGACATAGGAAAATGTGGTAGGGAAGTTCTGGAGGCTAAATTTAGGCTTTTATGTAGAAAGCTGAAATTCAGAACTTTCAGGGTAGCATTCTCCAAAATGCTTCTCATTCCATGTGCAGGACTCAAAAGGCAGGCAGAGCTCCGGAGTCTCAATGTGTGGATGAGACAATGGTGCAAGGATAAGGGTTTTGGATTTGTTAGGAACTGGGGAACATTCTGGGGAAAGAAGGTGCTCTTCCAAAAGGATGGGCTCCACCTTAACTGGAACAGAACCAGGCAGCTGGTATTACCTTTAAAAAGGAGATAGAACAGCTTTTAAACTAGATAATAGGAGAAAGCCAACAGTTGCCCAAGAGGACATGGTTCGGAACAATGTATCCTTGAAGGATACTAGCAAAAAACTGAAGCTAGGGCATATCAGCAGAGAGGTTACAATAAAGACAAAAGTAGCCCAAATGAGTACAGAGCAGACAGAGCTTAAAGATCCCAAATTACCCATGCTTACTGATAGCCAGATTAATATGAATAAAATGCAGCCTCTAAAATGCTTGTATGCAAATACTAGAAGTCTAAAAAATAAGATGGGAAAATTAGAATATATAGCACTAACTGAGAGGTTAGATATGATTGGCATCTCAGAGACATGGTGGAAGGAGGACAACCAGTGGGACACTGTGATACCTGGGTACACACTATATCGTAATGATAGAGAAGATCAAATTGGTAGAAGGGTTGTGCTCTTTGTTATAGAGGGTATTGAGTCACAAAGGATTGGAGTTTTGCAGGAAACAAAATTCACTGTAGAATCTCTATGGATTGAAATTCCATGTAAAAAGGGGAAGGGGAAGGTGATGGCAGTGGGGGTGGGGGTGTACTATCGACCGCCTGGCCAGAATGAACAAATGGATGATGAAATGCTGAAAGAAATCAGGGAAGCTAACAAAAGTTACAACACAGTTTATAATAATGGGTGATTTCAATTACCCCAGTATTGACTGGGTCAGTATCACGGCAGGACATGGCTAGGGGGATAATTTCTAGATGAAATAAAGGACTGCTTCTTGGAGCAGCTGGTTCATGAATCGACCAGAGGGGAAGCCATTTTGCACCTAGCCCTTAGTGGAACACAAGATCTGGTGCAAGAGATAAGGGTGTTGGGGCCACTTGGCAATAGTGATCATAGCATGATCGCATTTGATTTAATAAATGAAGGAAGGACAGTAAGGAAATCCACAGTACTACCTTTTAACTTTCAAAAGGGAGACTATAATAAAATGAGAAAAATAGTTAAGAAAAAACTAAGCAGAGCAGATGCAAAGTTTAAAGATTTACGCCAAGTTTGGTTGTTGTTTAAAAATTCTATATTGGAAGCCCAGACTGTATTCCACACTTTAAGAAAAGTGGAAGTCCAAAAAACTGCCAGCGTGGTTTAAAGGTGAGGTCAGAGAGGCTGTTGTTGCCAAAAAAGCATCTTTCAGGAAATGGAAAAAAGAGCCAAATTACAAAAACTGGAAAAAGCACAAGCACTGGCAAATTAAACAGAAGGCATTAATAAGGCAGGCAAAGAGAGAATTTGAGAAGAAGCTTGCTGTGGAAGCAAAAACGCTTAATAAAGACTTTTTCAAGTATATACGCAGCAAGAAACCTGTGAGAGAGTCAGTTGGACCATTAGATGATAGAGGGGTAAAAGGGGCAGTAAGAAGGTACAAGGCCATAGTGGAAAGACAAATTTGCAGATGACACAAAACTATTCAAAGTTGTTAAAACCCATGAGGATTGTGGAAAATTGCAAGAGGATCTTGATAAATTGGAAGACTGGGCATCCAAATGGCAGATATAATTTAAAGTGGACAAGTGCAAAGTTATGCACCTAGGAAAGAAAAACCCATGGTGCAAGGTTCCACATTAGGAACCACCACCCAGGAAAAAGATTTAGGCATCATTGTGGATAACATGTTAAAACCCTCTGCCCAGTGTACAGTGGCAGCTAAGAGAGCAAATAGAATTCTGGGTATCATAAGGAAAGGAATGGAGAATAAAACTGCACCTTGAATATTGTGTGCAATTCTGGTTGCCGTATCTTTAAAAGGATAAAGCGTTATTATAAAAGGTACAGAGAAAAGCCACCAAAATGGTAAAGAGGATGGAAGGACACCCCTATGAAGAGAAGCTAAAAAGATTAGGGCTCTTCAACCTGGAAAAGAGACGGCTGAGGGGAGATATGATAGAGGTCTATAAATTATTGAATGGAGTGTAACGGGTACACATAGATTGATTCTTTACGCCATCAATAATATTGAAAGACTAGGGAGCATGCAATGAAGCTAGAGGGTAACCTATTTAATACTAATAAAAGAAAATATTTTTTCACTTAAAGTGTAATCAAACTCTGGAATTTGCTACCGGAGAGGTTTAAAAAAGGTTTGGACAAGTTCCTGAAGGAAAGGTCCATAAACCATTATTAAGATGGACCCAGAATATCCACTACTTGCCCCAATACAAGCATTGTGGAACCTGCGTCTTTTGTGGAAACTGCTAGGTACTTGTGACCTAGATTGGCCACTATTGGAAACAGGATACTGGGCTTGATGGACCTTGATCTGACCCAGTATGGCATTTCTTATGTTCTTATGTACACCATGGGGACCTAGAGAGTGTGTCCACAATGAGACCACACCACCAAATTGATGGACACACATAATTGGGAAAACCTCCTGGAAATAGGATACAGGGGGACCACAGCCAGATCACTGTTGAGATGATCAGTGCGCATGGAAGGAAGCACAAAGGCAGCAGCAGGAAACACAGAACTAGAAACATACAGAGCAGGAAAGGGGACAAAGCAACATCATGGATGCCCTGGGAGAACAGACTGGAAAGCAGCCAAAAGATGCACGCACAGACACTCATCCACAGAAGAATATACCAACCATCCCATACACCATCCCCATGCATCTCAGTGGCAAGCGATGAACATATGTAACTGCAGCCCAAAGTGCGTACAGTTAAACTGGAACATGGTCACACACATGCAACACTGACACCATAGTCTATGGACGGGTGAGTGACATGACCAAGGCTACTAGGAATGCCATTGGGAAGAGATGCCCAATCACAAAGCCTGCCCCGACCTACTAGGCCACCCTGCCCCTCCCAATGTAGACAGACAGGATGTAGTAAGCATAGCTCCCCCTGCACCAATGGTATGGCAGGGCTGTGCAAAAGAGGGAAAGATGAAAGGCGCACTGCCTCAAAACCCATGTGTGCAAACAGAAAAATGCCCTGCCCCATAGGAGAGCCCCAGAAATATAGGAAGGGAGGCAGGCACAAACCACAAGAGGAAATAGAACCCAGGACATGTGTGGGTGACACAGACAGGCTGTGGTACATAAGGAGAGCCAATGTTCGAGGGGAACCCCATTCCCTCATCTTCCCAGCCTTTACACCAGCCAGTAGGCCAGTCAGGCCTGGGGGAGCTGGGGAAGCAGGAGTCTAAGGTGATTTATATACCGCTTTATCCTAAAATCAAAGCGGTTTACAGTATAACTATAAAGGTTACATACAATGCTGGGTGAGGGGGCATGCAAGAGACTATTGTAATATAACTTTGTACAGAGTAGGCATGTGATGGTTATTGCAATATACCTATATACAAATGCATTACCTGCAAAATGACCTATTTACAGCGTGTTTGTTGTGAATACAGCTAACAGGCATTCATATGGACTAGATATAGCTAGAAACTGTCCACAACAGATGGAGGGAGTGGGGTGGTTCATAAGCGGTTTGCAAGGAGGGAGGGGTAGCAGGGAGTGGGAGCCATTAGTGCCGTTGGCCTGTGGTCCGTGGGAGTTTGACATTATGTAATGTCTCCAAAGTGTTCAATATAGAGGGTGGTTTTCAGCATCTTCTGAAACTCCTTGAAATCCGTGGTGGCTTTTAAGTAGGCTGGGAGGGAGTTCCATAGGGTGGGGGCAGTGAAGGAGATAGTTCTTCTGGATGTAGATTTACTAACTTTGGTATAGGCTCTGGGGGTTGTGATTGTATCTGTGGGTGCAACGTCTCCTGGGTCTGATACTAGTGTCAGTGTTGATGAGTGTCTTTAGAACATTAGCAGAGATGCCTTGTTTGATTTTGAAGATATTTAATAGTGTTTTGTACTTGATGCAGGAATTAATGGGGAGCCAGTGAAGATTGTTTAAGATAGGGGTGATGTGGTCATGTTTTGAAGATCCTGTTATAATCTGAGGGCAGTGTTTTATGCCATCTGTAGGGGGCGTAGTGCTTGTTTTGGCAGACCAAGGTATATGGGGTTGCAGTAATCCAAGATGGGGATGATAAGAGCCTGGCAAACAGTGCAAAAGTGATCTTGATAGAGTAGTGGTTTGAGTCGTCTGAAGGCCCGCATCTTGAGATAAACACTCTTGATAGTTTTGTTGATATGGGACTGGAGGTTCAGATTGCTGTCTAGCGTACTCCAAGGAATTTCTCTTCAGGTTTAATGAGGATACTAGTGTTGTTCAGGTTAATTGTGTGAGGGGGAGTAAATCTAGATTTCCGTGTGATGATAAAAACTTCCATCTTCTTGTAGTTTATCCTTAGGTTGTTTTGAGTTAGCCAGCACGTCATTTCTTCCAGGCATCCTGCTATTTTTGTGTAGTCTGGGTTTATAAATCATTATGTCATCCGCATATATGGTGTAGAGGATCTTGTGGCTTTTGATAATTGAGCAGATGGGTTGTTTGTATAAGTTGAACAATAGTGCAGAAAGGGCGGATCCTTGTGGCACGCCCTGTCTTGCTGTGAATGGTGCGGAGGTGCTGGTGCCGCATTTAACCTGAATTTGTCTGTACGTTAGGTAAGAGGTGAACCATTTCAAAGTGGTGTCATGCAGCCTAAGCTCTTCTAGTCTTCCCAGAAGGGTGCTGTGAGAGACCCTGTCAAATGCAGAGGTGATATCTATGAATACCAGCAGAACTCCCATCTTGACGTTATCTAGAACTCTGATAAGGTTGTCGAGAAGGAAAATTAGAAGGGTCTCAATGCTATGGTTTGGTCGAAAGCCATGTTGGTGAGTGTCTAATGGGGTGTAAGAGTCGATATGGTCCTGGAGTTGCCGTTGAATAGTTTTTTCAATGATCTCAGTTAGGAAGGGAAGGCCAGAGATGGGTCAGTAAGCAGCTGGGTCGGTTTTACTTAAGGTAATGTTCTTGGGTATTGGATGTACGGTTGCAAGTTTTAATGAGCTTGGCATGTTGCCTTGAGTAAGGGATTGGCGCACAACATTGTGGATGACTTGACTGAGTTTTGATGATTTTATCCAGGCTACTGGGCATGGGTCAATAGGGGCAGTACTGTTGTTGAGTGCTGAGGTAGTTTTGGTTATCTGCTCGACAGATGGGATGCTAAACTTTCCCCAAATCCCATTAGGTTCTGTTGATTTGTAAGTACTGTTTGTAGAGTATTGTGGAGGGATGTGAATTTTGATTGGAGAAAGTTAGCGAAGGTCTTTATCTTTATTGTCATTTGATATACCGCCCTAGGCAGCAAGGCATCAGAGCGGTTTACAAAAATCTCAATTAAAAATAAGAAAAAGGAAAATAACACCAATCATATATAGGACAGGACAGAAAACAAAGAGAATGAAGAAGAGAGCAATGGGCAGACAGGGAGGCGAGGAGAACTTAGACTAAGGGCTAGGGGGGAAACTGCTCAGGGGAAAGGGAGGGAAGGTCATAAGCCAACTGAAACAGGTGTGTTTTGAGCTGAGATTTGAACTGTAGAAAGGAGGTCTCTGCGCGTAGTGAGGCCGATAGGGAATTCCATAAGGCAGGAGCAAGGAAAAAGAAAGCAGAATGACGTGTTTGTTCCAAATGTGCATGGGAAACTGAGGGGAGGGCCAAGCGGTGAGTGTGGAAGGATCTGAGGAGACAGGAGTCTGTGGATGAATCAAATCTTCTTCCTTGAAGTTAGTTTCTTTGTTGAGGGTACGAACTAATTGGAATAGTTCTCTGGGTCTATTGGTGGATCTGAGTATAAGGTTGGCATAGTATTCCTTTTTTTGTTGATTGATGAGATTATTATATTCCTTTTGCTTGTTTTGGTAGAGTTCTTGGGTGATGTCAGACTTATTTCTTCTCCAGTGTCTTTCTATTCTACATAAGCATCTCTTTGATGTCCGTATGTCTTGAGTACCAGAGGGCTGATATGGGCTTGTTACCTTGGGACTTTGGGTACCTGGATTCTAGAGGTTTTGCTGCAGTAGAGATGGTCATGTTCCAATTTTCAATAAGGTTATCTAAGTCCTTGGAGTCTTTGTTCCATTAGGGAGTATTTCTTGTAGAAATTGGTCCTTGTTGAAGCTCTTAAATCTTCTTTTGGGATGGAACTGGTCACCACATGAGTTTATATTAGGGATCTGTAATTCTATTCTTATCATGTGGTGATTGGACCTTGGGACTGGTGTAATTGTGGGAGTTGTTACATAGCTGTGGTCAATTAGTTGGTTGGGTACAAACATGAGATTCGGAGAGGAGCCGTGTCTGTGAGTGTGATTAGTTGGGTATACCGGAGTGTGTCCATGGCTGTCAGGAAGGTCTCTGCACCTTTGATGGAGGTTAATTTGAGATTAAAGTCACCAAGGACTCACAAGCATTTATGTGGAGTGTTGATGATGGCACAAACTGATTCCAGAGTAGAAGATAGTTCATTGGACATAGCATGTGTGGCCTTGTATGTGAGGCACACGGCCAAGTGCATATTCTCAATAATGGTTGTATTGCAGTGAAGAGTACTTGAGGTGGAAAAGACCTTGAATCTTAGGTTAAGGCAATTACCTTAGCTCAGGCAAATGGTATTTAATCCTTCGGTGCTAGCAAGCTGTTTCCTGAGTTGTCGTCGTTTGAGGATTATTATGGTAGCAATATCATGTTTTTGGAGAGTGGATTATGTGTGGGGTGGATTATGTGTGGTGTAGAAGAAGGTGGATGATCGCCAGAAGGCAAATGGAGGTGGAAGTTTCCTTGAGCAGGGTTGGATGCGCCGGTCTTGCCTGCCGGGTATCCCGCCTCAGTTCCCCACCTAAGGGCTACGCCAAAGGGCCCTCAGGTGTGGGCCTGCCAGGTGCAGGCACGCCCAATGCTCGCTCCTTTTTGTATTCTGTTCCTGGAGCACTGATTGGGCTGGAGGATTAGAGTGGGAGAGGTGAGCTGTTTCTCGCTCTTGGCTTCAACCCCAAATGGAGGAGCTTTATTGTAGAAGCGGATGATGTGTTCAGTTGGCTTCATTCCGATTGGAAGAGCTTAACAGTAAAGGATAATGTGCTCATATTGTGCCCCGATGCTCGTTCCTTTTTGTAGTCTGTTTCTGGAGCACTGATTGGGCTGGAGGCTTACAGCGGGAGAGGTGAGCTGCTTTACAGCTCTTGACTTCAACCCCGGTTGGAGGAGCTTTGTTGTATAAGCGGATGGTGTGTTCAGTTGGCTTCACCTTGATTGGAGGAGCTTATCAGTAGAGGACGATGATGTAGCTGTGGAGATGTGTCAGTTCATTGGGACAGGATCCAAGCATCTCAAGGACTGTGAGTGAAGGCAGACAGCTGTAGGGATTGAATGGTGACCTGAAAACACATGCCCTCATGGAGATCTCCCACCCTAATGTCCACAGATGCTTCTACATCATGACGGATACTGAGGCCTACATGGTCCGCTACAGGACCATTCGGTGGACACGGCCAAGGCTACTGCAGCAGATCAGGCAGCTGTAGCAGGAGCAAGGTGAGCACATGTGCACAGTGCCAGGCCAGTACACATGTCCCCACACCCATAAAATACATGGCAACACAAAATTATGGATGGACACAGAGGGCAGCCAGGCCAACTGTGAGTGAGGCACAGTGGCAGAGGGATGCACAGAGGGTGTGGAGACCTCACCCCAGTGCAGCCTGTCCCACCAGAGGATACATGAATACAATTGCTGACCATGTGTGAACCCACACAGACTTGGGGGTGTAGCTAGATCTGAAAGGAGGGCCCACAAATAAGCGTCTGGGGGTGGCTGGGGAGAAGGGTGCTCAGCAGGTGTATGTGCATTCCCGTTTATTGGCATGGTGCAGGAGGTCTCAGTAGCAGGTCTGTCCCAGGTTGTAGACAATGCAGATAGACAGGGGGTGCCTGTGGCTCCACCACCAGGCACATCAAGGAATCCCAGTGGCCCTCTTTGTGGCATCCCCCGAGGGACATTGTGACATGCTTCATGTCAATGGAATGTGAAAGTGAGACACACATGAGAGTACATACAGGCCAGTGTGCAACCACCACGCCAATATGCAGGGGAGCATGACCCCGCTGTAGGCAGCATGTCTGCTGCGCAGAGCACAGACATGACTGTGTCAGTGCTTGCCTGGCACCACAGACATCTAGAACTAGGCAGACAGCAACATATGGTGGATTAAGAACCATGTGAATAGCATAAGACAGCCCCAAGCTGACAAGTGGCAACACAGGTGCATAACAGATAGAGGAGAGCCAAGGTGCACATAAAGGCCAGGGAGGGGGACCCAAGAGGCCCAGGGAGCATGAGCCATAGCGAGTAGAGATGGTGTGTGTTGCCAGCACTGGTCTGAGTAGGGGTTGAGACATAGGCAGACGGGCAAACTCTGGACCCACATTTCAGACAGGAGCCACAGATGGAGGTGACCTGGGCAAATCCAAGCATTGGACACAGAGTGCACAGAGTGGTGTGAGGTAGGAGAGGTGAGCAATTCATGGGCAGGGGCTGTATGCAGGTAGGGGTTGCACGACAAAGCATAGAAGGCACAGAGTCATGGGAGGTCCATAAGGATGGGCTGGTGGTGACAATGGATGTGGGCAGGATGGAAGCAATGTGAACAGGAGAGGGACATCCCAGGAATGGCACAAATGATACTGCCAGGTATCCCTCTGAGCATATCAAAAGTGACTTCATTGCTCTGGGACAGAGGGTGAAGCAGTTAGGTGCACAGGTGGTGTTCTCTTCAATACTCCCTGTTGATGGTAAAGGCCAAGGCAGAGAAGCTTGCATCCTAGAGATAAGTTCATGGCTGCATTGATGATGCCATTGAGAGCATTTTGGTTTACTGGACCAGGGGATACTGTTCCAAGGGTTGCAGAGCAGAGATGGCGTCCATCTTTCCAAGAAGGGTCGACATGTCTTCAGTAGCAGACTGGCTAACCTACTGAAGAGGGCCTTAAACTAGATTCGTTGGGGATGAGTGAGAGGTAAGTGAAAACCCCCAGGTAAATGAAACATTAAATATCTTTATGAAAATGGATAAAAGGGGCAACATATGAGAAACAGTGTAGCATGGGAAATAAGATCCCAGATGTTGAGGCTTTAATGGGAATGGCTGACTTGCATTTAGTGGCGGTAGCAGAAACATGGTTCACGGAAAACCATGTCTGGGATGTAACTATGCCAGGCTATTCAGTAAAGGACAGGGTAGGAAGAAAGGGAGGAGGAGTGGCACTATATGTAAAAAATAATATTAAAGCTATCGAAATACAGGGCTTAAAAGGGAGAGAGGGGGTACCGTGGGTTAAATTAGAAAGAGGGAAAGAGAAATCTATTTGCATTGGCATGATATACAGACCTCCTTCACAGGTGGATGGAGATTCAATAGAAGACATACTCAGCATTGCCACGAAAGGGGAAATGCTACTGATAGGGGATTTCAATATGCCGGATGTTGACTGGCAGATCTCTACTGCAGTGTCATCTAGAAGTAAGGAGATCTTGGATTCTATACAGGGAGGACTATTCAGGCAACTGGTAACAGAACCCACATGTGAAAGGGCCTTACTGGACTTGGTGCTTACCAGTAGTGAAAGCATTTTTGATGTTATAGTGGGAGATCATCTCTCATCCAGTGATCAGCAGACGGTGTCATTCAGTATTAGGACTACAGCTGATAAAATCCATTCAAAAGCGAAGGTCTTAGACTTTAGGAAAACTAACTTTGCCAAGATGGGCCAATACCTCAAGGAGTCATTAGCAGGATGGGGACAGCTGGGGGATATAGAAAGACAGTGGGCAAAACTGAACGGGATATTTTAAGGGCAATCAACCTTTCTGTTAAAATGGTAAATAAAGGTAAAAGGAAAAGGAGACCGCTATGGTTTTCAAAAGAAGTAGCTGAAAAGGTGAAGAATAAGAGGGAGGCCTTCATGAAATACAATAGATCACAGAGAGAGGAAGACAGGCATCTATATTTGGAAAAACTCAGAGAAGCTAGCAAAGTAGTCAGGAAAGCAAAGATTCAAAAAGTGGAGAAAATAGCCAATGCAATAAAATGGGGGGATAAGAAATTTTTCAGATATGTTAGTGAGAAGAGGAAGAGAAAAGTGGTATTGTCAGACTCAAGGGTGAAGGGGAGGAATATTTAGAAGCTGATGAGGATAAAGCAGAATTGCTTAACAAATATAAGAACCAGGAGCAGGACCTCAGAAAACACCCATAAACAGGAACAGAAGTGAGGGGCATCTTGAACGATTTTCAGAAGACTGTGTTTGTGAGGAACTAGCTAAACTTAAAGTAGACAAAGCGATGGAACCAGATGGGATACACCCGAGAATACTGAGGGAACCTGGGGATGTTCTAGCAACTCCACAGACCGACCTTTTCAATGACTCTTTGGAGTCGGGAGTGGTGCAAGAGGACTGGAGAGAGGCACATGTGGTCCCTTTATACAAAAGCATAAGTAAGGATGTGGTGGAAAACTACAGGCCGGTTAGTCAAACCTATGTGTTAAGTAAATTATTGGAAATGCTGTTGAAAGAGAAAATAGTGAGGTTTCTGGAGTCCAGTGGATTACAAGATCCGGGGCAGCATGGATTCACCAGAGGCAGGTCTTGTCAGACAAATCTGATTGATTTCTTTGACTGGGTGACCAGGGAGTTGGATGGAGGGAGAGCCCTAGATGTGGTGTATTTAAATTTCATTAAAGCCTTTAACACCGTTCCACACAGGCGACTTAAAATAACTGAGCACCCTAGGAATAGACCCTAAAGTTCCTGCTTGGGTTAGAAATTGGTTGAGTGGGAGGCAGCAAAGGTAAATGGAGCTCACTCTGAGAGAAAGAGGTTACCAGAAGTGTGCCCCAGGGACTTGTCCTTGGTCCAATTCTTTTTAACATCCTAGTGATATTGTGGAAGGGCTGTCGAGTAAGGTTTGCCTCTTTGCAGATGATACCAAAATCTGCAATAGAGTAGACATTCAGGAAGGTGTAGATAACATGAGGAGGGATCTAGCCAAGCTTGAAGAATGGTCTAGAATTTGGCAACTGAGATTTAATGTTAAAAAATGCAAGGTCATGCAATTGGGTTGCAGCAATCCAAGGGAGCAAAATAGTATAGGGAGTGAAATACTTCTGTCCACAAAAGAAGAGTGGGATCTAGGTGTGATTGTGTCTGATGATCTTAAAGTACCAAGTACCTAAACAAGTAGAAAAGGCAATGGCGTTAGAAGGATGGTTGGGTGCATAGGGAGAAGAATGGCCAGCAGAAGAAAAGAGGCGATAATGCCTCTATATAAGTCTTTAGTGCAACTCCATTTGGAGTATTGTGTGCAATTCTGGAGATTGCACCTTCAAAAGGATATAAACAGGTTGGAGATGGTGCAGAGGGTTGATACTAAAATGGTTAATGGTCTTCATTATAAAGCATATGAGGAGAGACTTAAGGAGCTTAATATGTATACTTTAGAGGAAAGGCGGGAGAGAGGAGATATGACTGAGACATTTAAAAACCTCCGTGGCATAAATGCACAGGAGGAGAGCCTTTTTCGATTGAAAGCAAGTTCTGCTATGAGGGGACATAGGATGAGGGTGAAAAGGAATAGACTCAGGAGGTTAATATGCAGAAATATTTCTTTATGAAAAGAGTAGTAGATGTGTGGAATAGTCTCCCAGTGGAAGTGGTAGAGATGAGGACAATATCTGAATTTAAAAAAGCATGGGACAAACATAGAGAATCTCTTAAGGAAAAAAGGGCTTTTGTAGTGGTTGATATGGATAGGCCATGTGGTCTTTTTCTGCCCTCATGTTTCTATGTTTCTATGAATATAGTGTGACTGCCAGGTGTGGCCCAGCACACAAGTGCCATGGCCAGAGGGAGGTGCAGAGGGATAACCAGGGGAATGTACACTAGGATGCTCACACAGAGGCCTAGCAAGGTGGCTGGCCAGCCCCAGCCATGAATGGGGAGGCAAGTTTATGGGGGGCTCACAGAGATAGTTTGATAAGGGGAGACACACCACTGAGCCACAGCAAAGGTGGGACTGGCAGCTGAATGCGCATGCAGTGTCAAAGATAGGGCTGAGGACAAGGGCAGAGAACATAGCAGTAGTGGAGTGCCTCCCCTCCCAGAGGACCCCGAGCTACCCAGACAGCCCTGTCAGGCATGACCCATATGTGCCCGAACAAAGACAGTCACCCATGACAGGCCACACATTCAGCTGACTGCTGTACAAATGGCCCCAGTGTGCAGTAAACAGGGAACACATGTGCATCACCACCACCACAACATGACACAATGGTAACAGATCCCCAGGAAGCAGGGACCTGCAGGGGATTTAGCAGAGCCTACATGCAGGCAGACCATGTGCCCCAGTGCATGACAGCTGGATAACCCCCACATAGTAACTGATAGGCATCTGTTTGCATCCCACACAGAGCCATCCCTGCGGAGGACTCATCCCCTTGCATCTGATGAGCCTGAGGAGGATGAGGATGATGATGATGATGATGATGATACGGGGGCAGTGAAGAAGATAGTGCTGATACATCCATGTCCACAGCACTACCACAGGCTGTAGGGCCCAGGACTGGACAGCCCCAGCAGCCGA
Source organism: Ichthyophis bannanicus (assembly GCA_033557465.1). Taxonomy (NCBI): domain Eukaryota; kingdom Metazoa; phylum Chordata; class Amphibia; order Gymnophiona; family Ichthyophiidae; genus Ichthyophis; species Ichthyophis bannanicus. The sequence continues at coordinate 1,775,170,179 of CM066031.1, forward strand.
TCGAGTGCCGACCCCACCACCAGAACCCCAAGCCCCATAGTGTTCTCCAGTCCCTCCCCCTTGGTGAGAATGGGGATTACAAGGCGTTTGTCCTCACACTCACAGCAGTGCCGCACACACCCTGGGCTGAGGGGCCTGACAGCCCTGACATGCCTGGGGTGTGGTCCCCAGAGGTTGAGGCCCAAGAGGGTGTCAGAGATGTACCAGTGGCCGGCATGGAGGGTGCTACATGTGTGGAGTGGTGGGGGCCAGGCCCCAGAACAGGTGCTGTCCATGTGGAGGGGACAGCACAAGCCACCCTTGAGGAGGGGGAGCTCCTGGAGGGGAAGTGGGCCACCAGTAGCTGCAGTCCCAGGGACAAAAAAGGGGTCTCAGGAGGAGGGCAAGCTGCAGGAACCATCACCCGGCAATGGCATGAGACAGGGATTGGCCCATGGGATGGACACGAAAATAGAGGTGTGCAGGTGACTGTTGGAAAGGATATGGGTGCGCTGAATGGGAGGGAGAGGTGGGGCATGTATATGTGGAGGTGTGTGTGCAGCGTGGGGAGGGAATTGAGGAGAGCATGCATGAGGGTATGACCGAGGAGGTGTTTGTGCAGTGCAGATAGGGTGTGGGGGGAGCAGGTGCGAGAGTGACTGAGGAGGTGTGTGCCCAGTGTGGTGAGGGGGTGGAAGGTAGCATGCATGGGGTGTGGCTGAGGAGGTGTGTGCGCAGTATGGGGAGGGGTCAGAATAGAGTATCCATGTGGGTGTGGCTGAGGAGGTATATGTGCAGTATGGTGAGGGGGCGGAGGAGACCGTACATGGGAGTGTGGCTGAGGATATGTGTGTGCAGTGTGGGGAACAGGTGGAGGGGAGCATGCATGGAGCTGTGAGCGAGGAGACATGCATGCAAGGTGCAGGGGCTGGGGCAGGTGGTGCACTGGTGGAAAAATGGATGGGCCCGGGCATCCAGGGGGCAGAGTGCAGGGACAGGAGGGGGCTGGGGGCCCAGGCATACTGCTGGGTGGCACAGACACCATGCACCTTGTGAGCCCAAAGCAGGATGGTGGAGCAGAGGGAGTAGTGCCACCAGGGCTGGCAGCCCTGGCATGGCCCTTAGAGATGATTGTGCATCAGCTCGAGGGCATGCAAGCTGAGCTCAGGGCCCTGACACAAGAAGTGTGCATCCTCAATGCGACATGCACGGGCTGCCAGAGTACGCCAGATGGTAGGGGGAGTGAACATAAGATGCAGGTGTTGGGGGTCAGCCCCCACAGCAGCAAGCCTGGGGAGGTCTATGGAACTGTGACAGGTGCACTATCCATATGTGGGGTATCAGGAGCCCGTCACACACAGTATTGTGTAGCGGATCACATGTTTGTACCCAGTTTTCCCTCAGAAGGTGCATATCATGGTACAAAGTTTGACTGTTGTACATGGCCTGGCACGCACATATTGCACTGTGCAGGGACCTGAATAAAGTTTTCTTGCCCTTTGCTGTCCGTCTCCATGTCTTTGATCATGTGGTGCCAGGGGGTCTCTGTGGCATGGCCACTGTGTTGATACAGGTGTGAAGCACATGGCTGGGAGTGTCCGGGCCACCCAGAGAGAGGGCACACAGCAATAACATGCCATCAAATGTATGGACACACATAACAGGGCAAACACCCAGGACATAGGACACACAAATGACCACATGTGGGAAGCCCAGAGACCAGTGTAGGCTGCAAAGGGTGTGCTACTGCAAACATGGACGTAGATCCCTACTGGGCATAACCCACACAAGGGAAACAACACAGATGCAAAAAAGGCAGCTGACCCAGACATTGCACACACACACACACACACATATAGCTAAAGACACCAACTATCCCACACATCATTGCCATGTCCCTCATCTGTGAGCATTGTACATATGTGACTGTCTAGCGAGACTGTATGAACATATCAGCCTATGTGGTGTACATTGAAATAGTAATGTGGTCACACCCATGCAACAGTGCCCCCAGGAACCTGTATGTAACCCGGGCAATGAAGGTTAACTGACAGGCTCAGGCCACAAGGTATGTCACTGGGGCATGAACCCCAAACATGAAGCCACTGCAACAACCCCCACAATGCACACAGACAGGGTACATCAAACCTAAACAATACCTGTGCAGAAGGCAGTGATAGGCAAATGGAAAGTTTGCAGAGGTGAGAGACACACTGTCTGCTGTAATAGCCAGGTGTGCAAGCACAAACATGTCCAGCCCCGTGGGAGAGCGCAAGACAGGTATGCTCTGTGAAAGGCACTGAGAACAATAGTAACCCCGACTGAGAATATGTGTGTAGAAAGACATGGCGAGTAAGTGGGAAGTGACCATGGGCCCCTTTCCCACATGCCACTGCACAAACCATAATGCCACACCACCCCAAGTGAGACAGACCAGGTGCCGCACACATTTACGGTAACTGGGCCAAAGCAGTGACAGGCCCATGAAAAGGAGAAAGACACTGTATGCTATAGAGGCCAATGGTGAGATGATAGACCTGAAATGCCCCGTGGGAGAGCTCAGGAAAGGTAGACAGAGAGAATGGCGCTGACAACCACAGTAACCCCGCCTAAGAATATCTATGCATAACACCAGCAGGCTGTGCCAGAACTGGAGGGCCATTGGGAGGGCAAACCACGTCCCCATCAAAACATGGCTCACACAGCAGGCAGTAGCCCAGTCACCCACACATGAGGCCAGAGGTAAGGCAACTGTGGAGATATGTCGGTTGTATGGGACAGGGTCAGCGCAATACGGGACATGTGACTGGTGGCTGGCAGCTGCATGGTATGCATGGGGAGTGTAACCCATGTGCACACATGGCGGTAACCACCCATCATGTCCACAGATGCACCCACAGCATGAAGGACACCAAGGAAAACCCGTGTCTGGTACAGGCCCATTCTGCGGATGAGGCCAAGGCAATAGATGTGCAACTGGCAGCAGCTGCAGTGGGAGCAAGGTGTGTGTATATGTACAGTGTCCTGACAGTGGTCATGCCCCAAATCCCACACCAGACTGTGCTCACACCATAATGGGGTGAGAGGCCATCCCCGCCCATTCCCACAGTGGGTGGATACCACGGCAGTAGGTCACCACACCTGCCATGGAAGTAGGTGGATACCATGGCAGGTGTGATGACACCACCCCAATGCAAAAAGCACACCAGTGGGCACATATGCACAGGTGCTGACAACATAGGAGCCAACACAGTCAGAGTGCAATGGGCAGAGCTGGGTGTAGTGTCCTTGATGGGGTGGCAGGTAGTGGCTGTGGGGATCTGCAGATGTGGGTGTATCCCTGTGAATGGGCAGGCAATTGTAGGGTGGCAGGTACCTCTCACTTTGTGGACAGTGCAGAGGAGAGGGTGGGTGGCTGTTGTATCAACACCAGGCACATCATGGGAGCACAACGGACTGAACAGGAACGTCCCATGCTGACCATTGTGATGCACTACAGAGAAATGGAAATGTGAACAGGTGAGCCATAGAACCATACAAACATCCCAGAGTGTAACACCAGCCTCATGGAACTGGGAAACCAACCCCGCTGTAGGCAGGAGGTATGCCACCCCGACCCCCAACCCTAACTGTTTCTGACTGTTGCCTGCCACGATGAATGCCCTGTAATGTGTGCAAAATGGCACCTGGCAGATGCAGCACTGTACATATACTGTGAGGCAGCTCTGACATGCCAGACCACACAACAGATGCAGGACAGGCCAAGCCAGGTTGAGGGGTTTATACAGTGGGGGGGGGGCAATGGGACCCAACCGAGCCTGAGCGCATGTGCATTGCAGCACAGAGGTGACATGCGCTGCATGCACAGATGTGGGAAGGGGCAGTGACAGAAACTGATGTACCAACCCAGGATACACATTCTAGGCAGGAGGGGCCACAGGTAGAGGGACCATGGTGTCACTCACACAGCGGGCTGATGGGGCAATGTGTGTTGTGTGGCATTAGAGATGCACATCTCATGGGCAGGTGCTATGGAGTCGGCCAGGGAGGCCCGTCAGTGTGGGGCATGCCCACGGAGCCAGGTCCAGTCCTGGAAGTGTGGCTGGGGATGTATACTGCAGCGGATGGGCAGGGACGACATGTATGGGGTGGGGCTGCTCCTGTGGTGCCTTGTGGATGTATGTCTGCATGGTGGAGCAGGGCCAGAGGGTAGGACAAGGGGATGGGCAGCAGGGGGTGTAGGGGATGTACCCAGGGAAGACTGGCAGGGCAGGGGACAACACCCACATGACATGGGGTTAGGTGTGAGCAGCATACCAGTGCAGTAGTGGGACCACATTGGATACTCATGGAACTGACAAAGGGAAGGGGAGAGACACCACTGCTCCGAAGCTATACTTGGCAAATGGTGCAGCATGCATGCGTGTTAGCACACATCGGCCTACCATTTGGTCTATTATTACTTACATCAACTCGTCTTAGTTTTCTTTAGTGTTACTCATGGTAAGGCTTCTTGATTGAACATATACATACTTAGTTGTTAGTACATGGTGTGTTGTTTTAATTGGGTATTTTAATTTGTTTTTAGTTTCGGCAAGTTTCCCTGAGGAAGCTGGGACCTGGCGAAATTGCATTTTATGGTGTTTGCTATAAGTTCGGCGGTCAGCTGTGTTAAGTCAGTATAACCACGGCATGTGAGATTTTGTGCTTGCGTTGGTGCCAATATAGAGGAGCCTACAGAGTCTCCCTTCATATGGGTCAGGGAGAAATCAAAATATCGGAAGGTTTGTTTGCATTAATTGTGCTTTAATGTGTGATTCTATTTTTTATGGAGTCAGTTTACTTATGCGCTATCCCTTTCAGATTCCCTTGATAAATTAATGTATTAATGTATTAATGTATTAATTATTAATGTATATAAAATGTAAATAGTTTTGACAATTAATGCACAGTTATTTGTATAAAGTTACAATGTTATAAATCTCTGTTAATAACTATTATCTGTATAAAGTTAAAAAAATCTCTGTTCCATGTAATGTATACATTAGTATACAAATTTGTTTACTTGTTCCATGTAAACCGCCCCTGATCTCTGGAAGGGGCGGTATAGAAGAAATAGATAAATAAATAAAATAAATAAATAAATAAATAAATAAATAAATGATATAAGCAGCTCTGAGGATCCCTTGGTACATTCTCGTTGGACTGTTGGTCTGTGGTGAATCCTTTTTGACTGCTCTTCGGCACATGTGGAAATGGCTTCTTCCTGAGAAGGGTTATCATCGGCACTGTATATCTCCTTGTAATTTGATTATTAATAACGCCTTAATTGATAGTTATAATTTTTGGAACACACTGTCAATTGCATTTTTGAGGGCAGTATGATATTATGTGTGTGTATATTTTGAATCTGTTATGAATTATATTAAAAGTATCTGAATGTGTTTATATACATATATTTTTTGCATTGTGTTATTTGTTTGGTTAATGTTTTATGTACCTCATGTTATTTGTAACCTTCCATTTGTAATGTGACCACTTTGATTGTAGCATAAGGTGGGATACAAATCTGTCTAAATAAATAAATAAATCGGCCTACGGCTGAGTATTGGGCAGGTGGCAGCTATTTTGCAGGGCGTCTGTGCGGATGGGCCAGGGCCTAGCACTGATGGTAGGCTGGGACCATGGAATCAGTGGGGTGCAACATAGTGTGTGGCGTGGAGGGATGATAGGAGGTGGCAAGGGCATGTCCCCGGGGGACATGGATGGCACATGGCTGTTTCTCATGCTTCATCCTGCATCTCAGAGACCTCAACTGATTTCTTCTCAAAGAAAAATTCAAAATGATCATATTTCTCTCTATTCTTCTCAAGAAAATAACATAAGATATGCCATACTGGGTCCATCAAGCCCAATATCCTGTTTCCAACAGTGGCCAATCTAGGTCATAAGCACCTAGCAGTCTTCTCAAAAGACACAGGTTCCACAATGCTTGTATTGGGTCAAGCAGTGATATCCTGGGTCCCTTTCAATAATGGTTTAAGGACCTTTACCGCAGAAACTTGTCCAATCCTTTTTTAAACCCAGCTACAATAACAGCTTTTACCACATCCTCCGGTAACAAATTCCAGAGTTTGATTACACGCTGAGAGAAAAAAATATTTTCTCTTATTAGTCTTAAACAGGTTACCCTGTAGCTTCATTGCATGTCCCCTAGTCTTTTTATATTCTGATAACGTAAACAATTGATCTATGTTTACCCATTCCACTCCATTCATTAATTTATAGACCTCTATTATATCACTCCTCAGCCGTCTCTTTTCCAGGTTGAAGAGCCCTAACCTTTTTAGCCTCTCTTCATAGGAGTATCATTCCATCCCCTTTACCATTTTGGTGGCTCTTCTCTGTACCTTTTCTAATAACGCTATATCTTTTTTTAAGATACGGTGACCAGAACTGCACACAATATTCAAGGTGCTTTCACACCATCGAACGATATGGAGGCATTATAAAATCCTTGGTTTTATTTTCCATTCCTTTACTTATGATACCTAGCATTCTATTTTCTCTCTTGGCTGCTGCGGCACACTGGGCGGAGGGTTTTAACATGTTATCCATGATGACGCCTAAATATTTTTCCTGGGTGGTGGTTCCCAATGTAGAAACTTGCATCGTGTAACCATAGTTTGGGCTGTTCTTTCTTAGGTGCATAACTTTGCACTTGTCCACATTAGATTTCAACTGCCATTTGGATGCCCAGTCTTCCAATTTATCAGGATGCTATTGCAATTTTCCACAATCCTCTTGGGTTTTAACAACTTTAAATAGCTTTGTAACATCTGCAAATTTGATAACCTCACTCATTATTCCCTTTTCCAGGTCATTTATCAATATGTCAAAAAGCAGCGGACCCAGCACAAATCCCTGGGGTACTCCACCATTCACCTTTTTCCATTGGGAAAATTGGCCATTTAGCCCTACCCTCTGCTTTATATCTTTTAACCAGTTCCTGATCCACAATAGTACACTGCCTCCTAGCCCAAGACTTTTTAGTTTTGCCAAAAGTCTCTGATGAGGGACCTTGTCAAAGGCTTTCTGAAAGTCCAGAAACACTATATTAACCGACTCATCTTTCCCTACCTGTTTATTCACACCTTCAAAAAAACATAACAGATAAGTAAGACAATATCTTCCTTGACTAAAGCCATGTTGGATGTCTTCCATTAAGACATGACTTTCTACATGTTGAGTAATTTTGTTCTTTATGATGGTTTCTACCATTTTTCCCAATACTGACGTCAGGCTTACCGGTCTGTAGTTTCCTGGATCACCCCTGGAACCCTTTTTAAAAATTGGCGTTACATTGGCGATCCTCCAATCTTCAGGTATTACAGATGATTTTAATAATAGTTCACAGATTACTAATAGCAGGTCTGTACTCCCATATTTCAGTTCTTTCAACACCCTTGGATGTATACCATCCGGTCCAGGTGATTTGCTACACTTCATTTATCTAATATGTATCAGATTACTCTACTAGTTTGAGAATTGAACAATAAAAGTTTCCAATCGTTTCAAAACATTCTTGAAATGATTGGAAACTTTTATTGTTCAATTCTCAAACTAGTAGAGTAATCTGATACATATTAGCTTAACGGTGGCATTACTCTATAAGATATTCTGACCACTTTTTGATTGTTGAGTACAAACATGGAAGGTCAGTCACCATGGAATAAGGCTTTTAGTTTCACTGAGGACTATATATCAGCTGCATGTAAAGAGAAAACCATGTTTACCCTAGAAGAACCTGACGGTAATACATCTGATCTAGCTACTTGGGATACTCTAGTAAAACTACAGAAACGGATCACTAGAATGGAGCTGCATCATTTTTCCCTGCTTGAATATTTGCGTCGGCAACATATTCCTCGAGGATTACGCCTTTATAAAGAACCCAAAATGTTTGCAGCTGATGGGGCTTTTTTGGATAAATGGCATAGCATTTTGAATAAATGTTCCAGAGACTTAATGATGCTGATAGTAGATACAGCAAAATCCAATTTGGAGACATTAAAAAAGGAGGAAAACACTATTCTACAGGGCCTGAAAGACACCTTGGCTGATGATAACTATCAAAAAAATCTTACGGAGACTAAAGAAAAAATAGCAGTTCTTTATGAGGAAGTGAAAGCACTCAAGACGAAAAAACTTAAAAGAGATTATAATGATTACACCACGGGGTATGTGTACTGTGATGCAGCAAGGGGCACACAGCCCAGGGAAAATAAGATAAAAGAAAGACTTACCTCAGAGTCAGCTTTAGAAAGCAGCACTAGGCACCATGATTCACTGCAGCAAGGGAAATTCTTGCTACGTAGCAAACAAAAGTCCCATCAGGAACACCTGAGTGAGAGTCCCCAGGTCACGTGTAGAGCTAGGGATTATTTAGGGCAGGGTTCCAGTCAGTTAGAGAGGAGAGTCAGAAGCAGGATCACCACGGGAAGCAGTAGGAGAGAGAGGAGCAGGAGGTGTGTCCCAGGTCAGCTGAACAGAAGCCCCAGGGGATTGCTGGGAGGAAATTCTTCTCACGAGGAGTCAGGAAGTGAGTCTGTCTCCAGCTCTCGAGAAGGAAGGTTCAAGGCAAGCTGCACTAAGGGAAGACCTGCTACCAAGAATAGCTTTGGAGAGAAGCCAGGATTACCCCACTACCCCAGAGGCCAGTATTTGCCAGCTCAAGGCAGAGGTCACGGTGAGAGGGAAGTGTTGGGGGATGGGCACTCCATGCATGGCTACAGCTTAAGAAATAGGTGTAAAGTTAGGAACAAATATATTCCTGTTCAACCAGCCCGGGAGGCTAGAAGCAAAGGCTACAGAGAGCCAAGCATAAAGACAAGCCCTGCAGAGAGAAGGAAACTTCCCTATAGTAACAAAGAGAAGTTTAAAGCTTATAACTGCAAAGGGCGAGGTTCTGATTACAGACATAAGAAGCAAGATGTTTCAGAGCTAATGTTCTGGGAGTCAAGCCCAGGCAGAACCAGCTACAGAGAGAGATATAGACCCAAAGGGGGAAAAGCCTCCAGTGACTGTTATAGTGAAGTGTCACAAGACGCTATAGCTGAATACCGTTCTCAAGAAGGGTCTGATACCAGCAGTGTGAGTAGTGCTGGGGAAATGATATGGGAAGACGCTGCTAGTCAGCAAGAGGATATTCCTATGGATTGCAGTGTCTGTGTTAAATGCAACCGTATGATGTAAATACTGGATGAAGAGAACTCTGTGAATATAACAAGAGAAAATACGTGTGTCACCACTTTTGTTGCTAAGCTTATCTGATTTAAAGTTTCTGTTTCCTTTGACAAAGTCCGAGCGGGACGGGGAATAAAACCCACTTTTCATTTCAAGTTGCTCTGAAAGACTTTTTATTTACAAGGCCAGAGCAATTACTTGTGCATACGCCCTAGGCAACCGCCTATATAGGGCTAAATAGGCCTCTAACCACAGGCCCCATCACAGTACCCCTGGTTAAATCCCAAACGGAAAGAAAAGAAGAGAGTCACTTTCGAGGATAGTTCAGAGGGAGAATTTACGTCGGGTTCAGATTCTGAGATGAAGAAACGGGATTTTCACGAGGTGAAAGACAGCGGAGTCAAGAAAAAAGATCAGAACAAGATCAAGATGGTGCCTCAGCGCACGTCCACCCGTCGATAACAATGGATACTTCGGCCTCATTAGTATTGAACATTTCCGGACAGGCTCTCCCTGACACTTATATGCACCTTTTAGAACGAGGACTTTCGTTTGTGCCAAAGGTCAATTTTGACCTATTTACTTTTCGGGTTAACCTTGAACAACTTATTCGGAAGCTGCATTTAAAAATATTTTTTGCTGAATCCAAGAATCGATCGGCCGTTTCTGACCTCCCATTGGTGGATCGTATTAAATTACCACTTCATTCATCGTGGTCACCACCGGGGCCTCTACCAGCGGCACTGACATTATTCCGAACCATGATTCTTCAGGACCTTTCGACATTGCTTGATACTGGATCCAAGAAGTTACATTGGAATGCCCTTAGTCTCCATGACAAAAATATTTTGAAAGAACTTCAGGCTCGTCGGGACCTAGTGATCCGAAGGGCGGATAAAGGGGGAGCAATCGTGGTTATGGCAAAACACTACTATTTTCAAGAAGCCTATCGACAATTAAATGATGAAGCTACTTATGAAGTACTTTTGGAAGATCCCACGACACAACTTCAAGGTCAAGTTAAGTCCTTTACAACGGAAGCCTTAAAAAACAAATTACTTAACAAAAAAGAGTGGCAATTTTTGAATCAGGCTGATCCGACATTGGCCCGTTTCTATATAGTCCCTAAAGTGCATAAAGATATGCGGAATCCACCCGGAAGACCTATAGTCTCTACACGGGGTTCATTATTAGAACCGTTATCTATTTACCTTGATTCTTTTTTACGCCCTTTGGTGTCTCGGATCCCGTCTTATATAAGAGATACAATGCACTTTTTGCAATTACTTGAGACACAGGCACATTTTAGTACTGATCCTGAAATTTGGCTAGTCTCCCTTGATGTTAACGCACTCTATACTAATATACCTCAGAGAGAAGCTTATGCACAAGTGATGAAGAATCTGCAGGCTCGTCCAGATATGTCTCCTTTACAACTGACGCTCCTGGATAAGGTTACTCAAATGGTTTTGTTCCAAAATTACTTTCAGTTTAATGAACGTATCTACCATCAAAAAATCGGGGTTGCAATGGGCGCGACTTGCGCCCCATCTGTAGCAAACATCTATATGGGAGCTTTCGAGGACAAATGGTTACATCAATCAGCTTACTTCCAATATGTCCATCTATGGTGTCGCTACATTGATGACATTTTTTTGATCTGGTCTAGTACGTTAGAAATGTGGTTGGAATTTTTTCACTGGCTCAATACTAGAGAACCTACGATTAGTTTTACTAGTGTCTATAGTCAAGAAAAACTAACCTTTTTGGATGTACAAGTTATCAAAGGAGCAACGGGGTGGACAACAACTGTCTTTCGGAAGCCCACCGATCGTAACGCCCTCCTTCATTACACGAGTTTACATCCCCGAAAGTTAAAAAACGGTTTACCTTTCTCTCAATTCCTCCGTTACCGTTACCGTTACCGTTACCGGAGGAATTGTACAGATTTACAAGAATTTAAAGCTCATGCTCGTTTACTGAAAAGAAATTTTTGTGAAAGGGGCTACCCGTCTCAGATGATCGACAAGGCCTATAAAAGAGCCTTATACAACCATCGTGAAACTTTATTGGTTCCAAAGGCAAAGAATTGCTCTGACACTACTATTAATTTAGTTACTCCTTATTGTCCATATAGTAATGACATCATGGGTATTGTTAAAAAGCATATGAATGTCATTCATAGCATTCCGTCCTTGAAAAATAAAAATGTGCGATGCGTCTGGACCAGACAGAGTAATTTTAAAGATCTATTCTGTCCTGCTATTGTGCCTCCTTTACAAGAATCTATGACTGACACTTCTCGAGGGCATACCAGATGTGGCAATTGCCCCTTATGTGAAGTAAATCATACGATATCCTCGTTTAGTTGGAAAGGAAGAACGTTCGAACTACAACATTCCACTAATTGCTCCACTACTCAAGTGGTATACGCTATTCAATGTCCCTGTTCTCTACTCTACATCGGGAAAACCTTAAGGGCATTTAAAGTGTGATTAGCAGAGCACCGCAGCCGCCTTCGCTGTAAAACAATGACGGCGCCAATAGTAGAACATTGCTTAGCCCATAATCACCAATTTACAGAGCTTCGATGTTTTTGCCTAGAACGGGTGTCTAAAGCAATGAGAGGAAAATCACTGGATATGACATTAATCTATAAAGAACAACGTTGGATTTTTAGGCTTCAAACAGTGTACCCTGGAGGCTTAAACTCTCAGATAGATTGGAACCTATGTACCTGATCAGTAATCTTCCAAGGGGTGTATCTCTTTAGCAACATATAAATAAATCCCTATTCCTGTTGTAAACCGCATGCGCGACGTTCACGTACCAAGTCTGGTCGTGCTGGCGGGTATTTTTCAACGGTGAGTCAACTGAGTATATTACCTGAAAGTACCGATAACTTTTATGCCTTTCCTCAATGTGAACTATGAAGTCATATGGATATTAATGAGAGAATCTTATTTCTGTTTCCTAATTTATATAGGATAATAAAAGTCAGTGCAATACCCCTGAAGAAACAACCTTCGTGAAACGTAGTAGCGCTATGGCTGACGTTGGGATTCTTTACTTCAAAATAAGATAAGCCTGACTTCTTTTTCAAGAATTTTTATTGAAATTGCAAAATTTTCTCTGAATATAAGAAAAAGTTAAAGGAAAAAAAAAAAAAAAAAAAAACCTTTTAGGTGGGTCATTGATGCAAACTAGAGCGTCTGGTGAAAAAAGTCTATACCATGAGCTCTGACAAGTCTGAGACCCAGACAGACTACATTGTAACATCTTTTAATACAAAAAGAATGTTTTGAAACGATTGGAAACTTTTATTGTTCAATTCTCAAACTAGTAGAGTAATCTGATACATATTAGCTTAACGGTGGCATTACTCTATAAGATATTCTGACCACTTTTTGATTGTTGAGTACACTTCATTTATCAACTAGTTGTAATACATCTTCCTGGTGTATCGATATTTCTTTCAATTCTTTCACAGTATCACCTTTAAATAACACTTCAGTCATGGGTAACATCCCTACATCTTCCTCAGTATAGACCGAAGTAAAGAATTCATTCAGTCTCTCCGCTATATCCATGTCCCCTCTTACAGCCCCTTTTACCCCTCTATCATCTAATGGTCCAACAGACTCTCTCACAGCGAATATACTTGAAAAAGTCTTTATTACGCATTTTTGCTTCCACAGCAAGTTTCTTCTCAAATTCTCTCTTTGCCTGCCTTTTCAATGCTTTGCATTTAACTTGCCAGTGCCTGTACTGTTTCCAGTTTTCGTCATTTGGCTATTTTTTCCATTTCCTGAAAGATGCTTTTTTGGCAACAACAGCGTCTCTGACCTCACCTTTAAACCACGCTGGCAGTTTTTTGGACTTCCTTCCACTTTTCTTAAATCTTGGAATACAGTTGGTCTGGGCTTCCAAGATAGTATTTTTAAACAACACCCAAGTTTGATGTAAGTCTTTAACCTTTGCAACTGCTCCTTTTAGTTTTTTGTTAACTATTTTCTTCATTTATCATAGTCTCCCTTTCGAAAGTTAAAAGGTATTATTGTGGATTTACCATCCCTCCTCCATTAATTAAATCAAACGTGATCATGCTATGATCACTATTGCCAAGTGGCCCCAACACCCTTATTTCTTGCACCAAATCTTTCTGCTGGGTTATAAACCTAACCAGAAAGCTTTCTTCTGTATCTTAAATTTAAACTGAAAGTGCCTTGCTGCTACTAGGCCCTGACTAAGTATTTTTTTTTTTTTTATTTTATTTAAGGTCTTTTAGCCATATACAATAACCAAATCAGAAAAAGATAAATCACTGCTGTAATACATACAAGAAAACTTGAGCAAAGAAAGAGTAAACACAACAGAATGCAATACAAACAGATATCACAGTCCACATCATGAGAGCTGACCATTGATAATTAACAAGAAATATAATATGGAAACCAGGTCAATTGACCATACCATAGGAGGAAGTAACTACACTATGAGACCCAGATGAACCTTGTTTATCCAGCAAAAACCTTTCCAAATGTGTAATCTCAAGAAATACGAAAGAAGCGCCTTCATAAGATATTAGGCACTTACAGGGAAATTTTAGAAAAAATGTAGCACCCAGAGCCAAAACACGCGACTTTAAAGATAAAAACTGTCGGCAACGCATCTGAGTGCTACGAGAGACATCTGGAAAAATATTAATTTTTTGTCCACAAAATACAGCTGACTTCACTTTGAAAAAAGCCTTCAAAATACACTGTTTAACCAAAATTGATGGTAAGGTGACCAGCAAAGTGGACCGGGTATTAATAGTATCTGTGGAGTCCTCTAGAAAATTAGTGAGATTTGCAACATTGGGAATAAGTTCATCTAATTCACCTTCTATGGGGTTAACCCTTTTAGTGCCAGAAGGAATGTAATATATCTGCAAAACATCAATAACGTCGGATATAGCTAATATTTCTTTAACATACTTATCAAAAAGAATTTTTGGTGTTAAAAGAGAGGTACAAGGAAAACTCAGAAATCTTAAATTACAAATTTGCATAGAGTTCTCAAGCGCCTCAATCTTTGAATGAAAAACCAGAGAATCCTTAATTCCCATCACATTTGTAGCTTGTATAGATTGCACTTGAGACTCTAATTTAACCACTGCTTTATCCGTTAAAGACAGTTTCTCATCAAGTTGCTGAACAGCTGTTACAGCTTCCTGTGAGAAACGAGTGAATGAAGTAATAACCGTAGACACTTTAGAATCTATGCACTTCAGTGCCCCCCACAAATCTTTCATAGTGATCTCAGATTCAGAAGGAAGGGCTGGAAGCTCAAAAGCAGTATCCAGTACTGCCGTCTGAATAGGAATAGACATTGTAACTACAATCTTATCTCTCTCTAAAACTTCTAAGGAACCTCCCACATTAGACACTGCTGCAACAACAGGACAAGGAGGGGGAGATCTCCCCCCGGGGCTCAAGGATGCCCCCTCAGGAGATGACTGCGCAAGGGGGAGGGGGGCAAAATGCTTGTCCAATGGGCCGGCCAGTTTCAATACACCGGTATTAGCCGATTGGGTTTTGCCAGGTGGTTTAGCCTTTCTCTTACCCATAACTCAAAAGAAAATACAATCAAACAAAACAACTAAATCTACAAAAGGGAAGAGCTTAAAACTCTCTCACCAAGCTGCGACTAGATGTTAACCACCTATACCATCAGATAACGTCGAGACGGCGTCGAAGGGCAGAACCTGCCCCTTTAGACACGCCCCTTATATAAACGCCCCACGGCCGCGCTCCACGGTCGTGGAGGGGAACTACCCACAATTTATATAGAGAAGAAAAACAAAGTAGGACCCCTTAAAGCAACAGGCTGTCCCTGGAGTGCCAGATGGTCCGGCAGCACGGCAGAGGGGAAGAGCAGTCACAGCACTCCTCCAACCTCGGCAAGGCACACACTCCTCCAACTCGCTCCAGGAATCAGCTCTGCGGCAGAATAACACCGGGGGAAATTTAAAGAGCTCCAGGCCCCCTCAAGCAACAGGCTGTCCCCGGAGTGCCAGATGGTCCGGCAGCACGGCAGAGGGGAAGAGCAGTCACAGCACTCCTCCAACCTCGGCAAGGCACACACTCCTCCAACTCGCTCCAGGAATCAGCTCTGCGGCAGAATAACACCGGGGAAATTTAAAGAGCTCCAGGCCCCCTCAAGCAACAGGCTGTCCCCGGAGTGCCAGATGGTCCGGCAGCACGGCAGAGGGGAAGAGCAGTCACAGCACTCCTCCAACCTCGGCAAGGCACACACTCCTCCAACTCGCTCCAGGAATCAGCTCTGCGGCAGAATAACACCGGGGGAAATTTAAAGAGCTCCAGGCCCCCTCAAGCAACAGGCCCTGACTAAGTATTAATTTAAAGTGGAAGCTCTCTGCTGTGTACTAAATTTAACCAGAAAGCTGTCTGCTGTGTTTTAAATTTAAACTGAAAGCTCTTTGCCGCTACTTGGCCCTGACTGATTTAACAAATACACTGGGTTCACAGATTAATCAGCTTTAATCTAAAGAATTCCTTTTTCCCCAAGATTTAGAAAAATTCCCAGAAATAATAGCAGTTCCCTTTTGTAGTCCTTAAAGAAGGGTGATTGGGTTTGTAGTCTAGATTTCAAGGATGCTTACATCTGCATTATAAGTTCCTCTGGTTTACTTTTCAGTCCAACCATTTTCAATACAAAGCCCTCTCCTTCAGCTGTTGTTGGCTGCCCAGAGTATTCACCCAGGCCTTGTAGTAGTGGCCACTCTCCTTCACAAACAGGGTCTTCTCCATGGTCAAACAGGATAATATCCTCACATGTGGGATGATATCATGGAAGCATAGGTGCAGCTTCTCAGCTACCTTCTAGACGCTTTAGAAGAGCTCCATCATGAAACGTGCCATTTCCAGTCTGCCACTGATGCGTGGGACTGCCTTAGTCTTCTTTCTTCGACAGAGCTGTTTGGGAATGTATCACCATGGTTGGACGTTTTTTGTCTGTGCCTCCATTTTTGATAAACTTTGCAGTCTTTTCTCTCTGCTGTTGCTGCATCTGTTTTTTTCTGTTCCAGTAGTGCCTTAGTTAGGTTTTTTTGAATGTTTTGAAATTTATTTTGTTTTGTCTCATTGCTGTTTATTGTAAGTTTTTTGAATTTTATTGTAAACCACTTTGATTTTAGGATAAAGCGGTATATAAATACTGTTAAATAAATAAATAAATAAATACTACAGGTTATACTTAGGCCTCAGGCACCCTGGACAGATTCTTTTTTCACAATTGAATTATTTGATTTCGCTGCACCTATTTTTCTGAGCAGTATGTTCCAGAAACTCTCAAGCGGGTTTAAAAAGTACATAATTACTCCTAATTTGTGCTTGCATTGTCTGGGACCCAACAATGATGCCTCTCAATATCTTTTGTGTTTACAGATGATAAAGACAGGGGTCATGAGGAACAGGGAAAAGGAGAGATTTTAATCATACCTAATAATCTCCTTGTCTGGAATTCTGCTAGACCAGTCCAGAAGACTGAGATATGTCCTTCCTGCCAGCATGTGGAAGCAGACTTGAGCAATTTTCAGTGATGTCATCATCTGTTATATCCTTTGGTACAGCATTGAGAGACGCCAGTATGACACTTCCCAAGCAGTAATCAAAACTGAAAAACTCAAAACAAAACTCAGATAATGTTAACACATACGAATTTCTTTGTCATGAAGAGCGTGAGCAAGTTCTTGGCTCTCTCTCATCATGAAAAAGCTGGAGCCAGACCAGGCTGATTAGAACTTCCATGGCACCTGGAACCCTCTAAACCTGCAGAAAGAATCTCCCAGGCAGTAACATTGCTAAAGCAACGAAATGGCCTCAGACTTTCCAACCTGTAAAAGGAATCTTCCAGGGCGGGTCTTGGACTGGTATAGCAGGATTCAAGGAAAAGAAATGATTAGGTTTGATTAAAATTTCTCCTTCTTGCCAGTTTCAGAGAAGTACTGTCAGAGGTCAAGTCCTCTATTGCCCATTCATCCCTGAAGACTTTTTGGGGCAGATGCATTTTGCCTGGTAAGCACATTCAGGAGTGAGTTCACTCCATGGAGTGCAGTTCTATTGGATGGAGTCTGCTTGAGTGTCCCTAGAGGACAGTTAAAAGGCTCCTGACCTTTGCTGATCACTCAAGGCAGTTTCTCCAAATGGGTGAGTTTTGCACACCTTTGTGAGGCCTCCAGGGATCTTATGGAGGTTATTTAGATGACTCCTCTGTCAGGGTAGTCTGTCTTATTTGTTGTCTTTCTCCCAGTCTGGGTCCTGATTGCTTGAGTACATACCACTCGTCTGGACTGGTCTAGCAGGATAATAAATGATGGAGAAAGCCCAACCAATGGAAAGCATGAAAAATTGCTTTGAACTTGAGCAACATCCTCTGCTCGTTCACCAGATGCAGCGAGGAGTTTATCTGAAGATCTTTCTCTATAAAGGAAGATAGGACCACAATCCATTCAGAACAAGAAAGGAGGAGGACAGCCTCCTTGAGGAAAGGATGATGAAGACTTCACAGTGAAAGGAGCCATCCAAAGAACCAGAAAGGTATACTTGAAGGCAAGTGCTGCAGCTAGGACACTCTGATGAATGCCAGAGACCCCCGGAATGGATTGTAAGGACCACAGTCTTACACGTGGACCTCAAGAAGAGTCCTTCCAGGCCCACTAAGAGCCAACATGACATTCAGACAGGCATAACTGCATTTGCATACAGGCATTTTAGAGGTTGTATTTTATTCATATTAATCTGTTTCTTACCTCATGAATGGTCTTCTTCATGTAAAATCTCTACTACAGAAGTCCACCACCCCATGCCTTGGGACCTTATTCGGGTTCTAACTTCACTTATGAAGCCACCCTTTGAACTATTGGAATTTATTTCTCTCAAGTTCCTCACCTGGAAGGTACTTTTCCTACTAGCAATTACCTTGGCTAGTAGAGTCAATGAACTTCAGGCATTGGCGACCTACACTTAATTTCATCTTCACATGGTGATTCTCTGAATGCATCCTAAGCTTTAACCTAAGATGAGCACACCATTCCACATAAATTAAAAAACAGTTCTTCCCACATTTTATCTGAGGCCTTATTCAAATCCACACAAGAAAACCCTGCATACTCTAGATTGTAAATGGACTCTTGTCTACTATCTTAAAAGAATTGAGTCTTTTAGGGAGTCCACACAAATTTTCATCTCCTTTGATCCAGTCAGACCTGGTATACTAGTCACAAAAAGAACTTAAGCAAATTGTTTGGCTTCCTGTATTCAGTTCAGCTATGATCAAGTGGATGCTCCTCTCAACACCAAAGTATCACCAGATTAGAGCTACTACAGCGAAAATGGACCTCCTAAAGTTTGCCTTGCTAGATATGATCTGCGAAGTAGCTACATGGTCTTCCCTTTATACTTTTACTGCACATTACTGTTTGGATCAACCCTCACCAAGGAACAGTGCCTTTGGTCAAGCTGTTCTGCTCAGTCTGTCATTTGAGATATCAACTCTCTCACTCTATTAATGCAGGCTGCTCTTAAGACTGAGACAAGTTGAATTAATGAGCAGCCCTAAGTTTGGGAGTCACCCACTTGTGTACCTGATTCAATCCTGCTTGCTGATGGAAAAAACAGTGTTGCTCACCTGTAATAGGTATTTTCTGTAGACAGCAGAATTGATAAGGTACGTGTCCCACTCATCTTCCCAAGAGTAGTGTAAATTCTTGAGGTTTGGAACTAACTGAAGACCTGAGGAGATCACTTCACATAGGAAAGGCCTGCACATGCTTAGAACCTTATACTAAGTTCTGAGTTCTGGGAGAGTAGTTCCGCCCCGATGCTGTCAAATGATGTCACCCACTTGTGTGCTTTATCAATTCTTCTGTCTATAGAAAACAATTACTACAGGTGAGCAACATTGCTTTACCCACAAGAAAGTGTTTTTTTAAAACATTTCTCACCCCATGTGCAAGTAAAATTGTTCACATACAGCCTGTATGTGCATAACTTTACCTGCAGTTTGAGGAGACATGTCCCGAGCACTGTTCCCTCTAAGCTGTGCGCGTGTGCGCGTGCACACACCTCGCCATGCGAGCGCACATACTTTACAACAGAGCGCACAAAACTTATGGCTCTGATTCTGATAGAAAACAACACAGACGTCTTAAAATTTAAAAGTTATGATTGTAATTACTAGAAATTTCCCACTTCATTTAGTAATCGTCTATTTTCATTTAATTTGATTAAAATCAATGTGGTGTACATACTGTATTCTGATGTGTAGTCAAATTTTAAAGTATATAACTCCGAGTGTCATTATGTGGCGCACAAAAATTTAACCTTCCTTCAAAAGCTGCACACAGCTGATATTTTATGCGCACACAGCCTACAGAAAATTAGAGGGAACATTGGTCCCGAGGTGGGGTTAGTGAGAGGTTTGCACTTATGCACATATTTGAAAATTCACAGATATGTGTACATTGTAACACAGAAAAATTTGCACCCTAAAGAACAGGTATAAATGTTCATGCATCATTTTCCTGGGGAAATTTTCACAGCAAAAATACATGCAAACATTCACTTTGAAAATCCAGCAGAATTCACATAGTGAAAAGAAAATATGTGTTTTTCATTAATATGGGCATTTATAAAATTACACTGGTCAACATTTAAATTGTTACTGACTTTAAAAGGCCCTAATCTGTAGTATCTTGGTGAGCTGAACACGAATATAACATTAAAAATTTTTTATTGGCTCTCGTTTTGAAGATATTGCATGTAGTTCATTTTTGACCTTTCACCGTGTAAAGTTATCCAGTAGGACATCAACAACATCCCAAATAAGTCTCGAATGATGTAATATTGCATCACATTACATAATACCAGCATGCACACATCATCCAGAGTTGATTGCATCATTTTCTGATGCAATGCAATACTACTGCCAGACGGCTGCTGAAGCCATCTGACGTCAGCAGTGTACTGTACGCAGTCGGAAAGGTTGAGCATTTAAAATATTTCAGACTGTGTACGAGACAGTTTAAGCTACTGTTACATGTAACTTTTATTAATCATATAATTTTAGCCATTTAGGTACAATGCCACAAAAGTGCGTTAATACCATTGACAATTTCTGCTACATTTATGGGGAAGTGACATTTCCCAACCAGAAGAAAAGTATCACTTCTCAACTGAAGAAGGTATATTATCTTTACTTCGGATGCAAGATTGGTGACCAAGACAAGCCTTGGGCCCCGCATATATGCTGCACTACATGTACAACACAGCTTTCACAGTGGTTGAATTGCAAAAGACCATCAATGCCGTTTGCAGTACCCATGGTGTGGAGAGAGCCAAGCAACCACATAAATGACTGTTACTTCTGCTTGGTTCCTCCTCTTTCCAGTGGAATAACGAAGCAAAAGAAGTTGAGCATAGCCTACCCAAACATTCCGTCTGCATTGAGACCAGTTCCACATGGTGAGGGACTTCCTATTCCAGAACCTCCATCAGAATATTCTCTTGATTCATCTGATGAGGACAAGGGTGAGCCGACCTGTTCTTCTTCTGGTCCATCAGCATGCAGTGACCCAGATTTTCACTGGGATGTATATCAACTCCACACAGAATAACACAGGAAGAACTAAATGACCTGGTTCGTGATTTGGACTTATCCAAGAACAAGGCAGAATTGCTAGGATCAAGACTCCAACAATGGAATCTTCTAGAAGAAGATGTCAACATTACTTCATATCGAATGCACCACCAGCAGTTGGACCCTTTCTTCAGAAAGGAAAGTAATCTGGTATTCTGTTCCAATATTGAAAGCCTTATGAATGTCTTAAAAATCATTCATGACCCACAAGACTGGAGACTATTTATAGACTCTTCGAAACTGAGTCTGAAGGCTGTGCTTTTGAACAATGAAAACCATCTTCCATCTATTCCAGTAGCGCATGCTGTCCATATGAAAGAGACATACGATAACTTAAAGCATCTACTGACTTCCATTAACTATAACAAGTACAGCTGGCACCTCTGTGGTGACTTAAACGTAGTTGCCCTTTTAATGGGACTGCAGCAGGGATATATAAAATACATATGTTTCTTATGTGAGTGGGATAGCCGAGCAAGGGATTGGCACTACTTGCGGAAGGAATAGAATCGCAGACAAAATGTAACAGTTGGACAGAAGAATATCCAGCACCCAGCTCTGGTTGAGGCTCACAAAATCCTGCTACCACCCCTTCACACCAAACTAGGTTTGATGAAAAACTTTGTGAAAACCATGGACCGCACTTCGCCAGCTTTCCGATACCTGCATGAAAAATTCCCTCGACTCAGCGAAGCAAAGATTAAAGAGGGAGTTTTTGTGGGTCCTCAGATTCGAGAGCTCTTCAAAGATGACCGGTTCAACAACTTGCTGCAGGGTGATGCGAAACAAGCATGGAATGCTTTTCGCCTAGTGTCAACACACTTTCTCAGGAATGTTAGGGCAGAAAACTACAAGGAACTCGTAGAAGAGATGTTGATGCAGTATCAGAAACTTGGCTGCAATATGTCTCTAAAGATCCATTTCATAGATTCCCATCTCGATTTCTTTCCTGACAACTGTGATATGGTTAGTGATGAACAGGGCGAATGTTTTCACCAGGATATCGCAACGATGAAGCAAAGATACCAGAGAAAATGGTCCACTACAATGCTGGCTGACTACTGCTGGACACTCCCCAGAGAAGCTCCCGAACAGCTGTACAAGAGACAGGCGAAAAAATCGAAGAAGTAGTCTATGACTTGTTTTTTTACAGGTATTAACCGAAGGCCTATTATATTTACTATTGACACACATTTTGTGATGTAAACATTAATTCTTGTAGATTACAAAAAAACTAGAGCCAACTTTGCAAGTTCACTGTCATATTCGTGTTCAGCATATAAAAATTGATAAGAAATGACTATTTTTATTTCAGTAACATGACTTTTGTAAAAATTTGTTGACCAGTGTTACCTACTTTGTCTTCCACTCCAAAGTCCAGAAGTGGCAAGAGCAGAAAATATCTTTGAAGACTTACCATTTTGAAAGCATTTTTCCCCCTGAGGACCATTGGGCATTGTTCCAAATGGGCATAGGCCACATTTAAAAAATTTTGGACTGGTTTCCTTTGAGCAAGACACCTCAGGAAAGCAAGGCTCACCCTTGCAAGCAGCTAACGAGTTTGTACAGAAGGCACCAGCAAATCCTGTTGGGCAGTCACAGCCTACAACCTGTTAACATAACAAAAATCAATGCTGAAATTGAAATATAACTGTATGTGCAGTGTTGAGATTTTTTTAATTATTTTTCTTTCTGACCAGGCCATCTTCTATCTCCATCTTCCTCCATTATTTCCCACTTCACACCATGATGATGGGAGAGTTCGAAAGTGAAAGCATTACAACTCCTCTTTCTATCAGGTATTCTCCTCCCTCTTAGCCCCTGTGTCCTCATCCCACCACCATCACTACCTTCATGTATCTTGTCTAAGGCTCATCACAACTGAAAGCTGCACATAGAGAGCTTAAGTGAGTGATTAATTTAACTTGTAGAGGTCACCACAGAATTATGTCTGACATTACAATACTAAGGGAAAGAATCCAGCCATCCAGAGAAGCAGACTCTTGAGCTGGAAATGGAACTCAGTCCAGTTATTAGTTGTCATCTTGTCATTTTTATGATTATTCAGTACTGAGATCAATAGATCTATAGAACTCTATTGCTATCTTACAACTCTACTAAGCTACTTTTAGGGGCATGCTTACTAAAGTGAACTAACTGTTAGCACAGAGGCCTTGATAAAGCAGAAAACGGCTTTGCTCTAATATTCCTAGATATCTCCGCTGCCTTCGACTCAGTCAATCATAATCTACTCCTTGCCCGACTCCTAGAAAAAGGAATCGAGGGTCTCGCCTGGGAATGGTGTAGGTCATACCTGTCTGAGCGATGGCAACATGTCAGAGTCGGTTCCACCACATCCACACCTTTCCACCAACACCAAGGTGTTCCGCAAGGATCGTCATTATCTGCACTTCTGTTTAATGTATACTTACAGCCGATCTGTGACATCATACGCACCTTCAACATCTCCTCATTAATCTACGCTGACGATGTTCTATTGTTTACTCCATTTAAAGTCAGTCAACCAGACTTCACCAACCTTATCCAATGCTTCAATGCCATCACAGACTGGTTAGCTTCTCAAAACCTCCGTATAAACTTCAAGAAGACCGAAGTTCTCTTCATATCAAGAAACAAAGCATTCTCACCACCATCCTCTCTAAAAGTGAGAGATGCGGATCTCCCCTGTAAACCATCTATTCGCTACCTAGGGATTACTCTGGATCAGCATTTTGAATTTAAGGAACACATTCGGAACGTCACAAAGGCTGTCTACAATAAAATAAGAACGCTAAGACAACTCAGACCCATGCTACCTCACAACAACTTCCGGACCATTTTCCAGGCCCTCACACTACCTCATTTTGATTATGCTAATGTCATCTTATACGGTCTACCTAAAAACACCATTAATCCTCTACAACTGGCGATGAATGCGGCTGCTAGGGTGCTTTGTGGTCTATCAAGATCAGACCATATCACCCCGACTCTCATGGAACTACACTGGCTACCAATTAATTGCAGGATAACCTACAAAATACTCATCATCACTTTCAAGATCATCAACAATCTTGCCCCCACGTCTCTTAACGATCTCATCTCCCTCACCCCAAAAAACAGAGAGAGAAGGACAACAACGGACAACACACTGATTATCCCCAAGGAGTCCATCAAATGTACCCAATCAACCAAGAAAAGGACCTTTGCCTTCTATGCACCTAAATGCTGGAATGACCTCACACCTGAAATAAGAGCGATTAAAGACCTCTCTCAATTTCGTAAGGCAATCAAGCACCACATCTTCCTGATCCATTTTGCACAAGCATCCAATCCTCATCGGATCAACAGCCCCCTTAAACCGACTATCTCTCACTCTTCTCCCCAATTCCCTCACAAGTAATCTCTGCCCCAAGTTCTCTTATGTCCTACCTTATTCCGACCATGGTCTGCCTGTGAATACTAAAGAACCCTATATGTTTATACATAGCTCAGTTTTACACTGTTTTTGTACATAGTTCCACTGTGTGTACATAGTTATAGTTTTATTACCCCCTGTTCCAAGTTTAATTTCCCTGTTATAATGTAAGCACACCAGTGTTTTCTGATTGTGCAGATCTGTTACTTGTAAACCGCACTGAAAACAAATAGCGCGGTATATAAAAATGTTAAATAAATAAATAAATAAAATAAGCACAGACCTACGTTAACTGCTATCATGTGCTAAAAGCAGCCAGCATGGTAAAAATCCTGCAGAAGTACTACAATGATGCATGCAAGTAAATAGAAGAGGAAGAACAAGACTGGCTTTCCTAAAGCTATGAGAGTTTATTCCAGCCTCAAATTGGAATGCTGCATTATGCTCAAGGATTCATGTTAAATGATGCTGAGAAGATCAAGAAAAGGTGGAAAGAATATACAGAGTTATTATACCATAAAGATCAAGTGGACCAAAAGCCATTTCAGCCTGCACCTTATGATCAGGAACCATTGGTGATGAAAGAAGAAGTTGAAGCAACATGGAAAACCTTATCAAAGAACAAAACACCGGGCATTGATGGCATTCCCATTGAAGCATTACAACAATCAGATGCAATTGCTACCATACTTACAATGCTCTGCCAGGAAATTTGGAAGACAACATCATGAGCAACTGACTGGAAAAGATCTGTGTTTATATCAATACTGAAGAAAGGTGATCCGACTGACTGTGGAAATTATCGCACAATCACTCTGATCCCACATGCCAACAAGATTCTACTCAAGATCATTAGCAAAAACTACAACCATACCTGGAACAAGAACTGCCTGAAGAGCAAGCAGGATTCAGGAAAGGGCGAGGAATGGGAAACATTATCGCGGATGTGAGATGGATCTTTGAAAAGACAAAAGAATACCACAAGGATATCTATATGTGTTTTATTGACTACAGCAAGTCTTTTGACTGTGTAAACCATGAGAAACTCAGGGCCACATTAAGAAGCATGGGTATACCAGAACACCTGATCGTTCTCGTGCACAAACTTTACATTGATCAAGAAGCAACAGTTCAAACAAAACAAGGAGAACCAGAATGGTTTAAAATCAGCAGAGGTGTTCGACAAGGCTGCATACTTTCTCCCTACCTGTTTAATTTATATGCAGAACAAATCATCAGAAAAGCAGGACTGTATGAAGACAACTGAGGTGTGAAGATTGGTGGAAGATTCATCAACATCCTTCTCTATGCTGATGATACACATCACTGGCTAAAAGTGAAGATGATCTGAAACATTTCCTTCTCAAAATCAAGGAACTTAGGGGTATGTTTACTAAAACCCCGGTAAAGTGTGGGCCCCGGTAGTGTGCGGGTGCCATATAAGGAGTGGGTGTTCCATCCTGAAAAAGGAAAGGCGGAATTTACATATGCGCTAAGATGCGCGGCGCCCATGTGCGCCCCGCACCTTAGCGCATGAGATAGCTGCGTGGAGGCATAAGTGGCGCGCTGAAGTGCAAGAAAAAGAGCAGAGCCACAGCACAATGGTTAAGACACTGACCAACAGTGCAGGGATGAGGGGTTCAATCTCCCACAGTGCCCAATGAAGATGGCTGGCTGAGGCATTAATTTATAAGGCACAGAAATACTGGACCTCATAAGGTGACACGCTAATGTTTTTGGCGGCATATTAATACTGGGCGGCATAAGGCGGCACGCTTATGTTTATGGAGGCATTATAATACTGGGAGGTATAAGTGGCACGCTGATGGGCAGGAAGAAAAGTAGAGCCACAGCACAGTGGTTAAGGCACTTACCAATGATGCAGGGATCAGGGGCTCAATCCCCCACAGTGCCCAATGAAAGCAACTTGCTGAGGCATTATTTTAGGAGGCATCTAAATGATGGGCGGTATGAGGTGGCACGCTGATGGGCATAAGGCGGTGTGCTAATGTTTTAGGAGGCTTATTACTACTGGGCGGCATAAGGTGGCACGCTGATGAATAATCACAGGAACAGAGCCACAGCACAATGGTTAAGACACTGACCAATGGATCAGGGGTTCAATCCCCCAAAGTGCCCAATGAACAAGGCTGGCTCAGGCATAACATATTAAGGGGAAGATTGCTTTAGGAGGCATTTTATTCATATTTTAATTATCACTACTAGCAAACGCACTCCCAAAGCGTGTTAACATAAGGTGCCCTATAAGGCACATTTTAAAGTGCACTGTCAGCCAAGGCACCCTAGAATGTTGCTTATAGGGCGCTTTAGAGGGTGCCGTATGAGGTACCCCAAGGTCAGTGTACTGTTTGTTATGGCAGCACTGTGCAGTTTAAGGAATGAAAAGCATAAGTAGGTGCGCTGACAGGCAAGGAGGAGCAGCAGTGGAGCACAATGGTTAAGGCACTGACTGCTGATACAGGGGTCATGAGTTTGCTCCCCAGTGTGCCTAATACATAAGGCTGGCTGTGGCATCAGCTTTGCATTGTACATATTTTGTCCTGCAGCACTTTATTTTTATTAATTGCTGCCAGCAAACACGCTCTCACGTGCCGTAATTGAAGGTGCCCTATAAGGCACTCCATAGGGCACATTATAAATTGCACTGTCCGCCACAGCACCCTAAAATGTCCCCTATAGGGCACCCTATAGGTTGCATCACAGGATATTGTATAGTGCACCTTATATGGACGGGAACCATAAGGTGCCCTATAGGGCGCCCTATAAAGCACCCTCAGAGGCACCTTATGGGTACAGTACGCTGAGGGTGTTTTTGCTGGCATCAAAATATGTACATTAAAAAAAATGCATTGGACAACCCTATCAAATAACCCCACTGTGGGTTTGAACCCATGACCTCTGGCTTCAGAGGCAGTGAAGTAATCATTGGGCTACAGCTCTATAGCTGCTAGCAAGCCCCTGGCTGGCTGCAGAGAGCATGCACGTCACCACACAGACAGTCTGCTGTGGTCACCAGGATAGGGTTAGCCCACCCATACCCATGATGCACTGCACATGCAAATCAGCTGTCCACAGATGAACACAAGATGGGCAATGCACCCCCACAGCACCTCGGCCCGGTAGAGGGAAGTGACCATGTGCACCCACACACCACCTCGGCCTGGTAGGGGGTACTGACCGTGTGTTTTACTGGCACAGAGTAGCTACACACCGTCACATTGTGCGGGTACTGTGCTCACCCTGAGGGTGCAATGAGGTGCCCAGGACCAGGTCCACAACCCCTTCCATGCCTGAAAGAGGCCATGCCAGAGGTTCAAAGCAGTGTTAATGTGTGAGATAGGTAGTTCCTGCACAAACACCTTGGATATCTCTGTCTGACTCAGTCAGGTATAGCCCCCATGTACCCCTAGGTGGGCCATGTACCACCCCCCCCCCTCCAGGGCCAAGGGTGGCAAACAGGGCCTCCTATCAATAGATCCACATTCTACCTCCCTGCAAAGGTGGCAGTAGAGGGGTCCATCAACCCCAGTCCTGCTGAGGAGCAGACACCCCACAGGGCAGTCAATGCAGCTCCATACACATCCATAATACAATAGCAGACAGATATTAGGCCTGGATATGGTGAGCTGCACCCCACCACTATCTGATATTCTCCTGCAGCAAGTCATCAGCCACTGTACTCTGCAAGCTGCTCCATTACAACACATACCAGCTGCAAACAGTGTGCTAGTTAGTCCACAGTGCATGTTCCCAGTGGAGATGCATGCACCTAGCCATGCTGTGGTCACTGCACAGTCAGGGTGAGAGTGATCTCTCAGCAGGACATACTGAGGTCACCCTGTCTGTGTAGGTGGTGGCACTAAAATGTCCCAGTCAGTGCCCTATGCCCTGTGCAGATGCACCCTGTCCGGCCTATACCCATGGTACCTTGCTCCTCATTATGCACATTGGCAGCCCAATACTGGCAACATTGCTGGCAGTGTGGGCTGTGGAAGGTGTTTGCAGCCACCACACACTGGATAGGCAGACAGCCACCCCCACTCCTATGCCAGCATTGTGCTACTATAGAGGAGTCCAGCAGCCATACCCACCACACCAGTCCTGGGCACAGTACAGGCATGGATATGGTACGCACTACTGTTGGGGGTCACTCCCCAGGGTGGTAAACACTGTCAGAGACCAGACCTGCAGCGCACACCG
Organism: Ichthyophis bannanicus; assembly: GCA_033557465.1. NCBI lineage: Eukaryota > Metazoa > Chordata > Amphibia > Gymnophiona > Ichthyophiidae > Ichthyophis > Ichthyophis bannanicus. The sequence continues at coordinate 1,775,198,743 of CM066031.1, forward strand.
CAGACATCACAATGATTGTTATGGTGGAGATCAATGAGCAAAATGTGCTTAACGTAGGAATTGATATCTGCCAGTTATCATGGGCAACGTTTGATAGCTGTGTACCATATACCCAGGTGTAGAGTGGCAGTGCTAAGGTATGCAACTGCTAGTATTGGGAGATACAGGCAGGGCCCAATGTCCTGCCTCTCCATGAGGCATTGGCCAATGGGGCCTGTGGGGGGGGGGGTGTCTGGCCCTGTTGGCTGCTGCTTTACGGCAGAGTGTCCCAACTCCAGTCCTGGTGTTCCAACCACTGTTCGGGTTTTCATGCTGTCCCTCATAGATATGCATGAGCTACATCAGCATACCATGGGGGTGGTGCATAGATATGCAGCACAGGCATCTTTATTAGAGGCAGCATGGATCCTGAATGATGTGGGGCCCTCCAGGACTGCATTTGGGAGACTCTGCTCTAGGTAATGCGGCTTTTTATGGTGTCTGTGTTTGGTGTGGTAAAATATAGGTGTATGAACCATGCGTATGTTCTCAGCAATAAAGGTTTGTCCGTACTATCACGGTTTCGTTGTAGGAAAAATATGTGGACTGGATTGGCAGTAGCCCCAGCTGGGCTTTGAACCTGTGACCTTCTGTTCCTGCACACACACTGTCTGTGTGCACTGCACCACCATGTTGCCATAGATATGCTGTGTTCCCTGGGGAGTCCATGACTGTACATCCAACAGAGCCTGTCTGTTTGGGTGGACGGTGCCAGCCTGCACAGACCTAGGCCACTGTCTGCTGTGGTTTGCAGCCACTGCCCCCTCCACCACCTGTACCCTTCCGCCAACATTCAGACATGTCCCTATCTGGGAAAAAGCATATGACCTGATTGAGTTGTAGCACTCCAGGACTGAATTTGGGGGTCTTGGCTGTAGGTAATGCCCATTGTTATGGTTTGTGTGCGGTGTAGGGTAAAATATAGGTGTTGGAACCATGCTTATGTTCTCTGCAATAAAGGAGTGTCTGTACTATCACTGTTTAGTGGTGGGTAAAACTATGGGGACTGGGTTGGCAGGAGCCCCAGCTGGGATTTGAACCTGTGACCTGGTCCTACAGGCACTGGCTGTGTCCGCTGCACTACACTGTGGCCACAGAGACAGTGCAGTATCTGGAGATAGGAAACCTGGCCGCACGAGTCAGACACCCTGCTCTGCACAGTCTTACTGTGGGCTCGTTTACCTTGTATGGGGACAAAGGTGCGAATACACCTCACAAATGCCCTCCAAAAAAGGGGAAAAAACCAAAACCAAGCTGCGCAACAGTGATATCAATGGGCAACCCGAAAAACACTCCCAGGAAAGCTCCATTAAAATGCAGTGCTTTTGAATGAGTCTACGGAGCGTAGACCCTTCCAAAAATCATTTCTTTTTTTTGGAGATTTCCTGGGAGTGTTTTTTATGGTTGCCCATTAATATCACTGTTGCCCAGATGGATTATAATTTATTTGGAATTTGTTGTGGTCATTTGCAATTTATATTTGCTATTTTGTTCTGTGCACATGTATCACACTGCTCACGTTTTGCAGGTTTCCCGGTTTTGCTGTACATTGCTGACGGAAATGGTTTCTCTTCCCTTTAAATCGGCTCTAACGCGAGGTTTTCACTCGCGGTATTTTTTTGCCGAAATTCAGCCACGCTCCTGTGCGGGGAGCCTCTCCCCTCCCACTCTCCACCCATTGACCCCGTCCCTCCGCCCCTCGGGGGCCTTCCTCCGCCCTCCATACGCCTTTCCCCGCCTCTATCGCACATCAGCGCCCCGTACAAGTGCGAGGGCCCGTTAATGTGACGCGCACGCGTGCGGGGCACTTAAGAGCACTTAAGTGCATCATTAGCATACGCTAATGTGCGCCGCGCACGTGTGCGCGGTTTAGTAAACATACCCCTTAGTCTTAAAATGGGCCTGCACCTTAACCTAAAGAAGACAAAGATCCTGACAACTGGCAAGATCAATCAGTTCATCATTGATGTTGAAGAAATTGAAATAGTTGACAACTTTAACCTACTTGGATCAACAATCAATAAAGAAATGATAAGCATTCAAGAAATCCGTCAACGCATTGCTCATGGCAGAAGACAAGATTCTCAAGAGCAGAGATGTCTCTCTCCATAGAAAGATTTGACTTGTCCAAGTCATAGTATTTTCAATAACGTCATATGGATGCGAAAGTTGGACAGTGAAAAAGATAGACAGGAAGAAAATCGATGCCTTTAAATTATGGTGCTGGTGACAAATACTGTGTATACCATGGACTGCTCAAAGAACAAACCAGTTAGTACTAGAGGATATCAAACCTACGCTTTCATTAGAAACTCAGATGACAAGACTTCGACATTCATACTTTGAGAATATAGAGATTGTTAGAGAAAGACGTCATGTCTGGCAGGGTTGAAGATCAACATGAAAAAGGAAGGCCTGCAATGAGATAGATTGATACAATAACAACAGCTATGGGTGCCACTTTATCAGCAAGGAATTGTGTGACTTAAGACCGAACATAGTTTAGGACAACTATCCAGAGGGTCGCCATGAGTCGACACTGACTCGACAGCACTTAACAACAACACCTTCTTGCGGTTTATTGTTTATATAGGAGTGGAGGAATAGCCTAGTGATTATAGCAACAGCCTATTACCCAAGAGCTTTGGGTTCAATTTCCAATGGCACTCCTTTTGACCTTGGTAAAGTCACTTTACCCTCCATTACCTTGGAAGAAAAGGCTTGACAATCTACTTCTGGTCATACCTTGCCAAGAAAGCCAAGACACTACTGGGTCACCAGGAGTCAGCATTGACTTGACAGCACTAAAAAAAAAAAAAAAAAGGCTTTTATATACTGCATTTTACAAGCGAATAAAAGTGTTTTACGATTTGCTGCAGTATAAAAGAGTGGAATTACATAGGAAGTAGAAAAACAGAGAGGAGTGAGAAAGCTGCAACATACCTCTGGGTGTATCCCTCCCATTGCTGTGCTTATGACAGGGACGTTTTGTGGAGACCCCTAAAACCAGACCTCACAATTAGCACGTAACACTTCCTTCCATCACCCTACCCAACCCACCCCCAGGTAGGGTCGTGGCAGGAGCTCCTGGCCCTGCTTCTGTAGCTTTCAAAATGACTGCTTTCACCCCTAGCAAACTTATTGGGAGTGCATTGCCTCATTTTTATTCTCTCTTCTTGAGGTGGCTATCCCAGTGATGGGGGAGATACTGCATTTTTCTGAAATTTCCTGTCTTCTTGCACTGAAGAACAGTGCCAAGCTCTTTCTGGCAAAGACCCTGTTTTTGGCTCATAGGGGAATACTTTTGCAGTGGAAATCTGTGGATTCACCTATGATAGTACTATGTTGTATACTTTCATTTAATTTGATGTTATGGGAAGGAAAAGTGCACAGAAATATGTGTCCTCATCACTGGTGATTTTTCAATCTCTTTGGGAAGCTTACTTAAAAGTGAAATTTTACTTACTAAATAGTTTCCTTTCCTGGAGGCCTGCTAGACCAGTTCATACCAATCTAGATTAGTGGGTAGTGTCTGCCTGCCAGCAGGTGAGGAAGACAGAGAAAGACTAGAAACTTTCAGTGACATCATCACTGCTACTTAGGCTGGTGCAGCTAGCAGCACCATTTCAGTATTTATGGTATCAACCAAGAAAACAGAGGGCAATCCCCGGATGCGCAACACAACTTTGAAAAGGGCTAAAGGGCTAACCAGCCACTAACTATCAGGGGCGGTTCTATCATTAGTCCGAGTGAAGCGGTGGCCTCAGGCAGCAACTTTTTGGGGGCAGTAAAAATTGCCCCCAAAAAGACCACCTCACTCGGCCTTCAAAATAAAATTAATAAAAACCTCCAGGGTAAGAAGCAGCTGCCGCTGCCGCTCCATCGGCGGCCGTGGCAGAATGAGGAACCCGCGGCCGCCCACTCCCCCTCTCAGAGAGCCTGCCGGTTTCCCTTCTGCCCCGGCTCAGTTTTGCAGAACCGCAGCAAAGGAAGAGTGTTTCCCTTAACCGCGGCTCTGTTAAAGTTGAGCCCACAGAGCTGATGGGACACAGGAAATCCTGTTTCCCATCAGCACCATGGGCTCAGTTTTAACAGAGCCTCGGTTAAGGGAAACACTCTTCCTTCGCCACAGCTCTGCAAAACTGAGCCGGGGCGGAGAGGAAACCGTAATAGATGCCTGGTCATGAGGTTATAAGTGTAGTTTGGTTTAAGCGTCCTGGAATAGCATCTGTTTTTACACCAAGGGATGGGACAGCTCATGAGTGGAATACGTCTTCTGCTGAGACTATTATTCGAACTGGTAGTTCTATTGGAATTACCATACGATTATCTACTTCTAGTAGTCGGAATTCCCCAGGGAAGAGATAGTCGGATGGGGTTATATACGAAGTAAATGATAATATATTAAAATCAGTAAATTCATATGTTCAATACCATTGATGGCCAATTGCTTTTACTGTAACGTGTGGGCTATTAATTACGTCTATAAGGTAAAGGATCCGCAGTGAGGGTAAGGCGATTGCGATTATAATAATTGCGGGCAGGACCATTCAAATTATTTCTACTTCTTGGGTGTCTATCGTGTTAGTATTGGTTAGTTTTGTTGTCATTATGATTGTAATTGTATATAGAGGACTAGAGTACTAATTAGGAATACAATTCACAGGTCTGCAAAACATTTTTTTTTCGAGAGCTGTTTTGGTTATTCCACGTAATCTTTATGTTTTTTGGTGCGCTGAATCCGAAAATGGCCTCCATTTTGTCATAGGACATCACGTTTCCTGACAATTTAGGTAACTATGGGGTCTGTTTACTAAACATTCCTAATGTGCGGGGCCGTGGTAGTGTGCCTGTGCCATATAAGGAGTGGGCGGTTCAGGCAGAGAAAAGAAAAACAACGGGGTAAGCGATCGCACATTTGCGCGGGGCACAATAGTGCGTGGGAAGGCTAAGTGGCGCCTGATGTGCACACACAAAGGAGCAGAGCCATAGTACAATGGTTAAAACTGACTGTGGGTGCAGCTGCCATGGGTTCAATTCCCCATTGTGCACAACAAAAAGGGCTGGCTGAGGCATTAACTGTAATGGGTAAAAGTGCTTTAGGAGGCATATTAATTTTGGGCGGCATAAGGCGGTGCACTGTTAATTTTGGGCGGCATAAGGCGGTGCACTGTTAATCTCAGGCGGCATAAGGCGGTGCACTGTTAGGTTTGGGCGGCATAAGGCGGTGCGCAGATGCCCAAGCATAGGAACAGAGCCACAGCGCAATGGTTAAGACACTGACCAATGGTGCAGAGATCAGGGGTTCAATCCCCCACAGTGCCCACTGAAGAAGGCTCACTGAGGCAGTGTGTATTATGTGGATGAGTGCTGTAGGGGGCAAGCTATTTTATTTCAGTTATCACTACTAGCAAACGCACTCACAAAGCGTGTTAACATAAGGCGGCCCATAAGGCACATGTTAAAGTTCACTGTCCGCCAAGGCACCCTTGAATGTCCCCTATAGGGCACCATATATGTTGCGTCACAGGATAATGTATAGTGCACCTTATATGGACGGCAACCATAAGGTGCCCTATAGGGTGCCCTATAAAGCACCCTCAGAGGCACCTTATGGGTACAGTACACTGAGGGTGTGTTTGATGGCAGCAACATATGTACATTAAATCTAAAAAAAGCTTTGGACAACCCTATCAAAGAACCCCACTGTGGGCTCGAACCCATTACCGCTGGCTCCACAGGCAGTGAAGTAACCATTGGGCTACAGCTATATAGTTGCCAGCAAGCCCCTAGCTGGCTGCAGAGAGCCTGCATGTCACCACACAGACAGTCTGCTGTGGGAACCAGGATAGGGTTAGGCCACCCATACCCATGATGCACTGCACATGCAAATCAGCTGTCCACAGATGAACACAAGATGGGGAATGCACCCCAACAGCTCCCCGGCCTGGTAGGGGGACGTGTCCGTGTGCACCCACACAGCACCTTGGCCTGGTAGGAGGTACTGACCGGGTGTTTAATTTGCACAGAGTAGCTACACACAGTCACACTGTGCGGGAACTGTGCTCACCCTGAGTGTGCGATGAGGCGCCCTGGACCAGGTCCACAGCTGAGAGAGGCCATGGCAGAGCTCCAAAACAGTCATAATCTGTGAGTTTCTGCAGGAACACCTTGGATATCTCTGTCTGTCTCAGTCAGGGGAAACCCCACAGACCCCTAGGTGGGCCATGTACCACCAACCCCCCCCCCCCAGCTGAGGGTGGCAAACAGGCAGGGTCTCCTATCAACAGATCCCCATTATACACACCACCCCCCCAATGATGGCAGTAGAGTGGACCATCAACCCCAGTCCTGTTGGGGAACAGACACCCTACAGGGCAGTCCAAGCAGCCCCACACACACCCAGACCACAATATCAGACAGACAGTAGGCCTGGATATGCTAAGATGCACCCCACCACTATCTGATATTCCCCTGCATCAAGCCATCAGCCACTGCACCCTGCAAGGCACTCCAGCAGGGCACATACCAGCTGTGAACAGTCTGCTGGTTAGTCCCACTGGAAATGCATGCACCCACAACTGGGATGGCAGCACACACAAGCAGATACATCAGTGACTAGGCCCCAACAGGTGACCCATATATATCACATGAGGAAAGTGCTATGAAGCACTATGGGGGTGCCTAGCCATGCTGCCATCACTGCACAGTCAGGGTGGAGTGAAAGCCCAGCAGCACATACAGAGGTCACCCTGTCTGTGGAGGTGGTGGACGGCCACTACAATGTCCCTGCCAGTGCCCTATGCCCTGTGCAGATGCATCCTGGCCAGCCCACCCTGTCTGAGCTATACCCATGGTACCATGCTGCTCATTATGCACATCATCAGGCCAAAACTGTGGACAGTGTTTGCAGCCAACACACACTGTATAGACAGACACACACTCCCACACGTATGCCAGCATTGTGCTACTATAGAGGGGTTCAGAATCCTTGCCCACCACACCAGTCCTGGGCACAGTACAGGCATGGGTATGGTATGCAATACCATTGGGGGTCCCTCCCTAGGGTGGTAAACACTGTCAGGGGCCAGACCTGACGCACACACCGCAGACATCAGATAGATTATTATGATGGAGCTCATAGAGCAGACTGTGCGTAACGTAGGGATATCTATCTGCCAGTACTCATAGCAAACGTTTGAGAGCTGTGTACCATATACCCTGGTGTAGGGTGACATTGCTAAGGTATGCAAGTGCTGGTATTGGGAGATGCACGCAGGGCCCAATGTCCTGCCTCACCAGGAGGCATTGGCCAATGGGGCCTGTGGGTGTGGGTGTGGGTGTGTCTGTCCCTGTTGGCTGCTGCTGTACGGCAGAGGTTCCCAAATCCAGTCCAGGTTTGCAATACACTGGTTGGGGTTTCCTGCTGTCCCTCATGAATATGCATGAGCTACATCTACATGCCATGGGGGTGGTGCATAGATATACAGCACGGTTATTTGTATGAGTGGCAGCATGGAACCTGAATGGTGTGTGGTCCTCCAGGACTGCATTTGTGAGACTCTGCTCTAGGTACTGCCCCTGGTCATGGTGTCTGTGCTTGGTGGTGTAAAAGATAGGCGTATGACCAATGCGTATATCCCCAGCAATAAAGGATTGCCCTTACTAACATGGTTTAGTTGTGGGGAAAATATGTGGACAGGATTGGCAGTAGCCCCAGCTGGGCTTTGAACCTGTGACCTTTTGCTCCTGCACACACTGTCTGTGTGCACTGCACCACTGTGTTACCACAGATGTGCTGAATTCCCTGGGAAGTCCATGACTGTACATCTGACAGGGCCTATGTTGCAGTGGACGTGCCAGCCTGCACATGGCTCGGCCACTGTCTTCTGTGGCTAGCAGCCACTGCCCCCTCCACCACCTGTACCCTACCGCCAACATGCTGGCATGTCCGTATCTTGGAAAAGCATATGACCTGATTGAGTTGTGGCACTCCAGGACTGCATTTGGGGGACTCGGCTGTCGGTAATGCCCATTGTTATGGTGTGTGTGCGGTGTTGGGTACAAAATGGGTGTGTGAACCATGCTTATGTTCTCTGCAATAAAGGAGTGTCTTTACTATCTCTGTTTAGTGGTGGGTAAAATATGGGGACTGGGTTGGCAGGAGCCCTAGCTTGGATTTGAACCTGTGACCTTCTGGTCCTAGAGGTACTGCCTCTGTCTGCTGCACCACACTGTGGCCACAGTGATAGTGCAGTCCCTGGGGGTGGGAAACCTGACCAAATGAGTCACAAACCCTGCTCTGCACATTTGTACTGTGGGCTCAGTCACCTTGTCTGGTGACAAACGTGCAAATAAACCCCTCAACCGACCACGACGAACTGGGGATAAATATATCCAAGCTGGGCAACAGTGATATTAATGGGCAACCATAGCAAACACTCCCAGGAAGGCTCAGAAAAAAGGAAATGGTTTTTGGAAGGGTCTCCGCTCCGTAGCCCCTTCCATACTTCATTTCATTTTTTTGGAGCTTTCCTGGGTGTGTTTCTTATGTTTGCCCATTAATATCAGGGTTCCCCAGCTGACTTCCTATTTTTAATATGTTTGTTTGGGTCTTTTTCTATCTTTATTTGCACTTTTGTTCTGTGCACATGTATCACACTGCTCACGTTTTGCAGGTTTCCCCGGTTTCCCTGTACATTGCTGACGGAAATGGTTTCTCTTCCCTTTAAATGCCCTCTACCGTGAGTGTTTCACTCGCGCTATTTTTAACCTGCAAATTCGTCCCCGATACTGTGCGGGGAGCCTCTCCCCTCCCCTTCCCCGCCCATTGACCCCGTCTCTCCGCCCCTCGGGAGCCTTCCTCCGCCCTCAGAATGTCTTTCCACGCCTCTATCGGACATTTGCGGGCCGGGTACTTTTGCGGGGCACGTTAGTGCGGCGCGCAATTGTGCGGGGCCCAAGCGCACTTGTGCGGGGCGTTTAAGAGCGTTTCTGAGCATTTGAGTGCCGCGTTTCCGTGCGCTATTGTGCGGCACGCAATTGTACGGCTTTTAGTAAACATGCCCCTATGTTAAATAAGGCAATACCTCAAAATAAATGGAAATAGACTTATAAAATTTAAGTTTTATTACAATATTTTCATGAAAATCCTTTTTTGAACTGAAATGAGCTCACCTACACACACTAAACTCGATTCTTCTTCCTTGTGAGGCTCCTCTTGGTGCATTTACGCTTGTGAGTAGCATCTGGAATGTCTCTCTGAAGCATCCAACAGTAGTCTGCCATCATTGTAATGCTCCATTTTCCCTGGTATCTCCTTTCCATCTCTTTAATGTCTTGGTGGAATCATTCACCTTGTTTCTCACTCACAGCTCCCAAATTTTCAGGAAAGTAGTCAAGGTGGGACTGGAGGAAATGCACTTTCAAACTCATCAGGCAACCTAAAGCTTGAAATGCTTTCAGCATTCGTCCGACGATCTTTTTGTAGTGAGGATCTTTGTTATTGCCTAAAATTTCTGTACGACCTCTTTAAATGCAATCCACCCTTATTTTTGAGGATCTGTCATGGTATTGACAAACTTTTGATCAACTATAAGCTTTCTAATGTCTGGTCCGACGAACACACCCTTCCTTCAATTTTGCCTCCGACAGGCCTGGAAACTTGGTGACCAAGTATTTGAAGCATTCTCCATCTCTTGGAAGTGATTTTACGAATTGCTTCATCAATCCCAATTTTATGTGGAAAGGTGGTAGAAGAACTTTATGGGAAGGTACCAAAGTTTCTCGGAGGACATTTTTTTCACCGACTGTTAGCACCCTCGGCTGCCAACTCTTCTTGGTCCAGTGATTTTGTCGGTCTCGACTGTCCCATAGACACAGAAAACAAGGATATTTGGTATACCCAGCTTGTTGCCCGAGCAGCATGCACAAGACCTTCAAGTCCCCACACACTTGCCAACCATGGTCTTCATATTTAAGTTTACAAAGAACCAATTCCAAGTTCTCGTAGGTTTCCTTCAAGTGTACGGAATGACCTACAGGTATGGAAGCGTAAAAACCGTTGTGGAGTAAAACTGCTTTGAGACTTCTTTTTGAAGAATCTATAAAAAGACGCCATTGCTCTGAATCATATTGGATTTTAAATTGACCCATCAGACCTTCGACATCGATGCAATAAACCAACTTGTCTTCCTGGGCGAAGTAAGGAACGAACTCCTTTTCATGATGTCTGAACCATGAAGATGACACTCCTGGCAACAATAAATTCCTGCTTTTCAGCCTTGATACGAGTAACTCGGCGGCATCTTTGGGAAGATTCAAGTCTCTTACCAAATCATTCATCTCCTCCTGAGAAAACAATTTTGGTCTTGTATCATCTTCAAAGTCAGAACTTGATTCGTCATCTGGTTCAGGTATGACTTCACCTTCATCGGAGCTAGGTATCTCTTCCAAAGTAGCAGGAGGCTTGGGTACTGGTATATCTGTGCCATGGGGGATGGGACGAATTGCCGAGTGAAGATTGGGGTATGAAATGGAATGCTTCCATTTGGAATTAAACCCTTTCACATCGCATGAACAAAAGTAACAGTCGTCACTATGGTTATTTTGCTCTCGCCATACCATAGGAATCCCATAACGGAAAGATTTTTTCTTACCCTTGAACCAGTTTCGGAGGTCCTCAGCACACCGTTTGCACACTTTATGAGGCGCCCAGACTTTATCTTGATCTCCAATTTTTAGTCTAAAGTATGCAAATTATACTTTTTTCACAAAGACTGTAATATTCTGCTGTTGCTTCAACACTGTATATTCACCACAGATGAAACAGAAACTGTCTGGCAAATTAATACACTTTCGTGGAGCCATAACATAACGGTTGAAGAATGACGAGCTACCACGAATTGCGATGAAAAAGTGTGAACAGCCTAGAACCAAGAACCTGATGATGATTCGTGCACAAGTGTGGCATGCAGGAGAGAGCAGCTCTGTGTCTGTACACGAGACGTCACAGTGCTGGCCATGCCCCCCTGCACTGACCGGAGCTGCTGCTATCTGCCCTGTGTCTCTCTCCCACTGGATTCTTCAGGAAAGATTAACCCCTTCTACCATTAGAAGCACGGACTTAAAACTTGCTTAGTTTATGTATATATTGCTGACCATCAGATTTACAGTGCTATTTTTTTTTTTTACATAACTCGGACAACCCCTTTAAGGTTTTTTTGGCATTTTATATCTTAAATGCACTTATGTGAATTAATTAATAGTAATTTGAATTAGTAGTAATTTGAAAAAATTTGATAAATTTGAAGACAATTTTGCATGTTGTGGCAAATCATGACGTCTAGGAGTTTTTTTCAATATTTTATTTGTTTTCAGCACACCAAAATACATGGAAATTAGATGAAAATAATCAAACAGCTTTTTAGTCACAGACCTGTGTTATTAGAGTGTGGTCGTGAAAATTAAGTAGCTCTTCTATAACTGGTGATGCTGCGTCTTGGAATCCTAGTTGTGATGGTTGTGCCATGAAGATATACGTGGGTCTAACTCGTGATTTTATTTTGACAAAATAATGTAAATGCTTTACTAACATCTTATGAAAAAAGAGGCATGGTGGTTGTGTGATTGGCTTGAAACTAATTAAATGTGGGTTCGATTCCTACCCTTTTAGTACTTGTACAAATGCTGGTTCTTCATATGTGTGATAAGGTGGAGGGCAGCCATGTAGTCACTCTACATTTGTTATTGTTAGCCCTGTAGTTAGGACTTCTCGTTTGGCTGAGAATGCTTCTCAGATAATAAATATTATTATGATGAAAGCGACTAGTGAAATGAATGATCCAACTGATGAGACAGAGTTTCATAGTGTATATGCATCAGGGTAATCTGAGTATCATCGCGGCATTCCTGCAAGGCCTAGAAAGTGTTGTGGGAAGAAGGTTATGTTTACTCCAGCAAATATAACCCCAAAGTGGATTTTTGTTCATGTGTTGTGTAAGGTGTAACCGGAGAATAGTGGGAACCAATCGATAAAACCCCCTATGATTGCAAATACTGCACCCATGGATAAGACATAATGGAAGTGGGCTACTACGTAGTATGTGTCGTGGAGTACAATGCCTAGAGACGAGTTGGCTAGGACGATTCCAGTTAATCCACCGACAGTGAATAAAAAGATAAAACCTAATGATCAAAGCATAGCTGCGTCTCATTTGATTGTCCCTCCGTGCAGGGTTGCTAATCAGCTAAATACTTTTACTCCAGTGGGGATAGCAATAATTATTGTTGCTGATGTGAAATATGCTCGAGTATCAGCATTTATGCCAACTGTAAATATATGGTGGGCCCATACGATAAATCCAAGAAGTCCGATGGATATTATAGCTCAGACTATACCTATGTAACCAAATGGTTCTTTTTTACCAGAGTAGTAAGTTACAATGTGTGAAATCATACCAAACCCGGGAAGAATTAAGATATATACTTCAGGATGACCAAAGAATCAAAATAGGTGTTGGTAGAGGATTGGGTCCCCGCCGCCAGCCGGATCGAAGAAGGTAGTATTTAAGTTACGATCTGTGAGTAGTATTGTGATGGCAGCTGCTAGTACTGGTAGAGATAATAGTAGTAATACTGCTGTCACTAAGACTGATCAAACAAATAGTGGAGTTTGATATTGTGATACAGCAGGTGGTTTTATGTTGATGATGGTGGTGATAAAATTAATTGCCCTGAGGACTGATGATACCCCTGCTAAGTGGACTGAGAAGACAGTAAGGTCAACTGATGCGCCCGCATGAGCTAAGTTGCTAGCTAGTGGAAGATAGACTGTTCATCCAGTGCCAGCCCCTGCTTCTACGCTGGATGAGGCTAGTAGAAGGAGAAATGATGGGGGTAATAATCTGAAACTCATGTTGTTTATCCGAGGAAATGCTATGTCTGGGGTGCCAATTATTAGGGGTACTAATCAATTTCCAAAGCCGCCGATCATAATCGGTATGACTACAAAGAAAATTATAACGAATGCATGGGCAGTTACAATAACATTGTAGATTTGATCGTTTCCCAGGAGAGTCTCAGGTTGGCTTAATTCTGCACGGATAAGTAGGCTAAGGGCAGTTCCCACTATCCCCGCTCAGGCACCGAAGATTAAATAGAGAGTGCCGATATCTTTATGGTTTGTTGAAAATAATCAGCGAGTTATTGTCACAGGTAGGATGGCTGAGTAAGCGGCGGTTTGTAGTCCCGATGAGAGAGGATAGAGCCCTCTTTTTACCAGCCTTGTGGTGAATTTCACATAAGATTGCAAATCTTAAAAAACAGAATAAAATTCTGTCCGGGCTTTCTCCCGCCTTTCCCCCGGCGGCGGGAGAAAATAGATTGAAGCTCTCTGGGTTCAGCGTTTAGTTGTTAATTAAAAGGTCATGGGATAAAAGCCCATCAATCTAAAAGGTTTTAGCTTAAATAAAGTGTCTGGGTTGCATTCAGAAGATGTTGGATAGAGTCCTGCAGGTTCTTAATCAGAAACTAGGAGGGTTAAACTCCTACTCTGGGCTTTGAAGGTCCTTGGTCTGTGTATCCTAAGTTTCTATTGTGGGAGTAGGTTTGGTGTAATTGGTATGAGTAGAATTGCTATAATGGTTATGACAGAGTAGGGCATTGATATTTGGTTTGATTTATGTCGTCAGGTAGTTGTAGCGTTTGATGTATTTGGGGAGCTTGTTAGGGCTATTGTATAGGTAAGTCGTAAGTAAAAAAAATAGGCTGAGTAGTGATGATATGGACAAGATTGTTGCTGTGATTATTGTATGTTGTTTGGTCAGTTCTTGGAGAATTAATCATTTTGGTATAAATCCTGAGGTTGGTGGTAATCCGCCTAATGACAGTAGTGTTAGTGATGAAATGGCTGCTATTGTTGGTGCATGGGATTATGATAGAGATATTAGGTTGATTGATGTTGTTTTTAGGTATTTTATTGTTAAGAATATTGATGATGTTATGACCAGATAGATTGTGAAGTTTAATAATATTAGATTCGGGTATATTGTTGCTACGGCCATTATTCATCCAAGGTGGGCGATTGATGAGTAGGCTACAATTTTTCAGAGTTGCGTTTGGTTTAGGCCACCTCATCCGCCAATAATTGTGGACATGATTGCTATGGATGTTAATAGAGATTAATTTAGTGTATTGTAGGTTATGTAAATTATTGTTATTGGAGCGATTTTTTGTCATGTTGATAAAATAAGTCCTGTGGTTAGGTTAATTCCTTGTAGGACTTCTGGTAGTCAGAAATGTATTGGGGCTAATCCGAGTTTTATTGCTAGGGCGATTGTGACTATATTTGTTTGTATGGGTAATAGCTCTTTTATTTCTCATTGACCTGTTAGTCATGCATTTGTTGTTGTTGAAAATAGAATAAGTGCTGAGGCGACTACTTGGGTGAGGAAGTATTTTATTGTGGCTTCTGTTGATCGTGGGTGGAGCTGTTGGTTTATAAGGGGGATAATTGCTAGGGTGTTGATTTCTAATCCGATTCACACCAATAGTCAGTGGGAGCTTGATAGGACAATAATTGTTCCTGTGGCAAGGCTAGACAGTATAATTGACATGGCATATGGGTTCATTAGCGAGGGATGGGTTTTAACTATCATTTTCAAGGTATGGGCCCGAAAGCTTTTTTAGCTGACCTTACTAGAAGGTGGTGTATCGGGAGCATGAGGAGTTTTGATCTCTTATGTATAGGTTTGAGTCCTATTTTTCTAAGGATATGAGGGGGTTTAAACCCCTATTGTTCACTCTATCAAAGTGACCCTTATTTTGCAGGCACATAGCCTACAATTGTGGGGGGACTCCTGAGAGAGAAATTGGTATGGAGATATATAGTAGTGTGGTGGAGAGTATTAGGGGTAGGAAGTTTTTTCATACTAGGTGCATTAGTTGGTCATATCAAAATCATGGGTATGATGCGCGGACCCATAGGAATATTATTGAGAATAATGTTGCTTTTATTATTAGGTTTGTTGTGGTTGTTTATGGGTTAATAAAGTTTTGAGTGGGGGAGAAGAAGATGATTGTTGATAGGGTGTTTATTATTAGGATATTTGATTATTCAGCTAAAAAAAATATTGCAAATGGGCCGCCTGCATATTCTACATTAAAGCCAGAAACGAGTTCTGATTCTCCCACTGTTAGGCCAAATGGGGCTCAGTTTATTTCTGCTAGTGTTGAGATGAATCATATTGCAGCTATTGGTCAGGTTGGTAGTAGAAGTCAAATTGCTTCTTGGGTGTACATGTAGTTCTACAGGGTAAAGCTGCCTGAAAGTAGGATTGTAGAAAGTAAGGGATATGTTTACTAAACTGCGGTAATCGTGAATAACGCGCGTTGTATAACTTTAACGCTCGTTAGTGCGTCATAACGCGTGTTATGATGCGCTAACGAGCATTAACGTTATACAACGCGCGTTATGACGCGCTAACGAGCGTAATGCTCCGCGGCACGGTAAAACACCGCAGAAGGTGGAGAGAGGGCGGAGAGAAGGGGTCAATGGGCAGAGAGTGGGCGGGGAGAGGCTCCCCTCACACTAACGCGCTGAATTTCAGGGCTGAATTCCAACGCGAATGAAAACCTACTGTTAAAGGCACATTACAAGGGAGAGAAACCATTTAAGTGTCAGCAATGTACAGCCCAGGCAGGGAAACTAAAAAACAGTGATAAGTGTGATACATGTGCACAGAACAAAAGGGCACAGAAACACTGGAAATGACCCCAACAAACTGGAAAAAAACAATAACCAAGCTGGGAAATAGTGGTATCAATGAGAAACATCAACCCCTCCCCCCCCCCCGAGTAAGCCCTATAGAACAGATATAAATCGTGGAAGGGTCTATACGCTGTCCCCATACAAGGTGAATGAGCCCACAGTGACATAGCGCTGCTCAGGGTTTTCCCCACCATCGGACAGGTGCACATGTCCCGCAACATCAGGGTGGGCATGTCGGAACGACAACTGTACAGATGCCAGAGAAGGGGATACAGAGGGCCGCAGGTGGCACATGCTGTGGTGGAGCTGGACCACAGTGCGGACTAGGGTGATGCCTAGGTTGCCAATACGAATGCTGAAACAGCGGAGCAGCCAGACAGCAACTGCTGAAGGTCCAACATGGGCACGAGTGGGTATCCCAAAGTGTCACAGGGGATAGTACCCAACAGCTACCCCCAAGGGCACGGAACATTGGCAGGTGGGGCTGGGGGGGAGCGTGGACGTCTATGCAGGCACCCCTACCCCAGAACCCGCACCATAGGCAGTCACCTACCTGTACACTGGATGGCCTGAGACTGCGCACCACCAGCTCCACCAGCAGAAGGGCATGTCAGCATGGTGGCTGAGGGATACTGGTGGTGGAGGGGGCAGTGGCAGCTGCCCAGAGCAGACCTTGGCCTAGCCCTGTGTAGGTGGGTGCCGTGCACTGCAACAGACAGGCCCTGTCTGACCAACAGTCATGGTATCACCAGGGAATGCACCCTCTCTGTGATAACATGGTGGTGCAGTGCACAAAACCAGTGTATTCAGAAGCAGAAGGTCACAGGTTCAAGTCCCAGCTGTAGTTTCTGCCAACCCAGTCCTCATATTTTACCCACTACTATAACGTGCTAATACAGACAGAACCTTCCGTGCAGATGACGTAAACATGCCCAAAACACCTACATTTTACCCTACAGGGCACAGACACCATAAACATGCACATTACCTAGAGCAGAGCCTCCCAAATGCAGTCCTGGAGGGCCAAACACCATTCAGGTTCCATGCTGCCTCTGATAAAGATGCCTGTGCTGCATTTCTATGCGCCACCCCCATGGTATGCAGATGTATCTCATGCATATTCATGAGGGACAGCATGAAAACCCGAACAGTGTTTTGCACCGCAGGAATGGAGTTGGGAACCTCTGTCATAAAGCAGCAGCCAACAGGGGCAGACACACCCGCACCCACAGGCCCCGTTATCCAAAGCCTCCTGGAGAGGCAGGACTTTGGGCTCTGCATGCATCTCCCAATACTAGCACTTGCATACCTTAGTAATGCCACCCTAAACCTGGGAATATGGTACACATCTATCAAAAGGTTGCTATGATTACTGGCAGATAGCAATTCCTAGGTTAAGTACAATTTTCGGAGTGAGCTGCATCATAGCAACCTTTCTGATGTCTGTGGAGTGTGCTACAGGTCTTGTGTCTGACAGTGTTTACCAATCTGGGGAGTGACTCCTACAGTATTGCGTACCATAGCCATGCCTGCACTGTGCCCAGGACTGGTGTGGTGGCCTGGGCTGCCCAACACCTCTATAGTTGCACAATGCTGGCATAGGTGTGGGGAGTGTGTGTCTGTCTATCCAGTGTGTGGTGGCTGCCAACACCCTCCACAGCCCACACTGCTAGCACTGTTGCCAGTATTGGCCTGCCAATGTGCATAATGAGGAGCAAGGTACTGTGGGAATAGCCTGGATAGGGTGGCCTGGCCTGGCCGCATCTGCACAGGGCATAGGGCAATGGCCGGACATTGTAGTGTCCGGTACCACCTGCACGGACAGGGTGGCCATAGCATGTCCTGCTGGGAGGTCACTCTCATCCTGACTGAGCAGTGACCATGGCATGGCTAGGTTCCCCCATAGTGCTGTTATAGTATTCTTTTTGTGTGATATTTATGGGTTTCCTTTTGGGGCCCAATCACTGACTTATCTGCTTGGTGTGTATGCTGATATCCCCGTTCTGGGTACATGCATCTCCTCCAGGACCATGCACTATGGACTAGTTGGCGGACTGTCTGCAGCTAGTATGTGTCTTTCTGGAACACCGTGCAGGGTGCAGCAGCTGGAGGCTTGCTGCTGTAGAATGTCAGATAATGGTGGGGGGCAGCTGAGCATTTCCAGACCTGCCGTCTGTCTACTATTGTGTTATGGATGTGTACTGCTCTGCACGTGCCTGCCCTGTAGGGTGTTTGATCCCTAGCAGGATTGGGGTGATGGTCCTCTCTACTGCCACCATGGCAGGGGTGTGGAAAGTGGATCTGTTGGTGGGAGATCCTGAGCCCCAGCGGGGGGGTTGGGTGGTGGTATGTAATCTCCCTGGTAACCACAGCAGAATGTGGGTGTGGTGCCGTGCAGTCCTCCTGTAGCCAGCCGGGTGTTTATTAGCACCTCTAGCCCACTTGTTACTTCACTGCCCATGGAGCCAGAGGTCATGGGTTCACAACCCACAGTGGGGTTCATCGATAGGGCTGTCCTAGGCATTGTCTATTTTTATTGTATATTAGTGCTGCCAGCACAACCACCCTCAGGGTACTGTCGCCTTAGGGTGGCTCATAAGGCACCCTATAGGGCGCCTCATATGGCGCCCTATAAAGCGTCTTATAAGGTGCCTTATATGGTGTCCTATAGGGGATATTATAGGGTGCCTTGGCAGACAGCGCACTGTATAATGTGCCCTATGGAGTGCCTTCTAGGGTGCCTTATGTGGCACCTTAGGTTATGCCACTGTGAGGGTGTGTTTGCTGGCAGCACTATTAACGTACAACTCAACTTCCTCACAGCCCAATACTTAACCCTTTCCAGGCCAAGCCCAAAACCTTCGGGATCCAAACATCTGCCTAAATATTCCTATCAAATGGTATATAATACATGACCATGGCAGAGGGAAAGTCACTATTGGAACATATTGAATAAGACGGGTACAATTTTCCTCACATATGCAAACATTAACCCGGCTGCAGACTAAAATATTATAGTAGGCTTTCAAAGGGTTACTCATTAGGCACACTGGGGAATCGAACCCATGACCCTTGTACCATCGGTCTGTGTAGTAGCCATTGTGCTACAGCTCTGTTTCTGTATTTGAGTGTCTGCGTGCCTTCTTATGCTTAATGCGCAGTAACGCGCCCTGTAACGATCGTTGCTGCGCAGCGCGTTATAGCGCGCGTTATCACTAACGATGTACTGCCCATGTCCTTTTTTGGCATTTCTTCCACTAACGCGGCTCCTAACGCGAATCACACTAACGTAGTTTAGTAAACATACCCTTAAGATTAGTCCTAGAGTAACTTCATAAGAAATTGTTTGTGCCACAGCAAATTTGATAGCCTCACTCGTTATTCCCTTTTGCAGGTCATTTATGAATATGTCAAAAAGCAGCGATCCCAGCACAGATCCCTGGGGTACACCACTATTCACCTTTCTCCATTGGGAAAATTGGCCATTTAGCCCTACCCTCTGCTTTCTATCTTTTAAACAGTTCCTGATCCACAATAGTACACTGCCTCCTATCCCATGACTCTAGTTTTGCCAAAAGTCTCTGATGAGGGACCTTGTCAAAGCCTTTCTGAAAGCCCAAATACACTATATCAACCGACTCACCTTTGTCTACCTGTTTATTCAAAAAAATGAAGCCCTCTACCAATACTCAGAAAAATACTGATGATTTTTGCACTGTACTATTTATAATCCTATATACAGGCTTCTAAACATGGAGATACCAGTGAAAAAAAGGTCTCAGACTTACAGCGGCAACGCTCAGATTTATCTAGAGCAGTACGCCTAATTGCATCAATGACCACGGATTATCACTGGATTTTCTCCTTCTCCTAAAAATTCATCTCTACTGTGCCATAGATACTTGTTTCATTTCCATACATCAGATTTTTCTGGAGTTTTTAAACATTATAATTCAATAAGTTGCCTTGTGTATAAGATTGTGCTCTAATGCTTAAATCGACACGTCTTGTTTTTTGTTTTCAAAATTGTACTCGCTTATCTTAACATTGCTGATACGTGACACGACACGTATCAGCAATGTTAAAATAAGCTGAGTACAATTTTGAAAACAAAAAAACAAGACGTGTCGATTTAAGCATTAGAGCACAATCTTATACACAAGGCAACTTATTGAATTATAATGTTTAAAAACTCCAGAAAAATCTGATGTTGTAGGGAAATCTGCCTTGGGTCTGCTTATATATGTATATATTGGCTTTATATGACTGAACTCTTGCCTGGTGAAACTACACAGGAGGATGGATGGCACAGAAGACAAGAAGACAGACATGAAGACAATAGCTGTATGAGAGTATATGCTTGCCATAAGAATATGGATGCGGCCTGTTATGGAGAATTCTGGGTAACCATGTTCTGCATAGGAGTATGCTAGAATAATGGGCCTGGCATGAGGTTACAGGTCAAGCAAAGAATTCAAACAAATGAGCACAAAATACTCTCTGCCTGCTCTCTGCCTGGTTTCAATTAGTGCCAGAAGAAGAAAATACACAGGAAGGGTCAAAGGTCACAGACCATGCATAGATAAATAGACCTAAAAGCATAGAGGTCATAGGCCATGTATAGATAAGCAAGTCTAAGTGCAGGTCCAGATGTACACATGTAAGGAGATTCTCCCCTGGGAAAAGTGTTGCAGAACCCTGAGGTCCTCCTGCTGACACTTAAGAATGAATGATGGATTACTGAACAGACATTTGAGACGGAGAGAAATGTATATAAGGCAATTATTCTTCATGTAAGAGTGGGCGGTACTTTCTTCCCCTTCACAGAGAGAGTAAGAAAGTACTGTCTGCCATCTCTAGATAGGCATTTGCTGTTTGCTATTTTATAATCACTTCTGTTATTCTAAATAAAAGTCTTTTGAGCTAAAGCAACTGCCGTCTAAGTAATTCTTTGATTGGTGATATTTGGGCAACTGTTGTGGGAACCAGAAGCCACAATTATTGGTGCCGAAACCCCTCTAAATTTTCTAAATTGCCCAAGGACTCCTCTGACTGCAGTTTTACTTGTCAGAGGGACTACCTCCTGTTTTTCACAGTAAAAAAAAAAAAACAGGGGATGTGAATACCTTCTCACTTGAGAAGAGGATTCCTTCTGCTGGTACAGAAGATGGGAATACCGCTCTGAGTGACGTCGAGAGAGATTTTTGATACCCTAGGATGACTCTATTGGTGAGTGTTCAGTTTCCCTGTCTGTATAAAAGGACAGAAGACTTGCCCAGGTTCGAGTGGTGGGTAAGTATGTAATTAATATTTTGTTATGTAAGAAAACTGTTAGAGTGTCTCTGTATTTAGTTGTAACATTAGGGAATGGTTAGAGAAAGGAAGTTCTGCCCAGACATTATGTCTCTTTTCCAGGATTGATTGATGTACGCTTGAGACTGTACGTATTATTATTAATACGAAGCGAGTGTGTGTCTTTATCCACGTTTTCATACCTCCGCGAGGAGATTGGCTGGGTTTAGATGAAGCACAAGAGTTGTTTGTTTTGTATGAGTCCTGGATAAGTAACTTCTAACCTTTGTAAATAAAAAGGTCTGAATTTTCCATCTGTAAAAGCGAAGTTACCCCCCTTGTGAATAAAGAGGGGTTTGCCCCTGTCCCCGAACAGTGAAAACACCAGGTTTACGGATTTTAGAAAGAGGGACAGCTAAGGAGAATATTTATAGAAAAACAGGGATGATCACTTTATCTGAGGTGCTCACAGACCAGAGAGGGTGACAATTAGATCTATTGAAGAATAGCTTTCTAAGTATCTTTTTGAAATGAATTACTTTGCAAGTTCTAGATCAAGGTGAATGACGGAGCTGACTGCAGCTGCATTAGATAACCAAGGAGGAGTGGGTCTAGTAGGCTGATTAGGTATAATGCATTTAACTCTGTCCTGTGTTTTTAGTTTTAATCTTTAGTAAACACTGTCCTGTCATTACTGGCTACTCCAGTAGATTTTATGTTCCCTGGAGCTGAACTGATTAGAATTTTTTTTTCTTAAGTTGAACTAAGTGTGGAATTTCTGGAGAGCGTATCTGTTTGCTTTTATTTTCTTTTACAATATTCATGTGCTTGTAAGATGCCTCAGTCTCTGGAGAGGGTAAAACCGTTGGCCCGGAGTCCCTTGAACGCAAGTGCTAAGCGGTGTTTGTTTATCTGTCTCTATTCTTCCATGTCCTTCCTGTCTTCTTTAGAACATTGAAAACAACGAAAAATCTTCCAGGATCTGCTTTAGTAATTGATGTGCTGAGACAGCTAGTTTTTTTCCTGTCTGCCTGAATATATTGTAACATGGAATGGATTTTCTGAGTTAGTGGATTGGGATCTGAATGTATTGTACACTGAAGTGAGAATCTTAGAAGCAGACCGCACAGATAATTGACAGTGTTTTATTCTGAACTACCAGCTATTGTGTGCAGTGATATGACTGGTAGACAAGTACAGCCTGAAAATTCCCCTGTGCATGTTTGTGTGCAGTAAATAAATCTGATCCATATAGATCAAATTAATAATAAAGGAAAAAAAGATTACAGCTGGATTTTGCAACTAAGAAAAATAGCTCTAAAAGAAAATCCGTTTAAGAAAATATGTAACCATGTGATGCAAAGATGTTTACTTAGTATTACATTGTTGGAGAAAATCTTTATATAAGATTATGAAGAAAATATTTTTAATTGTTCTTTTAAGGTTCCTGTGTTTCTCAAGCTTATTGCTTTTTGGGATTTCCCAAGGGGGAATGCTTTACTGAAGTTTCTTAGGAAAGCCTCTCTACTCTGATCAGATGGCCTGCTGTGCTTAAGTGCTTCCAGATGTTAGATCAAACAATCAAGGCATTGGAGAATTTGTTTCTGTTGTCCTTTGCCCTTTAGAGTGGGGGTTTGACGTCCCTGACAGGACAATGCTATTTGGAAATGATTTTAAATCTCGAGTGAATGAGAAGTTATATGTTTGGTTTTGATTGAGCAAAATTAAAAGTAAAATAGAATTTTGTATACTGTTGCAAGCATCCCAAAAGAGCTGTAACTAAAGGACAGAAAGAGAGATCTACTGTTTGCTGTCAGTTCAGTTTGACACCAGTTTCATTCAATTTAAATGTGAAAAGGAGTGTTTGTATTCTTAAGCTCAGTGCTAATGACTAATGACTAAGGACAGTAACATGAGAGTTGCTGAATTTTAGGATAAATTAATCTATTTTTCTCTATTTAAATTTTATATGTTGGGGTCCAGAGAACACAGTGTACTTTGTTTTGAAAGATTTTTTTTAAGTTTCAATTTTAGGAATACACTATATTGTAGCACTATGACATACAAATTTGGTAGAAAAAATGGAGCTTAGTTCCCAGAAAAATATGAGAACATTTGTAAAGTTATTTACACATAAAATAACATTAAGTTGAATCAATTAGACAAAGTCTCCTACAGCACTTTCTCTGATACAGAGGTTTGTTTTTTTTAACATGTCTGTCTAGTTCTGTTGTTCATTTGTATTTCTTAAGATAGTATGCCGGTAAGGTGAAGCTAGCCCAAGCACTGCTTTGAAGTCTCCACCTGACAGGCAACAGTACTAGTGTAATGAAAGACTCAGGATAATTAATTACTTTGCCTTGTTCAGCACTCTCACTGAGATGCCATACGTGAGAGAGAGACATGTGGCTGTCATGTTAAAAGTCATGATTTGTCCTGCCGTTATCAAATGTTATAAAAATAATATTTTTATACTGTAGGGACTTTATTCTGATTGTTTAAGACAATTGCTATTTTGAATGAGCACATATGTCCATTTTTGAACCATACCAATTACGTTGGTGGAAAAAGAGACACTGTTTACTCATGTTGTTATATTCATTAAGAAGAATCCAAGTTTATATTTTCTCTATACTATTTGTTTACCATAATACTAAGTTTTTCTAACAATTGTTTGATGTTCTTAGCATGCCAATTAAGAGGTGGTACTCTGATGGACATTAAACTGATGAAGGTTATTTAAAGTGACATATCTGTCTACTGAACATGTAAGCAAATTTTATTCAACTATGCTGTCTCCAGAATCTTTAATTCAGGAAGTCATTTAAGCCCCAACACATATTCAATAATTGGAAATAGACACCTGGAGACAGGCTAGGTGCATTTTGCACCCTGATATGCTTTGGAACATCCATACTGGCCATGTGGTACTTCCAAATGCTTTTTGCCTCATTTTGCCTTTGTATGTCCTGGCCAGACATGCAGGAGTAAAAAGAGGGATGATTTGATGACAAATTTTCACAAATAAAAATTGGGGTAATTCTGAAACTTGCCAAACTTGCAGAATATGTGCTTGCAACTTTATTAAACTGAGAGACACAGTTGATACCATATGAGATAGTTATGATCTTAAGTAAATATGGATGAAATGATGTTTGTCACATTGCATTGTCTCATTGTAACATCTAATCTAGAATATTTTAGCCTTTTCATTTAATATTGGATTTTGCTCTTCTGAATGGGACCTGGAACCATGTCACCGATTGAAATCCATAGATTCCAGCAGAGGGAGTTGGCCATAGTCCAGATGGAACAGTCCACTCCAAGACCTCTGAACTCAACTATACTTAAACTTCAGAGACAGGTGAAGCGCACGACGCAGTCCTGAAAAACTGCTGGGAAGCAGGTCCAAATTATCTGAAAATAAAGACTATTAAGACTGATTGGGACTTTTGGGAAAATCTACAAGTCATTTGGGCTACAGCAATTGCAATACCCACACCAGCTCAAGTTTTGCTGTAACATTTTCAAAGCTTTCTTCATCACTTTGTTGAATATTTGATGTGTTCAGTATTATTGCAAGCTGTATGTCTTCCATTTTCTTAGAATGTTGTCTGCTGGTATTCCAAACTCAGAGGAGGCCTAAAAGCTTTTATTCTTATTCTTTTAAGTATGGCTTGTTTTGCAATTATTGCCTGTTGTGTATTATCCATTCTGTTTGCTTGTTGTCAAAGAATGATAAGTCAGGCACCAATGCCATGTATGTTGTATCTCGAGAACTGTACCAGAAGCTGCCCCTTTGGATCATCCCTCCCTGTCTCAAATGGTTATTGTTATCAATGCCCCTTAGTGGGATTACTTTTGCCCCTCCACATAAAAAAGAAATAGGAATAGAAAAAGTGGGGAATGTAGGGAAATCTGCCTTGGGTCTGCTTATATATGTATATATTGGCTTTATATGACTGAACTCTTGCCTGGTGAAACTACACAGGAGGATGGATGGCACAGAAGACAAGAAGACAGACATGAAGACAATAGCTGTATGAGAGTATATGCTTGCCATAAGAATATGGATGCGGCCTGTTATGGAGAATTCTGGGTAACCATGTTCTGCATAGGAGTATGCTAGAATAATGGGCCTGGCATGAGGTTACAGGTCAAGCAAAGAATTCAAACAAATGAGCACAAAATACTCTCTGCCTGCTCTCTGCCTGGTTTCAATTAGTGCCAGAAGAAGAAAATACACAGGAAGGGTCAAAGGTCACAGACCATGCATAGATAAATAGACCTAAAAGCATAGAGGTCATAGGCCATGTATAGATAAGCAAGTCTAAGTGCAGGTCCAGATGTACACATGTAAGGAGATTCTCCCCTGGGAAAAGTGTTGCAGAACCCTGAGGTCCTCCTGCTGACACTTAAGAATGAATGATGGATTACTGAACAGACATTTGAGACGGAGAGAAATGTATATAAGGCAATTATTCTTCATGTAAGAGTGGGCGGTACTTTCTTCCCCTTCACAGAGAGAGTAAGAAAGTACTGTCTGCCATCTCTAGATAGGCATTTGCTGTTTGCTATTTTATAATCACTTTTGTTATTCTAAATAAAAGTCTTTTGAGCTAAAGCAACTGCCGTCTAAGTAATTCTTTGATTGGTGATATTTGGGCAACTGTTGTGGGAACCAGAAGCCACAATGTATGGAAATGAAACAAGTATCTATGGCACAGTAAAGATGAATTTTTAGGAGAAGGAGAAAATCCAGTGATAATCCGTGGTCATTGATGCAATTAGGCGTACTGCTCTAGATAAATCTGAGCATTGCCGCTGTAAGTCTGAGACCTTTTTTTCACTGGTATCTCCATGTTTAGAAGCCTGTATATACGATTATAAATAGTACAGTGCAAAAATCATCAGTATTTTTCTGAGTATTGGTAGAGGGCTTCATTTTTTTGGTTGTTGTCAGTATTCACCCTCTGGTATTGGACCTATATTGTAGTGTTGATACCTGTTTATTCACACAATCAAAAAACATAACAGTTTAGTAAGACAAGATCTTCCTTGTCTAAAGCTATGTTGGCTGTCTCCCATTAAGCTATGACTATCTACCTTTTCAGCAATTTTGTTCTTTATGATGGTTTCTACCATTTTTCCTGGTACTGACGTCAGGCTCACCGGTCTGTAGTTTCCTGGATCACCCATGGAACCCATTTTAAAAATTGGCGTTACGTTCGCCATCCTCCAATCTTCAGATATTACATATGATTTTAATGTTAGTTCACTGATTACTAATAGTAGGTCTTCAATCTCATATTTCAGTTCTTTCAACACCCTTGGATGTATATCATCCGGTCCAGGTGATTTGCTACTCTTTAGTTTATCAAATAGTTGTAATACATCTTCCCGATGTATTGATATTTCCTTCAGTTCTTCCACACCTTTAAATACCACTTCAGTCATGGGTAACATCCCTACATCTTCCTAAGTAAAGACTGAAGCAAAGAATTCATTCAGTCTCTCCGCTATCGCCTTGTCACCTCTTAGTGCCCCTTTAACCCCTCTATCATGTAATGGACCAACTGACTCTCTCACAGGTTTTTTACTACGAATGTACTTGAAAAAGTCTTTATTACGCGCTTTTGCTTCTGCAGCAAGCTTCTTTTCAAATTCTCCCTTTGCCTGCCTTATCAATGCCTTGCATTTAACTTGCCAGTGCTTGTGCTGTTTCCAGTTTTCGTCATTTGGCTCTTTTGTCCATTTCCTGAATGATGCTTTTTTGGCAGCAACAGCCTCTCTGACCTCACATTTAAACCATGCTGGCAGTTTTTTGGACTTCCTTTCACTTTTCTTAAAGAGTGGAATACGGCTGGTCTGGGCTTCCAAGATAGTATTTTTCAATAACACCCAAGCTTGATGTAAGTCTTTAACCTTTGCAACTGCTCCTTTTAGTTTTTTCTTAACTATTTTCCTTATTTTATCATAGTCTCCCTTTCAAAAGTTAAAAGGTAGTACTGTGGATTTCCTTACCATCCCTCCTCCACTAATTTAATCAAACGCGATCGTGCTATGATTACTATTGCCAAGTGACCCCAATACCCTTATCTCTTGCACCAGATCTGGTGTTCCACTAAGGACTAGGTCCAATATGTCTTCCCCTCTGGTCGATTCATGAACCAGCTGCTCCAAGAAGCAGTCATTTATTGCATCTAGGAACTTTATCTCCCTAGCATGTCCTGCCGTGACACTGACCCAGTCGATACCAGGGTAATTGAAATCACCCATTATTATTACTGTGCTGTAACTTTTGTTAGCTTCCTTGATTTCTTTGAGCATTTCATCATCCATTTGTTCATTCTGGCCAGGCGGTCGATAGTATACCCCCACTGCTATCGCCTTCCCCTTTTTACATGGAATTTCAATCCATAGAGATTCTACAGCAAATTTTGTTTCCTGCAAAATTTTAATCCTTTCTGATTCAATGCCCTCTCTAACATAGAGCGAAACCCCTCCACCAATTTGATCAGCTCTATCATTATGATATAGTTTGTACCCAGGTATCACAGTGTCCCATTGGTTGTCCTCCTTCCACCATGTCTCTGAGATTCCAATCATATCTAACCTCTCATTTAGTGCTATAGATTCTAACTCTTCCATCTTATTTTTTAGATTTATAGCATTTGCATAGAAGCATTTTAGAGACTGTATTTTATTCATATTAATTTGGCTATTGGTAGGCATGGGTAATTTGGAATCTTTAAGCTCTGTCTGCTCCATACTCAAGGGCATTTGGGCTACTTTGCTCTTTTTTGGAACGTCTCTGCTTTTGGTAGTAACCTTCAAAGAAACATTTTTCTGAACCATGCGCTGTTGTGCAACTGTCGGCTTTCCCCTATTATCTAGTTTAAAAGCTGCTCTATCTCCTTTTTAAAGGTTAATGCCAGCAGCCTGGTTCCATCCCGGTTAAACCATCAGGGCGCCTTAACCTCAGGCGCCTTCGGTGGAAGAGCCTTAAACCCCTTGGCCACCTTAACGCTTGTCACCTTAATGTCAGATGTGCTGTTACCACGAGTTAAATGCTCAGGGAACCCTGTTCCATGCGTTACATGGGCCATAGCTGCCTTTACGCCAGACTGCCCCCTCACGTCTTATATAGCTTATATAGCTGCCCTTCCGATGGTAACTTTACTGCCGTTTAGTAAACATACCCTATAGTGAATGAAGATCAAAATGTGGCAAAGCAGTGTGTCAAGGTGGTACTCAAAGCCAGAAGAATGTTAGGCTGCATACAGTGAGGAATAACCAGCAGGTTGTTGATGAGGCTTCACATTATTATGATCCGTTTTGGAGACCGTACCTTACAAAGGACATAAAAAGACTAGAAATGTTTCAGAGAAAGCCATTCAAGATGATATTGGGCCTGTGCCAGAAGGCATATGAAAAAAAAACCTTGAAGATCTAAATATGTATAACCTAGAGGAGAAGAGGGACTGGTGGGGGGGGGGGGGGAGCAGATGTTTAAATATTTAAAAAGTATTTATGAACAAAGACATGAAACAGAAAATACTTTTTCACAGAAAGGGTGGTAGATACCTGGAATGCCTTACCAATGGAGGTGGTAAGGGCAAAAACAGTGACAGAATTCAAAAAGGCATGGGACAGACACAGAAGGTCCCTAAATAACAAGGATAAAATCAAAGCAAGCTGAAATAACTTTTACTCTTCAAAAAATAGAGGAGTGTAACCTGCACAGAGTGATGGGTACAACTCTAGTCATCTTAGTGGGCAGGCTAGATAGACAATGCTGGTCTTCATCTGTCACCATTTACTATGGGTCTATTCTGTAACACTATTCGTCCTCCTTTCCTGCCCCGACGAAGCCTCTCTGTATGAACAAGGAGTTTGTATGGGGAGGCTAGATGGGAGCAGGAAGGAAGTGGTGCAGAGGCGGAGTTAGGGCTGGCAAGGCATGGTCCACAGCCCCAGACATATAGGGACGATTCTGATATCGGCCCTGTACCTCTGGGGCCAGCAGACTAGACGGGA
Source organism: Ichthyophis bannanicus (assembly GCA_033557465.1). NCBI lineage: Eukaryota > Metazoa > Chordata > Amphibia > Gymnophiona > Ichthyophiidae > Ichthyophis > Ichthyophis bannanicus. The sequence goes on from CM066031.1 coordinate 1,775,227,883, forward strand.
GATGGCAGGCCCAGGGAGCATCAAAGGTAGGAGGGGATGAGGGAGATCACCGCAGCCCGACCCTCGGGAGGCCAGATCGAGGGTTGGGCTGCAGGGAAAGAACAGAGCCATCGGCGGCCGGGGATCGCGGCTCCTGAATGGAGCCACAGTGCCATGGATGCCATGGCACCACGTCTTCATTCTGGACTGAGTTAGCTGGGCAGCAGCCTGTACGTGCAGGCCGACCAGAATCGGATTCCAGCCTGCACGTACAGGTTTAAATGCAATTCTGATACCGCAGGGTCTAGACATGCCCCGCGGGATCATAATCGTGTCTACCACTGTGCGTCCAGTTCTGACCTGATGCACAGTGGCCCTGGACATAGACATTAGGATAGGCCTCCACGTTACCATGTTAGCATGCTCTATTGAACAATAATACATCCATGTGCAAATAGTCCCCGTTCACCACTCCACGGTTAGTTATGAGCTGAATGCAAATAAGTCCGTGGCACACATTAAAGTACTGTAGTAACTCCATCTTTACTGAGATATCAAGAAACTTTAACAGAGTTATCCAACATTGGATGTCTCAGCGCTGTCTGAAACTGAACAAGGCCAAAACTGAGCTCCTTACCACTCCCCCTAAACCCACTTCCTCCCTTTCTCTCTTCTCTATTTCTGTGGATGACACTACACTTCTCCCTGTTTCCTCAGCTCTCAACTTTGGGGTCAGCTTTGACTTCACTCTCTCTGGAAACATTCCAACAGATGGCTAAAACCTGTTGCTTCTTTCTCCATAAGTTTAGCAAAATTCACCCTTCCTTTCTACTCACACTACTGGTCTCCCTCTGAATCATCTCTCTCTCTCTTTCAATCTGTTCAAAACTCAGGTGCAATGCTAATCTTTCACCAGTGCTGCTATGCTCAGTTAACCCCTTTTCTCAAGTCACTTCACTGGCTCCCTATCAGCTTCTGCATCCAGTCCAAACTTCTCCTACTAACTTATAAGTGCATTCATTCTGCAACTCCTCACTACCTTTCCTCTCTTATCTCACTCTACACCCCTCCTCGGGAACTCTGCTCCTCTGGCAGCTCCCTTTTATCTGTGCCTTTCTCTGCCACTGCCAACTCCAGACTTCGTTCATTCCATCTTGCTGCTCTATATGCTTGCAACAACTACCTGAGCCGGTGCATCGGGTCCCTTCTCTAGCCCTATTAAATCCAGGCTAAAAACCCACCTCTTTGAAGTTGCTTTTAGATCCTGATGCTCCTCACTCTATTGTCCATTACTTATGTGTATCACCTTATGTGTATCTCCTTTTTCACCTTTATAGAGGGAGGAGTGGATCAGTGGTTGGAACAGGTTACCTCAGACTGGAAGGCTCTAAGAGACTGTAACACAACGTTTATGTCTATATCCCAATTAGTTGTTAAAATCATTAATGTTGGACACCTGGTGATAGCCCCCACCCCCAGAAGTTGATTATTATCCCCCCCCCCCCACACTCAATGTTGCACCGCTTTGACCCGGAGAAAGGCGGGATATAAATACAGTTAAATAAATAAAAAAGGCTGGGGGTTTAATTCCCACATGGGGACAAGCAACCTCAGGCTGGAGGGACTGGGGTCTCTAGTCCCATGGCTACTCCTTGTGGCCTTGGGCAAGCCACTTAACCTTCCATTGCCTCAGGTACACTTAGATTGTGAGCCCTCTGGGGACAAGAGAATAAAAAGTACCTGTTGGTATACATGTAAACCGCACTGATTCTAAATGGTGTGGTATAAAATAAATAAATCTCATTATACTCTAGTCCCCAGTTTCACTATGGAGGTCATTCTGCTGGCAAATGCAGCTGCCAGCAAAAGGCATACATCTTGAGTCATGCAGGGTCCTTAGATGGGGGCAGGAGGAGGGTGGAGTAAGGGCGGGTCATCTCCCTGGACATATAGGGCCTATTCTGAGGTCAGCCCTGTACGTCTGTGGTTGGCCGGGTAAATGGGGAACTTATTCCACCTCAGAGGTGGAATAATTCCCCCTGGATGCAGGGCTTCAGAAACGGATGATGTGGACAAAGGAAGTAAGTGTGCAGGAGGTTCCCCGCAGCCAGACCCTGGCCATGGGGGGCTGGATTGGGGGTCCGGCTGCGGGGAAAGAAGATTTTTGGTGGTTGAAGGGGATCGTGGCTTCTGAATGGAGCTGCGGTACCATGGCAACAGGATGCCATGGTACCGCAGCTCCATTCAGGAGCCTGACTGAGTTAGCCAGGGAAGTGGCTGGACATCTGGGGTGCCTGAATTGGGGCACGACATGGACGTCCAGCCATTGTGCTGTGATTCTGCTCCCATGGGGGTGTCCAGTCCCCACGGAGCAGAACTGGATGCGTCTCCTGGCCGTCCAAATGTCTGTACATCCGGACGGCTGGGAGACGTACATAACAAATGTGCCTCCACATGTTTTGTCTTGATTAGAATGTGAGCTCTGATGGGCAGGACTGTGTCTTACATCTATGTGTACAACGCTGTATATGCCTTGTAGTGCTATACAAATGTTTAGCAGTAGTAGTAGTAATATATTTATACATTCCTTCAAAATTATGCAAATCACTAGTCTCCTTTTTCCCCTTTACAGTATCTGCACACCTTCTGTCACTCTGATTCTCTGGTACTCTCCTCATAGCACTTCCCTTAGCCCTGGGGGAGAACACCACTCTTTCCTACCTCGTGGGTCTTACCATCCAGTGGGGCTCCAATCCCATACCCTTGGGTTTCTTATTAAACTTGGCAACAGGATTTATCCTGGGGAAAATCTTCCCCTTTTTTTGCTCTTTGTTTGGTCTTGCTAGGTCCTGGCACACTCTACCAACTCCTTCTCCATGTAGGCCCAACATTCAGCAAGGCACTAAGGCCAGCCATACCTGCAGAAAGGTACCTGTTCAGGAAAAGGTTTTGAATCATGAGTCAGGTGTCCACAAAGTGAGCAAGCAACGAAAATGCAGCATAAACCGAGCATAGCTGCAGGTGCCCACCACGGCCTAGACGGATAAGTGCAGGGCTCATAACCCAGGCACTGCGCCCAAGGCAAAGGCGCTACCTGTGTATGTGACCACCACACAGCAGCCAGAGAAACAGGATGGTATGTGGTCAGGAACCCGTGTATTGCCCATCCAGCATACCCGTGCATAGACAACACCATCACGCAGGCCCACAAGTTGCCTGTGCAGTAGCCCCTTGTGGCTGGGCAGATGGACACCAGTGGCATGGCAGTGAGGAGAAGTGAAAACTTCAGTTTGAATGAAAGCAAATGCCTTGTCTGCTCTGTGCTGCAGTACGAGGGGGTCCTCTACCCCGGGGGTGGGGGGGCATCGCCCAAACCTGAGGCTGTCAACAGCCATATGGAGGGGAATCCAACTCTAGCTGTGCAGGTAAGGAGGCCACAACAGGCAGAGGCAGGGGTGCTGAGCACCATGCTAGGCAGACACACCCTGAAAGGCACAGCTGTGTGTATGCACAGGGAGACAGGGCATGATGCTAAACTACAGCCTGGTGGATGACCCAATGTGTGCTTATCAGGTGATGGAGGGGGAACAGGCCATGTATCGGTACAAGTGCCAATCCTGATTACCCGCAGCAGAGGGCATACCCCACACACAGCAGGTGGTGAGGGTGCTGCACCCCCTAATGATGGTTGGTAGTAATGCCACAGGGCATGCACAGCAATGGAAAAACCTGGTGCAGGGGGAGCTGTGGCAGGGCTGGGCACTGCAGGGGACACTGGCAGCCAGTGTGGCTGCCCCAAAAACACAACCTAACCCCTAGCCCCTGTGCCCTGGTGCAGGGGTCTGGGGGGACTGGTGGCATAAATCACACATATGTTGCCTGTGTGTCCCTGCAAGTGGCTCTGCCACCAAAGTCTGCCACCAATGGGTATGCCCCTGCCCCTAGGATGGGCATGTTACCAGACCATTGCAGGATACAGATATGCACAATAGGCAAGATACATTAATGGCCAACTGAGCTCATGTGTGTCCCCCCTTTCTCCCATAGGGAATATGGAGTACACTGTACCCTGGAGGCCCTCAAGTGTCACTTCCACATGCTGTGCAGGAGGAGACTCAACCAGCTCCAGTGGATCAGGGAGTGGCTGGCGGCTGAGGAAGGTCAGTGAGATACACAGTGGCACCCAGAAGATGCAGGGGATGGCAGCCATGGCAGCCAGACTGGGGCAGGCAGACCACCTGGTGGTGGATACTCCCTGTATGCAAAGATGGAAATGTGCTAGGGACAGCTGTGCCATCCCTCGGTGCCACCATCCCATGTGTGCACCAGCTGGCATCCAAGACAGGCAGGTGTGTACACACCTTGCTGGAGCATGGCACCGAAGGGCAGTATAGGGGCACACCTCCAGAGGCTACAGGGGCACATAGTTCACCTGTCCATGCTGCCCACTGTGAATGCCCATTGCCTGGGGGGGCCAACAGGGCACAGAACAGATTGTGAGGAGGGACCAGAGCTGGCTGGAAGTGGGCAAAGGGGAGGGCATGCAGTGTGCACTGTGGGGGAGACAGGCTCTTGTGGGTTGAAGGTGGGTAGAATGATGCATGTGTGGGCCCCCCAGGGGTATGCCAGTCCCACCCCAGGACCATGCCTGTATGGAGCAGTAATCCCCCTCCTTTCTCTCCACAGCTGGTGCCAGGGGTGCCCAGGAGTTAGCTGGTCCACCACACTGACAACCCAGGGGTGGTGGGGCTGCACCACCCGAGCAGAGCAGCAGCAGTACCACCAGTGGCAATGGAGTTGAGGAGGACATGGCAATGTCCAGTGACACTGAACCTGAGGACACCACAGCAGAGGAAGGGAGCAGCGAGAGGGCTATGGCACAATGGGAGGATGAGAAGTTGGAGGTAGAGGGATCAGAGGGCTAGTGCCATGGCAGGAAGGAAGAGATGTCAGAGGAGGAGGGATGGGAGGGCCAGGGGCAGGGTGGGGAGGATGAGGAGTCAGAGGAGGAGGGAACAGAAGGGGTAGCAGGGGGATTGCAGGAACCACCCACCAAGCACCCCAGGTACCAAAATGTGTCAAAGGGCATCGCCAGCAAGCAACCAGTGAGGAGCCAAGAGGCGGAGCAGTACCCCCCGTCTAAACTCCGCAGCCCACAAGCACACTCACCCACCACCACACCAAGGGGCCATGTGCCCACAGCATGGCTTAGCATGGGCCAGGTGAGACGCACAGTGGGGCCATGTTCGACCTCCCACAGCTGGAGTCCCCCATAGCCACCCCAGCACCCATGGGCACACTCTGGCATGCCTCACCTGGACCCTCTGCACCACCAACCCCTCATCCACTGAGTGACTGGGCCCTTGCCACCCTGGTGGCAGAGGTGTGCCTCCTCAGAAAGGAAGTGCATATCGCAGCATGGACCATCGCCATGCACCTGGATACCCTCACCACAGCTGTGTCAGGGCACAAGCAGGTTCCCTCTGCAGCATAGGGTATCCTCCTGGCAGGTACATCCTGGGCTGGGGCAGTCAACAAAAATATACAGTTGTGCACTGTCTGCCACTGTTGTAAATAAGATGGCATATATGTTTAATAAATGGCTAATGTTTGTAAATGCTGTGTCATCCATTTTGTGGGGGCAGAGCAATGTATCTGCATGGGTGGTATGGGGGAACAGGGGTCTATGGGCATGGTGTGTGGGCATGCCTGTTCTGCGCAGGAATGACGGAGGGCCACTATCCAAGCAAATGGTTGCGGCAGAGCCCTGCATGGGTAGTGACTGTCTGTGCAGGAAGTGCCCCTTGCCATACCCAGGCAACACAGCTGAGGCCGCATATGCAGGACACCCCCTTCCCCGTGAAGGCACACTGTTGGGGCGGCACATGTCATGGTTGTCATGTCTGCTTACTCCTATTGTACGATCTACCCGGGTATCGCAATCTGGGTGTCTCTGTGTGGTTAAGGCATCCTATGGTAGAAAGCTGTCACGCAGATTTTTGAAACATCGATGCCCAGGGGCCTACATGCATACCAGATATGCCTTTGGATGGGGCATGGCCCTGCTGCATGCTCTACCCATGAATGCATAAGAGGACCTATGCAGATAAGCGGACACTGCTTTAGTGCATTGCTGCTTCACAATGGCTGACAAGGCACCGGCAGCAGCAAACCACATGAGGAAGGTGAACTTCACTCCAGCTGAGACAGCTATGGCCCTGGGGTTAATCCTGCAGCAGCATATCGGCCTCTTCATGGCTGAGGATGCCAGCACCCAGCAGTCAGCATGACTTGACATCGTGCACAGGGTCAATGCATTACTCCACTACAACTGAGACGTGGAGGACCTAAAAAAAAAGTGGTGCATGGTCCATCAGGCAGCAGAGGGCCAGCAATAGCAGGCTGCCACCTGTGCAGCAGCGCAGTCTCACACAGCTTGAGGAGCAGGTGCTGCAGTATGTAGTCACCATCTATGGGGTTCCAGGCTTCAACAGCTCCACCACATGCACACAGGGGAGTGAGTAGGGGTGTCCCATTTATTTATTTATTTAAAGTCTTTTCTATACCGCGCTCTTTAAAATCAGCTCAGTTTACAGTCAACAGCAGGTTTGTACAGTTACAGGCGGCTCCCGTACTGAACTTACAAAAAACAGGGTTTTGCAACTTGGGCTAACTGGGGTAACTATGTACATGCTACTCAGTAGCTTGGCTACTCGTTTAGGTAACTATAATACAGGCTAAGCAGTCAGGTCAGCAGCAGTAAAGTGATGACTGGGCTGCCTGGCTACTATTTACAAGATTAGGTGACTATATACATGTGCATGTCCGAGTGTCTGGTAGTGCTACTGTGCAGGGCTGAGGCTGTGTGTTGTAGGTGTTTTGGGGCGGCTGCCTTGGTGGTTGCGGATGGGTGGCTGTTGTGTGTCCTCCTTATGAGAATAGTGCTGGAGGAAAAGGTGGTGTTTCAGCGCCCTTCCTGAACTGGGTAAAGTCCCTTATGGCCTGGAGGCCAGGCGGGAGGGCATTCCAACATGTGGGTGCATAGTACACAAAGACTCTGTTTCTTGTTGCTTGAGAACACTTCATGATATTGCTAGGGATAATTTGGGTGTTGACTGTGACTGACCTTCTGGCTCTGTTTGGGGGAGTGGGGAGAATGAGGTCTGTGATGGAGGAGGAGGTGAGACTGTTGATGGCCTTGAAGGTCAGCAGTAGGAATTTGAAGGTGAGTCTGCAGTGGACCGGCAGCCAGTGGAGGTGCTTCAGGATTGGGGTTATGTGGTCCCTCCTGGCGGCTACATGTAGTATTCTGGTGGCTGCGTTCATTGCCAGCTGGTGGTCATGGTCACACCCCATAGCCCGGGTGTGACCATGACAGCCATATATGTGTCTCCACTGCGCCTCTGTCCACCCAGACCATATCTGTCTGTCAGACTGTGGGTGCTGCATGGGGTGGGTATAGTGTGGGCCATGCACCACCTGCTGGTTCTGTAGTGGATCAGGTGCCACCTCATAGGCCATGCCAGCATGCCATGTCACTAACCTCTGTCACCTTTGCTCTCCCACAGACCGGCCAGGGACACCTCCATCCCAGCCTGGCATGATGCATTGGGGGGAACCTCAATGCCCACCATAGAGGATGCCAGTACCCAGCCAGGGTACAGCACAGTTTTCAATGTCAGTGTGCCAGCCAGTGAAGCGGAGCAGCCCACTTCGACAGCCAGTGCAGAGAAGCTGTTGTGTTCGCTACCCAGGGCAGAGGGGCAGACCATTGGATCGCCAGTGTCGGGGAGCTGGCCGCAGGTGAAGCACCGCTTGCTGAGCTACAGTTCGCCATCCTCGAGGAGCTAGTGGGTGAAGGAGGCAATGACCTGGACCAAGAGCTACTACAGGAGGGTGCGTGTCTGGTTGCAGGCACTGAAGGCATACTGCCTGAGCTGCAGTGTATCTGACAGGACCTGTACGCTGCAGACCATGTCAGGGAGGCCAAGTGTGAGAAGTGGCAGGACCACAGACTGCATGTGGAATGCTACATGAAGCGGCACCTGCGGCTGATGCAAGAGATGGCAGCTTACCAGGCATCTATCACTGGCTCCCTGTGCAGTTTGGTGGGCCTCATGCAGGCACAGGGGGTGGGTGCTGGGGCTGCCAGAGCAACAGCACAACCCATGTTAACCTGAGCCATGTCCTTCAGACCACCCTGCTGGGGAGGGAGGTAACACTGCCAACACGTCATCCGACAATGTTCTGCTGCATCGCAGCACATGTGTTAACAAGCACCCATGGCTGGTGGGGAGCACTGGGGAGGGCGATCACACGGGGGAAATACTCTGAACACAATGGATGGTAATGGGCACTTTATTGTATCACTCTGTGCACATTGCATGGTACTGGGCACATAACTGGTGATTGTGTGTGTCCAACCCTGGTGCTGGTACAGTGCAGTCACCTCAGAAGCTGACACGTATCACCTGTGCATGCTGGGCCAGTGCCCTGGCCTGCTGATGGCTCCCAGACTCTGCACCATCACCATCTGCTGCCTCTGTGGCCTCCCACTCCTCCACATCTGTTGGCTCTGGGTCTGCACTCCACACATCCGTGCCAGGTTGTGGAGTATGCAGCATGCAGCAAATATCTGGCATACCCGCTCCGGGTTGTAGAGGAGTTGCCCACCGCTCCTGTCGAGGCACCAGAAGTGGCTCTTCAGCACCCAATTGCATGCTCCACAACTGCCCATGTCTGCTGATGGGCATTATTAGGTGTACAGGTGGTGTTATTTATTTATTTATTTATTTATTTTATTTATTTAACACTTATTTATATACCGCATCTTCCAGCGATCAGTTGCGGTGTACATTTAACAACAATTAACAATGCAGAGCTTGTTTTACATAGAACAGTTATAACTTTTTACAATGAACATCTTAACTTGAACAACAAAGTGTATGTAAAAACTATGCGGAATAGTTCAATGTTCTCTTCAATCCTCCCTGTTGAGGGTAAAGGCCAAGGCAGAGAGGCTCGCATCCTGGAGATGAATGCATGGCTGCGTGGATGGTGTCATCGAGAGCGTTTTGGTTTCCTAGACCATGGGATGCTGTTCCAAGGGTTTGCAGAGCAGAGATGGCATCCATCTGTCCAAGAAAGGTCAACGCATCTTCGGTAGTAGACTGGCTAATCTACTGAAGAGGGCTTTAAACTAGATTCGTTGGGGATGGGTGAAGAAAGCCCCCAGGTAAGTGAAAGCCCCCAGGTAGGTGATACATTAAATACCTTTATGGAAATGGGTAACAGGGGTAACATATGGAAAGCAATGTGTATTAATGCCTGTAGCATGGGAAATAAGATCCCTGAAGTTGAAGCTTTGGTGGGAGTGGCTGACTTGGATTTCGTGGCAGTTACAGAAACATGGTTCACAGAAAACCATGACTGGGATGTAACTATACCTGGCTATACTTTATTCATAAAGGACAGGGTAGGAAGAAGGGGAGGAGGAGTGGCACTATATGTAAAAACTACTATTAAAGCTTTGGAATTACAGAGCTTAAAAGGGAGAGAGGAGGCATTGTGGGTTAAACTAGAAAGAGGAAAAGAGAAATCTATTTGCATTGGTGTGATATACCGACCTGCCTCACAAGAGGAAGAGGTGGACAGAGAGTTAATTGAAGACATACGCAGCATTGCTAGGAAAGGGGAAGTGCTACTGCTAGGAGATTTCAATATGCCAGATGTTGATTGGCACATTCCTGCTGCAGTATCATCTAGAAGTAAGGAGATCCTGGATTCTCTACAGGGAGAACTATTCAGGCAATTGGTAACAGACCCCACACGTGAAGGGGCCATACTGGACTTGGTGCTTACCAATGGTGAAAGTGTTTCTGATGTTGTAGTGGGAGATCATTTTGCATCCAGTGATCACCAGATGGTGTGGTTCAGTATTAGGACTAGGGCTGTTAGAATCCATTCCAAGGTGAGGATCTTAGACTTTAGGAAGACTAACTTTGCGAAGATGGGTCAATACCTCAGGGAGTCGTTAGTGGGATGGGAACAGCTGGGGGATGTAGAAAAACAGTGGGCAAAACTGAAAGGGGGTATTTTAAGGGCAACCAACCTTTTTGTTAAAATGGTAAATAAAGGCAAAAGGAAAAGGAGACCGCTATGGTTTTCGAAGGAAGTAGCTGAAAAAGTGAAGAAAAAGAGGGAGGCCTTCATGAAATACAAGAGATCACAGAGAGAGGAAGACAGGCATCTGTATTTGGAAAAACTTAGAGAAGCTAGCAAAGTAGTCAAGAAGGCAAAGATTCAAAAGGAGGAGGAAATAGCCAATGCAATAAAATGGGGGGGATAAGACATTTTTCAGATATATTAGTGAGAAGAGGAAGGGCAAAAGTGGTATTGTCAGACTCAAGGGTGCAGGGGGGGAATATGTAGAAGCTGATAAGGATAAAGCGGAATTGCTTAACAAATATTTTTGTTCTGTGTTCACAGATGAAGAACCAGGAGCAGGACCTCAGAAAACACCCGCAAATAAGAACAGAAGCGAGGGACATCTTGAACAATTTTCAGAAGACTGTGTTCGTGAGAAACTAGCTCAACTTAAAGTAGACAAAGCGATGGGACCGGATGGGATACACTCTAGAATACTGAGGGAACTTGGGGACATTCAGGCAACTCCACTGACTGACCTTTTCAATGCCTCGTTGGAGTCGGGAGTGGTGCCAAAGGACTGGAGAGAGGCTCATGTGGTGCCTTTACACAAAAGCGGAAGTAAGAATGTGGTTGAAAACTACAGGCCGGTTAGTTTAACTTCAGTGGTGAGTAAATTATTGCAAATGCTGCTGAAAGAGAAAATAGTGAGGTTTCTGGAGTCCAGCAGATTACAGGATCCGAGGCAGCATGGATTCACCAGAGGCAGGTCTTGTCAGACAAATCTGATTGATTTCTTTGACTGGGTGACCAGGGAGTTGGACCGAGGGAGAGCTCTAGATGTGGTGTATTTAGATTTCAGTAAAGCCTTTGACACTGTTCCTCACAGGCGACTTATAAACAAACTGAGCACCCTAGGGATGGACCCTAAAGTTACCGCTTGGGTTAGAAATTGGTTGGGTGCGAGGCGACAAAGAGTACAAGTAAATGGAGCTCACTCTGAGGAGAAGGATGTTACCAATGGTGTGCCCCAGGGATCTGTCCTTGGTCCGATTCTTTTTAACATCTTTGTTAGTGATATAGCGGAAGGGCTGTCGGGTAAGGTTTACCTCTTTGCAGATGATACCAAAATCTGCAATAGAGTAGACACCCAGGAAGGTGTAGATAACATGAGGAGGGATCTAGCTAAGCTTGAAGAATGGTCTAGAATTTGGCAGCTGGGATTTGATGTTAAAAAATGTAAGGTCATGCATTTGGGCTGCAGCAATCCAAGGGAGCAATACAGTATAGGCGGTGAAGTACTTTTGTCCACTAAAGAAGAGCGGGACCTAGACGTGGTTGTGTCTGATGATCTTAAAGTAGCTAAACAGGTAGAAAAGGCGACGGCAAAAGCTAGAAGGATGCTTGGGTGCATACGGAGAGGAATGGCTAGCAGAAAAAAGCAGGTGATAATGCCTCTGTATAAGTCTTTGGTGCGACCTCATTTGGAGTATGGTGTGCAATTCTGGAGACCGCACCTTCAAAAGGATGTGAACAGGATGGAGTCGGTGCAGAGGGTGGCTACTAAAATGATTAGTGGGCTTCATTATAAAGCATATGAGGACAGACTTAAGGATCTTAATATGTACACCTTAGAGGAAAGGCGGAATATAGGTGATATGATTGAGATGTTTAAATACCTCTGTGGCATAAATGTTCAGGGAGAGAGCCTCTTTCAATTGAAAGCAAGTTCTGCTACGAGGGGACATGGAATGAGGGTGAAGGGAGATAGATTCAGGAGTGATATGCGGAAATATTTCTTTACAGAAAGAGTAGTGGATCCATGGAATAGTCTCCCAGTGGAGGTGGTAGAGATGAGGACAGTAACTGAATTCAAAAAAGCATGGGACCAACACAGAGGATCTCTAAAGGTAAAAAGTGGACTGTTGTAGTTGTTGTTATGGAAGGACAGACTAGATAGGCCATGTGGTCTTTTTCTGTCATCATGTTTCTATGTTTCTATTATTGTACCACTTCTCCTGCCAGCTCGTGGGGTGGCGGACTTGGGTCAACAGCCAGGTTCTCAGGGAGTATCCACGGTCATTGTAGGGGCAATGTTAACTGTGAGCATGTGTATTGGGACATGCATTGGTTATAGTCTATGGGCTATACCATACACATCCATCACCACCTGTTTGCAATACTCATAGCAGCTGACTGCAGCAGGCATCCATTCTGGGGCTGTCCTTGGGCTCATACATGTGCTCACTCATCTTGTAGCCATGTATCTCCAAGCTGACCCCTGGCTGCTGCCTGTCCCAGGCTGGACTGGGCAAGGATAAATGCATCGTGGCAGGACCCTGGGTAGTGTGTGCACACATCAATGAAGTCCATATTAGCCTCCACAATGACCTGCATGTTCATCGATGTGTACCCATGCCTGTTTCGGTATGCCCTCTGCTCCAGCAGTGGTGCCCGCAGTGCAATGTGGGTGCAAGTCATCCTCTGCTGTGCATCAAAGCACTGATGGGAACCCAGCAACACTGTAGAATGCCTGCATGGTCTCCTGCCACTTCTGCCGTGGGTAGGGCTATGAGGTGGTGCATCCTTTGCAGCAGGGCCCTGGTGAATGTTCCAATGCAATGGCTGTCAGTGGGCTGCGTGATTCCAACAGTCATCCCTATCACATGCTGGAAGTTGCCAGTTGCAAGGAATCCCAGGGCAGTGGTCACAATCATGGCCAATGGCAAGGCCTGGCTTCTGGTTGTGGAGGACTCCAGGTCAACGCTGAGTATGCTGCACAACTCGGTTATTGTCACCCCATCCAGTCTGTATCTCTGGTAAACTTTCTCTGTTATTTGCAGGTAGCTCACCCTGGGCCTGTTTACACATGAGCATGGTACCTGTGACTTGGGTGCTGGGTCACTGCCTGCTGCTGGGTATGCACTGCCTGTTGACTTCTCCGCTGTGCCCGGTCATGGCAAGCGCATCTCCACCTCTGGATCACCATGTGCATTACCCACATGGCATTTCTGCCTGTCTGGCGGTGCTTTACCTCTGCACGGTTTGGGTCCAGGCCTGCTCATACACCCCTCACTCTACTGTGCACTGTTCCACTACTACACGGCTTCGCTGCTTGCTATCAGTGGTCATATATGCTGGGAGCCATCGCTTAAAGCTCCATGGCTAGTGACGTCCACTGTAGGTGCACATGGGTTTCAGAAATCCGCTTTACGTGGGTTTCACCGTGACACGACCCTTTCCACCCCTGGGCTTCGGTGCCTGGTGCTGTGCGGGTAACTGGGCCTCAATGATTCAAGCCGCTTTATTGAATATGTGGTTTACACGGTTATGGCGGTTTTACACAGGTAAGACCGGCATTTACGCGTGTAGCACGCACCTAGGGCTTCGAATATCGGGCCTGTAGTCTCTAGTTCCTGGTGGTCTCAGTTCCTTTCCTCTTGGATTCAACAAGGCAACTCCTCTATAGATACTGGTCAGAGTTTAGACTGCTTTTGGGTAGAAATTTGGGGTGGGGTATCTCCTTTTCATTTGCTCTGAGACCTGGTTGGTAATCAAGACCCTGCTTTCACAAGCCTTATGGCCACTTTCCCACCAAAGCAAGGGCCGTAAATAAACTAGAAAACCCACTCTAGCTCCTCCTCTGGGCATATCCCACTTGGGTACCCAGCTAGAAAAATCTAGGCAATGATCCCTTTATGCTGTTTATAGAGAAAGCTCCCCTGAAAGGCATAAAATGAGAATCTGCCCCAAAATCTAAAGGACTATTAGTGACACCTGGTTCATATATATAACATTTGTAATGTTTAGAAGGCACTACAAACCCATTTGATATTATTATGGACACATAAGGCAACTCAGAAGTGATACTGGTAAATCTCATCTCTCCAAAGTATTGTATCACTGTAGTAAGACTTCTTGCAACAATATATTAACAAGTCATTAGTTTTGTTTTATAGTGCAGTTGACTTACCTGATACTTTCCCTGCAGATAACTCTCGATAGTGATGTTATAATTACATGTTCCAGCATTGGCACAGTCACAAACCTGAATAACAGGGCTCAGCAATGAGCCGGTCATGCGGTCGTTGACTTGCATTATTAGCTTGAAAGGGTTTTTATTTCGCAGAGTCAATGTGAGCACACCATTTCCTAAAGATGCAGAAGGAAAAACATTTAGAAAAAATAATATGCAGGGGCCATCTGAAAACGTTTTCCCTTGAAACTATGCAGGGATAAATCTGAAGGCTAGTGATGCTCACCCTGAGTATATGACATGAGTAGTATGCTCAGAGGCCAAGGGTTACAAACTGGTGATGGCTAATAATAAGACACTGAAGGGCTTAGTCATGGGGAAGGCTTCCCATCTGACCCTCTGCCAGTGAGGGATCCTGGTTTTCTCCTAGGACAAGCAGGATGAGTCAGCCGCACCTGATGACGTCATCCGACGGCACCAAGACAGAAGTACTCTCCATTGCTCAGAAGGGATTTTGCCCTTCTGAGTATGAGTCAATTGGCCCTACCCCCTGGGCCCACACTTAGCTATCCAGTTTCAGTTCTTCTGCCTCGCCTGCAATATGAACCTCTCTCCTCTCCGAAATCTACCAACAACATACCTTATTATGAAGAAAAGAAAATGCCCCGTGTGCTCCAGGAAAATGAGTAACTCAGACCCCCCCTGAAAGCTGCCTTCGCTATCTGGGTAACAACCATCCGGTTGAAGATTGCCCCCACTGTGCACGGATGTCTCTGAGAGCACGGACGTCCTGCGGGCATGCTCTTCAGGACTTCCTCACTCTAGCTTCTCCTCCTCCAGTTGGAGCCTCTCAGAAAACGATCCTCAAAGGAACTGACAAAGAATGCCATTGCAGCCCGGGATAGGCCTGAGCAGGCCTCCATCCTCAGCTGGCTCTCACTACACTGCCTTCTGCCTTCTGTGGCCAGCCTCTCAATTGACATTGCTCCCAGCACTGCTCCGGAGACCCTCAGTACACGTGGAAGCAGTCATCTTGCTCCTGGCCATGCTTCCTCCTTGCCTGCTCCCGCCATTGGACAGTCTCCGCTGAACTCTGCCCTTCAAACACTGATTGGGCAGCACGATGATGATACTAGCTCCCATCAACCTTCACCTGCGCCGACAGACAGAACTCCAGAAACCAATTCACGCTCTGCCCCTCTGTGCTGATGCCGAGGCAGCTCCAGCAGCCCCGACACTACGGCACGGCACCAAAAGCGGCATCACAGTCCCGACCGAAGGAGTGTGGAATGAAGATTTCACAAGTGCAACAGACATTGTAGCAGTCGGCGGAGCCAGCCATTTGAAGAGTGGGACAGACTCACCAATGCAGTAGCAGCAGCAGCAGCGTCTACAACAGATGCAAAAGGCATAGCTACATATGCATCCCTCTCTTCCCCGGGGTCTCATGTATCTATCCTTACCCGTGGATGCCCACAATTAGGCAAAGGGCCTTCGGACATTAGAAGACAGACCTGTCAGCCTCTTTTCAACTGGTCTCCAATCCCTGCACATTCTGCACTACCGACAGGATCCCAAAGGCCCCAGGAACTGCTCCAGTTGGTATCATAACTTTTAAAACCGAGGTCATCCACCCAAGAGGCTACTCCTGAGGCCATCCTCAGCCCTACAGCCTCCGCAGACCTGGCTGTCTGCCGTCAGTCAGACCAGCCACCCTCCCCAGCTTCAGAGGACCCGCTCCTGGACCACTCACCCCGGAGCCTCATGGAAATGCATAGCAGGGACAAAGAGGATGCCGCTCAGGGGTCTCTAGCCTCAGGGGATGCCCTCACATCAGAGGCGGTTGTTCCCGCTCCCACAGCTGATCCGCATCCATCCACCCGAGGACTAAACCTACCCTAAATTCTTGCAGAAGGTCACCTCTGCCCTGGGAATTACCATCGTAGATCTTACCAACCAATGACCCGAAACACAAGCGGCCCTTAAGTTCTTGGAGATCACCAAAATGACGGTGCTACTCCCAGTTCATCCTCTGCTGTGCAAAAGCTTAATGAAACTTTGGCAGAATCCCACCACTGGATCTGCCTCCTCCTGTAAGCTCAATACCAAATATCAGATACTGCCCATGTCGGGATTCAAACCACAACTCCCACACAACTCTATAGTGGTGGAATCGGCTCTTCAACTGGTCAAATCCGCCTGGACCCATGCAAATAACCCACCAATACAGGACCTCAAGCTCCTTGACGATGTTGTAAAAAGGGCTATACTGTCTGCAAGAATAGCAGCCCATCAACTCCAGCACGCCCTGAACCAAGATGTTATAATTTGAAACCTTAAATCCACCATCTCTTCCATCAACCCTGAGGCACAGGCGGCTGCAACAGCATCCCTCACTGACCTTCAGAAATGCACAAAGCACCAAGTCAGGGTGGCCTTCAATGTATTCGACACTGCAGCCCGCACTATTGGTACTGCAATCTCAGCCCACTGACTGGTATGACTGCGAGCTTCTGGTCTCCATAAGGACTCTCATGATTGCATTGCAGATGCTCCCTATGTTGGCGACACGCTCTTTGGTGACAAGGTAAAGGACACCATCAATGATATGAAGGATCACTGCGCCACCTTACAGACCCTTGGGGAGTAAGGCCTGGAGTGAACTCTTCATCCAGGCCTGTCTTCTACAGGAACTTACCATCAGAAGTCCTTTTCCTCTCAAAATGTTACAACAGTTACAATTCCTACCATAAGTGGAAGACTCCTTGCAACAGTCAGAGTTTCTACCGCAATAAACCATGACAATGGGATTGCAAACAACAGAAGCTGATGCCATCTGGTGCAGGGAAGGCCAATCCTCCATTTTGACAGGAACTCTTGAGCCAATGGCTGACAGCCTTCCTACAAGCATGGGAATCTATCACAACAGACAAATGGATCCTGTGGATCATCAGGGAGGGATACAGTATCAGATTCACCTCCCCTCCCCTGTAGCACAAACCGCCTCATTGCAAAATACCATCATCATCACTCCTCACTATCACCATGGAGATACTTTCCCTACTAGCCACCAGGGCAATAGAGCCAGTGCCGAACGATGAAATCAACACTGAATTCTACTTCAGGTGCTTTCTGATTCCCAAGAAATCAGGCGGTGTTTGTCCCATCCTCGACCTCTGAAAACTCAACAAGTACATTGTGAAGGAGAAATTCCGGATGTACTCACTGGGTTCCATCCTGCCATTTATCCAACCTGGGGAATGGCTGGCTTCCTTGGACTTGCAAGACACTTACACACAATATCCCCATACATGTGTCGCATCGGAGGTATCTCTGTTTCCGAGTCCTGGAGAATCACTATTAGTATAGAGTTCTACCATTCAGTCTATCCCCTGCACCGTGGGTATTCATCAAATGTGTCATTGTGGTCTCTGAAAACAAGATATCTGTGTATTCCCATACCTGGACGACTGGCTGATTTCTGCTCGGTCTCCGTAGGAAACACAGTCTGCCGTTGAGAAGACCAGCAACCTTCTATCCTCCCTTGGCTTTCGAGTGAACCTCCAGAAGTCCAAACTACACTTCTCCCAGTTTCTGGAGTTCATCGGTGCAGTAATAGACACAGCTTTGGCCAAAGCGTTTCTCCTACAACACCGGAGAGACACAATCATCAACCTAGCTCTGAGCATTTCCTCAACCCAGAGGACAACTTCATGGAATCTGCTTCGCCTTCTTGGCCACATGGTGGCAACTGCGCAAGTCCTGCCCCTAGCAAGATTGCACATGCGCCACCTGCAATGGCATTTGCGCACCCACTGAAACCAATACTTGCAGCCACTGTCCTCTTCAATTCCCTTAGATGCAGTGGTGATGAGCTCACTGGACTGGTGGACTTACGCAGAGAACCTGACAAACAGCTGCCCACTCCAACAGCACCCCCCACCAGTTGGTCATCACCTCAGATGTGTAACTGGTGGGATGGGGAGAGCACTGTCTCCAGCTTCACACCTGGGGCCTAGACAGCGAGGGAACGCACCTTCCACATCAACCTGCAGGAACTCAGAGTGCTCCGCTATGCTCTCGGGGCCTTCCAGGACCACATCCAGGGAAAGACAATCCTGCTCCAAACGGACAACCAAGTAGCCATGTCAACAAGCAAGGGGGGGCAGGCTCCCACTGCCCACGCAGTGAGGCCCTCAAACTCTGGACCTTTGCCCTCTCCAGGCACTATCTCCTGCAGGCATCATACCTTTTGGGCATGCAGAATGATCTGGCAGACAGGCTCAGCCACCAGCGGAATCCACACGAATGGACCCTCAACCCCTGAATAACTGTTTCACTCTTCCAGAGATGGGGACAACCACTGATTGATCTGTTCGCCATGGAGAGCAAAGTGAAGTGTACCTTCTTCTGCTCCAAGCGCCCCTCCAACCGCAGTATCTCCACGTGTCATGGGGGGGAGTATAGGCTTTCCCCCCTCTCCACTCATCTCGATGACCATCCAATGCATCATCTTGGATGGAGCACAGGCCATTCTAATAGTGCTCCACTGGCTGTGCCAGGTATGGTTCCCCTACCTCCATCACCTGGTGCTGGAACCTCCAGTACGGCTTCCCCTGATTACAGACCTCATCACTCTGGAAGGGGGGAACACTCACCACCCTGACCTATGGACCCTGGTGTTCACAGCATGGAAGCTGAAAGAGTTATGCTGTCCTCCCTCAACCTGTCCTTGGAGGTGCAGCAGGTGGTACTCACAACGAGACGACCTGCAACACGAAAGTCTTGCAGGTTGAAATAGAGGCATTTCAATACCTGGAGCTCGCAACGGCAGCTAGACCCCTTCTGGTGCCCGGTGGCCAGGTCCTCCAATACCTCACCTCACTCTTTCACAGTGGCCTGAAGGTGCAGTCCATCTGCGTACATCTCTCGGTGATCGTGGCCTTCAACGACCACACTGGAGACAATACCATCGTGAAGCAGCCACTTGTTATGCAGTTCATGAAAGGATTGGCTAATCTTCACCCACCGATTCAGGCCCCTGTGCCCCACTGGGACCTCAACAGGCACCCTTTGAACCCCTGCACTCAGTAGAGTTGAAATATGTCACTTGGAAGACACTATTCTTAATAGCTATCACATTGGTCAGATGAATCAGCGAGTTGCAAGCCCTAGTGTTGCACCCTCCATACACACTGCTCACCCAGGACCTGGCCTCTCTTCGGACACACCCCAAATTCATGCCCAAAGTAGCGCCTGCCTTCTACATCAATCAGACCATTGAGCTCCCCTACTTCCACCTGGAGCCCCATGCCTCCTCTGAGGAGCAGAGACTAGACCCTCAACTGTGTCATGGCTCTGCGTGCCTACCTGCACCAGACGGCGCCCCTGCAGCAGGGGATGCAACTCTTTGTATCCTATGACCCAAACAAACCAGACTGCCCAGTCACTAAGTGAACTCTCTCCCTGTGGATTTCCGCCTGTATCGCCTTCTGCCTGGAACAGGCAGGGGCGCAAGCCTCGCCAAAGTTTAACACACACCAGCTCAGAGCACTGGCTGCCATCATCACCAACTTATGTGCCATACTGGCGATGGACATCTGCAAGGCCACAACCTAGTTTTCACTGCGCACCTTTCTGAGACATTACTGCCTCGACCTTGCAGCGAGGAGTGACTTCACCTACAGACAGGTGATCCTAACCGCAGCAGAAAATCAGGGCACGGTCTAAACTGTGAACTGTTGCTGACCGTTAGGCACTCTGGTTAGCTATCATGTCAATATACTGTTGAGGCCCTGCCTCCTCACCACTGCACTACCCTCATTATGGCACTATTTACACTGTTGCACTGTTTGCACTGGTTGAACAGTCGATCTGTCAGATTGTACTATTGGCACGGTTACTCACACTGCTGCTCTGTCAGATTGCACTATTGCACTGTTAATTTTGCACTGTTGTTATTGTGCCACTCTGTTTGGACGGTTGCACTACGTTTCAATAAAGTTCCTTGGTGCGAACCTGACACCTGTCCTTTTTGATTGGCAAACATTCATGCCGGCCTCCCCCTTCTACCACAGTGCACTGCACCCTGCTTGTCTTAGGAGACAGCGAGGCTACTTACCTGTAATGGGGGTTCTCTGTGGACATGGGGGGTAGGGCCAGTTGTCTCATGCTCAGAAGGGAAAAAGGCCTTTTGAGCTATGGAGAGTACTTCCATCTCGGCACCATCGGATGATGTCACCAGGTGCTGTCCACAGAGAACCCCCGTTACAGGTTCGTAACCTCGTCACTTTGGTTTACGCAGAAAGTGAAGAATGAGGTGAAGTGTCATATACTGTACTACACACTATTTTGGACAGCAATTCCTGAAAAACTAGTGAACAAATTTGAAAGTAAAGTTAATTAAAATGGGGAGAGGTAAGAATATATAAAAAATGGGAAACCCCCACACCAAATTTATTTATGACCTCTGATTTTCAGGTCATATTTATTTATTTATTTAGACAGATTTGTATACCACCTTATCCTACAATCAAAGTGGTCACATCACAATAGAAGGGTTACATCACAATTGGAGGGTTACATTTAACATGAGGGTGCTTAACAATATTTAGACAGCACAATTGGAGGGTTACATTTAACATGAGGGTACTTAACAACATTATACATATTACTTGACAACATTATACATATTGACTACAGTAATCCATTTTCAAGTTTTCTATGTAACCCAGATTAATCAGTGTTTCTAAATAATCAGCACTCTTTTTTTTAAATTGCTTTCTATCTTTTTTATGCTTGTTTTAATTCCTGCACCTGACATTCAAATGCATATCCCTTAGCTCTTTTCAGAGTGATATACTTGGGTAAATATATATACTAATAGGCAGAGCAGGAAAGTGCCTTTGAGCGCTGGTAACAAAAATCACATCATCCTTCATTCTCTCATTTTAAGACTTGAGAGAATGAAGGGTAATGTGATCACTGTGTAGAAGTATGTGAAAGGGCCTAATCATCTGTTTCTTAAAGACTGTTTCAAGTACAGGCAAAGGACAGAATAAGAGAACACTCATTCAGATTAGAGAGAAGGAATTTTAAGGGGTATGTCTACTAAGCTGCGGTAAGGGTAACGCTAGCATTAAGGCATGAAGCTTAAGTGTCCCCAGCATTAAGCCTGCTGGGGGCCCTTAATGCCAGCATTAAGGGCCCCTAACAGGTGTTAAAGGCCGGGGCGGGGAGGAGGCATTCTGGCAGTAAGGGTCTAGTGGCAATTTAGCAGGTTAAGGGAGATTATTTAGTGGTCAGGTGCTGGAAATAGGGACAGCTCAAGGCAATTTGCTGCCTAAGGGGAGGGGTGAGATGACACCTCCCTTGTAGTGTGGGAAGGGGGCTTTCTCAAAACTCCATTCAGGGACTGAACCAAACCAAAAAGCCGATTAGATAATATGGAGGAAATGCAAGATGTTTACACACCAAGGAAGTAAAAGAATGAGCGAGAACCACAGCACAGTTTATAAAACTAAATTATAACTAATTTTTATTTTGTTATTATAAACTGCATTATGGTTCTTGCTTTTTCTGTTTGAACATATATTTGCATCCTCAGAACCCTCTCCCTCAACAGTGGGTGAAGAGCAGAACTAGGACATTCACCCACAGAAGTCAATATCTTAAAAAAAAAATCTGATTCTGATCTTCTCACTAACAAACATTCTCCAGTAACAGGCATATTGTGAACTAATACAAAACTCTACACCAAAGTCACTGAGGATCTATAGAGGAAATCTACCATACCATACTAAATCAGCACCAACATCCAAAACTCACATAAGGAGCCCATCCAAAAAAGGTATCACTAAAATACTGCAGTTGGCCCTGGAACATCCAACACCTATTTGAAAAGCTAAACAATTCAGATTACTACAGTACAGATCCTACATAGAAACTCCATGTTAACGGAACACCTAGTCTTGCTCACACACTCAAAACACAGACCCTCACCAAGCACAGAATAAATGACCATAACCTAAAAATAAACATATGTAGATAACAATTAAACTGCAACCTCAAAAGGTCAGATTCTGCATACAATGCAATACCAGAGAAATAGAAAGAGATGCATTTCCATATACTGTATTGTGGCAGGTGGAGGCCTGTGATCCACAGTGTCTGACATAAGCAAGCAAGCCTAACTAGCTTGACCTGTAAATGAAGCTAGTGAAGAGGCCTATGGGAATTGCACATCCCCAATATGCTCCTGTAGAACTGGAACTTAGTAAAAGTATTGGATTAGCTTAGACAAGCAGAACTGAAAGATGGGAAAATACAGAAAAATATGTTTAAAAGTCACTGATAAGAGGATACAGTTGTGAGGGATTTAATTAAGACTGCTGATAGATGAGTTGCAGAGCCATGCTCCCTACACGTACAAACTGGCTCAATGGCCTTGAGAGAAGGAAAGTAACAAGTTGATGAACTGGCCATTGTAATTGGGACTAGAAGGGGGGTAAGCAGGTGCTGAGCCCACTGAACGAACATAATTGGATAATCATATCAGTACCGGGACCAATAGAAGGGGTACGGGAGGTACGGGAGGTTACCGGGACCAATGAAATGTCTTGCTATACCTAGAATAGAGCTAAAGTCTATAAAAGTTGTTGTATTGCCAGAGAACTTTGCTCAGCCATTTTGAAATTGACTTTGCTTGAGACTTGTGCACAAATAAATGATTTGGACCTTCTGAACAGACTCCTGGTATCATTGGTTTGTCTGCGCTCTGCTGCTACATATTCTTGGTGCATTGGCCGGGAAGTTGTGGAATCAGAGTGTATATAGGGCAATATACCACGACTTTCCGCCTCTATAGGCTTGGTCCTGCCGGGATCGCGCCCTACCGACGGGGGCTGCTCCCTGGCGCCGCCGGTCCCTTGCATCGGAGGGAGTTGGTCGGACCTCGGCGGGTGCCGAGCCCGGCTGGAGCCAACGCCTCGAACCCGAGTGAGGGGAGTCCGAGGTCCAACTCATGCGCCTGCTTGGGGAGTTTGAGAACCGGATCCGGTGAGTATAGTTTTTGATTTGGTATGTCTAGACAGATAAGAGAAGAGCAGTGCTGCCGTTTGAACTTGGAACTTGGAAATTGGTAAGAGAGCTTGATCACCTCTCCAAGACGGGCCGAGTAACCCCGCATGAGTATTCGCAGGGCGAAACCCCCATCTTCTTGTATTTTGGAAATTGAATAAGACTAGTCAGAATAGATAGAAACGAATGCATTCTGGGATACGTTGCTAGCATGATTGTATGAATGAAGTGTGAATGAGAGGTCTGGCAGCACGGACCAAGCGAAGGCGGACCCCTGACTAGCGCATTTCCTGACCGGGCGACCGCGTTCAGGTCGCGAAAAGGGGGAAACGATTGTCGTCTTGTCTTGTTACTTGTTCTCCTTATACGTTTCCAGGGCCGTGAGGACCCCTTACCCACGGTCCGCCCTCCTTTTCCCTTTTGTCTGTTGTTGTGCGCACACATCGAAATGGGAGGGGCGGGGTCTACTAGGAACACTCCATTAGAATGTATGATCGCACATTTTAAAGAAGGATATTCTGGAGATTATGGTATTAAAATGACTGCAGCCCGTTTACAGATTTTGTGTACTAGGGAGTGGCCCGATTTAGACCCTACCTGGCCCCGAGAGGGAACTTTTAATGTAGGAATTATCCAGTCAGTGCACCGTAGAGTGCGGATAGCGCACCCCGATCAGTACCCCTATATAGATTCCTGGTTAAGTATTTGTGAAGATCCGCCCCCTTGGGCGCAGCACTGTTATGAAGAACAGTGCAGAATAATGTTAGCGAAGACAGATTATAGTCAGAAAATACAACAACCTAGAAAGAAAGGGGAGGATAAGAAGTCCAGGAAGAAGCCCATCCTGGTAGATCCTGATTCCCCAGAAATGATTCCCCGACAGCCTCAAACCCCAGGCCCAGTAAGAGCCACCCGGCGTCCCGCCCCAGAAACCCCGAGACAGCGGGGACGGGACCCCTCCCCTGAGCTATTACCCAAAGAGCAGGAAGCAGAGCCCCCTCCACTAGAAGGTGATTCTTCCGGGACAGAAAGAGGAGAGTCAGATACAGAAACAGAGCAAGGAGGAACTGAAACTTCCCTAAGTGATGTTGACAGTGTAAAAGAGGTTGCCAGCGCTAGTTTGCCAGTAAAAAGTGCATCCAAAGTGAAACACGTAGAAAAGAAGGTGACCCCTGATAGGACAGTTACGAAAATATCCCTCAGATCCCAAAAGACATCTACTGCCAAGATGATGCCCTTACGGCAAGTCCCGGGGGTGCCCGTAAAGAATGATGATGATGAGGTGGTAGCGGGACCCCTAAGCTATGTGTATGTCCCTTTCTCTACAACTGATTTGTTAAATTGGAGGACACATTATGCCTCCTATACTAATAAGCCCCTAGAGCTTACAGAATTAGTGAATACTATTATGGAAACCCACCAACCAACTTGGGCAGATTGCCGCCAACTCCTGACCACTCTATTCACGACAGAGGAGCGAGCAAGAATTAGAAAAGCAACTATTGATTGGCTGGCGGATAACCCTGTAGCTCCGGGACCAGGGACGGAAAGAATAGACAATCGGGAAGCGGCCCAGAGAGAATTCCCGAATGAAGACCCCCGATGGGATCCAAATACAGAGCTAGGATCCAGAGCCCTAGCCCGTTTTCGCCAAGGCTTTTTAAAAGGTCTGAAAAGGGGGGGCCAGAAAGCTATGAACCTTTCCAAAGTTGCGGGAGTTATCCAAGGCATAGATGAGAGCCCAGCAGAATTTCATGAAAGATTAACTGAAGCATACAGAATGTATATTCCCTATGATCCCGAGGCACCAGGAAGTTTATGTATGGTGAATTCTGCTTTTGTAAATCAGTCTCAACCAGACATTAGACGTAAATTACAAAAATTAGAAGGGTTTGCGGGCATGAATACAACTCAGTTACTGGAAGTCGCTCATAAAGTGTATGTGAATCGTGATAATGAAAGGCAGAGAGAATGTGATCGAAAGATGAAGAAGAAAGCTGATTTTTTGGCTGCGGCCATAGTAGAACAGAAAAGGGGAGGTACCCCTAGTCGACGGAGCAGAGGAAGGGGGCGGGGCCGAAGTGGAAGTCGGCCCCAACTAGGCGTAAACCAATGCGCCTATTGCAGAGAAGAAGGACATTGGAGAGATGCATGCCCGCAACTCGAAGACGCCCAGCAAGATGACGAAAACAATCATCAGTGGAGAGAAGAGAGACGAGGCCGTCCCCGAAACCGCGGAGGAGCCAATCGAGAACAATTCCAGCGAGAAAGAGGAGGAGCCATAAAAGCATTGACTACGACAGCCAATGATGAAGATGATGTGGATTAGGACAGACCGGGCTCCGAGTTTGCTTTAGGTCTCCAGGAGCCTATGGTCGGAATACAAATAGGAGACCAAGTTATGAACTTTATGGTTGATACTGGAGCAGAACATTCAGTAGTAGACAAAAAGATAGCCCCATTTTCTACAAAAGCAGTTACCATTATAGGAGCAACTGGTGCCAAAGCTACAAAATCTTTTCTTCAAAATCGTATATGCAGTCTGGGAGGACAGCAAATAACTCATCAATTCCTTTACATGCCCGAATGTCCAGTGCCACTACTGGACGAGATATGTTAGCCAAGCTACAAGCGCAAATATCTTTCTCTGAAAAAGGAGAAATGCAAATGACAGTAAATCCCCAAGTCAAACCAGCAGGAATAATGCTGCTGACAGTTCCCCGAGAAGAAGAATGGAGATATTACATTGATGATTCTGTCAAAGACACTTATTTCGAACAAACTTTAAAGAACATCCATGCACCACCTGGAGTATGGGCAGAAGGCAGTCCTCCAGGCCTAGCCAAACATATAGCTCCAGTAATTGTAACCCTTAAGCCTAGTGCTACACCAGTACATGTCAAACAGTACCCTCTCCCAAGAGCTGCAATTGAAGGCATTCATCGCCACTTGCAAAGATTACTCGAATATGGCCTACTAAGAGTATGTCAATCCCCATGGAACACTCCACTGTTGCCAGTAAAGAAACCTGGAATGGAAGATTACCGCCCAGTGCAAGATCTAAGGAGAGTGAATGACGCAGTTGAAACTATACATCCAGTTGTACCCAATCCCTATACTCTTCTAGGACTGATACCTGCTGAAGCTACCCACTTTACTGTACTAGATTTAAAAGATGCATTCTTTTGCATAAGATTAGCCCCTGTAAGTCAAATATTGTTTGCATTTGAATGGCAGGACCCCATCTCTGGAAGAGGGGGTCAACTCACATGGACACGATTACCCCAAGGATTCAAGAATTCGCCTACCATCTTTAGTGCTGCACTGAATCAAGACCTTTCCAGTTATCCAGTGGCCCCGGGGAAGAGAGTGCTTCTCCAATATGTGGACGATCTGCTGATAGCTGCTGTATCAGAACGTGAATGTATACAAGCCACCAAAGATCTCTTGCAGTTACTAGATGAAGCTGGATACAAAGTTTCCAGAGCAAAAGCACAACTATGCCAAAAAGAAGTGAAATACTTGGGTTTTCATATAACCCAAGGAAGCCGAAGATTAGGCAGAGAGAGAAAAGAAGCAGTATGCAGAATTCCAACCCCAGTAACCAGAAAGCAAGTCAGAGCCTTTCTGGGAGCGGCAGGATATTGCCGAATATGGATACCCAACTTTGCCCAAATTGCCAAACCACTGTATGAAGCCACAAAAGGAGAAGAAAAGTCACCACTGGAGTGCGGACTTGAGCAGGATACAGCCTTCAAGAAGTTAAAGGAAGAATTAATGTCATCACCAGCACTTGGACTGCCAGATGTTCACAAGCCTTTCCGCTTGTTTGTACATGAAACACAGGGAAACGCCTTGGGCATGTTGACTCAGAAATTGGGAAATTGGGAGCGACCGGTAGCATACCTATCGAAACAATTGGACACTGTGGCCAAGGGATGGCCACCTTGCCTGAGAGCAGTCGCAGCTACAGCATTATTAGTGAGTGAAGCAGACAAGCTCACATTGGGACAGAATCTACGAGTCACTGTGCCACATGCAGTCCTTGCCCTCATGGAACAAAAAGCAAATTACTGGCTCACCAATTCCCGAATGTTGAAATATCAGAGCATGTTATGTGAAAACCCACAGATACAACTAGAAGTGAGTCATGCCTTGAATCCAGCCACCTTGATACCCATTAGTGAAGAACTCCCAGAACATGACTGTATCGAAGTCATGGATACTGTATTTTCCAGCCGACCTGACCTGACAGATGTGCCCATAGACAATCCTGACCAAATTTATTATGTTGATGGGAGCAGTCTCATCCTCAATGGACGACGCTGTGCCGGATATGCAGTTGTCACTCAACATGAAGTAGTTGAGTCATCAGCTCTAGCCTCAGGCACATCAGCCCAGAAAGCCGAATTGATAGCACTCACCCGAGCATTATTATTAGGAGCAAAACTTCTGTTAAATGTATATACAGATTCCAAATATGCCTTTACTACCTTACATGCCCATGGAGCTCTCTATAAGGAACGAGGGCTCATCACATCCGGAGGAAAATCAGTCAAGTATGGCCCCGAGATACTGATGTTACTTGATGCAGTATGGGCCCCAACTCGTGTAGCTGTCATGCATTGTAGAGGACATCAAGCAGGAAAAGGAGAAGTTGCCCGAGGGAATAGGTTTGCAGATGCCTCAGCACAACAAGCAGCTATGACAGGACAAATTACGCCCCAAGCCATGCCAATGCAAGCCGCATTGTTTCCGGTACCTTTAAACTTATGGACCCCACGATATACCACCAAAGAATTAGATTACTACTGTAACAAGGAAGATGGAGTACTGAAAGACGGATGGATTGAGCTGCCACCAGCAGAGGGCAGTCAACCCCCTGGACGAATAGTAATTCCCGAACTGTTAGGACCATCCTTTGTCAAAGCCTTTCACGAAGCCACCCACTATGGGAAAAGTGCTATGGAAAAAGCACTCAGACCACATTTCTACATTACTCTGTTGACAACCATATCAGCTTCAGTAGCACGTCAATGTTTAATTTGTGCCAAGAATAATGCCAAGCAAGGCCTTATAACGGCACCCCGAGTTCAGTCAGGAGGTGTAACCCCCATGCACCACCTGCAAATTGATTTTACCGAAATGCCAAGAGCCAATGGATATCATTACATATTAGTATTAGTCTGTACTTTCTCTGGGTGGGTAGAAGCCTTTCCAACCAGAACCGAAAAAGCTCGAGAAGTTACCAAAGTTTTAATGAGAGAGATAGTCCCTAGGTTTGGAATTCCAGCAGTAATAGGGTCAGACAATGGACCCTCATTTGTTTCCCAGATTACTCAACAGTTAGCCAAAGCTTTGCAGATACAATGGAAGCTCCACACTGCATATAGACCCCAGAGTTCAGGGAAAGTTGAGCGAATGAATCGTACCTTAAAAGCCCAAATGTCTAAGCTTTGTCAGGAGACACACTTGAAGTGGCCCCAAGTGCTCCCAATAGCTTTACTTAGAATACGCTCAGCTCCTGTAAAATCAACAGGTTTTTCCCCTTTCGAAGTTCTGTATGGTAAACCCCCACCAATAGTGCAGGGAATTAAAGGAAGTCTAGCCCAAATTGGTTCAGAAATAACCAGGCAAGAACTCCTAGCTCTTAGTTTTGTTCTGCAGACTCTCCATGCGTGGATCCAAGACCAGTTGCCTATCAACTTGACTGAACCCTTGCATCCCTACCAGCCTGGTACCTCAGTGTGGATCAAAGATTGGAAGAAGACACCGCTGGAACCCCATTGGAAGGGACCATACACTGTCATCCTGTCTACCCCAACTGCAGTAAAGGTAGCGGAGATCGACACCTGGATCCACCACAGCAGAGTCAAGCCCGCAGCAGCTCCTGAACCTGAGCAGTGGACAGCAGAACAGCATCTTGATGCACCTTTGCAAGTTACTTTGAGACGGCAACCAGCAGTTTGAACACTTTGCCACAGTGCCCTGCAGTAGCCAAGTCTTTCGAAGAGGATTGCTGTTTTCCATGCAGCAACAGTTTTGTTTCAACGAACCCAATCTGTGTGTGATTTTGCACACTACTTTGATGCTACATTGATTGACCAGATTTCACGAAGCCAACTGAAGTTGATAAGTTGGTTGATGTGTGATGGACAACGTGAGGATCTCCAATCAACACTCAGCACCCGTTGAATTGCTTCATTAGCGAACGGGACGAAGAAAAGAACGTCGTGGTCAAGATCTGCAAGCTGAGGATTCAGAAGAACTCCAATCAACATTTACTTTTACCTTTGCTTTGCCCTGGTTGCCTGTTTTGGAGGCTTTGAACTGACTTATGCCTTACCTCCATGCACTGCCTGCATTACTTCTACTAGAACTGGACTAAAAGTAACTCAGACTTTGATTTACCATTCTTATTATATCTGCACTGGTAAAGTGACTCGTTGTATATATAACACCACTGAACTAAATGTTTGCACTAATGGTAAATCTAGAGTATGCTATAATCCGCATCAGAATCCATCCTATTATACATTGGAAATACGTTGGAAGGATGCAGATGGACCTATAATAACTGCTACACAACCACTTAAAGATACTAGTAGACCTGTTGTTTTGAATTTTGATGCCTGTAATGTTATAAATAGAGATAGTCGCTCCAACTGCGGTACCTGGGAAAAAGCGTATCGAAATGACCATAAGTATATGTGCCCAGAAGGTGCCACAGGATGGAGAAAGTGTACAGGTAGAAAGGAACCAGGCTATAGTACTGCCCCAGAAGCAGATTACTACTGCCCAAATTGGGAATGTGTTTTCTATGCTACATGGAATGATGGTATAGTTGACGAAAAGATAGATAAACGAATGGCCACTCTAACCAAGACAACAATAGATGACAAATGTCAGAAAGATGCTTGTAACCCCTTACACTTGCGGATACGCAACCCTAGTGTATGGAAACAAGGATACAAATTTGGTCTACGTATTGCAGGTACTGGATCAGATCCAGGGACCATTGTGTATATAAGATTGAATACCCAAGCCCACAAGTCATCTAAATATCACATCCATAACACCTTCTATGAGGCCATGCATGTAAATAAGTTTGAAATCCCTCATCCTTCTCAGAATTTATTTTTAGAATTAGCTGGAGCAGTAGTATCTAGTCTCAAAATCTCAGATTGTTATTTCTGTGGCGGAACCCAGATGGGTGACCAGTGGCCATGGGAAGCTCAAGAATTGAATTATTCTCTGACTTACAATCAGACTGAATTACACAAGACTACTAGCGAATGGGTGTTAGCGCACTCAATTGTTGGACGTCTTTGCTATACCAGAACTGGACCTCAGTTCACCCAACAGGTAGGACAGCTGGTCTGTCTTAGCCAGAAATTCTATAATGCCACTACCAAAAAGACGTCATGGTGGTCAGGGAATAAACACCCTGAACCTCCTAACCCATTAGCCAGATTTCCTGAACTTGCTGATTTATGGACTAATCTTGCCAAAACCCATGCTTGGCAAGCCCCACCTGGCCTATATTGGATCTGTGGAAACCGAGCGTATGCTCGACTCCCGCCACAGTGGGGAGGAGCATGTGTCTTAGGGACCATCAGACCTTCTTTCTTCCTGTTAAACACTGAACATGGAGAACAATTAGGATACCCAGTATACACTACCCACAGACACAAAAGAGCACTACGACAGAAAAGATCACCCCTCCAAATAGGCAAGTGGGAGAAGTGGAAGGGTGATGATTGGCCACCAGAGAGAATTATTGAGTATTATGGGCCTGCCACTTGGAATGATGATGGTATGTGGGGATACCGAACCCCAGTCTATATGATTAATCGTATTATTCGCTTACAAGCAGTAGTTGAAATAATAACCAATGAAACTAGCCAAGCTCTTACACTTTTAGCTAGACAAAGTACTCAGATGCGCACTGCTATATATCAAAATCGCTTAGCACTTGATTATTTGTTAGCAGCTGAAGGAGGAGTATGTGGTAAGCTGAATTTAACCAATTGTTGTTTAAAAATAGATGATAAGGGTCAAGTAGTTGAAGAAATTGCTAAGGATATGCAAAGACATGCTTATGTGCCAGTACAGACTTGGCACTCACTGAAATTCCCTAACTGGTTTGCTAACCTTTTCTCATGGCTGGGAGGATTTAAAACTTTCCTTATGTTAGTACTAATACTTGTTGCTGTTATTTTGTTATTACCATGTCTAATCCCATGTTGTATGCGTTCTATTCATAGTACTATTGAAAGTACCGTAGAGCGGAAGACCGCAACTAAGATTATGGCCCTGTACCAACCAAAACCTCCTGCATATAGTCGGAATCCCATGACCCTAGCATAATTATCTTGAAGTGATTTAATTCTCACACCTTATTAAGTAATAGGGTGAGATTAATCAAAGGGGGGAATGTGGCAGGTGGAGGCCTGTGATCCACAGTGTCTGACATAAGCAAGCAAGCCTAACTAGCTTGACCTGTAAATGAAGCTAGTGAAGAGGCCTATGGGAATTGCACATCCCCCAATATGCTCCTGTAGAACTGGAACTTAGTAAGAGTATTGGATTAGCTTAGACAAGCAGAACTGAAAGATGGGAAAATACAGAAAAATATGTTTAAAAGTCACTGATAAGAGGATACAGTTGTGAGGGATTTAATTAAGACTGCTGACAGATGAGTTGCAGAGCCCTGCTCCCTACACGTACAAACTGGCTCAATGGCCTTGAGAGAAGGAAAGTAACAAGTTGATGAACTGGCCATTGTAATTGGGACTAGAAGGGGGGTAAGCAGGTGCTGAGCCCACTGAATGAACATAATTGGATAATCATATCAGTACCGGGACCAATAGAAGGGGTACAGGAGGTACGGGAGGTTACCGGGACCAATGAAATGTCTTGCTATACCTAGAATAGAGCTAAAGTCTATAAAAGTTGTTGTATTGCCAGAGAACTTCGCTCAGCCATTTTGAAATTGACTTTGCTTGAGACTTGTGCACAAATAAATGATTTGGACCTTCTGAACAGACTCCTGGTACCATTGGTTTGTCTGCGCTCTGCTGCTACATATAAAATATAAAGATAGCACCAAATGCGATCATTAAATTGAAAATAAAATTCTCTTCTACCTTTGTTGTCTGACCATTTTAATCTCTGATCATGCTGGTCCTAATCTGAGGTTTCTGTTTTCCTCCAGCTGCCAGTACCCCCCTCCCCCAGGGGCAAAATGAGGATGATGCAGGGCCATGTGCGGAGATTCATTGCAGCATCATTTACATAAATTTTGTATACTTTGTTTAAAATGTATATGCCGCCAATCTAAAATCCTAGGTGGCTTCCAAACATATACATGCAATTTAGTAAAGCAGATGCTACAATAAAACAAACATAATAAAACATTACATTTGATAACAAAAAGCCACTTACAGAGCCACTCCCCCCCAATCAAATATTATTATTATTTTTTAAACATTTATTTATGGAAATTTTGCATTTATACCGTGAAACATCAAAGTATAAGAAAATACAGAAAAAATAGAAATAACAAATGAAAAGAAACAAATCATCTACAACAGTCCACGTTCCGGGGAGAATAGTTAAAGCTAAAGACATAAAAATAGAAATAAACAAAGCCAAGGTATAAGCTAAAAGTAATACCTTGGCCAACTATGTTGTCTGATAAGTCACCTCCCACCTACCCCAACAATAAATCTATAATATCAAGTAAAGAAACGTCAAAGCGTCTTTTCCCTCTGTAGGATCCACGTTTCCAAGTCTGAAGATGTTAGAAAAATATATTTATCATATCCCATAGTCACACAGCATTTGCACGGATATCTTAGAAAGAAGGTTGCCCCAAGAGCAAGAACTCTAGCCTTAAGTAACAAAAAAGCTTTCCTACGTTCTTGAGTAGTACGTGAGACGTCTGGAAAGATTGAGACAGAATCTCCACAGAATTTTCTTTCTTTCTTTCTGAAAAAGGCTTTAAAAATAATACTCTTATCCTCCTCAGAGGCCAAAGCTACTAATAAAGTTGCCCGAGAGGAAATATCATCTTGTGTATCCTCTAAGAAGGCAGTTAAATCGAATTTTTCAGGAACCGAAAGGGCATCCCCCTCTTCATTCACCTCAGGAGATATTTTTTTATTAGAAGGTAATAACATTTAATAATAGAAATAGAATCAGCCTGAGGTAAGAGGAGGACGTCCTTAAGGTATTTCCGAAAAAGAATCATAGGGGACAACACAGAACATACAGGAAAATTTAATATTAGCAAGTTTTTTGAACGTGAAAGATTTTCAATATTCTCAAGTTTCTGGTGCAATATACCACTCTCTTTCACATGAACAGATTGAAATTCCATACAGGATTTAACTTGAGTATCCATGTTAGTAACCATGGAACTCAAGGCACCAACCTGAGAATCAAGAAATTGTAATTTTGCAACTGTGTCCTTGGTAAATTGACATAACTTAGGAACAACATCAATAAGAACTTGTTCAGTATGAGATACCACTTTCCAAACATCCAGCAATGAAACTGTGGAAACCTGAGGGTCTGAAACAGAGACATGAGACTCCTTCCAGGAAACCACACTGGGGAGCACATTATCTCTGCGAGAGCAAGAAATGCTCTGAGGTTCAGAAGACACCTCTAAAAAACCGGGGGGAAGTGGAGGGATTCGCTCAACTGAGCTCAAACTTGCTCCATCCGACATAGGTAGAGGGAGCACAGTACCTGGATCTTTCACCCGTGGGATAGAGACCACATGCTTGTCAAGAGCCCCCGCCTGAGATATTTCTAGCGAGGGTTTTTTCTTTTGTTTTCCACCAGGCATCTTTCTTCTCTAGACAACCGGCTCCTACTGAGCTCCTAAGGGGCTCACAAGGGGCACGACTTGCCCCTTCAGACACGGCCCTTAGGAGCACGCCCCAACAGAACGCCGACAGCAGAACGCCATAATAACACTGCAGGATCTTTATCCGGTGAACAGGATGACGTCAGCTGGGCTGTCCCGCACACGCCAGGAGATCTCACCACCGGCACCCTCAGCCTCGACGGAAGTAGACAGCAGGAAAGTTAAACACTCCCAAATGAAGAGCCGTGGAACCGACCCTTTATCCGGTGAACAGGATGATGTCAGCTGGGCTGTCCCGCACATGCCGGGAGATCTCACCACCGGCACCCTCAGCCTCGATGGAAGCAGACAGCAGGAAAGTTAAACACTCCCCCAATCAAATATTATAAGTATCTGCACATCAGTTCTATTTTGCTATGACCAGATTACACAGGTACACTACCAAAAAACTGCCTCCAGTTTTGCAACTGATTCCTATAGATTTTGGGGTGCTGAATCCAGGAAAAATAGCCAAAATGTTCCATCACGTCACGTTTTCTTGCAAAATTAGATTTCTTACCCATATAAGGAATGTTCACATAATTTCTTTTTAGCCGACTGCAGTTTATTTTCTTGGCCCAAAATAGAGGTTGTAATGGTTAACTAACTAGAAACACTCCCTCATGATATTTTAGAGTGTTTTGTATTCATTTTATACATTAACAGGACAATTGGGAGGCGGGGGGCTAAATCCAGTACTCGCGCTGGCGCATGTTCTTTCCTGTTCGCCTCGCCTCGTTCGCTCGCTCAAACACGGTGGTTGCGACATGAACGTTCCTGTCAAATTTCAGTTTCTTGCAAGTTCATTATTACCTTTTGTTTGCTCAGTCGTAATCCAGCTTTATTCCGAAGTGGTTCACTACAGTTGTAGTTTGCAGTGCTGTGTATTTGTGATGGCTCACAGAGCCAGAGGTTGCGTCAACTCTCCGGACAGTTTTTGTTTTATTTGTGGGGAATATACCGTGAAAAAGCGGCAGAGGAACATTTCTGCATTTATTAAAAAAGTATATTTCACCTATTTCGGTTTGAAGTTAGGCGATCAAGACAAACCGTGGGCTCCTCACAAAGTGTGCAAGACATGTGAGGAAGATCTACGCTTATGGATGAAAGGTAAAAAAACAAGCATTTCGTTTCGGATACCTATGATGTGGCGTGAACAAAGAGACCACAGCAGTGACTGCTATTTTTGCTCTTGCATTGTGAAGGGATACAACTTAAAAAATAAGAACGTAATAAGTTACCCTAACCTTCCCTCAGCAATTAGGCCTATGCCTCATAGCAACGAAGTACCTGTGCCTGAACCACCAAAATCTTTGGATCATATTTGTGTGGACGGTTCTGATCATGATGAGACTCATCAGATGGCTTTTCCCGATGAGTCCAGTACTTCCGAGTTTGAAACTGAACCAGATCCGAAACCTGAACTTTTCTCTCAAGCTGAATTGAATGATTTAGTCCGGGATTTAGGACTCCCAAAAGATGCTGCCCAACTGCTAGGTTCTCGGCTTAAACAGAAAAATCTATTGTCACCAGGAACAACTTTTTATTGGTACCGCAACCGCGAGACACAATTTTTGAAGTATTTCAGCAAAGAGGAAGATTTGGTATTTTGCAACGATATATACGGAGTGATGGAAAAGTTTAAACTCAAGTATGATCCTGCTGAATGGCGGCTGTTCATTGATTCGTCAAAAGACAGCATAAAAGGTGTTCTTCTTCACAATGGCAACACATTCGCTTCAGTTCCTATTGCTCACTCTGTTATTCTCCAAGAAAAATACGAGAATTTGGCCCTGATTCTTCAGAAGATTCGTTATGATGAGCATAAGTGGATGATTTGTGGAGACTTTAAAATTCTATCCATGCTATTAGGGCAGCAATCCGGTTTCACCAAATATCCCTGCTTCCTTTGCTTGTGGGATAGCCAGGCCCGCTGGGGGGAAAAAAGACTGGCCAATTCGGGAGTATTTGAGACCCGGTGAGAAAAATGTTCTTCATGAGAGCTTGGTACCTCGTGATAAAATTCTATTACCACCTCTCCACATTAAGTTGGGTCTCATTAAGCAATTCATCAAGTCCCTTCCAAAGATGGTGAGTGCTTTCGGTACCTTTGCTCAAAGTTCCCCCGACTTTCTGACGCACAGCTCAAGGAAGGAGTGTTTGTTGGCCCGGAGATAAGGAAACTAATTTCAGATGGAGCATTCGCTGAAACGATGACTGAGAAGGAAAAAGAACCCTGTGATTCCTACAAGGAGGTTATTCTCAAATTCATGGGGAACAGGCGGGATGAGAACTATAAGGATATTGTTGCCAGGATGCTCAATGCCTTCAAAGAACAAGGCTGTAACATGAGCCTGAAAGTCCATTTCTTGCACTCCCATGTGAACTACTTTCCCGAAAACTTGGGGGCCTACAGTGAAGAACAAGGTGAAAGGTTTCACCAGGACATCAAGGACGCAGAGAGAAGGTACCAAGGAAGATGGAACACCACAATGATGGCTGATTTCTGCTGGTTGCTGCTGCGGGAAACCCCAGATGAAAAATACGCCAAGCAGCGCACCAAGAGAAGCATTCGGGGGAAGAAGAAACGGGCCCACCAGGAGATTGATTGACCCAAGAATGACTTTAAAATCTAAACTGTGTTGACAAATATCGTGTTTTTACTAAACTTTGAAATAAAAATTTGCTAGTTATTACCACAGTGTCGGATCTCATTTATTAGAATTTTATTTTCACACCATCGGGTGTTTGTCTTCATGTATTGCAATGGTGCGCTTTGCGTTTTCTATTCTTACATACATACCTGTACAACATTTTTTGCACATTTCTTTGCTTTGCTTTGTGTCTAACCTCGCTCTTATATGCTCAATGTTTGTGCACATGTATGTGGCTGTTTTAAGTGCAGACAATTTTGCTACCATCACAGTGTGTTTTGTTGACATTACTCTATTCTTATGTGCTGCCTTGTTACAATTTTCTTTATTCTTATTTGAATAACTACTAAACAATTAGTATAAAGAATTCATCCAAGAAACTTTTATCTCGATCGCACTCAATCTGAAACGTTCACCTCAAACTGCTAACCCAATGTAGCAAAAAATCTGTACGTGATGGAGCAAATTGGTTACCAGATTTGGATTCAGCGCACCAAAAAACGTAAAAATCAATCGAAACATTAGAGGCAGTTTAAAAAAAATTTTTTTTAGTGTACCTGTGTTATTGATGAGGAGGGAAGATATAAAATTAGATAAATTAATCCTGGTGGCCATGAATTCAAATGCTGGATTGGATTGTGCTAGAGCTGGAAAAGTCTGAAACTCAGCAGCGATGAAGCTATCAGGCTACCTAAACAAATTTAAATTGAGACGTTCCCTTTAATTTAGAATGCAAAACTGCAAATCTCAAAAACAATACATATTCCAGTACCCACCCCCCAACCAACACCCTACAGTTGACCTCACCAAGAACCCAAAGTGAAAGACCCATAGAGCAAATCTACTATCCATAACAGCACTAACTTCCAAAACTCACACAATATGGAGCATACTCAGAAGAGGGCAGTGCCATAAATATTCCAGTGGGCACTAGAACATCCATATTCCTATTCAAAAAACTGAACAAGCTGGATTACTACAACTCCGTTCATAGAAACTCTATGCTATCAAAACATGTAGCCTCAGTCACACATATGCAGAACAGGCATAGATCTTCACTAAGTAGGGAATATATCAGTCAAACTTAAAACAGACATATGTATTCAAAAAATGCTTTTACTCATAACTATTAGGTTTACAGAATTTCTTTCCAAAAATTTATACTTTACTGCAGTGAGGCATTGTCAGCAGAAACTAACATAATGGCTCAGTGCAAGTAGCATGAGTGTAACTAATGCTACCTCAGTGGGTGGCCTTAGTTGCACTGGCAGCTGTTTTGCCACGCTGAAATGTGGTAACTGTAGGGGGATATAACTGCCTGCCTGCAGTTATCCTATGACCCTGTGTAATCAAAGTCTTGAATTAGTTACCAGAGGATGTAGTAAAAACTGTTAGTGTAGCTGGGTTTAAAAAAGGTTTGGACAAGTTCTTGGAGGAAATGTCCATAATCTATTATTAAAGAGGACCTGGGAAATCCACTGCTTACCCTGGGATGAGCATTGTGGAACCTGTGTGCCTTTTTGGGAAACTGCCAGGTTCTTGTGACCTGGATTGGCCACTGTTGGAAACAGGATACTGGGCTTGATGGACCTTAGTCTGACCCCGTATGGCATTTCTTTTGTTCTTATGTTCATATGTTACCAGGGAAGAGCCTAGGAAACATGCTGCTAAATATGCCAAACAAGATGGGCTCAACAGTACCCATGCAGCATCTCTCACTTCCACAAAAACAAGAGCTATTTGGTACCCCAACAGAGCACTTCCCACCCTCTAAAAAACAAGAGGAACTTTGTGATCCTAATACAACACCTCCCACTCCAACATAAACAGCAAGAAGGGCTTGGCAACCCCCACATAACTTTTGAAACAGCGCATTGGACCAGCATGGTGTTAATGTAAATATATATTCCATAAAAACCAAAGGAAATGCAAATGCAAGATGCTCGCACACCAGGGAACTAAAAGAAAAAGTGAGATTCACAGCACAGTATATAAAACAAAATTATAACTAATTTTATTTTGTTATAAACTGCATTATGGATCTCACTTTTTTGTTTTGAATACATATTCTGCATCCACTGTGATGGCGCAGCAAGCGGAGAGCATAAGGAAAGAGGGAAGAATCAGGCAATTTCCCCAGATAGCAGAATAAAATCCAGAAGTTTAAGGGTTAAAACTCCTGGGTTAGAAAAAACCTCTCCACAGAAAGCTGGTAGTAAGGAGACACGCCCCAGCTCCATGGTTACAAACCCTGCTCACGAGGGACAGTCAGGGGTAGGGCCAGGAAGCCCAAGGGGAAAGCACAGATATAAACTGCTAGAGAGTGAATAAGGGGAGAGAGACAGGAACAAGGACGGAGACAAGAAGAAACAAGAGAGACCCAGAGGCAGAGAGAGCTGCAGGCAGAGATACAGCCAGAGTCCAAGGAACACTGAATTCAGAGGGAGGTCTGAGGACGGTGAGAGGAAGTGCTTCACGAGGATTCCTAGTTCTGATTCCAGTGCAGCTTGGAACAGGTCAGAAGGTCCCAAAAGGGGAGGAGGCCTTAGAAGCTCTGGAGAACTAGTCAAAGAAGGTACCCGGAAAGTCAAGGGAGCTTCATTAGAAACCTCTTGGAGAAGGGCAAGGCCAGCCAGAGGGATTGGAGCTAACCCAGTGACCTGTGAGAGAGACAGGAGACATACCTATAGAAGGGAAGCTTACCCAGGGGAGTTTGGCAGCCATGTGGGCAGCAGAAACCGTTCCCCTGAAGTTTTTATGGAAACTGAGTCTGCAGCAGTAAAGCCTGTTATGTGCTTACTTCCTAAAAGTAAGGTGAGCAGTTTTAAACCTTCTACCAACCTCATAAAAGCTAAGAGACTTCCTAAATGTCATAGTATTCCTCAGAGGAGGGAGGACTCTGCCTTAACTCAGGTGTTAGAAATCCTGAGGGGATTAAAACAGGATAGCTTTGAGTCTGAATCTTATGCCTCTCCCACAGATTCAGATATAGAAAGCATGGAACTAGAAATGCCTAGATTTACAGAAGAAAATTCAGATATGGAAATGGAATGTCCTGTAGCCTCCAGATCTTAAGTAAAGGCTAGACCATTTCCAGAACCTTTAAAACTTGGCAACTGTTTTTTCAAGAAAGCATGGCTGTAGGAAATATGCAAATGAGCTTGCTGAAGTTCTAAGCCGTAACTCTGTATCCTAGCAGCTACCTGCTGAAAGTATATAGTTTGAAATATAGCAAGTGGAAACAATTGTTTGAGGAGAAGAAAGAAAACAATTTGTAACAGAAGTTTTACCCTGTTGGAAAAGTTACAACTTGTGTCTGTTTAAAAGCCACGTGGGAAGCTGGTTTTTGTGTTCTTCTCTGCAGCAGAGTTCAGTGCTGTGGTTTTGTTATGGTATGAAAAAATACTATGTTTTCATTTGAGTGCCGAAGCTGAAGTAGAAGCCTTTTTGGTTTGATTATTCTGGAAAATATCCTTACCTTATGTCCTGATATTTTGGAACCTTTTTATAAGATGTTCCGTTGGCTGAAAATAATAAAAATCCTGCGAGCCTATATATATAGTCTCGGCTGAATCATTTCACAACTACACAAATATAGGCACTTATCAGAAATAAATATATTGACTGCCCATGTCTAAGTCCTAGGCAATTGCCTTGGGCAAGGGCACGGTGACAGGATTGGTGTAGTTCTTGGATTTTTTTTCAAGCCCATATCCGGATGTGAGGAGGGCCTGAGAGGAGTCCAGAGTGGCCACGGAGGAACTGCAGCAGCCCGGGGACCAGTCTGACAGCAGAAGGAGGACCGGAGCAGTGTTTCCCGACGGGTCTACCTTGCTGAGCCTGAGTCAACCCGTCTGGCAGGTAACCCGTAGATAAACGGAGTTATTGTAGGATTGCCTGCCAGGGTGGGGGGTACTGTAGTCCTCATTTGATATTGGGAAAGAGTGGGGGTGTGGAGGAGCCACACTTGGTGTATTTTTTTTCTCTTTCTGTCTACAGCCTCAGCGGAGAAATGGAGCAGCCTAATCTGTTCAGCTGGGTTGCTGATCGCTTCCGGGAGCAGCAGGAAGAGGCCGCTAAAGCTCAGGAGCGCGTAGCCTCCATGCTGAGAGACCAGCAGCAACCGCTCCTATCGCTGATGATGGACTGGTTAGGAGAGCAAAGAAAAACCTCAGATGCCCTCAGGAATATGACCACGTCATTAGGAGCCTCACAGGGACTGGGACTACCTGGGAAGGGTATTTTTTCTTTTAGCCCTCTAACCAAAGATGATAATGTGGACGACTATTTAGAAGCTTTTGAGAGAGTGGCTCAACTGAGTGGTTGGCCCGAAGACCAATGGGCAGTCCGCGTTGCAGCCTCACTCACGGGTGAAGCCTTGGCTGCCTATCGCGCAATGCCCAATGATCTTGCCTCCTCTTACGTGGAAGTTAAGAAAGCCATAAGAGATAGAATGGGTCTTAGCCCAATGATTTACAGACGCCAGTTGAGAGCCTGTAAATTGAAACTGGGAGAGATGCCAAGGGCCTTATGCCATCGTATAAAAAGCCTGGTTTGGAAGTGGTTAGAACCACAAGGTAAATCTGTTGATTTTCTCCTTGATTGCATAGTTTTGGAGCAATTCGTAGAAGCTGTTCCCACTGAATTAAAATCGTTCCTGATCCTCCAGGACTGTAAAACCACCAGAGAAGCAACCTCGCTGGCAGAACGTTTTCTTGAGGCCAGGTTGGTCGGCCAGATGAAGGTGGGGGTTGTAAACAGTCCTGAGCCTGGATTTTCAGAAAGGGTAGGGAACACTTGGTCAGGAGACGTCATAGGTGTAAAACCCAGGAGAAAATTTATGCATGCTCAGGGTAAATGTTTTACCTGTGGGGAAGTGGGGCACTTTAGTAGGGAGTGCAAGGCCAGGACAGCACTGG
Organism: Ichthyophis bannanicus; assembly: GCA_033557465.1. Lineage (NCBI taxonomy): Eukaryota > Metazoa > Chordata > Amphibia > Gymnophiona > Ichthyophiidae > Ichthyophis > Ichthyophis bannanicus. The sequence goes on from CM066031.1 coordinate 1,775,269,553, forward strand.
TATCCACCCATTGCAAGGACGATGGGGAGGGGTTCCTACTGACTGTGGAGGTCGAGGGCATTCCCACCGAAGCTCTCCTAGACTCAGGGGCAGAGCAGTCCATGATATCAGCCAAACTGTGGACTGATATACAGGCACATAGTGAGCGGGCCCTAACCCAATCTGAGCACTCTGTTAAGATAAAATGTGTACATGGAGCCACGTCAGCTTACCCCTTAACCAAGGTGAAAGTGAAGGGCTTGGGCTTGGAGCAGGAAGTAGTAGTCGCTATAGTTCCTAAGCTCCCTCATCCCTTGGTGCTTGGGAAAGACTGGCCCCAATTCAGGTCTGGCCTGGAGAAAGGTTTACTAAGAGAAGCGGCTAGCGAAGCTAGTCTAACACCCACAGGAAAGAAGAGGTTAGACGAGCAGGCTACGCCCCGTGACGAGCAGAATAAGTTACCCGTCTCCTCTAGTAAAACTCAGGCAAAGCCTAACCCATTACTTGCTCCCCTATTTGGAAAGAAACCGGAAAGGAGAGTTGCCCAAAAAGAGGCCTCAGACAATAAACCTAAGTTTGTTCTGAAAGTCTGTAGGACCACCCCGATCGCCAGAATACCTAAGCGAGCGACTGAACAGGCCGTAGGATTTGATTTATTTAGTGTTGAAGATAGGATCATCCCCAAACAAGGTAGGGCGCTTGTAGAAACAGGCATTCAGGTAGAGATCCCCCCTGAATGTTATGGGAGGGTGGCTCCATGTTCAGGGTTAGCTGTAAAGAACTCCATAGATGTAGGGGCAGGGGTAATAGACCCTGATTACCGGGGGGCAATAAAGGTTTTGTTGATTAATTTCTCCCATACAGACTTTAAAGTGAATGTGGGCGATAGGATAGCGCAGTTAATCTGCGAAAGAGTAGGGTTTCCACCTATAGAGGAGGTGGAGGAGCTTAGCACCACTCTGAGAGGAGCACGAGGATTCGGTTCCTCTGGCTGGGCTGAGTTTAAAGGGCTAGCCGCCACATGTGAAGATAAAGCGGACGTGGACCTAGGCCCTCAACTCGCTGACTGCCGAACAAAGCCGGTTCCTAGAATAGGGGAGGAGTTATCATGGCACCAGCAACAGGCCTTATCAAGGTTATTGAATAGATTCCCAGATGTGTTGACACCCATCCCGGGGAAAACTAACCTTGTAAGCCATACAGTGGTGACACCTCCGGGCAAAATTGTTCGCCAAAGGCCCTATAGGTTACCCGCAGCAAAGCAACAGATAGTAAAGGATCAGGTAAGGGAAATGTTGGCTTTAGGGGTTATTGAAGAGTCCATAAGCCCATGGAATAGCCCGATTGTTCTAGTTCCCAAACCTGATGGCAGTACCCGGTTTTGTATAGACTTTAGGAAAGTCAATACCATTTCGCGCTTTGACACCTATCCTATGCCTAGGATTGAAGAATCCTAGAAAGGTTGGGTAGGGCTGCATATCTAACAACGTTAGATATGACGAAAGGGTACTGGCAGAGTCCCCTCACAAGGGAATCTCGCCCGAAGACCGCGTTTAGTACCCCGCTAGACCTCTACCAGTTTCGCCGTATGCCCTTCGGGCTACATGGGGCAGCCACGACATGCCAGCGTCTGGTAGACAGGGTCTTACGACCACACCAACTGTACGCTACAGCGTACATGGATGACATTGTGATTCACAGCGACAGTTGGGACCAACACCTGTTCCACATAGGCAAGGTGTTGGAGGCCATGAGAGAGGCAGGTATCACCCTCAACCCCTCTAAGTGCATGTTCGGAGGAAAGGAGGTTAAATACCTAGGACACATAGTAGGAAGAGGGGTGATAAGGCCCTTAATAGATAAAATAGAAGCTGTTAGGACTTTCCCGAAACCCCTAACAAAGAAACAGATCCGCAGTTTCCTCGGGTTAATTGGGTATTATCGGAGATTTATACCCAATTTTGCCACTGAGAGCGCCCCTTTGACAGACATGCTCAAAAAAAATGCTACGAATCAAGTACACTGGTCACCGGAGGCGGATCTCGCTTTTGAGCAACTAAAGGGGAAACTTTGCTGCGAGCCCATTTTGAGAGGCGTAGATTTTAAGCGCCCGTTTATAGTACAAACGGACGCCTCCGAGACCGGGTTGGGGGCGGTTTTATCTCAAAAAATAGAAGGGATAGGACACCCTATAATGTTTCTGAGTAGGAAACTAGCTCCGCCCGAACGGAAATACTCCACAGTCGAACGGGAATGCCAAGCTATACGCTGGGCCATAGATGCCCTCAGATTTTATCTGGTAGGCCGTAAATTTCTCCTCGTCACCGATCATGCCCCTCTAAGATGGCTCAACAAGATGAAAGATAATAACCCGAGACTCACACGATGGTACTTGACCCTGCAAGCCTATGACTTCCAGATTGAACATAGGGCAGAGAGGCTCCACACCAATGCAGACGCCCTCTCGAGGATTCCGTGCTGTGCCGACAGTTGTCTGCCAGCCCGGAATATCTTAAGGGGGGGGATCTGTGATGGCGCAGCAAGCGGAGAGCATAAGGAAAGAGGGAAGAATCAGGCAATTTCCCCAGATAGCAGAATAAAATCCAGAAGTTTAAGGGTTAAAACTCCTGGGTTAGAAAAAACCTCTCCACAGAAAGCTGGTAGTAAGGAGACACGCCCCAGCTCCATGGTTACCAACCCTGCTCACGAGGGACAGTCAGGGGTGGGGCCAGGAAGCCCAAGGGGAAAGCACAGATATAAACTGCTAGAGAGTGAAGAAGGGGAGAGAGACAGGAACAAGGACGGAGACAAGAAGAAACAAGAGAGACCCAGAGGCAGAGAGAGCTGCAGGCAGAGATGCAGCCAGAGTCCAAGGAACAATGAATTCAGAGGAAGGTCTGAGGATGGTGAGAGGAAGTGCTTCACGAGGATTCCTAGTTCTGATTCCAGTGCAGCTTGGAACAGGTCAGAAGGTCCCAGAAGGGGAGGAGGCATTAGAAGCTCTGGAGAACTAGTCAAAGAAGGTACCCGGAGAGTCAAGGGAGCTTCATTAGAAACCTCTTGGAGAAGGGCAAGGCCAGCCAGAGGGATTGGAGCTAACCCAGTGACCTGTGAGAGAGACAGGAGACATACCTATAGAAGGGAAGCTTACCCAGGGGAGTTTGGCAGCCATGTGGGCAGCAGAAACCGTTCCCCTGAAGTTTTTATGGAAACTGAGTCTGCAGCAGTAAAGCCTGTTACGTGCTTACTTCCTAAAAGTAAGGTGAGCAGTTTTAAACCTTCTACCAACCTCATAAAAGCTAAGAGACTTCCTAAATGTCATAGTATTCCTCAGAGGAGGGAGGACTCTGCCTTAACTCAGGTGTTAGAAATCCTGAGGGGATTAAAACAGGATAGCTTTGAGTCTGAATCTTATGCCTCTCCCACAGATTCAGATATAGAAAGCATGGAACTAGAAATGCCTAGATTAACAGAAGAAAATTCAGATATGGAAATGGAATGTCCTGTAGCCTCCAGATATTAAGTAAAGGCTAGACCATTTCCAGAACCTTTAAAACTTGGCAGCTGTTTTTTCAAGAAAGCAAGGCTGTAGGAAATATGCAAATGAGCTTGCTGACGTTCTAAGCCGTAACTCTGTATCCTAGCAGCTACCTGCTGAAAGTATATAGTTTGAAATATAGCAAGTGGAAACAATTGTTTGAGGAGAAGAAAGAAAACAATTTGTAACAGAAGTTTTACCCTGTTGGAAAAGTTACAACTTGTGTCTGTTTAAAAGCCACGTGGGAAGCTGGTTTTTGTGTTCTTCTCTGCACTAGAGTTCAGTGCTGTGGTTTTGTTATGGTATGAAGAAATACTATGTTTTCATTTGAGTGCCGAAGATGAAGTAGAAGCCTTTTTGGTTTGATTATTCTGGAAAATATCCTTACCTTATGTCCTGATATTTTGGAACCTTTTTATAAGAAGTTCCGTTGGCTGAAAATAATAAAAATCCTGCGAGCCTATATATATATTCTCGGCTGAATCATTTCACAACTACACAAATATAGGCACTTATCAGAAATAAATATATTGACTGCCCACGTCTACGTCCTAGGCAATTGCCTTGGGCAAGGGCGCGGTGACACCACAGAAACCTCTCCCTCGACAATGGGTGCAGAGCAGAAGTAGGACATTCACCCACAAAACTCAATATATTAAAAAAATATATATCTGCTTCTGGTCATCTCACTAACAACAAACAGTCTCCAGTACCAGGCAAATTGGGAACTAATATAAAACCCTATAAAAGTCACCAAAGATCTGCATGGAAAAATCTACCAAACCATACATACCATAAACTTCCAAAACTCATACAAGGTGCCTACCCAGAAAAAAGCAGCACTATAAATACTGCAGCGGGACCTAGAACATCTAACATCTATTTAAAAAGCTGAACAAGGCAAATTACTACAATATAGATCTCTGTGTACAAATCCCAGGTTAATAGAACACATGGCCTCAGTCACACACTCAGAATACAGACTCTCACCAAGTACAAAATAAGTGATCACAACCTAAAGTAAAAATAAAATATGTAGGCAAAAATTAAACCTAAACCCCAAGAAGCCAGACTCCGCATGCAGTGCAATACCAGATAAATAAGAGAGGCAGTTCCCCATACTGTATAAAATATAAAGGGATAAAAGGTGCAGCAGCTGTTGAATTGATGTGCATCTCCTAGGGGGAGAGAATAAAGTTCCTTCCTCAAGTCTTACTGAGTACCTTCATGTGGTGACTCCATTGTATAACATCTATACCAAATCTCAGCAAGGCGACACTACAATTAAAATATGTCAGGAATGAAGATGAAAAATGGATACTGGCCGCACATCACCCAGGATAAATAGGTGCCCACCCATTGCTTACGCACTAGGACTAACGATGGTGGTTGTGATAGTGTAAGTGCTGCAGATGCAGATAACATCCCTGCCACAGATAAAGGCCATGGTGAGCCTGTTCATGGACCCACTGTGGCAGGAGATAAGCCAGAGAAATTAATGAAAATGTTAAGAGGATTAACTACGGTTAAGTGGAGATCTGCAGATAAAGAGGAGATAATGTACTTCTATTTTTACACTATAAACCCTATATTTAAATCAAGAGGGTATACAAAGAGAGTCTGCCAAAAGCTGGAAGAAAGAGGAAAATTGCCATTAGAAAAGCTGCAAAAAGTAACAGATCCAAATTTAAGATCTGGTTATTAAATTCTGGTTTGATAGAGTACATTAAGTTCAGTGTGACAATGTGGCAATTCACACTCTTTTTGAGATATGAAGATGGTCAGTACATCATTCCTAACATTAAGATCCAGCAAGGAATATTTCAGGGGGATTCCCTGTCACCACTGCTGTTTTGTTTGGCGCTTAATCCAATGAGTGCTCTCATCAAGTCTTTGGGATATGGATTTCACCTGAATTCTAAAGATGATACCAACCCAGAAGAAACTTCCCATCTTCTATTTATAGATGATCTGAAGCACTACAGCTCCAGCGACCAACAATTAGATGAGCAACTTCATCAGGTGAAAAGCTTTTCTCATGACATCCTGATGACTTTTGGCCTTGACAAGTGTGCTAAGACAACCTCTTTCAGAGGAAAATTGAGCAAAACTGAAAACATCTCCCTTGCTGAGGGCTGTGACATCAATGAACTTGAGCAGGAATGCATATATAAATATCTCAGAATAGAGGAAGGAATGACACTCGAACAGAAACTATTGAGAGAAAAGATCAGTTAAAAATATTACAAGAGATTAAAACTGTTATTGAAAAGTGCTTTAATATCACGAAATAAGATGCAAGCCATCAATCAACTGGCAATTCCTGTATTCTCATACAGTTTTGGGATTGTGGATTGTCCTCATAAAGATCTTGCAAAACTGGATGGGCAAACAAGAAAATGCCTCCATGCTCATAAAGTAATTTACAAGAATCAGTGTATGCCAAGACTGTACATTCCTAGAGCTGAGGGCTAGGACTTATAGAGATTGACTACACCTACAGAGCTACTATTGTAGGCCTCCAAGCCTATTTGACAGCATCATTGGATCCAAATACGCAAAAAGTGCTGAAATATTAAAGTAAATTACAGAATCCGTCTCCATCATCAAACTTGGACAAGCATTCCGACGATTAGAAGGAATGAGTGAGAATCCACAGGCATGCATGGAAAAGGAAGTAACAGAATTTGCAAAACAAGAGAAAAAACTCTTCAAAGAATTAGACCATCAGGCAAGGGAAAACAAGTGGCAAATGCATAAATACAGTGGAAAATACAGAAAGTTACTCCAAGAACCTTTTGTCGATCAAGAATGGACACATGAATGGTTGAGGAGAGGTGAACTGAAACTGAAGGATGAAAGATTGATAGCTGCATCCCAGGACAGTGGATTACGGCGAGTATTGAAAAAACTGGCACAACAGACATGGCAATTCTGTAAGAAAGAGCTATAAACAATGACTCACCTAATAGCAGGCTGTGAAGTTCTGATGGCAGAAAATTTCTGTACAGAAAGGCACAACAAAATAGTATGCCTCCTCTACTGGAAACTCTGTAAACACTACAACATCATTGTCCCTGAAAAGGGATCATGACCCTAAGGGAATAACAGAATGAAGAGATTATGATCACCTGGGACATTCCCATTCCGACAGATAAGAAACTGGATGCCAGGAAACCTGACACAGTGGTAAAGAAGAATACCAGAACAGAAGTGAGGTTCACAACTGCCATTAGTATGTGCAAAACTAACCCATTTGAAGAAAGTGCCCAATGTAAAATATAAAGATAGTGCAAAGTCCAGTCACTAAATTGAAAATAAAATTATTTTTCTACCTTTGTTGTCTGACCATTTTATTCTTTGATCATACTGGTCCCGATCTGAAGATTCTGCTTTCCTGTCTTCTCTTAGCACTCTTTCTATGGTCTATAGTCTATCTGCCATTTCTTGTCTCTTCTTTTGTTTTCTTCACTTCCTTCCATCAGCTTATTTTCAGTCCCAGTAACCCTCCCCAATGTCAGCTCCCTTTCCAGTCCTCCCCTCCCAGAACCTTCCAATGTCAATGCCCTTGCATTCCCAGCACTGCCACTGGTGTCCATTCCCTTCCAGTCCCCCTCCTTCACCACTGTCCAGCCTCTTCTAGTCCAAATACTATCCCAGGTATCAGCTCACTTACTACTACTACTACTACTACTACTAAGCATTTGTATAGCACTACAAGTCATACACAGTACTGCACAGACATGTAAGAGACAGACCCTGCTCATCAGAGTGCCGCCACCCTCCCCCCCTTGTGTCAGCACCTTTCCAGTCACCCAACCCTCTGTCCATTCCCCTTCCAGTGCCATCCCCATGTGTCAGTTCCCTTCCAGTCCCAATTTCCCCTCCCTTCCAGCCTCCCCCATTATCCAGCCACCTATCAGTCCCATCTCCGTCAGCTCCCTTCCAGTCCCCCTCCAGAACCACCCCCAGGTCTCAGCTCCCTTCCATCCCTTTCCTCCCTTCCCTAGTGTCATCACCCTTCCAGTCCTCCTACAATTACTATCCCCAGATGCAGGCTCCCTTCCATCCCCTTCCTCCCTTCCCTAGTGTCATCACCCTTCCAGTCCCTTTCCAGTACCATCCCCAGGTGTCAACTCCCTTCCATTCCCCTCCTTCCTTTCCTAGTGTCATCATCCTTCCAGTCCTCCTACAATTACCATCCCCAGGTGTCAGCTCCCTTCATCCCCTTCCTTCCTTCCCTAGTGTCATCCCTCTTCCAGTCCCCCTCAAGTATCAGCTCCCTTCCAGCCCACTCTTTCTCCTTTCTGTCAGCTCCCTTCCAGCCCCCACCTTCCCACATGTCAGTTCCCTTCCAGCCATCTCCTTCCCTGAGTCAGCTCCCTTTCATCCCCCTCGTTCGCCCTATGTCAGCTCAATTCCAGCCTCCTCTTTCCCCCTCTGTCAGATTCCTTCCAGCCATCTCTTTCCCCCTCTGTCACCCCCGATGTACACACATCCTGGCCAATCCACCCTATTTCAGGCCATACCCACAATACTATGCTCCTCATCATACACATTTGCAGAATAACACTGGAAACAGCTTAGGCAATGTGAGGTTTAGTGAGGTGTAGAAAGCAACAAAACAATGGACACATACGCGTGCACACACACATACACACACACATACACTTACTTTTCACACACACACACACACACACTTACTTTTATATCGCCGCGCAAAAATGGGGATGGTTGGCATTCCTGCCTGCCACCTTGGTCTTGATATCATTTCAAGCATTGTTAATGTGTGCTCATTGTGCAGGAGCTAGTAGCACACTGATGTTAACACCTTTTCAGTATGCCAGTGCTATCAGCCTGACTCCTGACTCTCCATCCAGCTATGGAAAGAGGAATCTGTCAGTGTGGCTGATGGGTTTGTAGCCTTGGTGGCCGATTCATTGGGGTTTTCACATACTGGTGTTGTACCTGCACTGTAAGCTAAAGCTTAGCCATAGGGGCATGCAATGCATGATCCACAGCCAGGACTTGAACCTGTGATCCTTCCTTTCATATACATGCCACCTGTGTGCATTGAGCCACAGTGCAGCTGTAAAGTTACTACAGTCCTATGTTACCTGCCCTGGGGCAAACATGCTCCCCATCAGACAGACCTTGGCATATGTTGCAATGTGCACGGGACCAGGACATGGCTTTGGTCTGCTACTGGTGATTACGGCTGCCCCCTCCGCCAACACCCCCACACCATGCAGACATGCCCATTTGCTGTCAGTCCCAGCCAATCCAACATATGGGTTGGTAGGTGTCTAGGGCACAAAGTCTGGATGGGGAGGCAGAGGCATACATGGACAGCCACACAGACACCCCCCCCCCCCCATCTACCTCTGCAGGGACCTCATCATCACCTGCCAATGATGCAGCTCAGGGGGAGGATGACAGCTACTGCTGTGGTAGTCCCCTGCAGCTGCCTGGAGGCTACAACTGCTGGCACTATCTGCCTCTCCCCCCACAGCTGGGTTCAGCAGCATCAGGGGAGGGGGCAGCTGGGATCTCTGTGGATGGTAGGATACCTCTATGAGGAAAGGCTAAAAAGGTTGGGGCTCTTCAACCTGAGAAAGAGAAGACAGAGGCAAGATATGATAGAGGTCTATAAATTAATGACTGGAATGGAACGGGTAAACGTAGATCAATTGTTTATGCCATCACAATGTAGAAAGACTAGGGGACATGCAATGAGGCTACAATGTAACCCATTTAATACTACTAAGAGAAAATATTTTTTCAGTCAATGTGTAATCAAACTCTGTAATTCATCAAAAGCTGTTAGTGTAGCTGGGTTTAAAAATGGTTTGGACAGGTTCCTGGGGAAAGGTCCATAAACCATTATTAAAGAGGACTCAGGATATCCACTGCTTGCCCCAATATAAGCACTGTGGATCCTGTGTGTCTTTTGGGGAAACTACCAGGCACTTGTGATCTAGGTTGGCCACTGTTGGACACAGGATACTGGGCATGATGGACCTTGGTCTGACACAGTATGGCATATTTTATGATCTTATGTTCTTATGTGCCACCTGGGCAGTTGCCTGGTCCACACTGTGCACCAGCAATCCCACTGCATGACCCACATGCCACCACCTTTGCTCCATTTGCACCATCAACATAGTGCCCTTTCATACTTGGGCATTATGCTGTTGCTGCTATTAGAACACTATTATCACTCTCTTGGGCTCCCCTGTCTGTGAATCACATTGCAGACATTAAAATAGGCTCTCTCTTCTCAAAATACACCCTTTCCCCGAGGTTTTACTTTGCATTAGGGTTCCCAGTGTTAAAGAGCTTTAACACACATTAGTGCATCAAGTGTTAAGGGAACACCCATTGTTAACACCCTCTCTCTGCCCCATTAATGCCCACTCTCCACCTACTGCGCCCTTTATGCTGCTGGAGTCTTTAACACCTGTTAAAGCAGCTTTTTTGCTATATAAAGGGAGCTGATAAGGGGCATTAATGGCACACTGTCTCCCTTTTTTTTTTTTAGTGCCATCAAGTTGGTGTTGACTCATAGTGACCCAGCTACCTCTGGGTTTTCTTGACAATGTATCATTCTGAGGCAATGGAGAGTAAATGACTTGCCCAAGGTCACAAGGAGTGCCAGTGGGAATTGAACCCTTGATTGTCTGTGTACTAGGCAGTTGCTCTAACCACTAGGCTACTCCTACACACACTGTTTCCCTTAATGCCCTTTAGTAAACATACCCCTAATTGTGTACTTGGTGCTGTACCCACACTTTGCCCAAACTTTGCCCAAACATGCATGTTCACCAGCAAAGTACACCCAATCAAATCAATGTGCAAAGTTATAAAATAGCAATCAGCATTAAAGAGGCCACTTATGCATGTACGTAAACATATCCATTTGTAAATGACCAAAATAGCCTTATTTTGGTATCTACTGTTAAGTGTAAAAGTAGGCACCCCCCTCCTTATAAGATTACACTCGTCATCTTGAGGATTTCCATTTCAATTTTTATTGCATTTTTCTGTTTCTAATTTGTGAACCCCTACTCTGTATTAGGTGAGGGTCCTAAGTAAAATATGAATATTTAATAATATACTCACGAAATGATGCTCCTGGTGGAATTGGCTGAGCAAGTGAGTAAGAAATGTTGTCATTATTAGGATCCATGGCACTAAATAGTATTCTTGACTCAGTATTTACTTTGCATTGAAGAACTGATGGGCCAATGAGCAGGGGAGAACCATTTCCTGATGAATTATAAAACAAAAAAAGAGTGAAATTTTATTTACTGATAATATATTTTCCTAGAGTCCTGCTAGACCAGTCTAGACATGTGGGTTATGTCACCCTGCCAGCAAATGATGGAGACAGAGAAAAGACCAAAAGCTTTAGTGACATAATCACTGGTACTAGGGGCTGATGCAGCTAGGGGCACCCTTCAGTTTTCCTTTAACAAAGCACATGGACAAGATTTAAAAGAATCCTCTGAAGGAACCCAAAAAGGAAACATAGATTAGCTATCCTTTTATTGTTTTGTTTTGGGGGTTTTTAAAATATGAAAATGCTCAAATTTTGAGCCAGAAAACGCAAACCATGCAGAACTATCTACAGACCTGAGAGAACAGCCCGGCCACAGGGAAGGCCACCTCTTAAACCATACAGCAGAGAAACGAGTGGGTAGGTTCCAGATTGGTCCAGCAGGACTCCAGGAAAGGAAAGTATCAGTAAGTAAAAGTTTACCTCCCAGATCGTCCAGCTAGATCAATCCAAACAAGTAGGAAGAGACCGCCGCAGTCAGAACCATAAAGCTGAAAAGGGCTTTTACCCTAGCTTGGAGGTCAAGGCGATAATGTTTCATAAAGGTAGACAAGGAAGACCATGTTGCTGCACGACACACTGTAGGAGATACCTATAGGATTCTGCCCAGGAAGCCGCTTGAGTCTTGGTAAAGTGAGCCCTAAGATCCTCAGGGACAGCCTTCCCTCTCAATATATACGTGGGCGCCATGACCTCCTTAATCCAGTGAACAAGCATGGCCTTAGACACCACCTGACTCTTGCATGGTTCAGCAAAGAGGAGAAAACAACCTTTTACTCTGGCCATCTTACTGGGCAGACTAGATGGACCATACTGGTCTTTATCTGCTGTCATTTATTTATTTAGCTGTATTTATATTCTGCTTTTCACCAGGTCAAAGTGGTCAATTGGGGGATACATTTAACATGAGGGGATATGACACACATATGTTAATACTTACAGGGAACATGGGCAATGGAAGGTTAAGTGGCTTGCCCAAGACCACAGGGAGTGCCTATAGTACTATAAATCCCAGTCCCTCTGGCCTGAGATTGCTGTCCCCAGGTGGGACTTGAACCCCTGGCCCTCTGGCCTGAAGTACCTTGTCCTAACCACTAGACCACTCCTCCCTCATTTACTATGTTACTATGTTTTAGTTGATATGGAAAGCAGACTAGATAGGCAATGTGGTCTTTTTCTGCCGTCATGTTTCTATGTTTCTATGTCCAAAAGCTGAAAGGGAAACTTCGCAGCCATTTTCAGAACTGCACCAGATCTGGCATGTTTTCTGGAAGAAGAGCTACCCCTATTCACTCCCTGCATCAGAGAGCCCCCCTCCCCCCTGCTGCAAGGGCCCTTTAGGCACCAGAACTGGAAGGGAAATGGCTTCCACATCAGCCCTTGTCCAGAAATGCCGACAGAAGGAACCACTGCTGCCATCAGACCGGTCTGTCAGAGCTGAAACCACTTCGTCTGGCTGCAGTTCTGAAAATGGCTGTGAAGTTTCCCTCATGTCTGCAGCACAAATTGCGCACAGGTTATCCATTAAAAATCTACACTGTAAGACCAGTAGAAAGAGGACGGCATGCACGCTGGAACCTGGATCAAGCATAGTGACAGGCCACAGGATAAGCCGTTCCAGTCCTTAAAATGTAAGACTGTCGTTGCAATTCACAGCAGGAAGGTCTGATAGCACTGTTTCCACCGTGTACCTCCTGCTCTGTGCGGCTGACAAAGAAAGCACCCCCCCCCCCCCGCAGTGCCCCATGGCTCAACAAACTACTACTCACTGCCTTGCCTAACAAACTGTGGTAAGAGGAATAGGGAAGGGAAAAGAAGGCCTAGTCTCTAAGAATACAGCACAGAAGACCAAAGTTTAGCCCCCCTAAACCTCCTTATACCTTTATTTTTAAAAACAAGGAAGGGCCAACAGTCCTGCAAGGGGTCTCTGAGAGGATTCCACAGTCAGGCCACCCCACTCCCCTTTCAACTGGTCCTCCTGACCAGGAGCCTGCGGTGGATGAGCAGGAAACTCCAGAGAGGTATTCTGAAATATGCCCTAGAGACCTCCGCTAGCAGATCTCAACTGGAAAGCACCCTTTGGGAAGGCTACCTGGAGTCCACAAATCCAGTTGTACCAGAACAGACGATCATCATCTGCTGGAGATAAATTGGAAGGTGTCCCTAACTGCAGCAGTTATGATGTCACTGAAGCAGGGCCAGTGCAAGGATATGAGGCACCCTATGCAAACCTTATTCCAAGAGCCGCTCTGCTCCTATCCTATGCAAACCTCATTCCAAGAGCCGCTCTGCTCCTATCCTATGCAAACCTCATTCCAAGAGCCGCTCTGCTCCTATCATACCTCATTCCAAGAGCCGCTCTGCTCCTATCCTATGCAAACCTCATTCCAAGAGCCGCTCTGCTCCTATCCTATGCCAACCTCATTCCAAGAGCCGCTCTGCTCCTATCCTATGCAAACCTCATTCCAAGAGCTGCTCTGCTCCTATCCTATGCAAACCTCATTCCAAGAGCCGCTCTGCTCCTATCATACCTCATTCCAAGAGCCGCTCTGCTCCTATCCTATGCAAACCTCATTTCAGGAGCCGCTCTGCTTCTATCCTATGCAAACCTCATTCCAGGAGCCGCTCTGCTCCTATCCTATGCAAACCTCATTCCAGGAGCCGCTCTGCTCCTATCCTATGCAAACCTCATTACAAGAGCCGCTCTGCTCCTATCTTATGCAAACCTCATACCAGGAGCCGTTCTGTTCCTATCTTATGCAAATCTCATACCAGGAGCCGCTCTGTTCCTATCCTATGCAAACCTCAGTCCAAGAGCCGCTCTGCTCCTATCATACCTCATTCCAAGAGCCGCTCTGCTCCTATCCTATGCAAACCTCATTCCAGGAGCCGCTCTGCTCCTATCCTATGCAAACCTCATTCCAAGAGCCACTCTGCTCCTATCCTATGCAAACCTCATTCCAGGAGCCACTCTGCTCCTATCCTATGCAAACCTCATTCCAAGAGCCGCTCTGCTCCTATCCTATGCAAACCTCATTCCAGGAGCCGCTCTGCTCCTATCCTATGCCAACCTCATTACAAGAGCCGCTCTGCTCCTATCCTATGCAAACCTCATTCCAAGAGCTGCTCTGTTCCTATCCTATGCAAACCTCATTCCAAGAGCTGCTCTGCTCCTATCTTATGCAAACCTCATTCCAAGAGCCGCTCTGCTCCTATCCTATGCAAACCTCATTCCAAGAGCTGCTCTGCTCCTATCTTATGCAAACCTCATTCCAAGAGCCGCTCTGCTCCTATCCTGTCCCTATTGTCACTGCTGCTGCCCCTCTCAAGGACTAGCAGCTGCAGCAATGATCTGAAACAAAATCACTGTGCTTACCAAAAACTCTGGCACTACAGTCAGGGCTGGCCCTACATATGTGGGACCATGTTGTTGGCACAGGGCCCCACTTGACAGGAGGCCCCATGCCCAATTCATGCTGCGCCCACACAGGGTCTGAGCCTCCCTTTGCCGGTGCTACTGCTTTAACAGGTGAGCCAGTGAGGGACTGGCTCGGGGCGCACAATCTTTAAGGGCTCCTGAAGCCTCCTTCACTGATTCACCCTTTAAAGTGGCTGAGGACAGCCAGGGGGAGAATTGTCTATGGCTCCCATGGCTGTGCTGCTTTAAAAGCCACCGGATGACTGCGGAGGCAAGATGGCGGCAGGATTGAGCGTCGGAGGAACAGCCTAGTGTGGCTTCGTGTGTTTTGTTTGACTGTCGGTCCTCTGTACTCGTACTGTGATGGGGCGGAGGAAAAGAAAGCAAGCTAACCTTCCCTCAGGTATGCCAGTGTTTTCTGAAGGCGGTCAGCGCACGTTGTTATCGTGCGGCTTTGGTTCCCCGGTGCCTGGAGTGACGTCTTTGGCTGCAGTGCAGGAGGATTCTTCTGTGGTGTCGAGTGTATCAGGAGTGTTTCTTTCTCCTGATCAGCGAGCCCCCCCATTTCAACCCAGAAGCTTTTCGAGTCCACATGCAGTGCTTCCCTCTGGTTTTCCTGATGGTGCTCCGGAGCGTGGAAGTGAAGAGGGCTCTGTGTTGTTGGGTTCATCGGCTATCTCCGGACCCCCACGGCTGTCTGTGAGGACTCCCGATACGGTAGAGTCTACTTCAGTGGCTGGGCAACAGCTTGTCAGGATAGGAGGAGGCCAAATGTTGGCTACTCAAAGGCTGGTAAAACCCACTGTTATAACTTTGGAATCGCTGTGGGAAGCCATAACTTCATTAACTTCCTCTCTATCTATGGTAGTGGGAACTGTTAAAGCTGATTTAATGTCTGTTAAAGAAACTGTTACCTCACTTTCTGCGCTTCAAGAACAACAGGCTGGTGTAGTCTCTCAACTTGCAGCAAGGATGGAACATCTACAAGATCTACAGGGGACTCTAATCAAGGACAAAGCTTTGATCACTATGAAAACAGAATATCTGGAGAACTAGACCCGGAGGAATAACTTCCGGTTATTGAATTTTCCTAAATCACCAGTTCTTTCTCCTATGGAAATGGTGAGGAAATACTTCTGTGAGGTATTATGAATCTCACAGGAGCATATGCCCCCATTAACCAGAGTTCGATACTTGTCCTTGGGGAGGGGTCCTCTGGATAGGAAGAGTGTTCAATCTGATACACCGTTTGGGGTTGGAGAGTTAACAGGCTTCTTAGAAAGTTCCTTGGATGTAATTACTGAGAGGTCTACTTTGCTTGTAAACTTGGCGTTAGAATCTGATAAGTCGTTGATTCTTCATTCATACTTTAACAATATCAAGGAGCAGTTTTTGGGCTCTCAGGTCTGTATTTTTCCGGATTTGTCCAGGGTTACTCAGACCAGAAGGAAGGAGTTCCTGTCCTATCGGGCTAGAACTCAATCCTTGGGGGTTACTTTTTTATTAAAATTTCCCTCTCGTTATGTTTCCTATCGAGGTAATAATTTTCTTTTCTTTGAACCCAAACAGCTCTTGGAATTTCTTATTGCTAGGGAGGATATAGATATTGAAGTTGCTTTAGCTTCCCATCCGGTTGACGTGTAAGTCTCTGCCTGTTATTTTATAGTATTTCTATGTGTTCATGTATTTTGTTTCCTGGAGCCTCCTCTCTATATATTGTGGTCTAATTGTAGATGCATGATTATCCTAGATAATTTCTTGTAATGTGCTGATTTAAGCATCTCCCTTGACGTTCTTGGAAGTTCTTTGAATGTTGTTTGAGTATTCAATAAAATATCAAATAATAAAAGCCACCGGACAGCAGCGTTTCTCAAGCATTTCCTGTTTCTCATGGTCTGGCAGCTCTTAAGGCAATATAGCCACGGAAGCAAAGAAGAATGCTCTCCTTGCGGTAAAAGTAGGAGGTGAGTGGTGACCAGTGCTAGGGAGAGGCAGCCTGGGACTGCAAAGGATGGGGATTGAAGGGCTGGAAGGGAGCCCACACTGAGGATGGGACTGGAACCAGGGTTAGATGGTGGGGAGGGGACTATGATTGTAAGGAAGCTGGCACAGGATGGTATTAGGATTGGAACGGGGCTAGACAAGGGGGGAGTCAGACTACAAAGGGAGCTGATGCTGAGGATAGGACTAGAAGGGGGCTAGTTGGGTGGGGGGGGGAGTTAGACTAGAAGGGGACTAGATAGTGGGGGGGGGGCTGAGACTGAAAGGAAGCCGACACTGGTATGGTACTGGGACTGGAATGGGGCTAACCAGTGGAGGAGGGGGACTACGCTGTAAGACAGCTGACATTGGGGATGGTATTTGGAATGGAAGGGGGCTGGATGGGGGAGGACTGTAAGGGAGCTGACACTGGGGACGGTACTGGGACTGGAAAGGATCTAGACAGTATGGGGGGACTGGAAGATAGCTGACTAGGGATAGTACTAGGATTAGAAGGGGGCTAAACAGTAGGGAAGTTAGACTGGGACTAGAAGGGAGCTGGCACTGGGCGGCTGGGAATGCAAATGACAGGCACTGGCAATGGGATTGGAAGGGACTAAGTGTGTGTGTGGGGGGACTGGGACAAGAAGGAGGCTGTCACTATGGTACTGGGATTGGGAGGAGCTAGACAGTGGGGGAGGGGGCTGGGACTACAAGAGGGTTGGCACTGGAGATGGTACTGAGACTGGAAGGGTGCAGAGGGATAATCATAGAGATTTGAGGTGACAAAATCAGGGACTTGGGAAGGGGGTTGCTTGATGTTTTCTTGATTATTGTGAACCGTTCTGATGTCTTGCTGCCTAAGGCGGTATATCAAATGTTAATAAAGATAAAGATGAGTGAGAGCAGAGAAAGGATGAGACCATGAGGGAAGCACTGCAGGACTCGGGCAGTAAGCAATGTGGGAGAAAGCAAGGGAAGAATGAAGAATGAAGATTAGGGACTTAGGAGTTAGAGTCAGGAACCAAAGATGGGAGATGACGGGGACAAGAGACGAGTAGGAATTTGGAGACAACAGCGCTTAGTAATTTCTAGATATGACGGAGAGTGTGTGTGTGTGTGGGGGGGGGGGGGTAGGTAAGAGAATAGGAAAGAAAGGTTGGGGAGGTTGAGACCTGATGTGAATGATCTAGAGATGTAAAAGGGATTGATCTCTGAAGAAGGAGAGAAAGGGTAGAAATGTGGCTGGAGAGATGGTGAAAGAATAGTAGGGAGTGTGAGAGTAAAGAATGGGCTGGGGGCCAGGGAGGGATGAATGACAGAGAAGGGGCTACAGCTGGTGATGGGATCAAAGGCAGAGGATGACAGATGAAGGTTGAGGGAGTGAGAATAGAGGGAAGAAATAGGAAACTAGAGAATGGGTAATTGTATAGAAGATATAGAAAGCAGGGGAAGGAGAGAGACAGTGACGGCAATGGGAGCACTAGAGAGGGGTTAAGAATGGGAGATGGAAAGCTGGTAGATAGGTGAGAGGTAAAAAATGTGCGACTGAGGAATGGAGAGTGATTAGTAAAATCTGGATATGAGCAGAGTCAGTGCAAGGAGATAAGGCAACCCTAGGCCACTCTCATCCCTTGCGTCCGGTTCCCCCCTCTCCACCCACATTGCGGCTGCTGTTGCTCCTCACTGGGACCTATAGGGGTGGCAATGGATTAAATGCAAACAGGAAGTTAGCCATTAGTGGGGGCGGAGGCAGATAGTGCCAAGGAGCTGTTACAATCCATTCCTGCCATTGTAGGTCCCAGTGAGGGGCGACAGCAGCAGTAATGGGTGTCCCCAGGAGGGCTGACGCTCTAGGTGACTGCCTAGTTCACCTAATGGTAGTGCCAGCCCTGGTTATGAGTGGATAGGGAGGCAGAGGAGAGAGAGAAAAGGAAAAAAGAGATAAAAAGGAAAGATCAATATCGAAGACGTGCAGAGAAGGAAGAAAAGAAGACAGGAGGAGAGAGAAGAAATGGGCACAAGGAACGTGGAAAAGAGATTTGAACCAGTTCAGTCGAAAAATAAAATGGTCAGACAAGAAAGATAGAAAAAATAATTTTATTTTCAATTTAATGTTTGACATATTTCAGTTTTTTAATTAACATGCTGTCTTTACATGCATCTCTTTCTGTTTCTCTGGTGTTGCACTGCATGCAGCGCCTGGCTTCTTGGGGGATTCAGTTGAATTTTTGTCTACATATTTCTATTTTTGGTGAGAGTCGATGTTCTAAATATGAAACTGAGGCCAAGTAATGTTAGCAATGAGTTTCTTTATAAGGCTCTGTAGTAATTTGGCTTGTTCAGTTATCCTGGGAGCTGTAGGAGTGGAGGAGTGGCCTAGTGGTTGGGGCAAGGTACTTCAGGCTGGAAAGTCAGGGGTTCAAATCCCACTAGAGGACAGCAACCTTGGGCCGGAAGGACTGGGGTTTCTAGTCCCACAGGTGCTCCTCATGGTCTTGGGCAAGCCACTTAACCCTCCATAGCCCATGTTCCCTGTAAAATAGTTATCTCCAAGTTATAATGCCCTGTTCAATGTAATTTCAGTTTGTTCAATGTAAAACACACTGATGCAGAATAGCACGGTATATAAGAGAATGTAAATAAAATAAATAGGAAATTGGTTGTGTTATGGAATGGCAGATGTGGGGCAATTTCTCCAAATGGGTTAGTTTTGCACATACCATGAGTCATGAACCTCATTTCTAAGCCAGGGTATGTGAAGTATGATCTCAGTATCTCAAATTTACTGCTAATGCTCAGTGTAGTACCTGCATCATGCCAAAGAGAGCCTCTCTCTGGAGTTTGTAAAATGTGTGCTTGTAAATTCTTCTTAAGCCTGTGGCACCCAACACGATACAAAATAACTCGGTATCTCTCTGCCATATTTTCTTGGTCTCTGACTGCATTTTTTGGTACTTGATGACCTCCTTCTCAATGTAATTTACTTCTTGTTCTATAGGCCCTGTGCTGTAGTTATCACTTTTTGTTTTTGTTTCCTGTAGGGGGTACTGGACTATGGATAGTCTTTAAGGTTTGTAGTTTTGTGTTCTTGATGCTGCTGGACTGGTCTTAAATTTCAAATATTTTATCAGCTGAGATTCAAGGAAATTTTATTTTATTTATTTATTTATTACAGTTTCTTATATACCGCGCTATTCGGCATCAGCGCGGTTTACATCATAACATAACTACCATAACGACAAGGTGTCTGGTTTTACATTGAACAGGGAAAAAAAACTTGGATAACAGGGTTAACTATATACATAATCTCAAACTTTAAGGGAACTTCTTAGTTTATGAGGTGTGATCAAAAAGTATCAAGATTTGTTGTGTAGCTATACAACAATACGTCACACCATGATGATATTAAGCATGCAGTGACCTAGTTATTTTCTCTGCATGTGCAGAGTGGAGCACGGCTGCAGCACACCTGTACTTTCTTTTATCATGTGATGTTTGGTATTGTGTAAAAGCAGTTCGTCAGATTTATGATGAGTGAAATATTGAACAGCGAATTTGCATTAAATTCTGCCAGAAGCTTGGAGATTCATGAACAAGTTACAGCAAGTGTATGGTGATGAATACATGAGTTGTGCTTGAGTTTATGACTGGTACAAATTTACTTATTTATTTTATTTAACAGGTTTTATATACCGCTTTATCATTTCAATCAAAGAGGTTTACATTGAAACTTAAAATTGGTAATGTACATTAAACAGGGATATTCATAACTTGGATTTTTCTGAGGCAATGGAGGATTAAGTGACTTGTCCAAGGCCATAAGGAGTACTAATAGGAATTGAACCCTGGTCTCCGGGTTCCTAAGCCAATGTTCTTAACCATTAGTCTACTCCTCCATGAATGTTTCCAAGAGGGCCGCCAAAGTGTTGACATACACGAGGAGGAATGAAGACCAAAGATAAAGCAGTGCATGCCAAATCGTCGATTGACTATCAGGGAGCTTGCTGAGGACATGGACATCAGTTTTGGGTCAGTGTAATCCATTCTTACTGTCGATTTGGGGATGAGACGTGTGTCTGCAAAATTCGTGCCAAAACCCCTGTCCCCTGACCAAAAAGAAAATTGACTGTCTGCAGCAGAATTATTACTGGTGATGAATCATAGGTTTATGGTTATGACTCAGAAACTAAGGCTCAATCCTCACAATGGAAGACTCCAAATTCTTCCAGGCCCTAAAAAACCCGTCAAGGTCATGCTCACAGTTTTCTTTGATTACCATGAGTATGCTCCAAAAGGCCAAACCATCAATAAGGAGTACTACATCCAAGTTCTGACTCATTTGAGAGATGCAGTTCGTCGTAACAGGCCAGAGTTGCACAGGAATGGTGAATGGTTGCTTCATCACAATAATCCCCCAGCTCAAGTATCACATCTTGTCCAGCAGTTCTTGGCCAAACACCAAATCTAGCAAGTTCATCAGTCTCCGTACTCATCTGATCTTGCACCCTGTGACTTTTTCTTATTTCCAAAACTGAAATTACCACTGAAAGGAAGGCGATTCAGTGACTTGGAGACCATTAAGCAAAATTCAACACAACAGTTTCACAGCAACAAAAGAAGCATTTCAAAATTGTTTCCAGCAGTGGTAGTCATGCTGGAGGTCGTGTGTTTTATCGGAAGGGTACTACTTTGAAGAAGACTGAGTGCAATAACTGTCAGTGTTATACTTCTTGTGCTATTGTACAGGTCTCGATACGTTTTGATCGCACAGCGTACATTTCTTTTGAGGCCTGATAGCTTCACTGTTGCTGATTTCTAGACTTTTCCAACTCTGGCACAGTATCGTCCAGCCTGCGCACCATGATATGAATTCATAGCTACCAGAATTTCTCATTTTATAGCTTTTCTCTTTATTATTAATAAGGTCATAGCATTGACCAAATAAGTTCAGATATTGTTGTTATGCAAATGAGGTCCTGCAGACATGCAAATACTTATGAAGCCCCACAATGAGTCTCTGCAATGGCCCCGCACCATCCTTGGGCTGCCCCTGACTGCAGTGCTGTTCTTGTTTCCATCCCTTCTGATGCAAACTTCCTATTTTTGCATAAGGGTGAAAGCATCTGGTCCATCCACTTCTGCCCTCATGCAAACAAGAATTCTGAATCAGAGGGGGCGGAAGCAGGAACAGCATTGCAGCTCTGGAGGTTTTGGTAAGTGTTGCAATGCTTTGATTCAAGGATAAAGCGGGATATAAATACTTTTAAATAAATAAATAAATTTCAAGTCATTGCCGCAGCTCCTTGTCCCGCAGAGAGGTGGCAATGGGTTGCCCTCACACCACTGGTGCTCTAGGTGACTGCTTAGTTTGCCTTATGGTAACGCCAGCCCTGCATTGAAGCTTCTGGTCTTTTCTCTGTCTCCATCATCTGCTGGCATGGGGACATAACCTACTTGTCTGGATTGGTCTAGCAGGACAATCTGAAAATGTATTAAAGTTCTCTTTGCAAATTTAGTAGACATACTTTCACAGTGAGAAAATAAAAAGGTAGATCAAGGTACTATTTAAAGAGTTCTCTTTGAAAGGTTCAGGGCAGGACCTTTATTTTTTAACTGAACCAGTTGATTTTAGTGAATCAAGTAAAACCAATAAAGAATTTATGCCAACCATAAGGCAGCCGCCCAGAAGCCTCGCCAGAGGGCCCTTTGGCGTGGCCCTTAGGCGTGGACCTCTAACAGGACCCCCATGGTAACCCCACAGAAACCAGGCCCGCGACCAGAACGAGCTCCAGAGACACAAACAAACGTAATGCAAGGACGTCATCACCATGCCTACAATACTTGTCCGGGATAGTACAAACGTTGTTTATTGCAGATGTGTACCGGTGATACCTGGCTATGATAGTATATGATGTGCCTGTTGTAACTACATACCTGTGTTACCTGCCTGTGGTTAGCTCAGCCTGTGTACCTGCCTGCCTGCCTGTTATAACTGCACACCTGTGTACCTGCCTGTGATAGCTCAAACTACTTCTCTATTCACCGGCCAGCCCAGACGAATCCCTTGGCCACACACAACAGGGTAGATACCAAGAATGGCCCCATCCCTCATTGCCATAATTGGCTGCTGCCTCCTCTCCGGATGGCTCAGTAGCATTACGGCCTTATCTCCTACCCACAAGCACATACCAATCCTACTGAGCCATGGGAGAAGATGGTCAAGTGCTCCCTACTACAAGACAAAGGAAGATACCTGCACGCTCCACCCCCACTTACTACACATCACACTTCAACATACTAAGAAAGCCAAACAAGAAGAAAGTGCCCTCCCCCAAAGCCTAAATGCTTGCTCAATCCACAAGAAACGCCAGTTATCTCAGACTTGATATCACTCCATGACCTCGACATACTCCTGATCACAGAGACATGGCTATCCAGTGATGACAATGTCCTCCTCAACCAACTCCTACCCACCGATTTCTCAATACACACCTGCCAAAAAGACAACAAAAGAGGGGGAGGAGTACTCATCCTCACCAAGATAGACCTCCATTTCCACCTGATTAACGCCACTAGCACAACACACATCGATACAATCACTATAGCAAACAAGCACTGCTCCATCAACCTTCTCTACAGAGCCCCATCAACCTCCCCTGATGACCTTGCAACAATAATTGATCTCGCCTCCAATGTCCGGAGCCCTTGCCTACCAAGCTGGGTACTAGGCGAATTCAATTTGCCAGCCCTGCAAGATACTCAGGCTTCAGCCTTCCTCAAAGCCCTGGAGGAACTAGGATACAAGCAACTAGTCAGTGAACCTACCCATGTGAAAGGAAACATATTAGACCTGGTATTCGCCCCCACAGACAACATTTGTCCCCATGCTGTCCATTACTGCAGTACCCTGGTCGGACCACAAACTAATCATATTCCAAATACCCTTACCCAAAAACCGCCAGAAGAACGCCAGAAATCAGAGCAGCACCACCAGGGCACCACCTCGAAGGTTCCGACCATTCGACAAAGACTTTATTCTGAATAAAACCCGCCCACTCCTCACCTCGACAGCACCCAACCTCGATGTTCTGGTTTCTGACTGGAATAATAACCTCAGTGCCATTGCCCAATGTCCACCATCTAACAAACCTCCAAGGAAACGAGCCACCGCAGCCTGGTACTCCACTGATCTGCGATCATCACTCACCCTCCTAAGGAAGCTAGAAAGACGCTGGCGTCGATCTCACTCCGCAGAAGGTCAGAGGGCATTTAACCTTCACCTGATAAAACACCGTGAAGCAATAACAGAGAAAATCAGACAATTCCACACGGACACCCTAAAATGATCACTAAACAAACCGCATGACTTGTTTAATCTAGTCAAGAACCTAACAAAGGAGCCAGCCCCTGACCAACCAAGCGAGATCCACCCTCAAGAATTTGCGAACTACCTACAATCAAAGCTATGCCAGACCAATAAGCCCTCAGCACCCACCACCGTACACGAACAAACCTACCTAACTCCCCTGACCATCTTCTCCACTCCACCCAAGAAGTACATCGAAGACACTATCGCTGCGATCAACACCATTATGGCACAAACCGACCCCCTACCCTGCCTTCTGGATAAAAATGCTACGCTGCAATTTCAGCCGTTCATAGCCAGGCTCATGGACCTATCCTTCGCAACAGGCTCGTTCCCCCAATGCCTCAAACATATGTCCATCAGGCCTCTGCTGAAAAACAGAAAGCTTGACCCCCAGAAGGTGGACTCATACAGACCTATATCCAGTATACCACTTCTGGCCAAGATAATTGAAAAAGAAGTCCAAAGACAAATACAAGAGCACATCGAAACCGCCGCTCCGCTGGACCCCTGCCAACACAGATTTAAAGAGTCCCATGGTGTCAAAACACTCCTCACCACCCTCTACAGTAACCTAATTGCTGGAATTGATAACATCCGTCAAGGGTTTGTCCTCATCTTCATGTATATAGCTGCTGCTTTTGACTCAGTAAGCCATGAGCTTCTCCTGGGACGCCTCAAGGAGAAGGGTATCCGTGACACAGCACTAGAATGGTGCAAGTCATACTTGTCTGACAGATGGCAGCACATACAATCCGGAGCCTCAACATCAAAACCTTTCCACCAGAGGCAAGGTGTGCCACAAGGATCCTCCCTCTCCGCCCTGATGTTCAACAGATACATGCAGCCCATCTGTAATCTCATCCGATCATTCAATGTCAACTGCTTGATATATGCAGATGATGTACTGCTCTACATGCCATTCTCAACAGAGCAGCTGGACCTCTCCCCACTGACAGACTGCTTTGACGCAGTATCCAACTGGCTCGAATCTCAAAACCTCCGAATACAGCACAAGAAAACAGAGGTCCTTTTCATTATGAGGAACCAAAACTTCACCCCGCCACCCCACTTAAAGGTTAAGGAAGCAGAGCTACAAACCAAATCCACAATCCGATACCTTGGAGTCACGTTAGACCAACAACTGGACATGAAGGTGCACATAAGCAACATAGCAAGAGCAATTTACCACAAAATCCGAACACTCAGGCACTTACGCTTCCTACTAGAGCCGGACGACTTCCGGACAATCTATCAAGTGTTGACTATACCGCACTTTGATTACGCTAATACTCCCACAATCCACCCTGAACCCGCTCCAACTTGCGATGAATGCCGCGGCGAGAGTTCTACATGGGGCTTCTAGGAGCGATCATGTTACGCCCATCCTGAAGCACCTCCACTGGCTCCCTATACATGGCAGACTCGCTTTCAAAACCCTGCTGCTGACTTTCAAGGCCATCAATGGGCTCTCCTCCACATCACTAGCAGAGCTTATCCAAACCATTTCCCCCATTAGGTCCAGAAGATCTGCAGCAGTCAAAACACTGGTAATCCCGAAGGAAATAACCCAATGCACCCATGCAACAGCAAAAAGGGCTTTCAGATTCTGTGCACCCAGATGCTGGAACACCCTACCACCCAGCATCCGGGCAATCCTTGACCTAACCCAGTTTAGGAAGGCATTGAAGCACCACCTCTTCCTCAAATACTACCCGGAAGACAGCGCTCCAATAGCCCCCTCCCCCATCTAGTACAGCCACAGCAACATACCCCACAAGCCATCCATAACTACGATTACTTTGGACACGACATAACGTGTCGCCTAGATGTAAATAGTTACCCCAGTTTTATTCAACTTGTAGTACTTGTTCTTTGTAAACACAGATCAGCTTGCTGCACTGTGCTAGTCATTCTGTTTCATGTAAACTGCACTGATGTTGAATAGCGCAGTATAAAAGAGACTGTAAATTAATAAATAAATAAATAAATAAAATAAAACTATGCTGTTCTAACCCCATCTCACGTGTAAGAAAATCCATTAGCTTCATAAATTTTGCATTTGAATCAAAATTTAATGTATTCACATCCCTAAGTTAAAAACATTCAACAATACTAAAAAATCCCTTCTATATACTATATAAATTTATAGAAAATGTTTCCTGAGGCATAAACCTAAGAACGGTAAAAGAACCCTATTTTGTACCCATATGAAAATATGCAAATGGAGCCCAATCTAAACATTGTAAGTGGGTGAAAAATTTGCTTATTATTATTTTGGTCCCAGATCAACAAAAATATTAACATAAATTGATGATGCACACCAGCTTTCATAACTCACAATACAATCATGAAATTCTTACCAGAAATAGTAGTTTGTTGAAAATAGTTGTGAGCATCCTCCATGGTTTGCAGCCCCAGAGTTGTGTTTGCAGTCAGGAGGATGTCATGCATACACTGCATGGAACCCTCACATGTCCTATTAGCCTGCTGTATTTCAGATACTGTTCTTGAAGCCATCAGTTCTGATGTGAACAAAGGATGGAATGTTTTCCCGGTGTCTACTCTTTGCTTGGAAAGGAGACTCTCAGGAGGTGCAACGATCCCTGAAGGGAACCAGAATTAGAACGGAAAATTTACACAATGCAAATTACTATACAGCTACACAATGCAAATGAATTGCTTACATTGGGGGGTGGGGGAGGGGATGGGTAATTTTATAAACTTTTCCCACATATAAAAACTGTTTTTATGCTCATAAAAGAGCTTTTATAAAATTATTTCAGAGGTTAAATGCATAAAAGTATGCACGATGGCAAGAAGGCATATACTTTTATGTGACCCATGCGTAGGCATGATCTGAAGCAGAGTTTATGTGGAACACAATATATGTATATTTAAACCTGCTCCTGAGCAGGTGTCAATATCAGTGGCTTCAATCTAGCTGCAGTTTCTGCCAGTTTATGCCTATGTGCCTAAAATAAAGAACCAAACTAAGCACCCACATGGCTTCCCTACCAGGCGACCTATAAAATAAACTTAATGGGGGGGGGGGGTAATTTTGTAAAGGAGGTACCTACTTTAAGAGGGATATTTACTAAACTGCAGTAAGGTAGCAAGTGTAATGTTAGCATGCACTAACATTACATATGTGACGATAGCATGCGGTAAATGGCATGTTAGCGTGCGCTAACGTTTCCCACAGTGTTAAGCGCACTATGGGCAGAGAGAGGGTGGAAAGTAGGGGTCAATGGGTGGGGAGTGGACAGGAACAAGCCTCGGCTCCCTTAACGCTGTCATCTTAATACCAGGAACATTACCGCGAGTGAAAACCTGTCGGTAAGGGTGCACTTTGAGGAGAGAGAAAGAGCCTATTTAAATGTCTGCAATGTGCTGCACAGACAGTTGAGCCCAAGAAAGTGATAGTAGTGCACTATTTGCAGCAACAGCATAGTGCCCAGGTATAAAAGGCACTTTGTTGATGGTGCAAACGGGGCATAGAAGAGTGCATGTGGAACATGCAGTGGGGGCTGCGGGGGCACAGAGCAGACCAGGCAGCACATACGAACAGAAAACCAGTAAATATGCAAGACTGTGTCTAACCAAGGTCCAGTATCCTGTGACCAACAGTGTACGAACTATGGCACAGATACCTAGTAGGTACCCCAAAAGACACACATGGTCCACAATGCCTGCAATGGGGCACGCAGTGCAAATCTGTGGTCCTCACTAACAATGCTTTAGGGACCCTCCCCAGAAACCTGACCAAACATTTACATGAAACCCAGTACACTAGCAGCCTTTACTACATCCTCTGATAATGGAGTGAAGGGTGTGACAATGGGTGGAAGGACAAAATATGTTCACATAGTGGTCCGGAATGGCCAACACAGCAGCTGCAGTGCATGTCCCCTAGTCCTATAGCAGTCAAATGGTATAGACAATTGAGCAATGAATATCTCATCCACTGCAGACAATATTCCCAATACCTCAAACCCAACACCACACAGCTGTCCCATCCCCAGGTCAAAGAGTTATAACATTGCCATGTGGTAATGGGGACCCTGGAGAGGCAGATGGGGGGGGGAGTGATGTGTGTCTGTCCAGGTATGCCTCTGCCCCACACGGAGCCCACACCTATCTGCAAGTTGGCAGGCCTTGAACCAGGCACCAACAACAAGAAAGGCACATGGGCATGCCAGCATGGCGTGTGGGGTAAGGCGGGAGGGAGTGTCACCTACGTGCAGCTGACAAAAGCCATGGCCAGGTCCAGTACACCATGATCAATACAACATCTGCCGAGGTCTGTCTGATGGGAAGCATGCAATCACCATGGATGGCAGTAGCAATGCAGCAGCACTGTGGTACATCACACACAGTTGGTATATAAAGAAGCAGAAGGTCACAGATTCAGATCCTGAATCTGGATCATGTTCCTGTGGCTAATACTTTTTCCTACAGTGCAGGTAGAACACCAACATGTGCAACCACCAAAGAATTGGCCAACAAGGGTACAAACACCCACACAAGCAAGCTCCACTATCCACATCTGCAGCCGAGTAAGGCTGACACCACCGGCACAGTTTGCAGCTGTCAACATCAGAGTACACAACCTGCTCCTACACAATGAGCACACCTTAACAATGGCTGAGCTGAGATTGGGATCAGCGTGGCAGGCAGGAATAATAACATTCTAACATAGTTTATGACTGTAGATCAAGTATACTACATAGTTTATGAGAGTAGATCAAGTATACTACAAAAGGGGACTGCTACTTCTGAAGAGAGATCTGCAATTGTAAGAATTTACTTCTGGAAATTTTTCTAAATCTTGGGGAAAAAGGAATTCTTTAGATTAAAGCTGATTAATAGATGAACCTGGTGTATCTGTTAAATCAATCAGGGCCTAGTAGCAGCAAAGAGTTTTCAGTTTAAATTTAAAACACAGAAGAGAGCTTTCTGGTTAAATTTAAAACCCAGCAGAGAGCTTCTAGTTTAAATGTCTTACTCATTCAGGGCCTAGTAGCAGCAGAATTTTAATTTAAATCAAATCAGAATATAATTTAGCATAAAAGACAAAACAGAGTCAGTATTCCTTGAGCAATACATTTCTAGAAATCTTTACAAAGAGGCCTTCTACATAAAGGGCAAGAAACCTGTGTAATTTTTTAAATAGGTGTTAAAGCCAGGTGGCAGATCAAAGGGCCATTTTGAAAGACTCCCTCTATCCAAGCAAGGACTGTGTTAATCACCAAGGAAATTGGTCACAGCTTACATCAGAAGCACAGGCATAAATAGTTCAACCAGAGTTCTGTGATTCTCAGTCTTGAAGGACTACAAAAAGGGACTGCTACTTCTAGAGAGAGATCTGCAATTGTAAGTATTTACTTCTGGAAATTTTTCTAAATCTTGGGGGAAAAGGAATTCTTTAGATTAAAGTTGATTAATCTGTGAACCCAGTGTATTTGTTTAATCAGTCAGGGCCTAGTAGCAGCAAAGAGCTTTCAGTTTATATTTAAAACACAAAAGAGAAATTTAGACCCCAAGACTCTCTCTATCCAAGGAAGAGCTGTGGGACTTCCCTTGGAGATGGCTCACAGATTATCTTAGAAACAAAGGACAGGGTACTGTGTAGCAGCCAGCTTTTAATAAGTCTTTCAATTCTTCTGCAGCATCACCTTCAAATACCACCTCAATCATGGGAAACATCTCTACATCTTCCTCGGTAAAGACTGAAGCATAGAATTCATTCTGTCTTTCTGCTATGGCCTTGTCCTCTCTTAGTGCCCCTTTTACCCCTCTATCATCTAAAGGTCCAACTGACTCTCTCACAGGTCTTTTGCTATGAATGTACTTGAAAAAATCTTTATTACACATTTGTGCTTCCACAGTAAGCTTCTTCTCAAATTCTCTCTTTGCCTGACTTATCAATGCCTTCCATCTAACTTGCCAGTGCTTGTGCTGTTTCCAGTTTTTGTAATTTGGCTCTTGTTTCCATTTCCTGAAAGATGCTTTTTTGGCAACAACAGCCTCTCAGACCTCACCTTTAAACCATGCTGGCAGTTTTTTTGGACTTCCTTCTACTTTTCTTAAAGCATGGAATACAGCTGGTCTGGGCTTCCAAGACAGTATTTTTAAACAACACCAAAGCTTGATGTAAGTCTTTAACCTTTGCAACTGCTCTTTTTAATTTTTTCTTAACTACTTTCCTCTTATTATCATAGTCTTCCTTTCATAAAAACACAAGAACATAAGATATGCCATACTGGGACAGACCAAGGTCCATCAAGCACAGTATCCTGTTTCCAACAGTGGCCAATCTAGGTCATAAGTACCTAGCAGTCTCCCCAAAAGACACAGGTTCCTCAATGCTTGAACTGGATCCAACAGTGATATCCTGTGTCCCTTTTAATAGTAGTTTATGGACCTTTCCTCCAGGAACTCCTCCAACCCTTTTTTAAACCCAGCTGCACTAACAGCTTTTACTACATCCTCCGGTAACCAATTCCAGAGTTTGATTACACCTTGAGTGAAAAAATATTTTCTCTTATTAGGCTTAAATAGGTTACTCTGTAGCTTCATTACATGTCCCCTAGTCTTTTTATATTCTGATGATGTAAACAATCGATCTACATTTACCCATTCCACTCCATTCATTAATTTATAGACCTCTATCATATCTCTCCTCAGCCGTCTCTTTTTCAGGTTGAAGAGCCCTAACCTTTTTAGCCTCTCTTCATAGGAGTATCCTTCCATCCCCTTTACCATTTTGGTGGCACTTTTCTTTACCTTTAATAATAACATTATATCCTTTTGAAGATACAGCAACCAGAATTGCACACAATATTCAAGGTGTGGTTGCACCATGGAACGATACAGAGGCATCATAATATCCTTTGTTTTATTTTCCATTCCTTTCCTTATGATACCTAGCATTCTATTTCATCTCTTGGAAACTGCTGCACACTGGGCCGAGGGTTTTAACATGTTATCCACGATAACGCCTAATTTATTTTCCTGGATGGTGGTTCCCAATGTGGAACTTTGCATAGTGTAACCATAGTTTGGGTTGTTCTTTCCTAGGGGCACAAATTTGCACTTGTCCACATTAAATTTCATCTGCCATTTCGATGCCCAGTCTTCCAATTTATCAAGATCCTCTTGCAATTTTCCACAATCCTCTTGGGTTTTAATAACTTTAAATAGTTTTCTGTCATCTGCAAATTCCTTAACCTCACTCATTCTTCCCTTTCCCAGGTCATTTACGAATATTCCAAAAAGCAGCGGACCCAGCACAGATCCCTGGGGTACTCCACTATTCACCTTTTTCCATTGGGAAAATTGGCCATTTAGCCCTACCCTCTGCTTTCTATCTTTTAACCAGTTCCTGATCCACAATAGTACACTGCCTCCTATCCTATGAATTTTTAGTTTTCCCAAAGGTCTCTGATGAGGGATCTTGTCAAAGGATTTCTGAAAGTCCAGATACACTATATCAACTGACTCACCTTTGTCTACCTGTTTAT
The DNA here is from genome assembly GCA_033557465.1 of Ichthyophis bannanicus. Lineage (NCBI taxonomy): Eukaryota > Metazoa > Chordata > Amphibia > Gymnophiona > Ichthyophiidae > Ichthyophis > Ichthyophis bannanicus. The sequence continues at coordinate 1,775,300,702 of CM066031.1, forward strand.
TCAAACCTTCAAAAAAACATAAATTTAACCAGAAAGCTCTCTGCTGTGTTTTAAATTTAAACTGAAAACTCTTTGCTGCTACTAAGCCCTGACTGATTTAACAAATACACTGGGTTCACAGATTAATCAGCTTTAATCTAAAGAATTCCTTTTTTCCCAATGTTTTAGAAAAATTCCCAGAAGTAAATACTTACAATTGCAGATCTCTCTTCAGAAGTAGCAATTCCCTTTTGTAGTCCTAGCAGTCCCCTTTTGTAGTTCAAAAGGAGGTGGCGAAGCTGAGGAGCATTCAAGACAGTGAGAAGTACATTGATGAGATGCTTCTTGCAGCAACCAAGCTCTCCAGCAGAGGAGAAGATGGGTGCCAACACTGACCCGGTCAATACCGGGATAATTGACATCACACATTATTATTACTGTGCTGTAACTTTTCTTAGTTTCCCTGATTTCTTTGAGCATTTCATCATCCATTTGTTCATTCCGGCCAGGTGGTCAATAGTACACCCCCACTGCTGTCGCCTTCCCCTTTTTACATGGAATTTCAATCCATAGAGATTCTACAGCAAATTTTGTTTTCTGCAAAACTTTAATCCTTTGTGACTCAATGCCCTCTCTAACATAGAGCGCAACCCCTACAGCAATTTGATCAGCTCTAACATTGCAATATAATTTGTACCCAGATATCAAGGTTTCTCACAGGTTGTCCTACCATGTCTCTGAGTTACCAATCATATCTAACCTCTCATTTAGTGCTATATATATTCTAACTCTCCCATCTTATTTTCTAGACTTCTAGTATTTGCATACAAGCATTTTAGAGACTGTATTTTATTCATATTAATCTGCTGCTCCGTACTGAAGGGTATTTGGGCTACCTCTCTGCTGATATGCCCTAATTTCCTTCTTTTGGTAGTATCCTTCAAGGATACATTGTTCCAAACCATGTGCTCTTGGGCGACTGTCAGCTCTCCCCTGTTATCTAGTTTAAAAGCTGCTCTATCTTCTTTTTAAAGGTTAATGCCAGCAGCCTGGTTCCATCATGGCTAACGTGAAGCCCATCCCTTCGGAAGAGCCCCTCCTTTCCCTAGAATGTTCCCCAATTCCTAACAAATCCCAAACTCTCATCCTTGCACCATCGCTTCATCCACGCATTGAGACTCGGGAGCTCTTCCTGCCTTTTGGGTCCTGCGCATGGAACGAGAAGCATTTCATAGAATGCTACCCTGGAAGTTCTGGATTTTAACTTCCTATCTAAAAGCCTAAATTTAGCCTCCAGAACCTCCCTGCCACATTTTCCTATGTCATTGGTACCAACATGTACCAAGACAGCAGACTCCTCCCCAGCACTATCTAAGACCTTGTCTAGGTGGCACGTGAGGTCCGCTACCTTTGCACCAGGCAGGCATGTTACCAGGCGATCCTCATGTCCACCAGCCACCCAGATATCTACATGCCTAATGATCAAATAATCAACTATAATGGCTGTCCTATCTCTTCCCTCATTGGTACATGGCCTGTAGAAACCTCTTCAGTGCGAGAGGGTTTTATATCACCTGGAGTACAAGTCCTAGCTATAGGATCACTTCCTGCCACACCAGGGTGATGATCTTCTATCACGTAACCGCTCTCCTCCATGACAACAGGGATGCTGCCATACTGGAGGTGGGACCAGTACTATATCCCTGTAGGTCTCGTCTATGTACCTCTCTGTCTTCCTTATGTCCTCCATGTCTGCTATTCTAGCCTCCAGAGATTGGACTCATTCCCTGAGAGCAAAGAGCTCCTTGCACCTAGTGCACACGTAAGACCCCTCACCAACGAGGAGAAAATCATACATGTGACACTCAATGCAAAAGACTGGAAAGTCCCCATCTCGCTGATGGACTGCTGTCTGCATCTTAGTTTTAAGGTTGTGTTTAGATATTTAAGTTCTTTATTTACTAAGGATTGCCGGGGATACTTATACTAATAAAATTATACCTAATACATTTAATGTACTTTGTTCACCTGAAGCTTAATTAAGCTCAGGTTCTTAATGTATGCCTGATGAGGATAAATAGATGCACCTGAGAGTGAATATGGCACCTGTTTTCCTTTAAGAGGTTTAAGCGCCTATAAAGCTATGATTATCCAAGGGGTGGGTGGGTGTTGGGGAGGGAGGAAGAGAAAAAGACCTATTAAAAGCTGGCTGCTATTCAGTATCCTGTCCTGTGCTTCAATGGTGATTTGTGACCAATTTCCAAGGGGAGTGCCACAGCCCTTGCTTGGATAGAGGGAGTCTTGGGGTGTAAATTTAACCAGAACGCTCTCTTTTGTATTTTAAATTTAACTGAAAGCTCTTTGCTGCTACTAGGCTTTGCTTCGGTCTTTACTGAGGAAGATGTAGGGATGTTACCCATGACTGAAGTGGTATTTAAAGGTGCGGAAGAATTGAAGGAAATATCGATACATCGGGAAGATGTATTACAACTATTAGATAAACTGAAAGTTCAGATACACTATATCAACTGACTCACCTTTGTCCACCTGTTTATTCACACTTTCAAAAAAAACATAACAGATTAGTAAGACAAGATCTTCCTTGTCTAAAGCCATGTTGGCTGTCTCCCATTAGGCCATGACTATCTACATGCTGAGTAATTTTATTCTTTATGATGGTTTCTACCATTTTCCCGGTACTGACGTGAGGCTCACCGGTCTATAGTTTCCCGGATCACCCCTCGAACCCTTTTTAAAAATTGGTGTTACATTGGCAATCCGCCAATCTTCAGGTATTAGAGATGATTTTAATGATAGTTCACAGATTACTAATAGCAGGTCTGCAATCTCATATTTTAGTTCTTTCAATACCCTTGGATGTATACCATCCAGCCCAGGTGATTTGCTACTCTTCAGTTTATCTAATAGTTGTAATACATCTTCCCGATGTATCGATATTTCCTTCAATTCTTCCGCCATACTCCACACCTTTAAATACCACTTCAGTCATTGGTAACATCCCTACATCTTCCTCACTAAAGACCGAAGCAAAGAATTCATTCAGTTTCTCTGCTATCACCTTGTCGCCTCTTAGTGCCCCTTTAACCCCTCTATCATCTAAAGGACCAACTGACTCTCTCACTGGTTTTTTGCTTGGAAAAAGTCTTTATTGTGCATTTTTGCTTCCGCAGCAAGCTTTTTCTCAAATTCTCCCTTTGACTGCCTTATGAATGCCTTGCATTTAACTTGCAAGTGCTTGTGCTGTTTCCAGATTTTGTCATTTGGCTCTTTTTTTCCATTTCCTGAAAGATGCCTTTTTTGGCAACAATAGCCTCTCTGACCTCACCTTTAAACCATGCTGGCAGTTTTTTGGACTTCCTTCCACTTTTCTTAAAGCGTGGAATACAGCTGGTCTGGGCTTCCAAGATAGTATTTTTTAACAACACCCCAGCTTGATGTAAGTCTTTAACCTTAGCAACTGCTCCTTTTAGTTTTTTCTTAACTATTTTCCTCATTTTGTCATAGTCTCCCTTTCGAAAGTTAAAAGGTAGTACTGTGGATTTCCTTACTATCCCTCCTCCACTAATTAAATCAAACGTGATCATGCTATTATCACTATTGCCAAGTTGTCTCAACACCCTTATCTCTTGCACCAGATCTGGTGTTCCACTAAGGACTAGGACCAATATGGCTTTCCCTCTGGTTGGTTCATGAACCAGCTGCTCCAAGAAGCCGTCATTTATTTCATCTAGGAACGTTATCTCCCTAGCATGTCCCGCCATGACACTGACCCAGTCGATACCGGGGTAATTGAAATCACCCATTATTATTACTGTGCTGTAACTTTTGTTAGCTTCCTTGATTTCTTTGAGTATTTCATCATCCATTTCTTCATTCTGGCAGGCAGTCGATAGTACACCCCCACTGCCATTGCCTTCCCCTTTTTATATGGAATTTCAATCCATAGAGATTCTATAGTAAATTTTGTTTCCTGCAAAACTTTAATCCTTTCTGACTCAATGCCCTCTCTAACATAGAGCGCAACTCCTCCACCATTTTGATCAGCTCTACCATTATGATATAGTTTGTACCCAGGTATCACAGTGTCCCACTGGTTGTCCTCCTTCCACCATGTCTCTGAGATTCCAGTCATATCTAACCTCTCATTTAGTGCTATATATTCTAACTCTCCCATCATATTTTTTAGACTTCTAGCATTTGCATACAAGCATTTTAGAGACTGTGTTTTATTCATATTTATTTGGCTATTGGTACGCATGGGTAATTTGGGATCTTTAAGCTCTGTCTGCTCCATACTCGAGGGCATTTGGGATACTTTACTTTTTTTTGGAACCTCTCTGCTTTTGTTAGTATCCTTCAAGGATACATTCTTCCGAACCATGTGCTCTTGTGCGACTGTCAGCTTTCCCCTATTATTTAGTTTAAAAGCTGCTCTATCTCCTTTTTAAAAGTTAATGCCAGCAGCCTGGTTCCATCCTGGTTAAGGTGAAGCCCATCCCTTCGGAAGAGCCCCTCCTTTCCCCAGAATGTTCCCCAGTTCCTTACAAATTCGAAACCCTCATTCTTGCACCATTGTCTCATCCAACACATTGAGACTCCAGAGATCTGCCTGCCTTTGGATCCTGCGTGTAGAACGGGATGCATTTCGGAGAACGCTACCCTGGATGTTCTTGATTTCAACTTCCTACCTAAAAGCCTAAATTTAGCCTCTAGATCCTCCCTACTACATTTTCCTATGTCATTGGTATCAACATGTACCATGTAACCTCTCTCCTCCATGACAACAGGGATGCTGCCAAACTGGAGGTGGGACTTCAGGACTATATCCCTGTAGGTCTTGTCTATGTACCTCTCTGTCTTTCTTATGTCTTCCAAGTCTGCTACTCTAGCCTCTAAAGAAGGGACTCATTCCCTGAGAGCAAAGAGCTCCTTGCACCTAGTGCACACGTAAGACCTCTCACCAACTGGGAGAAAATCATTCATATGACACTCAAAGCAATTGACTAGAAAGCCCCCATCTTGCTGCTGGACTGCTGTCTGCATTTTAGTTTTAAGCTTGTGTTTAAATCTTTAAGTTCTTTACTTACTAAGGGTTGCTATGGATACTTATACTAATAAAATTGTACCTAATACATTTAATATACCTTGTTCACCTGAAGCTTAATTAATCTCAGGTCCTTAGTGTATGACTGATTTGGATAACGAGCTGCACCTGAGAGCACCTCCTTTCCTTTAAGATGTGTAAATACCTATAAAGCTACGATTATCCCAGGGCTGCGTGGGTGTTGGGGAGGGAGGGAAATAACACTTATTAAAAGAGGGCTGCTACACGGTACCCTGTCCTGTGCTTCTGAAGTAAGCTGTGACTAACTTTCTGGGTCATTAACAGTCCTTGCTTAGATAGAAGGAGTCTTTCAAAATGTCCTTTTGACCTGCCAAATGGCATTAACACCTATTGAAAAGGTTTCACAGGTCTCTTGCCCCCTAGGTAGACGGCCTCTTTGTAAAAGTCTCTAGAAGACTTTATTTGTTGCTCAAAGAATACTGACCCTGTTTTGCCTTTTATGCTAAGTTATATTCTGATTTGATTTAAATTAAAGGTCTTTGATGCTGCTAGGCTCTGACTTATTATGAAATTTAAACTAGAAGCTCTCTGCAGGGTTCTAAATTTAACCAGAAAGGTCTCTTCTGTGTTTTAAATTTAAACTAAAAGTACTTTGCTGATACTAGGCCCTGAGTGAGTATTAAATTTAAACTACAAACTCTCTGCTGGGTTCTAAATTTAACCAGAAAGCTCTCTTCTGTATTTTAAATTTAAACTTATACTGCTGCTACTAGGCCCTGACTGATTTAACAAATACACTAGGTTCACAGATTAATCAGCTTTAATCCAAAGAAGTCCCTTCAGAAAAATTCCCAGAAGTATATACTCAAAATTGCAGATCTCTCTCCAGAAGTAGCAGTCCCGTTTTCTAGTCCTTCAAGACTTAGGATCAGAGAACTCTGGTTGAACTATTTATGCTTGTGCTGCTGAGGTAAGCTGTGACCAACTTCCTGGGTGATTAACAGTGCTTGCTTGGATAGAAGGAGTCTTTCAAAATGGCCTTTTGACCTGCCACCTGGCATTAACACCTATTGAAAAGGTTTCACAGTTCTCTTGCCCCCTAGGTAGAAGGCCTCTTTGTAAAGGTCTCTAGAGGACTTTATTTGTTGCTCAAAGAATACTGACCCTGTTTTGCCTTTTATGCTAAGTTATATTCTGATTTGATTTAAATTAAAGCTCTTTGCTGCTGCTAAGCTCTGACTTATTATGAAACTTAAACTAGAAGCTCTCTGCTGGGTTCTAAATTTTCTAAATTCTAGCTTTTGCTGTCGTCTTTCTACCTGTTTAGCTACTTTAAGATCATCAGACACAATCATGCCTAGGTCCCGTTCTTCTTTAGTGGACAAAAGTACTTCACCACCTATACTATATTGCTACCTTGGATTGCTGCAGCCCAAATGCATGACCTTGTATTTTTTAACAATTAATCTCTGCTGCCAAATTCTAGACCATTCTTCAAGCTTAGCTAGTTCTCTCCTCATGTTATCTACACCTTCCTGGGTGTCTACTCTATTGCAAATTTTGGTATCATCCACAAAGAAGCAAACGTTACCCGACAGCCCTTCCACAATATCACTAACAAAGATGTTAAAAAGAATCAGACCAAGGACAGATCCCTGGGGCACACCACTGGCAACATCCTCCTCCTCAGAGTGAGCTCCATTTACCTGTACTCTTTGTCGCCTCCCACTCAACCAATTTCTAACCCAAGCAGTAACTTTAGGGTCCATCCCTAGGGTGCTCAGTTTGTTTATAAGTTGCCTGTGAGGAACGGTGTCAAAGGCTTTACTGAAATCGAAATACACCACATCTAGGGCTCTCCCTGGGTCCAACTCCCTGGTCACCCAGTCAAAGAAATCAAACAGATTTGTCTGACAAGACCTGCCTCTGGTAAATCCATGCTGCCTCGGATCCTGTAATCTGCTGGACTCCAGAAACGTCACCATTTTCTCTTTCAGCAGCACTTCCAATAATTTACTCACCACCAAAGTTAAACTAACAGGCCTGTAGTTTTCAACCACATCCTTACTTCCGCTTCTGTGTAAAGGGACCGCATGTACCTCTCTCCAGTCCTTTGGCACCACTCCCGACTCCAACGAGGCATTGAAAAGGTCAGTTAGTGGAGCTGCTAGAATGTCACCAAGTTCCCTCAGTATTCTCAGGTGTATCCCATCCAGTCCCATCGCTTTGTCTATTTTAAGTTTAGCTAGTTTCTCACGAACACTGTCTTCTTAAAATTGTTCAAGATGCCCCTCGCTTCTGTTCCTGTTTGTGGGTGTTTTCTGAGGTCCTGTTCCTGGTTCTTCATCTATGAACACAGAAATATTTGTTAAGAAATTCCACTTTATCCTGATCTGTTTCTACATATTCCTCCCCTTCACCCTTGAGTCTGACAATACCACTTTTGCCCTTCCTCTTCTCACTAACATATCTGAAAATTGTCTTATCCTCCCATTTTACTTCATTGCCTATTTCCTTCTCTTTTTGAATCTTTGCTTTCCTGACTACTTTGCTAGCTTCTCTAAGGGGTATGTTTACTAAACCATCTTAATGTTACTGGCGTTAGTTGCAGCTTTAATGTGAAGAATGCCATATAAGTAAATGGGCGATCCGGAGGGAAGGTTGCAAGGAATCGGTATCGTGCGATAGTGGGTGCCGCGGCACGTTAACACATGTTAACCCTAATTTCAAGTCAGTGCAGTGTTAGAAGCTATGAAGATGTAGCCCACTGGTTACTGCAATGACTGTGAAGGCAGAGGTCATGGGTTTGATCCCACAGTGGTGTTATGTAAGAAGGCTATCTGAGGCATTTCCTTTTAATTTAAATCAGTGCTGCCAGCAAAAACACCCTCACAGTGCCGTAACCTAAGGTGCCGTATAAGGCGCTCTATAAGGCACTCCATAGGGCACATTATAAAGTGCCCTATCTGCCAAGGCACCTTATAATGTACCCTATAGGGCGATTTATAGTGCGCCTTATGAGGCACCTTAGGCTACGGCACTGTGAGGGTGTTACTGCTGGTAGCACTGATTTAAATTAAAAGGAAAAGCCTCAAACAGCCGTATTAAATAACACCACTGTGGAATCAAACCCATGACCTCTGCTTTCACAGTCATTGAAGTAACCAATGGACTACATCTCTATAGCGTATAACACATCACTGGCTGGCTACAGAAAGACTGCAGGTCACCACACAAACTGTCTGCTATGGTTACCAGGATAGGGTAAACCCACCCATACCCATGATGCACTGCACATGCAGATCAGCAGCCTACATCTGATCACAAGATTGGGTATGCGCCTCTATAGCACCCTGGCCTGGTAGAGGGAACTGACCGTGTGTGTTACTGACACAGAGTAGCTACAGACCATCACATTGCTCACCCTGAGGGTGAGGTGGGGTGCCCAGCACCAGGTCCGCAGCACCTAACCTGACTGAGATAAGCTATACTGCAGGTCCCCATCAGTGCTAGTGTGTGATAGGTAGTCCTTGCAGATACACCTGTGTCCATCTGTATTTCCCAGTCACGTCTAGCCCTTGTGGACTATGATGCACCCAGAATAGTGCATATCCTGTGTTGCTGCCATGGTCACATGTTATAAGAGAAGGGCGGTATTTGGACCCAAAAGTGGATTATGTAGCACCACCAAACCCGCCCTCTGTGGATCAGGGTGGGGGTTGATGGTCCCCTCTATTGCCACCATTGCAGAGATGTAGAATGTGGATTCTACATCTCTGCAATGGTGGCAGTAGAGGGGACCATCAATCCCATTCTTGCTGGGGAATAGGCACCCTACAGAGCAGTCAATGCAGATATGTATGCAACACATTGGGCACTGGCAGTAGGCCTGGAAAAGCTCAGCTGCCCTCCACCACTATCTGCCATTCACCAGCAGAGGGCACAGTCAGTCTCCACCTGCTGCACCCTGCAAGTTGTTCCAGCCATACACATGCTAACTGCAGACAGTCTGCTAGCTAGTACATAGTGCATGTTCCTGGAGGAACTATGTGCACCAAACAATGGGACGTGAGCACACACACACCAAGAAAGTATGTCAGTGACTGGATCCCAGAAAAGTGAACTCCCACACCTATTTCAGCATTATGGAAAGATAGAGGTGTTGGCAGCCCTGGCCGCCACACCAGTCCTGGGCACAGTGCAGGCATTGCTATCGTACTCAATACTGTTAGAGTCACTCCCCAGGGTGGTAAACACTGTCAGAAACACAAACTGAAACACACTCCACCGATATCAGAAAGGTTGCTATGATAAATCTCTATCAACAAATTGTCTTTAACTTAGGATTTGTTATCTGACATTAATCAAAGCAACCTTTTGATATATGTGGAATGTGTTTCCAAGTTTAAGAGGGCATTGCTAAGGTATGCAGGTGCTAGTATTGGTAGATGCTGCTCCGCGCAGGGCCCAACGGCCTGACTCTCAATGAGCTGTTGGATAGTGGAGCCTGTGGGTGTGGGTTTTTGTGCCCCTGTTGGCCGCTGCTCTAGGGCAGAGGTTCCCAACTCCAGTCCTGGTGGGCCAAACACGGTTCAGGTTTTCATGCTGTCCCTAATGAATATGCATGGATACATTTGCATACAATGAGGGCAGTGCATACAAATACATCACAGGCATATTTATTAAGGACAACATGAAACCTGAATGGGGTTTGGCCCTCCAGGACTGCAGTTGGGAAACTCTGCTCTAGGGATTGCACATGTTTATGGTGTATGTGCTCTTTAGGGTAAAATATAAGCGTTTATGGCGTGTTTATTTTATCTGCAATAAAGGTTCCGTCTTTATTACCATGGTTTAGTACTGGGTGAAATATAGGGATAGGGTCTGCAGGAGCCACAGCTGGGACTTGAACCTGTGACTTTCAGCCTCTGAATATACTGGCTGTGTGTATTGCACCAAACTGTTGTCACAGAGGCAAATCATTCCCTGAGGATACCATGACTGTTCATCAGATAGACCTTGTCTGTTGCAGTGCACAGCACCCACCTAAACAGGGCTTGGCCTTGGTCTGCTGTGGACAGATGCCACGGTCCCCTCCACCACTAGCGCCCCTCCGCCACCATACTGACATGCCCTTGTGCCGGTGGTGCTGGTAGTGCGCAGTCCCAGGCCATTCAGTGTGCAGGTAGGCGGCTGCCTATGGTGTGTAATATGGGGTAGGGGTAGCTGCATAGACATACACGCTTCCCCCCGGCACCGCCTGCCAATGTTATGTGCCCTTTGGGGTACTTGCTGGGTACTGTCCCCTGGGACACTGTGGGACACACACTCTTGGACATGTCTGCCCTTGGTCAGTTGCTGTCTTGCTGATTTGCAGTTTCTATGCGCCACCTAGGCATCTGCCTAGTCCACCTTGTGCCCAAGCTGCCCCACTGCATGTCCCGCCTGCAGCCCCCTGTACCCCATTTGCAGCCTCACCGTAGTGCCCTTTTGTACTTGGGCACTATGCTGTTGCTGCACATGTATCACTACTATCACTTTTCTTGGTCTTCCTGTCTTTGCTGTACATTGCTGACTGAAATGGTTTCTCTCTCCTGCAAATGTGCCTCTAACGCGAGGTTTTCACTGGTGTTAATTTTCAGACCTTGATTTCACAGCGTTAGTGTGCCTGGAGCTTCTCCCCACCCACTCTCCGCCCATTGACCCCTTTACCTGCCCTCTGGGGAGCCTTACTCCACACCCTCTGTGCGCCTTAATGCCACCGGAGACATTATCACACGATAAGTGACGTTATCGCGTTATAATGCACCATTATTGTGCAATAACGTCACCGCTGCAACATTAGCGCAGTTTATTAATCATACCCCTTAGTTTTTTCAAATATAGATGCCTGTCTTCCTCTCACCATGATCTCTTATATTTTATGAAGGTCTCCCTCTTTTTCTTCACTTTTTCAGCTACTTCTTTCGAAAACCATAGAGGTCTCCTTTTCCTTTTACCTTTATTTACCATTTTAACAAAAAGGTTGGTTGCCCTTGAAATATCCCCTTTCAGTTTTGCCCACTGTTTTTCTACATCCCCCAGCTGTTCCCATCCCGCTAACGACTCTCTGAGGTATTGGCCCATCTTGGCAAAGTTAGTTTCCTAAAGTCTAAGACCCTTGCTTTTGAATGGATTTTAACAGTCATAATCCTAATATTGAACCATACCATCTGGTGATCACTGGATGCAAAATGATCTCCCACTATAACATCAAAAACACTTTCACCATTGGTAAGCACCAAGTTCAGTATGGCCCCTTCATGTGTGGGTTCTGTTACCAGTTGCCTGAATAGTTCTCCCTGTAGAGAGTCCAGGATCTCCTTACTTCTAGATGATACTGCAGCAGGAATGTGCCAATCAACATCTGGCATATTGAAATCCCCTATCAGTAGCAGTTCCTCTTTCCTAGCAATGCTGCATATGTCTTCAATTAACTCTCCGTCCAGCTCTTCCTCCTGTGAGGGAGGTCTGTATATCACACCAATGCAAATAGATTTCTCTTTTCCTCTTTCTAGTTTAACCCACAGTGCCTCCTCTCTCCCTTTTAAGCTCTGTCGTTCCAAAGCTTTAATATTATTTTTTACATATAGTGCCACTCCTCCTCCCCTTCTTCCTACACTGTCCTTGCTGAATAAAGTATAGCCTGGTATAGTTACATCCCAGTCATGGTTTTCTTTGAAGCATGTTTCTGTAACTGCCACTAAATCCAAGTCAGCCTTTCCCATTACAGCTTCAACATCTGGGATCTTATTTCCCATGCTACAGGCATTTATACATACCGCTTTCCATATGTTGTTCTTTTTACCCATTTCCTTATTGTAATTGTTTTCATTTTTCTTATCTTTTCTTATTTATGTTTTTACAAGGCTTCACCCGCTGAGAAAGGCACATGCTGAAATGCGTCGGGGCACACTGCAATAAAGGTTGAACCTGCTGCCATTTACTCTCCACCGTCTGGTTGTTGCTAGCTGTTTATATGCCGCTGCATCAGTGCAGTCACATTGGGTTATGTTGTACCGAAAATGTGGTAATGTCTGATGAAAAAGGAGGGTTAGGTGACCTGTCGAAGGTCACAAGCAGTTGTGGACAGTCCATGAAGGTTATGGCATATATAAAATGCCACAGTAAAACACTCCACATTGTCTCAAAAGGAGTGCTAGTGGCCTCGAGCCCTAGGTTCCAAGTTGGTGCTATGACCATTATGCCACACCTCCAAGCAGTTGCCAGACATCTGCAGGGTGAACATATTTGACCCCCTGCAATGTGCTGCAGCAGAGCCAATAAAGCCATGTTCATAGAAGGGCATGATGTTGAATAGTCTCTTTGTCACCCAAATCATGGCCAGAACACATAACAAACTCTAATGGGTATGTTTACTAATCCTCGTTAGGTAACGTTAATGTTGGTGAGAAGCGAGGAGGAATGTGACAAATTCCATCTACCCTTTTTGATGTCTAGGACATCTGCACCTTGCCCACTCACAATCTTAAATGACAGAGGTGTAAGGCAGGGGTCTCCAAATCCAGTCCTAGAGGGCCACAAATCAGTCAGGTTGGCAGGATATCTCTAAGGCATATATATATCATGCATATTCATTAGGGCTATCCCAAAAACCTGCCAGGATTGTGGCCCTCCAGGACAGGGTTGGACACCCCTGGTATATAGCATTATGTGGATACATAGCTATGCCATGGTCAGAGTGAGAGTGCCCTCATCGTGTGAACTGCTGTGACTACCCAGGCCATGGACTTGGCAGACAAAGTCTCAGCTATTGTTCCTACCTCCAATGCAGACACATCCTGGGCAAACCGCTCTGTTTAAGGCCATACCCACAATCCTCTGCTACTCATCATGCACATTTTCAGATTGACTCTGGGAACAGCCTAGGCAATGTGAGGCACAGTGCAGTGCAGAAGGCCACAGAACTCTGGGGAGACATATACACATGCATCCCTCACATCACTGCGCTGTGCAAAAGTGGGGATGGCCACTTTGGTCTCCATATCAGCTCAAGCATTGTTAATGTGTGCTCATATTGCAGGTTAACGCCCACTCAGTGAGCCACTGCTATCAGCCTGCCTTTCCATCCAGCTGTGGATAGTGGAAGTTGTCCGTGTGGTTGATGGGTGTCTGTACCCCTGAAGGCCAATTCTTTGGGGGTTGCACATGCTGGTGCTGTACCTGCCCTGTAGGCTAAAATTTATCCACAGGAACAGCCAGGTCTTAAAGCTGTGACCCTCCACTCATGTATACAATGTCTTTGTGTGTCATAGAAACATAGAAATATGATGACAGAAAAAGACCACATGGCCTATCTAGTCTGTCCTTCCATATCAACAACTACAACAGTCCCCTTTTTATCTTTAGAGATCCTCTGTGTTTGTCCCATGCTTTTTTGAATTCAGTTACTGTCCTCATCTCTACCACCTCCACTGGGAGACTATTCCACGGATCTACCACTCTTTCCATAAAGGAGTATTTCCACATATCACTCCTGAATTTATCCCCCTTCACCCTCATCCCATGTCCCCTCATAGCAGAACTTGCTTTCAATTGAAAGAGGCTCTCTCCCTGAACATTTATGCCACAGAGGTATTTAAACATCTCAATCATATCACCTCTATCCCACCTTTCCTCTAAGGTGTACATATTAAGATCCTTAAGTCTGTCCTCAAATGCTTTATAATGAAGACCACTAACCATTTTAGTAGCCATCCTCTGCACCGACTCCATCCTGTTCACATCCTTTTGAAGGTGCGGTCTCCAGGCACTATGCTATTGCTGCTAATGGAGTATTACTATCACTATCTTGGTCTCCCCTGTCTGTGCATCACATTGCAGACATTTAAATAGGATCTCTCTCCTCAAAATACACCTTTTCCATCAGGTTTGACTTGGGGGTATGTTTACTAAACCGTCTTAATGTTACCGGCGTTAGTTGCAGTGTTAATGTGAGGAATCCCATATAAAGAAGTGGGTGGTCCGGCGTTAAGTCAAGAAAAGCTGGTTATCGCACGATAGAGGGCACCTTGACTGTTATCGTGCGATAGTGGGCGCCATGGCACATCACCGCACGGTAAATAGAAGTAAGTTGCAGTGCTCTTAAAAAAGCAACAGAGGAGTAGCACACTGGTTAGTGCAATGACTGCTGAGACAGTGGTTGTGAGTTTGATTCCCCAGTGGGTTGATGAACTAAAGCTGATTGAGACAATCCTTTTCATGCCTGGAAAAGGCACATAGTGCAACAAGCCATGCTGCCAACCAAAAGCCCTCAGCCTAGTTCAGTAACCTAAGGCACCGTTTAGTGCACCCACCCTAAGGTGCCCTATGTGGCGGTGTAGGATGGCACCCACCAAGGCACCATATACAGTGCCCCTTAAGCTGCCGCAAGCGAAAGCACCGCTAAAGACGCCCAAAGGATGTTAAAGTGACCAATGAAATGGTGGCCAAGGGCAGTAAGGTGCCCCAAGGTGACAGGCATGAAATGTATGCCCCAAACACAGATGTACCACAACACGGCACAGAACACCAAGGAAGGGCAATGAACAAGTGATGGAAGGAAGAAGATGTGGGAGATGATGGAGCTGGAAAGCCTGCATGCAGCCCATGTGGCAGCTGGTAAAGGGGGCAAACCCTTTGGAGGCAGCTGTAGCGATGCACAGGGTGATGGCAATGTACAGTGCAACAATGAATGCGTGTGGCAGAGGACGGGAATATATGTCCACCAGAGTAGGTATAGGTGGCAGGAGAAGTGCAGAGTCAGGAGGACAGAGGAGTAGCAGTGCCATGCAGAGCAGACACAGGAGAGGCAAGCATGAAGAGCCACAATGCAGAAATGGGTACCAGTGCAGGACATGAGATAGTAGCCGGCACATGAGGGCAGGACGCCACACAACTGGCAGGCACAGATAGATGGACAGAAGGATTGGTGGCAAATGGGATGAGGGCAGAAAGTGCCGGAAACACAGATCTGCACAGATATGACTGGTACAGAACTGAAAAACAGTTGTGGAGGACAGGCATAACAAAGGGGAACAGAGAGGCATTGAACCCATGACCACTGGTTGAAAGGGCAGTGTATTAACCAGTGTGCCTTGCCACTATGGCTTAATCATAGCAATGTCTGGCCACACAACAACTGCATGTCACCGAACAAACTGTCTGCTGTGGTTACCAGGATAGGATAGAACCACCGGTACCTATAATAAAGTGCACATGCAGAACAGCAGTCCACATCTGCTTACCAGATGGGGTATGCACCTCTACAGCATGTCAGCCTGGTAGGGGGATGGACCATGCGTTTGATGGTCACTGAGTACCTACAGGCCATACCAGTGTGCTTGTTGTTGGAGCAGGGGTGTGTGTGGCCGCACATGATAATGTTGTATATAGCAAACCGCCCTCTGTGGGTTAGGATGGAGGACATGACTTACCCCCAACAGACCCACACTCTGAACATTTGCAACAGGGGCAGTACAGCTACATGATGACAGACCGTGGGACCAGCAACTACAATCCAATCGGCAAATGGACAGCGTCTGCAGACCAGTACCTGTGACAGGGCCACTGGCAGACAGGTAGTAGGCCTGAGCAGCTCAGCTGTCCCCCCTTTGATCTGGCAGTCACCAGCAGAGAGCACAGACAGTCTGCACCTACTGCAGAGTATTGGAGCCATACACGCGCATACTTCAGACAGTCTGCTAGCTCATACCTAGTGCATGTTCCCAGAGGAGCAATATACACCCAGATGTGGGAGATATGCAGTAACACCAAGCAGTATAGCAGTGTTTGGGCCTCATAAAAGGAAACCCACACATTTCACATGTGCAAAACACTGTGAAGCACTATGTGGGATGCTAGTCATGCCATGGTCACTGCTCAGTCAGAGTGAGAGTGACCGCTCAGCATGACATGCTATGGCCACCCTGTCCGTGCAGATAGCGTTTGGCCACTGCAGTATCCCAGCCATTGCCCCATGCCTCTGAAGATGCATCCTGGCCAGAACGGCCTGTATGGGCCATACCCACAATACCTTGATCATCATTATGCACATTCGCAGGCTAAAACTGGAAACAGTGCAAGCACTGGGGGCTCAGTGAAGTGTAGGCAGCCACAGAACACTGGGGAAGCCAACACAGCCTCCCACACCTATTTCAGCATCGTGAAATGGTAGAGGTGGTTGGCAGCCCTGGCCGCCACACAAGTCCTGGGCACAGTGCAGGCATTGCTACCATACTCAGTACTGTTAGGGCACTCTCCAGGGTGGTAAACACTGTCACAAACTACAGTGGGAGCACACTCCACATATATGGGAACAGTTGCTATGCTGGCTCTCTGTTCTGCATTGTGTTTACTGTAGGATTGGTTATCTGACTGTGATCATAGCTACAGTTTGCTGTATATGGAACGTGTCTCCATGTGTATGTCAGCATTGCAAAGGTATGCAGGTGCTAGTGGTGGGAGCTGATGCTATGCGCAGGGCACAACAGACTGACTCTCCATGAGGCGTTGGATGGTGGAGCCTGTGGGTGTGGTTGTTTGTGCCCCTGTTGGCTGTTGCTCTAGGGCAGAGGTTCCCGACTCCGGTCCTGGGGGGCCAAACATGGTTCAGGTTTTCCGGCTGTCCATAATAACTGTGCATGGGGTACATTTGCATACAATGGGGGCCATGCCTGCAATTGCAGCTCATGCATATGTATTAGAGGCAGGCTGACACCCGGAATGGTGTTTGGCCCTCCGGGTCTGGTGTTGGGGACCTGTGCTCTGGGGAGTGCACATGTTTACTGTGCATGTGCTCTGTCGGATAAAATATAGGGACATGGTTTGCAGGAATCACAGCTGGGTCATGAACCTGTGACCTTATTCCCCTATACACACTGACTGTGTATACTGTGCCACACTGGCAGATCATTCCCTGGGGCAAACATTACTGTTCGTCAGTCAGACCTTGTCTGTTGCACTGCATGCCACCCACCTGGACAGGGCTTGGCCTTTGTCTGCTGTGGCCAGTTGCCACTGCCCCCTCCAGCGCTAGCACCCCTCCACCACCATGCTGACATGACCTTCTGCCAGTGGTGCCCTCTCCCAGCCCTCCAGTGTGCCGGTAGGCGGCTGCCTATGGTGTGTGATCTGGGGTAGGGGTGCCTACATCGACATCCTCGCTTTCCCCGCCACCATCTGCCACTGTTATGTGTCCTTTGGGGTACCTGCTGGGTACTGTCCATTGTAGCAGTGTGGGACACACACTCGTGTACATGTTTGCACTTGGTCAGTTGATGTCATGCTGTCTTTCCGTTTCTGCCTTCCTCTGTGCCACCTGGGCATCTGCCTAGCCTACCCTGTGCCCCAGCTGCCCCACTGCATGTCCCGCATGCGACCCCCTGTACCCCATTTGCAGCCTCACCATAGTGCCCTTTCATACTTGGGCACTATGCTGTTGCTGCACATGTATCACTACTATCACTGTTCTGGGTCTCCCTGCCTTTTCTGTACATTGCTGACTGAAATGGTTTCTCTCTCCTACACTTGTGCCTCTAACGCGAGGTTTTCACTCACGTTAATGTTTTGCCCTACATTCCACAGCATTAGTGTTCCTGGGGCCTCTCCCCGCCCACTTCCGCCCATTGACCCCTTCTCTCCACCCTCTGGGATGCTTTACTCCACCCTCTGTGTACCTTAACGCCGCTGGTGGCGTTATCGCACGAAACCTGATGTTATCGCGCGATAACAGTATGTTATCGCGCAGTAACGTCACGTTTCGCGCAGTAACGTCACGTTTCGCGCGGTAACGTCACGTTTCGCGCGGTAACGTCACGTTTCGCGCGGTAACGTCACGTTTCGCGCGGTAACGTCACGTTTCGCGCGGTAACGTCACGTTTCGCGCGGTAACGTCACGTTTCGCGCGGTAACGTCACGTTTCGCGCGGTAACGTCACGTTTCGCGCGGTAACGTCACGTTTCGCGCGGTAACGTCACGTTTCGCGCGGTAACGTCACGTTTCGCGCGGTAACGTCACGTTTCGTGTGCTAACTGCGCCACTGCAATGTTAGCGATCTTTAGTAAACATGCCCCTTGATGTTAAGGTTCCCAGCATTAAAGGACTTTAACACACATTAGCGCAACAGGTGTTAAGGGAGCGCCCTTTGTTAATGCCCTTTGTTAACACCCTCTCTCTGCCCGTTGACGCCCACTCTCCACCTACTGCACCTTTAACACTACAGGAGCCTTTAATGCCTATTGATGCAGCTGTTTTGCAGAGAAGGGTGCAAGGGTGCCAATAACAGGCGTTAACGGCACACTTGCTCCCTTAACGCTCTTTAGTAAATATATCCCTAAGTTGCACAGAAATTGTTTTTTGTTGTATACCTTTGAACATACTATTAAAATATTATGATGACATACAGTTGCAATATTTCTAAATATTTCTCAAGATATTGTACACAACATACCTAAAATTCAAAGGTGCCAGTACTGTTAATCATAACTGTACATGCACAAAATACCTATGATCATTTACACTAGCTTGCAAACAGGTGGAGGGGAAGAGGGGATCAGATCGGGGCCAAACAGGGCAACAATGGTTTCTATGAGGTTTGGAAGGGAGGGGAGAGATTGGATCAGGACCCATGAGTCGCCAATGATTTTTGTGAGGTGGGAGGAGAAGGCGACATCAGACCCATGGTACCAATAATAGTTTTGTTTCTGGTCGTGGAAATCAGTATCTGGGAGGCTTGAGGTTTGGGCCTCCTGATCCCACCCAGAGGCATCTGATCTCTCCCCGAAGGTATCTAATCCTCCTGGCCCCCCTTGTAGCTGTCCAAGCTCTCCTCCCAATCCACCTGCCCCAGGATGATGGCTGCCTACCTAACCCCCCTCCCTCTGCATAAAGAAATCCTAACTCAAAACCCCCCTGTAATACTCCTCCCAGTCTCATTCCCAGCCTTACCAGGGGTTCTTGTTGTCTACTGTGAGCAAGAGTGGTCCCCAGTCCTCTTATTGTGGATCTTTGTTGTCTAATGTGAGCAGGAGCAATCCCCAGTCACTCCTCATGTCCATGGTCCCAGATTCAAAATGGTACCTAGCATTTTTGGCAACCTGATTGCTAGTTGTAATACTATGGGATTACTGCTAGAGGCCATAGGAGTGGAGGAGTGGCCTAGTGGTTGGGGCAAGGTACTTCAGGCTGGAAGGTCAGGGGTTCAAATCCCACTAGAGGACAGCAACCTTAGATCAGAAGGACTGGGGTTTCTAGTCCCACAGGTGCTCCTTGTGGTCTTGGGCAAGCCACGTAACCCTCCATAGCCCATGTTCCCTGTAAAATAGTTATCTCCAAGTTATAATGCCCTGTTCAATGTAATTTCAGTTTGTTCAATGTAAGCTGCACTGATGCAGAATAGCATGGTATATAAGAGAATGTAAATAAATAAAAATAGGCACCATTTTGAATCTGAGACCATGGACAGCAGGAGTGAATGGGGATCAGTCCTGCTCATTAAGGCTGGGGAGTTGATCAGAGGTTGTGGTTGGAGGGGTTTTGTAGAGGGGTCTTAGGGTCTGGTTCCTTTCATGCCAGAGAGCATCAGGTAGGGAAACTTTATTCTGGGGCTTGATGCTTGGATGACCGTGAGGGAATTGGATGCCTTTGGGGGACTAGTCAGGATTGGATGCCTTTGGAGAGGGCCAGGGCAGGGCCATATTAGGGGAAGATCAGGGAAGGATTCCTGTCAGGGACTGGAATGGTGTTGCAGGATCGGGGTGTGCATTCACATCAGTGGCAACCATTTTAAAAAGCTGCTCCAACATACATATATCTTAGGATGAGACATTTGGTTTACCTACATATAGTTTTTTAAAAATTAGTGCTTCTTCTGGATGTGGGGAGCCATCAATTTGCAGTCCTGCACCTATTTTGCAAGAGGCTCTGCATTTGGGAAAAGCATTTTTTAAAATTATATGGAAATTCTTCATGTCCCGACCTAGACATCTAAATTCTCCACTCCTCATCCTTTCTAAAATTGCCCTTCACATGTCATGGCCATATAGGTCCAAAAAACAAACTAACAAACATGGCCATATAGGTGGCAGGCTCAGCCAACATAATTGCTCTGGTTTTCAGTTAGATATTCATTAGGTAGATAATTGCAGTTTGGGGCAATTATCTAGCAATAGCAGGAAAATTTCTGAAATCATTTGCAGCATCTTTGCTTTCAGGTTAACTTCAAAACTCCTACCATAAACTTAGCTTAAAAGATCAAAAACCTGTCCTTATTGTATAGCATTGTATAACTGCATGCTACTGCACCAGGATGTCTTAGTAGTTACATATTTTCATAATGATGCTTAGTTAACTGCAAGATCAAATTGATGCTGCATATTATAGATTACAAACGTTCTGGTAGAAAATATATCAGATATAAAAGTACCATTTTTTATGAGCTATGCTCTTGATTTCCGAAACCTACATGAAAGGCCAAAATTATAGATGGCTTCTTCTGGAATGTTGTCATCATTGAAGACCAGATTATATCCATTTGAGTAAAGGAAGTCCTCTGATTTATTGCTGCTCCACAACCCCAAGAGACCAAGAGTTCTACGGAAGTAAGACTGGGGTAATCGAATCAGTGCTCTCAATGTACCACCTGAGCCGAGCCTCACAGACACTTGCAGGCCGCACAGGTAGACAACAGAGTACTCCATTCCTTTTGACTTCAAAATGGCAAATTTGTTCTGGCTGAAATGTAAGACATGTTTCATATCTGGAAAATTAAATTAGTAGATATTATGTCCATACAGAAAAAAAATCAAAAAGCCATAATCAAGCTTTAACATATCAGTATTTATATTCCATTTTTCCAGGTATATTTATACTAACATAGTAACATAATAGATGATAGCAGATAAAAACCTATTTTTTTTGAGGATCATATCCACTTAGGGGCTTGTTTACAAAGCTGTGGTAGTGGTTTCCGATCGTTATCGGAGCCGCGGCCCCATTGAAATCAATGGGGCCGCGGCTCCGATAATGCTACCGTGGCTTTGTAAACAAGCCCCTTAGTTTGGAGTAACTAAACCAAACCATAAACCATCTTTCTGATTAATTTCCCATTTCATTTGAATCAAATGAACATACCTATATATATTCCAGCTGCAAGCAATAGAAGCGTGATCATTTTTTAGAATATTGTTCTTTTTTCAAGTCACTTTGTTTTCTTCTTTGGTTGTATCCCATCTTAGATGGATGTGAAGCCAATTTTGCTTAGGGCATCTAGGTAGCAATTGGGATATCCGGGTTGGGATATTCATAATTCACTGAGTATTTTACCAAAGGCTCTGCTGAACATGGAATCTTCTGTATAATATATATAGGGGTATGTTTACTAAAGGGCGTTAAGGGAGCAAGTGTGCCGTTAAGGCCTGTTATTGGCACCCTTGCACCATTAACACTGCGAAAAAGCTTCATTAATGGGTGATAAAGGCTCCTGCAGCACTAAGGGTACAGTAGGTGGAGAGTGAACATTAATGGGGTGGAGAGCAGGCATTAACATCAGGTGTTCCTTTAACTCCTGTTGCACTTTAATGCTGCGAACCCTAACGCAAAGTAAAACCTTGCAGAGGGAGAGCCTATTTTAACATCTGCAATGTGATGAATAGACAGGGGAGCCCAAAATAGTGATAGTAGTGCTCCATTAGCAGCAACAGCATAGTGCCCAAGTATGAAAGGGCACTATCTTGATGGTGCAAATGGGGCAAAGGAGGTGGCACGTGGGTCATGCAGTGGGGGTTGCTGGTGCACAGGGCAGATCAGGCAGCTGCCCAGGTGGCACATAAGAACATAAGATAATAAAATATGCCATTCTGTGTCAGACCAAGGTCCATCATGCCCAGTATCCTGTGTCCAACAGTGGCCAATCTAGGTCAGAAGTACCTAGCAGTTTCCCCAAAAGATACACAGGTTCCACAATACTTGTATTGGGGCAAGCAGGGGATATTTATTTATTTATTTATTTAATCAGTTTTATATACCACCTTATCCTTCAATCAAAGTGGTCAACAAGACAACAGAGGGACTACATCGAGGGGGGGGGGAGAGACAACAAGATAGTACATTACAGTAAACTACAGTACATTGCATTAAATTATACATAAACTACAGCAAAATTACATTTCATAATTCATTACAATTACATTAAACAAATAACTGCAATCTTACAAAATGTTAAAATAATTTAAACATTATAGGAAAATTGAAATTCAAAGGGTTAAAACATTTTGTTCTATTGGAATTAGATTAATTGTCATATGCTTTAATAAATAGGTACATTTTAAGGGACTTTCGAAAATCTTTGATATCATACTCATTTCTTAAATAATTAGGAATAGAATTCCTTAGTTGAGGTGCCATAAAGGAGAAAGCCCTATTAGATGTCATTTGTTTGGATCTATTAAACTTCAAGTGGGAATTAAGTCTGTTAGTAGACTGTGAGCGTCTGGGTCTTGAGCCTATGTCCTTAGAAATAATAGTTGTTAGAACGTTTGCTGATGACTCGTAAAATTTTGAAAATATTCATGAGGTTCTTGTATTTCGATCTCATAATGATTGGAAGCCAATGCAATTCTTGAAGCAAGGGAGTTATATGATCAAATTTTGGAGAATTCATTATAGTTCTTGCGGATGTATTTTGTGCCAATTGGAGGGGATGGGTAGTACCGGTATGTTTTGGAAGACCTTGATAAAGGATATTTCCAAAGTCGAGGAGTGGTGTTATAACTGCTTGACATACCGTTCGAAAGTGATTTAGTTGTAAAATTGGCTTGAGGTTCCTAATGATCTTTAAACGATGGTATTTATTTATTTAGCTGTATTTATATCCCACTTTTCACCGGGTCAACTCTAGCTGTAATTTTATTTATATGGGATTTTAAGTTAATATGTTTATCTATGATTATACCAAGGTATTTTACTTCCTCGCTGACTTTACGGGTTTGTTTAGTATATTGATTTCTTTAGGAGTTATTAAGTTCTGATTATTAAAAATGAACGCTTCTGTTTTATCTGGGTTTATTTTATATCCCAGGTTCTCTTTAATAATGGTTTATGGACTTTTCCCCAGGAACCGGTCCAAACCTTTTTTAAACTCAGTTACACTAACAGCTTTTTCTACATCCTTGAATTCCAGAGTTTGATTACGCGTTTACTGAAAAAATATTTTCTCTTTAGTCTTAAATGGGTTACACTGTAGTCTTTTTACATTTTGATGACATAAATAATCGATCTACATTTACCCGTTCCACTCGTCCCTCTATCATATCTCCTCTATCATATCTCCCCTCAGCTGTCTCTTCCCCAGATTAAAGAGCCCCTATCTTTATAGTCTCTCCTCATAGGGGTATCCTGCCATCCGCATTACCATCTGTGATGTCCATCATGATCCCACAGTGATAGTGGTGGCACACAGACATGCTGCCACTGCGCAAAGGAGATGTGCCACATGGGGCGGACCAAGGGTTCTGGCAACCCCAGGCAAAGATCCTGGCTGCACCCTACCCCCACCTCCTGCTGCTGCTGAACCCACTTGTGCAGGAAGAGCCCGATAGCACCAACAGGTATCCCTCCAGGTAGCTGCAACATGCAGGCACCAGGGGATTACCATAGCAGTAGCTCTCATCCTCACCCTGAGACGAATCATTGGCAGGCAGTGATGGGGTCCCTGCATAGGCAGATGGTTGGGGGGGGGGGCTGTGTGGCTTTCCATGTATGCCTCTGCTCCCCCATCTGGACCTTGCTCCCTAGACAGTTGCTTTGTGTACATGCAATGAGTGCTGACCAGCAGACTGTCTGCAGTTGGTATGTGCAGAGCTGGAAAACCCAGTGGTGGGCAGCATGTGCAGTCTGACTGTGCCTGCTGTGGGTGATTGTTAGTCCTAGGTATTTGGGACAGCAGGTGTTCCTGACCTATTTACTGTGATAATGGTAGCAGGACTGTAATAACAACCCCCATGCAAGCTTAGTAGCTCCCATAGCATCAGTAGTGCAACATGGTATTGACATACACTGTTCAAGGACAGCCCCTGTCCAACAAGAAAAGAACACAGAGCCTAGCTATGACCAACACATAGAGCAAGATACAACTGTGAAAAAAAAAAAAAAAGCAGCTAGCATAACACACAAGCAGTGATTATGGATGTGCAGTACAACCAGAAGAAAACATCTCTAGCACTGCAAATTCTGGGGACTAGGTGCTGGGCACCCATCCTCACCCTCAGGATGACTGCTGAAACTGCACTGTAGCATGGTTTGTAGCTGTTAAATTGAAGCACACACTGTTAGTGCATCGTACTGAGCTGATGTGATGGATATGTCCATTCTCCATTTGGTGATCAGCTGCAGACTGCTGGTCTGCATGTGCAGTGCATCATGGGTACTTGAGGGGGCTAACCTTTACCGGCACACACAGTAGATAGTTTAGGCAGAGACATGAGGCTCTTTGACTCCAGACATTGCAGCTTTGCAAGGTATGAAGGTATAGTTTGCTGGTTAGGACAATGTCCTCAGACAGAGGAGAAGGGTTTGATCCCAATTTGTTAATTTTGCGCCTGTGTGTTACTCAGGTCATGTCCTCACCTGTAACAATCCAGGTTCTGCTGTGACTTGCAGAAACTCATCCTTCTACTTGTTATGCATTCTGGCCACACTTTGGGTCAGCAAACATGTTATTCCCCATCATTATCTTCTGAGAACATGGCTTTATTGACTCTGCTGCAGCCCATTGCAAGGGATCAGACATGTTCACACTGCAGATGTCAGGCCCCTGCTTTGAGGCATGGTGTGATGGTAATGGCAATGGCTTGGGGGCCAAGATACCAGGTTTTGAGGCTCACTACTATTCCTTTATATGATATTTCGGAATGTGTTTCTGTCGCATTTTATGTTTGCCACAACCTCCATGGACTGACAACATCTCCTTTTGACCTTGAGCTGATCATTTAACCCACCAATGGCTCAGCTGACTGCAGGTCCACACAGTCCCTGTTTATCATCAGACATTACCAATTGACGGTAAGATGTACCCTGATGTGACTGCACTGCGACAGCGGTATACTAACAGGCAGTTACATGCATGCAGCTGTAACCTCCTTGGACAACATGAGTCATGTATGACATCGTGACTGTTACTGTACAGCTTTGGCTCCATTACATCTCTGCAGTACATGCGGACACATCCTACCCCATGGATAGCTACCGGCAAGGTATCACCTTATGTCTGTATGTGCCCCATTTGCCCAATTTGGATTACATCTGTGCAGTTGTAATCTGCACATTTGTCTGAGCTGCTCTATGGTGGCTGTGTGGCTGGGACAGGTGTGTGTCCCAGATGTCTGGTACCAGGTCTTCCAAGTGGCACTGGCACACATTTTCATGCATAGTACAAATATGTTGGGGATGGCACCTATGGTGCATCAGTGCTGCCAGCCCATACCACTCTCTCCTCAATCGCCATCCTTCCTTCAGCCCATCCATCCGCCTCGGTCAGCTGTGTGCAGTCATGTCTTCTTGTGCAAGCTGCTATACCATGGGCTGCACTGGTACTCTTTTCTGCATTTAGGCTCTTTTTGAGGCTCTTTTTGCATGTCTCTCCTGTGCCTGATCTACACATCACCACTCCTACTCTGTCCTCCTGTCGCTGCACACACCCTGCCACTTCTGGCTTCACTGAGAGACACATATTCCCCATCCTATGCCACACACTGACATTGCACCATTTTACATTGGTACCCTCCCTGTGCATCGGTACAGCTGCCTCCCACATGCTCATCCACTTTACTGGCTGCCACGTAGGGTTCCCACAGATATGGCAGGTCCATCAGCTCCCACTTGTCCTTCCATCCACCCCGCGAAGTTACAGCATTGACAGCATGCAGTGCATTACTGCATGCTTTCATGGTTGCCAGATAGCATAGATGTACTTAACACTACCTCAAGAAATGTCTTTATGTGCTCCCACTCTACTGGCAGGCAGCTAGTGCAGCCACTGGCCAAATGAAAAACAAAAAAGATGATCATGGCAGCATATCAAAAACCCTCCCCATCACATATCTCCCCAATTACAAATCCTCTGAAATCCAATGTCCAAACTTCCCCACTCCACAATCCCTCAAACACATATTTTGGAGTATCCCTGGTGGTCTAATTCCCCAGGCAGGAGTGATTCCCCCCCCCCCCCCTCCACACTCTGCTCCTACCCCATCACATCTCAGGTTCAAAATGGAGGCTTTAACCCCTAGCAGTAGTTTTGTAGAGCTTCAATTTTGAACCCAGATGTGCCCCAGGCACTTCACCACCAGGGATAGTGGGGTGGGGATGAGGGTTGGATGTAGAATTTTCAATTTAGGTAATGTGTTTTTTAGGAGTAGGTCTAGGTGACTTACATTCAGTACAGTAAGTATGTGATAGAGAGCTCTGTTTTTCTTGGGATGCTCTTTGATTTGGGGGTATGCGATTGAGGAGTGTGTCTGTTATTGGAGGGGTTTGATCAGAGGATTCCAGTTGTTTTCAGAGTTTTGGGTGCATCAGTTTGAATTTTCTTTTGTAGGCGTGTTTCAGATAAACAATAGCACCTATTGAGGAGGCTTCAGTTAACTGGGAAAACGTTTGTCCATACACATTTGTTAGTTCATGGTGCAAATGTGTACAAACTAATAGATGCATATGCCCCTCCCCCCACCCCAAAGCAGCAGGTTGAAGAGCAGCAGGCTTGCCAGCATGAAAAGCAGGACTACACCCAGAAAGCATCAGCAGAAGTCACTGGGTCCCGCCAGTGTTAAGAGCAGGACTGTGGCCAGAAATCACCAGTGGGAGTCTATGAATCCCGCTGGTGTGAAGAGTGGGGCTATGGTCTAGTTGCCTGAGAGCTGGTAAGGGCAGGTAAGAGAGAAGAGCATGGAGAGAAGGGGAGGAATTAGAGGAGGAAAGCAAGGGAGAAGAGAGGTGAAACACTGGGAAGAGGCAGAGTTAGCATAGTTACTCACCCGTAACAGGTGTTCTCCGGGGACAGCAGGAATCAGTCCTCACATATGGGTGACGTCGGCACCGACAGAGCCCATGAAGAGCAAATCCCCAGCTTTCAAAGAAAGCCTTTGGTATTGCTACCATGCATGCGTGGTCCCCTTCCCGCCCAAGGGTGCCATCTTGCTCAGTCAAATGACATAGTTAAAAGATGGCAAAAACAAATTAAAAGATGGTACGGCTGCAACTCCAAGAGAAGGAGGAAGGGTTGTGAGGACTAATTCCTGCTGTCCCCGGAGAACACCTGTTACAGGTGAGTAACTACGCTTTCTCCGGGAACAAGCAGGAAGTCAGTCCTCACATATTGGACTCCCCAGCTACAGGCTACCAAAAACCCATAGCAAAAATAGGGCTCCCTCATGGAGAGCCACAAGAAGCAGCAATTGTGTCCGTATAGACAGACCAACAGGACCCCTGTTGCTAATGAAACCAGCACTCTGGTAGCCTGAACACAGAAGGGTCGGAGAGTATGAGTTGCCTAGACCCCGAAAAGGTTACGGAGCACGGCCTGGCCGAAGACACTGTCCCATCGGGACTCTCTGTCCAGGCAGTAATGAGCTGCGAAGGGATGGACTGAAGACCAGGTGGCGGCCCGGCAGATGTCTGCTAGCGGGACTGAGGTCGCCATAGCCCTGACCCGATATGCCATGACCTGGCTTTCCACATGGAAGCCTCGCCTCCTTGTTGGCAAGGGCAATACAGTCCACCACCCATGTGGACAGCGTACGCTTGGTCACTGCCTCCCCCAGCTTACTGGGGTCATAAGAAACAAAAAGCTGAGAGACTTTCCGGTGGCCCTGAGTGCGTTGTATATAGAAGGATAAGGCCCTCTTACAGTCCAAGGTATGGAGAACCGTCTCTGCCTGACTGGCGTGCGGTCTGGGAAAGAAGGTAGGGAGGACTACCTCCTGGTTGAGGTGGAAGGAGGACACCACCTTTGGAAGGAATTTAGGGTGCATGTGAAGCACCACCCTATTCTTGTAAAACCTGGTGTAGGGCATTTCCGCCACCTGAGCCTGGAGTTCACTTACCCTTTGTACAGAATTGAGTGTGACCAGGAAGACCACCTTCCAGGAGACGTAGCAAAGGTGGCAAGTAGCCAATAGCTCAAATGGTGGGCGAGTAAGCTGCCCCAACACCACATTAAGATCCCATTCAGTCGCCGGAGGACGAACCGGGGGCTTAGACAGGAGCAGGCCCCGTAGGAAGCGGGACACCACTGGATGGGCCGAGAGGGGCTTCCTGTCTATCTGGTGGTGTTTCGCTGCTAGGGAACTAAGGGGTACCCTAACAGAATTAGACTTGAGCCCCGAATGAGAGAGGTGGAGCAGGTGCTGCAGTACTGTGACCACCGGGCAAGAGAAGGGGTCGGCCCCCCCCCCCCCCCGCTCAATGCACCAAAGTGAGAATCTGTGCCACTTAAAGGCGTAGGTCCATCTGGTAGATGCCTTGCGCAATGGCAGCAAAACATCCTCCACCTTTCTGGAGAGGTGGAGTGGGGCTAGAGTTATCCTCTCAGCAGCCAAGCTGTCAGCAAAAGAGATCCCAGGTTGTGATGCAGGACAGAGCCCCCATCCTGGGAAAGGAGTCAGGGAGTGTACCCCAGGAGTATGGGGTCCTCCACCGCCAACTACAGAAGCAACGGAAACCATGGCTGCCTGGGCTACCGTAGAGCTACCAAGATGACCGAGGCCCTGTTATGGAGGGTCTTGAACAGAGTCCTGGCAATCAGTGGCGTCGGAGGGAAGGCATACAGAAGTCCCTCTGACCATGGGATCAGGAAGGCATCGGTGGCATCCATGGTCGGGTGAGGCTGCCAGGGACAGAAGCGGGACAACTGGTGATTGTCCGGGCTTGCAAACAGGTCCATCACTGGTTCCCCCCAGGTTTGGAAAAGCCTGCTGGCTACTCCGGGGTCCAGCTGCCACTCATGCAGCTGGAGAATCCTTATGAGTCTCACTCAACGTGTAATCAAACTCTGGAATTTGTTACCAGAGGATGTAGTAAAGGTTGTTAGAGTAGCTGGGTTTAAAAAAGGTTTGGACAAGTTCCTGGAGGAAAGGTCCATAAACCATTATTAAGAAGGGACCCAGGATATCAATGCTTGACCCAGTACAAGCATTGCGGAACCTGTGTCTTTTGGGGAAACTGCTAGGTACGTATGACCTAGATTGGCCACTGTTGGAAACAGGATACTGGGCTTGATGGACCTTGGTCTGACCCAGTATGGGATATCTTATGTTCTTATGTTCTTATGTTAGTCTGTCGGCCAGTAAGTTGTCTTGGCCCGGCAGGTACACTGTCCTGAGGAGGATGCCCTGTTGGACCGCAAAAGAGCACAGGTCTAGTGCCTCTTGACAGAGGGCACGGGATCCTGTGCCTCCCTGCTTGTTCACATAGAACATGGCCACCTGGTTGTCCATCTGGACTTGGACTGACTAGGTGATGAAGAAAGGTCTTCAGGGTGAGGTGAATGGCTCGCAGTTCCAGGAGGTTGATATGCTGAGCATTCTCGTTGAGGGACCAAGTGCCCTGGGTGCGGAAGCCCTCTCAATGGGCTCCCCAGCACAGCAGGAAGGCATCCGTGGTGAGGACCCTAGAGTGGTTGGGGTTCTGGAAGGGCATGCCTGCCTCCAGGTGTCGGGGCGACTGCCACCAGACCAGAGAATTTGCCAGCTGGCAGCTCACTCAGATTCTGTCCTGGAGATGACCAGTGGCCTGGGACCACTGGTCTCGGAGGCACCACTGTGCTGTCCGCATGTGGAGACAGGCATCTGCCATGACGTGGACCTTGGAGGCCATGTGCCCGAAAAGGCGCAGCAGATGCCTGGCAGACACCAAGGTACGGTGCTGCATGTCCCGGGCCAGAGACATGAGTCGGGCTGCCTGGTCCGTGGGCAAGAAGGCTTTCGACTGAAGAGTGTCAAGTCTTGCCACGATGAACTCCATCCCCTGTGTCAGATGAAGGTTCGACTTGGGGTAGTTTATAACGAAACCCAACTGTTGCAGAATTTGGGTGCTGCGTGCTGTTGCCTGCTGCACCTCGGGGGCCGTGGAGCCCCTGATGAGCCAGTTATCAAGGTAGAGGAAGACAAAGACCCCCTTGAGCCTGAAAAAGGCGGCGACAACTGCCAGACACTTTGTGAATACCCTGGGAGCCAAGGCTAGGCCGAAGGGTAGCACCCTGTATTGTAAATGATAGCCTCCTACCACAAAGCTTTCCCGGGAAGAAAGGGGGAGGTGTTTGGCTCAGATGGAGGAGGTAACCCTACCAGACCTCTCTTATTGCCCAGGAATCGGTGGTTATAGCCTCCCACCTGTGGGCATAAAGGGTGAGACGACCCCTTGTAGGCCACTGATCCCCATATGAGGGAAGGGTTATGCTGTAGGAGTCAAAAGCTCCCTCCTGGCTGGGCTGGAGCCGGAACCTGGGGCTTGGGAGCCTTCTGCTTATGCAAGCCATGCCCTTGTCCCTTGGCCTGCTGCCCTTGCTGGGGATCTGGGGAGGACTGGTAAGGTGGGTAGTTTCGGTAAGCAGTTGATTTCCTCGGGTAAAAGGGCTTTTTACCCTAGCCCTTCCGTCAGGGAAGGGCAATGGTCTTCTTGGAGAGCCTAGTCCTCATCATGAACTCGGTCTCCAGCTCTGCGGCCTTGTCAGTCATGGGTTACCCGAAGAGGTTCTCTCCCTGGCAAGGGACATCGAACAACTTGTCCTGTACCCATTGTTCGAGGTCGGACGATTGGAGCCAAGCCTGGTGGCATGCACTGATGCCTGCCATGGCTACCTGGGCTGCTGACTCGAAGCCATCATAGACTGTCTGAGACATAAATTTGGAGCACTCACAGACGGCTTTGGACAGGCTCTTGAAGCGTTGCAAAGGCTCCTCGGAGAGGCCAGCTGAGTACCCGGCGAGTTCCTTCGCCAGGTTCCTCAGGTACATGCCCATGTACAGTTGGTAGGCCTGGATACAGCAATTCAACATCAAGCCCTGGTAGCACTTTCTGCTGAGGGCATCCAAGGTGCAGACCTCCCTGCTGGGGGTCACCGAGAAGTGTATCTTCTGGCTCTTCAGCTGACGCATCGCGACTCCACCACCATGGAGTTGTGTGGCAGCTGTGACTCTTGAAAGCCAAGGCTCCGGTGGACTCGGTACATCGAGTCGAACCGCTTGCTGACTACCGGCACTGATGCCGGTGTCTCCATCATGCGGAACATGAGCTGCTCCAGGATGGGAGGAATGGGCACCATGAGCGATTCCCGAGGGGAAGCCTCGTATTGGAGGATCTCGAGCTCATCAGCCCGAGGATCCTCCTCAGACTCGGTGGGAAAGCCAAAGCCTTGGACATGTCCTTGACAAAGTCCAAGAAGCCCATGTCTTCTGGTGGGGACCTCTCTGAGGTTCAAAGATCGGGGAATCCAAGGGGACATCTCGGTGGCGACGGGTATCCGGGGAGTCCTCATCCTCAGTCTCCCAGTTGGAACACTCCGAGAAAGACTCGAGGGGGTGCTGTTCCTCGGACCCGAGGGACCCGGCGCCATGCGACCTGAACCCAGAGGGCTTGTTGGGATGACTTCAGCCCCATCGAGCGGGAGATCAAGCGCGACCTCAGATGAGGATCTACTCAGGCCCGCATGGCCTCGAGGATCGGCTCGGCCTCCGAAGACGTCTTTGACGTTGAACGCCCGGTGGTCAGGACAGAGGAACTGGATGTGCCGGACATCAGCGCCCACTGCTGGTTGAAGAAGGCAGTTACACTGTGCTCCAAGGCTGCTGTCCTGGACTCCAGCCCAGATGGCTCTGCAGCCTTCAGCGTGGCCATCAAGGGACTCGGGCCCGACGCCGGCTCCCCTGGAGGGAATCCGCGATGAGGACTCTGTCTAGCTGGCAAGGCCAGTCCGCAACCAGATCCTTCCGGGGGATCTTGGCCAGCTGCTCCCTCTCTGACGGCTCAAGCGGGTGCCCGTAGCTCTGCGACCGGGCCTGGTAAGACCCCTGGTCGGTCAGAGCTGTCCAAGGATGCCGCCTTCAAGGACATCTTCTTCCTCTTCCTCTTCGGCACCCTCAAGGGAGACCCCCCCTCTCCGAGGACCCATGACGATGCTCGGGCTTGGAGTGTTCCTCATAAGAACATAAGATATTCCATACTGGGTCAGACCAAGGTCCATCAAGCCCAGTATCCTGTTTCTAACAGTGGCCAATCTAGGTCATAAGTACCTAGCAGTTTCCCCAAAAGACACAGGTTCCTCAATGCTTGTATTGGGTCAAGCATTGATATCCTGGGTCCCTTCTTAATAATGGTTCATGGACCTTTCCTCCAGGAACTTGTCCAAACCCTTTTTAAACCCAGCTACACTAACAGCCTTTACTACATCCTCCAGTAACAAATTCCAGAGTTTGATTACACGTTGAGTGAAAAAATATTTTCTTTTATTAGTCTTAGGGGTATGTTTACTAAACCGTCTTAACGTTGCAGCGGTGGTCTCACTGCGCACAGTACAGTTACTAATGTATATAATGTAAATAAGTTATAGACAGTTACCCCAGTTTCTAGCCAAGTTATATTTCCTGTTTTATTATAAATACATTACAGTCACGTCTGCATTGTATAAGCTACAGTTAAATGTACACCGCACTGATATTGAATAGCGCGGTATAGAAGAGAAATTAAATAAATAAATAAAATAAGCAATTATCATGTGATAAGTGATGTTATCGCGCGATAATGTAACATTATCATGCCATGACATCACTTATCGCGCGATAACGCGGCGGCGGCGTTAAGGCACACTAACGCTGTGAAATCCGGATCTGAAGGCTGGAGTAAGGCTTCCTAGAGGGCGGAGAGAAGGGGTAAATTGGTGGAGAGTGGGAGGGGAGAGGCTCCAGGCACACTAACGCTGTGAAATCCGGGTGTGAACACTAACGCCAGTGAAACCCTCGCGTTAAGGCACATTTGCAGGAAAGAAAATCCATTTCAGTCAGCAATGTGCAGCAAAGGCAGTGAAACCCAGAAAAGTGATAGTTGTGATACATGTGCAGGGACCAAAAAGGCAAATAAACATATAAAAGGACCAGAACCACATCTAAAATCCCAATAACCAAGCTGGCCAATAGTGATATTAATGATAAACATAAAGCAACACTACTGACAAAGCGTACAAATGAAGATATCATGTTTGGAAGGGTCTATGCTCTGTCCCCCTACAAAGTGAATGAGCCCACATTGAAATAGCGCTGATCAGGGTTTCTGTAGGTTAGATTGGGTAGGTTTGTTATGGCGTGCACATGTGCAGCAACAGCAGAGTGGGCACGTAGGAAAGGGCAACTGTACTGATGCTGTAAATAGGATACAGGGGGCTGCAGGCGGCACATGCTGTGGTCCAGCTGGGGCACAGTGCGGGCTAGGCAGACGCCTAGGTGGCACATTGGAATGCCGAAACTGTAAAGCAGCATGACAGCAACTGACAAGGGTCCAACATGGGCATGAGTGTGTGTCCCACAGCGTCACAGGGGAGATTACCCAGCAGGTACTATCAGAATATAGAAAGACTAGGGGACATGCAATGAAGCTACAGGGTAAACTATTTAAGACTAATAAAAGAAAATATTTTTTCACTCAACGTGCAATCAAACTCTGGAATTTGTTACCGGAGGATGTAGTAAAGGCTGTTAGTGTAGCTGGGTTTAAAAAAGGTTTGGACAAGTTCCTGGAGGAAAGGTCCATAAACCATTATTAAGAAGGGACCCAGGATATCAATGCTTGAACCAATACAAGCATTGTGGAACCTGTGTCCCTTGGGGAAACTGCTAGGTACGTATGACCTAGATTGGCCACTGTTGGAAACAGAATACTGGGCTTGATGGACCTTGGTCTGACCCAGTATGGCATATCTTATGTTCTTATGTTCTTATGGGCACATAACATTGGCAGGCAGTGCGGGGTGGGGAGGGGGGAAGCGCACATGTCCATGTAGGCACCCCTACCCGAGAACCCACACCATAGGCAGCTGCCTACCGGCATACTGGATGGCCTGGGACTGCACACCACCAGCACCACCGGCATAATGGCATGGCAACATGGTGGCAGAGGGGTGCTGGTGGCGGAGGGGGCAGTGGCATCTGCCCACAGCAGACCATGGCCTAGCCTCGTTTAGGTGGGTGCCGTGCACTGCAACAGACGGGGTCTGTCTGACGAACAGTCATGGTATCCCCAGGGAATGACATATCTCTGTGGCAGCAGTGTGGTACAGTACACACAGCCAGTGTGTTCATAAGCAGAAGGTCACAAGTTCAAGTCCCAGCTGTGGCTCCTGCCAACCCTGTCCCCATATTTTACCCAGTACTAAACCATGGTAATAAAGATGGAACCTTTATTGCAGATAAAATAAACATGCCTGAGACGCCTATATTTTACCCTACAGAGCACAGACACCATAAATATGTGCAATACCTAGAGCAGAATTTCCCAACTGCAGTCCTGGAGGGCCAAACACCATTAAGATTTTATGCTGTCCCTAATAAATATGCCTGTGCTGCACTTGTATGTGCCGCCCCCATGGTATGCAAATGTATCTCATGCATATTCATTAGGGACAGCATGAAAACCCGAACAGTGTTTGGCCCACCAGGACTGGAGTTGGGAACCTCTGCCCTAGAGCAGCGGCCAACAGGGGCATAAACACCCACAGGCTCCACTATCCAAAGCCTCATGGAGAGTCAGGCTGTTGGGCCCTGCGCGCATCAGCATCTCCCAATATTAGCACTTGCATACCTTAGCAATGCCGCCCTAAACTTGGGGATACGTTACACATATATCAAAAGGTTGCTATGATTAATGGCAGATAACAATTCCTAAGTTAATCACAATTTGCTGATAGAGCTGCATCATAGCAACCTTTCTGATATCTGTGGAGTGTGTCTCAGTTTTGGTTTCTGACAGTGTTTACCACCCCAACAGTATTGCGTACCATAGCCATGCCTGCACTGTGCCCAGGACTGGTGTGGTGGCCAGGGCTGCTAAAAGCCTCTATATTTGCACAATGCTGGCATCGGTGTGGGAGTGTGTGTCTGTCTATCCAGTGTGTTGTGGTTGCCTACACCTTACTCAGCCCACACTGCTTGCACTGTTTCCAGTGTTAGCCTGCCAATGTGCAAGGTACTGTGGGAATGGCCCGGATAGGGTGGCCTGGGCAGGATGCATCTGCACAGGGCATAGGGCAATGGCTGGGACATTGTAGTGCCCGGCCACCACCTGCACGGACAGGGTGGCCACAGCATGTCCTACTGGGAGGTCACTCTCACCCTGACTGAGCAGTGACCACGGCATGGCTAGGTTCCCCCATAGTGCCATATAGTATTTCTCTCAAGTGATATTTGTGGGTTTTCTTTTCTGGGGCCCAATCAATGACTTATCTGCTTGGTGTGTGTGCTCACATCCCAGTTTTGGGTGCACACATCTCCTCCAGGAACATGCACTGAGGACTAGCTAGCAAACTGTCTGTAGTTAGCATGTGTATGGCTGGAACACCTTGCAGAGTGCAGCGGCTGGAGACTCACTGTGCTCGATGCTGGAGAATGTCAGATCGTGGTGGGGGGCAGCTGAGCATTTCCAGGCCTACTGTCTGTCTGCCATTGCCTTCTGGATGCATACAGATCTGCATTGACTGCCCTGTAGGGTGCCCGTTCCCCAGCAGGACTGGGGTTGATGGTCCCCTCTACTGCCACCATTGCAGGGATGTAGAGTGTGGATCTGTTGGTGGGAGATCCTGTCTCCCACCATGAGACCAAGAGGGCAGGTTGGGTGGTGCTACAAAATCTGCCTATGGGTCCAAACACCCCCCTTCACTTAAATCATGTGACCATAGCACCCACACAGGATATGCAGTATTCTGGGTGCATCATAGTCCACAAGGGCTAGACAAAACTGGGAAATAACAGATGGACACAAGTGTATCCTAGGGTGTGTCTGCAAAGACTACCTATCACACAAAGGCACTGATGGCAACCTGCAGCATAGTCTATCTCAGCTAAAACAGGTGCTGCGGACCAGGTGCTGGGCGACCCACCTCGCCCTCAGGGTGAGCACGGTACCCACACAATGTGACGGTCTGTAGCTACTCTGTGCCAGTAACACACACGGTCAGTTCCCCCTACCAGGCCGAGGTGCTGTGGGGGTGCATACCCCATCTTGTGATCATCTGCAGACTGCTGATATGCATGTGCAGTGCATCATGGGTACGGGTGGGTTAACCCTATCCTGGTAACCACAGCAGATAGTTTGTGTGGTGACCTGCAGTCCTTCTGTAGCCAGCCAGGGGCTTGTTAGTCGCTATAGAGATGTAGCCCACTGGTTGCTTCACTGACTGTAGAGGCAGACATCATGGGTTTGATCCCACAGTGGTGTTATTTGATAGGGCTGTCTGAGGCATTTCCTTTTTTAATTTAAATTAGTGCTGCCAGCAAAAACACCCTCACAGTGCTGTAACCTTAAGGTGCCTCATAAGGCACCCTATAAAGCAACCTTGGGCCAGAAGGACTGGGGTTTCTGGTCCCACAGGTACTCCTTGTGGTCTTGGGCAAGCCACTTAACCCTCCATTGCCCATGTTCCCTGTAAGTATTAGTGTATGTGTCTCATATCCCCTTGTGTTAAATGTATCCCCCAACCGCTTTGACCCAGTGAATAAGCAGGATATAAATGCAGCTAAATAAATAAATAAATAACTATAAATAAATAAAGCACCCTATAAGGCGCCCTATAAAGCATCCTATAAGGTGCCCCTATGCCTTGGTGGACTGCACTTTATAATGTGCCCTCTGGAGTGCCTTATAGGGCGCCTTATGCGGCACCTTAGGTTACGGCACTGTGAGGGTGTGTTTGCTGGCAGCACTAATTTAAATTAAAAAAGAAAATACCTCAGACATCACTGATTTAAAGTAAAGGGTAATGCCTCAGACAGCCTTACGCATTAAACCCACTGGGGGATTGAACTCATGACCCCTGTTTCAGCAGTCATTGTTTTAACCAGGGTGCTATACCTCTATTGCTATGTTTGCAGGTCAGCGCGTCTAATTAAGGCTAACACGCGTTAACGTGCCACGGCTCCTTCTATCACGTGATAACAGACTTTATCGCTTGATAACCCGAAATGCTACCTTAAGACCGGAACGCCCACTACCTTATATGGCATTTGTCACAGTAAGACTGCAACTAACGCCGGTAACATTAAGACGGTTTAGTAAACATACCCCTTAAATAGTTTAACCTGTAGCTTAATTGCATGTCCCCTAGTCTTTCTATATTCTGATAATGTAAACAATCGATCTACGTTTACCTGTTCCACTCCGTTCATTAATTTATAGACTTCTATCATATCTCCCCTCAGCCGTCTCTTTTCCAGGTTAAAGAGCCCTAACCTGTTTAGCCTTTCTTCATAGGGGTATCCTTCCATCCCCTTTACCATTTTGGTGGCTCTTCTCTGAATCTTTTCTAATAACGCTATATCCTTTTTAAGATACGGCGACCAGAATTGCACACAATATTCAAGATGCGGTCTCACCATGGAACGATACAGAGGCATTATAATATCCTTTGTTTTATTTTCCATTCCTTTACTTATGATACCTAGCATTCTATTTCCTCTCTTGGCCACCGCCGCACACTGGGCGGAGGGTTTTAACATGTTATCCACAATGACGCCTAAATCTTTTTCCTGGGTGGTGGTTCCTAATATGGAACTTTGCATCATGTAACCATAGTTTGGGTTGTTCTTCCCTAGGTGCATAACTTTGCACTTCTCCACATTAAATTTCATCTGACATTTTGATGCCCGGTCTTCCAATTTATCAATTTTCCACAATCCTCTTGGGTTTTAACAACTTTAAATAGTTTTGTGTCATCTGCAAATTTGATAACCTCACTCGTTATTCCCTTTTCCAGGTCATTTATGAATATGACAAAAAGCAGCGGACCCAGCACAGATCCCTGGGGTACACTGCTATTCACCTTTCTCCATTGGGAAAATTGGCCATTCCTGATCATCCCTCCAGTCTAGTCCCGGAATCTCTGGGGTTGTGATCCTCCTCCAGAAGCTTGGAGACTGAGAAATGTCATTCTTGTGACGTCACTGGTATATAAGCCCCGGAACCACCTCTTCTCACCAGTTATCTCAGTCTCCAAGCAGCTGGAGGTTGGGTGACCCCAGGGAGTTCGGGGCTCACTAGAGAGACGATTAAGGAGAGATTAGTTTTAGGGATAGATTGATTGATTGAAAAAAAAATAAGAAAGGGTTTTGGAGCTAAGCCGTTCTGCTGCTAAGCTGCTTGGTGCTTGTTCCTTCCCAGTGCCTTTCAGTCCTCTGCCCCCCCCCCCCCATCATCCTTTCCCTGCCTAGGGGTAGCGTTGGGGGCTGCTGAGGGGAGAGAAAGCGCAGCCACCGGTGCCAGATCCCATCAATCGGAGAGAGGAACCGGCAGACCGCGAGCTCAGTGCATGCAGAGGTTTGCCTGCAAATGCGCCTGAAGCCGGTGGTTCCCGCGGCAGCTCAGCGGCAAGGTTCCTTGCTCCGGTCCTGGTCAGCCCATGCCTGCAGCTCCCGGGAGATGGTAGAGCGCAGGGAAGGAGGCAGCACACACAGCGCCTATAGCTGCCGAGGTAGGAGACCTCAGTTTCAAAGGGCACAGAAGCGCGGTTCGCGGCGGTGCAGGCCGGACCGTGTGGCACTCGCGCGGGAATGCGGGATGCAGTTGAAGCTTTTTGGAAGCTTGATATCTCGGCCGCAGAGCCTCGTTTTGAGGAGATTTCCTCACAATTAGTCTGGGGAAGCGTTTCTGCGGTGAATTCAGTTACTAGATTTAAAAAAAAATATATATATATTCAGCCCAGCAGTAACACGGTACTGCAATCTACTTAAGGGCCTGAATTATTTGTTGAGGGGATCTGACACACAGGATGCCTTCTAGGCCGCTTTGTTTGCTGTGCGGAGCTAGAAGGGGATCCGTGTCCCCGGAGGGGGTTTGCAGAGGTTGCAGTCAGGAGTCGGCGGCTATGGAACAGGACGCAGCCGATGTGGGGGTTCTCGAGGAGGTGTCTGCCGGCCCTTTGGAACCGCTATTAGACGTTGGGGTCGCGCGGGAACGTCTTCGGCTCCAGACCCTCCGGCTGCGCAACCTCCATTACTGGGAGGACTAGTGGTGATTTTTGCACCAGATTTTGTGGCTCTTCTTCAGCAGGCCTTGAGCTGCTCGCTCAATAAGCCTTCAGTCAGCCTGGCCGAAGCGGGGCTGAGGGATAAGAGACCGAGTACGCCTTTATCAGTGACGGTGACAGGCATAAGTGCGAAAAGGCCCAGAGGAGATGGGGACCGAGTGGACGGGTCGGCCATGTCAGAGGGGCTAAGGTCGGAGGATCCGGATCAAGACATGTGCTTAGATGAAGATCTGGAGTAAGGCGAAATCGCGGAGCAGGAGGACCAAGCTAGGGTGGTCCGTGTTTTTCATAGAGAAGAGTTGCCGGCTCTCATTGCAGGGTCGCTGAAGACACTTAATATGCCGCCAGAAGGTCCGGCCAAGGATTCTACACTAGAGGACCCCTTGTTGCAGGCATTTTGAAAAACTCAAAGAGCGTTCCCTGTACATAGAGTGTTTAAAGAGATGATACAGGAAGAGTGGGACATGCCGGAGGCCGCGCTTAAGGGTTCTAGAGTTATGGCGCAGCTTTACCCTCTGGTAGATCAGGAGAAGGACTTGTTTAAGTCTCCTAGGGTAGATGCAGCCATGTCGGCGGTTACAAAGAAGACCACAATCCCAGTAGAGGGGAGTGCGGCACTCAAGGATGCTCAGGACCGCAAGTTGGGGGCCTTGTTGAAGCAAGTCTTTGAGGTGAATACGCTCTGTTTACAGGCTTCTATTTGTGGAGCCTGGGTAGCAAGGGCTTGCTTACGCTGGGCGCAGCGGATTCAAGGGGCCCACTCTGAGGGGGCGGACAAGGAGGTGTCCAGACTTGAATCCGGAGCAGCTTATCTGGCCGACATTCATTACGACCTTATCAGGGGGTTAGCAAATAGTATGGCTTCAGCGATAGCGGGACGGCGTTGTCTTTGGCTGCGCAATTGGGCAGCAGATGGCTCTTCCAAGGTGCGGTTAAGTAAGCTGCCCTTCAGGGGAAAGCTACTGTTTGGTGAAGATTTGGAGAAATCGGTGAAGGATTTGGGAGAGTCCAAAGGCAGGAGATTGCTGGAGGACAAGCAGAAGCAGGGGCGGTCCACATCCATGCTGCGGGGTCAGCAACGGGACTTTCAGCATTTCCGTTCTCCGAGGTTTGTCCAGAATCAGCAGGGCTGCTTTCCCGGTAGGAAACAGGGGTTTCGTGGCTTTAGAGGAACAGGCAGGGGGTTTGCGGCCTCTTTGGCTTCCTCAAATTTCAAGAAATCACTATGAAGTCAGGAGGGACCAGCTGGGGTTGATTCCCGTGGGAGGTCGTTTGCGGGAGTTTTACCCTGCCTGGGTCCAAATCAACTCAGATTAGTGGGTGTTAGAGATAATTCGAGAGGGGTATGCGTTGGAGTTTCAGCGGCCGGTAACTGACTCCTTCATTCAGTCTCCGTGCAGATCAAGTGTAAAATGCAAGGCAGTACGGGAGACGGTGCAGAGGCTGCTCTACCTCAAGGCAATCGCACCGGTCCCACCCGCCCAGTTAGGGTGCGGTCGGTACTCCATTTATTTCATAGTTCCAAAAAAAGGAAGGAACTTTTCGGCCTATTTTGGATCTCAAGAGAGTAAATCATTGTCTAAAGGTGTCTCATTTTTGCATGGAAACTCTCAGGTCCGTTATCGTGGTGGTAAGAAAGGGAGAATTTCTAACGTCCCTAGACCAATCAGAGGCGTATCTTCACATTCTGATTCGGCAGGAGCATCAGACATTTCTCAGGTTTTCCGTCCCTATGGGACATTTCCAGTTTCAGGCGCTTCCATTTGGCCTGGCTACGGCGCCATGCACCTTCACAAAGGTGATGGTGGTAGTGGCGGCGGCCTTGCAGAAAGACGGAGTGTTGGTACACCCTTATCTGGACAATTGGTTAATCAGAGCGAAGTCCCGAGAGGAGAGTGTGGCGGCGACGGCCAAGGTGGTGGCCTTTTTGGAGAGTCTCAATTGGGTAGTAAACATGGCAACGAGCAAGTTGGAACCGTCTCAGAGTCTGGAGTACCTGGGAGCGTGTTTCGATACAAGAGTGGGGCAAATTTTTCTGCCACAGCAGCGGGTGCTGGGGCTCAAGAGGTTGGTCAGGAAGTTTCTCGGCAAGCAGGGCCCACGGCCTGGGATTACCTACAGTTGCTAAGGACCATGGCGGCGACGCTCGAGTTAGTTCCGTGGGCAAGGGCCCACATGAGACCACTGCAGAGGGCGCTGTTGAGGAGGTGGTCGCATCAAAAGGATCAACTGTCTCAGCGGCTGCCTTGTCTGCCACTGACGTGTGCGACGCTTCAGTGGTTCTTGCGTCCCGGGTGTCTGGAGAAAGGGATGCCCTTAGAGTCACCTGCGTGGATGTCTCTGACGACAGACGCTAGTCTTATGGGCTGGGGGGCTCACTTTCAGTGACAGTTTGTGCAGGGTCAGTGGTCCGAACTAGAAAAGAGTTGGTCGATCAACAGGCTAGAGTTGAGAGCAGTGGCACTGGCACTGCAGGAGTTTCGGCCGGTGCTCCAGGGAAAGGCCATTCGGGTGTTTTCAGACAATGCGACCACAGTGGCTTACATCTACCATCAGGGAGGCACCAGCAGCGTGACACTGGAAGCCGAGGCCGAGAGTTTTTTAGAGTGAGCCGAGGACAATCTGGTGGCTTTGTTGGCGGTGCATGTAGCAGGGGTAGACAATGTGGAGGCCGACTTCTTGAGTTGTGTAAGGGTAGACCCAGGGGAGTGGGTTCTACATCCAGACGTATTCGCAATGCTGGTGCATCACTGGGGGACGCCGGTTATGGATCTCATGGCGCCTTTCCAATCGGCAAAGGTAGAGCGCTTTTTCAGCAGAAGAAGGGAGAGAATGGCGGAAGGCTTGGATGCTCTTATACAAGACTGGCAGGAAGAGCAGCTACTCTACGTGTTTCCACCTTGGGTGTTGATCGGTCAGGTGCTGCAGAGCATACAGCTCCACAGAGGTCAGGTGATTTTGATAGCGCCAGATTGGCCCAGAAGACCGTGGTATGCAGATTTGGTGAGACTGTTGGTAGAGAAGCCCTGGCAGCTTCCGGCTCGACAGGATCTTCTGACACAGGGGCCCCTGTGCATGCCTCAGGTAGATCGATTCTCGCTTATGGCTTGGCTCTTGAGAGGGCTAGGATGAGAGCGAAGGGTTATTCGGCGGGGGGTGATTTCCACTCTGCTGAAAGCTCGGCGATGGTCTACTTCGTTGGCTTATGTTAGAGTGTGGCGCGTGTTTGAAGCATGGTGTGCGGATAGGGGTTGTGTTCCCTTGAAGACATCGGTTCCACAGGTACTGTCTTTCTTGCAAGATGGTTTTCAAAAGGACTTGGCAGCCACTTCATTGAAGGTTCAGTTGGCAGCGCTGTCCTGTTATAGGGGTAAGGTGCAGGGCAAGGCGCTCGGGGGACATGCGGATGTTAAGCATTTTTTGCGGGCAGTAACGCTTTTTTTTTTTTATTCTATATATAGACATGTTACAACCACATGTTTAAAGCAATATAATCAAGTCCACATCAAGAGGAACACTGCCCTGTCACAATTACAAAATAACTAAGTAAATCAAAAGAAAAAGAAAAATCATCATAACAAAACACATAAAGAACAAGCATTTAAGAAACCTGATTGGATTCCCAAACATTTATAAACCCCTAAATACTAGGTCAAGAAGTAAACAAACTCATACGTTTTCCTTATTTAACAAAAATGCCTCCAGTTGTTCAAGCTCAAGAAAAACATATTTAACAGATTGAAATATAATAATACATTTACAGGGATATTTTAATAGAAAAGAGGCCCTCAGATCAACAACTCTAGGCTTTAACAGAAGAAAAGCCTTCCTTCGCTTTTGAGTAGATCTACACACATCCAGAAAAATCTGAATAGGATGCCCACAAAAAATTTGATCTTTTTTTTGCAAAGTATAACCGCAAAACCAAATTCTTATCCGCCAACGATAAAAAGGAAACAATCAATGTAACCCGATGTGGGATAACATCCAAGGAAGACTCCAAAAATTCAGAAACATTTAAGGATTCTGTTAAAGGAGAGATCCCTTTAGGTGAAGAAGTAGCCTCCGTGGTGGTCAGTTTAGGTACATAATACACAGAGGAAAATTTTATTGCTTCTGGATCATCCAGTAACAAAACTTCCCTGAAGTACTTAGACAATAAAATATTAGGAGAAAGATAATGCGTACAGGGAAAATTTAAAAATCGTAGATTTTTTGATCGAGCTGAATTTTCCAAATATTCTAATTGATAATGTATCGTAAGCCTATCCCTAATAGAAGATGACATAGCTGCCTGAACCACGGAGACCTGCCCTTCTAATTTAACAGATACACAACATTTATCAATAGTAACCTCATGATCTGCAAGCTTCTGAACCACATCTTTAGAAAATTGCGTAATCTGAGAAAAAGAGGACCGCAACGTACACTCAATGCGGGCCACTACCTCCCAGACATCGCGAAGAGAAACATCAGAAGGAGAAGTAACTGACGCAGCAGAAGCTTTCGAAGACCCAAAGTCCAAAATTGCCGGTAACTTTGACTTCTCTTTAATTACTTCGGATGGCAATAAAGAAGAGGCACCTAATAAAGTTATAGAGTGCGCCCCCAACATAGGAACTACTTCCAGGGGGGGGGGGGTCAGTCTCCAAAGTCACCTCCTGACCGGAGAGGGGAACTCCCAGCGCAGTCGAGGAAACATCAGAAGGAGTACTCACGGAAAGGGCTGAGGTATCCACAACAGATGGATCAGTCTGGGCACTTACCACATGACGATCCATTGGGCCAGAAACCTTCACAGCTTTAGCACCCAGCGTCGGAAAGATCTTCTTTCGTCTTCTGCCCATAAGTCCGCTCTAACTCCTCAAGCTCCTCAAGGCTCAGAAGGGGCTCCAAAGGGGTGATCCTGCCCCTTTGGTCACGCGACCACGGGTGCG
This sequence comes from Ichthyophis bannanicus, assembly GCA_033557465.1. Lineage (NCBI taxonomy): Eukaryota > Metazoa > Chordata > Amphibia > Gymnophiona > Ichthyophiidae > Ichthyophis > Ichthyophis bannanicus. The sequence goes on from CM066031.1 coordinate 1,775,345,016, forward strand.
TGCCCGCGGGTCGCATTTCAAGATGACCCGCGGATCTTATAGCCACCTCAAAGGGGGAGGGATGGTAATCAGCTGTTCCTCCTCCACAGCACGGCACACAGGACGCCAATCAGTACAGCAGCAACACTCCCACTGCACTGCGATGACCCGCAGATCTTATAGCCACCTCAAAGGGGGAGGGATGGTAATCAGTTGTTTCTCCTCCACAGCAAGGCACACAGGACGCCAATCAGCACAGCAGCAACACTCGCTGGCAGTAACGCTTTTGAGGCCACCACGCAAGCAAGTTGTTCCGACTTGGGATCTCCCGTTGGTGTTAGGTGCATTAGGGAGAGCGCCTTTTGAACCATTGGCGAAGGCGACTCTGAAGGATCTCACTCTGAAGGTAGTGTTCTTGGTGGCGATTGCTTTGGCGAGACGAATCTCAGAATTACAAGCGCTGTCCTGTAGAAAGCCTTTTCTGGCTTTCTTTGATACTAAGGTGGTTTTGAGGCCGGTACCATCCTTTTTACCAAAAGTGGTCTCCATTTTTCATAAAAATCAGTCAGTGTCTTTGCCGGTGTTCGCGGCATGGAGCGAGGGTCAGACGACAGGACAGTTGCATCTGCTGGATATTCGGCGAGCTTTTAAGCAGTATATCCGCAGGACAGCCAGTTTCCATAAATCAGATAGGCTGTTTGTGTTGTTTGAGGGAGCAAGAAAGGGTGAGGCAGCATCTAAAGCTTCTATTGCCCAATGGTTGAAGGAGGCAATCGCATCAGCATATATGTTGAAAGGCCGGGAGGTTCCAGAGGGGCTGAGAGCTCATTTCACTGGGGTACAGGCAGCCTCTTGGGCAGAATGCAGTCTGGTGCCAGCGGTGGAAATCTGTAAAGCGACGACCTGGTCTTTGCACTCTTGTGAAGCATTACCGTCTGGACGTTCAGGCGGAGAGGGACACCTGTTTTGGATCAACGGTGCTTCATGCTGGTCTAGCAGGGCCCTCCCGTTGAATTTGTTTACTGCTCTGTTACATCCCCAGAGATTCCGGGACTATACTGGAGGGACGACCAGGAAGATTAAATTAGACTTACCTGCTAATTGTAGTTCCTGGAGGAACTCCAGTCTAGTCCCGTATCCCGCCCTGATAAATGAGTGGACTACGGCCTGAAGCAGGACTAAGATAACAGGTAAGAGTCACAGGTGGTTTTTTGAGGGGTCAACATCCTTCGCAGGGGAGGGAAAGTGGACCTCAGCACGCAGGGCGCTTTTCAGAGGATTATGTACATAGTTTGGCTTGGCGTCCTTGAGGGGGCAGTTAATGGTTTAGGTTTTTGGTTATGGTATAGTTACTACTTAATGGTTGCTCTGGTGAGTCTGCTTTGTCAATAGGTAACTGGTGAGAAGAGGCGGTTCTGGGGCTTATATACCAGTGATGTCACAAGAATGACATTTCTCAGTCTCCAAGCTGCTGGAGGAGGATCACAACCCCAGAGATTCCGGGACTAGACTGGAGTTCCTCCAGGAACTACAATTAGCAGGTAAGTCTAATTGAATCTTTAGCCCTACCCTCTACTTTCTATCTTTTAACCAGTTCCTGATCCACAACAGTACACTGCCTCCTATCCCATGACTCTTTAGTTAAAAAAGGTTTGGACGGGGAGAGCAGAGAGAGGCAGCGTGGAGGTCCGGAGCTGCAGGCTTCGTTCCCGCCGGCCCTGACGTCATCGGGGGCCTTGGCTGAAAAGCGGAACCGGGTGAGCTGTGCCTTGGGAGACTCGATAAAAGGCTGTTTTTTGGCGCAGCCGGAGGCACTAGCCGGGGCAGCGATAGAAGGGGCTAGATACAAGGGGCATAACCGGCCCCTTGGGAGCCCCTTGGAGCATCGTAGGAGCGTCGCACCCTGAGCTGATCCCGGATGTGCTTGACTCGATGGGTAAAAGAAAGAAAAAGACGGAGGTGGTGACATCTGCCGAGCCTGCGGTGGGCCCGATGGACAAACATGTTAAGGTACTGCCTAGTGCTAATGGCAAACTTGACTCTGACTTTCTAACACTCCAGCCCTCTCCGGTGTCCTTGAGTTCTCCAGACCGGACACCACCTTCTCCTCCAGTCTATACATCTCCTCCTGTGTCTGCTTCTGTTGAGGTGCAGTTTCTCCAGAATACCCCAATAGAGGTGGGGAAAAGTTGAAACCGGTTGTATGAGCTCCCACGCCAGGAGAAGCGAAGGTTGTACCTGATGATCAGGTAACCCTGGCGGATATCTGGCGTGTGGTAACCCGTATTGAGAGTTCCTTGACCCCTACTGTGGTACAACTATGTAGTTTCTCTTCTGAGATTACTACACGGTTGTCAGAAGTGGACACCAAGATGGAGAATACTATGCATTTGGTTTCTAGTTGTGAAACTCAGTGTCAGGCTCTTAAAGCTGTAAATTCTTCTCATATTAAGGATAGTTTGGTGTTACATCATAGAATGGAGCAATATGATAATATGTTACGTGCAAAGAATATTCGTATATTGAATTTTCCTATTTGTCGGTTATTATCTGCTGAAATTCTTTTGCGGAAATATTTTAGGGAGGTCTTGGGCTTAGCTTCTGCTGACTCCATTGGCCTCTCTAATATTTATTATTTGACAGGTAAGGGCCTTTCTCCAGGTTCCCCAGGGGGGTTTGATGTAGTCCAGGGCCATGCCAGCCTGGGACTCACCAAATTCCTGGAGGACTCGCAGGATAATATTTCCTCTAGAGCTACTTTGTTGGTATCTTTTCTGTCTGATTTGGACAGGGCTCTTATTTTTCGTAGTTACTTTAAAACTATGTCTGTTCCGTTCTGTGGATTACGTGTGCAAATTTTTCCGGATGTTTGTAAGGCGACTCAAACTAGGAGGAAGAGTTTTTTGGCTCTTAAGCCTAGGGTGGTTGCCTTATCAGCTACGTTTTTTCTTAGATATCCCTGCAAGTGTCTTATAACCTTTCAGGGTTCAAAATTTATATTTCTTGATCCTGCTCAGCTTGAGGTATTTCTCTCTGATAAAGAGGGGCCTGGCATTAACTGACTGGAATGGGTGGTTAGTTTTAAAAGCTGCCTGTAAGTAGAGATTGTTCTTGGATTTCTTGTATTTGTTTTCCTTAAATATCTCCTCGTATTGTGGGCTAGGAATGATGGGATGTCTTTATTTTATATTGTATGTATTGATTCCCGCTATGTCATCGACAGTTTCTTTATGCTTGCTCTTTGTAAGTTTTGTTAAATTTCAATTAAAAAAAAAAAAAAAAAAGGTTTGGACAAGTTCCTGGAGAAAAGTCCATAAACCATTATTAAGAAGGGACCCAGGATATCAATGCTTGACCCAGTACAAGCATTGCGGAACCTGTGTCTTTTGGGGAAACTGCTAGGTACGTATGACCTAGATTGGTCACTGTTGGAAACAGGATACTGGGCTTGATGGACCTTGGTCTGACCCAGTATGGCATATCTTATGTTCTTATGTTTTTAGTTTTGCCAAAAGTCTCTGATGAGGCACCTTGTCAAAGGCTTTCTGAAAGTCCAAATACACTATATCAACTGACTCACCTTTGTCTACCTGTTTATTCACACCTTCAAAAAACCATAACAGATTAGTAAGACAAGATCTTCCTTGTCTAAAGCCATGTTGGCTGTCTCCCATTAAGCCATGACTATCTACATGTTCAGCAATTTTGTTCTTTATGATGGTTTCTACCAGTTTTTCTGGGACTGACGTCAGGCTCACCGGTCTGTAGTTTCCCGGATCACCCATAGAACCCTTTTTAAAAATTGATGTTACGTTCGCCATACTCCAGTCTTCAGGTATTACAGATGATTTTAATGATAGTTCACAGATTACTAATAGCAGGTCCGCAATCTCATATTTCAGTTCTTTCAACATCCTTGGATGTATATCATCCGGCCCAGGTGATTTTCTAATCTTCAGTTTATCTAATAGTTGTAATACGTCCTCCCGAGGTGTCGAGGCATCAGACAAGGTCCTGGCTCTCAGAGGCATCGGGGATTTGGGAAAAATGTTGTCATGCTGCTGCTGGCAGAGGGAAATTGCATGGCTGGGTGAAGGGAAGGAGAGAGAGTGCAGGAGAGAGGATTTTGAAGGGTAGGGAAGGGAAACCCCCATGACTCACACCAGGGTCGTTCCTAAGTCTATGCAAGTGGTGCAGCTGCACAAGGCGCAAGTACAAAAGGGGTGCTGATATCACTGGGCTTCCATGGCTGGGTTGGGAGAGGGCATCATATTTGTTAGTGGCAAGGGATGCATTTCTAGCTTACTACAGTCTTAACGCACACACATACACATATGCACGCATGCATCCCCCATGACACAAACACAAGTGCATACCCCTTTATCACTCCCTCAACACACACACTTGCACACTCCTCCCATCACACACATGCATGCACCCCATGACTCACACAGGCATGCATCCTTTACACCTTCAATGACACACACACATGCACACATTCCCAACACCATCCTTATCACACACATACATGCATGCACGCTCGAACACCCTCCATCGCACACACACACACAAACATGCATGCACTCCCTGATACGCCTCTTGTCACACACACCCATACACCCATGTCTGATTCTACAAATGGGGGAAATATATAGTTGTGTCACACCGCAAGTTTACACTTTTCAACTTATTTTTGGTTATGGGCAGCAGTGGCGCTTGAGTTGGATGCATTGGCAGATAGTGGGAATGCATCTATAATGTGCTCTAATTTCTGAAGGAAGTAGATTTCATAACCTGGGCAGTAAAACCCTTTTTTGCTTCACTAACAGCTGAAATATCAAAAATAGTGACTATACCTCCAAGAGCACACAGCCTTGCACTAAAGATGTGCATTTACTATACTTTAGGTGCAAAACCTATCACTATACTTTAGCAAACATCTTCACATATGTTTTACCAAAAAAACATAATGGCGCATAGCCCTGCCCACCGACCCTTAACACCGGATATTCAATGCCACAGCGACAGCACTGAATATCCGGCGAGGTTAAACGGGTAGCGGCGATATTGCACCACTACCTGGTTAACGATCCGCGGCTAAAATTAAGCTAGCCAAAAGCTGGCCTAGTTTTAGCTGCGGATCGCTAACCAGGTAGCAGTGCAAAATCACTGCTACCCGTTAACTTTGGCGGCTCCAGGGCATGTGCGTCGATGCCCCACCTCAGCACATCCTGATGCCAACCACAGAGCACTGGAGCCTGCAGCGGGCTTTGAACGGGATATTCACTGGCACTAACCGTGTAAGTGCCATTGAATAGCCCGATTTAGGACATTTACACGGTTTACTGGGCTGTAAACCATGTAAAGGCCTTTTGAATATCGGACCCAAAATGTTTTCAGAAGGCCAGCTTTTTGTGGGCTCAGAAACTCGCATATAACTACATTTGTTAATAATTTCTATATTTCTATATTAATTCTAGTCAAAGATATTGCAAGCTGCAAAGAAACCAAAATTAAAATACAATTTAGAAACCACATAATAGAGTAATCATGCAAAAGAGATTTTATAAGTTTTACCTTTGGTGAACTCTAGAGCTTTGTGATCCACAAATACATTTAGTTCGTTCTTGGTACTAGAAATCCTCCATTCCACCTGTATAAGAAACAGTTCTACATGTGTAATATGCAAAATAGAAGATAAGCACATGATCGATAATGAACAAGAAAGAAAAACCTAACAACAGCATCACATGGACAAAGCTATCTTAAGGGATGGGCAGGCATGAAGGACACCATGCCACCCTTTTGAGTGAATTTGCAAATATGTGATCCTAAAAGAAAAGGGGGTGCCAGAAAGCCCTGAGTGCTATTTTGTCTAGTAACTGCCCTATAAATGCCCCTGGCTTGTACCCATCTCCACTGCTGGAGGATAGCTCAGGACCTTCTGGAAGTCCTTAGTTAAATTATTCTGTGAAAACAAAGACACCCTTATGTGATAAGACCTCCTTGATAAGATAAAATAAGATTACTGCACTGCTCACTGTGTGATCCTGAGTAAATAGAATTCCCAAGACCTTGTGCTGAGGGCAAGATCATCACACTCACAATCTTGTGAAATACAGGGTTGTGTTAAATATCAAGCAAAGATGTATGTCTCCACAAGACAGAGCTGAGTATTCCCAAGAGAATCTTGCATATATATATTTTTCATCATTAGAAAGGATATGGGAGAAACATTTCCTGGTTCTGAATCAGATCAGGTTAGTTTGGGCTTTTTTTGTAGAACTGAGACTTATATGCATATAAAAGCATACAAAGTGCCAGATTGGGTCAGAACAGGTGTTCCATCAAGCCCCGTATCTTGTCTCTGACGCTAACCAATCTGGTTCACCTTGCAGCATCCAAAGCAATGTTCTATTGTGAGTTGGTAATTTATGTGGAAAAAAACCCATGTCTAATAAGCAGCATTTACATATCTTTATAAAAGCGTTAACAATACAAACAAATAACTGCTTAGAAAAGGAAAGGAATGCCATTTTCTGATAGTACCGTAGAGGGAAAAGAGGAGAGCTAGAGTATAGGCATAAGGGCAGGGAAAGGATGGGTGAGAGAAGGATGTAGAGAGGACAAGACAGCCATGACAGACATGGCAGGGCAGCTGGTGGAGTGAGTGAAGGTGTATGGTAATCATGACGGGGTATTAGGCAGATTGAAGGCCAGGTAAAAAAGATGTGATTTTAAGGAGGGATGAGTGGAAGAGAATTCCAGAGAGAAGGGCTCAGGAAAAAGAAAGCAGAACAGCGGGTACATTCAAGGTGAGCCTGGCTGGCAGAGGGGAGGACCAGATGATGATTGTGGATGGAGTGCAGGAGATGGTGGGGAGTGTGATAATGTAGCAGCTCGGAAAGATACTGAGGCGTGGAAATGTGGATGGTCTTATGAACAAAAATAAGTATTTTAGAGTGAATCCTGAAGCGTACAGGTAACCAATGAAGACGAGCAAGAAGGGGAGTGACGTGCTGTACTGGCTCGAAGTGCAACTTGGGGTAGTTGACCAAGAAGCTGAGGCACTCAAGGAGAAGGATCGTGCACGATGCTGCCAGGCAGACCTCGGTGACCGAGGTCCCCATGATGAGCCAGTTGTTGAGGTAGGGGAAGAAAAGGTGAGAATGCGGGCGGCAGTGTTTTGGAGCTGATATTGTGGGAGACCAGCCAAGGTGATGTTGCAATAATCTATTCTTGAGATAACGAAGGAGAGTAGGAGAATAGTCAGAGAAGCAGGAAAAAGGAAGGGATGAACCACACAAATTTGACGGATGTGATAGATGTTTTGGCGAGTAAAAGAAGAGATGTGCTTGGTGAAGGAGAGAGACAAATCGAGAATAACACCAAGGTATCTGAAGGATGAGACTACAGGGGTAGTGGTAGATGAAAGTACCGGGGACAGGAGAGGGGGGAGGGGGAGAGTGAGCCACAAAGTGATCCAGGTAGCAATAGACGTGGAAGGGTTCAGGTGAATGAAGTTTGATAGTATCCAACTGTGGGGGAGGGCCAGACAGGCATTAAAGGGCACAATATCAGGGGCAGAAGAGCTGGTGCGATGGAGAAGAATGATATCATCCGCATAATAGTATGCGGAGATATCAGACTGTTGTAGCAGGAGGGCAAGTGGGGCAACAAAGAATTAAAGAGAAGGGGAGATAAGATGGAACTCTGGGGGACACCACAGGACAGGGGCATGAGAGGTGAAGTGGATTGGCATACATATGTAAATACCAATATCCAAATACACAAAACACTCTCAGTAAACCACTAGTTATTCCAACTTCAAGTCACAAACTAGAATAAGAGTATAAAGTCTTCAATACAAATCTAAACAATGGACTCTCGCCGGACCTCAGGACTTATACACCCCCCATGTGGCGAATTTATCACCATAGGGTTATGGTGGACACTTACATCATAGGTCCTGAGCCTCACCAATTATATAATTATAACACCAAATAACCTCACACAATAAACCATTCACAAACTTTCCCAATATTAGAACTACACAGGGATTCACCAGTCATTCAAATCAGTATACCAAAAATCCCAATCATTCACAATCATTCACATACACAAACCACACATATTATAAAAGAGTGTCCAGTAACGCTCTAGAAAACAGAAAGCAACAGCAGCAAAGTACCCTCTGGGTTAAATCCAAATTCTGTTCATACAAAAGATATAAAAGGGGATATGCTCAGTATCAATGTCCGCAATAGAATGCTGTAAAAGGAAATAAACAAAAGCACATCAGATAAAATTTATAATTCTCCAACGAACAGAGAGTAAGCTGTTACTTATCTGCTACGAGTCAGATATCATCACTCCATGGCTCTAAACGAGCAGCTGCAAAGGTCACCAAACACCGTTCTGTTCAACGAAAGCCTCCGTTTCGCCACCAGGCTTCATCAGGAACCAGATTTAAAGAAATCTCATAACTTGCTAAACTCTTCCACCGCTCAGACACACAAGGTGTCTCCTCAAACAACGGCTGAATTAGCGTCTGATGTCAGTAACTTTAAACAGCCAGTAACCAATCAGTTCGCTCACATCAAACACTATTCAACAATCCACAACTTTATACAACACACGGCCTACAAACTAACATCATTAAATGCAAATACAACTAAAGAGAAGGCAGATAGGAACTACAACGGTCAAGGCAAGCTAGCGCAAAATCATCATTTCAAAAAAATACATATGTAAATACCATTTTAAAACAGGGGCTTTTTAAACAGGGGGGATTGCTTACTACTTTTAAATTCTCTAGAGTGGGGATTGCCAACTCCAGTCCTGGAGGGCCGCAAACCAGTCAGACTTTCAAGATATCCTTAGTGAATATGCATGAGATAAATTAGAATGCAATAGGGCAGTGCATGCAAACATATCTTATGCATATTCATAAGGGACATCCTGAAAACCTAACTGGTTGCGGTCTTCCATTACTGGAGTTGGAGACCCCTGCTCTAGAGGTATAGTGAGGGCAGGGAGAGGGAGTGGTTTGGTCAGGTCTACAGTATAGACATGGATACCCCATTTCACATAGGGAATCCATGTCTACACAAGGCTGTCGAGGCCACAAGGGAGCCACGAGGATCACCGAAGCTCAGTCCCGCTGAACCTTGTGGAGGGTCCTGGCAATGAGAGGAGTGGGAGGGAAGGCGTAGAGAAGGCCGGAAGACCAGCTCAAGAGGAACGCATCCAGGGCTACCTTGCTCGGGTAAGGAACCGGCCCACAGAAGCGGGGAAGCTGCGCATTCACCGAGCTGGCGAACAGGTCATGGATGGGGGTCCCCCACTGATGGAATAAGAGGTCAGCGAACTCCGGGTCCAAGCGCCACTTGTGTGAGTGAAGGATCCTGCTGAGTTTGTCCGTGAGGACATTCTCCTGGCCTGGGAGGTAGACCACTCATAGGGTCATCCCCCGGCGAAACGTGAAGGAGCAGAGGAGACGGGATCCTATTCCCCCTTCCTTGTTTATGTAGAACATGGCTACCTGATTGTCGGTCTGCAAGAGCACTGACTTTCCCCTCAGATAGCCCTTGAAGGCCCTCAGGGCCCAGCGGACCACCCAAAGCTCAAACAGGTTGATCTGCTGCTGAGACTCCTCAGGCCACCACCACCCCTGGGTGCACAATGCGCCACAGTGGGCTCCCCAACCCAGCAGGGAAGCATCCATTGTCAGAATGAGCTTGTGCTGTGGGGTCTGGAAGGGCATTCCCGGAAGACACTTCGGGGGTCCTGCCACCAATCCAGGGAGTTGTGGAGACTGCGGGAGACTCGGATAGAGGCCTGGCTCCATTGTGATCTGAGGCACCACTGTGCTGTCTGCATGTGCATGCGGGCATGGGTGACCACATGGACAGTGGAGGCCATATGTCCTAGGAGGCACAGCATGGCTCATGCTGTAATCCAGGCCCTGTGCTGGACATGGGTCGCCATGGTCCGGAGGTAGTCTGCCCGATCCGCAGGCAGGAAAGCGGTCGCTTGCTCCGTGTCAAGGTGTGTGCTGATGAATTCCAGGGTCTGTACTGGCTCGAAGTGCGACTTGGGGTAGTTGACCAAGAAGCTGAGGCGCTCGAGGAGAAGGATTGTGCACGATGCTGCCAGGCAGGCCTCGGTGACCGAGGTCCCCATGATGAGCCAGTTGTCGAGGTAGGGGAAGACAGGTATGTCCTGCTGCCTGAGGGAGGTGGCGGCCACGGAGAGACACTTCGTAAAAATCTGCGGTGCAGACGCAAGCCCGAAGGGGAGCATTCTGTATTGATAGTGTTCCCCCTGCACCCTGAAACGCAGTTATTGTCTGTGTTAGGAGTAGACTAGGATGTGGGCGTAAGCATCATTGAGGTCCAAGGAGCATAGCCAATTGCCCAGCTGAAGGAAGGGCAGCAGGACGCCAAGTGACAACATTTTGAACTTCTCCCGCACCAGAAACTTGTTTAGGTTCTGAAGGTCGAGGATGGGGCGCAGGCTCCCAGTCTTTTTCAGAACGAGGAAGTAGCGAGAGTAGAAGCCACGGCCTCAAAGGTGCGGCGGTACCTTCTTGACTGCCCGTTGGGCGAGGAGGTTGGAGATCTCCTGCTGTAAGAAAGTCTGGTGCGAAAGGAGCCGAGTAGGTTCCACTGGAGAGAAGGGAGGAGGGCGTCTGTCCAGGCGGAGACAGTATCCATCTCAGACTACCCAGAGGACCCAGATGTCTGACGTGATTGACACCCACTGCGGAGCGAACAGGGACAGGCATCCCCCCACCGGCGGAAGTGCTGCTGAGGAGCGAGAGACTATGCCGTCAGGGTCAAAACCTTGAGCAGGTTGAGGTGATCCCGGTGGTTGGGCCTTGGGCCCTTTAGGCTTGTGCTGGCCATGTGCTCTCCCCTTCAACTGCGTGCTGGGAGCCGGCGCAGGAATGGGTGGGAAGGGCGGATAACTCCTGTAGGGGAGCCCCTTTCTTTGGAAGAATGGCTTTTTGATTTGCTGCTTCTTCTGAGGGAGGGAGGAGATCTTACGCGAGAGACGGATCCGAGTCACGAACTCTGTTTCTATCTCAGTTGCCTTATCCTCCATAAGCTTCCCAAACAGTTGCTCACCGAGGCAGGGGACGTCCAGGAGCTTCTCCTGGACCCACTGCTCCAGGTCCGAGGAGTGGAGCCATGCCTGGCATTGGGCCCTAATGCCGGCTGCTGCCACTCGGGCTGAGGACTTGAACCTGTTATAAGCAGCGCGGGAGAGGTACTTCGAGCACTCCGCAATGGATTTTAGGAGGGTTTGGAACCGGAGAAGGGGTTAGTTTGGTGAGGTCACGTAGGAACATGCCCATATATAATTGGTATACCTGGATGCGGCATGTGAGTATGGACTCCTGGTAAGCTTTGCGCCCTAGGGCGTCAAGGGCTCTCGACTCCCTGCCCGGGGGGACCGAAGAGTATGACTTCGGGCTTTTTTGTTTCCGCATCGCTGACTCTACTAACATGGAGGTGTGTGGAAGCTGGGTTTTCCGGAATTCCGTGCCACATTGGACCCTGTACATGGCGTCAAGGCGCTCGCTCACAATGGGGACCAAAGCAGGTTTCTCCTACTTGCAGAGGAGCAGTCTGGACAGAATGGGCAGAATTGGAACAGTAAGAGACTCCCGAGGCTGGGACTCATACTGTAGAATGTCGAGATCCTCAGCTTGTAGCTCCTTCTCAGCCTGAGAGCCCATGCCATGTCCTGTACGAACACTAGGAATGAAGTGTCCTCGGGCTGTGAACACCTCAGAGAGGTGGGTGGGGATGGGTCCAAAAGAAAGTCCCTGTGGGCACAGATCTCCGGGGAAGTATCCCCGTTTGATTCCCAGCCCGAGAGTCCGACTCGGGCTGGTCACCCTGTCCAGAGGCCGACGCCCGCTTGGAACCGGAGGCCTTGGAGTATCTCACTTCCGAGGACCGGGAAGGTGAGCGAGACTGACACCGAGGACCCTCACAAGGCCCATGGCTCTCGGGGGTTTTTAAGGCAGGTTTTGGTGTACCTCTCAAGGGAACCTCAGTCTCAAGGCGTGGGCCAGCCATGCTGGACATGAGCACCTGCTGGGTAGCTAAGAAGGCAGAAATGCTGCACTCTAGTGCCAACATTCGGGACTCCCACGTGGACGTGGATCCCTGCAATGCTGATGCCGGTGTTACCGGATCTGGCGTGGAGGAGGAGAGGGGGTCCTCACCGGGACGACTCTCAGGAGACTGGGCACCTTCGCCAGAGGCCTCAGTATCTGTACGAGGTACCTTTCAAGGCCGCTCCTTGTCCGACTCTCGGGAACGCTGGGGAGGGCTGAGCGACCAAGTGCGGGAGCGCTCACGCTTGTCTGGAGCACCTGACAGCAACTTCGAGGACTTCTTCTTCTTGCGCTTCTCCACCTCAGGGGACCCCTGGTTGGAGTGCTGCCAAGAGCGCGGGGCTGAAGTAGGGGATCCCACTAACAGAGGGATGACAGAGGGTGCCACCGGGGATTCCGGGGCTACCTTCCTGAAAATGTCATCGGACTTCTGCTTACGACTTAACAGGGTTTGGAGGACATTTTCTTGTAAGGAGAGCAACGCTCCGGGTCATGGTCAGCCCTAAGAAACCGAAGACAGCAGTTGTGGGTGTCCGTGAGCTACATGTTTTTGGAGCATCTGTCACATTTCTTAAAACTGGTGGCCATTGAGGTAAAAAGGGCCCTCACAAGGGCAAAGACTTTTGCAGCCAGCGATTGGCAAAAAAAGGATGCGAAGCCCACAAACAGAAACATTTCTTTTTTTAAAAGGATGTCCCCTTGCTTAGGGGAAAAAAGAGCAGGGAAAGACGGGTTGAGGACTGGTGCTACTGGAAAACACAGGCCATAAGGCCAAAAAACTAAACACTTTTTCCGAGGGACGAGGACGTGCGTCCGAAGGGCTCCGCGGAAAAAGGGAAACTGAGCAAGATGGCACCTTTGGGCGGGAAGAGGATCACGCATGCATGGCAGCAATCCCAAAGGTTTTCTTTGAAAGCTGGGGAATTGCTCTGTCAGTGCCGACGTCACCATAAGTGAGGACTGACTTCCTGCCTATTCCTGGAGAATTAAAGTGTTCTCCAGAAACTGAAACCTTTATTATATCCGGGTCCTCTAGAAACAAATTCCGCAGCTTAATTTTGTGTTAACTAAAAAGAAAAAAACGTTCCTACATTTGTTTTAAATATGCTACCAGTTTGTTTTATAATGCCTCCTTGTGCTAATACTATTTGAAGGGGTAAAGAACAGTTCCCTATTAATTTATTCCACACTACTGCAGTAGTGCTCCATCCTATGTGTCATTTTTGTTACCCGTCTCTATACCTTTTCTAGTTCTATTTCTTGTTTGGTATAGGGTGACAAGAACTGCATACAGTATTTCAGATGTGGCTGCATTATGAATTTACTGTATTCAGAGATATTCAAATGATATTGAGTTTTGTTTTCTATTTCTTTCTGAATAATTTCAAAACTCTATTTGCTTCTTCGACCATTGCTGTTGCACACTGGCTTGAAGACTTCTGCAAAAATGTCCTTAGGGATTACTGCCTTCATTTTGAGAGCTTCTGGAGCAGAGGGATTCACCATTAAGACCCCCAGGGAGCCCCTTGGTAAGACAGGGGCGGGTGGGTTCCGGGAGGGTTTTGGTTAGGACCTTGTGGAAGGGTGTCATCAGGGACCTTGTGGGAGGCCTTTCTTCTTCAGTTGCATTCTTGATGGGAGCCAATCAGTAGGAGGGGGCATTGATGGTTGGGGGTTATGTCGAGAAACGAGCTTGGGGAATTGTTTGGTGGGGACAGGGATTGGGATTCTGAGGTGAATGAGGAGCTGACATGGCATGCCAGATTTTTCTTTCTATGGGTGTTAAGTGCAGCCACATTGCCCGTTGTGACAGCGGGCAGCAACATCCTCCAGGCAGCTCTCACAGGCCTCCACACCCACTCCCCAGCCCACCGAAAAGGGAAGCATGCAGTTAGCGCATGAATTAGCATGCTCTGTCATACCTGCATGCAACAATTACCATGGGAATGCACTAATTCACACACCCCTTAGTTTCCTCTCTTTTAACCAATTACCAGTCCACAATAGGACAGTGTTTCCAGTCTTATGATTATTTAATTTCTTCATGTGAGGATCCTTATGTCTTGTGCTGACATTCCTCAGCATCAGAGGCAGGAGAACAAATATCAGAACCATGAGACTACTGAAAAATCAAATACTTCAAATTATATCTTTGGAAAAGCTCTAAAGAACAATGACTGGAGCAAGAGAGAGAAGTCCTAACAAGGTACTGGTCTTTCAAGAACAATGGCTGATTTAAGTGTTTTCAGACTCCTGGACTAACTGACTCATGTACTGCCATGTCTAGTCCCATCATGGTTCGTCCCTATAAAGCTATGTTTATCAGTATGACCTGTAATTCAGTTCTTAACGAGATGAAATTCCTTGTGCTGTGATATGATCATTGAATGTACTATTATTACAATGAATTACCTTCAAGGTCCCTTGATAAAATGCTGCCAGTTGTATCAAAGCAGTTGCATTTGAATAGCCATTGCCTAATGGTACTCTCTCGGTTAACCCTTGGAGAGTGAATACATTGGATCCTTTGGCTGAGGAAAGTCTGGCTATGACATATTCACCAAGGCCTTTAAAGGAGTAGGCATGCCCACTAAAGGTGCAAAAATGTAAACTTCCATAAACTTGTCCTGAAGAAATGAAAACAATTAAAAGAGATTTTGTGTCATATTAAAAGATACTTGAAGAATATATATAAGGAATCAAGTTAGAAAAGGCATCAACAATTTCCTATGCCAAAAAGCATAGAGCTGAACACTGTGGGGACAATATTCAAAGACACTTACCCAGGTAGCAGCACCTCCTAACCAGATAAGCACCAGTGAGAGCAGTATATTCAGCAGCACTATCGATGCTATCCGGCCAGTGGGTGAAGGTGAATCATTTTCAGTACCTCTATCCAAATAGCACTCTGCATAACTTATGACAGAAAAACAGTCCTAAGTGTCTGCAGCTTGGCTAACCACTAAGTAGCTGAATATCACCATTAACCAGATATTGACCCAACCGGCCCACTGAAACCAAATATTCAATACCAGCCTGTATCCGGTTACTGATGCTGTATATCCAGAATATAAGTAACCACAGCGGCCAATATTTTGAAAGAATTTCTAACTGCAAAATCTAGAATGCCTGTTGCTGTCTTTTGCTAAGAATATTAATTGTGCCGAAACAGTGCAGGAAAGCATTTATGAAGATTTGATTGACCAGCCTTTGAACCTGGAGGGCAGTTTACAAAGAAAATGTTCTACATAAAATCAAAGTTCTCTTAAACAGAACAAAGTCAAATTAAAATGTAAAGCAGACAAAGGTTCTCTGATACCTCTGCTCAGATCAAAAGCAAGTTGAGAAAGCTATGACTCTAAAGGAATATATAAGCAGACTTTGCCTTTGAAAATTGCATTAGGAAAGGGTATCCTCAGCGATCTGTACCTGCTTTTTCTCTGCTTATTTTTCCAGCCAAAACAACATGCAAAACTACATGCATTGTTGACTTATTCCCCTACCCCCCGCCCCAGGAATACAACTATCATTTGACTTCATAGTGCCGCTATTTAGGGGTATGTTTACTTCGCCAGGCTAACAGTTCACCTGGGCCTATCTGCAGCTAGGTCCCATTAAATAATATTGTATTCTAGTTACAGGTAGCCCGGAATAACCATTAGCCCAGTTTAGTAAATACCTCATTAAATAAAATGTGAGTAGAAGTTGGAATATTATGGAATGTTCTTTTACCCTCATATACATGCATACCAGCCACAAATAAAACAACAACAAAGAAACGAGACCATGCACCATGGTATACCAAAGACCTCCGAGACTCACTCAAGTGCCTGCGCAGGCTAGAGAGAAGATGGCGTCGGTCTCACTCTATGGTTGCACAAGATACTTACATCGCTCACCTAAGAGTACACCGCGATGAATTAACAAAAAAGCGGAAACAATATCATTCCGACATCTTGAAGCGGTCACTAAACAAGCCCCACGACCTCTTCAATATAGTGAAATCTCTCATTAGAGAACCTCCTGCAGACCAGTCACAGATGCCACACCCCCAGGCATACTCCAACTATTTACAGTCAAAAATGGTCCAGACTACTACATCTGCAACCAACTACCTTCAACCTGAAGTGACCCAGGATGGTACAACCTCGAACTCCGTGGAAAACAGCTCTCAGCATACCTTGCCCCAACCATCACCACTATACAAATTTGAAAAAATATCACGCAGAGAGATTGAAGACACAATCGCTGCAATCAACCCTACTACCGCACCCAATGACCCATGCCCTGCTTTATGGATAAAGGAGTTACGATGTGACTTAAGCCAATATCTGAGCGAATTAATAAACCAATCTCTTACAACCGAATCGTTTCCACAAAGTCTGAAACAAACATCCATCAGACCACTGCTAAAAAATAACAAGCTGGACCCATCGAAAGTGGAATCATACAGACCAATTTCAAGTATCCCCATGCTTGCCAAAGTAATCGAAAAGTTAGTACAGCGCCAAATCCAACAGCATATTGATACTGAAGCCCCATTGGATCCTTCCCAGCATGGGTTCAGAGAAGCACATGGGGTTGAAACCCTCCTCACCAACCTATTTGACCATCTAGTCTCTGGAACCGACAAAATTCATCAAGGATTCGCCCTCATATTCCTCGACATCGCTGCGGCTTTCGACTCGGTGAGTCACAAGATACTCATACAACGCCTCAGCGAGAAAGGAATTCAGGGAACAGCCCTAAAGTGGTGCAAGTCATACCTGACTAATAGATGGCAACATGTAAGGTCAGGCTCCACAACCTCCGAACCATTTTTACAAAACCAGGGTGTACCACAGGGCTCGTCACTATCTGCATTGATGTTTAACATCTACATGCAGCCCATATGTGCCCTAGCACGTTCATTCAAGGTCAACTGTTTAGCCTACGCAGATGACATCCTCCTATACATCCCATTCAGGACTAACCAACCGGACCTCTCCCCTCTAACAAGATGTTTTGAGGCAGTAGCAGAATGGTTCAGCACACAAAACATGAGAATCAACTACAGTAAAACAGATGTCCTTTTCATCTCAAGGAACCAGGACTTCACCCCTCCACTCTCTTTAAAAATCGGCAACACAGAACTGAAAACCAAATCCACAATCCGCTACCTCGGCGTTACACTGGATCAACACCTGGATCTGAAAACTCACAGTAAAAACACAGTAAAAACAGTATACATGAAAATAAAGACCTTAAAACATCTCCGACCGCTACTCGACTTCAGCGACTACCGATCGATCTATCAGGCATTAATATTACCTCATTCCGACTATGCCAACGTAATTCTACACGGTCTCCCTCAAGCAACGCTAGCTCCCCTCCAGCTTGCAATGAACACTGCTGCAAGAGTACTAACAGGGGCTTCACGGAGAGAGCACATAACGCCAGTACTGATGAACCTCCATTGGTTACCTGTTCAAGCAAGAACCCTCCACAAAGTTCTAACCTTAACTTTCAAAGCCTCAAACACTCTGACCCCCACAGCCCTCAGCAAGATGATACATAAAGTACCACAGAACAGAAATAGAAGATCCATGATGCAAAACACCCTAGAGGTCCCAAAAGTAATAACAAAATGCACGAGAACAACAACAAATAGGGCCTTTACGATTTACGCTCCCAGAGCATGGAATGCTCTCCCTACCTATATTCGGAACATCACTTACCTAACCCACTTCAGGAAGGCAATAAAGCAGCACCTGTTCACTACATACTACCCTGAATCTAGCCTTAGTAACCATACATATGGCCCCCCAGACAATCTCTCATTACAAGTAAACAATCAGACTCAGCATGAAAAAGGATAATCAACTGATCGCTCAGAATGTACCCCAGTGTAAATAAAATGTAGATATGTTCTGCCTGAAATCAGGTACCAGTGTGATACAATGTATAGAATTAAGAATGTACATAGTTTCCCCCAGTTACTTCCAAGTTGATCTCCCTGTTTATTGTAAATACAACTCAAAGTTCCTTGTGTTGTATAGTTGATGTTAAATGTAAACCGCTCTGATCTAAAATAGAGCGGTATAGAACTGTTAAATAAATAAATAAATATATGATGGGTAATTTTCAAACTGCCCTTTTACCTGGGTAATTATCTATTAGCAAGGATAAATTATTTGAAAATTGCCCATATCTAGACATGTTAGTAAAACAAACTGATTTTTTCCGTTTTTCATCTTTCTCCTCCATCAAGACTTGTTCTCTCACAACTTGTCACGTTTCCACTGTTCCAGAGGTGGCCTGAAGATTGATGTGGGCCATATGCAGAGACTCATTGAGGAGCCTCATTTCCATAAATATTTACATCATCATTGGGCCTCATTTCCATAAATTGAATTGACTTTATTTTAAAATATATATATGCCACCCATCTAAAATCATAAGTAGCTTCCAAACATAAATATACAATTTATTAAAACATGTTACAATAAAATAAACATAACAATCATTAATCAAATTTAACTTAAAACTACTTTTACAGACCCACAAAAAGATAAACCATTATAAATATCTGCATGGCATACTTATATTAATGAGGAGGGAAGATATAAAATGAGAAAAACTAATCCTGGCAGCCGTGAATTCAAGATCATAGTGCTCAGGTTATTGGACCGTGCTAGAACTGAGAAAACCAGAAATCAGCAGCAGTGAAGCTATCAGGCTATGAAACTGAGATGGTCCCTTAAAATGTGAGATTTTCTTGAATCTGAACTGACAAAAGATTTTAAGTTTCAGACTGTCAGCATCAAGAACGCAAAACTGCAAATCTCAAAGGCGATCCATATTTGACTATCCCCCAACCAACACTCTACAATTGACTACACACCGTTTCCGGTGATGTCATTTCTGTGGGGATGTGAGGGGAATGAGTGGGGCATAACCCCAGAATTGAGTGCAGATTGGCTGATGTCATCCTTAGGGGACAGTTGTGGGCATGTTAGGGGTAGGGTGTGGCCATGTCAGGGGGCATGGCTGGGAGGAGCTATCCTCCATTCATTTCTATGGGAGGGGAGGAGTAAGGGCGGGGCCATGGGTTGGATATAACCCAGAAGTGAACGCTGATTGGCTGATGTCATCCTTATCTCACCTGTCAATCAGTTTGATGAGTAGTGTACCTATTGTACTACTTATGTTGTTATGCTGGACACAGGAGAAATAGGGAGAAGGAGAAGAGATGCTGGACATAAGGGACTTATAGGGAGATAGATATGAGAATGGGTTTGGGAGATGGAGAAGAAATGATGCTGGATATAGGGGAGGTGGGAATAGGAAGATGGAGGGGGATACTGGACATTAGGAGGGGTGAGAGGGAGAGGAGAAGCTGGACATGGGGAATACAAAGATGGAGGGGAGATTCTGCACACAGGGGAGAGGGTATAGAGATGCAGTTGGGAAAAATGGACAACAGGATAAAGGGAAATGGAGATGCTAGACATGGGAAGAACTAGGGTAAAGGGTGGGAATGCTGAACATGGGGAGATGTTTTGGATACGGTGGAGGATATGGTGTAAAAGAGAGGAAGACATGCAGGATGGGAGAGAGAGAGAGGGGGCAGATATTGTATGGGGAGATGGAAAAAGAGAAAGAGATCAGGAATAGGAAGGTTGTGGTCAGGGTCGGCTGAAGGCAATCTGCTGCCTGAAGTGAGGGATGAGATGGTGCCCCCCTCACCCTCCTGCCCCCCACCTCCCTGCCACCCCCCGCCCCCCACCCCCACCAAAGCAGCTTTCTCAAAACTCCAGTCAAGGACTGAACCAAACCAAAAAGCCGATTATATAATGTGGAGGAAATGCAAGATGTGGGCCCACAAAGGTTCAAGTGTTCCCAGCACTGCCAGGGGAGATTGTTTGTGCAATCCATACAATCTGACTTATGTTCCCCTCTCCATCCTCACTCCCCCAGCTTCTTTTTTTCTCCCCCCAGCCCCAGCCCCAGCCCCATTCCCACCCCACCCCCTTCTAGTGCCCCCACCATTATCAGCTCCCTTCTAGTTCTAGCCCCTCCCAACATTCACTCTTTCCAGTTCTATTCTCCCCTTCCCCTAGCATCAGCCCATTTTCAGTCCTTGCCCCCCAGTATCAGCCCCCTCCAATCCCAGTCCCTCCAGCATTGTCTTCCTTTCAATCACAGTCTCCCCAACCCCCAACATTAGCCCATTTCCTGTTCTAGCCCCAGTAGTAGTCCTCTTCCAGTGCCAACAGCTCCCCCTCCTCTCTCACACACACACACACACACACACACACACACACACACACACGCACACACACACGACCCCTACACCACCAGGGGTTCCACATGCCACTGACTGGTTTAAGAGGGAGCTGGTGAAGCTTGAAGCCTGCCACCTCGGCTCAACTCTGCACAGCCATGGGAGTAAAGGTCCTCCGGAGCATTTTCCTTTTTCTCCCATGGCTGTGCTAGGTTGCATCTGCCAGTGCTGCTCAGTATATAGAGGTTAAACAGGGGCATGTCCTGTCAACTAAGCCAGAAGCAGGATGGTCAGAAACTGAGAAATCAATGGCCATCCCTTAAATTTATCCATGATGAAATATTGAAGACATGACAAAGGCCAAAACTGTTGATAATTTCAGTCATCCACCATCTTGAGTCCTTAGAACAATGTATGTTATGAGGTTAGGTTTTATCATCAAAGGAGGACCCATAAACATCCCTCCTTCCTCTCTTCCCTTTTCTTTCTTCTTCCTCTCTAAATGCAAGGGTGAAGGAAATAGCTAATTGCACAATTGCACACATTCCTGACCACCATTCTCAACACCTTACCTCCACAGTACCACCAGACATCCGCTCTAGCCACCTGCATCCTGGAGTAGTTCCCTTGGCCATCTCCAGCCTGTGAAATGTTCAAGGTCATGGTACATGAGGACAGCACTCCCACAGCCGTGGTGAAATTTGCCCACTACCTGCTGAGACAGGCAGAGTGATTTCCTCCTGTTGCAAAGAATCTTGGTGGAATGCCTATGTCCTTTTCTTTCAGTGCTGGAAACGTCCTTGCCAAGGCCTTACAGTTCTCCTGGCCCCAGGCCATCTCACTCTGGAACAGGGCTAACATACAGTACATCCCATCTGGGTCTGATCTCCAGTTGAGTCGAAATGGTACTACCTGTGCAAGAGGTCTCCCTGAGACACATGCATAGCAATTGCTTTTGTTAAAACTTTTCACAGTATATTTGACCCACTCCATCCAGGCATTTAGTTCTTGGTATCCTGTTTCCACCTCAAAGGTCTGCTGTAAATCCTTAACTTCCATTATTTTTATTACCTTGGGGTCATTGGGAGGCTTCCACTGTTCTATCTTTGGAAAGCTCAGGAGTGGGGGAAGAAGGGGAGGGGGTTAACTTACTACTATCCTAAACCTTCCGTGGGGGTCCGTTCCTGAGACCCAAGCCCCCAAGCCATAGGTTCTATGCACCGCAGTGTCTGCTCTCAGGACTGTGAGAGTTACAGGGTTGCATTGCAAGTGCTGACAGTGATTACTTACGGGATCTTTACGGAACACTATTTGTGTCTTAAGAGGTTGTCCCTTCTCACCTGTTGGGGTCCAACCCCCCCCCCCCCTCCCATGGACCACCATACCCGGAGCAGGAAGATGCCATACTTAATCGCCTTTTCCCCTCGGGACATAGATATTTTATTTCATGACTTAATTCCCTTTGTCTCTTCAAGTTCCCACAGGGGAATATTTGGCAAGGATCCAATCATATGATCTGGGGTGTATTTCCCTCAGTAATATTAACCCACATTCTTACTGGGTACCCCCACCTCCTCTCCATTGGTCATCATGTTGCAAATCTCTATCTGTGAACAGGGGGGGTTCTTCGGGGGGGGGGGGGGGGGGTAAGGACCCTAAATTTCACAAAGACCTCTGGAGAATTTATCAGGGCTATAAATATTACCAGGAGGCATTTCCCCTGTGCCTTCACTTGCCCCATTCTGGCTCTTCCTTTTCCTCCCACACAATAATGATTTCTTGAAAATACAAATTATAATAATTCCTAATATACAACCTGTTACTAGGATTCCTATCTCAATGACAGTTATCTCCTCTCCCAATGACATAGTATCATGCTCAAAAGCATATAAAAGAAATATATCACATTTATGCTTAACATGCACAATCTGGCTAAAAGCAATATCTCTAATACAGTCCACTCTTCTTCAACAGTCATGTCTCATGCTGCAAAACAATCTGTTTCACTGACTCCTTAAGGCCCAGGACCAGTCTCCTTCTGCTGGAAAAAGTTATTGTCTTTTTAGTCTTACAATAAGGGAGCCCCCAGTCGGCTGTACCCTCCGGGTTTCTGGGATCTGAGTTGGAGCTGGGACAGGTCCCTTGACTCGGGTGTGGTGGGTCCAACCCCGCTCAGCTGTTCGTACTGCTGTTTCTGTGGTGAGCAGGACTTGGTATGGCCCCTTCCAATCAGGCTGTAGCTTTGTTTCTTTCCATGACTTATTCAGGACCCACTCCCCGGGCCGGATCGAATGAGCAGCAAACTCAAGGGGCGCAGTCTGGGCAAGAAGCCCTCGTTTACTGAGGATAGACAAGTAACAGGACAGTGCCAGCACATATTTTCGGATAAATATATCTTTGGTCTCAATTGCAGAGATCTCCCTATGCCTTCCAAAATAAGGGAGCCCGAACAGCATTTCGTATGGAGAAAGCCCCACTTCTTTCCTGGGTGCTGTCCTAATACAAAATAATGCAAGGGGCAGACATTTAGTC
The DNA here is from genome assembly GCA_033557465.1 of Ichthyophis bannanicus. Lineage (NCBI taxonomy): Eukaryota > Metazoa > Chordata > Amphibia > Gymnophiona > Ichthyophiidae > Ichthyophis > Ichthyophis bannanicus. The sequence continues at coordinate 1,775,367,926 of CM066031.1, forward strand.
CAGGGCAATTTGGTCTCTAACATCAGTTTGGTCAGCTGCTTTTTCAAGGTCTGATTCATACGCTCCACCCTTCCCGAGGAGGGAGGGTGCCATGGGGTATGTAAATCCCAGGTTGTACCTAATTGCTTCATTACCCCTTGTAACACCTGTGAGGCGAAGTGACTCCCCTGATCAGAATCCACCTTTTCTATGATTCAGTATCGGAGAATCATTTGTTCCAGTAATACTTTAGACACTTCCCCTGCTGTGGCTGCGGCAGTGGCCATGGGGTATGCCTCCACCCAGCCTGTTAAATGATATACAATTACCAGAATGTATTTGAGCCTCCTCGACCCTTGGGAGCTCTGTAAAATCGTCCTGCACATTCTGAAAAGGTCTTAAGCTAGGTTTTATTTTTTTGTCCTCCTAGGACTTGTTTTCTCAACACTTTCTTATTAATATTTTACACACCTTACACCCCTCACACACTTGTTTGGCCATAGTATAAATTCCCACACATCGGTATTTTCACAAAATCAAATCACACATAGGCTGCACTACCCAGTGACTGCTTTGATACAAAATGCTCATCATTTCTCTGGCAATTTGTTTATTCACTATCCCCCTCCCATCCGGCAACAGTCACCTTCCTCCCTAAGTTTTTATTGCTCCCAATTCCCCTAGGGCTTGTTCTTCTTTCCCTGAGAACTTTAGGATTAGCACTTTGAGAGGAACGGAGGGCGTTAATGTGTGCATTGTAATGGGCTTTGAGCTTAAAGCAGCCTCTTTTGCTGCTTCATCTACTAGCAGATTTCCCGGTGCTTCCAGAGTTGCTGCTCTCTGATGTCTCTGTACATGCACTACTGCAATTTCATCTGGCAGTATTAAGTTTTTCTAAAACTTGTTTTACTAACTCATGTACCAATTCCTTCCCCCTGCTGTGGCTGCTGATACTATCTCCTCCTTGGTCCCGAAGACCAATAGGTCATCCACATATTGTAAGAGACCCACCTCTTCTGGCACTTCAAAGGCCTTTAAAACTTGTTCTAATACCTGGTCAACCAAATTTGGGGACTCGGGATATCCCTGGGGAAGTGCCATCCACCTATATTGCTGTTTCCTCCCTGTGTATGGGTTCTCCCACTCAAAAGCAAATAAATCCCTGCTTTCTACCGCTAGGGGGCAGGCTTCAACCCCACCATACTGAACCACTTGTGTTCATGTGGAATTTTGCTCAGCAGTGTATAAGAGTTCAGGACCACAGGGTGTCGGGTCTGAACAATCTTATTCAAGCTCCTTAAATCCTGCACCAGCCGGTATGTTCCATCCAGCTTCCTTACGGGCAGGATAGGGGTGTTGTAGGGAGACATGCAGGGCTCTAGTAACCCATCTCTTACTAGGCCCTGTATTACAGGGGTCAGTCCCTTCAGTCCTTCTGAAAGGGATCGGGTACTGCCTTTGCCTTACTACTTCCCCTTCCTTTTTCAATGTTATTTTCAACGGGGGTATCTGTAGCCCCCCTCTATTTCCCTCCCGCACAATTGTGGGTCAATTTCCTTTTCCCTTTCCTCAGTCAGGACTCCTATAACAGGCATTATTTGATGGTCGGCTATCTCCAATCTTAATCCTAGTTTCACTATGAGGTTCCTTCCCAGAAGGTTACTGCCAATTCCAGGTATAAATAACAGGTCTTCCCGGACCTGTTCTTGGTCATTTTCTCGATGACGGGGACAGCAAAGTCCTCCCCCTTCACCCCCGAGACCACCAACTGGTCTTTAGTCAGTGTTGCTCCTTGGGGTTGAAAATTTAATGAAGATCTTGCCGCCCCCGTATCTATAAGAAACACCACTCCCTCCCCCTCACTGGTGAAGAGACTGCTCAATAGTGACATTAACTCCCCCCAAATATAAATGTTAGGACCCAAGAACTGGTCCATCTGTTCAGCTAAAGCTAGGGACTTCATTTCTTCCTTAAAATCCCTAACTTCCAGACTGGTCAGGGGAGAATTTACATAACCCACATTGTTCTGACCCACGGGCACCTCCCCTAAGGGGTACATGAGTGTTTTTTCTAGTATACTTTCAGACAGATCCACTAACCATCCCTCTTTGCTTCTTCATTCTTCCTTATCTCGATCCTTCTATTGATACGGCGGGAGCTGGTCCTGGTCCCTAGTGGCTTACCTCCCTCTTTTCTGGATAAGTTTTTTCTTTCATTTCTCACCTGAACTTCCTTAGTTTCCTACCTTTCTTCTTCAAGATCTTCAGAGCCGGACCAAGGGTCCGATTCTGTTTGGATACTTTCCTCGTCCTTCAGTCCAGAACCTATCCCATCTGCCCCAGAGAGGAGTGAAGAATCACTCTGATCCTCCTTTGCCCTTGCTTCTTGCCCTCCAAGCTCGTTGGAAGGCGAGTCTGGCAACACTAAGAGACTGGGGAGGTTGAGGACTGGAGGGGCAGTGAGATATGGAGGGGGTAAGTACTAGCGGGTCCCATGACTTACTCCAATTCTTAATTTTCCCCTTACTACTTCTAGGCCTAGTTCTCAAGGGGAACATGTGCTCTGAACCCTCCCCACACCAACATTCTGCATGCTGGACTTCCTCATTCCCCACCCCTGGTTTACTTCTTACATATACATTTAAAACTTGACAGATCCAGTCCCCCTCTGCCCCATACTTGGGCCAAAATACAGCAGGACGGCAGATACTCTCTTGGGTCCAGATTAAACAACAATATGCAATCATCTTCTGTCTATCCTTATCCATGGTTAACTTATTCTCTTTCCAATGCTTCAACATCCTACCTAGGGGACTAGTGGAGGAAATATCAGCTAGCTTCATTTTCCTAGCTCCCTCTCCCTGCCCCTTTCTAAGACTTAGGCTTCCCCAATTCTATCTTATTTATTATCCCACTGAGACTTATAGCACTTGCTCTGCCTCTTTGCTTCATCTGTCTCTGGCTGTCCCCCTCGCGGGAGTACAGAACCGCGGATCAGAACTCCACACTCACTTTGTACGCAATTGTATGTCTCACTAACACACAGGCAGTCTCAGTACCCGATAGAATGGCCCAACCACCAAGGTAATTACAAAAGTCCCACTTTTTCTTACCTTGGTCCGTGCATGGAATTGCTTGGTTGCTGTAGTAATGCCTGCGTTTAATTTTCCCACTTTTCCCACTCTGGTTCACAACACCTCTGTTCTTTGTTCAGCTCCAGGATCTTTACCAGCTAGCAGGGGAGTCTATCAGCAGGGAGGGAGGCGAGACTGTTGAACTCAACAGGACATGTCTTCCTGTCCCCACCCAGCAGAAGTCCCCCTACTGTGGTGGGATCCCGGACGAGCCCCCAAGCTGTTGTAAATACCTTTAGCTTTACCTGTGGCCAATTTCCCTATGGCCAATATGACCAATGAGACTCAGAGAGGAATATTGTGAAGCAGATTTATTGCACAATATGTTGTCTAGACAGCGGGTACCTTCATAGCCACATGTATAACAGCATTAAGCGTAAGCACACCCCTTTCTGGGGTTCCTTGCTTTTATTCCTTTTCTTTGAACATACCCCTTTCCTGTTTCTTTCCCTGGCATACCCCTTATATGGGTTATCTTGCTCTTCTTTAGAACTGCTAGCGGGGGCAGCCAAGGAAATTTTAGAACTTCTTACAATGCAGCTTCTTTAATTTTACAGATTTATATATATGTATATACCCTGCAAGTAGTCTGACTATATATGTAACCTAAAAAGAACTAAAATGATTCATGTAAAACGTTTATATGCTATATATACACATCACCAATTCAACCCAAGATTACTAGTCACTGATAGCTTCTATTATTAACACAAATTACAGTACAAGACTGAAAATAGAAGTTAAAGCAAATTAGAACAGTGATTTACTGTGAATGTTTACCACAAAATCTTAGAAAAGCATATTTAAAACCAGGCGCTAATAGAAAAGATGTCGCTTCACTATCTAAGAATGATTTAGCTACCAAGTGAACTATTGTTTTTTTTTTTTACTGGCAGCAGACAGAACACATTAAAGAAATCCCATCTTAGATAAGAAAAAAAACTAAGCAGCCTAACTTCATTTTTCTATGAGTTACATTAGCTTCCAATTAAAAAAAAATGTTTTAAGTTAGAGAAAGCTGGACAAACATTAAGTACTCTCATATGCAAATCTGCATTTATTAGTGTGCTTGTGCTTAACTTTCATTCCTCTATATTTTTCTACCTTATAATTTCAAGCTATTCCTATGCACTATTTAGCTTTGCAAGCTTGCTTATTTCAGGGGTGTTAAGATCAGTATGGTAAAGGTTGTCAGTTGTAAGAGAAAGAAAGATATATTTAAAGATATATATCTTGTCAGTTTTAAGAGAAAAGATATATGTTAAAGGTTGAAAGAGAGAAACTAGGGAAGTGGTCAGACAACCTCAGTTGTGAAACTTTCACTATCTCTCAGTTGCACAGGAGCTATGTGCTTCTTAATCTATTTGTAGAAAAGAGGTAGAAAGAAGGAGGGGGGAGGGGCTACTGAGAGAGAAATGAAGGAAGCAATTTATACAGGCTTTTCTTATGCTTGATTAATTTCTTTGTAAAAACAACAGTTTCATTTTTGGAACAGCTATTTTTTTTTTAGTGGCTTTGAAAAAAAACAATGCAGAGAAACAAGTCTGGGCATGCTCCTAGTCATTGCAAGAAAGGAAATGACATGGCAAAATGTGATTGGCTTGCCAATCCAGAGAAACAAGAGGCATATTGGGCATGCTCCTGGTGAGTATAGGAAATGATGTGCAACATGTGATTGGCAGAAACAAGAAACTGGTCTGAGCGTGCTCCCGGTGATGATAGAAAATAACATTGTGTAAAGCTGTGCTGCCTGTGTGGGAAAAACTTTAACATTGAGATTCAAAAATAAAAAATGTCTCTTTTTGGAAAACCAAGTAGGATTTCCAGCAGGGTTCATAACATCAATTGCTTTCTTAAAGATCATTTTTTACAGAACTTCGTGTTTTTTTGAAGAATGATCTATAATCTCTGTCACAGATTAAAATTTCCACTAGCTCTACATGGCTATCTCTCACAGATCTAAGCAAAATATTGAGCAGTTGCCCTGGATTTCTACTGGTATTAGTATCTCTGATGAGATCAAACAAATAGAAAATCCATTTGAACAACAGGAGAGTGTTGCAGATTCTGGACATGAACTGGCAGAGACTGAGATTTACAAAAATGTATTCTCAAGAACTTTGTAATTCAGACACTGAAACTGACCTGCCGGATGACAGCTCAATGCATCCAATGGGCATAGAATTATATTACACTGCGGCAGATGCAGAAGCAACCTACTTTCTAGAAGAACTAGGATCCACAGAGGTAAGAGAGAGGTCTTTTTATTTTTCTTGCAGGAGTTTTTATGAGGCTTGTGTTGACCATGTATTTTAAAAAGTATTATAAAGAAGAGGTAGTTCATTTCACATTGACAATGTTTTTTTTTGTAGGGAAGTGATGGATCTTCACTCCTACAAGAGCCAGAGAACATAACTAGCAATTAATCAACCCTTCTTGTGCTTTGTCCATATCAAAGGGAGCTTTTGGAGACAAAGTTAATCAAAAAGGACAACAGAAAATCAAGACTTGGAGGTGTATGTGAAATAGGACTTTCCAAATCCTCACCAGCACACAGTCTTTACCAAATAAACACATTTAAATTGGTTATTCAGGCAACAGTATACTGTATTATCAAGAAATGCTTGTGTGAGGTGATGGAAAAAGAAGACTGGGAAGCCTGTGCAACAAATGAGCCAGGGCAAAGACATCATAATTGTCTGAAGTGGGGGCACAGGGAAATACAGCAGAAAATCCATAAAACTTCTACTAGGTTGTGCCTAGAACCTATTGTAAATGTTAGGTTCTAGGCACAACACAAATAGGTTATGAACATTTAAAATTTTGTTTGATCTCATCAGAGATACTAATACCAGTAGAAATCCAGGGCAGCTGCTCAATATTTTGCTTAGATCTGTGAGAGATAGCCATGTAGAGCTAGTGGAAATTTTAATCTGTGACAGAGATTATAGATCGTTCTTCAAAAAAACATGAAGTTTGTCACCGCGCCCTTGCCCAAGGCGGTTGCCTAGGACTCGGGCGTGGGAAGTCAACATATATATTCTTCATACCATAACAAAATCACAGCATTGAACTCTGGTACAAAGAAGAACAAAAACCAGCTTCCCACGTGGCTTTAGACAAACCCAGCTGTAACTTTTCCAACAGGGTAAAACTTCTGTTACAAATTGTTTTCTTTCTTCTCATCAAACACTTGTTTCCACTTGCTGTATTTCAAACCATACATTTCAGCAGATAGCAGCTCAGATACACAGCTACGGCTTAGAACTTCAGCAGGCTCATTTGCATACTTTCCCACAGCCGTGCTCTCTTGAAAAACAGCTGCCAAGTTTCACAGGTACAGGAAATGGTCTAGCCCAGCGATGGCGAACCTATGGCACGCGTGCCAGCTGTGGCACGCGAAGGCCTTGCAGCTGGCACGCGGGAAGGTCCGCAATTGAAAAAAAAAAAGAAAACCTGTCTGCTGCCGTTGTCGGGGCCGCCGCGGCAGAATCGAGCGTGCCGCGGGGCCCCCCTGTACCCACCCGGCAGAGCCTGCCCTCCCCGTAGCAGCTCTCTCTTTGGAGCTACAGTCAGACGCGCCGGCTTGCAGAGCGCGAAGGGAAGAGTTTCCCTTTCGCGACTCTGTTAAGCCCGCGGGGGCTGATGGGAACTTCCCATCAGCCCCCGCGGGCTTAACAGAGCAGCGAGGGAACTCTTCCCTTCGCGCTCTGCAAGCCGGCGCGTCTGACTGTAACTCCAAAGAGAGCTGCTACGGGGAGGGCAGGCTCTGCCGGGTGGGTACAGGGGGGCCCCGCGGCACGCTCGATTCTGCCGCGGCGGCCCCGACAACGGCAGCAGACAGGTTTTCTTTTTTTTTTAATTTTCCCTGGGCTGGGCTGGGCTGGGGGGGGTGGGGGTTAGGAGTGGTGATGGGCTGGGCTGGGGGGGGTTAGGAGTGGTGATGGGCTGGGCTGGGCTGGGCTGGGGGGGTTAGGAGTGGTGATGGGCTGGAGGGGGGGTTAGGAGTGGTGATGGGCTGGGCTGGGCTGGGGGGGGTTAGGAGTGGTGATGGGCTGGGCTGGGCTGGGGGGGGTTAGGAGTGGTGATGGGCTGGGCTGGGCTGGGGGGGTTAGGAGTGGTGATGGGCTGGGCTGGGCTTGGCTGGGGGGGTGTTAGGAGTAGTGATGGGCTGGGGTGGGGGGGGGTTAGGAGTGGTGATGGGCACTGGGCTGGTGGGTTAGGAGTGGTGATGGACACTGGGCTGGCTGGGGGGGTTAGGAGTGGTGATGGGCACTGGGCTGGCTGGGGGGGTTAGGAGTGGTGATGGGCGCTGGGCTGGGGGGGTTAGGAGTGGTGATGGGCGCTGGGGGGGGTTAGGAGTGGTGATAGGCGCTGGGGGGACTTAAACTAAAAATTGAGTGATGGGGGGTTAGGACTGGGAGTGCGCTGATGGGGAGGGTCGGACTGGAAATGGGCTGGTGGGATTAGGACTGGGAGTGGGCTATGGGGGGCTAGGACTGGTAATGGGTTGGGGGGTTGCTAGGACTGGAAATGGGCTGAGTGGAAGGGGGCTTGAACTGCAAATAGCTGTTGGGGATGGGGCTTGGAATGGAAATGGGCTGAGGGGAAGTGGGGGGCTTGAACTGCAAATAGCTGATGGGGACGGGGCTTGGAATGGAAATGGGCTGAGGGGAAGTGGGGGGCTTGAAGAAGGGAATGGATGCTGGGTGAGACTGGAACTAGAAGGGAGCTGATGTTGGGGGAGGATTAGAATGGGATGGGGCTGGGAGAGTAAAATGGAGAGGGGAAAAATATTTTGTGTAGGAGGGATGAAAAATCTACAATTGGCCAGGTATTGGGAGAGTAATTGGGGATTGAGGATGGAGGGGTAAAATTTGTGTGGATGAAATAGGAATGAGGAAAGAGCAAAAGGAGAAAGATTAGTATGTTAAAGCAGATGTAGAGAGAGAGAGAATGGAAAAAAAACTAGAAGAGAGAAGAAAGGACAAATGGACAGCAGACGATGGAGAGTTAGCAGAAAACATGAAGAAACCAGAAGAAAATGGCTGGACCAATTGCAACTGAAAAAAAATGCACAAAAGGTAGAAAGATATCTCTTTATTTTGAATTTATTAACTGGAATATGTCAGCTCTGGGAAATGTGCATCATTAACATCTGCGCTTTGTTTGGTACAAGAGGAAATTCCTATTTGACGTTGCCACTTGTTCTCTTTCCCCAGTATTCTCTGAAATGTATTGGTTTAATATTTGCAGTGTTGCCTTTTGATAGGTAGGGTATGGTGCTTTGTGAGTCCTGGTAATGCTGTCAGGATACGGCGGGTTTGCTATGGGTTCTAAATGGGCAGCGTTTGTAGTAGTTCCTAATGTGCCTGGCGGTTGGCACTGGATTATAGTAATGTAGAAATCTTTTAGTCTTTCTTTATCCATACACTCATTAAGAGACATGTTTACTAAAAGTTAGTGTATGGTAACATTATGCAAATATTTATGCAAATAAGACCACTTATGCAAATGACGTGCTGGCACTTTGAGGAAATTCTTTGGTTTTGTGCGGCAGTTTGGGCACTCGGGCTCAAAAAGGTTAGCCATCACTGGTCTAGCCTTTACTTAGTATCTGGAGGCTACAGAACATTCCATTTCCATATCTGAATTTTCTTCTGTTAATCTAGGCATTTCTAGTTCCATGCTTTCTATGTCTGAGCCTGTTAGAGGAGCATAAGATTCAGACTCAAAGCTATCCTGTTTTAACTCTCTCAGGATTTCTAACACCTTAGTTAAGGCAGAGTCCTTCCTCCTCTGAGGAGTATTACAACAATTAGGAAGTCTCTTAGCTTTTATGAGGTTTGTAGAAGGTTTAAAACTGCTCACCTTACTTTTGGGAAGTAAACACGTCACCGGCTTTACTGCTGAAGGCTCAGCTTCCATGGAAACTTCAGGGGAACGGTTTCTGCTGCCCACATGGCTGACAAACTCCCCTGGGTAAGCTTCCCTTCTATAAGTATGTTTCCCGTCTCTCTCACAGGTCACTGGGTTAGCTCCAATCCCTCTGGCTGGCCTTGCCCTTCTCCAAGAGGTTTCTAGTGAAGCTCCCTTGACTCTCCGGGTACCTTACTTGTCTAGTTCTCCAGAGCTTCTAAGGCCTCCTCCCCTTCTGAGACCTTCTGGCCTGTTCCAAGCTGCACTGGAATCAGAACTAGGAATCCTCATAAAGCACTTCCTCTCACCGTTCTCAGACCTCCCTCTGAATTCAGTGTTCCCTGGACTCTGGCTGCATCTCTGCCTGCAGCTCTCTCTGCCTCGGTATCTCTCTTGTTTCCTTTTATCTCCGTCCCAGTTCCTGCCTCGGTGCTCCTCTTGCTCACTCTCTAGCAGTTTATATCTGTGCTTTCCCCTCGGGCTTCCTGGCCCCACCCCTGCCTGTCCCTGGTGAGCAGGGTTGGTAACCATGGAGCTGGGGCGTGTCTCCTTACTACCAGCCTTCTGTGGAGAGTTTTTTCTTAACCCAGGAGTTTTAACCCTTAAACTTCTGGATTTTATTCTGCTCTCTGGGGAAATTGCCTGATTCTTCCCTCTTTCCATACGCTCTCCGCTTGCTGCGCCATCACAAGTTCTGTAAAAAATGTCTTCTTACGAAAATGTTTGTATTTTCAGATGAAGATGAACAAAAATAAAATATATGCCTTTATATTTAAAAAAATGTAATGCTCAAATTATTCATTTCATAAGATTAAAACATTTCAATTTAAACTAAAACATTTTGAACATACAACTTTGTGTGGTGTGTTTTAGGACTTCCTAGTTAAGAAATTATCTCCTACAATGTACTGTCTGGGGAAAAGGGGATAGCTCCAAACTAAAACAATACAATAGATTATAAGAAGCAGAGCTCTACTGTAGAGCTAAATTCACTTAAGGTGTCTGGGAATGAAGCAATGTGGATTAGCCATCTAGGTCCATATACACATTGTAAAAGCATTTCAATGTATTGTCTTGGAAAAAAAATGGAGCGATATGGATTAGCTGGGGAGGGGGAGGGAGGGACACATACACCTTATAAAACATTATGATAAAATTGTGCAGAGCAAATCTGTTTCAGTTAAAGAGTCTGGGAATGTAAATCCCATTAAAGAATTTAGTAGGGAGCTATAAAATAAACTTCATTGTAGCAGACAGAAAAGATCAGGCAGTCTCCATAGATTGTAAGAAGGTGACATCGGGACCTCTTCAGCAATCAACATGGTGAGTAGATGTGGATCTTACTTTTTAAAAAATACTGCTTATGCGATGTTTCTGTCTCTGATTTTATGATTGTCTTTAAAACAGACAGAGAAACCAGGATTTACAAATAAACTTTCTCCTACAAAACAAAGACAGCAAAGAAAGTTGAAAGGTATGTCATGTTTTTTATTTTTCATCAGGTATGCTTTTAAAATTTGTCTTTTCCTTAGGGGTATGGTTACTAAACCGCGGTAATGTAGCATCGGTTATGTTAACACGCGGTAACGTTACCTAATGTAACATTAACGCACCGTAACGTTACCTAATGTAACAGTAACACACAGTAACATTACCTAATGTAACATTAAAGCACTGTAACGTTACCTAATGTAACGTTAACGTGCAGTAATGTTACCAGCAGCAGTAAATGTCCCAGAGGGTGAAGGGAAGGCGGAGAGAAGGTGTCAATGGGCGGGGATGGGTGGGGAGAAGCCCCTGCTACACTAACGCTGGCACAGTAACGCCAGGACTTTATCGCCAATGAAAACCTGTCGGTAAATGCACTTTTGCAGGAGAGACAGAGACCATTTCAGTGTCAGCAATGTATAGCACAGACAGAGCCCAAGAAAAGTGATAGTAGTGCTCCATTTGCAGCAACAGCATAGTGCCCAAGTATGAAAGGGCACTATGTTGATGGTGCAAATGGGGGCAAAGGAGGTGGCACACGGGTCATGCAGTGGGGGCGGCTGGTGCACAGGGGAACTAGGCAGTTGCCTAGATGGCACATAGGAATATGACTACAAAATATGCCAAACTGTGTCAGACCAAGGTCCATCATGCCCAGTATCCTATGTCCAACAGTGCACAATCTATGTCACAAGTACCTAGCAGTTTCCCCAAAAGACATACAGGATCCCCAATAACTGTAATAGGGCAAGCAGGGCATAGCTCGGATCCTGTTTAGCAATGGTCTATGGACTGTTACCCAAGAATCCGTCCAAACATTTTTAAACACAGCTACACTGATAGCTTTTACCACAGCCTTCGGTAATGGATTGCAGGATTTGATTACGCATTGACTGAAAAAGTATTTTCACCTAGAAGACCCAAATGGGCTACACTTTAGCCGCATTGCAGGTCCCCTAGTCTGTCCACAGTCTGATGGCATAAAAAAGTGACTTTCGATTACCTGTTCCACTCCAGTCAATAATCTATAGACCTCTATCTTATCTTCCCTCAGCCATCTCTTCCCCAGGTTGATGAGCCCCAACCTTTTTAACCTCTCCACAAAAAGGTATTCTGCCATCCGCAGAACCATCTGCGATATTCGTCATGATCCCACAGTGACAGTGGCAGCAAACAGTCCTGCTACTGCTGCAGAAAGGCAATGTGCCACATAAGGTGGTTCAAAGGTCCTGGCACCACAGGCAGAGATCAGCTGAAGAGAAGCATGTCAGCAACAGGAGCTTCTATCCACATAAGGCTGCCCTGTGGTGCAACATGCACAGTTGGTGTGGATATATGTGGAGAGTCACAGGTTCAGGTCCTTGCTTGGGTTTCTGTATTGCATATTCCTGTGGACAAAGTTTAGCTGATAATGTAAGCACAGCTCCTCAAGTTGCAAGTATGGAAACACCCACCAGCAGCACTGACAGGCTCCACTATCCACAGCTGGTTGGAGGCTAATAACACAAGATAATATAGCATGTGCAAACAGAACACATGTTATCAATCCTTGAGCTGACACTGAGACAGGAGTGTCAAGCAGGAATGCCATTCATCTCCACTTTCGCTCAGTGTGCCAATGAGAGAGAGAGAGAGTGTGCGTGAGGGTGTGGGTGTCCCCTTTGTCCTGTGGCTTTCTGCACTGCACTTTGGCTCTCATCGATCAAGTTTTTCCCAGCCAGTTTGGAAAATGTGAATAAGGCGAGGCAGAGGATTGTGGGTATTGCCTGAAACATAGAAACATAGAAATATGACAACAGAAATAGACCACATGGCCTATCTAGTCTGTCCTTCCATACCAACAACTACAACAGTCCCCTTTATTCCTTTAGAGATCCTCTGTGTTTGTCCCATGCTTTTTTGAATTCAGATACTGTCCTCATCTCTACCACCTCTACTGGGAGACTATTCCATGGATCTACCACTCTTTCCGTAAAGAAATATTTCCGAATATCCCTCCTAAATCTATCTCCCTTCACCCTCATCCCATGTCCCCTCATAGCAGAAATTGCTTTCAATTAAAAGAGGCTCTCCCCCTGTGCATTTATGCCATGGAGGTATTTAAACATCTCAATCATATCAAATTGACATATGTTTAATGCTTAAGTACAAAGTTGTTAAAATGTAAACCGCGCTGATGACAAAAGTGCGGTATATAAAAGCTGTTAATAAATAAATAAATAAATAAATCTCTATCCCGCCTTTCCTCTAAGGTGTACATATTAAGATCCTTAAGTCTGTCCTCATATGCTTTATAATGAAGACCACTAACCATTTTAGTAGCCACCCTCTGTACTGACTCCATCCTGTTTATATCCTTTTGAAGGTGCGGTCTCCAGAATTGCACACTATACTCCAAATGAGGTCGCACCAAAGACCTATACAGAGGCACTATCGCCTCCTTTTTTCTGCTAGCCATTCCTTTCCGTATGCACCCAAGCATCCCTCTAGCTTTTGCCGTCACCTTTTCTACCTGTTTAGCTACTTTAAGATCATCAGACACAATCATGCATAGGTCCCGCTCTTCTTTAGTGAACAAAAGTACTTCACCTCCTATATTACATTGCTCCCTTGGATTGCTGCAGCCCAAATGCATGACCTTACATTTTTTAACATTAAATCCCAGCTGCCAAATTCTAGACAATTCTTCAAGCTTAGCTGGATCCCTCCCCATGTTATCTACACCTTCCTGGGTGTCTACTCTATTGCAGATTTTGGTATCATCCGCAAAGAGGCAAACCTTACCCGACAGCCCTTCCGCTATATCACTAACAAAGATGTTAAAAAGAATCAGACCAAGGACAGATCCCTGGGGCACACCACTGATAACATCCTTCTCCTCAGAGTGAGCTCCATTTACCTGTACTCTTTGTCGCCTCCCACTCAACCAATTTCTAACCCAAGGAGTAACTTTAGGGTCCATCCCTAGGGTGCTCAGTTTGTTTATAAGTCGCCTATGAGGAACAATGTCAAAGGCTTTACTGAAATCTAAGTACACCACATCTAGGGCTCTCCCGCGGTCCAACTCCCTGGTCACCCAGTCAAAGAAATCAATCAGACTTGTCTGACAAGACCTGCCTCTGGTGAATCCATGCTGCCTCGGATCCTGTAATCCGCTGGACTCCAAAAACCTCACTATTTTCTCTTTCAGCAGCGTTTCCAATAATTTACTCACCACCGAAGTTAAACTAACTGGCCTGTAGTTTTCAAACACATCCTTACTTCTGCTTTTGTGTAAAAGCACCACATAAGCCTCTCTCCAGTCCTTTGGCACCACTCCCGACTCCAACGAGGCATTGAAAAGGTCAATAAGTGGAGCTGCTAGAATGTCCCCAAGTTCCCTCAGTATTCTAGGGTGTATCCCATCCAGTCCCATCACTTTGTCTACTTTAAGTTGAGCTAGTTTCTCACAAACACAGTCTTCTGAAAAATTTTCAAGATGTCCCTCACTTCTGTTCCTGTTTATGGGTGTTTTCATCTGTGAACACAGAAGAGAAATATTTGTTAAGCAATTCCACTTTATCCTCATCTGCTTCTACATATTCCTCCCCTTCACCCTTGAGTCTGACAATACCACTTTTGCCCTTCCTCTTCTCACTAACATATCTGAAAAATATCTTATCCCCCCATTTTATTGCATTGGCTATTTCCTCCTCTTTTAGAATCGTTGCTTTCCTGACTTCTTTGCTAGCTTCTCTAAGTTTTTCCAAATATTGATGCCTGTCTTCCTCTCTCTGTGATCTCCTGTATTTCATGAAGGCCTCCCTCTTTTTCTTCACTTTTTCAGCTACTTCTTTCGAAAGCCATAGCGGTCTCCTTTTCCTTTTCCTTTTATTTACCATTTTAACAAAAAGGTTGTTTGCCTTTTCAGTTTTGCCCACTGTTTTTTCTACATCCACCAGCTGTTCCCATCTCGCTAACGACTCCCTGAGGTATTGGCCCATCTTGGCAAAGTTAGTCTTCCTAAACTCTAAGACCCTCACCTTTGAATGGATTCTAACAGCCCTAGTCCTAATACTGAACCACACCATCTGGTGATCACTGGATGCAAAATGATCTCCCACTACAACATCAGAAACACTTTCACCATTGGTAAGCACCAAGTCCAGTATGGCTCCTTCACGTGTGGGGTCTGTTACCAATTGCCTGAATAGTTCTCCCTGTAGAGAATCCAGGATCTCCTTACTTCTAGATGATACTGCAGCAGGAATGTGCCAATCAACATCTGGCATATTGAAATCTCCTATCAGTAGCACTTCCCCCTTCCTAGCAATGCTACGTATGTCTTCAATTAACTCTCTGTCCACCTCTACCTCTTGTGAGGGAGGTCTGTATATCATGCCAATGCAAATAGATTTCTCTTTCCCTCTTTCTAGTTCAACCCACAATGCCTCCTCTCTCCCTTTTAAGCTCTGTAATTCCAAAGCTTTAATAGTAGTTTTTACATATAGTGCCACTCCTCCTCCCCTTCTTCCTACCCTGTCCTTTCTGAATAAAGTATAGCAAGGTTTAGTTACATCCCAGTCATGGTTTTCAGTGAACCATGTTTCTGTAACTGCCAGTAAATCCAAGTTGGCCACTCCCACCAAAGCTTCAGCGTCAGGGATCTTATTTCCCATGCTACGGGCATTTATACATACTGCTTTATTTATTTATTTAACATTTCTTATATACCGCCTTTCATGATATCAAGACAGTTTACATTGAACAAACTGAAATTACATTGAACAGGGCATTATAACTTGGAGATAACTATTTTACAGGGAACATGAGCTTTCCATATGTTACCCCTGTTACCCATTTCCATAAAGGTATTTAATGTATCACTTACCTGGGGGCTTTCACTTACCTGGGGGCTTTCTTTAACCATCCCCAATGAATCTAGTTTAAAGTCCTCTTTAGTAGATTAGCCAGTCAACTACTGAAGACGTGTCGACCTTTCTTGGACAGATGGATGCCATCTCTGCTCTGCAATCCTTGGAACAGCATCCCATGGTCTAGGAAACCAAAACACTCTCGATGACACCATCCACACAGCCATGCATTCATCTCCAGGATGCGAGCCTCTCTGCCTTGGCCTTTACCCTCAACCTGGAGAAAAGAAGAGAACTCCACCTGTGCACCCTCTGCCCCAGAGCCATGATGTCACTTTTGATATGCTCAGAGGGATACCTGGCAATATTGGGCAATAGTCAGTAGGCTTGATGAGTCTCGGCAAACTCTCCGTAACATCTTGGATTTTGGCACCAGGCAGACAGCATACCTCTCTGGACATCAAGTCTGGTCGGCAGATGGATGCCTCAGTACCCCTCTGAAGAGAATCACCAACCACCACTACCCTTCGCTTCCTTGTGGTCACTGATTCTGCAACTTTGGGATACTTGAGCTCTGGTTCTTCCCTTTCCAGGGATGCTTTCACCTCCTCCACTTCCAGGGCTGCATAATGGTTCATCAATTCAAGGGCTGGAGAAGTTGGATTGGTGATTCTGCAGGCCCTGGTGACTTGTGTCCAACCTTCGTCATTCTGTCGGCACCCATCTTCTCTGCTGGAGAGCTTGGTTGCTGCAAGAAGCATCTCATCAATGTACTAACTGTCTTGAATGCTCCTCAGCCTCGCCACCTCCTCTCTGTGTTCCTCCACCTGTTTCCTCAGAGCTTCTGCATGCAGGCACCCTGCACATGGAACCAGTCCTTCAACTGGCATTAGGACCTCTGTCTGGATAGAGGCAGAAGCTGTAACGGGGGCAACTGCTTTAGCGATACGATTTTTCGCAGCCATTGTTCAGTTTATGGAGCTTAGGTATCGTTGTTTGAACTGTATAGCCCCTGTTAGGAACAGCACAGATTGGCCTGGATGTGTCTGCCACAATGGTAGAGATGCCATTTTTCCCGTCTGCCACGTGCATTGCCTGGGTGGCCACTGTATGACATGCTGAGATGACACTCTCACTATGACCAAAACGTGACCATGACACAGCTATGTATCCACAAAGAGCTTAACATATTATGTGCTGTAGTCAATTGCTGGCTTTCAATGTTTGGGACAGCACTGCTTCATAGCCTACTCGCTGGGATCCTGGCACCCTGGGATCCCACACCAGCCTATACACCCCCACTGCAGTAGCTGTCCATAGCAGCGTATATTAATACAACCCACTAACCTATATTGTTAACAGAAGATTAGTATCTAACATGGATAGAAAACGGGACCGAGCTGCTGCTTTTACTATCACCTACAGCATACAAGAACCAAGAAAAAAGAAGCATAACACACTGCAAACAATAGCTACCACATACTAGCAGTGATGCAGACGAGCAGCAGAAACCATCTCTAACAGCGCAGGTTCAGTGGACCAGGTGCTGGGCACACTTCCTCACCCTCAGGGTGACAGCTGAAATCACTCTGCAGCATGGCTTGCTGTTGTTATGTGCATGTAGTACACACAGCCAGTGCATCTTAGCGAGCTGATATGCTGTATCTCAGTGCCTTCTCCATTACTTTTCCAGCAGCAGACTGCTGTTTTGCATGTGCAGTGCCTCATGGGTAGTGGAGGGCCCAATCTATACTGCATAGACAGCAAACAGTTTGATAGAGATCTGCAGGCTGTATAGCTTCATGTGGAAGTGTAGCCTACTGGTTAGTACAATGTCTCCATGGTCAAAGGTCCAGAGTTTGATTCCTGCTTGTTCATTTTGTGCCTGGGTGTGCTTGCCCACCTCACATAGTCCTGGCTCTACTGTGACCTGCAGATAGCCATTCTTGTACATTTCTATGTATTATGGCCACACGTTGGGTAGCCCAACATGGCATTCCCCATCATGGACATCTGTGAGCCTGGTTTTAGTGGCTCTGCCACGGCACATTGCAGTGGGTCAATGATGTATATGCAGCAGATGTCTGGGTCAACTGGTATGGATGCGTTTCTGTTTTGCCATCATTGTGACTTCCGGGCTTTACATAAAGAGGATATATCGTGTACATTCAGGTACCTAACATGTGTTGCATAGCCATCCCCTGCACTGTTCTGCCATCATTACTTGCCCCTCATGGGGCAAATGGGTTCAACTTGTCTCTTTCTATCATGCCACTCTGTCGGGTGTATTGTCTTGCAGTTGCACAGGCTGAGGCACCAGTCCCACCCGCACAAATGGTATTTCATGTACCCCATGGCACTGCTACTTTTGGTTACACACACCAAATGCTTTTGGCTTGTATGATCTCATACATCCACTCACCACACAAATTGCAAACTCTCTGCTTGGAAGATCCATGGCACTGCTCTGCACCTACCATCTGACCGTCAGGGAGATTCATGGTGGGGCAGCTTATTGGCAGTAAGCTGCCCCACCATGGCCATCAGGGGTCATTTGCAGCAGTAAGCCATATCATGCACACCTCTCCTGTGACTGCTCCACATGAGCACTCATGGACAATCCTCACTTCAGGAACATGCTGCCTCCACCCAGACACTGTCCTGGTCTATGGCATGTCACACACTGGCAGTACATCTGGATACATGTCCACACCTCACAGACACTATAATATAACTTACGGCACGGTGTATGTTTTCAAGAGCATCTAGGACTGCACGCCTGTCACAGCGCCCCCTGCTGCTGCATCTCTTCCACTGACTCTGCTGCCACAACCACCCACCCATGACACTGCCAACACCCACACTGACCAGCATCACTAGGCAGCTGCCTATCTCGCCTAGTCAACAGCACCGGCCTGCTGTATGGTCAAACATGCTCATCACACATACTTCCACATAGCCAGGCTGCTGGTGAATCAACTCCATCAGCTACCAATTGTGCTTGCATCCATACCTTCTCCAGTGGCTTCCCTGCCCCCCTTTCAATGTTTTAGAGGCTTTCCTGCATTAGGGGGCATGCAAGACACCTTAACACAACATGTCCTTTTACCGCCCACTAAGTGCCCTCTACCACCCCTTAATGTCCTGTTACTGCCCGCTAAGTGTCCATTAGCACCCCTTAATGCAGCATGTCCTGTACCGCCCACTAAGTGTCCACTAGCACCCCTTAACGCCGGAATGCCTCTGACATTCCCAGCACACTTAGCACACGGTGAAGACTGCTCCTTTACCGCTGTTTAGTAAACATACCCCTTATTCTTTTTTATTGTAGACCAAGAAACTGCTACAAAGCAAGTCACACAGTCTATAGATGGTAAGGAGGTCATATCAGAACCAGGTGCTTCAGCTATCAATATGGTGAGTAGATTTTGGATCTTACTTTTTAAAAAATATTGCTTATGTAATATATTTGTCTCTGAATTAATGATTGTCTTTAAAAACAGGCACAGAAACCAAGTTTTACAAATAAACTTTCTTTAACCAGAAGATGACAATAAGAGAAAGTTAAAAGGTATGTCATGTTTTTTATTTTCTATCGGGTATGCTTTTAAAATGTGTCTCACCCTTATTCTTTTTATGTTAGACCAAGAAGCCGTTACAAAACAAGATACCAATCTAACCAACAGCCAGTTCCTTACCGAAAGCCAAAAGGTAAACAAAATAGTAAGTATTCCGGTTTTACCCCGCCTAATTTTTAAGACCTTTGTAAAAGAAAAAAATTATTATTCCCTATGTTTTCTTTTTTAGAGCGAGAAAATGTTAGAAAATCAGTGACAGCAACCATGAATCCAAGAGAGAAGTTTAATAGGAAAAGATCATACAGTGAAAGCTTTTCCAACAGCAAATCTACACTCCCCACAGCACGCCCCACAGCAGCAGATGGAGGCTCTAACCTGGCCCTGTGTCATGTGTGATGCCACGTGTCTTCGTCACCCTGAGGACAAACAGTTCAGTCACAGGAACAGTGCTGCACGTGATGATCCCACAACACCGAGGCTGGACGTAGCAGGATGCATGCCCACAGCATTTTCCCATCAGCGCCGGCGGGCTTAACAGAGCCACAAGAAAGGGAAACTCTCCCTTCGCGGCTCTGTAAAGCCATGCTGAGGGACAGAGGAGGGCTCTGCAGGGGCGGCCGCGGGGCACTTCCTGCTGCCGCCGCGGCAGCAGCTTCAGCACCCAGGTTTTTTTTTTTAAATTTCCCTGGGGGGTAGGACTGGAATGGGGGGGGGGGGTTAGGACTGGAAATGGGCTAATGGGGGGGTTAGGACTGGAGGTGGGCTGATGGGGGGTGTTTAGGACTGGTAATGGGCTATGGGGAGCTAGGACTGGAAATGGGCTGATGGGGGGGTTAGGACTTGTAATGGGCTATGGGGGGGGGCTAGGACTGGAAATGGACTGATGGGGGTTAGGACTGGAAGTGGACTGATGATGGGGGGGGTTAGGACTGGTAATGGGCTATGGGGGGGTTAGGACTGGTAATGGGCTATGGGGGGCTAGGACTGGAATTGGGCTATGGGGGGGTTAGGACTGGAATTGTGCTGATGCAGGGGTTAGGACAGGTAATGTGCTATGGTGTGTCAAGGACTAGAAATCTGCTGATGGGGGGGTTAGAACTGGAAATGGGCTGATCGGAAGGGGAGGCTAGAACTAGAAATGGACTGATGGGTGGTTAAGAATGGAAATAGGCTGATCGGGAGGAGGGTTAGAATTGGAAATGGGCTGATTAGGGGGGCTATGACAGGAAATGGGCTGATTGGGGGGGTTAGGACTGGTAATGGGCTGAATGGGGGGCTAGGACTAGAGTGGGCTGATAAGCGGGATAGGACTGGAAATGTGCTGGGACTAGAAATGGGCTAATGGGGGAGGGGAGGAGAGTGCTGCTGGCCCTGGAAGAGAACTAGCGGCTAGGGCTACAAATGGGCTGATGCGGGAGGATGGTAGAATTGGACTGGAAGGGAGCGGATAATGGGAGGGTCTGCCAGGAGAAGGAGGGGACACAAAGGGAGCTGACACAGGGGAAGGAGGAGGCTGGGATGTACTGAAGGGGGATTGGAAGGGAGCTGACACTTGGGGATGGGAGTGGTAGGGGGTTGGGTAATGGGGAGGGGGCTGGAAAGGAGCTGACACCTGGGATGTACTGAAGGGACTGGAAGGGAGCTGACACTTGGGGATGGGAGTGGTAGGTGGTTGGGTAATGGGTAATGGGGAGGAGGCTGGAAGGGAGCTGACATGCAAATGGCACTGGAAGGGGGATGGACAAGAGGGTAGGGTGACTGGAAGGGAGCTGACTGGGGGGGTGGCACTGAGAGTGGACGTGAGCTGATATTTGGGATGGTATTTGGACTAGAAGGGGGGGAGGAGGGGGACAGGAAGAGAATGGACACCAGTTGCAGTCGTGGGAATGCAAGGCAGTTGACATTGGAAGGTACTGGGAGGGAAGGACTGGAAAGGGGGCTGATACTGGGGAGAGTTACTGGAACTGGAAATGGGCTGATGGAAGGAAGTGAAGAAAACAAAAGAAGAGATAAGAAATGGCAGATGGACCATGGACCATAGACCACAGAAAGAGAGCTAAGAGAAGACAGGAAAGCAGAAGCCTCAGATCGGGACCAGCATGATCAGAGAATAAAATGGTCAGATAACAAAGGTAGAAAAAATAATTTTATTTAATTTTAGTGATTCGACTTTGTGCTATTTTTATATTTTACACAGTATTGGGGAACTGCATCTCTTATTTATCTGTTGCACTGCATGTGGACTCTGACTTCTTGGGGTTTCAATTTAAATTTAGTCTACATATTATTATTTTTACTTTAGATTGTGGTTATTTTTCTGTACTTGGTGAGGGTCGATGTTGCGAGTGTGTGACTGAGGTCAGGTGTTCTGTTAACATGGCGTTTTTACATAAAGATCTATACTGTACTGTAGTAATTTGACTTGTTCAGCTTTTCAAATAGGCTTATAGATGTTCCAGGGCCCACTGTAGTATTTACAGTGATGCTTTTACCACTGTAGTATTTACAGTGATGCTTTTTTTGGATGGGCTCCTTATGTGAGTTTTGGAAGTTTGTGCTGATATGGTATGGTATGGTAGGTTTGCTCTTTGTTGTAGGGTTTTGTATTAGTTCACAATATGCCTGGTACTGGAGAATAGTGGTTGCTATTGTTGTTGTTGTTAGTGAGATGATCAGAATCCGATTTTTATTTTTTACAGATTGCTGGTGAATGTCCTGGCTCTGCTCTGCACCTACTTTGGATGCAAAATATATATTGAAAAAGAAAAAAGAAGAACCATAACACAGATTATAACAACAAAATAAAAATGAGTTATAATTTAGTTTTATAAACTGTGCTGTTAGTTCTTGCTGTCTTTTAGTTCCTTGGTGTGCAAACGGGACGGTACCTAGCCCTGTGCAAGCGGTGCAGCCACACAGGGCGGAAAGGCTTGGGGGCGTATTTCGGTTGTCTGCTGTCGCCCTGCCGCCACTGGCAGGACAATAGTAGGCAGCCGAAATGCGCTCCCCAAGCCTTTTTGCAGCACTTTAAGCAGGTCTGGTCCCTCCCTCCTCCAACTCGATGTCAGAGTAGGGAGGGACAGATCTGCTTAAAGTGCCGGTGCCTTTCAGATCGGACGCATGCCCCCCTCCTCCTCCCCATACGTCCGTCCAGCGCTGCCTGCTCTTTCCCTGCTGCTGGTGCCTCCGTGAAAAAAACAGGGTGGCAGCAGCAGGGAAAGAGCAGGCAGTGCTGGACGGAGGTATGGGGGGGAGAGGGGGGCATGCGCCTGAGCTGCAAGTCGCACAGGATGTGATTGCAGCTCGATATGGCCCTGTGTGCAGACATCTTGCATTTCCTCCATATAATCTAATTGGCTTTTTGGTTTGGTTCAGTCTCTGATTGGATTTCTGAAAAAGTCCCACCCCCTCTAAGGTGTGTGTATGTGTGTGTGTGTGTGGGGGGGCCTTTTCATACTTCGCCTCAGGCAGCAGATTGCCTTGAGCCGCCCCTAGGTTCAATTCCCACTTGCTCCCTTTATTTATTTATTTATTTATTTAGCTGCATTTATATCCCGCTTTTCACCGGGTCAAAGCGGTTGGGGGGATACATTTAACATGAGGGGATATGAGACACATACACTAATACTTACAGGGAACATGGGCAATGGAGGGTTAAGTGGCTTGCCCAAGACCACAAGGGAGCACCTGTGGGACTTGAAACCCCAGTCCTTCTGGCCCAAGGTTGCTGTCCTCTAGTGGGATTTGAACCACCGACCTTCCGTCCTGTAGTACCTTGCCCCAACCACTAGGCCACTCCTCCCTCCTCCCTTTATGACTGTGTACTACTCAGTTTATTTTCATGCCTGGGAAAGTTCGGGTGTTGCTGTGACTGGCTGTCACACATTTTGTACTTTGCATATGCAGACATGCTATTCACCATCCTGCCCTTATGTGCATTAACAAAGTTTGGTTACAGGATACCCCACTTTGACTGCACTATACAGCAGTATGTGAACATGTGTACATTGTAAATGCCGTCATATCAAGGTTGATCAGGCCCAGTATCCCACACTGGCCAATCCAGGTCACAGGTACCTGCAGTTTTCCAAACAAACACACATGTTCCACAATGCCTGTATTGGGATAAGCAGTGGATTTGATGGTTTATGGACCTTGCCTCCAGGAATTGGTCCAGAACCTTTTTACATCTAGCTACACTAACAGCTGTTACTACATCCTCTGTTACCAGCTTCCAGAGTCTGGTTACGCGGTGAGTGCAGAACTATTGACACTTAACAATCTTACATGGGTTACACTGCAGCTTCATTGCATGTCCCCTAGTCTTTCTACTTTTGTATTGTGTGAACAATCGATGTATGTTTATACATTCCACTCCATTCATTAATTTCTAATAGAGGGCAGTCACATACATACATACATCATATACTTGTGATACCTGATTGAGGTATTACATCATGACTGTGACTGTACTGCTTTGGCTCCATCACATTGAAAGCATTACATACGTACACATTCTACTCTTTGGATGGCCACCTGCAGGGCTCAACTCACGTTCTTACGTGCCCCATTTGGCCAGTTTGAGCACACCTGGCCAGTTGCTGTATGCACATTTTTCTGGAGGGTTTTTGGGTGGTTGGGTGGTTGGGTGGCCGCCACAGGCGCGTGACCATGCATGGTTTCAGGCCTTCCATGTGGCACTTGCACACGTGTCTCCCATGCACTACACCTGCATTCATGATGGCGGCTCACAGCCATCGAGGCTGCCAACCCATCGCAGCCTCTCATCTACCACCATCCCTCTGTCAGCCCATCCATCAGCCTCTGCTGGCTATGTGCAGTCATCTATTCTCCTGCAAGCTGCTATACTATGGCCCACACAGGTACTCTTTTCTGCTTGTCACATTTGCACGCATGTCTCTCCTGTGCCTGATCTGCACATCACCACTACTGCTCCTTCCTCCGGTTGCTACACACATCGTATTGCTTCGGGATCCGCAGGGAGACATGCCATCCACATCCTCTGCCATTCACTGCCATTGCAGCATTTTTCATTGCCACACACCAGTGCTTTGCTACAGCTGCCTCCCACATGCTCATCCCACTTATTGACTGCCACATAGGATGCCCATGGATATGTCAGGCCAATCAGCTCCCACCTATCCTTCCATCCCTCCCCTTTACATTGCTTTCCATAGTGGTGTTCCCTTTCCCAGCATTAAGGTGCATGAATGGCACCTTAACGCCCAATGTCCTGTTAGTGCATGTTAAGGGGCCCATTGCTCCCTTAACGCCGGAACACCTCCTACCCACCCAGAACCTTTTTCGCATGGAAAAACCCTTATCACTGCCATTAAAACTTGATAATGCCTGCTCTATTAATGCCCTTTAGTAAACATACCCCTTAGTTTTAAAGGGTAGGGACAGGGTAGGAAGAAGGGGAGGAGGAGTGGTACTTTATGTAAAAACTACTCTTAAAGCTTTGGAATTACAGAGCTTAAAAGGGAGAGAGGAGGCATTGTGGGTTAAACTAGAAAGAGGGAAAGAGAAATCTATTTGCATTGATGTGATATACAGACCTCCCTCACAAGAGGAAGAGGTGGACAGAGAGTTAATTGAAGACATACGCAGCAATGCTAGGAAAGGGGAAGTGCTACTGATAGGAGATTTCAATATGCCAGATGTTGATTGGCACATTCCCGCTGCAGTATCATCTAGAAGTAAGGAGATCCTGGATTCTCTACAGGGAGAACTATTCAGGCAATTGGTAACAGACCCCACACGTGAAGGGGCCATACTGGACTTGATGCTTACCAATGGTGAAAGTGTTTCTGATGTTGCAGTGGGAGATCATTTTGCATCCAGTGATCACCACATGGTGTGGTTCAGTATTAGGACTAGGGCTGTTAGAATATATTCAAAGGTGAGGATCTTAGACTTTAGGAAGACTAACTTTGCCAAGATGGGCCAATACCTCAGGGAGTCATTAGTGGGATGGGAACAGCTGGTGGATGTAGAAAAACAGTGAGCAAAACTGAAAGGGGATATTTTAAGGGCAAACCAACCTTTTTGTTAAAATGGTAAATAAAGGCAAAAGGAAAAGGAGACCGCTATGGTTTTCGAAAGAAGTAGCTGAAAAAGTGAAGAAAAAGAGGGAGGCCTTCATGAAATACAAGAGATCACAGAGAGAGGAAGACAGGCATCTGTATTTGGAAAAACTTAGAGAAGCTAGCAAAGTAGTCAAGAAGGCAAAGATTCAAAAGGAGGAGGAAATAGCCAATGCAATAAAATGGAGGGATAAGACATTTTTCAGATATATTAGTGAGAAGAGGAAGGGCAAAAGTGGTATTGTCAGACTAAAGGGTGCAGGGGAGGAATATGTAGAAGCTGATAAGGATAAAGCAGAATTGCTTAACAAATATTTTTGTTCTGTGTTCACAGATGAAGAACCAGGAGCAGGACCTCAGAAAACACCCACAAATAGGAACAGAAGCGAGGGACATCTTGAACAATTTTCAGAAGACTGTGTTCGTGAGAAACTAGCTCAACTTAAAGTAGACAAAGTGATGGGACCGGATGGGATACACCCTCGAATACTGAGGGAACTTGGGGACGTTCTAGCAACTCCACTGACTCACCTTTTCAATGCCTCATTGGAGTCGGGAGTGGTGCCGAAGGACTGGAGAGAGGCTCATGTGGTGCCTTTACACAAAAGCGGAAGTAAGGATGTGGTTGAAAACTACAGGCCGGTTAGTTTAACTTCGGTGGTGAGTAAATTATTGGAAATGCTGCTGAAAGAGAAAATACTGAGGTTTCTGGAGTCCAGCAGATTACAGGATCCGAGGCAGCATGGGTTCACCAGAGGCAGACAAATCTGATTGATTTCTTTGACTGGGTGACCAGGGAGTTGGACCGAGGGAGAGCCCTAGATGTGGTGTATTTAGATTTCAGTAAAGCATTTGACACTGTTCCTCACAGGCGACTTATAAACAAACTGAGCACCCTAGGGATGGACCCTAAAGTTAGTGCTTGGGTTAGAAATTGGTTGGGTGGTAGGCGACAAAGAGTACAAGTAAATGGAGCTCACTCTGAGGAGAAGGATGTTACCAGTGGTGTGCCCCAGGGATCTGTCCTTGGTCTGATTCTTTTTAACATCATTGTTAGTGATATAGCGGAAGGGCTGTCGGGTAAGGTTTGCCTCTTTGCGGAAGATACCAAAATCTGCAATAGAGTAGACACCCAGGAAGGTGTAGATAACATGGGGAGGGATCTAGTTAAGCTTGAAGAATGGTCTAGAAATTGGCAGCTGGGATTTAATGTTAAAAAATGTAAGGTCATGCATTTGGGCTGCAGCAATCCAAGGGAGCAATATAGTATAGAGGGTGAAGTACTTTTGTGCACTAAAGAAGAGCGGGACTTAGGCGTGGTTGTGTCTGATGATCTTAAAGTAGCTAAACAGGTAGAAAAGGCGACAGCAAAAGCTAAAAGGATGCTTGGGTGCATACGGAGAGGAATGGCTAGAAGAAAAAAGGAGGTGATAATGCCTCTCTATAAGTCTTTGGTGCGACCTCATTTTGAGTATAGTGTGCAATTCTGGAGACCGCAAATTCAAAAGAATGTGAACAGGATGGAGTCGGTGCAGAGGGTGGCTACTAAAATGATTAGTGGTCTTCATTATAAAGCATATGAGGACAGACTTAAGGATCATAATATGTACACCTTAGAAGAAAGGCGGGATAGAAGTGATATGATTGAGATGTTTAAATACCTCCGTGGCATAAATGTTCAGGGAGAGAGCCTCTTTCAATTGAAAGCAAGTTCTGCTATGAGGGAACATGGGATGAGGGTGAAGGGAGATAGATTCAGGAGTGATATGCGGAAATATTTCTTTACGGAAAGAGTGGTGGATCCGTGGAATAGTCTCCCAGTGGAGGTGGTAGAGATGAGGACAGTAACTGAATTCAAAAAAGCATGGGACAAACACAGAGGATCTTTAAAGGTAAAAAGGGGACTGTTGTAGTTGTTGATATGGAAGGACAGACTAGATAGGCCATGTGGTCTTTTTCTGTCATCATATTTCTATGTTTCTATTTTTCTAAAGTTTTATTTCGCTATTTAAGCCTTAATTAACCTACCTTCACTTGGTTTCTAGCTTTTGCTGTGAGGGCTTGTGTGCATCAGTGATGCTGAGGGCTAAGCTATCAGTAGCTTAACTCCTGGCAGGGTCTCCCAAGATGGACAGGTCTCAGCTGAGGTGACAAACCACCCATCTGGGCAGCAGCAGAATGGGACAGTGTTGGTGGTGGTGGAGGATCACATTTCTGTGACAACGGCAACAACACTAAACTTAAATTGCACGGAAAAAAGGCCTGGCAATCTACTTCCATATCTTGCAATGAAAACCCAATGAATAGTCACAACAAAACAAATTGCAATATAGTGCTGGAAGATGAGACCCCCAGGTTGGAAGACACTCAACTGGCTACTGGGGAGAAGCTTAAGACTTTTCAAAATAAAACCAGCATTTATAATGTGGTTGAATCAAAGCCCCCAGACATTTGACTGCTGATGCAGCTGTGCATGAAATGAGAGTCAGAAGCTGCAAAGATGT
This sequence comes from Ichthyophis bannanicus, assembly GCA_033557465.1. Lineage (NCBI taxonomy): Eukaryota > Metazoa > Chordata > Amphibia > Gymnophiona > Ichthyophiidae > Ichthyophis > Ichthyophis bannanicus. The sequence continues at coordinate 1,775,395,487 of CM066031.1, forward strand.
CTTACATATTGGGACATAGAACATACGAAGCATAAACCAAGGGAAGTTGGAGGAGTGAAGAATGAAATGCAACGTGTACAGCGCAATCTGTTGGGTGTCAATGAACTGAAATGGTGTCATCGGGCACTTTGCATCTGATGATCACGTGGTCTACTATGCTGAAAATGAAAGACAAAGAAGAAATGGTGTTGAAACTTGCAAGAACTGTAATCAAATACTATGCAATCAGTGAACGTTTAATTTCTATTCGTCTACGAATAATGCCTATCAACACAACTATAATTCAAGTATATGCCCCAACAACAGCTACAGAAGAGGATGAAATTGATGAGTTCTATGAACAAGTACAACCTGAAATTGACAGAACATGCAAACAGGATATCCTGATAATCATGGGTGACTGGAATGCAAAAGTTGGCAACAAAGAAGAAGTCAAAATGGTTGGAAAATATGGACTTGGCAACAGAAATGAAGCTGGAGAAAGACTGATAGAATTCTGCAAGTCCAATGATCTATTCATCTCAAACACCTTTTTCCAGCAGCACAAGCAGCGGTGGTACACATGGACATCAGCCAATGGATTGTACAAAAATCAAATTGACTACATCTGTGGAAGTCAACGATGGAAAAGCTCGATAACATCAACAAAGATAAAACACCAGTCAACAAAGATAGAAACACCAGTCAACAAAGATAAAACCTGGTACAGATAACACAGGTACACTACCAAAAAACTGCCTCCAGTTTTGCAACTGATTCCTATAGATTTTGGGGTGCTGAATCCAGGAAAAATAGCCAAAATGTTCCATCATGTCACGTTTTCTTGCAAAATTAGATTTCTTACCCATATAAGGAATGTTCACATAATTTCTTTTTAGCCGACTGCAGTTTATTTTCTTGGCCCAAAATAGAGGTTGTAATGGTTAACTAACTAGAAACACTCCCTCATGATATTTTAGAGTGTTTTGTATTCATTTTATACATTAACAGGACAATTGGGAGGTGGGGGGCTAAATCCAGTACTCGCGCTGGCGCATGTTCTTTCCTGTTCGCCTCGCCTCGTTCGCTCGCTCGCTCGCTCAAACACGGTGGTTGCGACATGAACGTTCCTGTCAAATTTCAGTTTCTTGCAAGTTCATTATTACCTTTTGTTTGCTCAGTCGTAATCCAGCTTTATTCCGAAGTGGTTCACAACAGTTGTAGTTTGCAGTGCTGTGTATTTGTGATGGCTCACAGAGCCAGAGGTTGCGTCAACTCTCCGGACAGTTTTTGTTTTATTTGTGGGGAATATACCGTGAAAAAGCGGCAGAGGAACATTTCTGCATTTATTAAAAAAGTATATTTCGCCTATTTCGGTTTGAAATTAGGCGATCAAGACAAACCGTGGGCTCCTCACAAAGTGTGCAAGACATGTGAGGAAGATCTACGCTTATGGATGAAAGGTAAAAAACAAGCATTTCATTTTGGAATACCTATGATGTGGCGTGAACAAAGAGACCACAGCAGTGACTGCTATTTTTGCTCTTGCATTGTGAAGGGATACAACTTAAAAAATAAGAACGTAATAAGTTACCCCAACCTACCCTCAGCAATTAGGCCTATGCCTCATAGCAACGAAGTACCTGTGCCTGAACCACCAAAATCTTTGGATCATATTTGTGTGGATGGTTCTGATCTTGATGAGACTCATCAGATGGCTTTTCCCGATGAGTCCAGTACTTCCGAGTTTGAAACTGAACCAGATCCGAAACCTGAACTTTTCTCTCAAGCTGAATTGAATGATTTAGTCCGGGAATTAGGACTCCCAAAAGATGCTGCCCAACTGCTAGGTTCTCGGCTTAAACAGAAAAATCTATTGTCACCAGGAACAACTTTTTATTGGTACCGCAACCGCGAGACACAATTTTTGAAGTATTTCAGCAAAGAGGAAGATTTGGTATTTTGCAATGATATATACGGAGTGATGGAAAAGTTTAAACTCAAGTATGATCCTGCTGAATGGCGGCTGTTCATTGATTCGTCAAAAGACAGCATAAAAGGTGTTCTTCTTCATAATGGCAACACATTCGCTTCAGTTCCTATTGCTCACTCTGTTATTCTCCAAGAAAAATACGAGAATTTGGCCCTGATTCTTCAGAAGATTCGTTATGATGAGCATAAGTGGATGATTTGTGGAGACTTTAAAATTCTATCCATGCTATTAGGGCAGCAATCCGGTTTCACCAAATATCCCTGCTTCCTTTGCTTGTGGGATAGCCGGGCCCGCGACCTACACTGGGGGAAAAAAGACTGGCCAATTCGGGAGTATTTGAGACCCGGTGAGAAAAATGTTCTTCATGAGAGCTTGGTACCTCGTGATAAAATTCTATTACCACCTCTCCACATTAAGTTGGGTCTCATTAAGCAATTCATCAAGTCCCTTCCAAAAGATGGTGAGTGCTTTCGGTACCTTTGCTCAAAGTTCCCCCGACTTTCTGAAGCAAAGCTAAAGGAAGGAGTGTTTGTTGGCCCTGATATAAGGAAACTCATTTCAGATGGAGCATTCGCTGAAACGATGTCTGAGAAGGAAAAAGAAGCCTGGGATTCCTTCAAGGATGTTGTTCTCAAATTCTTGGGGAACAGGTGGGATGAGAACTATAAGGATATTGTTGCCAGGATGCTCAATGTCTTCAAAGAACAAGGCTGTAACATGAGCCTGAAAGTCCATTTCTTGCACTCCCATGTGAACTACTTTCCTGAAAACTTGGGGGCGTACAGTGAAGAACAAGATGAAAGGTTTCACCAGGACATCAAGGACGCAGAGAGAAGGTACCAAGGAAGATGGAACACCACTATGATGGCTGATTTCTGCTGGTTGCTGCTGCGGGAAACCCCAGATGAAAAATACGCCAAGCAGCGCACCAAGAGAAGCATTCGGGGGAAGAAGAAACGGGCCCACTAGGAGATTGATTGACCCAAGAATGACTTTAAAATCTAAACTGTGTTGACAAATATTGTGTTTTTACTAAACTTTGAAATAAAAATTTGCTAGTTATTACCACAGTGTCGGATCTCATTTATTAGAATTTTATTTTCACACCATCGGGTGTTTGTCTTTATGTATTGCAATGGTGCGGTTTGCGTTTTCTATTCTTACATACATACCTGTACAACATTTTTTGCACATTTCTTTGCTTTGCTTTGTGTCTAACCTCGTTCTTATATGCTCAATGTTTGTGCACATGTATGTGGCTGTTTTAAGTGCAGACAATTTTGCTACCATCACAGTGTGTTTTGTTGACATTATTCTTATGTGCTGCCTTGTTACAATTTTCTTTATTCTTATTTGAATAACTACTAAACAATTAGTATAAAGAATTCATCCAAGAAACTTTTATCTCGATCGCACTCAATCTGAAACGTTCACCTCAAACTTCTAACCCAATGTAGCAAAAAATCTGTACGTGATGGAGCAAATTGGTTACCAGATTTGGATTCAGCGCACCAAAAAACGTAAAAATCAATCGAAACATTAGAGGCAGTTTAAAAAAAAATTTTTTTAGTGTACCTGTGTAATCAACTACTAGTATGCAAACTCAAGCTAAAGTTGAAAGCAAGCCACTCATGACCTTGAGAATATACCACTGGAATTTAAAGACTGCTTGCAAAATCGATTTGCTGCCTTAGATAAAAATGACAGAGCTCCAGAAGAGTTATGGGATGACATCAAGAAGGTTGTGTTGGAAGAAACTGAAAAATCTCTACAAAAGATGAAAAAGCAAAAACGGCCAAAATGGATGACCGAAGAACTCTGAAATTGACCAGAAACACAGAGAAGCTAAAGCCAGAGGAGAAAGAGAGAACTCTGAGATTTCCAACATGCAGCACGAAAAACACAAGGAGAAGTACTACAATGACATATGCAAGGATATAGAAGCAGTGGAACAGGAAAAGGTAGATTGATTGTTTACGTTAAATATAGAAAGACTAGGGGACATGCAATAAAGCTACAGGGTAAACTATTTAAGACTGATAAGAGAAAATATTTTTTCACTCAACTTGTAATCAAACTCTGGAATTTGTTACCGGGGGATGTAGTAAAGGCTGTTAGTGTAGCTGGGTTTAAAAAAGGTTTGGACAAGTTCCTGGAGGAAAGGTCCATAAACCATCATTATTAAAAAGGGACCCAGGATATCAATGCTTGACCAAATACAATGACAATACAATACTTATGAACTAGATTGGCCACTGTTGGAAACAGGATACTGGACTTGATGGACCTTGGTCTGACCCAGTATGGCATATCTTATCTTCTTATGTTCAGAAACTAATAGAGGAAGAATAGTTAAAGAAAAAAATCCAGCCTCAAATTGGAATGTTACAAGATGCTCAAGGATCCATGTTGAATGATGCTGAGATCAAGAAAAGGTGAAAAGAATATACAGAGTTATTATATGATAAAGATCAAGTGGATCAACAGCCATTTGAACCTGTACCTTATGATCCGGAACCATTGGTGATGAAAGAAGAAGTCAAAGCAGCATTGAAAGCCTTATCAAAGAACAAAACACCAGGCATTGATGGTATTCCCACAGAAGTATTATAGCAATCCGATGCAGTTGTTACCATATTTTCAAGGCTCTCTCAGGAAATCTGGAAGACAACATCATGGCCAACTGACTGGAAAAGATCGGTGTTTATACCAATACTAAAGAAAGGTGATCCAACTGACTGTGGAAATTATTGCACAATTGCTCTGATCCCACATACCAGCATGATTCTACTGAAGATTATTCAGCAGAGACTACAACCATACCTGGAACGAGAACTACCTGAAGTGCAAGCAGGGTTCAGGAAAGATGAGGAACGAGAGACAACATCGTGGATGTGAGATGGATCCTTGAAAAGACTAAAGAATACCAAAAGGATATCTATATGTCCTTGACTACAGCAAGACATTTGACTGTGTAAACCATGAGAAACTTAGGGCCACATTAAGAAGCATGGATATACCACAAAACCTGACCGTTCTCTTGCACAAACTTTACATTGAGCAAGAAGCAACAGTTCAAACAGAACAAGGAGAAACAGAATGATTTAAAATCAGCAAAGGTGTACGACAAGGCTGAATACTTTCCCCCTACCTGTTTAATTTATATGCAGAACAAATCATCAGAGAAGCAGAACTGTATGAAGATGACAGAGGTGTGAAGATTGGTGGGAGACTCATCAACAACCTTCGATATGCTGATGATACCACATTACTGGCTAAAAGTGAAAATGATCTGAAACATTTGCTTCTCAAGATCAAGGAACATAGTCTTAAAATGGGCCTGCACCTTAATGTAAAGAAGACAAAGATCCTGACAACTGGCAAAATCAATAAGTTCATTGTTGATGGAGAAGAAATTGAAATTGTGAACAACTTTAACCTACTTGTTTCAACTATCAATAAAGAAGCAACAAGCAGTCAAGAAATCTGATGACACATTGCTTTAGGCAGAATGGCTATGAAGGATCTAGATATGATTCTCAAGAGCAGAGATGTCTCTCTCCATTCAAAGTTTCGGCTTGTTCAAGCCATGGTATTTTCAATAATGTCATATGGATGCTAAAGTTGGACAGTGAAAAAGATAGACAGGAAGAAAATTGATGCCCTTGAATTATGGTGCTGGCGACGAATACTCTGTATATCATGGAACAAGAACAAACCAGTCAGTACTAGAGAAGATCAAACCTAAGCTTTCTTGAGAAGCTCAGATGACAAGACTTCGACTTTCATACTTTGGACATATCATATGAAGAGAGAGATCATTAGAGAAAGACATCATGCTTGGCAAGGTAGAAGGTCAACGCAAACGAGAAAGGCCAGCAATGAGATGGACCAATACAATAACAGCAGCTATGGGTGCCAGTCTGTCAACAATGAGCCAGCTGCCTGACTGAAGACTGAACACAGTTTAGGATAACTATCCAGAGGGTCACCATGAGTCAACACTGACTCGATGGCAATTAACAACAATTAACCTATTCCTGATGACGATCACCAGCTCAACCTGAAAGTGAATATTACCACCTCTTTCCCTCTAATATGTTTAAGAGCCTATAAATCTAAGATTATGCCTGGGGTGGGTGGGAGTTGGGCTGCCCTGACCTGTGCTTCTAAGGTCCTCGGGGATCCACACAGTCCTTAGTTTGATAGAGGGAGCCTTTCAAATTGCCCCTTTGATCTGTCACTTGACTTTAACACCTATTTAAATTTCACAGGTTTTTTGCTTCCTAATTGGAAGATCTGTTTGTAAAGGTCTCTTGAAAGATTGTTCCTGGAGATTGGTTTCTTTCTATTCAAAGAATATTTACCCTATTCTACTTTCTATGCTAAACTATACTCTGATTTGATTTAAATGATAAGCTTTCTTGTGGTACTAAGCCCTGACTGACTTTAAATTTAAATGAAAGCTCTTTAAAAACAATTTCTTTATTTCTATTCAGTTAGTTCTTATCCTATTCTACCTTCTATGTTAATGTAGTCCCCCCTCTCCCCTGGAGGAGGAGGTGGTACTGACAGATTCCTACAGTAATACAGATGTAGCATGGGTATAGTCAAACTGGCCAAGTGGGTACCTCAAAGTCTCTCTCTCTCTCTCTCTCAGGTGAGGGCTTACAGAAGACAGTAGAGTGGAAAGAAGTATAGGAAAAGAATTAAAATCTAATTAGCAATAGCATCCAAAGGGGATCATTCTGAGTCCCGTTTAGCAAGGATGTACTTCCAGTTTGGACGTACATCCCTGCTAAACGCCAGGCTGATTACCGCTGAAGAGCTCCCCTCATGTATAGAGGATATGTGTGGGGAGCTCTGTATGAAGGCGGGCAGGAGAAGGAGGGAGGGCAGGACAGAGGTGGAGTGCTCAACGCAGACATACAGGGCTGATTCTGGCGCCAGCCCTGTACATCTGGGGCTGGGAGTTAGTCGGGGAACTTATTCCACCTATTCTGCTGAAGTGGGGATCACTTGAATATCCCTCCTTCTGGACATGGAGGAATTTGCTTTATGAGCAGGCAAGAATGGATCAGTGAGGATCACTGAAAAGAGGGAAAAGGAATATTTGGCTATTTGGCAAGGTTATTTAGATTCCTTGTCCCAAGGACTAGGAGTTTAGTGCTAAGCTCTTCTGAAGATGGTTAATAAGGGTTAAGGGGATAGGAGGAGCATGATCTCTGGGCCCTAGAGATAGTGGGTGGGGGTTAGGGAGGAAGGTTGGGGGGTATGGAAGGGGAGTGGGTGACTTGTGATGCCATAATTGTGCTTGAACTCGGGGGGGGGGGGGTTATTATGAATATTAAGTTTATATTAATTTCTTTATTTGTATTTGTGCTTAAATGTAAGTGTTTTTGTATTTAAGAGGAAGCACAGTAGTGGCATCGCTCTCTGTCTAATTCTGTTTTATTAAATCTTTTAGGATTGGTGAAAGGGTTGGGGAGGGGGAGGGGGATGGGGGTTAGTAGTGGGTGAAAATGTAAAACGTTGGGTTGGGGGAGGGGATGGGGGTTAGTAGCGGGTGAAAATGTAAAAAGGAAAAAGTAAAGGTTATCTGTTATAACGCTGAAAACCCCCCCCCCCCGCTGGTTTATTTATTTATTTAACCATTTTTTTTATACCATCTTATCCTTCAATCAAAGCGGTTTACATTGTAATTTAAACTGAGTACATTTAAACGAGTAATTTAACTAAGTACATTAAACGAGAGTATGCATTGTAACTACAACTTAGAACATTGAAATGAGAAGATACAATGGGGGGAGTTGGCATGCAGGGCAAATTTACATGTTATAATTTATATACAGCTTTCGTCTTAGGTATTGGCTTGTGGCTGAAATGTGGTATGCTGGGTTGCGTGATTGGATGGTTGAGCTATGAATGTTGTTATTTTTGTGGATCAATATACAGAGTTAAACTCATGTGCTAATGCACTTTACAAATGAGACTTTACTAAATTACCCTCTAAATAATGGGACTGATGGGTGAAGTACCAAGTTTAAAAAAGCACATGAGATTTTAATATTGTGTGTCGTAAGACTTGTGGTTCCAATTTTCCCTTCTAGTTGTAACCAGAAACCTTTTTGAGTACTCGGGCAGTTTCTCCAAATAGGTTCATTTTGCACATACCATGACAGTCATGAACCTCACTTCTAAGCCAGAATAGGTGGAATATGATCTCACTCTCAGATTTACTGCTAATGCTTAGCATAATCTCCAGGAACAAGCAGGAATGTAGTCTTCACATATGGGTATCGTCGGTACCGACGGAGCCTGCGCGGGAACGCTCCCCAGCGCCCAATAGGAAAGCTTTTGGGAGCATCCCACAGCGCCTGCGTGCTGCCTTCCCGCCTTTCCCAACTGTCCCTCTCCAGTTCTTCGTTTTCCGTGGAGACGACAGATCGCACATCCTGTCACCGCAGAAAAAATTCCCTTCTATTCTTCTTTTTTGTGGTCGCATCTGCCTTCCTTCGACGCTACACCGGTACCGCCGGTTCTTCTTTCTTTCTTTCCAAAAACAAAACTTTCTTTCTGGAGTCTTTTCCAGTTATTTTCTCCTCAGGTGCCACGTGCCATTTTGGGCACTAGGCCCAACTTTTTCTTTTAAAATGGAAAAACCCGCTTCGGGTTTAAAAAGTGTTCCAAGTGTGGCGGTACCATCTCCGTCACCGACACCCATGAGTGGTGCCTCAAATGTTTAGGTCCTGACCACTCTATTTCAGAGTGTGTTGCCTGTGGGATGATGTCGAGAAGGGGCCGGCAGAACCGAGCTGCTAAACTTAGCACCCTTTTTCCCTCCGATGCAGCCTCCGTGGCATCGACGTCTTCCAGGGCTTCGTCTTCCTCCCATGGATCTCAGGTAACTAAACATAAATCTAGCCGGTCCTCAAAGGGTAGATCTCCTTCTAAGCATCGAGATGCCTCTGGTGTTGCCCTTGAGGGACTTTCACCGGCAAAATTGCCCTGGCGGGAGGCTTTGGCTTCCAAAGCACTAATGGGGCTCCAGGATGTTCTCGAGGCCTCAACCTCGGCAGAAATACTGGTGCCATGCTCTGGGGTACTGGCTGCTTCATCCGGTACCGATACCCAAGCATCAGCAGCGTCGATAGACCAGAGATTCTTGGCTATTGAACGCAGTCTGGCGGCTCTTCTCACGGCCTCAATGCCCCTGAAACCACTTCAGACAACTCAACCAGTACCGGCACCGACTCCAGTACCGGTACCGACTGCATCAACATCGGCAGGTATTCTACCGGGACTGAATCATGCTTATCCATCTGGTATCGACAAGTCGTTACCGGACCCCTCCGATGCCGACTTCAATCGGTACCAGTACCGTGCCTTGCACGATCTCCCGGATCGGAGATACGGCGAATCCTCGGATGAGTCTGAAGACTCTGAAAGCTCTGCTGATACCAGAGTACTTCTTCCTGAGGATTCTTCTTCTCCTCAGCGTAGGATGTCTCCACCAGAGGATATGTCCTTTCAGGATTTTATCCGAGATGTGGCTCGAGGTCTTGCCATCACAGTGGCTCCTGAAAAAGAGCCTAGGGTAAAGGAATTAGAAATCCTGCAATACCCTAAAGCTCCCAAGGAGGCAGCTACCTTACCTATTCATGAGATCTTGCATGATCTCATGTTGAGGATGTGGGAGACACCTCTAACCACATCTCCTCACTCTCGAAGACTTGACACTATGTATCGAGTTCCTCCTTGTCCTGGGTTTCAGAAGACTCAATTACCACACCATTCCACGGTGGTGGAGTCAGCAATGAGAAGGATAAAGAGTGCAAAAAGGCATGCATCTAATCCTCCAGGACGTGAGTGTAGGATTCTTGATGCCTTTGGACGTTGAATCTTCCAGGCTTCCATGCTTTCTGCTAGGATCAGTTCATATATTTTATATATAGGAATGTTCCTTAAGGTGGTCACAGGAGATTTAGAGCTTATGAGCCCTCTCCTTCCTGATGATAAGAGGCAAGATTACCTCACCCTTGTCAAACATGCCCAGGATGTTTCCAAGTTTGTGAATCGTGCAGCCTTTGACTGCTTTGAGTGTATAAGCAGAACCTCTGCCATTGCCATAGGTGTACGCAGGATTGCCTGGCTTCAGGCATCTGACTTGGAAATTTGGGTACAGGATAAACTAGGGAATATTCCTTGCACAGGAGAGAATCTCTTTGGCAAGAATTGGCAGGAAAAAGCTAATGAGATAGATGCTAACAATATCACTTTGGATAGATTGTCTAAATCTACAGCTGATCCTGCAAGGAACAAATCCTACAAAAACCCATTCTTCAGTAAGAAGAAGAAGTTTTATCCCTCCTTTACCCAGCAGGGGCATCGTTTAGGTCAGTCTGCCCAAAAGGGACAGCAGCAACAACCTAGACAAAGAAAAACAAAACCAGCTAAGCCTCAACCAGCTCAGCAGACTCAGCCTCCACAGGGACTTGGACTCCTATCTAGAGAACTTTGCCTTCCTGGCCCTGAATGGGCCAGAACCTTCCACCATCCCAGGAAGGTTATGTCATTTTGCCCCCAGATGGGTTCAGATTACAGCATAAAATTGGACTCTGTCTATTGTAAGAGATGGGTACAAGCTTCATTTCCTCAGCATACCCCCTCCTACAGTGGTAAGACAGTTCAATTCTCAGACCTCTCTCAATGGCCAGTTAGGTCAAGAGGTCACTATGCTTCTTGCCCAAGGGGCAATAGAATAGGTACCCATTCTCCAACAGAGTACAGGGTTTTACTCCCCCTATTTCCTTATTCCAAAGAAAACAGGAGGACATAGGCCCATTTTAGATCTCAGAGAATTGAACAAATTCCTGTTCAAAGGGAAGTTCAAAATGATTTCTCTAGGAACTCTGCTGCCATACCTTCAGAGTCAGGATTGGCTTTGTTCTCTAGATCTCAAGGATGCGTACACTCATGTTCTCATCCATCCAACTCATCGAAAGTTCCTTCGCTTTCTGTTTCAAGGGAAGCACTACCAATACAGGGTTCTTCCTTTTGGACTGGCCTCTGCACCAAGGGTGTTCACAAAATGCATAGCTGTGGTGGCAGCATTTCTTCGCACCATAGGAATATTCGTCTTCCCTTACTTAGACGACTGACTCATTCGAGCCCCTTCAGAGCCAGAGGCCAGGGTTGCTCTCTCTCGCACATAAGAACATAAGAACATAAGATATGCCATACTGGGTCAGACCAAGGTTCATCAAGCCCAGTATTCTGTTTCCAACAGTGGCCAATCTAGGTCATATGTACCTAGAAGTTTCCCCAAGAGACACAAGTTCCACAATGCTTGTACTGGGTCAAGCATTGATATCTTCGGTCACTTCTTAATAATGGTTTATGGACCTTTCCTCCAGGAACTTGTCCAAACCTTTTTTAAACCCAGCTACACTAACAGCCTTTACTACATCCTCCGGTAACAAATTCCAGAGTTTGATTACACGTTGAGTGAAAAAATATTTTCTTTTATTAGTCTTAAATAGTTTACCCCGTAGCTTCATTGCATGTCCCCTAGTCTTTCTATATTCTGATAAGGTAAACAATCGATCTACGTTTACCCGTTCCACTCCATTCATTAATTTATAGACTTCTATCATATCTCCCCTCAGCCATCTCTTTTCCAGGTTAAAGAGCCCAAACCTTTTTAGCCTTTCTTCATAGGAGTATCCTTCCATCCCCTTTACCATTTTGGTGGCTCTTCTCTGTACCTTTTCTAAAATCGCTATATCCTTTTTAAGATACGGTGACCAGAATTGCACACAATATTCAAGGTGCGGTCTCACCATGGAACGATATAGAGGCATTATAATATCTTTTGTTTTATTTTCCATTCCTTTCCTTATCATACCTAGCATTCTATTTGCTCTCTTGGCCGCCGTTGCACACTGGGCCGAGGGTTTTAACATAGTATCCACAATGACGCCTAAATCTTTTTTCTGGGTGGTGGTTCCTAATGTGGAACCTTGCATCGTGTAACCATAGTTTGGGTTGTTCTTCCCTAGGTGCATAACCTTGCACTTGTCCACATTAAATTTCATCTGCCATTTTGATGCCCAGTCTTCCAATTTATCAAGATCCTCTTGCAATTTTTCACAATCCTCTTGGGTTTTAACAACTTTAAATAGTTGTGTGTCATCTGCAAATTTGATAACCTCACTCGTTATTCCACTTTCCAGGTCATTTATGAATATGTCAAAAAGCAGCGGACCCAGCACAGATCCCTGGGGTACACCACTATTCACCTTTCTCCATTAGGAAAATTGGCCATTTAGCCCTACCCTCTGCTTTCTATCTTTTAACCAGTTCCTGATCCACAATAGTACACTGCCTCCTATCCCATGACTCTTTAGTTTTGCCAAAAGTCTCTGATGAGGGACCTTGTCAAAGGCTTTCTGAAAGTCCAGATACACAATATCAACCGACTCACCTTTGTCCACCTGTTTATTCACTCCTTCAAAAAAACATAACAGATTAGTAAGACAAGATCTTCCTTGTCTAAAGCCATGTTGGCTGTCTCCCATTAGGTTGTGACTATCTACATGCTGAGTAATTTTATTCTTTATGATGGTTTCTACCATTTTTCCCGGTACTGACGTCAGGCTCACCGGTCTGTAGTTTCCCAGATCACCCCTGGAACCCTTTTTAAAAATTGGTGTTACATTGGCGATCCTCCAATCTTCAGGTATTAGAGATGATTTTAATGATAGTTCACAGATTACTGATAGCAGTTCTGCAATCTCATATTTCAGTTATTTCAACACCCTTGGATGTATACCATCCGGCCCAGGTGATTTGCTACTCTTCAGTTTATCTAATAGTTGTAAGACATCTTCCCGATGTATCGATATTTCCTTCAATTCTTCCGCACCTTTAAATACCACTTCAGTCATGGGTAACATCCCTACGTCTTCCTCAGTAAAGACCGAAGCAAAGAATTTATTCAGTCTCTCCGCTATCGCATTGTCGCCTCTTAGTGCTCCTTTAACCCCTTTATCATCTAATGGACCAACTGACTCTCTCACAGGTTTTTTGCTACGATTGTACTTGAAAGGGTCTTTATTTCGCGTTTTTGCTTCCGCAGTAAGCTTCTTCTCAAATTCTCTCTTTGCCTGCCTTATCAATGCCTTGCATTTGACTTGACAGTGCTTGTGCTGTTTCCAGGTTTCGTCGTTTGGCTCTTTTTTCCATTTCCTGAAAGATGCTTTTTTGGCAACAACAGCCTCTCTGACCTCACCTTTAAACCATGCTGGCAGTTTTTTGGACTTCCTTCCACTTTTCTTAAAGCGTGGAATACAGCTGGTCTGGGCTTCCAAGATAGTATTTTTCAACAACACCCAAGCTTGATGTACGTCTTTAACCTTCGCAACTGCTCCTTTTAGTTTTTTCTTAACTGTTTTCCTCATTTTATCATAGTCTCCCTTTCTAAAGTTAAAAGGTAGTACTGTGGATTTCCTTACTATCCCTCCTCCACTAATTAAATCAAAGGTGATCATGCTATGATCACTATTGCCAAGTGGCCCCAACACCCTTATCTCTTGCACTAGATCTGGTGTTCCACTAAGGACTAGGTCTAATATGGCTTCCCCTCTGGTTGGTTAATGAACCAGCTGCTCCAAGAAGCAGTCATTTATTTCATCTAGGAACTTTATCTCCCTAGCATGTCCTGACGTGACACTGACCCAGTCGATACCGGGGTAATTGAAATCACCCATTATTATTACTGCGCTGTAACTTTTGTTAGCTTCCTTGATTTCTTTGAGCATTTCATCATCCATTTGGTCATTCTGGCCAGGTGCTCGATAGTACACCCCCACTGCCATCGTCTTCCTCCTTTTATATGGAATTTCAATCCATATAGATTCTACAGCAGATTTTGTTTCCTGCAAAACTTTAATCCTTTCTGAGTCAATGCCCTCTCTAACATAGAGCGCAACCCCTCCACCAATTTGATCAGCTCTATCATTACGATATAGTTTGTACCCAGGTATCACAGTGTCCCACTGGTTGTCCTCCTTCCACCATGTCTCTAATATTCCAATCATATCTAACCTTTCATTTAGTGCTATATATTCTAACTCTCCCATCTTATTCTTTAGACTTCTAGCATTTGCATACAAGCATTTTAGAGAATGTATTTTATTCATGTTAATTTGGCTATTGTTAGACATGGGTAAATTGGGATCTTTAAGCTCTGTCTGCTCCATACTTGAGGGCATTTGGGCTACTTTACTCTTGTGGAACCTCTCTGCTTTTGGTAGTATCCTTCAAGGATACATTCTTCCGAACCATCCGCTCTTGGGCGACTGTCGGCTTTCCCCTAATATATAGTTTAAAAGCTGCTCTATCTCCTTTTTAAAGGTTAATGCCAGCAGCCTGGTTCCATCCCGGTTAAGGTGAAGCCCATCCCTTCGGAAGAGCCCCTCCTTTCCCCAGAATGTTCCCCAGTTCCTAACAAATCCAAAACTCTCATCTCTGCACCATTGTCTCATCCACGCATTGAGACTCCGGAGCTTTGCCTGCCTTTTGGGTCCTGCGCGTGGAACAGGAAGCATTTCGGAGAATGCTACCCTGGAAGTTCTGGATTTCAACTTCCTACCTAAAAGCCTAAATTTTGCCTCCAGAACCTCCCTACCACATTTTCCTATGTCATTGGTACCGACATGTACCAAGACAGCAGACTCCTCCCCAGCACTATCTAAGACCTTATCTAGGTGGCGCGTGAGGTCCGCTACCTTCGCACCAGGCAGGCATGTTACCAGGCGATCCTCACGTCCACCAGCCACCCAGCTATCTACATGCCTAATGATCGAATCACCAACTATAACGGCTGTCCTAACCCTTCCCTCATGGACACATGGCCCTGGAGAAACTTCCTCGGTGTGAGAGGGTTTTACATCACCTGGAGGACAGGTCCTAGTTACAGGATCACTTCCTGCCACACCAGGGTGATGCTGTCCTGTCACGTGACCTCTCTCCTCCATGGCAACAGGGGTGCTGCCAGACTGGAGATGGGACTTCAGGACTATATCCCTGTAGGTCTCGTCTATGTACCTCTCTGTCTGTCTTATGTTTTCCAAGTCTGCTACTTTAGCCTCTAGAGAACGGACTTGTTCCCTGAGAGAAAAGAGCTCCTTGCACCTAGTGCACACGTAAGACCTCTCACCAACTGGGAGAAAATCATACATGTGACACTCAATGCAAAAGACTGGAAAGCCCCCATCCCGCTGCTGGACTGCTGTCTGCATCTTAGTTTTGAGTTTGTGTCTAGATCTTTAAGTTCTTACTTACTAGGGGTTGCTATGGGTATTTATACCAATAAAACTGTACCTAATACGTTTAATATACCTTGTTCACCTGAAGCTTAATTAATCTCATGTCCTTAGTGTATGACTGATTTGGGTAATGAGCTTCACCTGAAAGCACCTCCTGTCTTTTAAGATGTGTAAGTACCTATAAAGCTATGATTATCCCAGGGGTGGGTGTGAAATAACACTTATTAAAAGAGGGCTGCTACACAGTACCCTGTCTTGTGCTGCTGAGGTAAGCTAAATTCTGATTTGATTTAAATTATAGCTCTTAGCTGCTGCTAGGCTCTAACTTCTTATGAAATTTAAACTACAAGCTCTCTGCTGGGTACTAAAATTTAACCAGAAAGCTCTCTTCTGTGTGTTAAATTTAAACTAAAAGTACTTTGCTGTTACTTGGCCCTGAGTGACTATTAAATTTAAACTACAAGCTCTCTGCTGGGTATGAAATGTAACCAGAAAGCTCTCCTCTGTGTTTTAAATTCAAACTTTAATTCCTGCTACTAGGCCCTAACTGATCCAACAAAAGACAGTGGGTTCACAGATTAAGTAGCTTTAATACAAAGAATTCTTTTTAGAAAATTACCAGAAATATATACTCACAGTTGCAGATTTCTCTCCAGAAGTAACAGTCCCCCTTTCTATGCGCATCCTTCAGTATTTGGGACTTGTCATAAACTTCCCAAAATCCAACCTTGCTCCCACTCAGTCCCTGGAGTTTATAGGAGCTCTGCTGGATACCAGACAGACAAGGGCCTAACTTCCACAGGCCCGCTGCCTTCGCATTGTGCAGTTAGCTTCCCAAGCAGGGTTAAAACCTCACCTCACTGCTCGGGAAATGTTACAGTTGCTAGGCCACATGGCATCTACCGTGCATGTGGTTCCTTATGCTCGCCTCCATATGAGGGCAGCCCAGTGGACTTTATCCACTCAGTGGATTCAGGTGTCAAGTTGACTGTCAGACAAAATAGCAAACTCAGATCACCTTATTTTGTCTCTCCAATGGTGGCAATCACCCCAAAACCTGTTGGTCGGGTCCCCTTTTCAGCAACTCCCACCCCAAGCCACTCTAATAACAGATACCTCACAGGTGGGTTGGAGAGCCCACTTGCAAGGCCTCTCTACCCAGAGTACCTGGACTCCACAGGAGACCTATCTACATATCAAACTCCTGGAACTCAGAGCAATCTTCCTTGCTCTTTGAGTATTCCACACCCAGCTCAGCTATAAGACAGTCCTAGTTCAAAGGGACAATCAAGTAGCCAAGTTCTATGTGAACAAGCAGGGCGGAACAGGCTCTCTGTCGCTATACAACAAAGCTTTGCGACTATGGCCTTCGCCAGAGAGCATCAGATTCATCTTCTTGCAGTGTATCTTCCAGGCATTCAAAACTCTTGGGCAGACAGACTCAGTCAAGTTCTGCTTCCACACGAATGGTCTCTCCATGCAGACCAGGTGGCCAAAATTTTCCAAATTTGGGGAACCCCGGACATAGACCTCTTTGCAAGTCCACTGAATGCCAAACTCCCCCCGGTTCTGTTCCAGAATTCTGACTCAGGGTTGTCAGACCAGGGATGCTTTCCTCCTCCATTGAGGCCAGGACTTCCTGTATGCCTTTCCACCCATTCCCCTAATTCCCAAAACCCTGTTCAAGCTTCAGAGAGACAGAGGTCATATGATTCTCATAACTCCACATTGGCCATGGCAAATGTGGTACTCTCTACTCCTACATCTCTCTCAAGCTCCACCTCTGGAGTTAGGATCTGCTCTGAATCTCCTTTCTCAGGAGGATGGGATGCTGTGGCATCCCAATCCCCAGTCTCTGAATCTCAGGGCCTGGTTGCTGAAAGCCTAGAACTTCACGGTCTTAACCTTTCTCAGCAGGTAAAGGATATCCTTTATGCTTCCAGGAAGCCTTCCACAAGACGCTCTTATGCTTTCAAGTGGAAAAGGTTTACCATATGGTGCTCGCAGAAGGGTCTTAACCCTTTTGCGATACCTCTGGAAGCATTACTGGAGTACCTCCTTCATTTATCTAATGCAGGGCTTAAGACCAATTCAGTGAGAGTTCATTTGAGTGCTATTGCAGCTTCTTTCAAGCCTCTAATTGGGCAACCTATTTCCTATCATCTTCTCAAAACGAGATTTATGAGAGGCCTTCTTTTAACTAAGCCCCCCATTAAGTCACCACCGGTGGCATGGGACTTAAATCTGGTTCTTGGGCAGCTTATGAAACTGCCTTTTGAACCATTAGCCACTACCTCTTTGAAATTCCTTTCATGGAAGGTCATCTTTCTTATTGCAATCACATCAGCACGTTGCATCAGTGAATTGCAAGCATTGGTGGCTGATCCTCCTTATACAAGGTTCCATCATGATAAGGTAGTCCTTAGGACTCATCCACATTTTATGCCAAAGGTGGTGTCACCTTTTCATTTAAACCAAGCGGTTTACCTTACTGTATTCTTCCCAAGGCCTCATGCCTCAAATGCAGAAAGGAATCTTCATACTTTGGATTGTAAAAGGGCTCTGGCCTTTTACTTGCAAAGGACACAGCAACATAGAAAGTCCTCTCAACTTTTTGTTGCTTTTGATCCTAGTCATTTAGGACTTCCAGTCTCCAAAAGAACACTGTCCAACTGGATTGCACAGTGTATATCTTTTGCCTATGAGAGCAAAAACCTTCCTCTGGAAGGCCATGTCACAGCTCACAATGTGAGAGCCATGGCAGCCTCTATGGCTCATCTTCATTCTGTGTCTATCGACGACATCTGCCGAGCAGCTACTTGGGCTTCAGTTCATACCTTCACAGCCCATTACTGCTTAGACAAGGACTCCCGCCGGGATGCCTTGTTTGGTCAGGCTGTTCTTCAACACCTGTTCCATACTTAATCAACTCCTACTCACCATCCCTGGTAGGATGCCAGAGATCCATGGGGGGAAGTGGAGCCCTTTCACAAGGGCACACAACTTCTGGGGTCTTCTCCCTGGCATCTGCAGCTAGGGAGTCTCCATATGTGAAGACTACATTCCTGCTTGTTCCTGGAGATAGCATAGTTACTCACTTGTAACAGGTGATCTCCGGGAACAGCAGGAATTTAGTCTTCACAACCCACCCACCTCCCCTAGGAGTTGTATCTCTCTATCTCTCTCTTTCTCTCTTTCCCTCTCTCTTTTGTCTCAGCTTTAAACTCAACTGGAGAGGGACAGTTGGGAAAGGCAGGAAGGCAGCACGCAGGCACTGTGGGTTGCTCCCAAAAGCTTTCCTATTGGACACTGGGGAGCGTTCCCGCGCATGCTCCGTCGGTACCGACGATACCCATATGTGAAGTCTGAATTCCTGCTGTTCCCGGAGATCACCCGTTACAGGTGAGTAACTATGCTATACTTGCATCGTGCCAAAGAGAGCTTCTTTCTGGAGTTCGTAAGATGTAACAGATATGAGAAGTTTGTCAAGATGTGCTTGTAAGTTCTTCTTTATCAAGCCTGTGGCTCCCAATATAATGGGAAATATTTCTGTATCTTTCTGCCACATTTTCTTCATCAACTGCATTTCTTGGTACTTCAGGATCTTCTGCCTCTCCATGCGATTCACAGAAGAATCTCTTGGAACCAATGCCATTCTGGTGATTTTCTCTTTTACCTTTATGTCCGGTTTCTTCATATTCAGTTACTTACCATCAGCATGGGAATGTCCCAGGTTATCAGGGACAAGGGAATTAAAAAGTACCTGTTAGTAAATACATACATGTAAACCGCTCTGATGCGTAAGTAAAGGGTGGTATATCAAGTGCCTAAACCATAAACCATCATAACCTCTTCATTCTCTGTAATTCTCTTAGGGTCATGATCCATGTGCTTTTCCGGGACAGAGATATTGTAGTGTTTACAGAGTTTCCAATGGACGAAACAAGCTAATTTGTTGTGCTTTTCTGTATAGAAATTTTCTGCCATCAGAACTTCACAGCCAGCTATGAGGTGAGTCACTGTTTCAAGCTCTGTCTTACGGAATCGACATATGTCTTGCCTGTATTTTCAGTGATCTCTGTAAACCATCTCGTCCATAATCCACTGTTCTGGGCTGCAACTATCAATCTCTCATCCTTCGGCTTCAGTTCACCTCTCCTTAACCATTCATGTGTCCATGATCAAAGGATTTCTGGAGTACAGTGGAGTATTTCCCACTGTATTTGTGCCTTACTACTTGTTTTTCCTCGTTTGCTTATCTAATTCTTTGAAGAGTTTTTTCTCTTGTTTTGCAAATTCTGTTGCTTCCTTTCCTGTGTGTGCTTGTGGATTCTCACTCTTTCCTTCGTCATTTTGATGACAGGGACAGATTCCGGACGCTTACTTTCACATTTCAGTACTTTTTGCATATTTGAATCCGAAGATGTTATCAGGTAGGCCTGGAGGCCTATGATAGTAGCTTTTTAGGTGTAAACAATCTCTATGAGGCCTAGCTTGTGAGATAGCAAATTTTGTTTTAAATAAAATGCCCGAAAAGTTAAAATAATTGACTGGTGTAATTGACTTAATCAAAACTGATAAAATGTGCTTCAGTGTGGAGACAGAAGGACTGAAGATCATAAATATGAGGGCTATATAGGGTTACCAACTTTTTCACCAAGAAAAACCCGACACCTGTGGCTCGCCATGCTCCACCCATTCTCCGCCCCTAGTCCCACCCTTGCCCCGCCCCCAGCCCCACCCACAAAAATTACAGAGGATACGTGTAGGCTAACTTCCTTGGTCAGATAATAATTAAACTGGGAACCCCAAAATCCAAACATGAAATGTACAACACTGGAGAAATAAAACTATAAAGTAATTTCCTCTTGCACTAAACAAAAACGCAAAGATGTTAGCAATACACACTTCCCAGACCAGACATATTCCAGTTAATAAATTCAAAATAAAAAGTATTTTTCTACCTTCTGTTTGGGCGTTTTATTTTTCAGTTGCAATTGCTCCAGTCACTTTCTTCTGGTTTCTTCGTGTCTTCTGCAAGCTATCCATTTCTCCTTTCTTCTCTTTTAGATGTTTTCCATTCCCTCTCTATTTCTGCTTTAACATACTGATTGTTTCCCTTTTGCTCTTTCCCCCAATTCTTTCCTTATCCTTTATCATCCATTTAAATTTCACCCTTCCATTCTCAAGCCCCTCTTACTCTCCCAATACCCAGCCCATCATAGACTTTTCTTCCACACAAAATATTTTTTCCCCTCTCCACTCATTCCCCATCTATTCTAGTCCTCCCCCAAAATCAGTTCCGTTATAGTTCTAGACTCACCCAGCATCCACTCCCTTCTAATCCCATTCTCCCATGCCCCACATCAGCCCATTTCCAGTACTATTCCAGCTCTTCATCAGCCCATTTCCAGTGCTAGCCCTCACATCACAGACCATTTCCAGTCCTAGCCCCCCCATCACAGCCCATTTCCAGTCCAAGTCCCCCATCACAGCCTATTTCCAGTCCTAGGCCCCTCCCCCCATCTCATCCCATTTGCAGTCGGAGTCCCCCCGCACCATCACAGCCCATTTGCAGTCCTAACCCCCCCCCCCACCATCACAGTCCATTTGCAGTCCTAGCCCCCCTAATCACAGCCTATTTCCAGTCCAAGTTACCCCTCCCTCCACCATAGCCCATTTCCAGTCCAAGTTCCCCCCCCCATAGCCCTTTTCCAGTCCAGGTCCCCCTCCCCATCACAACCCATTTCCAGTCCATGTTCCCCCCCCCCCCATAGCCCTTTTCCAGTCCAGGTCCCCCTCCCCATCAAAACCCATTTCCAGTCCATGTCCCCCCCCCCACATAGCCCTTTTACAGTCCAGGTCCCCCTCCCCATCACAGCCCATTTCTGTCCAGGTCCCCCCCCCCTTCACAACCCATTTCTAGTCCAAGTCCCCCTAATCACAGCCTATTTCCAGTCCAAGTTCCCCCTCCCTCCACCATAGCCCATTTCCAGTCCAAGTTCCCCCCCCCCATAGCCCTCTTCCAGTCCAAGTTCCCCCCCCATAGCCCTTTTCCAGTCCAGGTCCCCCGCCCCAACACCACCCATTTCCAGTCCATGCCCCCCCCCCCCCTAGCCCTTTTCCAGTCCAGGTCCCCCTCCCCATCAAAACCCATTTCCAGTCCATGTCCCCCCCCCATAGCCCTTTTACAGTCCAGGTCCCCTCCCATTACAGCCCATTTCTTTCCAGTCCAGGTCCCCTCCCCCCCCCCCATCACAACCCATTTCCAGTCAAATTCCCCCCTTCTAGCCCTTTTCCAGTCCAGGCCCCCTACCCCCATCACAGCCCAGGCAGTCCTTGGCCTCCCCCCCCCAAAACCGCGGCTGTCTGAGGCTTTAGAGGGAGCCGGGGAAGCCCACGCGAGGCCCCGGCTCCCTCTGAACAGCCGCCAGCGTGAAGAGCCTTTTCCTTCACGCTGGCGGCTGTTCCTGTGAAGCCGCGAATGCTGGGAAAGGTTAAAGGGCATTGCCTTTAACCTTTCCCACCAATCGCGGCTTCACAGGAACAGCCGCCAGCGTGAAGGTAAAGGCTCTTCATGCTGGCGGCTGTTCAGAGGGAGCCGGGGCCTCGCGCGGGCTTCCCCGGCTCCCTCTGAAGCCCTCCGGGTTGGGAGAAAAGCCGTTTTTTTTGCTCTGGCCGCTCCCGATCTTGCGGCCAGAGCAAAAAAAACGGCTTTTCAAGGGCCGGTTTTGCCTCTGCGCCGGCAGCCGGCCTGGCCATGGAAAAACCGGCCAGGCCGGCTGAAAACCGGCCAGTTGGCAACCCAAGGGCTATACAACATATTGCAGGGGAACAATTATTGTGGTTGTTTGATTAACTTCAGGAGGTAATCAGACAGAGCTGCACTTTTAAATTGCCCAGGTCAGCAACCAGTTATCTCTTGTTTGGACAGCTGGAAGTCCAGCTATAAAACAACAGACTGAAAGGAGAAGATAGCTTGTGGTTCTGATGGTCTCTTCTAATTGTAACCAAAAGCTTTTTTGAGGTGCGCACACTGTAAAGAACCGAAAATGGAGAAAACTAAGCATTAATGTATCACAGTCTGTGAGTTATGTTCACAGCTCTTTATCTGTTCCTATAAATGGAGTAAGTAAGTATTCTAGCACCCTGACCACCATATATTACAAGTAAAACTAATTATAAAACCCACATTTTAAGATCAAAGTAATATATGGAATTCAGTCACTTCCATCTCGTTGATTTGGGAAGAAAACCCCTTCTGTTAGCTGAATATCCGCCTACTTTCCGTCTTTTTCTTGAACTCTCTAAAGTGCATAAAGACTGGAAGAAATATAAGTTCATTCTGCACTCACCTATCCCAGGGTAAGCATAATCCTGACATGAAACAGGAGGTCGTTTTTCTTGGTATAAGTGACATAATGAGCTTTCATGGCAGCACCACTTAAAAGGCTTCAAATCTTTGTCTGCCGTTATGGATCAGAAAAGATACAAAGAGAAATTAGACATTTGGAAAACATAGCACATTCTAAAACTATGCTACAATAAACTCCAATATTTTTAGGTATTTATAGGTGTGTTCAACGTTATTGGCACCCTTGCAGTTCAACCCCTTAATGTTCAATATCTCCTAAAAGGAAAGTGGCCAGTGAAATGGCTTTGGACTATATATGCACATATATTTCACACATAAAAGAATCAAATAAAACAAGACCAATTA
Source organism: Ichthyophis bannanicus (assembly GCA_033557465.1). Lineage (NCBI taxonomy): Eukaryota > Metazoa > Chordata > Amphibia > Gymnophiona > Ichthyophiidae > Ichthyophis > Ichthyophis bannanicus. Next base: position 1,775,418,510 of record CM066031.1, read on the forward strand.
AAATAGTATGATACATTGCTAGGACATGATTATTGGCACTCTTATAAACAATTCAAATCAATTTGAACAGAAGAACCACATTCCCATTATAGTAAAATTAGATGCACCTGTGATAAATTGTCAGTACCCAAATGACTTGAATCAACCAATGAATGATGGTTCTAATGTTCCATTTTCACAATGGTGAAGACAAGAGAGCTGCCTGAGACCATCAGAAAAACCATTATCACCAAACATCAAATTTCAGAAGGGTGCAAGGCTGTCTCCAAAGACTTTGGGATTCCTGTGTATACAGTTTGCAATGCTATTAAGAAGTTTTCTAACCATGTAACTGTCAAGAACCTCCCAGGATGTGGTGGGAAGTGGAAAATTAATCCAAGAAGTCTTCAAAGTTAAGTGTGAGCTGTTGGAAAAATACAACATCCAAAGAGCTTCTGACCTGGAGCAATCTGGAGTGGTGGTTTCAACCCATACCATACGTCACACACTAAACAAAGAAGGACTTAATGGGTGAAGGCCAAGGAGGACCCCACTGCTCAAAGACAGACATAAAAAGTCATGACTGATCTTTGCCCAAACTCACCCTGAGAAACCACAATACTTCTGGAAAAATGTTCTGTGGACAGATGAAACCAAACTTGAGCTCTTTGGCAATGCAGACCAGTAATATTTTATGGGTGAAGAAACATAGAAACATGATGGCAGAAAAAGACCACTTGGCCTATCTAGTCTGCCCTTCCATATCAACCACTACAACAGTCCCCTCTTTTCCTTTAGAGATCCTCTGTGTTTGTCCCTTGTTTTTTGAATTCAGCTACTGTCCTCGTCTCTACCACATCCACTGGGAGACTATTCCATGCATCTACCACTCTTTCCATAAAGAAATATTTCCGCATATTACTCCTGAGTCTATCCCCTTTCACCCTCATCCTATGTCCCCTGTCATGAAGAAGTCCCTTCAGAGCCTATAAAGATAGGGCAAGATGAGGATGTGCTTTCAGAAACTGACAGGCAGTCTGAGCACATGGCTCAGTGTTTGCAAAGCAGAAGTAAACAAAGAGAGTCACGAGCTAGAAAGACACGACCCTGCAGTGACGTATTCCCTAGCTCAAGAGGTAATGAGTTTCACCTGTTTCAGGGCAGGGCACAGCTAAGCCCTGAGAGTTACAATGATAAAAACTGGTCATTAGCTTGGAGCAAGCAGAGCCCAAGGAAGAGCCAGAGGGGGAACTGTAAGCAGAACGAGAACAAGAGCCAGAGGAGGAACTGGAGTCAGAGTCAACAAAGGAGCACGCTGATTAAAAAGAGCCAAGGAGGAGTGAGAACCAAGGGAGCTATATTCCTGAGGCCAGAAGGAAGCAACCCAGTACAGGGGTTGTCTGGCAAAGGCAGGAGAGAGAAGAATCTTCCTGAGAGGCAGGCTTGGCAAAGCTCACACGCTCCTAAGAGAGAGACAGGCTGGTGGGAGAATACCGGTACGTCTGAGGGGAAAGTTAATAGGCTGAAAGGCAAGCAAACACAAGCTGTGTTTGAGAACCAGTCTAACTCTGCAGAGTGGAGAGTTCTTTCCCTTTCAAAGCCAAAAGGTAGGCTTAATAATTCATACAAGTTTGAACCTAGCTATAAAGCAGTTCCCTATAGTTACCAGAAAGTAGCAAACTCCCTGAACAAAGACTACAGCATATATGGTAGTTTACAACCCTGCTCAGGAGAGTGTTACCGAGAGAAACCACGTGAGCTCAGAGAAACTGTTTCAAAGATCAGGATAGCAGCTTACGGCCACACCCTGCTAGTCCTGATACTGAGGAAATACAGATAGACTCTGACCATAATGAAATAGTGGATGATCGGATGGACTCTACATTATCTTTGGCTGACCATGTGAATTCCCTATGCTGAATAGTGTCTGTGAGAGACGGTAAAAGCAGCAGAAGAAAAGGGAACATTTTCTTTGCTAATTGAAGCTATTGGGTTTTGTTTTGTATCAAGCACTGCACGTTTAAAGCCTGAAGCTGACAAGGCTAACTTACCTGAGTTCATGTATAATTTCCTCAAGCCAATTGTATGGCATGTTTTGTCCTGAGTTATTCACTTGCATTTAATCCGCCGGGAAGGGGAAAATAAATTCTTGTCATTGCCTAAAACCACTCGACTGCAACTCATTTGTGCTCAAGGAGTAAAGGGACTTACATTCCCAGAAGGCCTTGCTGAGTTAAAGCAAGCCCATGCTCTCTGACGCAGGAACACCACAGGCAGACCAAGTCGCAGCGCCCTAGGCGTTGGGCTGGCCACCGTGAGGGTGACAGCCCTCATAGCAGAGCTTGCTTGCAATTGAATGAGGCTCTCCTCCTGTGCATTTATGCCATGGAGGTATTTAAATGTCTTAATCATATCACCTCTATCCCACCTTTCCTCTAAAGTGTACATATTAAGATACTTATGTCTGTCCTCATATGCTTTATAATGAAGACCACTAACCAATTTAGTAGCCACCTTCTTAGAGCTGGCCCATCCATTGTGCGAGAATGTTGTTCGCACAGTGCCCCGCCCCGCGTGAATTTCATTCGCGCACAATGGACGGCTTCAGAGCTAAGCCCTTTAACCTTTCGCAGCATTCAGTCTGCTTCACAGTAACACAGCTGCCAGCGTGAGAGAAAACAGAGCTTTTTACGCTGGCGGCTGTGTAGAGGTGATCCAGGGCCTCGAGCGGGCTTTCCCAGCTCATCTCTGAATCAGCTTAAATAGGCACAGGGCTCTTCGGGGGGTCCTAGGATAGGACAGGAAATGGCTGATGGGGGGGCTTGGACTGGAAATGGGCTGACAGGCTGAGGAGCTTGGGCTGCAAATGGGCTGATGGGGGCTTGAATAGGACTAGAAATGCCTGATGGGCTGGGATTGGACTGGAAATGACTGACGGGGACTAGGACTGGAAATGGGCTGATGGGGGCTGGAATAGGACTGGAAATGGCTGGGAGAGGGTAGGATTGGAAATAGGATAAGGGGGGAGCTTGGACTGAACATGGGATGATGGGGGTCTGGAATAGGACTGGAAATGGAGGGTTATGACCAATGTTCCCTCTAATTTTCTGTAGGCTGTGTGCGCATAAAATATCAGCCGTGCGGCATTTGAAGGAAGGTTAAATTTTTTGTGCGCTACATAATGACACTTGGAGTTATATACTTTAAAATTTGACTACACATTAGAATACAGTATGTACACCACATTGATGTTAATCAAATTAAATGAAAATAGACGATTACTAAATGAAGCGGAAAATTTCTAGTAATTACAATCACAAATGTGGTATTTCAGTTAATTTTTATTGAAAGCCATTGTTATTCCATGTAAATAATATATGTATGGAAGAAGAGTTCGGTGTCCTACATGGAGTGGTGGGTTCACCCCTAAACAAAGACATGGGGAGAGGTGGCCTGCACAGAGCAACAGGTGCACCTACTCTTGCCATCTTGCTGGGCAGACTAGATGGACCATGCTGGCCTTTATCTGCCGTCACTTACTATGTTCTCAAAATTTCTCTCTTCGATCTTTCAAATGTACCCAGTCTGAATAAATTTTATCAAGGTCTACTGATCCGCCATCTTGAAGATGACTCTTAACACGCATCAGCATTTCCAAATGTTCTAAATGTAAGCGATTCCTTATTTTGGTTTTTAAACTGTTCATCAAGCTGAAACCACGCTCACAATCTGCACTAGAAGCCAAAAATGTTCCACCAATATCGATCAGTTTCGCTAAATCTGCAAACTGAGCATTCTGAAACGCCAAAGTCACCATATCCGGAAAACTGTTTATCAGTTTGCTTTTGATTTTTTCTGCGACTAAAAACTTGAAGTCATTGTACTGCTGAACAACAATATGTTCCTCCATAAGAAATTGTTTGTACTTTAAACAGAGTGATCGGACGTTTTCAATTCCAAATTCATAATCACACTGTGCTATTGCTGTCAAGTCAAAAGCAGACCATTCCTCAATTTCATTTTCAGGAAATCTTTCCCCTAAATGCAGACACAGCATATTAATGAAAGTAAGTGTGGAACCAGTATCCACTGAAACGTCTCCAGGTATCTTGTCGAGAAGATTTTTAACATTATCAGTCCATTTTACTGTGTCACCCAAGTATTGCATTCGGATTTTGTTCAGCTTACCCTGTGCAAGATGATATGCTTCCAGTGGTGTTAGCCCACGTTTCTGAAATGCCATTGTTAATGAAGCTAGTTCAGATAAAACATCATTCAAAATTTGCAGTGTTATATGGAATTGATGGCTGTTTAGCTTTTTATAACAGTACTTTGCAATGGGATCATCATCCTTCTCTTCTTCAAAGTATTTTAATAATGGATCATAATTTCGAATAATTGCTTGAAGAGCAAAATGTCTAGATAACCACCGCACTTCATTCAGAGGTCTAAAAGCAATTGACTCGCATTCAGAAGCATCTGCTAATTCTTTAAATTGTGACCTTTTAGTAGAAGATCGACAAAAGGTTGTGTAAACAGTTCTCATGAAAGTTTCAACTTCTTTCATCAACTTTACTTCCTTCCATGATTCAGAGATCCCCAAATCTTCACGATGGGCAACACAATGCTGCTGCACTAAATGCGAAATATTTTGTTTGAGCTGCGCAGCAACACCATTTATTCTGCCTGACATGACAGAGGCACCATCCGAAGTAAACATGACCATTTTGTTAAGGTCAAGCTTGTATTTCCCATAGAATTCCCGGAGTGCACTGACTATTGATGCAGCATCGCATGCTTCCAAATGTAGCATCCCACCAAATGAAGTTTTATACAGACATGAATTTACTGGCCGATATTTGAAGTACAGTATTAAGTATTTGTTGACAGAAATGTCTGTACTTTCATCAATAGTTAATGTATGATACGCTGCTGATGCAACATCTACCATGAGCTTATCTTGGACATTCATGTTTATAATTTCAAGAAATTCAAACGAATAGTTTTTGCTTCTCCAGCTTTCAGGTATGGTTATGTACTTGGACATGTGTTCATTAATATCTTGAACAGAGAGCATGGAAATATTCATCCGAACAGCCAGCAAAACACTATCAATTAGAATTTTAATTTCTTCTGGTGTAGAACGCTTCCGTTCATTACTAATTTGCCTTTTCTCTTTTTCAGCGGTGCTCTCAAGCAACAAGTTAAATAATCCTCCTCTTAAATTTGGATTTTTAGCTCTAAGTTTCTTAACACTTTCAGCATGAGTCTTACTAGACAGATGTCATTTCAAAAAGTCCAGTTTCCACACATCATCCCAAATTTTGCCATTCGAAAACTCTCCGATGGTTTTTGCATCTCGGCAGTATAAACAGACTACTCCGTCATCCTCTTCGTAAGTGAATATTTCACGCAGTTGAACGCACGTTTTATCCCGAGATTTCAGTGTCTCCGTTTCAATCATTTCTTCAAGCCATTCAGGCTTAAAAGCTTTGGCTGTTCTCTTACGTTTTGCACCTCTCATTGCTATTGGTTTCGACATTTTAAAAGTGGTGTGGTGGTCACAGCAGGTGCTTTATTATTCAAAAGAAATGCCCCAATGCATTTCATCCAAAGCCTGATGGGCTTGGAAGTTGGAACTGCAAGCAATATAACAATATTGTTATAGTGGTAACAAAGAGAAAAAGAATACATAGTAAAAAAGAAGGTACAGTATTACTTACATGGATTAACAGTTTAACACAAATCCAGAAAAGTGACTTAAAACTATGGATATACCCAAGATTAACACATAAAAAACATCTATAAGGTATGTACATGTATAAAAACATACACACACCAAACGTTTATGTAAAGCAGCTAAAAAAAAACCATATGGCCTAGTGACTTACCAAAAAGGTCAAAACATTAAAATGACATTAAAATAGCTGAACACTAAAAATGGACGACCGAGGGATAAAAAGGAAGGGGGGAAGGGAGATGGGAAAGGGGGGAAGGGGAAGAAAAAGAAACTGACATTGTATTGTAAGAGCTCTGTTTAAAAGAAAAGGGGGGAAACAAATGGGACTAAAAAGTACCACTAATAAAAAAGGTGATGGATGGCATATGTAGTAAAAATAATAAATACTTTTGGCATTTCAGGGTTCCAGTTGGTTGTCCTCTTCCAATGCCTTAAGCACGTGGTTTACTCCTCTGTCTGATACTGTTACAGGGATCTAAGATTATATCTGCTTGGGCTTAATTATATTTCAGTACAAAGAGATATTGCTTTATTGTCAAGTTATGAGTTCAGTTTGTTCAATGTAAACCACACTGATGCAGAATAGCACAGTATATAAGAGAATGTAAATAAATAAAAAAAAATCCCTGGAGAGTTTCCCTTTGAAAATACACCTGTAGGTTCTATGCTGGGTTTCAAAATTCCTTTCTTAATTTGCCTTGAATACAAACTGAGGTACTAATTAATGCAAGGCTATTTTACTAATGATTGACAATATCATAGTACATACTAGTTCCACTGGGATCTCAAAATCATTGAATGCAGAAGAGAAAGTTCATTTTTTTAGTATTTGAAAAGCAGAGGGCCATATTCAGCAGGATGACAACACCATTAAGTTAAATGGATAATTTATCCGTACAAGTTTATATGTCTTTTGAATCATGATGTATGTTTTCAGGTCTGAATGTTGAAAATGTTGGTATTATTTACATAAATAACTTATCCATATAACACTACCTCTGCTATTTCTACATTCAGACTTGAACACATTAGTTATATAGAGGGCAGTTGAATTTTGCCGCTCTGCAAATAAATTATTTTCCTTCTTTGGATCACCCCTAATTCAGTCCTACTTGAAAATGATAGGGGATGCTATTCCAAAGGGTTTAGCTGGTTAGCAGAAGTTGCTATCCAGCTAAACCCCAACAATCCCAATATTCCCCATAGACCATGGGAAAGATGCCTGATCAAATTCAAGGCAGTTTGTGGGCAAAGGGGGGAGGTCACGGCACTTATCCAGCCGGTGGCAATACTAAGCTGCTAACAGGTCCTAACTTTATGAAGTTTAACTGTCTGGTGAGAGGCTCAATATCGCCGCTGAGGGGATAGCTGCTGTGATCACAAATGAAAACAGATATTCAGTGCTGGAGGCCGGATAGGCTCTGGTACTGAATATCTGGCTTTACTTTAGCAGCGATGACTGTTGCTGCTGAATATCAATCAGGGAGCTGTTCTGTGCCTACCCTAGGAGGAGGGGTGTTCAAGGCTGCTTAAGTCAAGGTACCACAGGGGCCTCATCAGGAGCTATTAGAGGGAACAGCGAGAGGCAATCTCCACTGAGAAAGAGGAGCACGCACTGCGAACCCCCGACAGCACCAGGTGAGGGCGGCGCGCGGCACAAAGAACACCGCGGCCGGAGTTAAGCACGGGGGGCACGGAGAAGAGACCACAGACGCCCAACATCCCCATCCACAAATGCCCACTTACAGTGGCAATAGGGCACTGCTGCTGGTGGCGGGGTGACGGTGTGGGAGGCGGGGCTGGGCGCAGTACAGAGTAGACATGCACCAGCAAGAAAAACAGCAACAGCCACATAGATATGCACTCACCAGCTCTGCTACCGATAGCCCGTCCCCAGGCAGCAGTCCCGGAGCACCAGTCTCCTCTTCTTCTTCGCTGGTGCGTGTGTTGCTCTCAGCCAAGGCAGCACGTGGCACTGAAGGCTGGCTGAGGGAAGGATCCAAGGAGGTGCGTGGCTGGCTGGCAGGCAGGCACAAGAGCAGAAAGAGGCTGGCTTGCTGGCTGCCCCTCCCTTTTATTTCCCTCTAGCCTGCCATGATTCGTCAATCGTCGGTCACGTGAGAGGAGTGAGGGGCAGGGGACTCGGTGCAGACAGATTCGGAAGTGACAAAATTTACAGAATGGCAGTGGTGCAGCCGCGTCCTTAAACCCAAGATTTTAAAACTCATGAAAAAGGTAATTTTTGTGCGCTCCTTTAAAAGCTGTGTGCGCTCGCTCGGCGAGGTGTGTGCGCACGCACACGCGCACAGCTTAGAGGGAACAGTGGTTATGACTGGAATGAGCTGATAGGGGGCTAGGACTGGAAATGGGCTGATGGGGGGCTAGGATTGGAAATGGGCTCAGGGGGAATTTGGACTGGAAAGGGGCTGATGGGGGACTGGAATAGGACTGGAAATGGCTGATGGGGGTTAAGACTGGAAATGAGCTGATGGAGGGCTAGGATTGAAAATGGGCTGATGGGAGAGCTTGGACTGGAAATGGACTGATGGGGGCTGGAATAGAACTGGAAATGGCTAATGGGGGGTTAGGATTGGAAATGGGCTGATGGGTGGGTACTAGGACTGGAAATGGGCTGATGTAGGAGGATAGGAGAATGGGCTAGAAGGGAGCGGATTCTGGGTGGGGCTGGAACTAGAAGGGAGCTGATGTTGGGGGAAGACTAGATAGGAATAGGGCTGGGGAGTGAGGATGGAGAGAAAAGATATTTTGTGTGGGAGGGAAGAAAAATCTTTGATTGGCTGGTGAAAGGAAGCTTGTCTGTACAGTCCTGTGTATACAGTCAGGGTACTTAATAACATCATATTACTAAAAGCCCTAAGAAAGAGTTAACACCACAGACATTTCAGAGCTTATTACTCAGCAACAAACTTGAAAGACTCTACTGAAATAACTAGGCTGAACTTTCCTAAAAACAAAGACACTAGGTTTGTTATAAAAAAAGATAGTGCAGGGAGAAGTTTGTTTCTCAGTCTCTCAGTCTCAATTCAGAGATATCAAGGCTGCAAGTCTTAGAATTATTGTCTAAAAAGTTATGTCTGGGAATACATGTATGTCTCCTCATGATGACCTATGCTAATAAGAACTGACTTATGATGTAGAGATATAGAGGTGCATGTTATGAATATACGTGATGCTTGACGTAGAACAATAAGGTGGAAATTATGCTGTGTAATGGAATATTTACCTATAAATAAAATGGCTGAAAGCTGTGATGGCAGAGTAAACAAGGTGCTAACTTGGTTTGCTCTCCCAAAGCTTTGGTTGTATTTTTAATAATACAAGTGTGTGTATTATTTACTGATTTACCGTGCTTATTTCCTTCTCATTGCTTTGTGTGTGGATATCCGTTACCCAAGAGACCTGGTGAGTTACCGGTGAGGGGAGGTGCAGAGTACACAAACAGTTGGTGCTGTAACGGATACGGATCTCTGCATTCAGGACAAGGGCAGAAGGTGCCAGAAGATTTGTGAGTATTACCAGTGATGGGTAATCTGTTAAGTAGACAGGCTCCTTCTCAGATACGTGAATGGCATGACAGAGCTAGGGCTTTAGCGTTTAAGAAAGATAGCCCTTCTCATTGTATGCTTCTATTGTATGTATGAGAAGCATGGCTATGTAGCCATCAATTCCGTAGCACATAGGGATTCAGTGACTAGAGGTAATGAGAATTTGCAGTTTCCTCTGGAGGGAACTTTCTCTGTAGATAAGGTCTATTACCTGAGATATGAGTTGGCGGTTAAAGGTAAACCTTGCAATAGTCATGAATGGATTGTGCTTACATGGTTGGAACGGATGGTACATGAAGAAAAACATAGGAATGAAGTTCAAGATTTGAAACAAAAGTTGTTTGTGTTAGGAAATGTAACTAATGACCAGCTGAGTGAGTGCGGGTCACTCGTGCAGCGGAACTAAGAGAAGAAATACTTAAAGAGAAACAGAAGTTAGGGGGAGTAGAATTGTGTATTTTGGATATTTGTAATAAGAATTGAGAGCACATGTGGCCAGAGAAACAGAAAGTGTTGTACATGTAATAGGGACCTTAAGAGTGGCAATAGGTCATAGTGTTTCTGTTGCAAAAGAATTAAGAGTTACTGATGAACTTATTGATAAAATTGAGAGAGATTTGGACAGACATTATGAAACCTACAAAGAGGAGTGTGATCAATTATATCATGATCTAGGCTCTATTCAGGAAGCTTTACACTAGCAAAGTAACTCACATTCTAGAACAGTTAAATCTGAAGCAGCTGAGGGAAGTGATATTTTGCCTACTTATCTTTTTCGTTTGTATCCAGAGGGCTTGACAGGTTCTATGGCTGTGCCTGCAAATTGGAGCCCTAAAGAAGTGTTTGATTTGGCTAAAACTTTTCCTAATTACAGGGATAACCCTGGTAGATTTGTGTCCTTATGGTCTCAAATAATTAACAGTTATAATCCCACTTGGGTAGATCTAGATAATTTGCTTAGAGCTGTGTTTTTTAATCCAGCTGATTTTCATAGGGTCACTCATCCAATTTGTGAAGATAACTGGCAATGGCCACTCACAGACCCTGTGATAGATTTTCAAGAAGACTCAAAGAGATAATTTTGTTTTGTGCAGAGATAAATTGTTAGAATTCATTAAAGTAGCATGTAAGCCTGTAAAGGATTGGTCGAGGCTAACATCTCTAAGGCAGGATAGGGGTGAAAAGGTTACAGATTTTCACACTAGGTGTATGCTAGCTTTTAAGGACTATTCTGGTGAGGCAGAAGACACACCTTCAGGATTCACTAATATTTTTGTAAATGGTTTGCATCCAAGAATAAAATAACTTTTGGAGACTTCAATAATAGATTGGCCAGCTAGAACAGCTGATGCAATTCTAGAAGGAGCTCGATACAGTAAGTTGAAGTTTATCAAGGAACAGCAAGAAGAGCAAACCAAGATAGATGTGAAAAAGACTAAATTGCTCAGTTTACAGATTGCTTCTATGCAACCACCCATGGGCAGGGGTAGAGGTAGAAACAGAGGGAGAGGAGGTTATGGGAATCTTCAGCGAGGACGTGGACAGTCAAGAGGAATGCGTACTTGTTATACTTGTGGTGAGATTGAGCATTTGCAGCGAGACTGCTCCCAGAATCAGAATCTTGATGTCCAGAAAGCTGATTTCCCTCCAGTAAAAGCTGAATTCACTCCTGTATATCAATGTTTTCCAAGCCCAGAAGACTTTGGAGAAGATACATGGGATGCATGACTATTGTTGAATTTCAATATAACCCCTCAGGGTGAGTTAGAAGCTAAGCTGGGAGGATCTAATTTGAAGTTTGTTATTGATACTGGAGCTACTACTTCAGCACTGTGTTTACAGGATTTGCCTGCCATTTATCACAATCAACTAGCACAAGCACCAATAGTACATTGTGAAGGCATTGAGGGTAAGATAATTCCTCATCGTAAACTTGAATTTTTACCTTTGCAGATTGGAGAGACTGTGTATCCTACTATCTTTCTTGTAGGAGACACTTTACCAGTAAATCTTTTAGGTCAGGAATTTTTAGCTTCACACCGTGCTACTCTATCCTGGATGAGTGGAAAATTGTTTTTTCCAGCTGTATTCTCTCTCTGAAGTGCCATCCCCTGCAGATGCCAGTACCATTCATCCTGCTCTTGGATAACTTCTTTCTACCCTGTGGGCAGTGCCAGGATCCAATGTCAGATTCCTTTCTATTCCGCCTGTGAAAATCACTGTGAAACCTGGAGCCCAGCTTCCCAGACTCAAGCAGTATCCGCTACCAGCAGCTGCCATCAATGGAATTCGTCCTGTGATTGAAGAACTTCAGAAGCAAGGTGTCATCAATTCTACACTTCACCATGTAATACTCCAATTCTTCCTTTACTAAAGGCTGATGGTAAGACTTATAGGGGTATGTTTACTAAACTGCGTTAGTGCAATTCGCATTAGGAGCCGCGTTAGTGGAAGGAAAGCCAAAAAAGGACATGGGCGGTACATCGTAACTGATAACACGCAGTTGCGCGCGTTATTACATGCGGCGCAGCAACGATCGTTACAGCGCACGCGCTGCTGCGCGCAAGCGTAAGACAGCACGCAGACACCCAAATACAGAAACAGAGCTGTAGTACAATGGTTAATACACAGACTGATGGTACAAGGGTCATGGGTTCGAATCCCCAGTGTGCCTAATGAATAAGGCTGGCTGAGGCGTTCTGTGTAACCCTTTGAAAGCCGACTATAATATTTTAATCCACAGTCTGCAAGCGGGTTACAGTTTGCATATGTCAGGAAAATTGTACCCGTCCTATGAAATATGTTCCAATAGTGACGTTCTCTCTGACATGGTCATGTATTATATACCAGTTGATAGGAATATTTAGGCGATCCCTATAGGGCGAAATGTAAGGCGCGCCCTATAGGGAGCACCTAAATATTCCTATCAAATGGCATATAATACATATAATATAGGGCGAAGAGTAAGGCGCGCCCTATAGGGCGCAGCATAAGGCGCGCCCTATAGGGCGCCTTTTGAGCCACCCTAAGGTGACGGTACCCTGAGGGTGGTTGTGCTGGCAGCACTAATATACAGTAAAAATAGACAATGCCTAAGACAGCCCTATCAATGAACCCCACTGTGGGTTGTGAACCTATGACCTCTGGCTCCATGGGCAATGAAGTAACCAGTGGCCTAGAGCTGCTAATAAACACATGGCTGGCTACAGGAAGACTGCACGGCACCACACCCACATTCTGCTGTGGTTACCAGGGAGATTACATACCACCACCCAATGCACCCTCTAGGGCTCAGGGTGGGGGACAGGAGCTCCCGCCCACAGAGCCACTTTCAACCCCCTGCAATGGTGGCAGTAGAGGGGACCATCACCCCAGTCCTACTAGGGATCAAACACCCTACAGGGCAGGCAATGCAGAGCAGTACACATCCATAACGCAATAGCAGACAGACGGCAGGTCTGGAAATGCTCAGCTGCCCCCCACCATTATCTGACATTCTCCAGCAGCAAGCCTCCAGCTGCTGCACCTTGCACGGTGTTCCAGCAAGACACATACTAGCTGCAGACAGTCTGCCAGCTAGTCCATAGTGTATGGTCCTGGAGGAGATGCATGTACCCAGAACAGGGATATCAGCATACACACCAAGCAGATAAGTCAGTGATTGGGCCCCAAAAAGAAACCCATAAATATCACATAAAAGAAATACTATATAGCACTATGGTAGAACCTAGCCATGCCATGGTCACTGCTCAGTCAGGGTGAGAGTGACCTCCCAGCAAGACATGCTGTGGCCACCCTGTCCGTGCCATTGCCCTATGCCCTGTGCAGATGCGGACAGGCCAGGCCACCCTATCCAGGCTATTCCCACGGTACCTTGCTCCTCATTATGCACATTGGCAGGCCAATACTGGCAACAGTGCTAACAGTGTGGGCTGTGGAGGGTGTTGGCAGCCACCACACACTGGATAGACAGACACACACTCCCTTCACCTATGCCAGCATTGTGCAACTATAGAGATGTTGGGCAGCCCAGGCCACCACACCAGTCCTGGGCACAGTGCAGGCATGGCTATGGTACGCAATACTGTAGGCGTCACTCCCCAGGTTGGTAAAGACTGTCAGACACAAGACCAGTAGCACACTCCACAGACATCAGAAAGGTTGCTTTGATGCAGCTCACTCCGAAAATTGTACTTAACCTAGGAATTGCTATCTGCCAGTACTCATAGCAACCTTTTCATAGCTGTGTACCATATTTCCAGGTTTAGGGTGGCATTACTAAGGTATGCAAGTGCTAGTATTGGGAGATGCACGCAGAGCCCAAAGTCCTTCCTCTCCAGGAGGCTTTGGATAATGGGGCCTGTGGGTGCGGGTGTGTCTGCCCCTTTTGGCTGCTGCTTTACGGCAGAGGTTCCCAACTCCAGTCCTGCGGTGCCAAACAGTGTTTGGGTTTTCATGCTGTCCCTCATGAATATGCATGAGATACATCTGCATACCATGGGGGTGGCGCATAGAAATGCAGCACAGGCATCTTTATCAGAGGCAGCATGGAACCGGGATGGTGTTTGGCCCTCCAGGACTGCATTTGGGAGGCTCTGCTCTAGGTATTGTGCATGTTTATGGTGTCTGTGCTCTGTAGGGTAAAATGTGGGTGTTCTGGGCATGTTTACGTCATTTGCAAGAATGGTTCTGCCTGTATTAGCACATTATAGTAGTGGGTAAAATATGAGGACTGGGTTGGCGGAAACCACAGCTGGGACTTGAACCTGGGACCTTCTGCTTCTGAATACAGTGGTTCTGTGCACTGCACCACCATGTTCTCACAGAGATGGTGCATTCCCTGGTGATACCATGACTGTTGGTCAGACAGGGCCTGTCTGTTGCAGTGCATGCCACCCATCTACACAGTGTTAGGCCATGGTCTGCTCTGGGCAGCTGCCACTGCCCCTTCCACCACCAGTATCCCTCAGCCACCATGCTGACATGCCCTTCTGCTGGTGGAGCTGGTTGTGCGCGGTCTCAGTGTGCAGGTAGGCGGCTGCCTATGGTGCGTGTTCTGGGGTAGGGGTGCCTGCATAGATGTCCACGCTCCCACCCAGCCCCGCCTGCCAGTGTTCCGTGCCCTTGGGGGTGCTGTTGGGTACTCTCCTCTGTGACGCTTTGGGAAACACACTTGTGCCCATGTTGGGCCCTCATCAGTTGCTGTCTGGCTCTACTGGTTACGCATTCCTATGGGCCAACTGAGCATCACCCTAGTCCCCACTGTGGCCCAGCTGTGCCACTGCATGTGCCGCCTGCGGCCCTCTGTATCCCCTTTTCCTGCATCTGCCCGGTTGCCCATTCCGACATGCCCGCCCTGATGTTGCGGGACATGTGCATGCCATAGGAACCCTGTCCGATGGTGGGGAAATCCCTGAGCAGCACTATTTCACTGTGGGCCCATGCACCTTGTATGGGGACGGAATATGGACCCTTCTACGAATTATCTCTGTTCTATGGAGCTTACCCGGGGGGGGGGGTTGATGTTTCTCATTGCTACCACTATTGGCCAGCTTGGCTGTTGGTTTTTTCCAGTTTGTTGGGGTCATTTTCAGTGTTTCTGTGCCCTTTTGTTCTGTGCACCTGTATCACACTTATCACCTTTTTTTGGTTTCCCTGCCTCGGCTGTACATTGCTGACAGTTAAATGGTTTCTCTCCCCTTTAAAGTGCATTTAACGGCAGGTTTTCATTCGCGTTGGAATTCAGCTCTGAATTTCAGCGCGTTGGTGTGAAAGGAGCCTCTCTCCGCCCACTCTCCGCCCATTGACCCCTTCTCTCCGCCCTCTCTCCACCTTCTGCGGTGTTTTACCGCACCGCGGAGCATTACGCTCGTTAGCGCATGATAATAGCATGCGTTATTCACGTTTACTGCAGTTTAGTAAACATACCCCATAGATTTGTGCAAGACCTGCGAGCAGTAAATAATGTGATTTTGCCAATTTTTCCCTTGGTACCAAATCCACATGATATCTGGACACAGATACCTCCAGGGACTACCTGGTTTTCTGTTGTAGATTTGAGTTCTGCTTACTTTTCAGTGAGAATTAGCAAAGAAAATCAATTTTTATTTGCTTTCCATTTTGACAATAAACAATATACTTGGACCACTTTGTGTCAAGGGTACACTGATAGTCCTACGTATTTTGCGCAGGCCCTAAGAACTGCACTGCTTGATGTAAGGCTCAACCATTCCTCTTTAGTTCAGTATGTTGATGATTTGCTTTTATGTTCACCAAGTTATGAGACTTGTTTGTCTGATTGCTTGTCTCTATTAGCTCATATTGCTGATTTAGGATTGAAAGTCAATTTTTCAAAACTGCAATTTGTATCTCAAAATTTAATTTCCTGGGTGTTGCCCTAACACCATCTGGTCATGCAATTACCTCTGCTAGATTGAAACCTATTCTTTCATTGCCTTTTCCAGCAGCACCAGTGTTACTGCGCAGATTCCTGGGTCTGTTAATGTTTTGTATACAATGGCTAACAAATTTCTCAGATTGCCAGATTATTCTCTGCCATTCAAACTGTATGTGGCTATTTCTGATTCCTCTTCTACTTGTGTGCTTTTACAAGCCTTCCCGACTGGTTGCAAGCCAGTAGGCTATTTCTCAAAGCGATTTGATTCAGTGACTCCCACCATGTCTACGTAGTTTGGTAGCAGTGGCCTTTGCAATTGAAATTACTGATTTTCTAGTTTTACAGCACCCTCTCGAAGTATATGTATCACATTCAGTTTATAGGTTGCTCCATTTAACCAAGACTCAGCCTTTGTACTCCACACGTTTGTTGACTCTGGAATTAACAATTTCTCAGCCTCATGTTACAGTACATGTACAGCCTTATATACTACATCAATATGCAACCCTTCAACACTTCTAGCTCCATTGACAGATCTTGTGGAGGATGATGGGTCTCATGATTGTTTTCAAACCATTTTGCAAACAGTTTAAGAAGCACAGCAAGCTGCCCTCTGAGCATCAACGTCACCAACATTGCTGTACTTAACACCATCTAACAAGACTTTGTTTTCCCTTTCATCTCTCTTACAGCACTATCAAGATACTTCCTTTGAAACTCAGACTCTGTGGACTTCATGGGGTGCGACCTGTGATGCACAGGGCTACTGGAAAAAGGATCATCTGCTCATTTGCCCTGACAGTCTATTGTTTCCACTTGCCCTGTTCCTGCATCATAGGCTTCACCTGTCCGCTGTGGCTATGAGTCATGCATTTTGGTTCTCTGGTATCACCTGAAGTTTTTTTTTCTGTGGCATAGCTTGTCTGCACTGTTTCAAGGTTGGCAGAGTAGGGTCAGATTAGGGTCAGTTATAGAGGTTTCTGCCACCCTTCCCACACCTTCAGGACCATTTTTTGATTTTGCAGCTTGATTTTCCAGATCTCCCCTGTCCGGTATTTGCTAGTGGTCACTTGTCTCTTCTCCGGTTGGGTAGAAGCTTATCCCACTACCAGTATGACTGCTGGGGTTTCCATCAAATTACAGCTCACTCAGTTTATTCCTGTTTGGGGTGTACCTTTTGTTATTTCTTCTGATCAGGGTCCAGCCTTCGTTGCGATTGTCTGGGAGGGTATTGAAAAATGGTTTAGTATTAAGAGACAACTGCACATTCCTTATCATCCGCAAAGCTCTGGCCAAGTGGAACAGATGAATAGAACACTCAAAGGTCACTTACGCACTCTGACACAGGATTGGGCTACAGATTGGACAGAAGCCCTTCCTTTTACCCTTATGGCAGAGTGTAATTCCCCCCAGCGTGCTCAAGGAGGCCTGACACCATACGAAAGTTACTGGATGTCCAGCTACTTCTCCACATGAATTGGCAGTAACCCAGATCCTCAACTGTTGCGCAGCGATATTTTGACTTATTGCTCACGATTGCACTCAGTCCTGTCTGTTTCCCCTTTATTGCAGGTGAATCCTCAACAAGATACTCTTTCAGTGTGTCGTGTATTATTTGCTAATTTACCGTGCCTGCTTCCTTCTCATTGCTTTGTGTGTGGATATCTATTACCCAAGAGCCCTGGTGAGTTACTGGTGAGGGGAGGTGCAGAGTACACAAACAGCTGGGTATTGGGAGAGTAAGTGAGGCTTGAGGATGGAAGGGTGAAATCTAAGTGGATGAAAAAGAAATAAAGAAAGAAATGGAGGAAAGAGCAAAGTATGTTAAAGCAGATGTAGAGAGAGAATGGAAAAAAACTAGAAGAGAGAAGAAAGGACAAATGGACAGCAGGCACAAAGAAACCAGAAGAAAGTGACTGGAGCAATTGCAACTGAAAAATAAAATGCCCAAACAACAAAAGGTAGAAAAATACTTTTTTATTTTGAATTTATTAACTGAAATATGTCAGGTCTGGGAAATGTGCATTGCTAACATCTTTGCGTTTTTGTTTAGTACAAGAGGAAATTAATTGTTTTATTTCTCCAGTGTTGTTGTACGTTCCAACTTTGGCCTTTGGGGTTCCCAGTTTAATTATTGCCTTTCTATTTCTAAATTGTGATCCCTTGTTATTTTTTGGTGATGGGTCTATGTTCTGCATGTGTAACCGAGCTGAGGTATTCTGTTTATGTAGTTTCTATTTGACAGTGCCACTTGTTCTCTTTCCCCAGTAGGAGATGTATTGGTATTCTCTGAGATGCATTGGTTTAATGTTTGCAGTGTTGCCTTTTTGATAGATAGGGTTTGGTGCTTTGTGAGTCCGGGTTGTGCTGTTATGATTCAGCGGATTTGCTATGTGTTCCAAATGTGCAGTGTTTATAGTACTTCCTAATGTGCCTGGGGATTGGCACTGGAGTATAGTAATGTAGAAATCTGGTAGTCTTTCTTTATCCAGACACCCATTAAGAGGCATGTTTACTAAAGTTAGTGGATGTTAACATTATAAAAATATTTATGCAAATGAGGATCCTTATGCAAATGCGGGCAATGAGTCTTCGAACATGGTCCGCACCCCCCTTGGGCTGCCTCTGCACCCTCTGTACTGACTCCAACCTGTTTATATCATTTGGAAGGTGCAGCCTCCAGAATTGCACACAATACTCCAAATCAGGTCACACCAAAGACTTATACAGAGGCACTATCACCTCCTTTATTCTGCTAGTCATTCCTCTCTGTATGCACCCAAGCATCCTTCTAGCTTTCACCATTGCCTTTTCTACCTGTTTAGCTACTTTAAGATCATCAGACACAATCACATCTAGGTCCTGCTCTTCGTTTATGGACAGAAGTACTTCACCCCTATACTATATCGCTCCCTTGGATTGCTGCAGCCCAAATGCATGATCTTGCATTTTTTAACATTAAATCTCAGCTGCCAAATTCTAGACCATTCTTCAAGCTTACCTAGATCCCTCCTCATGTTATCTAGACCTTCCTGGGTGTCTACTCTTGCAGATTTTGGTATCATCTGCAAACAGGCAAATCTTATCCATCAGCCCTTCCATAATATCACTATCAAAGATGTTAAAAAGAATGGACCAAGGACAAATCCTTCTCCTCAGAGTGTGCTCCATTTACCTGTACCCTTTGTCACCTCCCATTCAACCAATTTCTAACCCAAGCAGTAACTTTAGGGTCCATCCCTAGGGTGCTCAGTTTGTTAATAGGTCGCCTGTGCAGAACGGTGTCAAAGGCTTTACTGAAATCTAAATACACCACATCTAGAGCTCTCCCTTGGTCCAACTCCCTGGTCACCCAGTCAGAGAAATCAATCAGATATGTCTAAGAAGTCCTGCCTCTGGTGAATCTATGCTGCCCCGGATCCGGCAATCTGTTGGACTCCAGAAACCTGACTATTTTCTCTTTCAGCAGCGTTTCCAAAATTTAACTCACCACCAAGGTTAAACTAACCAGCCTGTAGTTTTCAACCACATCCTTACTTCTGCTTTTGTGTAAAGGGAACACATATGCCTCTCTCCAGTCCTCTAACACCACTCCCGACTCCAATGAGGCATTGAAAATGTCAATCAGTGGAGCTGCTAGAATATCCCCAACCTCCCTCAGTATTCTCAGGTGTATTCCACCTGGTCCCATCGCTTTGTTCATTTTAAGTTTAGCTAGTTTCTCACGAACATAGGGGTATGTTTACTAAGCGGCGTAATGTCACCAGCAAAAAGTGCAGCGTTAATGTTGCCGACGCCATATAAGGCAGTGGGCAGGCAGGGGGTGTTTGGCGTAAAGGTATCAATGGGCTGTTTAACATGCGTTAAAGGGCACCCTGGCCATTTAATGCACATTAACGGGACATTGCATGTTAAGCTGACAAACAGGGCATGATAAGGCTGACAAGGCGCCCTAAGGGCTGTAAGGTGACTTAACCTAAGGTGCCTTAGGTTAGGGTGCATTAAAGCCCACAGTGCACCTTAAAGCCCTTAGGGTGCCTTGAATTAAGGCGCCTTAACCTAAGGCGCCTTGGGTTAAAACACCTTATTTATTTATTTATTTATTTATGTATTTATTTATTAGTGCTTATTTACCGCTTTTTGTGAATCAAAGCGGTTTACAGAGAACTCAAGGATTGAACATTACATTAAACAAAAAATATATGTAACATCTTAACAGAGAGTGAAAGGGGAAAAGGGACGAATTAACTTAAATCAGCAACAGCTGATTTAAGTAATAACTATGTACAGAGAACTAAGCATAAATTAGTTACAATTAACTTAATGTAAGGCACCCTAAGGGCTTTAAAGTGCCTTAGGTTAAGGCACCTTATAAGGCACCTTAGGTTAAGGTGCCCTAAGGATGTTAAGGTGCCTTAAGTTAAGGTGCCCTAAGGGCAGTAAGGTGCCCTAATGTAAGGTGCCCTAAGGGCTGTAAAGTGTTTCAAGCTGACAAGTATGAACTGTAAGGCATAAAAATAGCTGTAACCCTAACACAGGATAGAGCACCAAGGAAAGGCAATGAACAAGGAAGGAAGGAAGGAGAGGTGGGAGCTGATGGACCTGCCATATCTGGCAGCCGGTAAAGTGGACAAACATGTTGGAGGAAGCTGTACCGATGCACAGGATGTTGGCAATGTAAAGTGATGCAAAGACAGTGGGTGGCAGAGGATGGGAATATGTGTCCCCCAGTGGCAGTATTTTTGCAATGATAGGAGTACAGAGGAGTAATGGTGCCATGCAGATCAGGCACAGGCGAGGCAAACACGAAGAGCCAAGTTATTCATGTAAATAATGTAAATAAGTTATTGACAGTTACCCCAGTTTCTAGTCAAGTTATATTTCCTGTTCTATTGTAAATACAATGCAGTCACGACTGCATTGTATAAGCTAAAGTTAAATGTACACCGCACTGATATTGAATAGCGCGGTATAGAAGAGAAATTAAATAAATAAAATAAATAAATAAATAAAATGCAGAAAAGGATACCAGTGCAGGACATGGGGTAGCAGTCTGCACAAGAAGACAGGACTCTACCCAGCTGACAGAGGCAGTTAGATGAGCTGAAGGATGGTTGTCAACTGAGGTGAGGATGTTATGGGCTGGCAGCACAGATCTGCAGAGAAGTGACTGTGACAGGCATGAAAATGATTTGAGTAGGACAGGCAGAAAAAATCAGAACAAAGTGGAATTGAACCCATGACCCTTGTCTAGGAAAATAAAATCCATAAAAACTTGAAAATACAAAATTATATCACCAGTACCTTTTTGTAAAAACTTTCTTGCAAATAAAAGACATAAAAATGAAGTGAGCAAGACAAAGAAGGAGCTATTGTCATGTTGTACTTTCTAAAGTGAAAAATAAATTATGAACTGATACATTCCTTTATCAATAGAAATGAAAAGAGGATATCTATCATAAATCATCCTATGCAAACGCAGAATGTGGAGTACCTCATTTTTATTCTTCTTTTACATATATTATTTTTCTAAATAATTTATGGATATTTTTATGTTTATTGTTCATGATTATGTTTATTGTTCATGATTTTTATGTTTATTGTTCATGATACAACACAACTGTGATACAAGTGCCTTTTACATGTTGTTTTATCATTTCAATCATTTAGTGATTGACCATTGACTTTTAATTATTTATTTCAGTGACTTGTGTCTTTTATTTGCCAGAAAGTTTTTACAAAAAGGTACTGGTGATATAATTTTGTATTTTCAAGTTTTTATGGATTTTATTTTCCTTTATATTTCGTATTTATATGTCTTTTTGAGACATATGGTTTACCTGTCTTTTTGTATCATCCTCATCTCACACACAAAATAGTGTTAGTAAATAATGTTTTAATGCCCATATACACATATGCTTTTATTTTACTAGTAGTTTTATGGCACAATTTAGTTTGATGTTATATTGATTTTATAGATGTATAACAATTTGCATGTTTATATTTATTTCATTTTACTTCCTGTTTAATGATTTATTCATTAATTTATCTCTGACTGTGTTTTTATTATTTATAATTTTGTTTTTAACTATGTATTTGTACTTTCGAGGTTTGCTCCCTCATTTGATATCCCCCTGAGGAAGGCCTTTGGCTGAAATGCGTAGGGGTCAATAAAAGGGGTTTGTTTAAACCTGAATATTCTGCCAGTCTTGGTATCTGTTCTCTTGTTCACACGTATCCTACAGATACGTTGTTGCTTTTTTTTTGTCTTACAGAGCAGCTACAGACCATGCCACTGTGCAGGTTCTGTGTTCACCCTGAGGGTGAGGATGGGCACACAGCATCAGGTCTGCAGTATCTGTGGTGCTAGAGGTAGGCTCTGCTGCAGATCCCCATTACTATCTATGTGTGGCAAGTATTCCTTGCAGTGGAACCTAGTTACCCTGTGTCCATCTGTATGCCTCAGTTACATCTAGCACTAGTGGACTGTTATCCACCCAGAATAGTGCATACTCACTGTTACAATGCGGCTGCCCTAGCCACCTGTTATCAGGGCAGAGAGGTGTTTAGACTGGCATGAGGTTTACATAGCAATGCCTAATATACCATCCTCTCAGGCTCAAAGTGGTTTACAACATATGTCCCTTGCCCCACAATAAAAATTTTTGTAATTCATGCAGTGGAGAGACCCACAACCCCAGCCCAAAGACTATTGGCTGGGGGGGGGGGGGGGGGGCAGGGGGTTAGACCAGATCTGTATCTGCTACTAGGGCACTGGCAGCCTAGCAGGAACACTGGAAAACCTGAGCTGCCCCCCATGAAGGTCTGACATTCACCAGCAGAAGCACAGTCAGACTGTACCTGCCACACCCCACCAGGTGTTGTAGCCACGTACATACTAACTGCAGACAGTCTGCTAGCCAGTCCATATTGCATGTTCACAAACAAACTATGTGCAACCAAAGATGAGCTAGACAGCAGGTACCTTAGTGATTGGATCCCAGAACAGGGAGCACACAGAAATAGATGCTATAGAGCACTATGTGGGAACATAGCCGTGCCATGGTCACTACTCAGTCAGAGTGAGAGTGTCCTCCTAGTAGGACATACTGTGGCCACCCTCTCAATGCACGTGGTGGTTGGGTGCTACGATGCCCTAGCCATTGCCCTACCCCTGATGCAGACTCATCCTGCCCAATCTGCCCTGTCTAGGCCATACCCACAATACCTTGCTCCTCAGTATGCACATTTGCAGGCTAATGCTGGAAACAGTGGGCCCGGTGAGGTGTAGGGAGCCACAAAACAATGGATAGATATACACACACACACTCCTATTGCAACATTGTGCAAAGATAGGGGTGAATGGCAACCCTGCCCGCTACACTGGTCCCGATGATAGTGCAGGCATTGCTAAGGTGTGCAGGAGCTAGTAGTAGTGCTCTGGTGATAACTGCTGCTCAGTGCTGGAGCCAACAGCCTGACTCTCCATGAAGCTTTGGATAGTGGAGTCTGTGTGTGGGTGTTTGTACCCCATGTTGATGTTATAAATCTGCAATGTTGGGTAAAATGTGGGGACATACTCTGCAACATCCACAGCTGGGACCCAAACCTGTGACTCTTTGCTTCACAACACACTGGCTGTACGTACTGCACCACACTGTTGCCGCAGAAGCACAGCAGTCCCTGGGGCTACCTTTGCTTTCATCAGACAGATCTTGTTTGTTGCACTGCACACCATGCACTGGAATAGGGCATGGCCTTGGGCCACTGCAGGAGGGTGCCACTGCCCCCTCTGCCACCAACACCCCCCTCCATGCTGACATGCCCATATGCTGTCGGTGCTGGTATTGTGCAGTCCTAGGCCATCCAATGTGCAGATAGGCGGGTGCCTAGGGTGCATGGTCTGGGGTGGGGAGGCATGCATGGACATCCACACATCTCTCCCATCACTGCCTGCCAATGTTATGTCCCTTCCACATGGGGGAGAGATGACTGGGGGATGTCAAGTTGGTGATCTAGTAACTATTGACTAGGGTGGACCTGGTAAACGTAGGTAGATTGTGTTATGCCAGCAGACTGTGGAAGAGCTAGGGCATGCAATGTGGGTACAGTGTACCCAGTTTGGATTACTGGGTGTATACATATTTCAGCCAATGTGTGGTCACACCCTGCACTGCCTTACCAGGGGCTGTAGTAAAGGGTGTTCATTTAGCTGGGTTTACGGACAGTTTGGGCCTTATCCTGGGGAAGGTCCATAGATCCTTGTTAGAGTGGTCCCCAGATGTGCACTGCTTGCCCCATTACAGGCATTGTGATTCCTGTGTGATGTTTGGGGTACCTGCTGGGTACGTGTCCCCTGGATTGGACACTGTGGAACACAGAGTACTGGACATGTTTGACCTTGATCAGACACTGTCTTGCTGATTTCCAGTTTCTGTGTTCCTATGTGCCACCTAGGCGAAAGCCTAGTCCACCCTGTGCCCCAGTTGCCCCCACTGCATGTCTCGCCTTCAGCCCCCTTTGCCCCATTTGCACCATCACCATAGTGCCCTTTCATACTTGGGCACTATGCTGTTGCTGCAAATGGGCACTACTATCACTGTTTTTGGGCTCCCTGTCTGTGCTCTACATTGCTGACATTGAAATAGTCTCTCTCTCCTGCAAATGTGCATTTACTGACAGGTTTCACTGGCGGTAATGTCCCGGCGTTAATGTTCCAGCATTGGTGTAAGAGGAGCCTCTCCCCGCCCACTCCCCGCCCATTGACCCCTTCTCTCCACCTTCTCTCCACCCTCTGGGACAGTTACCACTGCCGGTAACGTTACCAATGCTACATTACTGCGCCTTGGTAAACATACCCCATAGTCTTCTGAAAATTGTTCAAGATGACCTTCGCTTCTGTTCCTGTTTGTGGGTGGGGGTTTTTAAAATTTTTTATTTATGCAATTTTCAACAAATATACAAGAATTAATCTTGCAAGAAAAGAGCAGCACACTGAGAATAATACAAAAATAAAATTCCAGACTGATTACAGTAAGGAAAAGAAAAAGAAAAATGCTATCGGATGTGCCCACCAGTCCCCAATATAAAGGAGAAGGATACACAATTCCAAAGAAACATTAGGGCTATAATCCAATCTTCCAACAAACTTTAGCACATCTATGCCGATGATGTATTGCTGTACATCCCTTTCGCCTTTGACAATCCCAATTACACAGGAATCATTGAATGTTTTAATGCTGTCTCAGACTGGCTGGGTACATACAACCTGAGAGTCAACTATAAGAAGACTGAAGTGCTGTTTGTCACCAAAGATCCAACCTTCATACCTTCATCCAACTTATGGATGAAAGATGCAGATCTGATAATGAAACAGGAGGTGCGTTATCTAGGTATTACACTGGACCAGCATCTGAGTATGGAAGAACACATAAAGGGGCATGGCATGTTTACTAAACCGCGGTAACGTAGCAGTGGCTATGTTAACATGCGCTAATGTTACCAGATGCAACGTTATCACGCGTTAATGTCTCCGGCAGCGTTAAGTCCCGCAGAGGGCGGAGAGAAGGAGTCAATGGGTGGGGAGTGGGCAGGGAGAGGCTCCTGCTACACTAACGCGGTGAACTGAAGGGCTGAACATTACCGCGAGTGAAAACCTGTCGTTAGATGCACATTTGCAGGAGAGAGAAACCATTTCAGTGCAGGGAGCCCAAAAAAAGTGATAGTAGTGCTACATGTGCAGCAACAGCATAGTGCCCAGGTATGAAAGGGCACTATGGTGATGCTGCAAATGGGGCATAGGAGGCTGAAGGCGGGACATACAGTGGTGCAGATGGGGCACAGGATGGGCTAGGCAGATGCCTAGGTGGCACATAGGAATGCAAAATCTGGAAAGAAGCAAGACAGCAACTGACCAAGGTCAAACATGCTGGACCCCATCTCCACCATACGTATATTCCAAGGGAGCTGCACAGTGGAGGTGGTGAAGTACCGTTGTCCACAAAAGACAAGAAGGACCAGAGCGTGATTGAGTCTGACGATTCTAAAGTAGATCAACATGTAGAAAAGCTGTGAAAGCTGTGTTGTTGCATGCCATTTTGCCCTGTGCTATGCACCAATTGCCACCGCTCTAGCAGGTAGCATCACCCCTCCTCAGCCGCATCATCCATGCCTCCACACTGGACCCCACCTCCACCGTACATACAGTCCAAGGGAGCGGCACAGTATAGGTCATGAAGTACCGCTGTCCACAAAAGATGAGCGGGACCAGAGCACGATTGAGTCTGATGATTCAAAAGTAGATCAACATGTAGAAAAGGTGATGCCAAAAGCTTGAAGGATGGTTGGGTGCATAGAGAGAGGAATGGCCAGCCAAAAAAAGGAGGTGATAGTGCCTCTGTATATGTCCTTGGTGCAACCTCATTTAGAGTATTGTGACAGCATAACATGTTCTGCTGTGCCATAATGCCTCTTGAGCACAATGCATGTTTCCGATGTGTCTAACGTCGGACTTATAGGAAAGCACCAGAATGCACGTGGAAGGCATGGCTGTGCATTCCAGGAAGCCCAGATTCTTTGAGGGGGACTTTCATCTGCTGGCCAGCCTAATCTGCTACAAACAGAAGAGGCTACATGCATTGTGGAACCTGTGGTTTTTGGGGAAACTGCTAGATACTTGTGACCTAGATTGGCCACTGTTGGAAATAGGATACTGGGCTTGATTGACCTTAGTCTGACCCAGTATGGCATATCTTATGTTCTTATTCCCCACATCTGGCATGCAGCATGACATGGGCAAGCTGCAGTCTTCATGGCAGTGTGTAGGGGAGCATTACAATGAGAGGTGTGACAGAAAGTAGTAGCGCACAGGCTCCCTGCCACACATACTCGTATGCATACATCTTCAACATCACACACGTGACATCCCTACATTCTGCTACATGTGTGCCTTTGCAGACACCCAGTATGAAACATGTGACAGTTAGACTATCTCCCTTCCCTGGACAGAACCCGTCTGTGTGTGTTTGTCCTGCTATCTCCAACATTTGCAGCTTCAACTGTCCCCGACACACCATACCTACATACCACAGCACACATGCCGCCATTTAACTGTCTCCCCATGCGGTTTGCCTGTTCCCTGGGGATGTTTGTTTGCATAGCACTGCTGTGAAAGCTATGTTGTAGCATGCCAATTTGCCATGTGCTATGCACCAACTGCCACCACTATAGCAGGTAGCATCACCCCCTCCCCTGCTGCATCACCCATGTCTCCACACAGGGCTCCACCTCCACTTACGTACTGCCATTGGGCAGAGCACCGCTGCCATGGTCATTCTTGTCCACGGCCTCTGTGTCATTTCAATCACTGTTATCACCACGACGTGAGACTGCATCATGTGCCTTAGAGGGCATACTAAACCTACTCAGGCTGCTTTTCGCAGGTCTCTGTTCTCTCTCTGTCCATCCTATGTCACCATCAACCTGCCCCTGCTCTAATATCCATGACCGTGCCCATTTGGCTGCTGTCTTCGCTCCAATATTACACGTCATATGTTCCACGTCTCCAAACTGTCCTCCTCTGTTGTTGTCATTCCCACCCTCCACCCCCACTGTGCTCCCTTCCCCCTGTCCCCCCTCCATCACATATGTGCTCCTCTGTCCATCACATATATATAGCAGGCCTTGGTGAAGCACTCACCTCCAGCAAGACAACAGCCTGTCTTGCTGCTCTCATCCCACCGTACTGGCCCATGAGGCAATCCTGCACCCTCCCCCCCAGCATACTATTCATGTTTGATGCACCCCTAACCTCTGATATGCCTCCTCCTCCTTCATAGCCACTTAAAACAAATCACCAATAATTTGCAAATAAACAGGGGTACCCAAAAAAAACAGGAATAACATTGCTGTGGGCGGAGCTTGTGTAGTACGCACTTCTGCCGCTAGGCGTGTATAGTGCAACTCATTGTCAGTTCAGTGCCACCTGTGTTGTCGACCTGGCTTGTTCTGTTCATCTGCAGTGATTGTTTTTGCTAGCGCTGTTTTGTTCTTGTTTCTTTTTTTATGATGACAAGTTTAAGTGAACAACGTGCAGCTGTGAAAGTTTGTTTTCTACTCGGTAAAAATGCTGCTGAAACTGTTTTAATGTTGAAAACAGCTTATCAAGATGATGCTATGGAAAAAAGTCAAGTGTACCAGTGGTTTGCTCGGTTTAAAAATGGCGACATGTCGATTGATGACAAACCTCGTTCTGGGTGTCCATCAACTGCCCGAATCGACGAAAATATTGAAAAAATTAGAGAGCTTGTGCTCACAGACCGTCGACAGACAATTGATCAACTGTCAGAGATTAGTGGGTTATCTTGGAGCTCGGTTCAGCGAATTTTAACGGAAGATTTGGGAATGAAAAGGGTTGCTGCCAAGTTTGTTCCTCGGGTTCTGACTGACAATCAAAAGGAACATCGAGTTGAAACATGTCGTGTTTTGAAACAACAGCTTGAAACTGATCCAGATTTTGTGTCAAAGGTCATTACAGGTGATGAGTCATGGTGCTATGGTTACGACCCAGAAACAAAGCAACAGTCAAGCCAATGGAAGACGTCATCGTCACCCCGTCCAAAAAAATGTCGTCAAGTCAAATCAAACATCAAAACAATGCTGATTTGCTTTTTTGATGCCAAGGGGGTAGTTCATTCAGAGTTTGTTCCCCCAGGTCAGACCGTCAATCAAACCTTTTATTTGGAAGTTTTAAGAAGATTGCGCAACAGTGTTTGTCAAAAAAGACCCGATTTGTGGCAGACAGGAGACTGGTTCTTCCACCACGACAATGCACCTGCACACACAGCCATCTCTGTTAGACAGTTTTTGGCTAAAAATGGCATGGTTCCGCTGCCCCACGCACCTTACTCGCCTGACCTGGCTCCGTGCGACTTTTTCTTATTTCCACGCATGAAAAGGGGCATGAAAGGACACCGATTTGACAACATTGAAGAAGTCAAGAAAAAAACGAGGGAGGAGCTGTCAGCCATTTCTAAAGATGACTACAAAAAATGTTTCGAACAGTGGAAGCACCGGTGGGACAAATGTATCAGTTGTAATGGAGAGTATTTTGAAGGGGATAAGGTTGTTTTGTAAAGAATTTGAAATAAATAGCTTTTAAAAAATAATTCCTGTTTTTTTCTTGTACATGAATATAAACACAATGCAATAACCCACTCTCTAAATCTTATCCAAGTTAACATATATTTATATCCATAGACTCACAAGGATGTATTAAATGTCCTCAGCATACCAATATGTGTAAACATTTTAATTGATTAATACTGATATTTAAATTTACAAATACAATTAAAATTCATATAAAATAATGACAAATACAATTACAGTCTCAAAATCCCCACTACAATGCTTTAATTGATTTCCCTTCCTCCAAAGCTCTCTAAATTCTTATTAAATATGATTTTCAATAATAAACTTCTTAAATCATACAAAACTGTTATAATTTATTTATTTATTTAGACATACTTGTATACCATCTTATCCTACAAAGTGGTTACATTACATTTTAACATTTTCTAAGATTGAAGTTATTTGTTTATTGTAATTGCAATGAATTATTATGAAATGTAATTTTGCTGTAGTGTATGTAATATACTGTAATGTAGTATAATTTAATGTAATGTACTGTAATTTACTATCTTATTGTCTCCCCCCGCGATGTAGTCCCTTTTTGTCTTGTTGACCACTTTGATTAAAGGATAAGGTGGTATATAAAACTGATTAAATAAATAAATAAATTACATCACAATTGGGTTACATTCAACATGTGGGTACTATATAATGTTATAATATATATAATATTCAGTATTCCTCCTTCATGGCAGAATGCCCCTATCCATCCAGGTCAAAGAACAAAGCCTTGTCATGCTCCCCTAACTAAATGCTACACCATTGGTTAGTACCTATGCCTTCAGACATCTGTGGAAACTTGCATGATCCCAACTGGCTAATAGCTGTAATACCACCCATGCCATGTGCCCTTATCGATCAGCAATAAGGCCTCATCACATCACTGGACAGATGCTCCCATCTGTTCATAATTGACCCTACATTTTATTTATTTATTTACATTCTCTTATATACCATGCTATTCTGCATCAGTGTGGTTTACATTGAACAAACTGAAATTACATTGAACAGGGCATTATAACTTGGAGATAACTATTTTACAGGGAACATGGGCTATTGAGGGTTAAGTGGCTTCCCCAAGACCACAAGGAGCACCTGTGGGACTAGAAACCCCAGTCCTTCCAGCCCAAGGTTGCTGTCCTCTAGTGGGATTTGAACCTCCAACCTTCCGGCCTGAAGTACCTTGCCCCAACCACTAGGCCACTCCTCCACTAGGCCACTTCACATCTCTTACAATTGGTGTGGGTTTGCCCCTGCTGACATGCTGCATGTTGTGTCCCTCTCCCATTGTATTGGGCACTCCACACTTCCCACCCATTTCCATGACCTGGCTCTGCATGCTATAGTCCATCACTTGTTCCAAGCCATTCTCCCTGCACATTTGTTGTGTGTATGCTGCATGTTGTCCCCATCTCCTATCACTCCCCTCACCAGAGGTATCCCTCAGGCTACCATGCTGGCACAGCAGCGTTCTTGACATCTGCCTGGTCCCCCTTGCCCCACCCATCCAACAATCGTGTATGTCGGGCATATGTCTATGCAGATGACATTACCCTCTCACATCATACTGGAGCACAATATGGTGACTGTGGCCCTCTGAGCACCTGCCTAACCCATATGTCCTCCCAGAGTGCCACAATTATTCCGAGTCAATGCAAGTGCCAGATTCATTGATGATATATTTTTTATATGGCAGGGAATGGAGGCCTGTTTACAAGAGTTTTTGGACTGGCTAAACACTTCCCATGACCATTTAAAATTTACTCCTGAATATTCATCTAGGGGAGTTTATTTTTTTGGATGTTCCCATTCGAAATACGTGGGATGAGTGACTACAGACAATGGTATACTGTAAGGCAACTGACCGTAATAGTGTTCTTAATTATTTGAGTTTTCACCAAAATCACCTTAGAGATAACATTCCTATGGGCCAATTCTTAAGGATTTGGTGGATATGCTCTGCCTCTTTGGAACAGAAACAGAAGCAGTCACCGGTGTTGACCCAGCGCTTTTTGGCAAAGGGTTATCCCTCTAATGTATTGCATCAGGCATATATATGAGCTAAGAATGCTAATCTAGATTTTCTTTTATGCAGAATCAGCAACCCACATTTGAGGGCCAAATCTGTGTGCTACCATATTCCTCTAAGGTATTTGCTGTTAAGAATAAATTAAGAAATATTGGCACCTTTTGAGTATTCATACGTTTTTTACCCAGGAACTATATTTTGCGTATAACCGGCCCCCTAATTTAAGGAATTGGCTGGTGTTTACACGTCCAAGAAGCATAAAATGTGGGGGGGCCATAGTAGGTGTGGGCAGTGTGTAGTTTGTCCATTAACTTTGGCAATTTCTATATTTCAACATCCATCCATAGGCCACCCATATATATCAAGGTCATGTACTTCATATGAAACAATGGGATCGGTTTGTATAATTATTTGTCCATGTAACAAGTTAATCATAGGATAAACCACTCGTAAATTTAAAACAAGGATCATACATCATGTATCAGCTTTGCGGCGGGGAGGGGTTATTGCCCCTTTAGTTAAACATTGGCAAATAGCACAGCATCAGACATCCCAGCTTAAGTGTTGCATATTGGATCGGGTTTCAGAGGAGGAAGGTGGGGATTTAGCATTGCGACTTGTACAGTGGGAGCAAGCTCTGATTTACAGATGGTGTACAGTGGAACCAGGTGGCTTAAACACCTCAGTGGAGTGGCACTGGTTTTATTGAAGTGAGTGGTAACTCATATGAGGGGTTTTTGACTGGTGCATACTCACAGTATAAGCTGCCGCTTCCAGTGAGGCTGCTTTGTTCTATTTTGTTCCATTTTGAACATATTTAGCTAGTAAGATACTATATAGAAGTAGGGAGTGATAACTGGATCAGAGAAATGGGCTTTGGATTTATGAATGGGGGAATTAATGAATGACGTGGTTTGAATAATGTTTTTAAGTAGGAGGTATCAGGATAGTGGCATCTGTAGCAGAAAGAAGAAGTGAGCTGGTTTAGCCATGGTAAGTTTATATGAGTTATATATATTGTTTTTAAAAAGAGGAGTATAAGGGTGGTTTTTGGTTATGTCATTTGGAATTAAGTGTAACGTTTTCATATGGTTTCATGTCGGTTGATAGTTCTCTGCACATGAAGGTTTGTCTTTGTTAGGCTCTCAGCTGAGTTTGAAATCCACAGGGAACCCATTGTTTAAAAGTGAGATATATCAGCTGAGCGGCTCATTGATTTAGAGCGATTCCTTGATAAAGCCACAAGGATGGAGAAACTGGCGGCTGTGGTTGGATTATCGGCATTAAGGATTAAACAGCAAGGCATCAATAGAAGTGAAAGTAAACACTGGACTATCGAGATCAAGGATTGTGTAGCAGGATTGTATAGGTGAATAGGTAAGCATCTATCAAAGGGTAAAGTGCAACATTGCCACACAAGTTGGAGTTATTGGCAACTTCATGGATAATTGATAAGAACTCAAGAAACATATAAAGTGAAATGCAAGAAAAGTCTTTCTTTAAACTGAAGTTTTCCATTTTGTTGTTACAGGTTGGATCTTATATTTTATGATAATAGTTTATGTTAAAAAATGCAATAATTGTAAGGGGATTAAAATGTTAGAATGCATTATAAGGGTGAAACAAAATGAACAAGTGCAATAGTAGTAATGATATTAAATTGTCAAGAAGCATTTGAAGGAGTTGTAAGCGTATTGTTTTAAATAACTTTTGTGAGTCCTAATTTTTCTAATGCTCCCAGTTGTCCATGCATCATCTGCACCTAGTCCCGTCGGGATGCGCTCCCATCTATCTTACCTGTGATGACCCCCGACCTCTGTGATCGCATACACACTATGCATCCTTGTCACCTCCCACCCAGTCCCTGGGCACACACTGGACTCCCCATCCATGACCATGATTCGTCTGTCAGCAGGCGTTCCTGGTCTTGTCTTCATAACCTCAGCACTATCCATCCATTCCTCTCCACATCCCTTCTCACAACACTGCATCTGTGCCATGTCATGTCTGGACCTGCAGACTGTGCATTGTACTCACCAGCCTTCCATGTTAACAACATCAATGCCTACGGCATCATCCATACACATCAGCCCACCTACATATTCAAACCTCCCATTCAAACCATGTGACCCCTCGGGAAATGCAGTTCATATGGAACCTGCCCAGCTACCATGTGAACTGTGTGACCCTCACTGTGATCCACAACATGTCTGTCACTGGCGAGACACATTATCACACATATCCCCATCAGCTTTGTACACCACATGGACATCTCAGATCTCACCATGTCAACCGTCCAGTGCTACCTTCACCTGTCACAGGCACAGTTCCAACAGACCAGATACTCTTCCGTCTTCTGCCTGGAACAGGCACTATGCAAACCATCACCCATGACTCCACAGACAGGAAAAGCATCATCTGGGCTCATGATCATGTTGAAGAGCCATCTAGCCCACACCGCCATCACTCTCACTCTCCGCCTGTCCCTGTCAGATACGTCCTGTCCCTTCTGAATGGGTATTTCACTTCCCCCTCCCAACACATGAGGTGCCCTCATCGCTCCCTCTCCACTAGCTTCCTTCCTGTTCTGCCTCCTCATCTGAGTACGATCTCCACGTGCCTGTTTCAAATGTGGCGTTTCTTATTTCCTTCTCACGGGCACGTGTCTATGTTCCTTGCTCATCTGCCTGTTAGGCTGGACATTGTATCAGGGTACTAACATGAGGTAGAGGTATAGATCATGTTAGCCTTGCATACTAGGACTGCATACGCTGCATGCAGACACTGGTCAGGTGTCCACTCATCATATGCTTGTGTCTGCAACCATGCAGTACCCCCATGGTATGCTCTTTCACAGGGCATGGCATGCATCTCATGAAAGTGGGAAGGGGGGTCTGCACATCATGATTCAGCACCAGCAGATAGGAGGTGATGTTGACCCATGGATCTGCTAGGGGGGCTGAAACGGGTATGATCTACATACCAGGAGAGTGTGGTCAGGGTCACAGATGCACCGAGGTGACAGGAGCACTGTGAGGTGTCAACTGGTCCCAGAGTGCACACATGGAGCCAGGGTGCATGTTGACCTGCCTCCCATGGGTGGCTTGTTGGGGGAGACATCTCCATAGCATCTTTCATGTCACACATTCACACATGGGTGTGTCATGTCAATTGCCTCTTTGGGGGAGGTTATCTCACCAGGGACACATGGGGATGTTGATGTTGCCAGGGGTGGGGCAACATATTCTTGTTGGACTTATCTCCCACACATGTACATCACAGGTGATGCCCTTGGTCTCAGACTATGGCACCAACTGCTAGCCCTCCTGTTATCCCTACATGGGACAGACATAGCCATATATATGTACATCAGTTTGTGCTCTCACCACAGTCTTCTATGATCACAGAATGCCACAGGGACATGTCTGTTGAGCGACACAGGTGGGAAGGGTTACATCTGAGTCACATCTCTGGAGCTAGGCCTGCATGACACAGAGGCACATGGCAAAATGTGGTGTACCAGTCGGATCTCCTTTCGCATACAGAAATGCCACACATACTGTATATATGCAGTGCATAGTGACGGTGATTGAATTTGCGTCTCCCATCATCAAGGCACCTCTCTGTCCAAACTACATCTGTGTCATGTACACATGTGTGCAAAATGTGCTCAGTCTGCATGTCATGCAACAACAGTTGTGTTGCAGTACATCTCTGTGGCATGTGTACCATGTGACATGCTCCATTGCCTGGCTTGCAGTAACAGTAGTACCCTTCAGTGTCTGTTGGAGATATGTGGGCAGGGGCATCATGGTTGCTTAAAACTAATCTTCTGATCAGTCAGTTTTTGCATGTAAAAAGAATCTGCTCGAAGGAAAGGGACTTTAAGAAACAGGGTCAATGTGGTATTTGTATTCCTGTTCACCTATGTGGATTAATAAAATGGTTTGAGTACTTCACCTCTCGTTGTGTTCTTGGACTTTTCGGCGAGTACCTCTGTGCTCTTCTTTGGTTTAGACTTTCCTTGCATAGCACTACAATGTTCTCACCCTGGAAGGATGTGCTCAGCGACGGGGCTGATGCCTTACAACATATGTTACTGAAAGAACCAATATTCTCCAGGTTTGAGGACGATTTGGATGGCAATGATAAGGAATGGGGGGATACAGTTTCCCTCACAAAGAAGTATATAAGAGAAGATCTTCACTATGCATCACTATTGGAATACTGCTGACATCAAATTATTCCAAGCGGCCTTTGCATGAGTAAAGGCCCAAATCTGTTCCAGGATGACACTGAATTTGTCCAAAGCTGGAATGGCATACTCAATAAGTGTTCCCTGGACATAATGAGTTTATTAATTAATACATAAAAAAAGAAGGCAGAAAGCTTACAACAGGAAGTGAATGAAAAACTTAACACTCTTAAAGATAATGATACCAAATATGAGAATTTGCTTGCTGATTATAATAGAAATTTATTTGTTTTTTATTTATTTATTTAAACGGATTTCTATACCGCCTTGTCCTGCAATCAAGGCGGTCTGAACAGCAAACAGTCAATAAGATACAGTGTCTAGTGTGCGCATGCAGTGGGTAGTGTATGTGTGTGAGTGTTTCTGATCGTTGTTGATTTTTGGTGTGCTATTTACAGCGTGTGCTATTTACAATGCTATGGGTATCAGGTCCTTGCTTAATTACTATTATAGTGACATGGGGGGGTATTGAGGTGTCTGTTGCATGGTTTAAGTAATGTCATCGTAGTGTTCTATGAAGAGGGTCGTCTTCAGTAGTTTCCTGAAATCCTTAAGGTCTGTTGTTGAATGCAGTTCGTTGGGGAGGGCGTTCCATATTGTTGGTGCCGCCTTTGATAAGGCTCGTTTTTTGGTGTCCTTGCGTACCCTGTTGATGTCTTTAGGTGTGTTGACATGGTTGGAAGTGCCTCTTCTCCTCGGACTTGTGCTGTTGTCGGGTTGTATGAGTGGGTGTAGGCTGAAAGCTGATGACTGTTTGATTTTGAAAATGTTTATGATTGTCTTGTATCTAATGCGGGCACTGATAGGCAGCCAGTGGAGCTCTTTTAGGGTGGGTGTGATGTGTTCTTGTCTTGTGGTGCTGGCTATTATGCATGCTGCAGTGTTTTGTGCCAGTTGCAACGGTCTTAGTGTCTGTTTCATTAGGCCAAGATAGAATGGGTTGCAGAAGTCTAGGATTGGGGTTATTAGTGCCTGACAAACTGTGCGGAAGTGTTCCTGAGCGAGGAGGGGCTTGAGGCGTCATACTAGTCTCATCTTGTGGTAAGCATTTTTAGTGGTTCTGCTGATGTCGGACTGAAGGTTAAGTTCTTTGTCCATGGTCAGAAATATTGATACATATAGGAAAGAAATAAAAGAGAAGAAGCTTAAAAAATTTCATCGTGATGAGGAGGACTATACGACTGGGTAGGGGTATGTTTACCCATGGAGTAATAGAAAAAGGGTTTTTGTTCTTAATAGAAGGAGTTATTCTCATAAGAAGCAAGATTCAGTTGGTTTTAAACAGACATTACAGTCCCCTGAGAAATCACCCCTAGTTACAAGAAAAAGGAGTTATAGCCAGTCTGTGGACCCCCCCCCCCCCTGCCCCCTTGACTCATCTGTCCTTCTCTTTAATTCTCAAAAGAAAGAAAGGAGAAATTATTTTTTCAAGATGAACAATTTATGGAAGGGAGGGGGCCACTTCCATCCACAGACATATCATGCACATCAGCAGGATTCCCCAATGAGGGGCAAAGGGAGAGGGAGAGAGAGAGGAAGGGGTCAAGAACAACCAGACAAGAGGGAGTGGAAGAGACATCAGTCGGACTCGAGAGGTCACCACAGTAGATCATGGTGCGATCAATCTCTCTGACTCAGCCCTCATTGACCAGGAAATTTCAGTTCTCAACAAGGGTTTATCCTTTGTACCCACACTTGCATATGACTCTTTTGAAACACATATAGATTTATACACATTTTTTAGGAAAATTAAGATCATGGATTTTTTTGCTCCTAAGATAGACCAAATCACAGATAATTCTATTATCAAAAGACCATCTACTTGGATCCCTCCAGTCTCTAGCAATCCACTTATTGAATCCTTTGAAAATGTGGTATTAAAAAGGGTTGCACAATTGGAAGAAGGAAAGCATGCTCCGTTTTATAACTTGAACAAGGTAGAGAAGTTGGTCATTACATCATTTCAGACTAACCCACATATAGTGATAAAACCTGTGGATAAAGGAGGTGCAGTGGTTGCTATGAACTGTACTGACTATATTGACGAGATCAATAGACAGCTGCGTGATCGTGACTTCTATGAGAGATTGCATTGGGATCCTACTATTCCCTTGAAAGGAAGTATTGATTGTTTTATCCAGACAGGCTTTGAAATTGGATATCTTACTAAAAAAGAATGGGACTTTCTCACCGTATCACATCCTATTATGCCAACAATATATGTACTACCCAAAATTCATAAATCCAGGGCTCTCCATTATTTTGGTGATTGGGTCTCTTTTTGAGCCCTTTTCACAGTTTCTAGATGTTCTCTTACGCCTCTTTGTGGCAGCTTCGCCATCTTCTGTATGAGAGTCTTCTCATTTTATTAGTATTTTGGAAGATTTTATAGGATATCACGGGGAGTTAGCAATGGTTATCCTCGATATCGCATGATCGTGTTTGATTTAATTAATGGAGGGGGATGATAAGGAAATCCAAAGTACTACTTTTTAACTTTCGAAAGGGAGACTATGATAAAATCAGGAAAATAGTTAAGAAAAAACTAAAAAGAGCAGTTGCAAAGGTTAAAGACTTACATCAAGCTTGGGTGTTGTTTAAAAATACTATCTTGAAGCCCAGATCAGCTGTATTCCACGCTTTAAGAAAAGTGAAAAGAAGTTCAAAAAACTGCCAGCATGGTTTAAAGGTGAGGTCAGAGAGGCGGCTGTTGCCAAAAAAGCATCTTTCAGGAAATGGAAAAAAGAGCCAAATGACGAAAAATGGAAACAGCACAAGCACTAGCAAGTTAAATGCAAGGCATTGATAAGGCAGGCAAAGAGAGAATTTGAGAAGAAGCTTGCTATGGAAACAAAAATGAGTAATAAAGACTTTTTCAAGTGCATTCATAGTAAAAAAAACCTGTGAGAGACTCAGTTGGACCATTAGATGATAGAAGGGTAAAAGGGGAACTAAGAGGGGACAAGGCCATAGCGGAGAGACTGAATGAATTCTTTGCTTCAGTCTTTACTGAGGAAGATGTAGGGATGTTATGACTGAAGTGGTATTTAAAGGTGATACTGCGGAAGAATTTAAAGAAATATCGATACACCGGGAAGATGTATTATAAACATAGAAAAATGACGACAGAAAAAGACCAAATGGCCTATCTAGTCTGTCCTTCCATATCAACAACTACAAGAGTCCCCTTTTTTCCTTTAGAGATCCTCTGTGTTTGTCCCATGCCTTTTTGAATTCAGATACTGTCCTCATCTCTACCACCTCGACTGGGAGACTATTCCATGAATCCACCACTCTTTCCGTAAAGAAATATTTCTGCATATCACTCCTGAATCTATCCCCCTTCACCCTCATCCCATGTCCCCTTGTAGCAGAACTTACTTTCAATCGAAAGAGGCTCTCTCCCTGTGCATTTATGACATGGAGGTATTTAAAGATCTCATTCATATCACCTCTA
Organism: Ichthyophis bannanicus; assembly: GCA_033557465.1. NCBI lineage: Eukaryota > Metazoa > Chordata > Amphibia > Gymnophiona > Ichthyophiidae > Ichthyophis > Ichthyophis bannanicus. Next base: position 1,775,457,121 of record CM066031.1, read on the forward strand.
TCCCGCCTGTCCTCTAAGGTGTACATATTAAGATCCTTAAGTCTGTCCTCATATGCTTTATAATGAAGACCACTAAGCATTTTAGTAGCCACCCTCTATATTGACTCCATCCTGTTTATATCCTTTTGAAGGTGCGGTCTCCAGAACTGCACACTATACTCCAAATGAGGTTGCACCAAAGACTTATACAGAGGCACTATCACCTCCTTTTTTCTGCTTGCCATTCCTCTTCGTATTCATCCAAGCATCCTTCTAGCTTTTGCTGTCACCTTTTCTACCAGTTTAGCTACTTTAAGATCATCAGACACAACCACGCCTAGGTCCTGCTCTTCTTTAGTGGACAAAAGTACTTCACCTCCTATACTATATTGCTCCCTTGAATTGCTGCAGCCCAAATGCATGACCTTACATTTTTTAATATTAAATCCCAGCTGCCAAATTCTAGACCATTCTTCAAGCTTAGCTAGATCCCTCCTCATGTTATCTACATCTTCCTGGGTGTCTAATCTATTGCAGATTTTGGTATCATCCACAAAGAGGCAAAGCTTATCCGACAGCCCTTCGGCTATATCACTAACTAAGGTGTTAAAAATAATCGGACCAAGGACAGATCCCTGGGGTACACCACTGGTAACTTCCTTCTCCTCAGAGTGAGCTCCATTTACCTGTACTCTTTGTCGCCTCCCACTCAACCAATTTCTAACCCAAGCAGTAACTTTAGGGTCCATCCCTAGGGTGCTCAGATTGTTTATAAGTCGCCTGTGAGGAACGGTGTCAAAGGCTTTACTGAAATCTAAATACACCACATCTAGGGCTCTCCCTCGGTTCAACTCCCTGGTCACCCAGTCAAAGAAATCAATCAGATTTGTCTGACAATTTTGATAACCTCACTATTTGATAAACTGAAGAGTAGCAAATCACCTGGACTGGATGATATACATCCAAGGGTGTTGAAAGAACTGAAATATGAGATTGCAGACCTGCTATTAGTAATCTGTGAACTATCATTAAAATCATCTGTAATACCTGAAGATTGGAGTATTGCCAATGTAACGCTAGTTTTTAAAAAGGGTTCCAGGGGTGATCCGGGAAACTACAGACTGGTGAGCCTGATGTCAGTACTGGGAAAAATGGTAGAAACCATCATAAAGAACAAAATTACTGAACATGTAGATGCAATGCAAAAAATGAAGTCATGGCTTAATGGGAGACAGCTAACATGGCTTTAGACAAGGAAGATCTTGTCTTACTAATCTGTTATGCTTTTTTGAAGGTGTGAATAAACAGGTAGACAAAGGTGAGTCGGTTGATATAGGGGTATGTTTACTAAACCGCGGTAATGTTACCCGCTTTAGGTTCCACGGTAATGGTACAGATGTCCATATAAAGGCGTGGGCATTGCATCGTTACGGCAAGCCATATCAGCTAACGCACGTTACAAGGTGCCTTAGACTAACGCGCGTTACAAGGCACCTTATAAGGCACCTTACAAGACACAAAGCGCCTTGTAAGGAGCCTTATAAGTTAGGGGCCTTCTAAGGTGCCTTGTTAGATGCCTTCTAAGGTGCCTTGTAAGGTGCCTTATAAGGTGCCGTATAAGTAAGGTGCCTTGTATTTATAAGGCATCTTGTAATGTGTCTTATAAGTAAGGTGCCCTATAAGGTACCTTATAAGGTGCCTTGTTAAGTGTCTTATAAGGTGCCTCATAAGGCACTTTGTAAGGCGCCCTACAGGGCTCCTTAGGCTAAGCGTCGTATTAGGCACCCCTGGACAAGGCACCTCATAAGGCACCCTGGGTTACGGAACCATAGGTTAAGGTGGCCTAACAAGGTTACGGTGCCCTAGTTTAGTGTGCCCTAAGGTCTGTAAGGTGCTTCAGGATGACATGCAAGACCTGTGAGGCATAGAGACAGATGTAGCCCAAACACTAGATAGAGCACCGAGGAAAGGCAATGAGCAGGTGAGTGAAGTAGGAAGAGCTGGGAGCTGCTGGACCTGCCATATCTGCGGGCATCCCATGTGGCTGCTAGTACTGTTGACAAACATGGTGGGGGCAACTGTACCACAGCACAGGGTGTTGGCAATGTAAAGTACTGGAAAGATAGTGGGTGTCAGATGATGGGAATACTTGTCCCCCAGTGGAGGCGGAGGTGGCAGGATAGTTACAATGATGGGTGGACAGAGGAGTGGTGGTGCCATGCAGTTCAGGCACAGGCGAGGCAAGCACGAAGAGGCACAATGCAGGAAAGGGTAGCAGTGCAGGACATGGGGTGGCAGTCTGCACAGGCAAGCAGGACGCTACACAGCTGACAGACGCAGATAGACGGACCGAAGGAATGTTGGCAACTGTGGTGAGGGTATTATGGGCTGGCAGCACAGCTCTGCAAAAATATGACTGTTACAGGCATGAAAACTATTTGAGTAGGACAGGCATGAAAGGAAGGAACAATGAGGAATTGAATCTATGAACACTGCCGAGAACGGCATTGTACTAACCGGTAGGCTATACCTCCATGGTGTATCTCACAGCAATGGCTGGGTACAGAAGGACTGCAGGTCACCATACAAACTGTCTGTTCTGAGTGCCAGGATAGGGTAACCCCACCAGTACCCATGATGCAATGCACATGCTGAATAGTTGTCTACAGCTGATCACCAAATGGGGTCTGCACCTCTCTGATACCTCAGCTTGGAAAGACGAACTGAGAGTGCATGATACTGGCACAGAGTAGCTACAGACCATGCCATTGTGCAGGTTCTGTGTTCACCCTAAGGGATAGGATGGGTGCCCAACACTAGGTCTGCAGTACATGTGGTGCTAGAGATAGGTCCTGCTGTACATTCTCTTCACTGCTAGTGAGTGACATGTGTTCATTGTAGTGTATCTGAAGGCAATTTGGTGTCTATCTGTGTTCTGCAGTCACATGTGGCCTTCTGGTACCAGACACCACCCAGCTTAGTGTGTACCCAGTGTTAGGGTCTGGCTGACATGGGCACCTGTTATCAGGGCAGAGGGGTTTCTAGACTTGCATGAGGTTTTGTGTAGCAGTGCCTCTACAGCAGTGGTTCTTAACTTTGTTGGAGGTACTGAACCCCACCAGTTTCATATGCACATTCACCGAACCCTTCTTTATCGAAAAATAAAATATGATTTTTTTTCAAATTCAAGACATAGGTATATGTTTTACTGGTTCACAAAATGAATCGTGCATTAACATCACTGTGTTCAAAGAACAAAACCAATACAATGCATGAACTCACAACAAATTACATTCACAAAGACATGACCTTTTTTAATACTACCACACTGAAATGGTTTTAATTTTTAACCTTATGTATTCCAATAATGAACTTATTGTATTTATGCTATTTATTATTTTTAACATAGTTCACACATTCCACTACAATTTTTAATACTTCTGTCATTTCTGGAGGCAAGGTATTTGTTGCCAACGCATGCCTGTGCAGAATACAATGCGTCGGCTTTCACTAGCGCACCAAAACCAAACTTTCTTCCCAACATGACTGGAGCTCCATCCGTACAAACTGCAGAACCATATCCCATGAAAGATTGTTGTCTCTGAAGAAGTCATCCACAAGCTTCTTCACATCGGCTGCCTTAGTTGCTATTGTAAGAGGCTTACAAAATAAAAAATCTTCCTTTATCATGTTGTCTTTCACATAGCGCACAAATACAGCAAGCTGACTTAGATTAGAAACGTCTGTGGTCTCGTCGAGTTGGAGGCTGAATTTTGCCGCGCTTGAAATCAGATCTGCAACTACTTGAGCCAAGATGTCTTTGCTCATGTCCTTTATTCTGTCGTTGATGGTGTCATTTGAAAGAGGAATTTGGGATAATTTAACTTCGGCCGCTTTTCCCAGCATCAGATTCGCCATCTTCAACACAGCTGGTTTTATGAGTGTTTCACCAATGGTGTGTGGTTTGCCCTGCTTTGCGATCAGGTAAGCAACTTCATACGATGCTGTGAGGATCCGTTTGTTGATAGGTACAAAGCCGAGAGCAGGCAGAGTAGCCTTTTCATCGAATTTGGCTCTCTTCACCTTGAATTCAGCAAGCGTTGTGTTCTTGTATTCCCCATCTCCATGCAGGTTAAGGAAGTGTTCCTTTAGTTTTGCCGGTACTAGACTAGAATTGCTTAACTTGGCATTGCAAATCATGCAGATAGGACTCTGACTCCCATCACGTTCTGCTATATATGCGAATCCATGTTGTACATATTCGTCTGACCACTTTCTTTTTTTGCTCGACATAGTTAGTATGGATTAAAATATTAAGAAAGAAATCACACGACATACCATCATAACAGTCACAAGTCGACTACTGAGTGCACCAAATTCCCTGCAGCACAGATTGGCCAAGCAATGTAGCGTGATCACCTGCAGCCAATGATGGCCAAGCGGGGCGTGTCATCACGAATCATATGAGTCGGGTGCGTGTCTTGTGTCTTGACCTCCGCCAAACCCCTGAGACTGACTCACCGAACCTCTAGGGTTCGATCGAACCCAGGTTAAGAAGCACTGCTCTACAGGTTAAACTGGTATACACTATATACCCCAAAGGGCCCACAATCTCCCTTTTTGTAGGTATGGAACAGGTGCCTGAGCCCCAGTGAAGCAACCTCCATCCTGCTGGTATAAGACAGCCCTCCAGAGTTGATGGCGCAGAGCCATACCTGTAACTGGAGCAGACAAGCAGTAATGATGGGGCTAGGTCAGGAAAACCTCAACTGCCTCGCACCACTGTCTGCCATTCACCAGCAGATAGCACAGTCAGACTGCACCTGCAGCACCCGACAAAGTGTTCTAACCATGCACAGACTAATGAGAGACAGTCCACTAGCCAGTCCATAGTGCATGCTCACAGAGGAACTATGTGTACCAAGCAGGTAGCTCAGTAATTGGGACCCAGCACTAAGAACACACAGGTATCACTGGAAACAAATAGTGTAGAGCACTTTGTGGGAACCTAGACATGCCATGGTCATTGCTCGGTCAGAGTGAGTGTGTCCTCCCAGCATGACACGCTGTGGCCACCCTGTCCATGCAGGAGGTGGTCGGGCACTACAGTGTCCCAGCCATTGCCCCCACACCCTGTGAAGATGCATCCTGGCCAATCCGTCCTGTATGGGCCATACCCACAATACCTTGATCCTCATTATGCACATATTCAGGCTAACGCTGGTAACAGTGGGACATTGTGGGCCCAGTGAGGTGTGGGCAGCCACAAAACAATGGATAGACATATACACACACATTCTCTCTCCTATTCGAGCATTGTGCAAAGATAAGGGTGGTTGGCAGCCCTGACCGCCACACTGGTCCTGATCACAGTGCCGACATTGATAAGCTGTGCAAGAGATAGTAGTAGTGCTCTGGTGATAACGTCAGCTCTGTGCTGGGGCCAACAGCCTGACTCTCCATGCAGCTTTGGATTGTGGAGTCTGTGTGAGTGGGTGTTTGTACCCCTGTTCGTCGCTGCTTTGGGCTTTGCATATGTTGCTGTTGTATCTGCATTGTAGGGTAAAATCTACAATGCTCTGCAGGACCCACAGCTGGGGCTTGAACCTGTGATCCTCTGCTCCTGGACACACTGGCTGGGTGTACTGCACCACACTGTTGCCACAGATGTACAGTAATCCCTGGAACTACCTGTACTTTTCCTTAGCTAGACCTTTTATGTTGCACTGCACACCACATACTGGTACAGGGCATGGCCTAGGTCAGGGGTGTTCAACCCTGTCCTGGAGGGCTGCAACCCTGGCAGGTTTTCAGGATAGCCCTAATGATATGCAAGAGATATATATGCATTAGAGATATCCTGCCAACCTGACTGGTTTGTGGCCCTCCAGGACTGGATTTGGAGACCCCTGCCTTACATCTCTGTCATTTAAGAATGTGAGTGGGCAAGGTGCAGATGTCCTAGATATCAAAAGGGTAGACAGAATTTGTCACATTCCTCCTCGCTTCTCACCACCACCAAAATGTTGACAACAGCCCCAGGCCATCCACTGTGTGGGTAGGCGGTTGCCTAGGGAGCGGGGTCTGGGGTGGGGAGGCATACATGGGCATCCTCACATCCGCCCCATCATTGCTTGCCAATATTATGTCCCTTCCGATTGGGGGAGGGTTGGCTGGGGGGATGTCAGATCAGTGCCCTGGCAACTGTTAGCTGCAGTAGGGTGGACCAGGTAGATGTAGGTGGATTGTGTTTGGCCTTTGTCAGCTGCTGTCTTGCTGATGTCTGGTTTCTATGTACTTATGTGCCAACTAGGCGACCACCTAGTCCACACTGTGCCCCAGCTGCCCCCACTACATGTCCCGCCTGCCGCCCCCTATGCCCCATTTGCACCATCACCATAGTGGCCTTTCATACTTGGGCACTATGCTGTTGCTGCAAATGGAGCACTACTATCACTTTTTTGGCTCCCTGCCTGTGCTGTACATTGCTGACACTGAAATGGTTTCTCTCTCTTGCAAATGTGTGCTAATGCCAGATTTTCAATCGCGGTAAGATTCAGCCCTTCAGTTCTCCTCGTTAGTGTGGAAGGGGCCACTCCCCGCCCACTCCCCATCCATTGACCCCCTTCTCTCCGCCCTCTCTCCACCCTCTGTGGGACTTACCACGGCCAGGAACGCTAATGCGCGTTATGTAACGTTAACGCACATTAGGTAACGTTAATGTGACGTTTACACACGTTAACATTACCTGGCGCAGTTTAGTAAACATACCCCATAGTGTATCTTGACTTTGAGATATCCTTTGACAAGGTCCCTTATCAGATAATTTGGCAAAACTAAAAAGTCATGGGAAAGGAGGCAGTGTACTATTGTGGATCAAGAACTGGATAAAAGATAGAAAGCAGAGGATAGGGCTAAATGGCCAATTTTCCCACTGGAAAAAGGTGAATAGTGGAATACTGTGGGGATCTGTGTTGGGTCCATTACTTTTTGACATAGTCATAAATGACCTGGAAAAGGGAATAACAAGTGAGGTTATCAAATTTGCAAATGACACAAAACTAAAGTTGTTAAAACCCATGAGGATTGAGGAAAATTGCAAGAGGATCTTGATAAATTGGAAGACTGGGCATCCAAATGGCAGATGAAATTTAATGTGGACAAATGCAAAGTTATGCACCTAGGAAAGAACAACCCACACTATGGTTACACAATGCAAGGTTCCACATTGGGAACCACCATCCAGGAAAAAGATTTAGGCGTCATCGTGGATAACTTGTTAAAACCCTCTGCCCAGTGTGCAGCGGCGGCTTTGAAGGACAGCGTTCCTCCAGAGCTCTCCGTCCTGCTGTCAACAGTGTTGAGCAGTAGCCGCTTTCCTCATCAAGGAACCCATGTGTAGGAGTCTCTTAACGAAATGTGATATGGAGCTCTCACTCCTGCTGATATCTTCCTGGTAAGCTTCAGATGCAGGGAGAATCTTCTGCTGATTCAGCGGTGCATCTGGGCGGTAGAGCTGGGGAAGTACATGGTGGGAATAGCAGCACTAATACGATCTGTTCTGCCTTCTTCTTAGAGATCGGTGCCCAGTTCCCCTTCAGTCATTATGATAGCCTCGAGTCGGTGGAACGCAGAGGTGACACACAGGAGGGGGATACTTCCTGGCGGGAAGATCTTTGGAATGTGAGGGTGGAACGCATAGGGCGAGCTGTACAGAGGATCTTTGGAGGCAGGCTAGCAGTCCCTCTCACCACACGGCAAAGCTCTCGCCTTCACTACAATAAGAGGGAAATGCGGGACGTTTAGCCTCATTACTAATGCTAAGCTGAGAAGATTCCTGTACTTTTGGCCTGAGTTTGAGCTGGCTGCAATGGAGACTGGTGCTCTGACTCTCTGCGGGGGACAGTTCCTTTCAGAATGGTATCCAGTTTGAAGTGCGTGTTGACACTGAAGCTGTTCATCGGGGAAGACACCCTTTAACAACGGAGGACAAAATGAAAGAAAAGGGGATAAACAATAAGAGAATAATAGAAGATAAGGGAGAAGAAAAAAGAGAAAAAAAGGAGAAGAAAAAGGAAAGGAACAGACAATAGAGAGAGAAGGGGAACAGAGAGAAAGAACACAATAAGGAAGGTAAAAGGAGGAAATAAGGCAATAGTTTCCTTTACTCTAAACAAGGCACCAACTATTATCTTTTTTGTTTGACACAGTGCCTGAATCCATTTGTCTTTCCTTGCATTGGAGCTCCCTCTAGTGGATCAAGTGCAAATTGTTTATCTGATTTCTCAGCTTCTGGTGTAAGTCGAGTATTGTCAGTATGGCCACTGCCAAGTCATATGCTGCCACTTTATCCAAATTTGCTAGATCTTCTGATGCTATTTCTACGACCCCTTCATCAGTGTCAGAAAGTGCTTCTGCCTCTAAGGGCGGCTCTTCAGTTGCAAACTCTCCTGTTACCAGAGCAGATTTCCTGGAAATCCTGCAGGAGCTGAAGCTCTTTAGGCTGGACCTTACCAAAGCTGTGAGTGACATCCGGGCCGACTTTAAATCTCTTGATGATCAGGTCACACAAAATGAGATTAATATAGGTGAATAGATTGACTTGACTGCCGTGTTCCAGTCTAAGTTTAAGAAACTTGATCAACTCATGAAAGACCTAAAGGAATGGCAGGACAAGCTGGAAAACCACCAAAGGAGAAACAATATAAGAGTGTTCAGTCTTGTTGAACAGCCTGGAGAGCAAGAAGATATCATAGCCTTTTGTGTACTGAACACTTCTAGCCCAGTCAAACTAGAGTGTGCACATCGTAGTCCAGGGATATGAAGAAGTTCTGATTCCCAGCCTCGTCCAGTTATCACCTGTTTTAGTTTCATTCAGGATAAGGTGGCGCTGTTGCGCAGCTTACATGGCAAACATTCATTTGTCTTCAAAGGCCAAGAGATACAGATCTATCAAGATTTTTCACATACATGCTGGAGCATTGCAAAAGTTTCAAGCCCTTAACACAGGCTTTGCAAAAATGAGCTGTATCATTTCGTTGGGGCGTCCTGTTCACCTTGATTTTTGAATGGAACAATTTGATGCACAAAATATCAGATATCAGTGTGTATGGAGTTCCTGGACTTTTTGTAACATGGAGAATAACCCATAGAGCATAAATGGAGAGTGTGAGGTGTCTATGCCTAAACATCACAAAGTTCCAGGTTCTCGCAGATCGTCCGGTACTGAGCAAGATCTGACTGTACAAAAGGAGATGGATACTTCTGACACCTTAATATTTTTGTGTATGAGGCGCCTTCTTGTGGGGACTTTATGTGTGTTCTTCTGGTTATCTCTTATTGTGTAGTCCCTTGTTTGTAAGATACTCATCTTGTGATAGGGGAAAGGGGAGTTTTCAGTGTAAGTGACGCAATATTTTTGTGGCAGTGACCCTCAAGGCCCACCGGACAACCCGAAACTAGAGCAAGTTTATTTGCTGTTGAGATTCTTCGGGTGACCAGTGCCCCTGCATGCACAGTGCACCGCAGTGGGCTCCCCACCCCAGCAAGAAAGCATCCATTGTCAGCACTAGTTTGTGCTGCGGAGTCTGGAAGGGCAGCCCTCGGAGAAGGTTGCAGGGGTCCTGCCACCAGTCTAAGGACCTTCAAAGGTTGTGGGAGACCCGAATGGGGTGTCTGAGGTGACCGGAGGCCGGGCGCCACTGAGTGCTGAGGCACCACTGGGCCGTCCGCATGTGCATGCGGGCATGTGGAACCACATGGACGGTGGAGGCCATGTGCCCCAGGAGGCACATCATGGTCCGCGCTGTGACCCAAGTGTTGCTCTGGAGCTGATTTGCCTGGGCTTGGAGGTGAGCCGCGCGTTCTGCTGGCAGAAAAGCAATCGCCCACTGAGTGTCAAGGCATGTGCCAATAAACTCCAAAGCCTGTACCGGTTCAAGGTGGGACTTGGGGTAGTTGACCAACCCCAGACGCTCAAGGAAAAGGAATGTACGTGATGCCTCCAGGCAGGCTTCCCCAGCCAAGGGCCCCATGACAAGCCAATCGTCGAGGTAAGGGAAGACCGGTATGTCCTACTGTCTGAGGGAGGTGGGCGACTGCGGAGAGGCACTTCATGAAGACTCGCGGGGCAGATGCAAGTCCAAAGGGAAGCACCCTGTATTGGTAGTGCTCCCCTTGCACCCTGAAGCGTAGTAACTGTCTGTGCTGGGGGTGAATCAAAATGTGGGTGTAAGCGTCCCTAAGATCCAAGGAGCATAGCCAGTCACCCTGTTGAAGGAAGAGCAGCAGGATGCCAAGTGATAGCATTTTGAACTTCTCCCGCACCAGAAACTTGTTTAGTTTTCAGAGGTCGTGGATGGGCTGTAGACCCCCCATCTTCTTTGGGATGAGGAGGTACCAGGAATAGAAGCTCTGACCCTGGAGGTGCACTGGTACCCTCTCGACCGCTCGCTGGGTGAGGAGGTTGTCTAACTCCCGCTGTAGGAAGGTCTGGTGTGCAGGGAGTCGAGAAGGCTCCGCTGGGGAGAAGGGAGGGGGGAGACCTGTCCAGACAGAGACGGTAGCCGTCACGGACTACACGGAAGACCCAATGTGTCCAATGTGATGGACGCCCACTGAGGGGGCAAAGGAGCTCAGGCTTCCCCCCACAGGCTGCAGTACTGCTGGGGGACAAAAGGCTATGCTGCTGGCGTCAAAACCCCTGGGCGGGCTGAGGCGGCACCAGGTTTTGGGTCTTGGGCCCTTTCTGCTTGCGGTGACCGTGGGGCCCAGACTTTCCCTGCGGTGCGGTGGTCGGCACGGGAGTGGGTGGGTATGGTGGGTAGCCTTCGTAGGTAGACCCTTCCGCAGCAAGAACGGCTTCTTAGTTTGCTGTTTCTTCCGAGGGATGGAGGAGGGTTTGTGCGAGAGGCGGGTTCGGGTGACGAACTCAGTTTCTATCTCAGCGGCCTTATCCTCCATCGGTTTATCAAAGAGCTGCTCACCAAAGCAGGACTCGAATCCGTCGTAGGCAGCAGGGGAGAGGTATTTTGAGCACTCCATAACGGACTTCAGAAGGGTCCGGAAACTATTGAGGGCGTCGCCCGTGAGGCCCACGGAGAAATCTCTGAGTTCCTTGACTAGGTCATGCAAAAACATGTCCTTGCACAATTGGTATGCCTGAATATGGCATGAGAGCATGGACCCTTGATAGGCCTTGTGGCCTGGGGTGTCGAGAGCTCTCGACTCCCTGCCCGGTGGAACCGAAGAGTGTGACTTTGGGCTCTTTTGTTTTCTCATAGCTGATTCCACCACCATGGAGGTGTGGGGAAGTTGGGTTTTCCTGAACTCAGGGTTGCGCTGGACCCTGTACATCAGATCGAGGTGCTTGCTCATGATGGGGACCGAAGCAGGGGTCTCTCATATGCAGAGTAGCAGCCTGGACAAAATGGTAGGAACCGGGACAGTAAGAGATTCCCAAGGCAGGGACTTGTACTGCAAGATATCAAGATCTTCAGCTCGAGGCTCCTCCTCAGCCTGGGTAGCCAGGTTGAGAGCCTGTGCCATGTCCCGCACAAACACCAAGAAGGAGGTGTCTTCGGGTGGCGACCGCCTCTGCGAGGCGGGTGGGGACGTATCCAACGGGAGGTGCCGATGGGCAGAGGTCTCCGGGGAGGTATCCCCATTGGACTTCCAGCTCGAAAAATTGGAGGAGGAATCCGATTCAGGCTGGTCACCTCGCCCAGTAGCCGAGGCCCATTTGGAGCCGGAGGCCCTGAAGGATCTTGCCCCCAAGGAACGGGAAGGCGAGCGAGACCGACGTCAAGGACCCTCACAAGGCCCGCGGTTCTCTGGGGTTTCCAGAGTGGATTTTGGTGTCCCTCTCGAGGGAACCTCGGTCTCTAGGTGTGGGCCAGCGAAGCTGGATACGAGCGTCTGCTAGGAAGCTATGAATGCAGAAATGCTGTGTTCTAGTGGCAGCATACGGGACTCCAATGTGGGCGTGGGCCCTGTGATGCTGACACCGAGGTCACGGGTCTGACTTTGAGGAGTAGAGGGGGTTCTCACCGGGATGGCCCTCAGGAGACCTGGTGCCATTGCCAGGGGCCTCTGAGTCTGTACAGGATACCTTACGAGGTCGCTCCTTGTCCGACTCTCGGGAATGCCGAAAGGGGCTAAGCGACCGAGTGCAGGAGCGCTCACACTTGTCGGGAGCCCCCGACAGTGACTTCAAGGCCTTTTTCTTCTTGCTCTGCTCCACTTCAGGGGACCCCTGGTCAGAGTGCAGTCTTGAGCACGGAGCCAAGGTGGGGGGATCCCACCGGCGGAGAGACGACCGAGGGCGCCACCGGGGATTCCGAGGCAGCCTTATGGAAAATGTCCTCGGACTTTTACTTACAACTGAGCAGGGCTTTGGAGGACATTTTCTTACAAAGCGAATAGAGCTCTGGATCATGGTCAGCCCTGAGACAACGCAGACAGCAGTCACAGGTGTCTGTAAGCAACATGTTCTTGGAGCATCTATCGCATTTTTTGAAACCGGTGGCCATTGGGGCAAAAAGGGCCCCAGCAACGTCAAAGACCTGCTCGGCCAGTGGTTGGGAGAAAAAAGGGCGCAAAGCCTGCTAACAGCAAAAATGTTAGGAAAAAATGTCCCCCTTTTCTCAAAAGGAATGGGAGCAGGGGGAATGGGTAGAGGACCAGTGCCATCGGAAAAATAGCAGGCCAGAGGCCGAAAAATGAAACACTTTTTCCGAGGGACGAGGACGTGCGTCCGAAGGGCTCCACGGAAAAAGGGAGACTGAGCAAGATGGCACCTTTGGGTGGGAAGAGGACCACGCATGCGTGGCAGCAATCCCAAACCTTTCTTTGAAAACTGGGGAATTGCTTTGCGTGGGCTCTGTCAGTGCCGACATCACCCATAAGTGAGGACTGACTTCCTGCTTGTTCTTGGAGAATAGTTAGGCTACTTCATAGTGCCTTCCTATTGGACATCCTTGATATCTTTGATTTGGTGCTGTCTTCAAGATTTGTTTACTTCCTGCACACTCAGGACTGTTTGGGGGTGGGGGGGGGGGGGTAGGTGGAGATGGGGAGATGGAGGGAAGAGGGCAGGATGGGTGGGTGGGTGATTTAGACCCTAGTACAGGTAATTATCCTTACGATTTTGGGACAGTTTGCTGTCCCTTTTTGAATTTTCCTATGTTTCACTGGAGCTCCTCAGCACCTCCTGCATTAGATGCTTGAGAGTGTTATTTCTTTCTTTCTCGGGTAGGCAACTTCTTCAGTACCCCTGGAGGCGCACTTAGTTTGCTTCAGTTTCTCTTAGGGTAATGATTAAGGATATCTCGTGGAATGTGCATGGGCTCAACAACCCATGCAAACGGAGAGTTCTGGACCAGTTGTTCCAGGAAAAAGCGGAGATAATTTTTCTGCAAGAGACTCATTTCTCCCCTCAGGATCACTTTAACTGTGCGTTACGCCGGTTCCCCCAAATGTACTTAGTTAACTTCTCATCACATAGGAGAGGTGTTGCAAAATTATTTTCGCCCTCTTGTCCATTTGAACTCTTGGACCAAATCATTGATCCAGAGGGTCATTTTCTGATTCTTGTTGGCGCTATGAATGAGGTAATTATGACTTTAGTGAATGTTTACTTACTGCCAGCTGAGGTGGGGAGTTCCATCCAGGAGCTTCTAGAAGTTCTTCAGTACTATCGACGAGGGGAATTGCTCATTGGGGGTGACTTTAATTGTGTTATATTGGAGAGGGATCACTCGGGGCATAGACTATCTGCAGTCAAACCTTTAAAATTACTAGAAGATTTGTTTCAAATTTTGATCTCTGCGATGTGTGGAGGCATCTGCATGACAATGAACGCAATTATACATTTTTCTCTTGGGTACATAACTGTTATTCACATATTGACATGTGGTTTCTTTTGTGATCAGGGATCCCTTGGCTGACTCAGGTGTCGATAGGGACCATCGGATCATGCTATCATCTTTGTTGGTGTGTCTCTCTTGTAGGCTGATGCCCCTCCCACACATATGGTCATTGCCTCGCAGTTTATTGCTCAATAAGGAATTTTCTTCTGCGGTTCGCCGGGGCTGGGAGGAGTATCTCGCATTTAATGACACCTCGGATATTTCAAAATTCACTCTTTGGGAAGCTGGGAAGGCAGTTGTGTGTGGGCAGCTAATCTCACTTTAGAGTGTTTTTAAAAAGAAACTTGGTGCTCAACAGAACGAAATGCGATGGGAGATTGCTGACTTAGAACTCAGATGTGACGGAGGCTCTCAAGTATGAGGACTATTGATTCACCATAGGAGTGAGCTGCCTGCTCTGGAGTTGGAGCAGATGGCTTCATTTCTCCTGCAGACAAGACAGCATTTTTACAAGCAGGGTAACATGACAGGGAAAATGTTGTGGCAATTGAAATGCCAAAGACAGCGACATAAAATAGTAGCAGTTACGTCTTCTCAGGGGCATGTTTCTCATTGCTCTAGGGAAATAGCAGCAATTTTCGCAAATTTTTATGAGAATTTATATTCCAGTGTGGCGTCCGCGTGTCCCAGGGGCATCCGGGATTGGTTACAGGAGGCTTCTCTTCCCCAGCTCTCACTGGAATCCCAGGAAGCTCTTGAACGCTCCTTCTCCCTTCAGGGGGTGATTCAGATAATTCGGAATTTAAAGTCCGCAAAAGCAGTGGGTCCTGATCTTTTACCGGCAGAAATTTACAAGTCATTCCCAGATTTGTTTGTCCCGGTTTTATTGACGGTCTTTAATGAGATTCTTTCCAATCACTTCCCGCTTTCTTTTACCAGGCTACTATTTCAGTTATCCCTAAAGCAGACAAGGACCCGTTACGGTGTTCTAACTATCGTCCAATTTCCCTGCTAAACATAGATTATAAAATCTTTACCAAGTTATTAGGCACAAACAGAGCAATTTTAAAGCCCCGATCGGCATCCTGAACAGAGAGCAGGCAAGAAAATCCCTCCCACTCCCTGCAGAGAACCACCAATCAGGACTCCAGCCATTAAGCTTGGGAGCACTGAAGGCGGGCCCACGCCTGAGGGCCTCACCTCACCTTAGGCGGGGAACGGAGGAGGGAGAACGACGCTGGAAGCCTACAGCAGTGTTGAACTATCACAAATAAACTGTACATTTTCATGAAACATAATCTGTACATAAATAACACTGCCCTTCTCATGAATTTTATTACAATCCCTTACTGAAGCACAGTATATAAATAAGACTGCATATAATTTGATATACTTTGAAAAATTATTGTATCAAATATTTTACTGTTAATCATTTACTCACATGCATAGCTATATTCCAATCCTGCAATCGTTCAAAAATAATCCATTTCATCGCCCATTTCAAAACAATATATACAGGCGGCATAATAAACTACTTCAAATTAATTTATCAAGCACTATAAATCAAATAAAGATCAACAACCTAAACATACATCCCTTGAAATGTGCTCTAATCAATGTACGTTCCATAAGGAACAAATACCACATCATCACTGATTATATAGATGAACAACAATTGAAACATGGCTTACAAATACAGATCAGATAATATTAAATCAAATTTCTTCTCAAACATATGAAACCCACAGCAGCCAAGAATCAATAAAAGAGGAGGAAGAGTTCTCATCATCACAAGGAAATCCCTATGTTTCAAAACCCTTTCAGCTCGAAGCACAGAGAGCTATAATATCATAACCATTTCAAACAAACAAATAGCTTTTTCTCTTATATACAGAGCACCTGGTACAAATAATGATGACCTCTCACTATTACTTGAAGAAATTTGCTACAATTCTAATCCACAGAAGCCTCTCATCATCCTAGGAGACCTTAACATACCGTCTACAACCACAAGATATGGCAAAGCCTTTACTCAAGTAATTGAAGACCTGCAGTAAAAAACAAATGATAAACACTCCAACCCATAAGAGAGAAGGAACCCTTGATCTCATCTTTATACCAATAATGCTCTTACATAGGAAGCTTATTCAACTTCCAACAGTGACACCTGGCCCATGGTCAGACCACTACATCATAACCTTCCAGTTAACCACTTCTGTACTAAATGCACCTACAGAAGTAATAAATTCACAAAGAAGATTCAAACAGTTCAACAAAGAAATATTTCTACAACAGATCTTAACACAAATAAATTATGACTCAGCAAACCTTGAAGAAATAATACACAGCTGGAACTCAGCAATTCACAAGGCAGCCATTGCCCCTTCTAAAAAAGCACGTGCTGTCAGAAAGAACATCGCACCATGGTATTCCAGTGAGATTAACACCTTGAAACAAACCCTGAGAAAAGCAGAATGAAAATGGAGAAAAACGAAAGAGGTGCAAGCTAAAATCAACTATACTAACAGGATGCAGGAATACCAGTCTCTAATAAATGCTTGTAAGAGGGAATACAACACAAATCCAATCATGGGTTCATTAAATAAACTGCGAGAGCTAATCAATATAATAAGAACCTTGACAAAAATCAAATCTGAAGAGCACAATCTAATTGAACCTCAAACCATGGCAAACTTCCTTCAATCAAAGCTCAATCCATTTGCATTGGTGTAATATACAGATCTCCTTTACAGGGAGAAGAAGCGATCAGAGATTTAATGGAAAACATACACAGTATATCCACGAAAGGTGAAATTCTATAGATAGGTGATTTCAATATGCAGGATGCTGACTGGTGCATTTCTGCTGCAGTGTCATCTAGAAGTAAGGAGATCCTGGATTATCTACATGGAGAATTATTCTGGCAACTGATAACTGAACCCACATGTGAAGGGGACATACTGGACCTCGTGCTTACCAATGGGTAAAGTGTTTCTAATGCTATGTTGGGAGATCATCTCGCATACAGTGATCACCAGATGGTGTGATTCAGTATTAGGACTGGGGTTGATAAAGTCCATTTAAAAGCAAGGATCTTAGAATTTAGGAAAACTAACTTTGCCAAGATGGGACAATACCTCAAGGAGTCATTAGAGGGATCGGAACAGCTGGCAGATATAGAAAAGCAATGAGCAAAACTGAGAAGGATATTTTAAAGGCAACAAAGGAAAAGGAGGCCACTATGGTTATCATAAGAAGTATCTGAAAAGGTGAAAAAAAAGAGCGTGGTCTTCATAAAATACAAGCAATCACAGAGAGGGGAAATCAAGTATCAATATTCGGAAAAACTTAGAAAAGCTAGGAAAGTAGTCAGGAAAGCAAAGATACAAAAAGAAGAAGAAATAGCCAATGTAATAAAATGGGGGGACAAGACATTTTTCAGATATTAGTGAGAGGAGGAAATACAAAAGTGGTATTGCATGACTCAAGAGGGAGGGGGAGCAATACGAAGAGCTGATGAAGATAAAGTAGAATTGCTTAACAAATATTTTTGTTCTGTGTTCACAGATGAGGGGCCAGGAGCAGGACCTCAGAAAACACCCACAAATAGGAGCAGAAGTGAAGGGGATCTTAAACAATTTTCAGAAGACTGTGTTCGTGAGGAACTAGCTAAACTAAAAGTAGACAAAGCGATGGGGACAGATGGGCTACATCAGAGAATACTGAAGGAACTTGGAGATGATATAGGGCTTCATTGACTGACCTTTTCAATGCTTCTTTGGGGTTGGGAGTGGTTCCACAGGACTGGAGAAAGGCACATTTGGTCCCCTTACACAAAAACGGAAGTAAAGATGAGGTTGAGAACTAAAGGCCGGTTAGTCTGACCTCTGTAGTGAGTAAATTAATGAAAACACTGCTAAAACAGAGGATAATGAGGTTTCTGGAGTCCAATGGATTGCAGGATCTGAGGCAGCATGGATTTCCCAGAGGTAGGTCTTGTCAGACAAATCTGATTGATTTCTTTGACTGTGTGAGCAGAGAGTTGGACCGAGAGAGAACCCTAGATGTGGTATACTTGGATTTCAGTAAAGCCTTTGACACTATTCCGCACAGGCAACTTATAAATTGAGCACACTAGGGATAGACCCTAAAGTAACTGATTGGGTTAAAAATTGGTTGAGTGAGAGGCGACAAAGTGTAAAGGTAAATGGAGCTCACTCTGAGGAAAAGGATATTACCAGTGGTGTGCCGCAGGGATCTGTCCTTGGTCTGATTCTTTTTAACATATTTGTTAGTGATATTGCGAAAGGGTTGACGGGTAAGGTTTGCCTCTTTGCGAATGATACAAAAATTTCAATAGAAGCGACAACCAGGAAGGAGCAGATGACATGAGGAAGGATTTAGCTAAGCTTTATCAAGAATTTGGCAGCTGAGATTTAATGCTATAAATTGCAGGGTCATGCATTTGGGTTGCAAAACCTAGTGAGCGGTACAGGGGGAGAAGTACTTCTGTCCATGAAAGAAGAACGAGACCCGGGCATGGTTGTGTCTGATGATCTTAAAGTGGCTAAACAGGTAGAAAGGGCAACAGCGAAAACCAGAAGGATGCTTGGGTGCATAGGAAGAGGAATGACCAGCAGAAAAAAGGAGGTGATAGTGCCTCTGTATAAGTGTCTGGTGCGACCTCATTTGGAGTATTGTTTGCAATTCTGGAGACCACACTTTCAAAAGGATATAAACAGGATGGAGTTGGTGCAGAGGGTGACTACTAAAATGATCAGTGGACTTCATTATACATCTATGGGGACAGTCTTAAAGATCTTAATATGTATATGATAGAGGAAAGGCAGGATAGAGGAGATATGATAGAGACGTTTAAATGCCTCTGTGGCATAAATGCACAAGAGGAAAATCTCTTTCGTTTCAAAGTAAGCTCGGCAATGAAGGGGCTTAGGATGATGGTGAAAGAGGATAGACTCAGGAGTAATTTGAGGAAATATTTCTTTACGGAAAGAGTGGTGGATGCGTGGAATAGTCTCTCAGTGGAGGTGATAGTAACGAGGACAGTGTCTGAATTCAAGAAAGCATGGGACAATTTATTTATTTATTTATTTTATTTATTTAACTGTATTTATATCCTGCTTTTCACCGGGTCAAAGCGGTGTTACATATAAGGGGGGGGGGGATAATTAAGTATAAGGGTGGGGCCATCACCAGGTAGGCAACATTGCTGGTTCTGACATAAGACAGACTTTAGACATGGACAGTATAGTGCAGTTTTCGATCAGAGGTTCATGATGGGTGGGTTCGGGGGTTGGTGTATTTTCTGGTGGGAGTTGTTTCGAAATATTCTTGGAATAGGATGCTTTTTAGCTGTTTTCTGAATGTCATGAGATTGCCATTGTTTCTGAGGTGGCTCGGTAGAGAATTCCATAGTGACGGAGCGTAAAGGTCAAAGGCTCGATTGCATGTCCGTTGAGAGCATTTGGTTCTTTTATGAGGGACGGTGAGGGAGTTGTTGGAGGCCTGTCTGGTTGTTTTGCCATGGGCTGGATGAGTCAGCAGGGTGGGGAGCTGGGTGTTCTGTGTTTGGTGGATGGCTTTGTGGGTGAGTAGGATGGATTTGTATTTAGTTCTTGCTTCGAAGGGAAGTATGTGTAGGTCTCTTAAGATTGGGGTGATGTGGTCGCTTTTCTTTGCTCTCTGAATGATTCTTGCTATGGTGTGTAAGGCAGTTCGGAGGGGGTTGGTCTGTGTGGCTGGTAGTCCATGGTAGATTATGTTGCAGTAATCCAGATGTGGGAGTGTCATAGCTTGCATTACCGTCCTGAAGTCTTGGGGTTCGAGGAGGGGTCTGAGACATTGCACTGTTTTCGCTTTGTGGAATATATTTCCGGTGGTTTTGGTAATTTGTTGATTGAGGGTTAGGGCTTGGTCAATGATAATGCCTAGATATCTTATTTGAGGCTGTATTTGAATGCGTGTGGTTCCTATGTTGAGGTGTAGGTGGTGTGGTCTGGATCTCTTGTCACTATGAGGGCTTCAGTTTTCTTTATGTTTATGGATAGGTTGTTTTCTTGTAACCAGTTGGACGCTTCGGAGAAGCATGCTGATAGGTGTATATTTGTTGGGCTTGTGGTTGTAATTGGGGCATAATTGGGACAAACACAGAAGATCTCTAAAGAAAAAAAAGAGACTATAGTATTTGGTCTGGAAGGGCAGACTAGATAGGCCATATGGTCTTTTTCTGCTGACATGTTTCTATGTACTGTTGAATGATGCGACATTACTGATTACAATAGGATGTATGGATCATGGGTGGTCCCAGTCAACCTGGCCACCATTTTGGGAATGATTATATAGCCAGGACATCCCACATGCACATTCAGGGCATGAAGGCGCTAGCAGTAGGCAGACATCACTTCCCAGTCTCTGGGTGTACTACAGGTCACGTGTGCAGTGTATAGTGTTGCGTCCTCCGACCCTGGCCGATGGCCGATGAGCAAGAGGGCTCGCCTTAATTGCCCTTCTGAATACTGTCCCCAATATGGCTGCCAGCAGGGACTGCTGGGATATGTAGTTTCAGCTATTCATTTGAGCAAGCAGTGTGACTACACGGTTTGTTTGGCAAAAAAACAGAGAAATTTATTTTTCAGGGTTTCCCCCTCGCATCAAATTCGTTGCACTAAACACAGGTAAGGATAATTTCTCCCAAAGGCAAAGGATAAATAAACTCCCAACAGGCTTAACTCAGTCAGGAATTTCTTCTTCACAGTGTCAACTCTTAGCTTCCTTCTGGTAACTACCTTCTAAAGCTAAGTCTGTTGACCATATCAAAGTAACTTAAACTTTCAACAAGTTTCTTTTCTTTCACAGCTTCTATAGAAAAGAGGCTAAAACTGTTTTTAAACTTCCAGCAAGTTTCTTTCTCTTCTCAGTTCACAGAAACTAGCTTATGATTGCTTTAAACAAACCCTTCTTTCACATGGGCTTGAGCTTAGCACATGTTCAGTTCGTTTGCCTTGCAATAAGAACATTGCATTTCTTCAGTATCACTTTCACATGGGCTTTCACACAATTCTATTTCCATTTCATGAGTAGACTCACTAGAGCTATCTTCCTGTGGACGGGTATCATACGATTTATGATTTACACCCCGTAGCAGCTCATCCAGCTTTAGCAGCAAGTGTTCTCTCTGATCTGTAGCAATAGGCTTAAAAGACGGAGTTTCTCTCTCCCCTATCAGCCTTTCAATATCTCTCACTGCTGAGTCACGGCAGTCACTGGCACACTTCTTATTTCTATCTGAAGCTGGCTTTACTTTCTTCCCATTCCATCCCTTCTATACAGCTCTCCTTACCACACATTCCCCCCCTTAAGATATTACAGGCTGGGGTGATATCTTCATCACAGCACATAATTCTTGCTGCAGCATCACTATCTTTCTCTCCTTCGCATGTGACGCTAGACAACGCGTCTGCGTTCTGATGTAGCTTGCCAGCTCTGTGTTCTATACGGAAATCAAATGCTTGAAGCGCCATGTACCATCGCGTAATCTGGCATTATGATCCTTCATCTGGCCAAGCCACTTCAATGGGGCATGATTGGTCATCAAGAGGAATTTTCTGCCCACCAAGTAGAATTTTAGAGATTCCACAGCCCACTTTATCGCCAGGCACTCTCTCTCGATAGTTGAGTAATTTTTCTCAGCCGGGGACAGCTTCCGACTAAGAAAAAGCACTGGATGCTCGACGCCCTCATACTTCTGGGAGAGCACCGCTCCCAACCCGGTCTCAGAGGTATCTGTCTGTAGAATAAATGGTAGACCGAATTCCACCCCATGCAATACTGGGGCTGCACACAGCTCTTCTTTTAACCTCTCAAAAGCTGTGTCTGCTTCCAGGGTCCACCTCCGTTGATTCGGCATATTTTTCTTGAGCATATCTGACAAAGGTGCGCTCTTTTCAGCGAGTGTGATATAAATCGCCGGTAATATCCCACCAAGCCAAGGAAACTGCGCAGTTGCTTCTTGCTGGTGGGCCGGGGAAAAGCCTTCACACTTTCGACTTTATTCAGTAAGAGCTTCACCGTACCATGTCCAATCAAGTGACCCAGGTACTTCACCTCTTGGCTGCCGAACATGCACTTTGCCGGATTTAGGGTTAGGCCTGCATCCCGCATTGCCTGCAACACTGCTCGTATCCTGGATAGATGTTGATCCCATCTGACACTATGAATAATAACATCATCCATATACACCGTAGCGTATTCCTGATGAGGACGGAGTACCAGGTCGACGAGGCGTTGACAAGTGGCAGCGGCTCCATGTAGGCCAAATGGCATTCGCTTTAACTGGAATAGGCCTACTGGCGTACTAAAGGCGGTTTTCTGGCGGGATTCCCTGGTCAGAGGAATCTGCCAGTAGCCTTTCGTCATATCCAGGGTCGTGAGATACCTGGCCTGGCCTAACCGATCGAGGAGCTCCTCTATCCGAGGCATGGGGTATGTATCAAACTTTGAGATGGCATTGACTCTCCTGAAGTCAATGCAGAATCTAAGGGATCTGTCAGGCTTGGGAACCAGCACGATCGGGCTGTTCCACGGACTCTTTGATTCTTCAATCACTCCTAGATCAAGCATCTCTTTTACTTGATCTATCACTTCCTGCCTCTTGGCTTCTGGCAGTCTGTACGGGCGCTGTCGTACCACTTCACGAGGTGGTGTTAAGGTTTCATGCGCGACGAGCCTAGTTTCCCCCGCTACAGGTGTCAGGACATCAGAAAAATCCTTAATTAGCTGCTCCAATTCCTGCTTCTGTGTCCATGAGAGGCCTTCCCCCATCCCTGGCTCAGGATTCTTCCTGCAATCGCTCAATTGGGGTCCTAGGTCGTCTTCTATCCTCTCTTCCACCGTCGCTGCCAGTCCTTGCAGGTCTGCATAACCCGTAGAACCGAAACCTTGGGTTCCTCGCACTGTGTCAGAAACCATGGGTACCTCCTGAAGAGGAGAAAACCCAACTCATTCACAAATAAGCTGGGCTATGCGGTCGCCCACACTTACTTGGAAATCTTCCGATCCAAAGTTGAACAGCAGAATCTTGACCGCACCTCTGTAGTCCGGATCCACGACGCCGGCTCCAACATCGATGAAATGTTTCACTGCTAAGCCGGAGCGGGGTGCGATGCGTCCATAGCAGCCGGCTGGTACTTCCATCTGGAGGGCGGTGTTTACTAATGCTTTGTCATGCTTAGGGATGATTACATCTTCTGCACTATACAAATCAAATCCAGCTGCTTGCGAGGTGGCTCTTTTCGGTGCTCGTGCTTCTGGACTCATTTTGCAATACCGTAATACAAATATGGGTTTCTTGGCGGGTTCCTCCTTAGGAAGGTGCGGGATAGATTTTTGAATCTTCCCAAACAAGGGGCTAGGAATAGCTGCTGGCTTAACTACTCGCTGGTATGGGATTTCAGGTGGGGCGCTTGCAACCACCATCCCCTCCCTCTTATGTAAGCGTTGTCGCATGCCCTTCTGGAACTGGGGCCAGTCTCTCCCCAACACTACTTCTTGGGGTAGACAGAGCACCACGGCCACTGGGATCCCTTTCTCTATGCCTAGTCCTTTTACGAGGACGCGATAAATGGGATACATGGACGCTGTCCCATGCACACACCTAATCCTCACTGTGCCATTGGGTGAATGGGGTGTTTCCTTATCTTGGGCCTTTATCTTCCGCCAAAGGTTTTTGGACAACATGGACTGGTCAGAGCCTGAGTCTAACAAAGCCTTTGCTGGTACCCCTTGCACTGTGACTGCTAGCAGAAAACCTTCTCTAGCTTTCTCCGGGTCATCTATTATCAGTGCTGTCCTCATTTTACACTCACGCTGTAAGTGACCCTCACTTCCGCATTTGAAACATGTTCTTTTTACATATTTCTTCCTATCAATAGGTACACAGACATCTTTAACAACATTCTTTGGCTTCCCCTCCCTTTCTGATACAGCATATGGGACTTTCACAGAAGCAAAACCCTTCTCTTGAGCGACCGCGTCCGCTTCAAGAAACCGCTCAGCGAGCATAATAGCCTCCTGAGTGCTTCTGCAACCCTGCAATATCAGGAAGGTATGAATCCTTTCTGGTATAGCTGCCAAGAATTGTTCAAGTATGATGTTATCCAGTATCGTTTCTAAGGTTTTACCTTCTGGTTCCAACCACTTGGTAACCAGACTCTTTAGTCGATGGTACAACGCTCTAGGTGTCTCACCTGAACCCAGAGGGTGTTAAACCTAATCTATCTTTTATGGCTCTCTTTACTTCTTCGTAGTTATTGGCAAAAGCCGAGGGTACAGCTTGGTAGGCGGCTAAAGCCTCACCGGTAAGTGATAATGCCAACCGTACCGCACATTGGTCTTTTGGCCAATTAGCTACATGAGCTACATGCTCAAACGCTTCTAAGAAGTCATCAATATTGTCATTATCTGTTAACTGTCCAAACCTTAATGTCTCTTTGTACCATGGTCCAAAAGCACTGGCTAGACCCAGTCCTGCTAAACCTGTAGTAGGAGGGATGGGCTCTGATGTCTTCTTCGACTCCTTCATCCAAGCCTCCATCAGCTCCATCAATGGCTTTTGCTGTGCCTCTAGTCTGGCGGCTGCTCGCTCTTGGATCTCCAATGACAGGTCTTTCTGCCGCTCAAACTGAGAAGCGATCCAAGTGAGGACCTCCTTCACTTCCACCGTCATCGTGCTCTCTGCAATGACAAAAGAGAGAAACAGACCACCCAAGTGCGGTACAAAACATGATGCAGTACTCTTTGTCACTGGCTTCAACATGGCCCCTCCCAGTACCAATATCCTAACTAACCCCAGTTAGATACTCATTACTTGGTACTGGTGGTGCTTCTCGCTTATCTCAATGTAGGGTCTCCGCGGAACCACCAACTCTCCGTCTCAGTCGCACTCAACCTTCAAACGAAGTCTTCCGGCAGACTTGAGGAATGCGCTGTTGCGGTCTTAATCCTTGCGCATGCGTACTTAGTGCAGAAATCCGTAGCAACTACGCCACTCTGTCACGTCCTCCCACCCTGGCCGATGGCCGATGAGCAAGAGGGCTCGCCTTAATTGCCCTTCTGAATACTGTCCCCAATATGGCTGCCAGCAGGGACTGCTGGGATATGTAGTTTCAGCTATTCTTTTGAGCAAGCAGTGTGACCACACGGTTTGTTTGGCAAAAACAGAGAGATTTATTTTTCAGGGTTTCCCCCTCGCATCAAATTTGTTGCACTAAACACAGGTAAGGATAATTTCTCCCAAAGGCAAAGGATAAATAAACTCCCAACAGGCTTAACTCAAACAGACAGGAATTTCTTCTTCACAGTGTCAACTCTTAGCTTCCTTCTGGTAACTACCTTCTAAAGCTAAGGCTGTTGACCATATCAAAGTAACTTAAACTTTCAACAAGTTTCTTTTCTTTCACAGCTTCCATAGAAAAGAAGTCATAACTGTTTTTAAACTTCCAGCAAGTTTCTTTTCTTTCACAGCTTCTATAGAAAAGAGGCTATAACTGTTTTTAAATTTCCAGCAAGTTTCTTTCCCTTCTCAGTTCACAGAAACTAGCTTATGATTGCTTTAAACAAACCCTTCTTTCACATGGGCTTGAGCTTAGCACATGTTCAGTTCGTTTGCCTTGCAATAAGAACATTGCATTTCTTCAGTATCATTTTCACATGGGCTTTCACACAATTCTATTTCCATTTCATAAGTAGACTCACTAGAGCTATCTTCCTGTGGACGGGTATCATACGATTTATGATTTACACCCCGTAGCAGCTCATCCAGCTTTAGCAGCAAGTGTTCTCTCTGATCTGTAGCAATAGGCTTAAAAGACAGAGTTTCTCTCTCCCCTATCAGCCTTTCAATATCTCTCACTGCTGAGTCACGGCAGTCACTGGCACACTTCTTATTTCTATCTGAAGCTGGCTTTAGAGCCTTCTGGCTAACACAGTGTTTGGCACTTTTTCTTAGCTCTCTAACCACTTCTTCAGAAAGAGTTTTGCTAGGAACTTTAGGTAACTTATTATCTCTACCTCCAGGGGTTCACTGGCTCCCCGAGCTGTTTCCCCACCTGGGAATTGACTCCTCCAGCTTCCTTTCTCTGAGGTACCTTGAGACACGTTTCTGTCTTGATTCCAGGGCTCTCTGCTGCTCAGCTCCCAGCTGTTTCAGACTCTCTTGCTGCGTGCTTTCCTGCAAGTTCTGCCGTGTCTGCTGCTGCCTGCTTTGCTTCTCGCCTTCCTCTTCTCCCTCTTCCTCAAACACTGAAGCAGTTTTAAACTGGTGCTTCTTAGGCACCACGCCTTTCTCCCTGCACACATGAGAGCTGTTAGGGCTCAACCTAGCACTAAAGTCAATAAGTGGGTGGGGCTTAGTACTAGCTGTAGTCTGCCTCGGATGCTTGTGGTTACTATGGGAACTCTGATGATCTCTGCTTTTAAAGGCACAGGTCTCACTTTCTTCCCATTCCATCCCTTCTATACAGCTCTCCTTACCACAATAGGCACCATTAATTGTGCTTGCCCACGCATTCTCTCCCACTGCAGGTTAAGAGTCATGCACTGTTGTCTCTCATTAGGAAATTCATGGCTCACAGTACACAGGGCCAGTCCTTCTACTAGGCAAAAAAGGCAGGTGCCTAGGTCCACTGATCATGGTGGATGACATGCTGGTCAATCCCTCCCTCCCTCCCTGCATTCATGGCACAGTGCTGCCGGTGGCCTTAAAGTAGTGGTGCACATGTGGCTAGTCACACATGTTGCTGCCTTAAGCCTCACCAAATGCAAGGAAGGGAGGAATAGCCACGGGCTCCACTTTAGCTGCCAGTGA
Source organism: Ichthyophis bannanicus (assembly GCA_033557465.1). NCBI lineage: Eukaryota > Metazoa > Chordata > Amphibia > Gymnophiona > Ichthyophiidae > Ichthyophis > Ichthyophis bannanicus. Next base: position 1,775,483,851 of record CM066031.1, read on the forward strand.
TTTGCTCGGCAATCACCTGACATTAGACACAGCAGTGTTGCACCTGACATACAGGGCTGGAACAAAGATTTCGTATGCACCAGGCAGAAGATGCTGCTGCTTCTGCCACCACTCCTGCTCCCACACGATGCTAACATAGCTGCATGGTGGCAGTTGCGGTGGCATGACTCCTTTGTGACAGCGACCCTGGTACCCCAATTCAAGTCCCTCTCAACAGTGATATATTCTCCTATTCAGCTTCTGCGATCTCATGGGATGAGGGGAAATTATTCATAGTTCGAACTGTATAAAAATTGTGATGAAGAGTTATCATAGAGAGAGAGCCCCAGGCCGAAATCCCGACCGTGCTGCCCCATCCCTCCCCAAAACAAGGCATCTCCACCAAGCCACTTCGCTGCCCCCTGCTTCTGCTGATTCTATCTTGGGGGGAGGTGGGCAGTAGCGGCAGCAGCGGCTTTGTGCCGCTGCTTTGTTGTCCGCAGCAGGCCATGTGCTTCTGCACACATTTGGCCTGCTGCTTCTTCCCCCCCCCCCCCCCCAACAATAAGTTGTGTTGGAGGGGGATCAGAAGCAGCAGGTCATGTGTCTCAAAGCACATGACCTGTTGCAGTTAACAAAGCAGTGGCACAAAGCCACCCACCCAGGTTGTCTGCCCTAAACGGCTGTCTAGCTCACCTACTGGACGGGCTGGCCCCGAACGCAACTCTTTCAAGACTGAAGTCACATGATACATTTATCTCAGATCCTTAATCAGATTAGCAGCCATATTCTGTAATAATTACAACTGATATGCTTCCTATTGAGTTAGACCAAGTAATACTGAATTGCAATAATCAAAATGCTGAAAAATCAAAGAACGAGTCACCAGTGTCTGACTGTCCTGGAAAAGATACGGATTTAGCTGATGAATTTGCCTAAGTATGGAAAAAACAAACAAACCCGTGAATCATCCTAGAGACCAGATCATACACAGAAAGCTGTGAATCAAACCATATGCTGAGATTTTGACAAGGGTTTGCACATCAACCAAGCAATCCCAAGGAATTTGTTTATTTATTAGGCTCACCTATACAAGTGTTCTGATAATACAATATCTGTCTCTGAGAGTCTTAACCATGCATGCTGAGTTGAATAATTGTCTTCTACTTTTACAAAAGGAAATCATGCATAATTTGCCCACCAATACCCATCGCTTTAGATTATCCAAAATTAGGGACTCATATCTTTATACTGCTTTTCAATAGTCAAGGTGGTTTATATGGAACAATAAAACATCAGAAGTATTACATTTAACTGATAACAGGTTAATATGTAGCAGAGAAACATGTTAGATATATAGTTGTTGATATGGAAGGACAGACTAGATAGGCCATGTGGTCTTTTTCTGTCGTCATTTTTCTCTGTTTCTGTGTTTCTATTACAGTTTATCTTTTACTTATTCTTGTAATGAACAGCCTCCTCTTAACCTTCAGTTAGTCAAGCCATTAATCTTAATCTGCTCTCCTGTAACCAATCATTCAACAAAGACAGCTTCTCCTGAATCAGTTCTTCCAACCTCCGCATATCCTTGGAAAAGGAAACAGTACTTGATATCATTGATATATAGACAGCTGCTCTAGTGAAGGCACATTTTACAAAGGACATCCAAGTACAAACTGGGATGTCCAAACCTGAACATCCATAAAAATGGCAACCTCGTCCAAGTTTGGGCATGATGTCCGATATGGACATCGGCAGGGACATTCCTGGTTTATTTTTTTTATATCGAAGACATCTACGAGACATGCAACAATGGTACAAACTCAAAACACGTTTCCCAGACAACATAGCACTATCATTGTGAAGATTACTGAGGATAGTGTAGTGCCAAATTCTCAACATATAAGTTTTAGCATTGAAACAAGCACTTTTCCATGCTTATTTGTGCTTGGAGCAGGTCTAACTGAATGTGGGCAAGACATACATGAGAATTCGAAGATTAATCAGGGATCTCCATGTCCATAGCTCCAGCCTGGACATGCTTCTGTCACACCCTCTGCCTATTTAGATGTCCCAGTAAGTACAAGGAAATACACCCTCAAAAATCAATCCAAACTATCCAAAACTTTACTTTGATTTGTAATTACAGCTCATAGTTATTGGAACTAAAACCTTTATTATGAACTTCAAAGCCTATACCAAGGTTACCTTTTTTTTGTTGGATCGCTCACCGTGAACAGGAACTTTCCCGCTCTCGAAGTGAGCCCTCCTTTTTAATCAATTTAGAATTGACCCGAAGGTCAGCAAAGAAACAGAACCGGCAGCACTATTTAGCTGTCTAATCTGTTAAAACTTATAACTCAATAGTCCCAGCCGACAATATATCCTTTCCACTTAGCTTAAGTTGGAAATGTCCTGTTATCTTCCACTTATAGTGAAGGAAAAATCCTCTCGCTCCTAGGACACGACCGGGAATTCCCCAAACGCAAGGTTCACGCTACACCAATCAGTGTTTCAAGCCATGTGGCTTCTCAGCTCTTCCTCAGGCGAATGAACCTTACTGCCAATCTGGTTCCACTTTTAACACAGCTGAGAGAGACGTCAGAAGGTCAGTTTCATAGATCAGACTGTTCAACTCCCTTTGTAATATATGTTTTAATTTGCCCGCGCCATTTGACTTATGTTGGAAAAACCACTCGTCCAATTAGGAAACGGTTGTTGGAGCACCGTTCTTGTATTAACTCTAGAGTGTCATCAACCCCGCTAGTTCCGCATTGTCAGGCTAAGGGCCATAATTTTGCTGATTTCCATTGGCGAATTTTAGATGTTGTACCTCCGCCACCTCTGGGGGGAGATCGTCAAGCCCGTTTGCATCTGAAGGAACAACAGTGGATTTTTCGCTTATGCTCGATGATCCTCGAAGGCATGAACAGTGAGATCGATTGGTGGAGTTTACGTCTTTGATTGGTGGATGTTTTCTCAGCAGATGATGTCACTGACCTTCTGACGTCTCTCTCAGCTGTGTTAAAAGTGGAACCAGATTGGCAGTAAGGTTCATTCGCTTGAGGAAGAGCTGAGAAGCCACATGGCTTGAAACACTCATTGGTGTAGCGTGAACCTTGCATTTGGGGAATTCCCGGCCGTGTCCTGGGAGCGAGAGGATTTTTCCTTCACTATAAGTGGAAGATAACAGGACATTTCCAACTTAAGCTAAGTGGAAAGGATATATTGTCGGTTGGGACTATTGAGTTATAAGTTTTAACAGATTAGACAGCTAAATAGTGCTGCCGGTTCTGTTTCTTTGCTGACCTTCGGGTCAATTCTAAACTGATTAAAAAGGAGGGCTCACTTCAAGAGCGGGAAACTGCCTGTTCACGGTGAGCGATCCGACAAAAAAAAGGTAACCTTGGTATAGGCTTTGAAGTTCATAATAAAGGTTTTAGTTCCAATAACTATGAGCTGTAATTCTAAATCAAAGTAAAGTTTTATTTAGATGTCCCTGCAGTGGATATGTCTGAAAACCTCATTTATGAAATCACTCCGGGGACGTCTCTATGATTTATATGTCTACATGCACAGTTGCGGATGTCCAAATCACATCTAAGTGATTTAAAATGACTCCCATAGCTAAACAAAAGGGAACAAGGTACAATTTTAATAAATAAGGGGCTAAAATTGCCCCTTGTGGAATTCCGTATGCCAAAACCAAACTCTTTGAATAATTGTCACCCACCTTTACAAAAAGAAACCATGAAAAACTTGCCTACCAATACCCATCACCTTAGATTATCCAAATTACCTAGAGATTACCTAGGGATAGCCCTTGACCAACAACTCTCCTTCAAAATGCATAACAAAAACAGCCAACACAATATACCTCAAAACTAAGACCCTATGGGGGGAATGTCTTAATTAATACAGCAGGCCAATAGTTTCCTGTCGGGGCTCCCTCCTTGAACCACTCTCAAAATTCTGTGATGTCTTTCTTAAAGTTGAGGCAGCTACGGTGCGCTCCTACATTCGGGATTCTGCTCACTTCTTGAGTTCTTTGCTCACGTTGTGCTTACCACCTACCACCTGGTATATAGTAACACTGGATGTTGTGGCACTATACACAAATGTGGATCAAGAGGAGGTCTTGCGTCTTTTACAGGCTCGGTTCCTCCGGGCGCCAGCTCATTTGCTGAAAGAGTTCTTGCTTACATTAATTTCATATGTGCTTACCCGCAATTATTTTCTGTTTTAGGGAGCTTATTTCCAACAAATTTTTGGTATAGCGATGGGGGCCACTGTGGCCTCCTCTCTTGCGACACTCTATATGGCGGAGATTGAGGAACGATACATTTTTCCCTCGGCGGGATTTGCCAATGTGGCTATCTGGAAACGATTTCTCGATGATATATTTTTGATTTGGCTATCTGATTTGGCTTCTCTGCAGGAATTTCTTGGTTGGTTGGATACTAGTCAACCTCATTTAAGATTTACTGCTCATATATCTCCAGATAGGTTGGAATTTTTGGATATGCTGGTGTATCGTAATGGATCTATGCTGCTGACTACATTGTATAGAAAACCCGTACAGCGGAACAGTTTACTAAATTTTGGCAGTTTCCACCCAGAGCCACTTCGCCGGGGGCTCCCCTTTGGGCAGTTTTTGAGGATTCGGCGGTTGTGCTCCTCTACAGCTCAATACAAACACCATGCGATGGATTTATGGCAACGACTGTCTCAGAAGGGGTATCCTAAATCGGTTATATCTAAAACATATCGCAAAGCTTTATACTCGCACTCTGAGTGGTTTTCTGATGTCACTTTGGCATCTGTACCAGCTAAGGGGGAATCCCCTGAGATGGTGACTGGTATACTGCCTTACATGAGTCACTCCAACATGGTGGCTTCTATCTTACGGAAACACTGGTCAGTGCTTTCCTTATGCCCTAGCTTGAACAAACCTCTGCAAATTGCATACTCGCGGGGCCGCAATTTGCGTGACCGGTTGGTTCGATCGGCGGTCTTATGCGATCGGCCTGAAACGCCGGTTGGTGGGTCAGGTTCTCATGAGGCTTGTGCAAATTGTAGATATTGCACTTTGGCCATTACGGGGTCTGCTTGGACTGACCCCTCTTCTGGCAAACATTTTTATCGGCAGTGGCACACCACATGTGACTCGTGTTATGTGGTTTATTTTTTGGTTTGTCCCTGCTCACAACGATATGTAGGGAGCACAAATCGTGCTATACGAGTCCGATTGGGTGAACATGCATCTCGTTTGCGCCAGTCTGTTGTGACAGCCCCGATGGTACAACATTGTATCGATTTTAGTCATGTTTTTGAACAACTTCAATGGACAGTGATTGATTATGTACCATATGATCCGAGAGGGGGGGATCGCACGGCTCGTCTGAGACAATTGGAACAGCGGTGGATTTTCACTTTAAATTCCATGGCCCCTGCTGGATTAAATAGGGACATTGATTGGTTGACTCTTTAAACACTCTCTAATCACAGGCAGGGATTCTCCTGTGATGTGGGGTTTCCCTCTTTCTGGTGATTGGTTTGCATGATATGGGCGGTCCTATAATTAGCCTACCTGAAGGTCTGAAATCCCTGACATCACCCGCCATAGTTCTGGCGCTTTTGAGGAGGAAAGAAAGGACACATTACTTTCTCACTGGTACACTTGAAGCAGAAGCCTGATGCTTCGAAACGTGCACGTCGTGCTTGAGCAGATAAGTGTGGATTTACTTTCAGTTTTATAATTGCTGACTGCAAGTTTGGACATTAAATAAATAATAAAAAAAGGGGCATGTACTGCGTAAGGTTTAGAGGTGTGTCCTCTCTGCCTTGCGGTTTATACCCGACAAAAAATGGTGATGGTTGTTGGGGAAGGCAGTATTCTTTTTTGATGATTGATTGTTTGGAATACTAGCGGTTTGGGATTTTTTGGTTTTGAATTGCTTCAATTTTCCCTTGGATGATGGCTTTGGACGTTTTTGCCTATACTGACGAACAGCTGGAGCGTTTATGTCAACGTCCCAATTTGTTTGATGAGTCTGGACCACCTGAAGTTCCTACCGGCCCTTCTTGGACTGAGTTCAAGGCTTTGAAGAAACGGCTGATTAGAGCTCAATATCATGAGGCTTCCATGGCCCGCTATTTGAAGACTAGGATCATTCCGCGTGGTTTGCGGATGACTCAAGCACCAAAAATGTTCACAGCTGACTCTGAATTTGTATCGAAGTGGAATCGCATTTGTAACAAATGCAGTTTTGATCTGATCGCTTTGATACTTGAGCGTACGATCGAGGAGGAAAAAACATTGGAAACGAAGGTGGTTGAGGCTACGGATATTTTGCGGAAATCAGTGGAGGCACCGGTTTTCCAATTAAAAGATGAGGAAATTACTCGTCAACTCAAAGGTTTTTCAGATTATTTGAAAGCTTTTAAAATGGGCAAATATACCCGGGATAAGACTGATTACGATCTGGGTCATGTCTACCATTGGATGTTTGAATCTGAGGAGTCTAGTTCAGGTGGCACTACTGGCAATGGTAGACGGGTGGCTTTTGATTGTTCCTCTGATGACACAGAAGAAGAGTCTACTGGAACGAAAACTAAACAAAACCAGCAGGTTTTTCGGGGGAGTGGGACACGAGGTTACGGGGGACGAGGGGGAGACTCCCATCGAGAGGGGGACCCCCCGTTGACTCGACAACGAGCCCGGCAGTCTCACAATTTATGAGGACAGCATCTGTTCTGAAGAGGGGGAGTCCCGGGGTTGCTCGTGACCCCCCTGAACCGCTGCCAATGGATTCGATGACTCAACAATCTTTGGTTATCAACTTATCTGGTAGACCTCTGACTCCTTCCTGTGAGCATTTGCTTAATTTGGGACTTTCTTTTATACCGACTGTAAAATATGACCCATTTGCTATGCGAATGTCATTACACAAGTTTTTTCGCCGCTTACACATTCTGCGGCACTTTGAGGACCGGCGGGTTGATGCTGTGGACCCTTCAGTGGTTGCTCCGACTTCAAAATGGATGCCACCAGGGACTTTGGATCCAGCTATTGTGACTTTTCAAGCGTTGGTACTACAGGATCTTGGTAGATGTGAGCCAACGTTTGGTAGATGGCGGTCTAATATTACGAGGTCTGACTAGACGAGCTTGGATGAGCTTGCTCGGAATTCCACTATCACTATTCGCAGTGCTGACAAGGGGGGTGCGATTGTGTTATGGGATACAGACACCTATTTATCTAAGTTACGCACACATGTATTGAATCCTCACATTTACAGAAAATTATCTGCTGATCCGACTGAATCTTTGAAGGAGGAGCTTCGTGAGCTGTTTTTAGGGGCCTTTTCTAAAGGTTGGATCACCTCTCGTGAATTAAGATTTCTTTTCACTCCGCATCCAAAAGTTCCAGTGATCTATTTTGTTCCCAAGATCCATAAATCACTGTTGGACCCCCCTGGTAGGCCAATAGTTTCCTGTCGGGGCTCCCTCCTTGAACCACTCTCAAAATTCTGTGATGTCTTTCTTAAAGTTGAGGCGGCTACGGTGCGCTCCTACATTCGGGATTCTGCTCACTTCTTGAGTTCTTTGCTCACGTTGTGCTTACCGCCTACCACCTGGTATATAGTAACACTGGATGTTGTGGCACTATACACAAATGTGGATCAAGAGGAGGTCTTGCGTCTTTTACAGGCTCGGTTCCTCCGGGCGCCAGCTCGTTTGCCGAAAGAGTTCTTGCTTACATTAATTTCATATATGCTTACCCGCAATTATTTTCTCTTTGAGGGAGCTTATTTCCAACAAATTTTTGGTATAGCGATGGGGGCCACTGTGGCCCCCTCTCTTGCGACACTCTATATGGGGGAGATTGAGGAACGATACATTTTTCCCTCGGCGGGATTTGCCAATGTGGCTATCTGGAAACGATTTCTTGATGATATATTTTTGATTTGGCTATCTGATTTGGCTTCTCTGCAGGAATTTCTTGGTTGGTTGGATACTATTCAACCTCATTTAAGATTTACTGCTCATATATCTCCAGATAGGTTGGAATTTTTGGATATGCTGGTGTATCGTGATGGATCTATGCTGCTGACTACATTGTATAGAAAACCCGTACAGCGGAACAGTTTACTAAATTTTGGCAGTTTCCACCCAGAGCCACTTCGCCGGGGGCTCCCCTTTGGGCAGTTTTTGAGGATTCAGCGGTTGTGCTCCTCTACAGCTCAATACAAACACCATGCGATGGATTTATGGCAACGACTGTCTCAGAAGGGGTATCCTAAATCGGTTATATCTAAAGCATATCGCAGAGCTTTATACTCGCACTCTGAGTGGTTTTCTGATGTCACTTTGGCATCTGTACCAGCTAAGGGGGAATCCCCTGAGATGGTGACTGGTATACTGCCTTACATGAGTCACTCCAACATGGTGGCTTCTATCTTACGGAAACACTGGTCAGTGCTTTCCTTATGCCCTAGCTTGAACAAACCTCTGCAAATTGCATACTCGTGGGGCCGCAATTTGCGTGACCGGTTGGTTCGATCGGCGGTCTTATGCGATCGGCCTGAAACGCTGGTTGGTGGGTCAGGTTCTCATGAGGCTTGTGCAAATTGTAGATATTGCACTTTGGCCATTACGGGGTCTGCTTGGACTGACCCCTCTTCTGGCAAACTTTTTTATCGGCAGTGGCACACCACATGTGACTCGTGTTATGTGGTTTATTTTTTTGTTTGTCCCTGCTCACAACGATATGTAGGGAGCACAAATCGTGCTATACGGGTCCGATTGGGTGAACATGCATCTCGTTTGCTCCAGTCTGTTGTGACAGCCCCGATGGTACAACATTGTATCGATTTTAGTCATGTTTTTGAACAACTTCAATGGACAGTGATTGATTATGTACCATATGATCCAAGAGGGGGGGATCGCACGGCTCGTCTGAGACAATTGGAACAGCGGTGGATTTTCACTTTAAATTCCATGGCCCCTGCTGGATTAAATAGGGACATTGATTGGTTGACTCTTTAAACACTCTCTAATCACAAGCAGGGATTCCCCTGTGATGTGGAGTTTCCCTCTTTCTGGTGATTGGTTTGCATGATATGGGCGGTCCTATAATTAGCCTATCTGAAGGTCTGAAATCCCTGACGTCACCCGCCATAGTTCTGGCGCTTTTGAGGAGGAAAGAAAGGACACACTACTTTCTCACTGGTACACTTGAAGCAGAAGCCTGATGCTTCGAAACATGCACGTCGTGCTTGAGCAGATAAGTATGGATTTACTTTCGGTTTTATAATTGCTGACTGCAAGTTTGGACATTAAATAAATAATAAAAAAAGGGGCATGTACTGCGTAAGGTTTAGAGGTGTGTCCTCTCTGCCTTGCGGTTTATACCCGACAAAAAAATGGTGATGGTTGTTGGGGAAGGCAGTATTCTTTTTTGATGATTAATTAATACGGCGGCAGCTGGCGATTTGGAGTAACGCGTTTTTTTTTTCTTTCTTCCGTATGGGTAGGAAACATAAAGGGAAAGGAGGGTCGTTGCCCTCTCAGCCTCCTCATACCTCTATGCTGGTTTCTGCAAGACCTCGGGCTTCGGCAGATGCTGGGGAAGAACGCCGAGCTGCAGTAGCTCTGGAGTTGGGTGACTTGGCACCTGCTTCAGCTTTATCTTTCTCTCCAGTGAGCCCAGCGTCAAAGGTGTTTCAAGGACAGCCCCTCCTTGAAAGGTTCCTGGAGCTTGGCTCCCCTTCAAAGTTGTGGGAAGCTGGTGGTTTGAGCGGGCTAGGAACGGAAGGGTTGTGGAACCAGGAGAGTGCAGTCTGTGGGCAGCACCACTCTTTGTCAACATCGATGCTGTTTGAGGAAGTGACCGCAGGGCAGGAGTTTCCTGTGGTGAAACGAGGACAAGCGTCAACAGCAGGAATGGTTCCATCAGAGACTGGTCCGGGTTCGGTGTTTTCACTTCAGTGTCCAGAGAATTTTACTCTGGAGGCAATTTGGCAGGCAATCCTTTCCTTAGGAGAAGCGTTGGTACCACAGGTTACATCGTTGGAGCGGAAATTGAATAATTCTTTAGTTGTTGTGGAGGAACTGGAACAGAAGGTAGTGGCAATACAATCTGAAGTGATGGAGTCGCAACGAAAACTTGTAGTTTTGGAAGATCAATCAGATGCGTTTAAGAAGAACCTTTCCTCTATACAAGCTAAGTTGGAACACTTGGACAATCTCTCTAGAATTAATAATCTTCGATTGATTAATTTTCCTAGGCTTATGTCTGTATCTCCTAGAGAAATGTTTAGACAATATTTGGTGGAGGTGTTGGGGGTCGCCCCTGAATTAATACTGCCTTTGGTCAGGATTTATTATTTCCCTAAGGCCAAATTAACGGCAGGTGTGGTTAATGTAGGGGGGGGGGGGACCAGGATCAAGGTAATGTTCTTAATGTTACGGATTTATTGGAAAGTTCTGAGAGTGAGATTCCAGTTCCTTCTACATTGTTGGTTACGTTCGCACTGCTATCTCATAGAGAGTGGCTCCTTAAGCTCTTCTTTAGGAAAAAGAACTTGCCATTTAGGGATACACAGAGGTGTCGCAGGGAATTTCTCCTGTTACGCCCTGGTATCCTACAGTTGGGGGGGGCTTTTTTTTCTTAAACATCCCTGAAAATGTTTAGTGAAATATAATGCTGTTTCTGATATTTTTTATGAGCCCTCTCAACTAACAGCTTTCATTAATACTAGGCGCTTGGAGTCCTCTATTGGGGCCTCACCTGAGCTCTCATAAATGTGTGCCATAGGTAGTCAGCTGCATTTATTTTCTTCACGTCTGTTTGATATTAATTGATTTGTATCTCTCCCCTCCATATTGGTGGGCTAGTGTGAGTAGATATATATATTGTCTCAATATTAGTTACTTTGTTTAATTGTTGAAATATGGTTATTTCTATGTATCTTTTCTTTTTCTTCAAGAATGTTTTTGTAAACTTTCTTGATTTAATTGTTAAAATGCTATAAATAAAAAACAAAAAAATGAAAAAACTAAGACCCTACAATGACTCTGTCTGGTCCTTGAACCTGAAGATGTTCGCTCAGCACTACAAGCTCTCATCCTCCCTCATGCTGATTACTGCAACAGTATCTACCAAGGACTACCACAGGCCACCCTCCTACCCCTCCAATCTGCACTCCAAACAGCTGCACGCACAATACAGAATGCTGCTAAATTTGACCACATCACCCCCATCCTAAAACAGCTCCACTGGCTGCCCTTCACAAGCAGAATTAAATATAAGACCTTTCTCCTAACACACAAAGCACTACACTCACACCCTTCCACCATCCTACAGACCCTCCTTCAGAAGTTCACCACAAACAGACCGTGAAGATTTACCACATCCAATAAGCTCAAAATACCTCAATCCAAAACAAAATTCAATCAACATACCTGCCAAAGATAATTTGATCTCTCCGCACCATCCCTTTGGAACTCTCTACCTGACATCACCTACCTTCCCTCTTTCCACAAACACCTGAAAACCCACTTATTCATCAACCACTTTGGACCCATTGACATGATTACAACGTAACAGACACATGCAGAATAGAACCTACATCTCTAAATAATTAAAGAACACACCAATAGGTATAGCTATCATAACTGTATATAGTCGACTGAAAATAGATGATTAACATATATATATTAAACATATTATTTAATAAGGAAGTTATATGTTAGACATATTACTATTGATTGTTCAATGTAATGTTACCCTGTTCTGTGTATTTAAGATATTCATCTGTTCCATGTAAAAATTATCATGTTCATTGTAAACCGCTTTGACCTGATGAAAAGCGGTATATAAGCCTAGTTAAATAAAATAAGTAAAAACATTTAGGGAATCATATCTTTGTTTTGCCATTGTTTATTTCCTGAGGATCTTTAGCTGTTTTGAAAGTTTGTATCATTGAATATTCTTTAGCCTTATAGTAGTATCATCTATGCACATTCTACTCACCCTCAAAAGAACAGATATCCCACATCATCTCCACAATCAACACAAGCACTGCTCCTACAGACCCTTGCCCAGTGTCATGGGTCAAAGCCACCAAATCAAGCCTCATACCAACCATTCATAAAATGGTACACAACTCACTCACTCAAGGACTCATGCCACAGCAACTAAAGCTTGCCTCAGTAAGACCAATCACAAAGAAAACTACTCTCGACAAAAAGGACCCAGCAGCATACCGACCAATCTCCAGCATACCCTTCCTCGCAAAAATAATCGAAAAGACGGTTCAACTACAACTTCAGGAACACATTGACGAACACGGAACTCTCGACGACAACCAACACGGATTTCGTCCCAACCATGGAGTCGAAACTCTACTGATATACCTCTTCGACAACATCATAAGAATAATTGACAACACCAGGAATGGAATAATAATGATCTTCATCGACATCTCCTCAGCTTTTGACACAGTTGACCACAATACGCTCCTGGAGAGACTAAAGATCACTGGTATACACGGTACCACTTTGAAATGGTTCCACTCGTACCTAACCGAAAGACAGCTACAGGTCAAGGTGGGACATGACACCTCCCGACCCATAAATGTCCAACAAGGAGTACCGCAAGGATCCGCACTCTCAGCACTCCTTTTTAACATCTACATCCAACCAATATGCAACATTATGAAAGAGAACAACATCCAATACACAATATACGCAGACGACATCATGGTATACTCCCCGATATCAATCGACAACCCGGACTTCTCTAAGATAACAGACTGCCTTACCCAAATGACGAAGTGGTGCCAAAACAACAACCTCGCAATAAACTACAACAAGACCGAAGCTTTAATCATCACTCGGAACCAAAGCTTCATACACCCACCAAACATAAAGATACAAAGCACCACGATACCGATAAGATCAGAGGTGAGATACCTTGGGGTTACTCTGGACAGTAAACTCAACCTCAAACCACACATAGACAAAACAATCCAAAAAGCCTACTACAGGATGCGAATCATCAGGAGACTGAAACCACTCCTCACCCCAGAACACTTCCGTACCGTCTGTCAAGCACTGATAACCCCAATACTGGACTTCTGCAATCCGATATACCTTGGACTACCGAAACAAGCTCTCAAACCACTCCAGCTGGCACAAAACACTGCAGCTCGAATCATATCCGGAGCCGCAAGGCAGGAGCACATCACACCTACATTAAAGGACTTACACTGGCTCCCAATCAGTGCTCGCATCAGATACAAGACTATCATAAACCTATTTAAGATAAATCAGCACACATCAGCCAACAGCCTCCACAAGCTCATACAACCAGAAACCAGCGCACGTCCTAGAAGAAGTCAAACACGCAACCGAGTCAGTACCCCAAATGAATACAAGCACACACGCAAGGACACAACAGACAGAGCTCTCTCCATGGCTGCTCCAACAATATGGAACAATCTACCGGACGATCTAAGGGCAAATCCAGACCTCAAAGACTTCAGAAAACAGCTGAAAACCATGCTGTTCATAGAGCACTATGGTCACATCACATAACCTAAGAGAATGTATAACAGCACTCCAATCCTCCTAATCACTGTATGTATATAAAATGTGTTTTTAGCACCACTGTAAATAGCCCACCTTGTACATAGCTCAAACAAATCAAGCACCCAACACAGCCCTCACACTTCTAAGTTTCACCCTCACTGCATGTATAACACACACACTTTACCTGATTGCTTGCTGTGATACCACCTTGATTATTAAGATAAGGCGGTTTAGAAATACTGTTAAATAAATAAATATGCAAAACTTCTTTATTGAAATTCTTTTAACTAATTTCATCCCTGCTTCGAGTAAACAGGGTCGGCACTGCAGGGGGGTGATGTCATCAGGGAGACGCTGTCGCTAGTCATTCCCCAAGAAGGTTGGCAAATGTGGGAGCGAAGGGAAGATCTTGCCAGTGAGAGCAACACGTCCCGCAGGCAGGATCTGGCTTTCTGAATGGCGATTGCGGTCTTGCATGGCCTTCTTCTTCCATGGGTAGGATCTGTCTCTTTCTGTCACGATCACAGCCTTGCACAGCTTTTGTGCCTGCGGGATCTACCTCTCTGAACTGTGATTGCAGCAGAGAGGCAGGTTCTACCTGCATGAATAGCATGTCCTGCAGGCACAAAAGCAGTACAAGGCCATGATTGTCCCACAGGCAGGATCTGCCTCTCTTAACCGTAACCACAATCTTGCACAGCCTTCTGCTTGTGGGTCATGCTGCTCCTGCTTCTCTTTGCCATGATCATGGCCTTGCACAGCTTTTGTGCCCATCGGACCTGCCTCTCTGAACCGCAATCATGGCAGAGAGAGGTAGATCCTGCCCATGGAAGAAGCTTATGCCATGGGCACAAACCTTTTGCAAGGCCATGATCGCACCAGATCTTGCCCGTGGAAAAAGGGATGGGTAATGGAGATACCAGACACAAAGGTGGTATAGGGAGACGGAGGGGTTATCATGGGAAAACAGAGGGCAGATGCTGGGCAAAGGGGGGGGGGGTCAGAGGGAAACGGGAGATGGTGGACATTGGGGAGCATTGAGAGATGAAGGGGCACAGAGACACAGGGGAGATGCTGGATGTATGGGGGAATAGGAAGGAAGAAGGGACATGCTAGATGCAGAGGGTCTAGGGAGATGAAAGGGAGATACTGGACATGGGAAGTGGGCATAAGGATAAGGGGCATAGGGAGAAGCAAGTAGAAGAGATTTTTGAGATGGAGTGGTGATGCTGGACATAGGGTTATAGGGAGACTATGGGATTATGCTGGACATGGGGTGCAATAAAGGGAGACAGAGGGGAAATGCTGGAGATGGGGTAATAGGGAGAAAGGAAAATGCAGGACATGGAGGTAAAAGGGAGAGAGAGGGGAGAAGATAGACATAGAAACATAGAAACATGATGACAGAAAAAGACCACATGGCCTATCTAGTCTGTCTTCCATATCAACAACTACAACAGTCCCATAGAAACATAGAAAAAACATGGGGTAAATAGGTTGAGATAGATACAGAGATGCTGGATATGGGAGTAATCTGGAGGGGATGGTATGAAGATGGAGATGATACCAGACACAGAGAAGATATGGAGATAGGGGAGGAGAGGCTGAACATTGAGGGGATAAGAATAGAGAGGGGCAAATGCGGACACAGGGGAATAGGGAGAGTGGACATGGAAGGATAGGGCTAGAGCGAGCGGAAATACTGGATGGACTAAAATTGATGGGGATTGAGGACTGGATAGTAAGAAGGAGTAGTGGAATCAGAGTGGACACAGAGAGAGAAAAATAAATGGAAGAAAGCTGAAAGGAAAAGATTAACATCCACTACCTTTCCTCTCTTATCTCACTCTACACTCCTCCTTGGAAACTCTGCTCCTCTGGCAGATCCCTTTTATCTATGCCCTTGTCTGCCACTGCCAACTCCAGACTACATCCATTCCACTTTGCTGTTCCATATGTCTGGAACACAGTGTGTCAGGCTCCTTTTATGGCCCTATTCAAATCCAGGCTAAAGACCCTTCTCTGGGGCTGCTTTTGGATCCTGATGCTCCTCATTCTCTTGCCCACTACTAATGTAAATCTTATCATACTCTAGTCCCCAGTTTCACTATGTGTTTTGTCTTGATTAGATTGTAAGCTCTGATGAGCAGGGACTGCAGGGGGGAGGGGGGAGGGGGGCTAGTGGCTAGGACAAGTTACCTTGGGCCGTAGGGCCAGGGGTTCAATCCTGCTAGAGGACAGCAACCTTGGGCTGGAAGGACTGGAGTTTCTAGTCCCACATGTGCTCCTAGTGGCCTTGGGCAAGCCACTTAATCCTCCTTTTCCTCAGGTACCAAAAACAGATTGTGACCCCTTTGGGTACAAGGGACTATATATATATACAGTACCTGAATTACATCACTTTGACAGGTAGAAAAGCGGTATATAAGCCTAGTTAAAAAAATACATCTATATGTACAGCACTGCTATGCCTTGTAGAGCTATACAAATGATTAGTAGCAGTAGCAGCAAAAAAAGTGAAGAAAACAAAAGCGGAGACAAAAAATGGCAGATGGACTAGAGACCGTAGTAAAAGACCTAAGAGAAGACAGATTCAAGCAGAAACCCCCAGAATGGGACCAGCATGATAAGAAAATAAAACGGTCAGACAAAAAAGAGAGAAAAAGTAATTTTATTTTCAATTTAGTGATCTGAGTTCACGCTATCTTTATATTTTACACAGCATGGGGAAATATATCTCTTTCTATTTCTCTGGGGTTGAACTGCCTGCAGAGTCTGACTTCTTGGGTTTGAGTTTATTTTTTGTCTACATATTTTTATTTTTACTATAGGTTGTGATCACTTATTCTGTACTTGGTGAAGGTCTGTGTTCTGAGTGTGTGACTGAGGCCAGGTGTCTGTTAACATAGAGTTTGTACTATACATTGGGATTTGTACTGTAGTGATCTGACGTGTTCAGCTTTTCAAATAGGTTATGGAGTTCTAGGGTACAATATTTACAGTGCTGCTTTTATCAGGGTAGGCTCCTTGTTGTGTGTTTTGGAAGTTGGTGCTGGCATGATATGGTAGATATTCAGTGACTTTTGTAGGGTTTTGTATTAGTTCGCAATATGCCTGGTACGGGAGAATGTTATGTTGTTGTTACTGAGATGACCAGAAAATCAGATTTTTTTATTGTATTTTGAGGTCTGTGGGTGAATGCCCTAGTTCTGTTCTGCACTCATTGTCAAAGGATGGGTTTCTGTGGATGCAAAATATATGTTGAAAAAGAAAAAGAAAGAATCATAATGCAATTTATAACAAAATAAAATAATGTTATAATTTGGTGTTATAAACTGCGTTATGATTCTCACTTTTTCTTGTATTTCCTTGATATGCCAGCATCTTGCATTTCCTTTGTTTTTTGCAGATTATATATTTATATTAACACCATGCTGGTCCAGTTGCAGTTTCTGGAGATATGATGGAATTGCCAAGCCTCTTGGTGTTTATGTTGGAGTTGGAAGTGTTGTGTTGGGAGTCACAATGCCTCTCTTGTTTTTGTGAAGGTGTGAACTGCTGTGTAGGAGCCACTGTGTCTCTCTTGTTTTTGTGAAGGTATAAAATGCTATGTTGGGGCTGCCAAGTCACTCTTGTTGTTTTTGTTGAAGTGGAAGGTTCTGTGTTAGTGCTGTTGAGCCCCTCTTCTTGTTTGGCACATTTAGCAGCATGTCTACTAAGTTCCGCACTGGTAACACATATATGAGCTGCATTACCTTTTCGAGGCTATAGGCTAAGTGCAGGGGAGCAAGTACATCCTCCTGCAGTTACCGCGTATCAACTTGGCAAAATGGCTGCTGATGCAACTTATGCCACCCATTGAGGTACCATAAGTGGCACCTACACTACTTTTGTCTAGCCATTGTGTTAGTTTCTGCCAACAATGCTGAAGCCTTCATTTGAGAGTTCTTTCTCTTGCCTCACTGTGGAAGGAAATCCTGAAAACCTAGGAGTTGTAGAAAAAGCATGGAACTTACTCCCTGGTCCAGACGGAAAGTGGCTGTCTTATTCTCACTTTTCTTCATTACATTTTCACTTCCTACTGCCAGTACATTGACTGCATGACTGCCAGTAGAAAGTGAAGCTACAGCAAGAGAAAGCCAGAATGACCCAGGCTTGACCAAGAAATTAAAACACATCCTGTGATCCACCAAGGAGAAAGCATGGACTTATTGGAGAGGCAAGGGCAACCAATTTTGCAATCTGAATGGAGCTATAGGCTAACTGCAGGGGAGCAATGCAGGATCAGGATGGCTCTAAATGAAAATATTTTGCAATATTGGAGGGGTGCTTAAAGATATGATTTTCGGGGTTGATGCTCAATAGTTCAATAGTAAACCATGTAAATGCCTTAGCTGGGGATATTCAATGGCACCTACACAGTTAGTGCCGTTCAATATCCCCAGTTAAGTCCTCTATGTGCCCCGATGCTATCTGGTTAGCATCAGGACGTGTTGGGAGTGGTCCAGGGTGGAGCAGAGGTGGAGATTGGTGAACTGTGCAGCAGTGATATTGGCTGCTGCCTGGTTAGCAATCGGTGTCCTAAAGATAGGTGAGGAAAACCCTTGCCTATCTTTAAGGTGTAGATCGCTAACTGGGCAGCAGCCAATATCGCTGCTGCATGGTTAGCTTCCACATAAATAAAAGAAACACAGACAAACAATTTTTGTTGGAACCCACACCTTGAAGGAATCCCCTTCTCGTGGTGTGTTGTTCCGTTTTTATCTTATATTTAAATGACGGGGACGTGCCCCCAACAAGGACCGAGGGAACCCAAACCCTCAATACCAACCGGCAAAACTATCAAGTACACGAAGTGTGATTTCTGCACTACGACAATAGAGGGGGAATCCTGGGAACATCCTGTGGATCATCGTATGATTTACAATAAATATACCATGTCCTGTTTAACCTCCTTTGTTGTGTATGTCCTGGTTTGCCCTCGCAATTTGATTTATGTGGGGAAGACATCTAGAATGATGAAAATAAGACTTCAAGAAGATCAATTTCGTATTAATGGAGGAGTCTTGACAGCCCCAGTTGTTTCACATTGTCACGAATGCCATCATACATTCATTGATTTGAGATGGAGAGTAATTGACCATATCCCGCTAAACAATAAAGGAGGGTGATAGACAGTCTCGGTTAAGTTACCGGGAACAATTTTGGATATACTCATTGAACTCTGTTGAACCCCGAGGATTAAATTCAGCTGTGGAATGGTGGATGCTTGTGTAGGATATATTTTCTGAGCTAGTCATCGACCTATTGGCCATCAGCTGGTCAGGTGGTCTTTGACGTGGACTTTAAACTTTGCACGTTTGGAGTAGGATGAAGAGCAACAGTGTTTGAAGAAGAGCCGGGATAGCCAGAGGCTCGAAACGGTTACAACGTTGGGTTACACAATATTCTTGAGAGGAGGTCTCTCTTGAACTGGTTGCCTACATGCAGAGTTACATGAAATGATTTGAAGCCGTTTTGAATGCTGTTTTCATGAATGCCTTTGGAGCGGGTTCGAAGAACTGTACCTACAGGAACTGTGGAAGGACACTGACAGTAAGAACCGTTGAGGTTCTGTTTGAGCAGTTTTGCCTGTGGAATGTCGGCATGAATTAGAAAGAATACTGCAGAGACACTCGTGGTGACCTTATCTAAGTCTTTGGACCTGGACTTTTAAGGCTTCATTCAAAATAAGTGGCATTTATGTACTTCATAGTTTTGCCGGTTGGTATTGAGGGTTTGGGTTCCCTCGGTCCTTGTTGAGGGGCACGTCCCCGTCATTTAAATATAAGATAAAAATGGAACAACACACCACGAGAAGGGGGTTCCTTCAAGGTGTGGGTTCCAACAAAAATTGTTTGTCTGTGTTTCTTTTATTTATGTGGATATTAGTGTGGGGAACACAAACGGTTTTTTGAGGTTGGCATGGCTAGCTTCGGCAGCTACTGGCTTTGGCGGCAATCACTGGATATTCAATGCCGCCTTAGCACTGAATATCCGGTTTGGAGGTTGAAGATCCGGGCAATTCAATATTGGATCCTTCATGCTTTGGAGTCTATGGAAGGCTGTTTGTCTTATCAAAGTATGCATGGTAAAACACTTTGGAGAAAATAATCAAACTGCTTTAACATATTTTATGGACCCCGTTTGGGCTTCCTGGTCCATTCTATTAACAGTGAATTTCCTGGGCACAGCAAAACATGATGAAATGCTGGCATATGATTAATATATTTAAAGTATATTTTTTATTTTACAGCAGTATAATGAGATGCTTGTATACTATTGGCCTATTTTATTAATTATTCTTCACATTGCTACAGCTTGTAACTTCCTGGTTTGACATTGAAATCTGTTAAACACACATGGCTTAAATCAGCAGTATATTAATGTTGTCACTATCTTCCTATGTTGCAACTATTCTTTGCATCAACATTATACCGATTTTGCTTATAGTTTCTAGATGTACATTAAGGCAATTTCTCCAAAAGGGTTAGTTTTGCGCATACCACGACTGTTGTGAACCTCACTTCTAAGTCAGGGCATGGGGAGTATGATCTCAGTCTCTCAAATTTACTGCTAAGGCTCAGCGTAGTACTTGCATCGTGCCAAAGAGCGCCTCCTGCTGGAGTTCGTAAGATGCAACATGTATGGGTAGTTTATCAAGATGTGCTTGCATCTATTGCTTTTTGCAGTTTTTCTTGTGGCAATTTTCCTCTTTCTTCCAGTTTTTGGCGGATTCTCTTCGTATACCCTCTTGATTTAAATATAAGCTTTGTATCATAAAAGTAACAGTACATCATCTCCTCATTTGCAGAAGTCTACTTAACCGTAGTTAATCCTCTTAACGTTTTCATTAATTTCTGTGGTTTATCTCCTGCCACAGTGAGTCCATGAACATGTTTAACATGGCCTTTATCTGTGGCAGGGATGTTATCTATATCTGCAGTGCTTGCACTATCACAACCACCATCGTTAGCCTTAGTGCGTAAGCTACGGGTGAGCACCTTTTTATCCTGGGTAACATGCAGCCAGTATGTAATTTTCTTTTTTTGTTCCTACCATACTTGACTATATGGCTCTCATGTTGTTGATTCCTACATTCTGTACAAAATCTTTCTCTTTCATATTTTATCAGTGAGTAAAATAGTTCTGTGCTATCCATACCACTGAGTTTTTTCTTTTGATCCATATCAAAAATTTAGCATGCTCTTAGACCATCATAGCCTATTCATATAATGCCAAGTATTTGCTGCTCAGTACTTACCTTTATTCTAGCTATGCATTTTCTCCTTCACAGCAATTTTCTTACTACACTGGATTTGAAGGAGAAATGCTACAGCATCATGTGAAAAGAGTTCAGAAAGGAGTTTTGGGGAAAAGGGGAGGGGGGGGGTGTAGCTAGCATTAATAGTAATGAGGGAGGGGGCACCAATCATGAGGGTGAATGAAACCCTAGCACTGGTCCTGCAAGTGAAAATCATTAAAAAGCAGCAGAAGACACAGAAGTAATCGCCTCGACTTACCTATGTGGTCCTGGACTCCTGGTGCATCAGGGGCATAAATATAGTAACGCTCACTGATTCCATTGATAAGATAGTTCTCCATATTATAAACACATCGGCATCCAGCTTGAAATTGGTTAGGTAACGTAGACTGATATACTGTTCCGTTACTTTGTAATGCCCTCAAAGCAGAAACAATGCTAGTGCTTGCTGAAGGCAGAATCTCAAGAATCAATGACCCATCTATAGAAGCTTGTGATTGGTGGCAAGGACACTGCGGTAACCCAGTATTCCAAGTGGAAGGATCTGGTTCTTGGAGATACCATTGCCAACAATTCTGTTGGTAGGTTGTCCCATTGCTCATGCTTTTGTACATATCCAACCGGTAGGCCCATTGGCCTGTTAGGTTTGTGTTTCCATTTTCCTGATGAGGCCTATATCTCCCTCTAACTCCATAAGTATTATTCTTCATGGTTTGTAGGTCATTATAAAAAATGCCTGCTCCATTGGTATATCCCATCAGAGCCCGGTGATAAAGTCTTTGGCCAGGACCCCAAAGCATTTCCGAATACTTCAATAAAGCAAAAGAATAAATTCCATCTGTTGTTAAAATACACTGAAATGTGTTTGTCTGAAAGAGAGAATGAATGAACAAAAGGAAAATTGTATATAAATTCAGCTTTATAAAACAGCAAAATTTATGGGGTCGATATTCAGTGTGTGACTGCTGCTGCATTAACTATACTGGATATTCAGCACCGGAGCCTATGTTTATGTTTATTAGTTTTGATAAAATCGCCTTTCTACAGAAATCAAAGCGATGTACAATATAAAAACAATTGTCTAAAAAAAAAGGCCGAAGCCTGGAAAAGAAAAGAAATACAATATCTGATTAAAAGTACAGTTTCTGTTTAAAAAGAGTAGACAAGAGAGACATGGAGAGGGCGGGGAAGAAACAACAAGGGAAGGTTAGGGACGGGGAAGAGGAGATTACACAAAAGGAGAGGGCACATCAAAAGCCAAAGAGAAAAGGTGTGTTTTTAGGTTTTGTTTAAAGGTTGAGAAGAGTGGTTCAAGATGGAGGGCGGGAGGTAGTGAGTTCCAGAGGGCGGGGCCGATGAAGAAGAAAGCAGAGGAGCGGGTGGACTGTAAATGAGCACGGGAAAGGGAGGGAAGGGCTAGACGGTGAAGATGAAAGGAGCGGGGAGTATATCGAGGGGAGTGGATAGAGAGTAAGTCAGCAAGGTATTGGGGGGAACCAGTATGAAGTACTTTGTGTACCAGAGTGAGAAGCTTAAATTGGGAACGGTAAGGGAGGGGTAACCAGTGGAGGTGAAACAGGAGGGGAGTGATGTGGTCGCGGGGAGACGCATGACAAATAAGACGAGCAGCAGTGTGGTGTATGCGTTGTAAACGGGATAAGCGAGACTTAGGGAGACCGACAAGAACTGAGTTTGCAAAGTCGACACGTGAGATAACTAAAGACAACACCAGGGTAGTGAGGGCTGCTGAGGACAAAAAGGGGCGAATTGCATGTATTTGTCGGAGGAAAAAGAAGGAGGATTTGGTAATGTGAGAGAGGTGGGACTGGAAAGAAAGATCAGAATCAAAGTGGACACCAAGGTAACGAAAGGTAGAAACTAATGGGACAGGGGACCCAGAAAATGAGGGGGCAAGGGTAGGGGGTGTAGACCCATGGGAAAACCAAATGGCAACGGTCTTAGTGAGATTAAGGTGCAAGCAGTGAAGGGTCAACCAAGGGCCTATCTAGCACCTAGCACTGAATATCCAGTTTCACTGGACAGGACAGTTGCTACTGGTCAGCAATAATATTCAGCCACTAACCAGTTAGCAAAACCGGGATAAAGTTAGGACAGCCATTCACCTGTCCTAACTTTATCCAATTTAGCTATCTGATTAGTGGCTGAATATCAGTGCTGACCATATAGCTGCTGGGACTGCCCCTCTGATCTGATCTTTTCTGTGGTTTGTTTTGATATTTAGCGGCATTATCGGGATAGTCCTATTGAATATCAAGATTGCTATGGTTTAGCCAGTTAACTGACTAAACCATTTTGAATATGCCTCCCCTATATATTTTTTTTAAATATAGGGCCCGATATTCAAAAGACATTTACACGGTTTACAACCCAGTAAATCTACTTCCGGTGACACTGCCAAGAAAACCCAGGAGCTTCTGGGTCGCCAGGAGTCAGGACTGACTCAAAGGCACACATTGCATTTTGCAAACCGTGTAAATGCCTTAAATTGGGATACTCAATGGCACATACACGGTTAGTGCTGCTGTATATCCCCTTGAATATCCCCACTGCTACACGTCCTGATTCTATGCGGTTAGTATCGGTGCATGTTGAGGGAATTCCAAGGCGGAGTGGAGGCAAAGACTGTCACTATCAGGGTAGTGACTATATTGCATGCTGCTCAGTTAGCAACCTGTGCCTAAAGATAGATGAGGAAAACCACTGCCTGGTTAGCTACTGTGGCTTCTGGTTTGTGCGGTGATCCCTGGATATTCAATGCTGGGGCTGCATAGAACCCTGGCATTGAATATCCGAGGTTAAGGGTCGGGACGCATCTGAATATCGTACCCAAACACTTTTAGTCAAGAAGCTTTCCTTTTATAGATAATTCAGAGGACAATTAGAAGAAACACATTCTTTTAAAAAATCCAATTATGTTCAGATTTTTATTTTAATTTTTGACTTCCAGCTTAGCTGAAACTGACCTCTAATGCCATAAGTCTGTGGTCCTCAACTCAGTCCTCAGAGCATACCTAGGCCAGTCGGGTTTTCAGGATTCCCACAATGAATATGCATGAGAAAGATTTGCATACAATGAAGGCAGTACCTGCAAATCTATGTCCGGGGAGGCTCTATAATGAGGCTGAGTGAGGCAGTAGCCTCAGGCGGCAACTTTTTGGGGGCTGCAAAATTGCCCCCAAAAAGACTGCCTCACTCGGCCTTCAAAATAAAAATTTAAAAAAACCCTCCGGCATAAGAAGCAGCTGCCACTGCTGCTCCAGCGGTGGCAGCAGCAGAATGAGGAGCCCTGTGGCTGCCCGCCCCCTCGGAGAGTCTGCCGGTTTCCCTTCCGCCCCTGCTCAGTTTCTGCAGAGCGGTGGCGAAAGGAGAGTGTTTTCCTTAACCACGACTCTGTTAAAACTGAGCCTACGGTGCTGATGGGAAACAGGAAATCCTGTTTCCCATCAGCACCGCGGGCTCAGCTTTAACAGAGCCGTGCGAAAGGGAAACACTCCCTTTGCCGCAGCTCTGCAAAGAGGAGCCGGCATGGAGGGGAAACCGGCAGGCTCTCCATGGGGGTGGTGGCCATGGGACTCCTCATTCTGCTTCGTATGCCGGAGGTTTTTTATTATTTTTTCAATTTCGCTGGGTTGGGGGGGGCCTAGGACTGGAACTGGGCTCATGGGGGGGTTAGAACTGGAAATGGGCTGATAAGGAGGGGGGCTAGGACTGGTAATGGGCTATGGGGGGGTTAGAACTGGAAATGGGCTGATGGAGGGTTAGGACTTGAAATGGGTTGATGGGGGGTTAGAACTGAAAATGGGCTGATGGGGGGGGGGTTAGGACAGGAAATGAGCTGATTGGGGGGCTAGGACTGGAGTGGGCTGATAAAGGAGATATGACTGGAAATGGGCTGGAGAACGTCAGGATAAATTCAAAGTTCATTTATTGACGTAGACCCCAACGCGTTTCGGCATAAATTGCCTTCCTCAGGGGGTTAGCAGTTAGACCAATTCTAAATTTCCTAATGTACCATAAGTAAATGGTGATGTCGTACTGTTTCCGAAGATCTAGGACAGCGTAACATCAATCATATATACTCAGGGGGTGGACCATCCTTATATAATGAAAAAGTAAAAACTTTGGAGAGCAAGGAACGCTGTCATTCGTTTAAATTCCCACAAAGTTTTTTAGTTTTTCATTATATAAGAATGGTCCACCCCCTGAGTATATATGATTGATGTTACGCTGTCCTAGATCTTCGGAAACAGTACGACATCACCATTTGCTTATGGTACATTAGGAAATTTAGACAGGAAATGGGCTAAAAGGGGAGGGGAGGAGAGTGCTGCTGGCCCTGGAAGAAAACTAGGGGCTATGGCTACAAATGGGCTGATGCGGGGGGATAGTAGAATAGCACTGGAAGGGAGAAGATACTGAGAGGGTCTGCCAGGGAAAGGAGGAGGCAGGAAGGGAGCTGACACGGGGGAAGGAGGGGGCTGGAAAGGAGCTGACACCTGGGATGTACTGAAGGGGAACTGGAAGGGAGCTGACACTTTGGAATGGGAGTGGTAGGTGGCTGGATAATGGGGAGGAGGCTGGAAGGGAGCTGACATGTGAATGGCACTGGAAGGGAGATGGACAGAGGGTAGGGCGGCTGGAAGGGAGCTGACTGGGGGGTGGAATTGAAAGTGGACCTGAGCTGATACATAGGATGGTATTTTGACTAGAAGGGGCTGGACAGTGGGGAAGGAGGGGGACTGGAAGGGAATGGACACCAGTGGCAGTCGTGGGAATGCAAGGCGGTTGACATTGGAAGGTACTGGGACTGGAGGACTACTGGAACTGGAAATGAACTGATGGAATGAAGTGAAGAAAACAAAAGAAAAGATAAGAAATGGCAGATAGACCATGGACCATAGACCACAGAAAGAGAGCTAAGAGAAGACAGGAAAGCAGAAGCCTCAGATCTGGACCAGCAAGAACAGAGAATAAAATGGTCAGACAACAAACGTAGAAAAAATAATTTTATTTAATTTTAGTGATTGGACTTTGTGCTATTTTTATATTTTACACAGTATTGGGAAACTGCATCGCTTATTTATCTGATGTTGCTCTACATGTGGACTCTGGCTTCTTGGGGTTTCAGTTTAAATTTTGTCTACATATTTTTATTTTTACTTTAGATTGTGGTTACTTATTCTGTACTTGGTGAGGGTCGATGTTGTGCGTGTGTGACTATGGTCAGGTGTTCTGTTAACATGGAGTTTGTATATAAAGATCTATACTATACTGTAGTAATTTGACTTATTCAGCTTTTCAAATAGGTGTATGGATGTTCCAGGGCCCACTGTATTATTTACAGTGATGCTTTTTTAGGATGGGCTCCTTATGTGAGTTTTGGAAGTTTGTGCTGATATGATATGGTAGGTTTGCTCTTTATTGTAGGTTTTTTTTATTAGTTCACAATATGCCTGGTACTGGAGAATAGTGTTTTTTGTTGTTGGTGAGATGATCAGAATCAGATTTTTTTTTTAAATATTGAGTGCTGTGGGTGAATGTCCTAGTTCTGCTCTGCACCTACTGTGGGTGCAAAATATATGTTGAAAAAGAAAAAGCGAGAATAATAACCCAGTTTAACACAAAATAAAAATGAGTTATTATTTAGTTTTATAAACTGTGCTGTTGGTTCTTGCTGTCTTTTAGTTCCTTGGTGTGCAAACAAGACCGTACCTAGCCCTGTGCAAGCAGAGCAGCCGCACAGGGCGCAAAAGCTTGGGGGGCGCATTTCAGCTGTCTGCTGTTGCCCTGCCGCCACTGGCAGGACAATAGCAGGCAGTCAAAATGTGCCCCAAGCCTTTTCACAGCACTTTAAGCAGGTCTGGTCCCTCCCTCCTCCGACGCGATGTCAGAGCAGGGAGGGACAGATCTGCTTAATGTGCCGGCGCCTTTCAGATCGGGCGCATGCCCCCCTCCTCCTCCCCATACCTCCATTCAGCACTGCCTGCTCTTTCCCTGCTGCCGGCACCACTGTGAAAAAAACAGAGGGCAGCAGCAGCAGGGAAAGAGCAGGCAGCGCTGGACGGAGGTATGGGGGAGAGGGGGGGCGTGCACCCAAGCTGCAAGTCACACAGGGCGAGATTGCAACTCGATTTGACCCTGTGTGCAAACATCTTGCATTTCCTCCATATAATCTAATCGGCTTTTTGGTTTGGTTCAGTCTCTGATTGGATTTCTGAAAAAGCCCCGCCCACTCTAAAGTGTGTGTGGGGGGAGGCGCCATCTAATTCTTCGCCTCAGCCAGCAGACTGCCTTGAGCTGCCCCTGTCTATGTCATCCATGTTCATTGTGTGAATCCTGTAAACCTGACTTGCCTAGGTGTGCCCCGAGAACTGGGGAGAACCACTGTCATAAACCTTCATTCTCAATTACCTGCAGATTTTTCCCCTATTTTTATAGCTCTGACTGAAATCAGCCTGGCCACTATAACAGCACCCATGGTATCTTCTGGATCCCAATTAACATAGAACCTATGTCTAGCCAATAGGTGTCATCATTGAGTAATGGCTTCCTTCTCCAGAATCGAGACCCCTTCCCCAGCATATCCAATAAGCAGAAAGCTTGCCCCGGAACTGAGCCTAAACCTTTCACATGCCATTGTGCCACTAAATCTGCCCAGTTTTTAAAGTCTTGGAAATGTCCCTATCTACTAATCTCATTATAATAGATGTAAATAATTGGGGATACACCTATATTGCTCTTTATCAGAAATCTCATGCAGATATCACACTGATATGCAATAGCTTTAGCACTAAAAAAGTGGATTAAGAGAACATGTTTAAAGGACTTCTCCTGCCCCAGATGAATCTAGTGAAGTACAGGCATATTGAAATAAAGCTACTAAGATATAATATTTTTCTTTTACCTCATTGGTAGCAATTGTCTGAAATGAGACAGGTAAGATGTGATCCCAAGTTATTTTTAATATCCATCTGGGGATGAATGTTGCATTCAGTTCTTTCGAGAAATATTTGTTCACTTCCTCTGAAGTTCTTTGAAAGATTATCTGTGAGTAGAAGTCCTTAGGGTCCGGAGATAAGTAAACCTGAGGATAATATGCAGAATATATATTTTCTACTGCTTTTTCACTTTTTCCATTGAGAGGGCGAAGGAAAAGAGCACACAGTGAAAATGGAATATTATGATGTACATATGTTTTCCAGACCATGTAGCTCTCCTCTTCTAATATGATCAAAGACTCTGGTGATCTCCAAATATTGTTGGATAGTTGCATAGGTACAATAAATGGCTGCAACTTGCATGGCCATACCAAGCCATAAATGCGCTGTGTGTGACTCGCACATCTGGCAGGCGCCTCCCCCTCCCCCCCCTCAATCACAGGTTTGCCATTAGCCCCATGCCCAGCACCTCCCCATCTTACCTCCATATCCAGCCGGCTCTCCCCTGCGCTGCCTGTCCTTGCCTTGATGGTAGCGGTGGCGATGGCAGCAGCAGAGCAGTCAATTGGAAAAAAAACCCTGAGGGTTTTTTCGATTCTGCACTTGCATGCAGGTCTGATCCCTCCCTCCTCTGACGTATGCTTGCATCAGAGTAGGGAGGGACCAGACCAGTCATTGAAATGCAAATCTTTGCAACTCTGCGCTTGAATGGCTGGTCTGGTCCCTCCCTCCTCTAATGTGAGCATATCTCAGAGGAGGGAGAGATCAGACCTGCATGCAAGTGCGGAGTCGGAAAGGTTCGGTGTTATTCCTGGAAGCATCAGGCTGCTAATGCACAGCCCAAGGCTTCTGGGTACATTCTTAAGATGCTGGTGCATTTAGTAACTGAAAGGCACACTTTACAACAGAATGTCCAAGTGCAATCTGGGACATCAAAACCAGAATATCTGAAAAAATGCAGGCATGTGCAAGTTCAGGCACGATTTCAGAAATGTGGACATGCCTGATATCAACGTCTATAGAGAAGTCCCTGAAATAGCAGACTGTGGACGTCTAGCAGTATAATGGTAAAAGTAGTGGGTTGGGAGCTGGGTGGCCAGAGTTCAGATTCCAGTGTGCGTCTTTGTGATCTTAGACTAGACACTTAGCTCTCCATCTTCTCTACAATCTCTGGATGTTTTAAGGCCAAAACAAGCACTTTCCAGTATAAATGTGGAGAGCACAAGGAGAGCAGAAGCACTCGCAAACATAGAAAAACAAACAAAAGGCAAGAGGCGTATGGAGGTCACAGATGATTTATTTCAATAAAATCCCTACAAGTTTTGGCAAAAAGCCTTCTTCAGGGGGTACACATCCTCAAAAAACAAAAACAATGAATACAATAAATAAATACATTAAAAACACAAATGTAAATTAAAAAAAACAATAATTACAGCAAATATAAATATAAATATGGACTAAAAAAATAAAAGGAACATATAAAAGCATTGATAACAAAGATAAAAAACAAAAACGTAAGACAAGTGCTACTACGGAGGACATAATATCACATGTGATACCCAAATAGGGCATGCAAGAGAGATGAGGAGGAGTGGCATGCATACACACACTCACAGAGGCACACTGTGGATAATTGAATCGTAAAACCAATTGAACTGTGGGAAATAGAACTGAATAAAACAAAACAAAACAAAAGTCAATCAACCACATTGCAATCTCTTTAAAAAGTACTTAATGTACTTAAGTACTTATGTACACCTTTATAAAGAGTACATCAGGTCATAATTGGAGGGGACATCTGAAGGCCAATAGGAGGTTAGAACCAGAGGAAAAGAGTCCTGAAAGCAAAAAACTAGTGTGTGCCTTAAAACATTTATACTGGATTTAAAAGCGCAGAATGGTAAAGGACAATAGGTGGTCACTTAATAAGTCGGAGCCAGAAAGAAAAAACAAAACAAAGATCATTCAATGCAAAAACTGATATGTGCCTTAAAAACATATAAAGTTGATAGTTAATAAAAAGGACTTGGTTGCAATCTTAAACCAAATGAAATCTAATTTTAAGATACTAGGGGCAACAAAATTGTTTTTAAAATAATCACAGGCAAATAAAAAGTGAAATATAGACCTAGAAATATGCTTGGGCCAGAGAAGGTAGCCAAAGGTAACAGAATGAGGAGGGCATAAAGAGAATGATATTCCTTGCCCAGCGGCAGAGTTATCTATGCACAATCATCTAATGGTAAATAAAACCAATGTACTAGAAACGAGACACTATAAATTCTCTCGTTCTGCATCATAAGGGGTGAGAGTTCAAAACAAATTTTCAAAAAAATTTAATGTGGAAAGCCACAAGGGCATAATCAAATGAAACAATAAATGTAATTAAACAATAGCTGACCTTGTGGTTTTAACCTTATTAAGTCTACTGGTAACGTTGGCTTTATTAACCTTTATATGATGTACTGAATATTGATGCAACACATTTTTTCTGAATAACTTGTAGAGTGCTAGCATTGCCTCCAGATGTAGACTGTTCACACAAAGAAGAGTTTGTGCAAGTGGGCAGACTGTTCAATGTAATGATGAGGGAAAGGTTTACTTTCGACTTTCTGAATCAGAGCAGTGAGGTAAAATTGTGAGAAAAGTAATGGAGGCCATATAAGTATATGCTGTTGACCATATACTTCATACCTGTTCCTGACTAATTCAAATGGATGCATTCCACTGCAGCAGAGAGATTCTTTCTAGAAGGAATTACACGGAGCATCCATTTCCACTCTCTTAATATTCACTAACTAGTACTACTTCTACTGATCGGTATAAATGCCAATACAATGCCTTGTGTCATTATTGTGTCATTATCTTCTTAGGTAACATGGGATGCTGAAAAAAGGATTTCATAACTAAAACATTGGGGCATGAAATACAAGTGATCACAGAGAGAGGAAGACAGGTATCTATATTTGGAAAAACTAGCAGTCAGGAAAGCAAAGATTCAAAAAGAGGAGGAAATAGCCAATGCAATAAAATGGAGGAATAAGACATTTTTCAGCTATGTTAGTGAGAAGAGGAAGGGCAAAAGTTGTATTGTCAGACTCAAGGGTGAAGGGGAGGAATATATAGAAGCTGATGAGGATAAAGCGGAATTGCTTAACAAATATTTCTGTTCTGTGTTCACAGATGAAGAACCAGGAGCAAGGCCTCAGAAAACACCCACAAACAGGAACAGAAGTGAGGGCCATCTTGAACGATTTTCAGAAAACTGTGATCATGTGAAACTAGCTAAACTTGAAGTAAACAAAGCGATGGGACCAGATGGGATCTACCCTAGAATACTGAGGGAACTTGGGGACATTCTAGCAGCTCCACTGACTGACCTTTTCAATGCCTCGTTGGAGTCGGGAGTGGTGCCAAAGGACTGGAGAGAGGCTCATATGGTGCCTTTACACAAAAGCGGAAGGATGTGGTTGAAACCTACAGGCCGGATAGTTTTAATTCGGTGGTGAGTAAATTATTGGAAACGCTGCTGAAAGAGAAAATAGTGAGTTTTCTGGAGTCCAGCAGATTACAGGATCTGAGGTAGCAGGGATTCACCAGAGGCAGGTCTTGTCAGACAAATCTGATTGATTTCTTTGGCTGAGTTACCAGGGAGTTGCACCGAGGGAGAATCCTAGATGTAGTGTATTTAGATTTCAATAAAGCCTTTGACACTATTACTCACAGGCGACTTATAAACAAACTGAGCACCCTAGGGATGGAGCCTAAAGTTACTGCTTGGGTTGGAAATTGGTTGAGTGGGAGGTGACAAAGGGTACAGGTAAATAGAGCTCACTCTGAGGAGAAGGAGGTTACCAGTGGTGTGCCCCAAACTGACTGAAAGCATGTGGTAACAGCAAAGTGCATGCTCCCCTTTCATGCTTCTATCTAAACAATAAGCATGCAATGAAGAGAGAGAAACGTGTGGAGGCTGGTAGTATGTGCTCCCCATATTGTTTTTATGGCACAGTGAACAAACAGAATGGAAAGCTGTCATTCCCAGAGGCAGAGCCAAGTGAGAGAAGCTGAAGAAATTGAATCTGTCTTCTCTCATGGCATGTACTGAGTAGGAGATACTCTCTGGCCTGGGAACAACTGAGGACTGCACAGGCTGCATGGAAAAAGAGGGAGAAACATAGAAACATAGAAAATGACGACAGAAAAAGATCACGTGGCCTATCTAGTCTGTTCTTCCATAACACCAACTATAACGGTCCCCTTTTTTCTTTTAGAGATCCTCTGTGTTTGTCCCATGCTTTTTTGAATTCAGATACTGTCCTCATCTTTACCACCTCCACTGGGAGACTATTCCACGGATCCACTACTCTTTCCGTAAAGAAATATTTCTGCATGTCACTCCTGAATCTATCCCACTTCACCCTCATCCCATGTGCCCTTGTAGCAGAACTTGCTTTCAATCGAAAGAGGCTCTCCCCCTGTGCATTTATGCCATGGAGGTATTTAAACGTCTCAGTCATATCACCTCTATCCCACCTTTCCTCTAAGGTGTACATATTAAGATCCTTAAGTCTGTCCTCATATGCTTTATAATGAAGACCACTAACCATTTTAGTAGCCACCCTCTGTACTGACTCCATCCTGTTTATATCCTTTTGAAGTTGCGGTCTGCAGAATTGTACACCATACTCCAAATGAGGTTGCACCAAAGATATACAGAGGCACTATCACCTCCTTTTTTCTGCTAGCCATTCCTCTCCCTATGCAACCTAGCATCCTTCTAGAATTTGCTGTCACTTTTTCTACCTGTTTAGCTACTTTAAGATCATCAGACACAACCACGCCTAGGTCCCGCTCTTCTTTAGTGGACAAAAGTACTTCACCCCCTATACTATATTGCTCCCTTGGATTGCTGCAGCCCAAATGCATGACCTTGCATTTTTTAACATTAAATCCCAGCTGCCAATTTCTAGATCATTCTTAAAGCTTAGTTAGATCCCTCCTCATGTTATCAACACCTTCCTGGATGTCTACCCTATTGCAGATTTTAGTATCATCTGCAAAGAGGCAAACCTTACCCAAAAGAATCGGACCAAAGACAGATCCCTGGGGCACATCACTGGTAACTTCCTTCTCCTCAGTGAGCTCCATTTACCTATACTCTTTGTTGCCTCTCACTCAACCAATTTCTAACCCAAGAGGTACCTTCAGGGTGCATCCCCTAGGGTGCTCAGTTTGTTTATAAGTCGCCTGTGAGGAACAGTGTCAAGGCTTTACTGAAATCTAAATACACCACATCTAGGGCTCTCCCTCGGTCCATCTCCCTGGTCACCCAGTCAAAGAAATCAATCAGATTTGTCTGACAAGACCTGCCTCTGGTGAATCCATGCTGCCTTGGATCCTGTAATCCGCAGGACTCCAGAAACCTCACTATTTTCTCTTTCAGCAGCGTTTCCAATAATTTACTCACCACCGAAGTTAAACTAACCGGCCTGTAGTTTTCAACCACATCCTTCCTTCCGCTTTTGTGTAAAAGCACCACATGAGCCTCTCTCCAGTCCTTTGGCACCACTCCCGACTCCAATGAGGCATTGAAAAGGTCAGTCAGTGGAGCTGCTAGAACGTCCCCAAGTTCCCCCAGTTTTCTAGGGTGTATCCCATCCGGTCCCATTGCTTTGTCTACTTTACGTTTACAGTAGCTAGTTTCTCACAAACATATCCAGTTTTAGGTTTAGCAACAGCAGCCAGGCCTTTTAAAAAGGCTGCAGCTACTACTGACTATCAACTCCTATAATTATCATGTTTTTTAGTGCCATCAAGTCAGTGCTGACTCCTGGTGAACCAGCTGCCTCTGGGTTTTCTTGGCAATGGAGGAGGAGGCATCTAGAGATGGGAGGTGAGGGAAAGGGTCTGAGATTAAGTGGAAGAGCAGAAGGCAGAAAGAGGGGGAGATAGGTGCCAAGGGGTTAGGAGGAGATGGCAACGAAAGAGCTAAATGCACAAAAGTAGACAACAGAGGGAGGGAAGAGCTTGTTGAGCAGTAGTGGCAAACAGTCAGGGAGAAAGGAGAGCATGTATATTCCTTGGATTATTTGAAAAGATCATCCAGTCCTGTGCATCTGTTGATGCTCTCTCCTGAGTGTAATGCTGGGTGGTTTTCAGATAGCCATGCCAAATATTCTGTGAAGTTTCATGAGTTTCCAGGGCTAATTTAACCTCTGAGAAAATAAGGTGGTTAGTTAGAGCAGGAAAATTTGGGGAGCACCTTGAAAATGTTCAAAGTTTATGGGCCAGCACATCCTTGCTGCGGATCTTGTAGATCTCAAGATCTGGAGCCAAAATGTGAACATCCATGAGTTTTAAAAACGTTTGCATAGTTGCTATGGTGCAGTCATCAGAGCACTACTGCCAATAACTGAAGAATTTCGAGGAAGTCCAGGGTAACTGGTGGAATCTATCCCACTTGGAAAAGAGGAGGATGTCATGGGCAGCCGGTGGAATCTATCTTGCAAGCCACCAAAGAGACTGGAAAGAGACCCAGTGAAGCCAGTGGAGCCCATTGTGCCAGCCACTGAAGCCTGAATCCACACTAGTAGAAGCAGACAGGACAAAAGAGAGGGGGTGAGGGGGAAGGTAAGAAAGAAGATACTGCTATATTGGTGGGGGAGAGAGATTAAAGGGTGCTGGGTGAGGGGAAGAGAAAGAGGGAAGATGTTTCTGAGAAGGAGATGGCAGGAGAGATTATTCACCACAAGGCTATTGTCTCTATGTGGGCTTTCCAGAAAGTTTAATGTCTGCATTCATCTAATTTAGATAAAGTCCTGACAAGAGGTAGGTTAATCTCTACTGGATTCAGTTCAAATTCTGGGTCAGGTCTGCAAATATTTTCCTGTAAGACGCTCATATACTGAGTGGAAGGGGAGGAAAGAGAAAGAATGGTGTTGGGCCTAAGGGGAGAATCAAGAGAGAAAGGATGCTGCTGAGTGAGGGAGCAAGGCGGAGAAAGGAGGTTGCTAAACAGGAAAAGTGAAGATAGATGATGATGTTGGGGGAGAAGAGCTGCTGCAGGAGAGAGAAAAATCAGATGCGAGGGGGAGGAAAGGAGAGAGAGAGAGAGAGATGAGAACACTGGGAAGTGGGGTATAAGCTTGAAGGTTTGAATAGAGTACTTTTCATTTCACATTCATTTATAGACTGCAGCTATGAGTCAAAAATCATAAAAAGCAGTGTACAATAACCCATTTACCCTTAGGTATCTATATTTGTGGTTGTATTATATTTATTTGTTCTAATGTCATTGTTTAAATAAGAGTAGCTATAAACTTGCAATAAGAACATAAGAACATAAGAACATAAGAAATGCCATACTGGGTCAGACCGAGGTCCATCAAGCCCAGTATCCTGTTTCCAACAGTGGCCAATCTAGGTCATACGTACCTAGCAGTTTCCCCAAAAGACACAGGTTCTGCAGTGCTTGTACTAGGCCAAGCATTGATATCCTGGGTCCCTTTTTAATAGTGGTTTATGGACCTTTCCTCCAGGAACTTGTCCAAACCTTTTTTAAACCCAGCTATACTAACAGCCCTTACTACATCCTCCGGTAACAGATTCCAGAGTTTGATTACACGTTGAGAGAAGAAATATTTTCTCCTATTTGTCTTAAATAGTTTACCCTGTAGCTTCATTACATGCCCCCTAGTCCTTCTATATTCTGATAGCGTAAACAATTTATCCACGTTTATCCGTTCCACTCCATTCATTAATTTATACACCTCTATCATATCTCCCCTCAGCCGCCTCTTTTCTAGGTTAAAGAGCCCTAACCTTTTTAGCCTCTCTTCATAGGAGTAGCCTTCCATCCCCTTCACCAATTTGGTGGCTCTTCTCTGTACTTTTTCTAATAACTCTATGTCCTTTTTAAGATACGGTGACCAGAATTGCACACAATATTC
The DNA here is from genome assembly GCA_033557465.1 of Ichthyophis bannanicus. Classification (NCBI taxonomy): domain Eukaryota; kingdom Metazoa; phylum Chordata; class Amphibia; order Gymnophiona; family Ichthyophiidae; genus Ichthyophis; species Ichthyophis bannanicus. The sequence goes on from CM066031.1 coordinate 1,775,519,640, forward strand.
AAGGTGCGGTCGTACCATGGAGCGATACAGAGGCATTATAATATCCTTTGTTTTATTCTCCATCCCTTTCCTTATGATACCTAGCATTCTATTTGCTTTCTTGGCCGCCGCTGCACACTGGGCGGAGGGTTTTAACATGTTATCCACGATGACTCCTAAATCTTTTTCCTGGGTGGTGGTTTCTAATGTGGAGCCTTGCATCTTGTAACTATAGTGTGGGTTGTTCTTTCCTAGGTGCATAACTTTGCACTTGTCCACATTAAATTTCATCTGCCATTTGGATGCCCAGTCTTCCAATTTATCCAGATCCTCCTGCAGTTTTCCACAATCCTCTTGGGTTTTAACAACTTTAAACAGCTTTGTGTCATCTGCAAATTTGATTACCTCACTAGTTATTCCCTTTTCCAGGTCATTTATGAATATGTCAAAAAGTAGCGGACCCAGTACAGATCCCTGGGGTACTCCACTATTCACCTTTTTCCATTGGGAATATTGGCCATTTAGCCCTACCCTCTGCTTTCTATCTTTTAACCAGTTCCCGATCCACAATAGTACACTGCCTCCTATCCCATGACTTTTTAGCTTCGCCAAAAGTCTCTGATGGGGGACCTTGTCAAAAGCTTTCTGAAAGTCCAGATACACTATATCAACCGACTCACCTTTGTCTACCTGTTTATGCACACCTTCAAAAAAACATATCAGATTAGTAAGACAAGATCTTCCTTGTCTAAAGCCATGTTGGCTGTCTCCCATTAGGCCATGACTATCTACATGCTGTGTAATTTTGTTCTTTATGATGGCTTCTACCATTTTCCCTGGTACTGACGTCAGGCTCACCGGTCTGTAATTTCCCGGGTCACCCCTGGAACCCTTTTTAAAAATTGGTGTTACGTTGGCGACCCTCCAATCTTCAGGTATTACAGATGATTTTAATGAAAGTTCACAGATTACCAATAACAGGTCTGCAATCTCATATTTCAGTTCTTTCAACACTCTGGGATGTATACCATCCGGTCCAGGTGATTTGCTACTATTCAGTTTATCAAATAGTTGTAATATATCTTCCCGGTGTAGCGATATTTCTCTCAATTCCTCTGCAGTATCACCTTTAAATACCACTTCAGTCTTGGGTAACACCCCTACATCTTCCTCAGTAAAGACCGAAGCAAAGAATTCATTCAGTCTCTCTGCTATAGCCTTGTCTCCTCTTATTGCACCTTTTACCCCTCTATCATCTAATGGTCCAATTGACTCTCTCACAGGCCTTTTGCTACGAATGTACTTGAAAAAGTCTTTATTTCGTGTTTTTGCTTCCGTAGCAAGTTTCTTCTCAAATTCCCGCTTTGCCTGCCTTATCAATGCTTTGCATTTAACTTGCCAGTGCTTGTGCTGTTTCCAGTTTTCATCATTTGGCTCTTTTTTCCATTTTCTGAAGGTTGCTCTTTTGGCAGCAACAGCCTCTCTGACCTCACCTTTAAACCATGCTGGCAGTTTTTTGGACTTTCTTCCACTTTTCTTAATGCGTGGAATACAGCTGGTCTGGGCTTCGAGGATAGTATTTTTAAATAACACCCAAGCTTGCTGTAAGTCTTTAACCTTTGGAACCGCTCCTTTTAGTTTTTTCCGAACTATATTCCTCATTCTATCATAGTCACCCTTTTGAAAGTTAAAAGGTAGTACTGTGGATTCCTTTACTATCTGTCCTCCACTGATTAAATCAAACATGATCATACTATGATCACTATTGCCAAGTGGTCCCAACACCCTTATTTCTTGCACCAGATCTGGCGTTCCACTAAGGACTAGGTCCAGTATGGCTTCCCCTCTGGTCGGTTCATGAACCAGCTGCTCCAAGAAGCAGTCATTCATTTCATCTAGAAACTTTATCTCTTTAGCTTGTCCTGCTGTGACACTGTCCCAGTCGATACCGGGGTAATTGAAATCACCCATTATTACTACTCTGTTGTGGCTTTTGTTAGCTTCCTTGATTTCTTTGAGCATTTCATCATCCATTTGTTCATTCTGGCCAGGTGGTCGATAGTATACTCCCACTGCCATCACCTTCCCCTTCATAAATGGAATTTCAATCCATAGAGATTCTACAGCATATTTTGTTCCCTGCAAAACTTTAATCCTTTCTGACTCAATGCCCTCTCTAACATAGAGTGCAACCCCTCCACCAATTTGTTCAGCTCTATCATTACGATATAGTTTGTATCCAGGTATCACAGTGTCCCACTGGTTATCCTCCTTCCACCATGTCTCTGAGAGTGCAATCATATCTAACCTCTCATTTAATGCTATATATTCTAATTCTCCCATCTTATTGTTTAGACTTCTAGCATTGGCATACAAGCATTTTAGAGACTGTATTTTATTAATATTAATCTGGCTATTGGTAGGCATGGGTAATGGGGAATCTTTATGCTCTGTCTGCTCCTTACTCAAGGGCATTTGGGCTACTATACTCCCTTTTGGAACCTCACTGCTTTTGGTAGTATCCTTCAAGGATACCTTTGTCCGAACCGTGCGCTCCTGGGTGACTGTCGGCTTTCCCCTATTTTCTAGTTTAAAAGCTTCTCTATCTCTTTTTTAAAGGTTAATGCCAGCAGTCTGGTCCCATCCTGATTAAGGTGAAGCCCATCCCTTCGGAAGAGCCCCCCCCTTTCCCCAGAATGTTCCCCAGTTCCTAGCAAATCCAAAACCCTCATCCTTGCACCATTGTCTCATCCACGCATTGAGACTCCGGAGCTCTGCCTGTCTTTTGGGTCCTGCACGTGGAACAGGAAGCATTTCGGAGAACGCTATCCTGGAAGTTCTGGATTTCAACTTCCTACCTAAAAGCTTAAATTTAGCCTCCAGAACTTCCCTACCACATTTTCCTATGTCATTGGTACCAACATGTACCAAGACAGCAGACTCCCCCCCAGCACTATCTATGATCCTATCTAGGCGGTGCGTGAGATCTGCTACCTTCGCACCAGGCAGGCATGTTACCAGGCGATCCTCACGTCCACCAGCCACCCAGCTATCTACATTCCTAATGATTGAATCACCAACTATAACAGCTGTCCTGACCCTCCCCTCATGGGGACATGGCCCTGGAGAAACGTCCTCGGTGCGAGAGGGTTTTACATCACCTGGAGGACAGGTCCTAGTTACAGGATCACTTCCTGCCACACCAGGGTGATGCTCTCCTGTCACGTGACCTCTCTCCTCCATGGCAACAGGGATGCTGCCAGACTGGAGGTGGGACTTCAGGACTATATCCCTGTAGGTCTCGTCCATGTACTTCTCTGTCTTTCTTATGTCTTCCAGGTCTGCTACTCTAGCCTCTAGAGAACGGACTCGTTCCCTGAGAGCAAAGAGCTCCCTGCACTTAGTGCATATGTAGGACCTCTCACCAACTGGGAGATAATCATACATGTGACACTCGATGCAAAAGACTGGAGAACCCCCATCTCGTTGCTGGACCTCTGACTGCATCTGAGTTTAAAGCTTGTGTTTAGGTCTTTTAAATCGGTATATAATAAGGATTGGTGTAGATGCTTATACTAATAAAAGTGTATCTAATACCCCTAATACACCCTGTGTACCTGAAGCTAATTAATCACAGGTCCTCTGTGTATGACTGATTTGGATTAAGAGCTGCACCTGAGAGCAGCCCCTTTCCTCTAAGATGTCCAAGTACCTATAAAACTACAATTTCCCCAGGGGTGGGTGGGTGCTGGGGAGGGAGGGAGGGAGGGGGGGAGATAAGTCCTATTAAAGAGGGCAGTTACAAGGTACCCTGTCCTGAACCCTCAGCAGGGGGATGGGGGTACCACACAAAGCCCAGTTGAGAGAGGCAAGGTAAGTACAGCTGAGAAGGCTGAAACTTGCACACCACTAAGACAAACACTAAATAATTAAACAAACAACAGTTAGACAAACAGTAAATAATTAAATAAACAGCTAGAACTCACAGTAAGATGTCCCAGGAGGCAAAAATCCACTCACTAGCAGAGCTCTGTAAAAGTTCAGCCTTTCTCTGATCAGAGAAAAGCAAACTAAAACAGCCTATGCACACGTGGAGAAAACAGGAACAAGGTTACAGGATACCTCAGGGGGAGGGGGTCAGGGGGAGGAGTCACTCAGGCAGGCAAGGACAGGAAAAAGCTTAACAGCAGGCTCTGGGGAGAGAGATTAATTCAAAATGGCTACCACACACACAGGGGGAGGAGTCACTCAGGCAGGCAAGGACAGGAAAAGCTTAACAAACAACAGGCTCTGGGGAGAGAGATTAATTCAAAATGGCTACCACACAAAGCCCAGTTGAGAGAGGCAAGGTAAGTACAGCTGAGAAGGCTGAAACTTGCACACCACTAAGACAAACACTAAATAATTAAACAAACAACAGTTAGACAAACAGTAAATAATTAAATAAACAGCTAGAACTCACAGTAAGATGTCCCAGGAGGCAAAAATCCACTCACTAGCAGAGCTCTGTAAAAGTTCAGCCTTTCTCTGATCAGAGAAAAGCAAACTAAAACAGCCTATGCACACGTGGAGAAAACAGGAACAAGGTTACAGGATACCTCAGGGGGAGGGGGTCAGGGGGAGGAGTCACTCAGGCAGGCAAGGACAGGAAAAAGCTTAACAGCAGGCTCTGGGGAGAGAGATTAATTCAAAATGGCTACCACACACACAGGGGGAGGAGTCACTCAGGCAGGCAAGGACAGGAAAAGCTTAACAAACAACAGGCTCTGGGGAGAGAGATTAATTCAAAATGGCTACCACACAAAGCCCAGTTGAGAGAGGCAAGGTAAGTACAGCTGAGAAGGCTGAAACTTGCACACCACTAAGACAAACACTAAATAATTAAACAAACAACAGTTAGACAAACAGTAAATAATTAAATAAACAGCTAGAACTCACAGTAAGATGTCCCAGGAGGCAAAAATCCACTCACTAGCAGAGCTCTGTAAAAGTTCAGCCTTTCTCTGATCAGAGACATACCTGGTAAAAAAGTGCCCCATGCCCGAAGGTAAGATCTGAGTCATCCCAGAAGACAGCAAGCATTGCTACATTTTCATCTCCTGTGAATCCGTCCTTGAATGGGTTAGGGTATAAGTATTGCTCATTTGTTTCAAAGGACTGAAATTGAACCCATCCATTATCTGAAAACTAAAGTGAAATATTATCAGTATTTTCTTTCTTAAGAATTCAGAGCCTCCACCCCTGTGAGAAAAACAGTCTCAGCCACCATGCACATAATACTCACAGTACTAGCCAGTATGAAACTATACCAGGTCCTGGAGGGGGTTGCGGTCAATGGCCTTTGGTGAAGGACTACTGCTGTGAAAACTGGCCACATGGGAATTGGGAGCAGGTTAAAATAAATGTAAAACACCAGGTAGCTGCAAATGAAGGCTCATGAGACCACAGCCACATAGAAATGAACTACAACTGAAATGGAAGCCCAGAGGACCAAGAGAAAATTGCCATGTAAAATAAAAGGATGCCTACTAAGAACCATTCCTGAGAGCTGCTCAAGGGTTTTTGCTGCCTGCTTAGTGGCTAAATATCTCCACTGACTGGATAGTAAGTGTTATATCTTGCCAAACCAGACATACAGCCCCAGATATCGGATAAGCTCCAATGCTATCCAGTTAGAATTACAGCAGCAGTGGCAAAGCATTTTAAAAGCTCTGACTGACGCTGCTGAATATTGGCCCCACTGATTAATCTCTTATTTTGGACATTTAATGTTGGTGACTCCAATATATAGGAAAACAGTAGAAAGGAGGTTTAGTGAGCTTAAGTAATCACTATTTGTTTCAGCATAATAACATCTTCATCTTCCCTAGATTCTCTACTGTAAGATTTTCAAGTGAAACATTCCTCAGATTTCATTTTGACAAGATTTAGCTTACAAATCATGGAAGTTCCTTAATCTCATCCCATTGCCACTTTTAATGAGAACTTGTGTGCAAAGTTGGAAAGCAGTCTTTAACCCAGGGGTCTCAAACACGCGGCCCGCGGGCCGCATGCGGCCCGCGGGAGAAGGTTGTGCGGCCCGCGACGGCTTCTGCTGCTGCCGTTGCCGCCGTGGCAACGGCAGAATCGACGGTCAATTTAAAAAAAATAAAAAACTGGCTTCTGCTGCTCTGTCCTGCGGCCCGTTCCCCTCTGCGCGAGAGCCCTGAATGTGCTTCCTCTGCGGCGTGCTTTTCAAGCCGCGAAGGGAGTATTTCCCTCTCGCGAGGCTTGAAAAGTGAATAGGCTTAAGCCGCGCGAGAGGGAAATACTCTCTTCGCGGCTTAAAAAGCATGCCGCAGAGGAAGCACACTCAGGGCTCTCGCGCAGAGGGAAAGGGGCCGCGGGACAGCTGATTTTCTGCTGCAGCAGAAGCCAGCAGCAGAAGCCAGGTTGTTTTTTTATTTACCGGGGGGGGGGGGTATGACTGGAAATGGGCTATTGGCAGGGGGGGGTATGACTGGAAATGGGCTATTGGCAGGGGGGGTATGACTGGAAATGGGCGATTGGCGGGGGGGGTTATGACTGGAAATGGGCTATGGTGGGGGCTAGGACTGGAAATGGGCAGGTGGGGGTTAGGAAGGACTGGAGGTGGGCTGATGGGGGGAGTTAGGACTGGTAATGAGCTATGGAGGGGCTGACTGAAATGGGGTAATGGGGGTTAGGGCTGGAAGTAGGCTATTGGCAGGGGGGGTTATGACTGGTAATGGGCTATGGGGGGTCTAGAACTGGTAATGTGCTGGGGGGGTTGCTAGGACTGGAAATGGGCTGAGTGGAAGGGGGCTTGAACTGCAAATGGCTGATGGGGAGGGGGGCTTGGAATGGAAATGGGCTGTGAGGGGAGGGAGCTAGGATTGGAAATGGGCTGATGGGGGGCTAGGATTGGAAATGGGCTGATGGTGAGGCTAGGATAGGACTGGAAATGGACTGATGCAGGGACTAGAAGGGAGCGGATGCTGGGTGGGGCTGGAACTAGAAGGGAGCTGATGTTGGGGGAGGATTAGAATGGGATGGAGCTGGGAAAGTGAAATGGAGAGGGGAAAAATATTTTGTCTGGGAGAGAAAACAAATCTACAATTGGCCAGGTATTGTGAGAGTAAGTGGGGATTGAGGATGGAGGGGTAAAATTTGAGTGGATGAAATAGGAATGAGGAAAGAGAAAAAGGAGAAAGATTAGTATGTTAAAGCAGATGTAGAGAGAGAATGGAAAAAAAACTAGGAGAGAAGAAAGGGCAAATGGAAGCAGACGATGGAGAGTTAGCAGAAGACATGAAGAAACCAGAAGAAAGTGGCTGGAACAATTGCAACTGAAAAAAATGCACAAAAGGTAGAAAAATATCTCTTTATTTTGAATTTATTAACTGGAATATGTCAGCTCTGGGAAATGTGCATCATTAATGTTTGCGCTTTGTTTAGTACAAGAGGAAATTAATTTATAGTTTTATTTCTACAGTGTTGTTGTACATTCCAAGTTTGGCTTTTGGGGTTCCCAGTTTAATTATTGTCTTCTTGTTTCTAAATCTTTTAGTCTTTCTTTATCCATACTCATTAAAGAGGCATGTTTACTAAAAGTTAGTGTATGGTAACATTATGCAAATATTTATGCAAATGAGGTCCCTTATGCAAATGAGGCCCCGCGTCTTATGCGGCCCCCGGGTTACTTTACAAGTCCTCTTTTGGCCCTCAAAGCAATTTGAGTTTGAGACCCCTGCTTTAACCCATCCTCCCAACAGGCTCAAGGTGGGCTTCAGAAAAATACTCATAATAGCACTAAGATATAAGATATACAAGTAACAACATACAACAATAACATCTGAATCAAGGTCATTAGGAATTAAAAACAAGAGAGCAACAGATTCCAAAAGATGAAATAGTAATTACACTTACCTGGTAATTGTAGTTCCTTGAGAGACGACAGCTTAGTCCTCGACGTATGGGTAGTGCACCTCCTCCTGCAGCATGAAGACTGGACCAATCAGATTTCAGCTCCACTGGAACCAGCATACCCTGCAACTCAGGAACTCCAGTGAACTACTGACAAAGCAAACTCAAACACGTAGCTAACCTTTAGTAAAATCGCTCTCACAGGAAATATATTCCTTAACAGGAACTGAGCTTGTGGTTTTCTTTCTTTTTTTTCTTTTTTTTTTTTTACTACTGGTGGCGTAGCCCACAAACCAAAATTATGACTAACAGGAACGGAAGTCCCGCCCCTGCCACAGCAGAAACGTAGAGACAAAAAGAAAAACATTGGATCGAAAGAAAGGACAACAAAATGAAATGCACTCACCTGGGAATACGGACTTCTTCATCCAAGGCGTGCCGTGCGAAAAGAAATCAGGGAGAGGCAGGAGGACTAAGCTGTCGTCTCTCAAGGAACTACAATTACCAGGTAAGTGTAATTACTATTTCCTTATCGTTCCTCCAGCTTAGTCCTCGACGTATGGGATGTATCAAAGCAGCCTAACGGGTGGGATTGTGCCAGCCGGCACGCAGAACCGCGGAACCAAAACCGGCATCGCTCGCCGCCAAGACATCAAGACGATAATGTTTACTGAAAGTGTGCAAAGACGACCACGTGGCCGCTTTACAAATATCTACCGGCGAAACCAAACTGAATTCCGCCCAGGATGTCGCCTGTGCTCTCGTAGAGTGAGCACGCAGTCCAGGCGGCGGCGTTCGACCGTGCAAAATATAAGCCGAACCAATCGCCTCTTTAATCCACCTGGCAATAGAAGCCTTCGCTGCCGCTTCCCCTTTGCGAGGACCACCAAACAGCACAAACAAGTGGTCTGATTTACGAAAATCATTGGTAACTCGTAAATAGCGACGCAGAACCCTTTTGAGGTCCAACCGACTCAAACCACGATCAGAAGCATGCCCTTCGGACTCCGAAAAAACCGGAAGGGAAACAACCTGATTCAAGTGAAAAGGAGAAGTCACCTTTGGCAAGAAGGATGGAACAGGCCGCAGAACCACTTTGTTAGCGGAGAAAGACAGAAAAGGCTCCCTGCAAGACAGAGCCTGGAGTTCGGAAATACGGCGTGCGGAACATATCGCCACTAGAAACACCGTCTTAAGAGTCAAATCCTTCACCGAACTACCAGAAAGCGGTTCAAAAGGAGCTGCACTTAGAGCACGCAGCACTAAATTAAGATCCCACGAGGGTACCGATACTCTACGGGCTGGCCGTAACCTAGACACAGCACGCAAAAAACGAACCACATCAGGATGCGCACCTAAAGCCACGCCCTGAACTTTACCACGATAACAAGACAGAGCCGCTAATTGGACCCGCAAAGAACTGGCGGCGAGACCCTTAGTAAAACCGTCTTGCAAAAAATCCAGTATTACCGGCAGAGAGGCCGTAGCCGCTCGGATCTGGTTTCTGGAACACCAGTCCTCAAAGATACGCCAAACCCGAACATAGGCCAGCGAAGTGGATCTCTTGCGCGCCTGTAAGAGAGTCGCTACAACCGATCGGGAGTAACCGTGTTTTCTTAGCCTAGCCCTTTCAATAGCCATGCCGTAAGAGAGAATCTCTCCACTTGCGGCATGCGGAGTGGACCCTGACACAACAGGTCCGACACTAAGGGAAGTTTCCAGGGAGGACCGTCGACTAACCGCATCAGATCGGCATACCAAGGACGACGCGGCCAATCCGGCGCTATCAAGAGCACCCGACCCCGGTGGGCTTCGATACGCTGAATAACGCGCCCCAGCAGGGGCCACGGAGGGAATACATAGAGAAGACCCGTGGAGGGCCAAATCTGCAACAGAGCATCCAGGCCTTCGGACATCGGCTCCCTTCGCCGACTGTAGAACCGAGCCGCTTTTGCTGAGCGGCACGTGGCCATTAGGTCCATGAGTGGTTGACCCCAACGCTGAACCAGCTGCGCGAAAACCCGGGGATGTAGCTCCCATTCTCCGGGATCCACCTGAACTCTGCTGAGGAAGTCCGCCGTCACATTGTCTTTTCCGGCGATATGTGCTGCGGAGATGGCTGACAGACGAGGCTCTACCCACTCGAACAACGTCCGAGCCTCCGCCTCCAGGCCGACGCTTCCGGTTCCTCCTTGTCGGTTGATGTAGGCCACGGCCGCTGCATTGTCGGAGAGGACCCGAATCGCTCGAGTCGATATCCGAGCCTCGAAGCTTTGCAATGCCAAGCGAATGGCTCGAAGCTCCAATCGGTTGATCGACCAGGCACTCTCCTCTGGGGACCATAGCCCCTGGACGAATTGGCCCTCGCAGTGAGCGCCCCAGCCCGTCAGGCAGGCGTCCGTTAAGAGGGGAACCCAGTCCGGCTGCTCCAATGGCATCCCCACTCGCAGAGTGAGCGGATTCAACCACCAGGATAGATCCTTCCGAACCGTCATCGGGCAAGGTAGACGTTTGCTCAGTGGATCGGACTGGTTGGACCAGCGGCGGAGTAAGGCCCGCTGGAGAGACCGCATGTGAAAACGCGCCCAAGGCACCACCTCCAGGGAGGACGCCATCGTCCCCAACAACTACAGGTATCGCCAGGCTGACGGGGCTGGAGATCTTCGAAACCTTCGAACCAGAGACTGAAGAGTCAACACCCTGCGTTCGGGTAGAGAAACCAACCCCCGGCACGTCTCGAATTGCACCCCCAAATATTCGAGAAGCTGTGTCGGTACCACATGGCTCTTGAGTGGGTTGACCACCCAGCCGAGAGACTGTAAGAGCGTGATGACTTTTTCCGTCGCTGCCAAGCTCTCTGCGCGAGATTTCCCGCGAATCAACCAGTCGTCCAGATAGGGATGAACCAGCACCCTGTCCTTGCGGAGAGCCGCGGCAACCACCACCATGATCTTGGTGAATACGCGAGGTGCGGTCGCTAGACCGAAAGGCAATGCCTGAAACTGGAAATGACCCCATGGAAGCGCGAAGCGCAGATACCTCTGCTGGTCTTCCCGAATAGGGATATGGAGATAAGCCTCCGTGAGGTCGAGGGACGTGAGAAATTCGCCTCGGCGAACGGCCACTATGACAGATCGTAGAGTCTCCATCCGAAAGTGGGGAACCCTCAGACAACGATTCACTCCTTTGAGGTCCAATATGGGCCGCAGATCGCCTCCCTTCTTTGGCACCACGAAATAAATGGAATACCTTCCCAGACCATATTCCGCTTGCGGAACTGGAATGACCGCCCCCAGCTGAAGAAGACGGTCGAGCGTTTGGCGCACCTGAAGGGTCTTTTGAACCCCTCGACAGGGAGACGCTACAAAAGAGTCGAGCACCGGACGGGCCAAATCGAGAACATACCCGTCTCTGATAATGTCGAGAACCCACTGATCGGAAGTAATTTGGATCCAAGCGGAGAGAAAACGTCGAAGACGTCCTCCGATCATCGGCAGCTCCACCTGGACCCGCTGTCTTTCATTGGGGTTTGCGGGGGCCCGGGGAACCCCCCGCCGAGAACCCTCGACTGGCTCCTCGAAATCCGCGAAAACTCGACGCCCGGGAACTATATCTACCCCGCTGGAAGCTCGCATAATGGGGTGACCGGAACCTACGAAAGTCCCGAAATTGACCCCTAGCGACCGGAATTGACCTACCCCGCTTGGGTCTATCTTCCGGTAAGCGACCGCCTTTGGAGTCACCGAGATCTTTGACCAACTTATCCAAATCCTCACCAAAGAGCAATTTACCCTTAAAAGGCAATTTGCCTAACCGTGACTTGGAGGAACCATCGGCCGCCCAATTTTTTAACCAAAGAGCTCTCCGTGAGGCCACTACCGATGCCATGCTATTGGAGAGAGCCCTGATGAGATCGTACTGGACATCCGCCAAATACGCCGTACCGGATTCCAAGCGGTGAATTTCCGTCAGCGTATCAGAGTCCAAGGAAGGAGCGTGCTGAAATCGCTGAACCCAGCGAAAACAGGCACGGGCTACCCAAGCCCCACAAACGGAAGCCTGTAAAGCAATCGCATCCGCCTCAAAGGCCTGCTTCAACAGACCGTCCATCTTCCGGTCCTGCGGCTCCCTCAAAGCCGCACTCCCTTCCACCGGAATGGTGGTCTTCTTCGTCACCGCAGACACGGCTGCGTCGACCTTGGGAGATCGAAAACGCTCCATATCCATTTCCGACAAAGGATAAAGACGACGCATGATCTTAACTCCCTTGAGACCAGCCTCAGGAGTGTCCCACTCAGCCTGAATCATCTGGTCAATAACTTTATGAATGGGAAAAACCACCTGAGTTTGTCGTACCGCCTGAATGATGGGATCTACTCCGTCCGCCTCCTCCGCCTTAGGCGTAGAGGCCAAACCTAGCGTCTGAAGCGCTTCTGAAACAAGAGCCGGAAGCTCCTCACGCCTGAACACCCGAATAATCTTCGCTTGATCCTCCAGCTCCGGAAGTTCCCCTTCCTCCAAGCCATCTGCATCCCCCTCCGGATCGAACTCGGGATCATCCCCCTCAGGCCAGTCTGCCTCCGTAGAACCAGGGTCGTGCAACCGCGGCCGCTTAGGAGCTCTGCATTCGGACAATGGAGGCTCTCCCGGAGAGGGCTGGACGGGTAGCCCCTGCGGTGGTAGAGGCGCCACTCCCATAACCTGGCGCCTTCGGCAGAACGCCTGGTGCAGGAGCAAAACAAAATCTGCAGAAAAATCCTCCAAGGGCAACGACTCCCCCAGACCTAGCTGCGCCACAGGCGCCGAACCACTGTTAGGAGAAAGCCCCGAGGGTCCCTCTAGCGGCGAATCTAAATCTCCTGAAGTGGCACCCGACTGTGCCGTCGCAGGTAAAGGATGCTCCAGGCGCTGTTCCATGCTGCGAGACAGTGAGGCGCAGCGAGGGCACACGCCGGTCTCTGCGTCGGCACCCCGCCGAGATCCACAAATGAGGCAAAGAGATCCCGTGGACATGGGGAGCCTAGCGCTTGGCGAAGCCAGCCGACAGCAGATAAAAAAGGCAGAGGAACCGACAGCTCACTGACCCAGAAGTACCAGGCGGGAACTGGGCAGTCGCTAATAATGGAAAGCCTGTGCAAGCAATGAGGAAAGGTCTGACCTGCACGTGGAGAAAGGAGGTTATGCCTGCTTTCCCTCATATACATACATATCTTTTGTTTTTGTTTTTTGTTTTGTTTTTTTTTTTAAAGAATAAGAGATCAAAAAATCAAAGAGGTTAGTGCCTCAGACAGCTGTCACTCTGAAGATCACTGGGGGAATTAAACTCACAACTCCTGCCCCATAAAACACTGCATGAAGCATTGTGCTAAGACACTGTCTGAAAAGCAAAATAAACCAAATAAAAATAAAGTCACTGATATTAAACTTAAATTAAACTTAAACTCAAAGTAAAAGAAACAAAAATCTACCGCTGGACACCCTAAAGAAAAAACCGCGAATCGGGAAAAAATGGCCGCGGCAGACCAGCAAGCGTTTTGGCGCGCTTTTGCACCTTCATGCTGAGGAGAAGGGCCCGAGGAGAAAGAGACCCGTTGCGGCCGCGAAACGGGACCCCCTGGGATCCCCCCCCCCCGAACCAGGAGCAATGGTTGTGAGAACCCCCCGAACAGCTGAGTAAATAACTGAACTCGGCTCAGCAGCCGGTCAGATTCCCCTCAGCTGTAAGAACTCACCGGCACACACGCAGCTGTCTTCTCAAGCCTCCGGAGAAGAGCTGCAGCACAGCCGCCGCTGGAGCTCTGCCCCGAAGAGCCCTGGGGCAGAGATCCACTTCCCCCAAAGCAAAATAGAATAGACAGAGGCGGCAAAGGCTGAGCAGGAGAGGGAGCTTCCTCCGGGTTCCCCCTCCCTCCCCCACTGAGTGCCGAGATATTACAAACAAATTTAAAGGGACAGCGTACTAATTGGCAAAAAAGTAAAAGAAGCCCTAATAGGACCCAAATAAAGGTTAGCTATAGACAAAAACTACTATCTGACTAACTAGTGAGCCCAGCTATGCTCACTAATGTCCTCCTGCTGCATGAAGACTGGACACACTGGAGTTCCTGAGTTGCAGGGTATGCTGGTTCCAGTGGAGCTGAAATCTGATTGGTCCAGTCTTCATGCTGCAGGAGGAGGTGCACTACCCATACGTCGAGGACTAAGCTGGAGGAACGATAAGGAATGTGGTTTGCAGACTTGCAAACTGCATTAATCCCTCTCAGTAGGCTATTCAGCAACATATACCTGATTTGTGTCACTGAATATCCCTACATAGCCCATTTAAATGCCCATTGGGACAATCTTGAGGTGGAGCGTGGGTGGCAACAAATGTTAGCAAGTCAACGGCAATTTTGAGCCACTAAGCGGCTAACTAAAACAGCTAAAGTTAGGACAGAAAAAAAGCTGGCCTAATTTTAGATGGTTTAGCTATCCAACTGAATATTATCACTGACCAGATAGCTAAAGCAGTATCTGGTGAAAAATGGATATTCAGTGCTGTTGGCCAAATATGACCATGGTATTGAATATCCAGACATATCTCAAAGTGGTGACTGCTAGCCTCTCTAATTGTGCTGGCCGCTATTGCAGAATATGCCTCCCAAGAATTTATAACCAATATGACTCCTGCAATTACAGAAGTCCTCAAGTAATGCACATAACATCACTTCAAAATTATGAAAATAGACATTTTCTACCCCAATCATAGGCAGCAGAATGGGTAGGCCACTGGGGCCACAGCCCCACCAATAGTTCGTCCGACATAGCATCAATAACGAGAATCGGGTGCAGGGTTGTACATTGTTAATGTATTCCACACAATAGGAATAAAGCCAGAAGAAGCATTAGCTCAGGTATGTACTAGTTGCAAAACTGTAGGAAAGATAAAAAGCTGTTCCACCTGAGAGCCAAAAGGATGGTTAGGAAAATAACACTCTAACCTATCAGGAACAGAACTGTGCAATGACTTAAAAGCCAATACTAAAGACTGTCTGAAATGTATTGCCCAATATTATATTTTAACTAGGTCTCTAATGTGAAAACATCAAGCTGATTTTAATTTATGGGCACTGATCAAATAAGTTTTTATCAATGGTAGAAATAATTGAAACAACATATAACAATTAATGAATGCATCTTTCTCTATGAAATGGTTTCCAATGGTACTTACATATATTTTGTCCCAGCTTGTTCCTAGGAATGGAAATCCCATGGATGGCATGACGAATGGTGAACTCAGATCCTTACCTGTGGCGATAAGTTTTTTGTCTCCAATATTTTCACCATATGGATAAAGCAAACTTTCTGTTGGAATTACAAAACATACCATATGTGAACAAATTGCTTGAAGAAGCAGTACCCTACTACTTCTACAGCTGTTCTAAACTATTTTTGGGTCAATATTCAATGCTATCTGGATAAAGGCTGTTGAATGGAACATTCAGCGTATCTTTCTAGACTGCCTTGACACAATTCAGATAGTAAAAAACAAGGAGTGGAGAAAGTCTACAGTCGCACTAGAGGAAGCTTCTGTTGTCACTCTTTATTAAGGACCTGACTCGGCCAAGTTCCGGCAAACGCACATAGCTACAAATAAAAAACATATAAAAAGTAAAAAATATACAAGAAGCATTCAAAACATGTGGAGAGGCAATATACAAGGATGTACTGGAAGTGGGAAGAACGTTGAACTGGGGCCATGCAGCAAATGTAGGCAGTTATGGAACTATGGATGGCCAGTAGGGGTACAAATTAGTGAGTTGGACATATGGGAAAATGGACATACAGGCTGGATGAGGCAGCTGCATGCCAATCCCTGGTGTAATACAGTGAGGAAGACAGATAAGGCACCATTCACCAACAGGGGCCCATGGACGTCCATGTGGCAGCGACAATACGTAAGCACATATGGCTATGTAGGGGAAGAGTACAAGGAATCGGTGAGAAGTTGGGATGATGGTAACCAGGTTACCCACCTTCTCCAGAGTAGAGACCAAGCACCTCTGCCACCTGGTCCTCGAACACAAGACGTGCCTTTTCCACCCCTTGGGGGAAAAGCCAGCTGGTGGGAGTTCTAAGTGTTCTAGCATGTGATCCACCAGATGCTCCATCAGTAAGTGCAAGAGAGGGCAAGGGGCATGGGCAGCAGCAGATACACGGAGGCAAAGGCTCCCAAGGAAACAGGGTGGCAAGTGAGCTAGAAGCAGAGATAGGGGAGCGGGACCAGAGATGGGGAAAGGGGAGTAGAGATGGTGCAGGCAACTATCAGGGAATGGGAACACCACCCCCCCCCCCTAAAAAAAACCCTTATGCTGGCCTCAGCAGGTGCCCCTGTGATATAGGAGGGCATAGGAATGGAGAAAGAGGGCTCAGGGACAAAAGGTCTACATGTGAACAGTAGCATGCATGTGCTGAACCGAGAGTAGGTGGCACAGCGATGCATGCACAAGGTGCGCAGTGACAGGCAGGAGCATGATGGTAGACGGATTAGGTATATACATCTGGTGAATGGGTGACCAGAGTGGAAAGACCAGAGTGGGAATCTGACTGAAAGACAGGACAAGAGGTGACTGCCCACAACATAATGTTGCACAGAGAAGTTCCAGTAGTGTAAAGGTGGCTATGGGACAGATGTCTTATGGCTGTGTATTTATTTATTTATTTAGACAGTTTTGTATACCGCCTTATCCTTCAATCAAAGCGGTCACAACACAAGTGGGGGATACATTTAACACGTGGGGATATGAGACACACACACTAATACTTACAGGGAACATGGGCAATGGAGGGTTAAGTGGCTTGCCCAAGACCACAAGGAGCACCTGTGGGACTAGAAACCCCAGTCCTTCCGGCCCAAGGTTGCTGTCCTCTAGTGGGATTTGAACCCCCGACCTTCCGGCCTGAAGTACCTTGCCCCAACCACTAGGCTACTCCTCCCTCCTGTATGTGTGGACTAGTGAAGTGGCATGGAAGCACTAACAGCAACACTTCCATCCGCATATGCTTCAGAATACTCCATAACATAGAAGCCCTGCAAACCCATTTGAGGGTGACCAGAAGAAAGAGACTGTGGCTCCTGGCCAGGCTGCAGTGAGAGAGTGCTGAACTACAAGAAGTATGAGTGCAGCTGCTGGAGTCCCTAGCATGCATTGGTCCATGGTATGGCATGGCAGTGACAGAGGGTGGGCACAAAGAGCAGTAGCCAAGGGCCTATGGACTGCATAAGAGGGAGGTGGAGACAAGCAGGGTGGAGGGGGAGGTGGGAGCTGGGGAGGGGAGTGGATGGCTGGGAGGAGTGTTAGAGGGAAGGGGAAGAGGGAGGGTTTAGATGTAGGAGGGTTGGGGGGGGGGAAGACAGCAGTGGTTTCTATGGCCAGTCCCCAAATGTCCCAACATGAGGCTTCCCTGGGCCCCAATGAGCCGGACATTCTTCTGTACCTATAGCCCTCAGGCATGAGGTACAGTAGGGCTTTGCAGACATCGCCTGAACCCAGGACCTCATGGTGAGCCATCTGGAAGGCCTCAGGGCAGAGATGGAACAGGCCGTGTTGGACATGGAAGGCTGCATCTCTGCCCTGAGGCTACCCACACCAGGGGAGAGGGACCTAGGAAGAGGGGAAGGGTTGTGGTTGTGGGAACTTGTTTGTTTTATTTTTAAAAATGTGAACTTTTGAGTTAGACAACCACTTTCTTTGTGTCTTCCTTCATCCCCCCCTGAAGCTATATGCCCTGTGTCCCTGTAGCCTGTAGCTCCAGGGACACCATCATGAAGGGGCCATCTGTGACCAGTCACTCATGCAACAAGCATCCACAATGACCCAATTGCCAAACTGCAGACCTATAGAGCAAAGCTGCAGGTCTGAATGCTTCCTGACTTTTGCACCTATGCAACTGTGTGATAAGCCTACATCCCCCATGTATCCATTGGCCTGGATGACAGAACTAAAAAGTATGACCATGCTTTCCACAGGAGCCGGGGGACCTGCTAGTTACAGACATTTGTCGAAACCACTTTGATGACCTGTACACATCACCACTATCCCTTAGCCATTCCCACTGTGAAGAGATGTTGAGGCAACCCATGTAGCCAATATCCTCTATTCCCCACTGCCCCCATTACCAAAGTGCCACTGAAGGTCATTGCTTGCACATGCAAACCCACACCATGATAGAAAGTCCATAAATAGTCACCATAGATGATAGCATCCCAAAGATATATGGTTATCAGCCCCTTGGATGGGGATGCTCACTAGAGTTGCATTGTCAGTGATCAGGGCAAAAGATATGTAAGACCATCAGGCACCATCCTGGGTCTCTAACTGAAAATGTCAGCAGGATATGGTCCCTTTGCTCTTGGATGATTGAAAGGGCTCCATCCTTGCTGAACCTCACAAAATGACCATTCCTCAACAGCAAGAATGATATGTCATGGTAGTCCCCACCACAATGAAGCAGTTGATTTCTAGCACCAACAGAATAAGTGCTGGGGGTCCAAGTCTGCTCTGCTGCTGTATCGCTGGGGTCCACAGCAGGCACATGCTGACCATCCAGTACCCCCAATACCCAGGGTGTAAGCCATCATTTATGACCCCTAGCATGGACAACTGCACATGGAGCAATGCCCCCCTCCCCAAAGTTCTGAATACAGTGTAGAGGCATACACCTACAAGGACCTGTATGCACCCAAAAAACATGTGCCACGGGAGCCTGTGAGTGCCAGTCAAACAGCACACAAACAGCTTATCCTCCCCAAAGGGTCATCCATTATAAAGGAGTCCAGTGGCTGATAGTCCAGACCTATACCATGGCCACTGTGATATCAAAGACGTGAGCCTGTGGATGGCCATCTGCTATGCAAACATTCAGTTTTGGATGTAAGGATGTACATCTTTGGGATGTGCTGATGCAGGCCATCAGGACACATATAAAAGCACTGGCATAAGTGCAAATGGTCAATTCTGAAATGCGATCCTGAGGCTGACACTATAATTGATTCACTATGGCATCAATGGACAAGGCATTCACCAGGAAGGAGAATTTCTGTCCCGGAGAAGTCAAGCTGTTGCAAAGGAGGTCCTCGTAAAATACCACATACTCTTTGGCAATGCAGGCACAAATTACAATGGGCACCAGATGGAGCAGCTCTGGTATGCCATCTGCACCAAGTTGAATGCCATATACTACCATAACCAAGACATGAAGGATGTAAAAAGGAAGTGGAGGGTGAGGAAGCAGAGGGCAAAGGCTAAAGTAACTGAATGGGAGGCCATCCATGCTGAGTGAGCTTGAGGAATGAGTATTGGGTATCATGGAAGAGGAGGCATTGACAGGAGTTGGCAATCTCGATAGTTCACAATCCTCACAGCAACCAGTTGGTAGCGCTCTCCTGCAATTAAAATATGTGTGGTGAGACATGATTGCACCTGGAGCATCTTAACTGGTGGCCACAGTCATGTGATACAAACCCCTGGCTGCCCACGACACTGGTCTACGTAGTGCATGCATTTCCATCACACCTCACCCGCCCAGGTATGGTCCCAGAAACCTATTGCACAACTCTGTGGCTATATCTAAGGGCACCCCCCATCTGCATGGCGCAGGCAGTGAATTTATCAGTGTAGCCATTTCTATAGCCATAGCATTGTCATGGAATACCTCTGGAGTGAGAAACTCTAGTAGCTGTACTCTTGGTAAAGTTCTACTCTTGGGAGGGACACCATCAACTGTCTATCTGGGGCTCTAGCATGTCACAGGGCAGGTAGCAGAGCAATGCAGCCACATACCACATATCCTCCTTTCACACTGCAAAACAGTGACCCCCTGCACTGCCCACCCTCCTGTGTACATATGGACCTTAACACATGGCATTTTTGCTTGCCTCACATGTGCTGTGCCAGTGGCATCAATATTCATTGCCTTGTTCAGTCTGAGAAGTGGAATGCGCAGGGGACACCAGGTTATCTAACCCTCATAAGCACAGGAAGTTGGATGTTCTTTCCTCACCTGCAGGTGCTGGTGATGTTGCTGATGATCTTCAAGTCTTTATGGACGCAAGTCACTGGATTATGCTGTAGCAGAATGAGGAGTAATAAGAGGGAGCACAATGACATTCTGCATAAGATGTTGCAACAGCAAAGGGCGAGAAGGGAAGCAGGTGATCGGCCTTTGCAGGAGGTGCAGCACATACGCCAGTCCCTGGACACATTCCTTTTACAGTTTGGCCATCTAGTCCCCCAGATATCCCTACTGGCTTCTGTACCATATACTGTTCCCCCAGCCTCTGCATCAGCTGCTGTGGGCCCCACAACCATCAATAGCAATGGTAGAGGTGTTAGGCTCCACCAACACAAGTTGCAGTGCTCAAGCTTAACCAATATCCTCAATGCACCACCATGGGGCAGTGGTTCCCCCCTTTGCTTCCCTGACAAGTGACAGGGAGGTGATGGCATAAACATAGTTGAGGATAGCTCACCAGAGTAATGAAAGTGGTTTGGAGGGCTTGGTAGGCACCTCTCAGTCCATCTTCATCCTTCAGGGCCAAGATGGTAGGTGATGCGACATAAGGGGAAGAAGCAAAGGCAGGGGGATGTGCACCCAGTAGGCTGTTATGTAGTGACCTTGACTCTTCTTAGAGAGGCAGTTGTGTGGTTATGGGGTGTCCCCGTGTGCTTGTTGGGGGAAGGGGGGAGGCATAAGTGGCAGACGAGAGGGAGGGAAGGGGGTAGTTGCATGTAGGGATACAGGATTTCTGTGAGGTGGCTGGGGAGGCAGGAGGGTGGAATGGGAAATTGCATCAATGTATGTTAACTGCTTCACAATAAAGACTTACCTTATGTAAAGCGATTCTGGATGAGTCTATTCCTTGCTCCCTCTCCTTGTCTGTAGCGCTGCTTGCTCACATCTGTGGTAATGTCAGAGACCTCCTACATGTTGGCCTCCTCTGGTGCATTCTCTGGGGACAGGAGCAGGTGCAAGTTTATGTAGTATGCAGCATGCCATGAATATCTTGCACACTTTCTGTGGGCTCTATAGTAGTTTGCCCCCTGAACTGTCCACGGGTTTTCAGCTGGCCGAATGTTTTCTCTATCACAGAATGTGTGATACGATGAGCCCACTTATAGTGCTCCTCTGCCTCATTGTGGAGCGAAACAATGATGCATCCTACCCTGCACCCAGAGGTTCTCAGCACCTCCATGAGATCTGCCCTGCTGTCTCCCACAACTCCTCTTCCCCTTCCTCTGTAGGAACCAGGCCTACAATTTTCTCTGTCATACCCAGGGCCAAGCACTGTTCACTGCTGTGGCTCCTGATGAGCATGCCCCTATTACCTTCCCTCCCTCAGTAGCATGCTTTCCATGGGGCACCCTCCATTCCTGGCAACTGTACATCGCACTGCTGCCTATTCCTGTCAGGCCACGTTATTCTAGCTGCTACTGAGTTCTACAATGCTTCTCGGCTTTTGCTGCAGGTGGGGCTTGCACTCTGGTCCTTTACATGTCAGCCTGTGGCCACGCAACCCAACCCTGGCTTTTCAAGCCACCCCACATGCAGTGCTGCCAACACATGCTGCTCCCTGCGGTCACCACCCACTCATTAGATTTGGTGACACATGGAGGAGTTGAACATTTACTGAAGCATCAGCCTCCTGCGATCTCCCCACTACTTAGAAACACAGAAATATAATGGCAGAAAAAGACCACATGGCCTATCTAGTCTGCCCTTCCATATTGACCACTACAATAGTCCCCTCCTTTCTCTTAGAGATCCTCTGTGTTTGTCCCATGCTTTTTTGAATTCAGATACTGTCCTCATCTCTACCGCTACTGGACGATTATTCCACACATCTACCACTCTTTCCATAAAGAAATATTTCCGCATATTACTCCTGAGTCATTCCCGTTTCACCCTCATCCTATGTCCCCTCGTAGTAGAGCTTGCTTTCAATCAAAAGAGGTTCTTCTATGCATTTATGCCATGGAGATCTTTAAACACCTCTATCATTTCTCATCTAACCTGCCTTTCCTCTAAGGTATACATATTAAAATCCTCATATGCTTTATAACGAAGCCCGGTAACAATTTTAGTAGCCACCCTCTGCACCGACTCCAACCTGCTTATATCCTTTTGAAGGTGCGGTCTCCAGAATTGCACACAATACTCCAAATGAGGTTGAACCAAAGACCTATACAGAGGCACTATCACTTCCTTTTTTCTGCTGGCCCTTACTCTCCCTATGCACCCAAGCATCCTTCTAGCTTTCACCATCACATTTTTTACCTGTTTAGCTACTTTAAGATCATCAGACACAATCACGCCAGGTCCAGATCTTCTTTTGTAGACAGAAATACTTCCCTCCCCCCTACTCTGTATCACTTATTTGGATGTTTGCAGCCCAAATGCATGACCCTGCATTTTTTAGCACTAAATCTCAGCTGCCAAATTTTAGACCATTCTTCAAGCTTAGCTAGATCCCTCCTCATCTTATCTATTCCTTCCTTGGTGTCTACTCTATTGCCGATTTTGGTATCATCCACAAACAGGTAAACCTTACCCAACAGCCATTCTACAATATCACTAACAAAGATGTTAAAAAGAATCGGACCAAGGACAGATCCCTGAGGCACACTATTGGTAACCTCCCTCTCCTGAGGGTGAGCTCCATTTACCTGTACCCTTTATCGCCTCTCCCTCAACCAATTTCTAACCCAATCAGTAAGTTTAGGGTCCATCCCTTGGATGGTCAGTTTGTTGGTAAGATGCCTGTGTGTAACGGTGTCAAAGCCTTTACTGAAATCCAAGTGCTCATGAATGCCTGATTGTATCAGGATGTAGGCATCATTGGATAACCCTGGAAAATTAAAACAGACATCTGTTATTTCACCTTCAGCACTGCATGTAGGTTTTGGGAGGATGCAGTATACAGTCAATGACACCAAGCACCACAGGAAAGCATACTACCTGATGAAATTGCAGTATGGTCTGTTGGAGTCGCTGTTCTGAGCTTGGGAAGCTTAAATACTGCATGATCCTGTGGAGGAACGCTGCAAGGAACTGTCAGACACTATCGACTGGCTGATGCCTGCCATGGCAGCGAGCATGGTGTGAAAGCTGCTGGTCTCCAGAAATGCGAAGGCTGATGTGACTTTGCTGTGGGATGGGATTGCTTCTCTGTGTGGTGGTGCTTTGGTCTAGCTCCATTTCTTGACACATCTGGTATATGAAAGCTTTATCCAACCTGAACCATGTCAGGCACTGGTTGCCTGTGAGCCCCAGTGACTGGGCCCTTATCCTATGATAGAGGGTGCCCTCTCTGCATCTTTCTGCGCTCCCCATCTTGCTCCCCCCCTATGACTATTGAAAATCAGCGGTTCATGTCCTGCATTGCGCCTACCCTTCACCGACACCTGTGAAGACCAACACCTACCCCCATCATGCCCTACCATGGCAATTTTGCGCATCCTTCATCAACACAAAGTGCTTTGTGCTGTGTGAGACATGGACACAGACTAATATGGGCACTCACTTCCAGCCACATGGACACTAATACCTACACCCATACCAAGAGCAACGCATCCTCCTCAGCTCCTTAACGCCTATACAACTCAGACACATGAACACTCCCACTGCCACAGCCGGAACACGGACAGGTATAGGTGGGGAGAGGAGGATCTGGAGTAGGAATGCCAAGTAATGGAGGGGGGGAGGGGAGGACTTTGGCCGGGTTGGGGGATGGAATTTGCTAGAGGTGGCTATCAGAGATAGGGCAACAATGACAAATGCATGGGGAGCATGTTTGAGACACAGGAGATCACATAGCATTGTACACAACACCAGATAAACTTCTCTCTCTTTTGACTTCTCTCTCTCATCCATGTGCTTCCTAACACAATCGTATTCATAGTCCCATACCTGTTCGTGCTTTATAGCTGGTCTAGGCTGAAATGTCTGGCTGCCACACTTAGCACGTCCAGGATTCTATACAAAATACAGTTTGGACATCCGCTCTCTTGCTCCATCCTGACTGTGCCCCAGAATGCCCCGTAGACATGCCCATTTTGTGATGCCCTGACTTCAGATTAGCCAGTTTTCTAATTGCATTTTGTACGTCCCTAATGATCAGACTCCACATTGCACATTTTGGATGTATAAGCCATGTCCACCTCTTGTAAAATGATCCCCATAATAATCTCAAAAAAGTCAACTTGGAAAAATTAATAATTAGCAAAAACATTAAACGGAAATCAAAATGATATCCGCACATAGAAAAACAGTGTACAATAAGTAATAAAAAGATTTGACGAATAAAACATAAGGAGCTCAATATTCAAAGGACAGTTACACGGTTTATAGCCCTGTAAACCGTGTAACTTTCGCTGAGAGGGATATTCAACGGCCCTAACAGAGTGCTTCTGAATATCCACGATTATGTGCTCCAATGCTAACTGCTTGGCATTGAGAGTGTCAGGGACGTTCTGGGGAGGAGCGGAGGTGGAGACAATAGATAAATAAGCAACAGCGATATTGCATGCTTCACCATTAGTGACCTGTGCCTAAAAGAAAGGCGAGAAAAAACCTCGCCTATCTTTTAGGCACAGGAGCTAGGCAGGCAGCATGCAATATCTCTGCTGCCCAATTAACTACTGCAGCTTCCGGCGTGTGCAGTGATCCCCAGATATTCAATGCCGGGGCTACATATAACCCTGGCATTCAATATCCAGGGTTAAGGGTCAGCAGAATATAGGACCCGATATTCAATTCAGCGATGATGGCTATGCCGTTTTTTTATAGTTTTGATCTTACTCTCATTTTTCAGGCACTCTTGTTGTTCGACTGCTGTTGTATAACAGGCTTATTCTGGTAATGTGGGACCTGATATTCAGTGCCAGTAGCTAGCACTCCTACAGCCATCGGCACTGAATCTTAGACCCGGATATTCTATGCCGGGGTCATATCTGGTATTGAATATTCAGGTCAGCTGCGGAACCCGGAAGCTAACTGGACAGTAGCGATATTCAGCTGCTGCTCAGTTAGCTTCTGCAGCGAAAGTAAGGCCAGTCTTTCCTGCGCCTTACTTTTGCCATGTATTGCTAACCACACAGTGGCTCAGTATTGTCCAGTTAGCAATGGGTGCCACCTCAGAACACCCCCGGCATGCCCCAGTGCTAGCTAGTTAGTATTGTGGCATGTAGCGACGGCACCCATAGATATTCAGCGGCACTAACCATGTTAGTACCACTGAATATCCCACTGAGCAACATTTATATGTTTGCAGGTATGGTATAAGGTTTGTAAATGCCTTTGAATATTGAGCACATGGTCCTTCTGTATATAACACTTTTCACATCTGATTCAATTTTTTTATATAACACACAATTTTTAGTTTTATAATTTTGCTTTTTTAGGCGATAAATTTGATGTTCCATTATGTTGTGTAGCATTGACTAAATTATATGTTGGTAACTATGGGCCTGATATTCAGTGGCAGCAACTAGCTGAACCTAAGACCTGGATAATCAATGCCAGGACCATATCTGGCCACCAGCACTGAATATCCAAGTCAGCAAGAGAGTGTTGAAGCTATCTGGGCAGCAGTGATACTCATCTGCTGCCTGGTTAGCTTCGGGGGTGAAAGTTAGGACAGCCTTTTCTGTGCCTAACTTTCATCACCAAGGGATAGTGGGGCAGCGGCTGAATATCGCCACTGCCCAGTTATCCCCAGATGCCCCTCCACCCCCAGAATGCCCCAATGCTAGCATCAAGGAACGTAGCGGCAGCACCCACAAATATACAGCAATACTAACTGTATTAGTGCGCTGAATATCACGGTCAGCACAATTAATGCGGTTAGCAAATCTGCTAACTGTGTCAATCGCTTTAGATATCGGGGCCCTATATAGTTTATGTTTTATTTATGTGTGGTTTTATGCCATATCTCTTTATTGCATATTGCTTTTCTATTTATAGATATCATTTTGTTTGCTTTTAATGTTTCTGCTAATTATTAATTTTTCCAAGTTGGATTTCCAAGTGTTTGAATGTTTCTTGTGTAAATTTACTTTTTATATATACTCCAATAGACCACAAACCCATCAAAAATCAATGGGCAACCTTCTACTCCATCTATAATAAGAACATAGAATATCAGCAACCTCAACACCACAACATCACCGCTGGATCCATTCCCTGTCAGCTGGATTAAGATGGCCAAAACCAACTATCCCCTTTCATCGGCCAGCTGGCATGGATTTCTCTTGAACAAGGTATCCTTCCAAATGACCTAAAAGCAGCATCAATATGACCAATACTAAAAAACCTTGTAGTCGACAAAGGAGACCTTGCCTCATACAGGCCCATCAGCAGTCTATCTTTCGTCTCTAAAATAATTTAAAAAATAGTACTCCAGCAACTACAGAACCTATAGACAAACACGCCCCACTAAATCAACGTCAGCATGACTTCAGACCATACCACAGGGCTGAAACTCTCATCACATTCCTAATAGATACAATAACAAGAGGTATTGACAAGATTAACCATGCATACATCCTAATCTTCCTGGACATACAGTAACTGCAGCATTCGATTCCATTCCACACAACCTCCTACTCTCCAGACTACAATCCATTGGAATTGGTGGCACCCCCCTTAAAGGATGCAATCATATCTCTCAGACCTTTACCAATAAATACCATAGGAACAAACAAATCAGTTCCATACAGAAAACACAAAGGAGTCTCACAAAGCTCCGCACTGTCCTCTCTATTCTTCGACATATTCATGTAACCCATATGTTCCATATTTCACAAACACGACATTCAAATCAGGATCTACTCAGATGACATCATGATGTTTACACACTGCAATCCAAACCTACACAAAATATCTACAAGCTTTCAAGAAATCTCACAATGGCTATACAACATGGTTTACAATCAACTACAAAAAAACAAATACACTCCATATCTCCAGAAACAAATCACTCTCGCCCCCCAAAACTATCAAATACACAACATAGAACTAGAAACTAAATATGAAGTGAAATACCTGGGTATAACAACTGACCAACAGTTCACCTTCACCACTCACATCACCAAAATCACCAAGTGATATACCACAAGATAAAAATACTATGCGACCTTCAATCTCTACTAGCAAACTCGGCACTCATATTCCCCCTACTGGACTTCTGCAACAGTATATACCAAGGACTCTCTAAACATGCTCTTCACCAATTACAGTTGGCCCAAAACACTGCAGCACACATCCTAGCAAATGCAAAAAAGAGGGACCACATTACACTGATTTTGAAAAATCTACACTGGCTACCATGAAAACCCAATGGATAGTTACAACAAAACAAATTGTGCTATGGTGCTGGAAGATGAGACCCCCAGGTCGGAAGGCACTCAACTAGCTACTGGGGAAGAGCTGAAGACTTTTCAGAGTAAAGCCAGCATTTATGATGTGGTTGGATCAAAGCCCTCGGGAAGTCTGACTGCTGATGTAGCTGCGCATGAAATGAGAGTCAGAAGCTGTAAAGATGTCTTACATATTGGAAAATGGAATGTACGAAGCATAAACCAAGGGAAGTTGGAGGTAGTCAAGAATGAAATGCAACGTGTACAACTTGATCTGTTGGGTGTCAGCGAACTGAAATGGATTGGCATCGGGCACTTTTCATCAGATGATCACATGGTCTACTATGCTGGAAATGAAAGACAAAGAAGAAATGGTGTTGCATTTATAATAAGAAGAAACTTGCAAGAACTGTAATGAAATACAATGCAGTCAGCGAACGCTTAATCTCTATTCGTCTATGAGGATTGCCTATCAACACAACTATAATTCAAGTATATGCCCCAACAACAGCTGCAGAAGAGAATGAAATTGAAGAGTTCTATGAACAAGTACAAGCTGAAATTGACAGAACATGCAAACAGGATATCCTGATAGTCATGGGTGACTGGAACGCAAAGGTTGGCAACAAAGAAGAAGGCAAAGTAGTTGGAAAATATGGACTTCACAACAGAAATGAAGCTGGAGAAAGACTGATAGAATTCTGCAAGACCAATGATCTATTCATCTCAAACACCTTCTTCCAGCAACACAAGCAGCGACTGTACACATGGACTTCACCCAATGGATTGTATAAAAATCAAATTGACTACATCTGTGGAAGTCAATGATGGAAAAGTTCTATAACATCAACAAAGACAAAACCTGGAGCTGACTGTGGTACAGATCATCAGCTACTAGTATGCAAACTCAAGCTAAAGTTGAAACAAAGCAAACCACTCATGAATGCAGCAAAATATGACCTTGAGAATATACCATTGGAATTTAAAGACTGCCTGCAAAATCGATTTGCTGCTTTAGATACAAATGACAGAGCTCCGGAAGAGTTATGGAATGACATCAAGAAGGTTGTGTTGGAAGAAAGCAAGAAGTCTCTATAAAAGGTGAAAAAGCAAAAGCGGCCAAAATGGATGATGGAAGAAACTCTGAAAATTGCCCAGAAATGCAGAGAAGCTAAAGCCAGAGGAGAAAGAAAGACAATCGCAGAACTCAACAGAGATTTCCAATGTGCAGCAAGACAGGACAAGGAAAAGTACTACAATGACACTTGCAAGGAAATAGAAGCAGAAACTATTAGAGGAAGAACAAGATCAGCTTTCCTAAAGCTACAAGAGTTAAAGAAAAAGTTCCAGCCTCGAATTGGAATGTTACAAGATGCTCAAGAATGATGCTGAGAAGATCAAGAAAAGGTGGAAGGAATATACAGAGTTTTTATATCATAAAGATCAAGTGGACCAACAGCCGTTTCAACCTGTACCTTATGATCGGGAACCATTGGTGATGAAAGAAGAAGTTGAAGCAGCATTGAAAGCCTTATCAAAGAACAAAGCACCAGGCATTGATAGCATTCCTATAGAAGTATTGCAGCAATCTGATGCAGCTGTTACCATACTTACAAGGCTCTGCCAAGAAATATGGAAGACAATATCATGGCCAACTGACTGGAAAAGAAAGGTGATCCAACTGACTGTGGAAATTATCGAACAATCGCTCTGATCCCACATGCCAGCAAGATTCTACTGAAGATTATTCAAAAGAGACTACAACCATACCTGGAACAAGAACTACCTGAAGTGCAAGCAGGGTTCAGGAAAGGGCGAGGAATGAGAGACATCATTGCAGATGTGAGATGGATCCTTGAAAAGACTAAAGAATACCAAAAGGATATCTATTTGTGCTTTATCGACTATAGCAAGGCTTTTGACTGTGTAAACCATGAGAAACTCTGGGCCACATTAAGAAGCATGGGTATACCAGAACACCTGATCGTTCTCTTGTGCAATCTGTACATTGATCAAGAAGCAACAGTTCGAACGGAACAAGGAGAAACAGAATGGTTTAAAATAAGCAAAGGTGTAAGACAAGGCTGCATACTTTCCCCCTACCTGTTTAATTTATATGCAGAACAAATCATCAGAGAAGCAGGATTGTATGAAGACAACAGAGGTGTGAAGATTGGTGGAAGACTCATCAACAACCTTCGCTATGCTGATGATACTACATTACTGGCTGAAAGTGAAGATGATCTGAAACATTTGCTTCTCACAATCAAAGAACATAGTCTCAAAATGGTCCTGCACCTTAATGTAAAGAAGACAAAGATCATGACAACTGACATAATCAACAGGTTCATCGTTGAAGGAGAAGAAATTGAAATTGTGAACAACTTTAACCTACTTGGATCAACTATCAATAAAGAAGCAACAAGCAGTCAAGAAATCAAACGACGCATTGCTCTTGGCAGAATGGCTATGAAAGACCTAGATAAGATTCTCAAGAGCAGAGATGTCTCTCTCCATACAAAGATTCAACTTGTTCAAGCCATGGTATTTTCAATAACATCATAAGGATGTGAAAGCTGGACAGTGAAAAAGACAGACAGGAAGAAAATTGATGCCTTTGAATTATGGTGCTGGTGGCGAATACTGTGTATAGCATGGACTGCCCAAAGAACAAACCAGTCGGTACTAGAGGAGATCAAACCTAAGCTTTCTTTAGAAGCTCAGATGACAAGACTTTGACTTTCATACTTTGGACACATCATGTGAAGAGAGAGATCATTAGAGAAAGATATCATGCTTGGCAAGATAGAAGGTCAACGCAAAAGAGGAAGCCAGCAATGAGGTGGATCGATACAATAACAGCAGCTACGGGTACCAGTCTGTCAACAATGAGCCGCCTGACTGAAGACCGAACACAATTTAGGATAGCTATCCAGAGGGTCGCCATGAGTCGACTCCGACTCGACGGCACTTAACAACAACAACAACACGCTGGCTACCTGTATACAGCAGAGTTAAATATAAATCAACCATGAACATTTTCAAAACTCTACATGAATTATCATCATCATACCTAGAATCCCTCATCTGCACATCAACTATCAACAGAACAAGGTGAAAATGCAACACAAACCTCTTCGACCTACCGGCGAAGTAACACAGTTGAACTAAAACACTCACAACAGAGCCTTCTTTATTTATTTTTATATTTATTTAGCTGCATTTATATCCCGCTTTTCACCGGGTCAAAGCCGTTTTGGGGATACATTTAACACGAGGGGATATGAGACACATACACTAATACTTACAGGGAACATGGGCAATGGAGGGTTAAGTAAGTGGCTTGCCCAAGACCACAAGGAGCACCTGTGGGACTAGAAATCCCAGTCCTTCCGGCCCAAGGTTGCTGTCCTCTAGTGGGATTTGAACCACTGACCTTCTGGCTTGTGGTACCTTGCCCCAACCACTAGGCCACTCCTCCCTTCTTCACCTATGCACCTGACCTGTGGAATAAACTCCCCTGCAACCTCATGGAAACTCAGGAACTAAACAAATTCCGCAAAGACCTCGAAACACTGCTATTCAAGGAACACTTCAACACCTGAGCAATGCTCCCTCATGCAACAAATTTTGGACATATATGCTATAAATCCCCACTCCCTCCTCCTGTACTTCTCCCACCCCACTCCCCCCGTCCCCCCCCCCCTAGTTCCCCACCCCACCTCTGTATATAAGTTGCTGTATATAAGTTCTAACTCTTAATATGTTAAAACCATAGGCTAGAGTTCTCCTTTGTGGTACTACTGTTCATTACTGTTAAATATTTAAAGTTCTGTGTAAACCTGTTAAGTTCTTGCTCCTTGTAAACTGCCTTGATTCCCAGATGAGGTAGTATTAAAAAAAACAGATAAATAAATATGTATTTTTTTTATTTGTAGTTATGTCTTTTTTATAGAACCCTGACATGGGTATTTTACAGAAACTTGGCCAAGTTGAGCCTTAATAAAGAGTGACAATAGAAGATTCCTCTAGCAAGGCTGTGGTCTTTCTCTGCTCCTTGTATCTCACTTCTTGTTTGCAGAGGATGTCTTCCTTTTGGTTACTATTTATTTACAGTAAATAGTGCCAAAGTGATATGGAGCAGAGCATTGTCAGACCTTAAAGTCATCTAGATAGCAACAACATCCCATCAGCTATTCAGATAACTATCTCTTTAACTTTAGGACAGCAAAAACTCAGTTCTAAACTTAAGGCTATTTGGATAGTGTACTGAATATAACCGCTATCTGGATAGTGTCGGTGCTCTTTGCTCTGTTCAGATATCCAGCACCAGCCACTTTTCAGATACCAACGTTGAATAACCAGATTTATTTTAGACACAGTGGTCAGTGTTTAAAAAGAGGTCAACCAGGTTCAGATCCCCCATCTGATAGTGCTAATTGGGTCTGGGCACACCTTGAAAGTGGTGCACTAAGGCTCAATAAGGGAGGGAAGACATTTTCTCCATAATGGCAGCCCCTAACGGCGCAACAACATTACTAAGGATGAACTTCAGAGGAAGTGCCCTTTTGTCCTGGGACTGGGAGACAGCATGGTCATCCAAAGATAAATAACTACAGGAATAACTACAGGCAGCACACTTAAAGTGGCTGGTCATTGCAGCTTTAAAGTAAGACTGTATATTTGATACCAGGGTCCTTTCCAGCCATCAGCATTGAAAATCAGTTGTGCTCAGTTAGCGTTTTAGCTAACCGGGCAGTGGTGATATTCAGCTGTTAAACTGGCTAAAGTTAGGCCAGCCTTTTAAGTGCCTAACATTAGCTAGGTTTTTTTTTTTTCTTCTTTTTTAAAGTGAATATAGAAATACATCAAAACAATACAAGCATCCAAGAAAATAAATACACTTGGTATAGACCACAAAAATATAAACCACAATACGGTTCCAAGAGAAAAGGAAAATTTTTAAGGAAATAAAGAAAGACACCTCAAGGATGTCTAATAGAGCTTAGACGTTAAGTGCGGCAGCCGGTGCAGGTTCCATACCACTCCTCTCTAGCTAGTTTAAGCTAACAATTAACTTCATTGTCACATCCAGAATGCCCCCAGAACACCCCAATGCTATGTCGTAAACACTGGGGCATGCAACGGGGTTTGGAAGGGATATTCGGTAGCCACTGAATATCCCACTTACCGCAATTACCGCGGTCAGCATGCCTGCTAACCATTAATAGTTTGAATATGTCCCCCTCAGCTTAAAGGGGACTGTTTGCTGACAGAGTGGGGGGTGGGGGAGAGGGAATTTTCAGCGGTTGCATCCAGTACATTTAAAGCTGTTGGCCATTGCCGCTTTAATTTAAACCTAGAAATTCAGTGCTGGGGCCATATCTGGCCACCAATGTTGAATATCTGCGTTGCCCTGCTAGGGGTAGATTCTATCCCACATTTAGTGGGGATGTACGTCCGGGTTGGATGTACATCCCCACTAACGGCAGGGGCCATTTCCCTATCCTGAGTTCCCTGCATGTACAGTGGACATGTGCGGGGAACAAAGGATGGGGCGGCAGGGGGCAGGCCGGAGGCATGATCCCTACCCTGTATGTACGGGACCTATTCTGATGATTGCCTTGTATTTCCAGGCTTGGGGATTTAGACAGGGGACTTATTCCACCTAGGAGGTGGAATACATCCCCCCTGATGGCAGCAGACAGCACCCCCGATGAGATGAGCACAGCAGTGGGTTCCCCGTAACCTGACTCTGGCTTTGGAAGGCCCAATTTGGGGTTGGGTGGCGGGGAACACAGGATGTCACAGCGGGCAGACAATGGGGGCTCCTGCATGGCGTCCCATTGCCATGGTGACGGGACGCCATGGCACCATGACCTGGCTGGGCTAGCTAGGGAAAATGTGGAGGCCTGGCAGGGTGGAATCAGGGCACGTGGAAAGTCCAGGCCCTATACTCTAATTTTGCTCCCGCGGGAGCAGAATCAAGGGCAGATCCGGGCCATCCAGATTTTGGATGTCTGGATGGCCCGGATGTGCCCGATGGGAATTGGCCTCCATGTGTTTTAGCTAACCAGTCAACAGCGATATTCAGCTGCTGGCTAGATAGCTAAACTAGCTAAAAGTAGGTCAGCCTTTTTCCTTCTAACTTTAGCTGATTTAAGTTAACCAGCCAGCGACTGAATATCTCCACTGACTGGTTAACACTAGTACTGCCCTGGACATCCTGACACTAGCTGGCCAGCATACAAACAAGTAACAGGGGATGGTCAGCTAACTGCAATTTATCCGGTTAGAAAGTCTGCTAACCAATTGAAGTGCTTTGAATGTGACCCCCATAATTTATCTATTATTTTAGGCCTGCAGAATAGAAGGCCTAAACTAGGGGAACAGTGACTGTACTATCTGTATATTTAGCACCGCTCCCTATGTGGATAGCGGCACAGAATATATGGATTAAGCTGAAAGCCATGGCTGGTATTTAACATTTCCCACTGGAGGACAGCAACCTCAGGCCAGAGGGACTGGTGTTCTTGGTTCCAAGGGTGCTCCTTGTGGCCTTGGGCAAGCTGCTTAACCCTTCATTGCTTTAGGTACAAAAAAATCCCACGTAGATTGTGAGCCCTTTGGGGAAAATGGAAATATATACCATACTTGAATGTACACCGCTTTGACCCAGTGAAAAGCAGTATATAAGCATTGCTAAATAAAATAAATCATTGTACCAGTTCGTTATTGACCTCTAAGGGGGTATATTCAATGGAAGTGGCCAGTGCTGCTCGTTATTGACCTCTAAGGGGAGTATATTCAATGGAAGTGGCCAGTGCTGCTCGTTATTGACCTCTAAGGGGAGTATATTCAATGGAAGTGGCCAGTGCTGCTCGTTATTGACCTCTAAGGGGAGTATATTCAATGGAAGTGGCCAGTGCTGCTCGTTATTGACCTCTAAGGGGAGTATATTCAATGGAAGTGGCCAGTGCTGCTCGTTATTGACCTCTAAGGGGAGTATATTCAATGGAAGTGGCCAGTGCTGCTCGTTATTGAACTCTAAGGGGAGTATATTCAATGGAAGTGGCCAGTGCTGCTCGTTATTTACCTCTAAGGGGGTATATTCAATGGAAGTGGCCAGTGCTGCTCGTTATTGACCTCTAAGGGGAGTATATTCAATGGAAGTGGCCAGTGCTGCTCGTTATTTACCTCTAAGGGGAGTATATTCAATGGAAGTGGCCAGTGCTGCTCGTTATTGACCTCTAAGGGGAGTATATTCAATGGAAGTGGCCAGTGCTGCTCGTTATTGAACTCTAAGGGGAGTATATTCAATGGAAGTGGCCAGTGCTGCTCGTTATTGAACTCTAAGGGGAGTATATTCAATGGAAGTGGCCAGTGCTGTTTAAATAATCCCGGATATTCAATGGCAAGGCCATATC
Organism: Ichthyophis bannanicus; assembly: GCA_033557465.1. Classification (NCBI taxonomy): domain Eukaryota; kingdom Metazoa; phylum Chordata; class Amphibia; order Gymnophiona; family Ichthyophiidae; genus Ichthyophis; species Ichthyophis bannanicus. The sequence continues at coordinate 1,775,554,366 of CM066031.1, forward strand.
TGGCCACCAGCATTGAATATCCAGGTTGCCTGGTTAGCATTTTAGCTAACCTGTCAGTGGCAATATTCAGCCTCTGGCTGGACAGCCAAACCAGAGCAGCCTTTCTTCTTCCTAACTTCAGCCAGTTTAGATTAGTCAGTTAGTGGCTAAACTATGTCACAGCCCTCACTTTGTCCCCTGGAAAGCCCTGACTCTAAATGGAAAGCTGGATAGGAGGGGATATTCAGTGACATCAACCACTTTAGTGCCTTTGAATATCCTACTAGCTAAACCGTGTTGAATATGCCCCTCTAAGAATTTTCTCTTGTTTTGTGTCTATGGAAAGAATGCTTAATTAACATGGCCTTTTAAGACAGCTAGCAAACACACTGGGGCTGGCTGTCACCACTTTAACTTAGACCCTAATATTCAGTGCCACCAATCACTGGCGTTGAATATCCAGGCAGGCAGGATAGCACTGAGGCTAATTGGTTAACAGTGATATTCAGCTGCTGCCTGCTTAACTAAAGTGGCTAAAGTTAGGAAAGCATTTATTCTTCCTAATTTTAGCTGCCTTAAGATAAATGGGCAGCAGCTGATAATTGCTGCTACTCAGTTATCTTTAGTGCAGCCCTGAAACAGCCCTGGAACACTCTGTTGCTAAGCGGTTAGCACTGGACTGTCTTACTCTTTTAGAGGGGTATATTCGGCCACACAAACCTGCTATGTACCGCCGAATATCCCACACAACGTGATTAACGTGGTTAGCAGGTTTGCTAATTGCATTTACCGCTTTGAATACGACCCCATCGCTCAGAGACCATTTAAGCAAGTACACTGCTCAGGGGAAGCCCTTTATCTGATGGCCTCACCAACTTCGGAACTCCCGCAGCCCTCACATCGCTACCGGCTTCAGCACCAATCTGCACCCAATGAGCAAACAAGCCTCCATCAAGCCCAACACAGAGCAGTGGCAAGCCCCCCTCTTGCACATGGAAGCACAGCATATCAGCAGAGACCATTTAAGCAAGTACGCTGCAGGCGTTCCCATGCCTAAAGGCCATGGCAAAGGACCCTTAGACGTGGTCCTTGAAGTAGCCCACAGGAAGGTATCACGGTCTCCCTGAACCAGAACCAAAGATACCTTGTGTACAGCAATCATGAATAACAGGATACTCACAATATGCCCTCCTTGCTATAATACTAACACAAGCTCAGCAGAGACAAAGGACTTCACTACCAGCTATTCAATTCCAATAATGGGAGGAAGAAAAGTTCATATGCAGAGACACCTCAACTACCACATTGTCAACAAGAACTCACACAAGCTAATCCAAATAAATCCCACCACAGCATACCAAAATCAAATGAAAACGAACAATCCACATACCACACTCTCCTTCATATTACTAAATGCATGCTCCATAAGGAAGAAATTCCATACCATAACAGACTACATAAACAATCAAAAGATAGACATAAAGTACATCACGGAGATCTGGTTATATGTCACAGACAATGTCATCCTAAATCAAATCACCTTCCAATCAGTCATGGTACATAACTGCCCAAGGAAAACAAGAAGGGGTGGAGGAATCCTCATTATTGCAAGGGATCATTTAAAGTTCACAGCTAGCTCTCACACAGCTCCGACAGAAGCAATGTCATCACTATCATGAACAGAAACCTAACAATACGCCTTAACTACCATGCACCAAATACCAAAGAAGATGAACTCTGTGATTCTGGAAACAGTGTGCTCACATTCCACATCAGCAAAGCCTCTAATCTTATTAGGAGACCCAAACCGACAAGGAAACCAACACAAATATCAAACTCAGCAATACACAGGAGAGGAGGAATGCTCATTTTTGTGCATAAACGACTCATGGACCAGAACCACTTAACTCATCCAACCACTACCGCAGTTCCCTGGTCGGACCACCACATGATAAACTTCATGATACAAATACCTACAGTAATTAAGCCAACAGAAACCACACCAAACAATACAAGAACATTTAAATAATTCAATGAGGAAGAATTTCTGACTCAAGTACTCCCACAACTTCAGCACAACAAAACACACCTAGAAGCAAGCATAACCAACTAGAACAACATAATACAAAAAACTGCATCTGCCTCTTTCAAGAACACACAAGATAGCAGAAGACATAATTCACCATGGTACTCTAGTGAAACCAATGAACTAAAGAGAACCCTGCGGAAACTAGAAAGAAGATGGCAGCAAACAAGAATCCTAGAACACCTCCTATAATACACCATGCAACGCATCTATCATGACCGAATAAATAATTGCAAAAGAGAATACTATACGAACAAAATAAAGACTGCACTCAACAGAACCATAGAATTATTCAACATTGGACACCCCCTAACCAAAGAAAATACAAAGCATAAGGCAAACCTCCCTCTAAACCCACAGGAAACTGCTGACTTCTTTCAAAGCAAATATATCCAAAATAACACTCACACAAAGCCTGAGGACACCCTCTCAAACAACAACTTCACAAACCTGTGGGAAACCTTCCATACCCCCACAGAGGAACATCTGGATGCCATCATAACAAATCTCAACACGATCACCACAGGATCCATGCCTGGTTTCATGGATTAAGCTTACAAAGAAAAACCTTATCCCTACACTGCTGAGTATTATCCAACAATCACTTACTCATAGATACCTGCCCCCCTCCCAACCCCAAGCAAGTCTCCATAAGACCAATACTGAAAAGTACCGATCTCAACAACAAGGATCCCAGCTCATACAGACCAATTGCCAGTCTGCCTTTTATAACCAAGATAATTGAAAAAACAGTTCAACAAGATTATGTAGACACCCATGCCCCACTGGATTCCCCACCAACATGACTTTAAACCTGATCACAGTGTAGAAACACTTTTCACATCGCTCTTTGACAGGTTAATCACCAGCACAGACAATGTTAAAAAGGGTGTTATCTTAATCTTCATTGGCATTTCAGCAGCCTTCAACACAGTCGACCACCTCACTCTACTAAGAAGATTGCAAGAAACAGGGATCTACGGCATAGTACTGAAGTGGTTCACTTTATACCTAACATACTGGACACAATAGGTCAAAGTCGGAAAGCATCACTCAAATCCATTCACTCATATACAAGGTATCCCACAAGGATCAGCTCTCTCAGTAATACTTTTGAACATCTACCTCCAACTACTCTGTAATATAAGGAAGAAACATAACATCTTCTACAAAATATATGCAGATATATAATGATCTACACACCATTCAATACAAACCAGCCTGATTACACACCGATCACCAAATGCCTTGTGAACATGATAGAATGGCTCAGCAAACAAAATCTCAACACAAACTTTAAAAAAATCAGAAGCCCTACTCATCACCAGAATTACTACATTCACACCACTCAAAACTCTAAGAATCCTAACCCATGATTTGTCAGTCAAGCAGGAGGCAAAATACCTCAGAGTCATTCTGGACCAAAGTCTCAGCTTCCAATCGCATATAACGAGAACTGCAAAATCAGCCACAAATTAAGAACCATACAGAAGCTTAAACCTTTACTCAAAGAAACTGACTTCCAGATAACATGACAAACAGCTATCATAGACTATTGTAACATAATGTACCAAGGCCTCTTAAAGAAAACAACTCATCCATTACAACTACTACAGAATACTACAGCACGTATAATCACTGCAACAATAAAACACAGCCATATTACACCCACTCTACACCAACTTCACTGGCTACCAGTCCAGGCTCGAACTAAATACAAGATTCTGCTGATCATCTACAAAATCATGCACAACCTATCACCAGCCATCCTCCAACCGTTGATCATCAAGGAACCTGAAAACAGACCTAGACAAACTCAAAATAAAAACCTACTAGCCATACCGAAGGACATAACAAGAACCAACCAGATAATGTGCAACAGAGCCATATCCATGTATGCACCATCTATATGGAACACTCTATCTGAAAACATAAGAGCCATATCCATGTATGTACCATCTATATGGAACACTCTGTCTGAAAACATAAGAGCCATATCCATGTATGCACCATCTATATGGAACACTCTGTCTGAAAACATAAGGGCAACCAAAGACATCTGGGACTTCAGGAAAACACTAAAACACCACCTCTTTAGGGAATACTATGGACATGCCATTTGATTCCACTTAGTCCCTATCCCCTATACTCCTGAGACACACCCCTCCCCCCAACAGCCCAATGTGCCATCCAACCCCCCCAATTACCCCACCCCAAATTCAACCCATCAACAACCCAGAAACCCTGGACTGCTGATCTAACTGCATGTAAATATTTTGACTAAGTGCCCCTATATTCAACCAAGTTGTATAATCCCTGTTCAGTGTGAACTGCATGTTGGTCACACTGTTAACGCTTTGAATTTTATAGAAAATCTGTTAAATAAATAAATAAAAATACTCAAAATACACAAGTATTTTCCTACAATCCCACAGACTAGGTTCCATTTCTGTAGTTAATATTATGCAAAACACGAACAAGAGCTAAACAATGATAACAATAACATACCATGCTATAATATTCTTCAGAGTTAGCAGCATAATATATATATTTTTTTAATTTGAAGCCAGCGAATGGATATCTTTTGGCTAGTCATTGTGCCAGTTCAGCCAAAGGTCATCAGTTTAAAATGGGAGGTCTGGAGGACAGGGGTCATCTTCAGCTGCTATCCACTTATCTTCATTCTTTTAAGTAGTTTATCAAACAGCTGTCCTAAGTTAAATGGCTAACTTATCTGATAGGATAGTATATACAAAAAAAATGCAATGTGTGCCTTTAAGTCAATGCGGACTCCTGGCAACCCAGCAGCTCCTTGGTTTTCCTGGTAGTGTGATGGGAAGTAGATTGCCAGGCCTTTCTTTCAAGGCAATGGAGGGTCAGGCAACTTGCTCAAGGCCATAACAAGTGCTAGTGGCAACTGGACGCTGGTGTCTTGGTTACCAAGCCAGTACACTAACCATTAGGCTACTCCTCTACTCCTTAGCATATTCAGCATTCCTATTTAAACGGATAGCATGGCTGAACCTCTGGCAAAATGCTAAGCAGGTAAGTCATTCGCTTATCTTTATGAAATGACCACTAGGCTGAATATTGACCTCATTATCTGATCAGAAGTTTTCTGTGGTTGGCAGGAAAGATATGTTAATGAAATACTAATACTGTATACGATATGAAATACATTTTATACATTGCAATATCATTGTTAGATGCTTTTAAATTTTCACTCATTATTTTTAATGTTTTTTTTTCAGGATATTGCAAGAGCAAAGTGGACACACCAAGGATTAATTGTTGACTGCAGCTGTTATTTTGGAGACATGTGCATCGGTAAGAGCCAGGAGAATTGGCACAGTGAGTGTTTTTATGGCAGACATCAGAAGTGGCGCATTCGTCGATATCCATACATGTGTTTCCATTGCCAAAAAACCCTGGTTTGCATTCACAGCTGAAACTTCCTATGGTATTATTACACCGTGCTTCTGTGTGGCAGTCTCCATTTTCAAACTCACATTCATCAATGTCAATGCATGTTTCTCCATTTGGCATAAATCCAGTCATACATGAGCACATATATGATCCTGGAGTATTTACACAAGAAGCTTGATGATGACAAAGATTTTGAGGGTCTGAGCATTCATCTCTATCCATGCAGCTGTGGTCCTTCTGAATATAACCCATAGGGCAAGTGCAAGAGTAGGACCCAGGTAGATTCATACATTTAGCAAAGGAGTCACAATAGATTGTTTTGTTTAAGCACTCATCAATGTCCACACACATATTGTTCTTTTCAAAATATCCCATTTGGCAAAAACACTGGTAGGATCCAAGCGTGTTAATGCAGGTGGTATTTTCTGGGCATGTCTTGTTAGTGAGACATTCATCAATATCCTCACAGGTTTTCCCATTTCCTTTAAGTCCAGGATTACATGAACATGTGAAGGTGCCAAAAGTATTGAAACACGAGGCATTTGCATGACACACTGTAGAATTATGCAAGCATTCATTTATATCCACACATCCTTCCTCAACTTTATGAAAGCCTTCATTGCACTGGCAAGCATACGATCCTGCTGTGTTAACACAGGTGGCAGACGCACTGCAATTTGATAAACTTAATTTGCATTCATCAGTGTCTATGCAGTGAGTTCCATTACTCATGAAGCCTTTGCTGCACTTGCAAGAAAAGGATCCTACACTATTAATACACTCAGAGCCACTGTGACATGGAAGGGTTCCACTGATTGGCCAACACTCATTTATGTCTTGACAAAATGTACCGTTTCCCAGGAACCCTTCTAAACACTGACAAACATAAGAACCATAGGTATTAATGCAGGAACTGTTTGAATCGCAGTCTGTGATATTAAGACATTCATCAATGTCTTGGCATTTGGTACTATTTCCTTCAAAACCTTTCCAGCAGTCGCAGTGGTAAGACCCAATATTATTAAGGCATGAAGAGTTCACAGGGCAAACTGAAGGTTCCAAGGCACACTCATCAAGCTCAGTACAATTAATGCCATTTCCAATAAACCCCATATTGCACTTGCAAATGAAAGAACCATCAGTATTTATGCAACTTGCATATTCATGGCAAATAGTTTGGTTTAGGCAGTCATCCATATCCACACAGGAAAAATTGGTGTATGTGTAACCTTGATGGCAAAGGCATAAGTAAGAACTAAATGTATTTTGACAATATGAATGTTCTCCACAAAGTGAAACATCAGTGCATTCATCTTTATCTGCGCAGCTAAGTCCATCTCCTTGGAAACCATCATTACACTCACAGCGGTAAGATCCTTCCATATTTACACACTGAGCATGACTGCTGCAGTTTACATTGCTGTCCTTGCACTCATCGTAATCCCAACATGATGTTCCATTCCCCATTAGACCTTGTGCACATGTACAATAGTAGCTTCCAGCAGTATTTGTGCAAGCAGATGATAGATGGCATTCTCCATTACGACTTTGGCATTCATCAATGTCTATAATTTATTTTCAGAATAAGTGAGAGGCAAGTTATACCACAGTCTTTACCTTTCCTAATTTTAAGTCACTCAAAAAAACCTCTAAAAATATTGCATGTTATTCCACTGAAGAAAACCATTAATTGTTTGATTAAGAGTATGTTAAATTGCAGATCTCATACAGTTGTGGTCAATATTATTGGCACCCTTGCAGTTCAACCCCTTAATGTCCAATATCGCCTAAAAAAAGAAGCCAGTGAAATGGCTTTGGACTATATATGCACACATATTTGACACATAAAAGAATCAAATAAAACAAGACCAATCAAAAAAGGAAATAGTAGGGAATAGTATAAAAACTGGGACATTGTCAGGACGTGATTTTTGATACCTTTATAAACAATTCAAATCAGTTTGAAGAGAAGAACCACATTGCCATTGCAGTAAAATTAGACTCATCTGTGATCGATTGTCAGCACTCATATGACTTGAATCAACCAATGAATGATGACTCTAATGTTTAAAATGGCCACATTCACTCCCTGTTCCATTTTTATAATGGTGAAGACAAGAGAACTGCCTGAGACTGTCCAAAAAGTCATTATCACCAAACATCAAACTTCAAAGGGGTACAAGATGATCTCCAAAGACCTTGGGATTCCAGTGTCTACAGTTCAATGTTATTAAGAAGATTTCTGCTTATGGAACTGTCAAGAACATTCCAGGACGTGGTGGGAAGAGAAAAATTAACCCAAGGTTAGTGTGAACTGTTGGAAAAACACCATGTACAACCTCCAAAGAGCTTAAGGCTGACCTGCAGCAATATGGAGTAGTGCTTTCAACCTGCACCATACGCCGCGCAATAAACAAAAAACGACTTCATGGGCAAAGGCCAAAGAGTCCTCACAGCTCAAAGTCAGACATAAAAAGGCATGTCTGGTCTTTGCCCAAACCCACCTTGAGAAACTGTCATCCTTCTGGGATAATATTCTGTGGACAGATGAAACCAAACTTGAGCTCTATGGTAATGCAGGCCAACGGTACATTTGTAGGCGAAGAAATAAAACTTATAAGGAAAAAAACACTTTCCCTACAGTTAAATATGGTGGAGGCTCCATAATGTCGTGCAGCTGTTTTGCTGCCTCAGGAACGGGAGACCTGGAACATATTAAAGGAATCATGAAATCAGAGGACTACCAAGGTATTTTGGAGTGAAATATGCTATCTAGTGTCAGAAAGCTAGGTCTGGATCGAAGGTTTTGGTCATCCAGCAGGACAATCACCCAAAATATACATCCAAAAGCAGGGCCAACCCTACCATTCTGTGAGAATGTTACCTGCACATGGCCCCGCATGCTTCAGAAGGAGCCAGTGAGGCCTGAAGCTCAGCACCACAGCTCATCTCTGTATAGCAGCAGGAGTAAACAGCAGCATTTTGCTTTCCTCCCATGGCTGTAAGTCACAGATACTGGCACCGCTGAGTTCGGGAAGTTAAACAGAGGCTCTTCCTGTCTTGTACAAGACAGGAAGTGCCCCTGTTTAACCTCTTGGCACTCAGTGCGCTGGCAGGCCAAGACTTATCACAGCCATGGGAATGAAGGAAAATGCTGTTTACTCCCGTGGCTGTGCAGAGGTGAGCCTAGCACCGGCTCCCTCTGAAGCTCGTTAGGCATGCATGGAGGAGGTGGAAGAAAGAGCCACTGGCCCTGTAAGAAGACTGGGGGCTATAATGGGAAATGGGCTAATGTTGGACGATAAGGAGACTGCTATTGAAAGGGAGATAATGCAGGGAGGAGCTAGGACTGGAGGGGGCTGATGCTGGGGGGCCAGGACTGGAAAAGGGCTGATGTGGGGGATGGAGGGACTGCAAGGGAGCTGATGCTGGGAGTGACTGGAAATGGAGGAATGCTGATACTGGGGGGCTAGGACTGTAAATGGGCAGATGCTGGGGGAAACTAGGACTGGAAAAGAGCTGATGCTGGGTGATGGAGGGACTGGAAGGGAGCTGATGCTGAGAGGGACTGGAACTAGAGGAAGAGTGATACTGGGAGGTTTGGACTGGAATTGGGCTGATGCTGGAGGATGGGGGACTGGGACTGGAAGGGAGCTGAAGCTTGGAGGGACTGGAGGAGGACTGATATTGGAGGGGGGTCAGGACTGAAATTGGCTGATGCTGGGGGATGGGAGAATGGGACTTGAAAGGGGGCAGATGTTAGGAGAGGCTGGAACTAGAATGGAGCTGTTGCTGGGGGAAAACTAGAAAAAGTTGGGGTGGGACTGGGGCTGGGGGAGAAAAAAAGAAGCTGGGAGAGTGAGGATAGAAAGGGAACAGATATTTTGTGTGGGAGGGAAAAAATCTATGATTGGCTGGGTATTGGGAAAGTAAGTGGGAATTAAGGATAGAGGATAGAAATTTGAGTGGATGAAAAAGGAATAAAGAAAGAAATGGAGGAAAGAGCAAAGGGGGAAAGATCAGTATGTTAGAGGCAGATGTAGAGAGAGAATGAAAAAACTAAGAGAAAGGAAAGGACAAATGGACAGCAGATAATGGAGAGTTAGAAGAAAGCAACTGGGGTAATTGTGTCTGAAAAATAAAATGCCCAAACAACAAAAGGTGGAAAAAAACTATTTTATTTTGAATTTATTAACTGGAATATGTCAGCTCTGGGAAATGTGAATCACTAACATCTTTGTGTTATGTTTAGTACAAGAGGAACTTAATTTATAGTTTTATTTCTTCAGGTCCCGATTCCACAAGGTGCCTTGCGGGGCTGCATGTCCTAGTGGAATGTGCAGTCCCACTAGCCATCCTGCTCCAATTTCACATCCCTCCCTCTCTGCATGACCAGAACCACAGAAAGGGCAGGCCCGGCAGGAAAAGGAGGGGATGGAGAGTGAGCAGAGCAGGAGTGGGCCGAGGTGGCAGGACGTACAGGGCCAATTCAGGTCATGGCACTATAGGTCCTGTGATTGGGGGTGAGACGTGCTGCTTATTCCACCATGGAGGTGGAATAAGCAGCTGAAGTGACCCCCCTGGGAACTCCCCTGAAGGCCAGTTTCAGGGCATGGTAGGTTCCTACTGCCCTATCCGGGCCAGCCAGCCCCACCGAGGGTTGGGCAGCAGGGTGATAGGGGGTTGGCAATGCGGCAGTGGTACCAGCATATTGGGAGGACATAGGGGGTACGCCGGGCCATCTCAGGGCCTGATCCTGCACCCGTAGGAACATCTGGCTCCCGTGGTGCAGAATTGGATCTGTCCTGCTCAGGGGCATCCAGTCAGCTCGGAGGTGCCCCTTCGAGGATCAGGCTCTGTGTTGTTGTACATTCCAAGTTTGGCTTTTGGGGTTCCCAGTTTAATTATTGTCTTCATATTTCTAAATTGTGATCCCTTGTTCTATGTTTGGTGAAGATCTATGTTTTGCATGTGTAACCGAGTTTCAGTATTCTGTTCATGTAGTTTCTATATGACAGTCCCACTTGTTTCTTTCCCCAGTAGGAGATGCATTGGTATTCTCTGAGATGAACTGGTTTAATATTTGCAGTGTTGCCTTTATATAGGTAGGGTTTGGTGCTTTGTGAGTCCTGATAGTGCTGTTATGATACAGTGGATTTACTATGGGTTCTAAATAAGCAGGGTTTATAGTACTTCCTAATGTGCCTGGCAGTTGGCATTGGAGTATAATAATGTAGATATCTAGTAGTCTTTCTTTATCCTCACTGCCCATGCAAATGGTATTCAGACACTCATTAAGAGACATATTTACTAGAAGTTAATGCACATTCACAAAGTTAATGTGTGCTAAGTGCTGCAACACCCATTTATTTCTATTGGCACAGTGGCATTTAGCGCACATTAATATTTAGTAAACATGCCCGTAAGTCATTGCCAGGACAAAAAAAGAGGCACATGAAGGGCTCCTTTGAAAGTTGCCTAAAATTTTAGATGGGCAACATACATTTTAAATTCAATTTATGCAAATGAGGTCCAGTAGGTATGCAAATTAGGCTTTGCATTACGTTTCTGTACATGGATCCGCATCACTCTTGGGCTGTCCCTGTCCAAAAGTACAAAAGAATGATTATAAAGGAACAAATGGACTGTTTTAAACTGGCCAGCAATGAATCTCAGTCCAATCGAGAACCTTTGGAAAAAGCTAAAATCTGCTATTGGTAAAAGGAATCCTGGAAACATTCATGAGCTGGAACAAATTGCAGTTGAAGAATTAGAGAAACTACCAGCAGACAGATTACAAAACTTATAGATGGCTACAAGAAACGCTTGGAGGCTGTCATCACTGCCAAATGTGCAATCAAATAATAGTGAAGGGTGCCATTAATCCTGTCCAGGTCACATTTTGTTTTTTTCTCAGAAATTACTATGTCTCCATTGCACAGACATCTTATTTTTTGTTGTATGCCTTTGAATATACTATTAAAATATTATGATGATATATAGTTGGAGCGTTTCCAATTATTTCTCAACATATTCTATACAACATACCTAAAATGCAAGGGTGCCAATAATGGTAACCACAATTGTTGAATAGCACAAAAACTTGACTTGGAAAATCTAGTTCAACAAGGAAATTTTCAATTTTACAAAGATTTTATTTTACAGCAAAAACCTTCAGAAGTTGTATATTTAAGCAGTCTATTGATTTAAGTGAGAATTGCATGCTAACCACTTAGAATTATTTCTCTGGAATAAAGAATAAAATAAGTCTTTACAAGTATTTTTCTTACATGGGGTCACAGAAACATGGCCATTCCCCCTTCTCTCTGGACATTCACTGTGACTGTGCTAAGTAATGACAGCCATGAGCACATGGCCTGTGAGCCAGTGAAAATTCACAGTCCCTTGCCCCTCCTGGGTAAGTTTCCTGTTAGTACTAAAGTCTGTAAACACACACTGCACACTGACACAAGGATCCTGTACTATCTGCTGCCACTTCTGTTTCTGCTGCTTTCCTGCTTTTAGATAAGTGGCGAGAGGGGGAAGGAAAATGGAGACCTGCTATTTTGATTTCATCATTATTTGGGGTCACGTGAATTTTCAGTTGTTGGAATGGGGTCATACGAGAGGGATAAAAGTTTGAAAAGCACTGCTCTATAGCTAATAGACTCTAACAGCATGTCATAAATGAATCAGCAGATTAACAAAGGATGACTTAGGATCTTACCTGTGCAACTGGTTCCATTGCCATCAAATCCATTCAGACATTGGCAATGATAACTTCCTATAGCATTGAAACATTCAGCTGATGGATGGCATTGCTGGAGGCCTGTGGCACACTCATCAATATCTAAAGAATAAGAAGGTTACAAAAAGGCTGTCATGTACTCTGTATTTCAAGATAATTCAATATCCAATCAGCAGAGGCTGGGAATAGCATTGCTCTCAATGAAAGGCATGTTAGAAATGTTTTAAAGGTTTTTAAATGTGTTGTTTTTACAAAATATATGTAGAACACAGAATAGAATTAGAAATATATAAGATGTTGTTTGCTTGCACTAACACATTGGTTCACATATTCCATTTTCTTATGCTGTACAAAATAAAGATATTTTTCAAGGCCTTGCAAAATTTAGGTTTCCTCCATACACCCCTCCCTTAGCTTCCAGGCTATTGCACATAAAACTTAGAAACCCAAGGACAAGAACACTGAAACATGCTGATACAAAAATGCTAGATACAGAGAAAGAAAGGAACTCTGAAAAACAGGAAAAAACAGGCCATGGGCATAAGGGAAAGGGGGGGATCTCTGAGAAACCATAAGACCCGTAACATAACCATAAAAGGAATAAGGTAAAAAAAAGGGGAGAGAGGTAAAAGGGGCAGGGATTAAGAGAAGTAAATGGAGGTGGAGATTCACATGACCCAAATAACAATCACTAATAGGTAGGAAATTAGAAATACTTACACCAATAGAATAATAGGGGAGGAATTTGTAGAAGAAATGAATGTAATAAATATGTAACTATTCATATGACAAAGTGTGGTCACGGATAAAAAATTGTGACCACCCATCATGCAAGATTGAATAATAAATAAATAAATAAATAAAAGAAACTTTGGTTTCACTGAAGTGTCTGTTATTGTGATACAATTATTATTGTTTATTATAGATTGGGGGCTCGTCCGGGATTATGTCATCACTGGAGGGGGCCGCCACCACTGAGGACGGGGAGATGCATCCCGTTGAGTTCAACGGCCTCGTGTTGGTGATGGCGGACTCCACCACTGCACTGACAACAGAATCCGGAGATGGTGAAAGCAATACAGACTCAGTGAACCAGACCAGGTATAGTGAGCACATGCGCGCCAACCAAGCAATTCCATGCACGGACCAAGGTAAGAAATAAGACTGTGAAGTATTACCTTGGTGGTGTCACCCAGCAGACCTGGTTGAGAGGAAGGAAAATGCTTTAAATAGAGAAAAAGGTACATACAAGCTGCAATATCTGGAGGAACCAGATAGAGGGAGCAAGAGGGACTCCAGAGTGACTGAGGAACCACGCCCCACTGATCATGAGGTAATGCCAGCCAACCTCCAATCCTCGAGCACAGGAGGACTTCTTAAGGAGGAAGACTGGAAAGCAGAAAGGAGGAGTGAGAGCAACGGGAAAGGCAGCGGTGAAGGCAGCTGGAAAGCAGGCAGCTGGAGAAGCAGCCGGAGTGAAGGCTGGAAAAGAAGCAGCCAGAGTGAAGGCAGCTGGAGAGACGGCTGGAAAGGAGGCAGCAGGAAGGAAGGCAAGACAGAGGAAAAGAGGTTAGAATGCAAACCTGAATATTCCACTGCCAGAAGATCACCCAGAGTGAAAGGTGATTGCCTGAGAGCTAAGGAGGAACCTGGGAAGGTCTCAGCTCACAGAGGAGTAAAAGCTGTTTGCCCAGAGAGGCAAAGGCATTGCTGCAACTGTTGTCCAAAACCAACAGGGTCACAGCCTGAAGACCTAAGCCGTGCTGTACAGGCAAGCCAACGGATAAACTGTTGCAGGCCTCAACCTTCACTGGAAACAGAGAAGCCAAATTCCCAAGGTAAAGCTTTTTATGATACAAGCTATAGGAAAAGTTTACCTGATAAGAAAGGCTTGAATAATAAATGTTTTTATAAAGCTGCCATAAAACCTCTAAGGAGAGAGGAATTTCCTCCATATAAAACAGCACAGAGCCGACGCCCTACATTGGGCTGTGCTAGAAGAGCTATATAAGAAGCCTGACTATAATATACCTGAACCCAGGGACTCAGAGTCAGAGGCTTCCGCCTATGAGCCAATGCAAGTGGAACTGGCAAATGAGGTTTCAGATACAGAAATGGACTGTACGTACTGTACCACGGGAAGCCTAGAATCTTTGCCAGGCTTGTAAGCTGTATGTGTTGCTGCCTAGAACATTATTGTTTGAGTGAATACCAGCGCTACTGTGAAAGTAACAGTTTTGCTTTAAACTTTTGTTTTACTTTTTCTTGCCTGAAGTAAGGACATTTGCGTTGTTGTTATTGCCCAATCATTTGAACCCTTGCGAGAAAGGGAAATAAAAGCCTTTATTTTCCCACCACTTGTGCAGTTGATTCTTTGGAGATTAGGATCCAGGAAACTAACAGGACCAAAAGCCAATTGAGCCTCTGGATTACTGGCCAATCTCCTCCCTATATAGTTATGTCCGACCTGCCCTGACCGCTACTTACCGCCAGGGTAGTGCTCGCAACAGTGGTTGGGGATCGAGACAGAGTGGTGTATGTGTGAGACGTGTCCTGGACATGAAGTGAGTGTGGAGTCTTAATCCACGGTTCCGACACATCCGCGAGGAGTGGGGCCGGAGAGAGACAAAGTGACAGACACACTGGTGACAGAAAGTCTCGATGGGAAATAAAGGCTCTAAGGGAAACTCAAGTAAGGATGGGGCTGGTAGTACAGGCCCCGGGAACATCCCTCCAGGCAGTCTATTAGGGAGAATGTTGAAGTACATCAGGAAAAGGAAGAAATGCCTTCCGTTTTCCTGAAGAGATTAAAAGATCAGATGAAAATTCTCAGGAATAAGTGCAGACAATGAGGAAGCCAAAGGACTACTAAAGACACATTTTGTGACCAAGTCCTGGCCAGACATAAAGAAAAAACTTGAAAAAATAGAGGGTTGGAATGATAAACCACTAGAAGATTTTCTGAGAGAAGCACAGAAAGTGTATGTGAAAAGAGTGGATGAGAAACAAAAACAAAAGACAAAGATGATGGTAAATACTGTTGAACAGGTGATGAGTAAAACCAGGGGATGTATAGGGCAAAGAGGGAGAGGACGTGGGAAAGGATGAGTTAACAGGAGTACAGGGCAAGGGTGGCCGGAATACCAGACTGGTAATTCTTGGTAGAAGCCCCAAGTATAGACAGGATGTTATCACTGTGGGAAAATAGGTCACTTCAAGAGAGAGTGTCCTGAATTAAAGCGAGAAGAAGAAATATTACCACAGATGAATTTTGATGAAGATTAGGGGTGTCAGGGTGTTTCCACCAAGAACCCTTGATAAATGTGAAGGTGGGGCCAAAGGAAGAAGAGGTAGTATTTTTAGTAGATACAGGGGGTGCCCGAAGTTCTTTAAATTATGTACCAAAAGGAATGAAGTTATCAAATCAAAAATTGACAGTTTCGAGAGTGAAGGGAGAGGGGTTTCCAGTTTCAATATTTGAGCTGACACTGCTAAAATTAGACAAAGAAGAGATAGAAGGACATTTGCTGTACATTCCATAGGCAGGGAGTAATCTTTTAGGAAGGGATATGATTACACAGTTAAACTTAGAAATGAAGGTAAAAGACGACCAAATTGTTGTAGGAATGGCTCTCCTCACTGAGGAGGAAGAAAGCCAAATAGACCCTGTAGTATGGGCAGGGAAGAAACAGACAGTTGCATATTTATCTAAAATTCTAGATTCAGTGTCTAGGGGATGGCTGGAGTGTGTCCAAGCAGTGGCGGCAACAGCCCTACTGGTGGATGAGAGCAGGAAATTGACGTTTGGAGGGGCCCTAGTAGTAAGTACCCCACATCAGGTGAGAACCATCCTAACCCAGAGGGCTGGGAGGTGGCTCACTGATTCACGAATCCTGAAATATGAGGCAATACTAATGGAAAAAGATGATTTAATGTTAACCACAGAGCAGTGTTTAAACCCAACCACTTTCTTATGGAAAGGTGAGGGGGAAAGTGAGGAACCAGAATATGATTGCTTGGCCATCATAGAATACCAGACCGGGGTAAGACCAAATTTAGGGGATACCCCCTTGCATGCAGGGAAGCATTTGTTTGTATATGGATCCTCTAGGGTGATAGAAGGGAAAAGACGAAATGGGTATGCAGTAATAGAAGGAGAAAGTCACTGCTCCGTTGAAGCAGGAAGGCTACCCAATAATTGGTCAGCACAAATATGTGAACTATATGCCCTGAATCAGACTTTGAAGCTATTAGGGAGTGGAGATGGGACCATCTTCACAGACTCAAAATATACCTTTGGAGTGGTACACACCTTTGGGAAGATTTGGGAGGAACGAGGTTTGATAAACAGCAAGGGAAAGGAGTTTGTGCATGAGGAATTAATCAAACAAGTGTTGAAAAGTCTGCTGCTACCACAAGAGATAGCAGTAGTGCATGTGAAGGGACATCAAGCTGTGAATTCATTTGAAGTGAGAGGGAATAGAATAGCCAATGAGGCTGCTAAGGAATCTGTCTTGGGGGAAAACATATCCCCTATATTCTACTTAACCCCAGAAGTAGTGAGTCACACAGTAAATCCCACATTTACTGCAAAGAAAAAACAACAGCTTGAGGAAATAGGGGCAACAGAAACAGAAGGGGGAAAGTGGGTTTTACCTGATGGAAGGCAGATGGTGAACAAACAAATCATGAGAGAAATTATGGTCATTCTACACCAAGAGAGTCATTGGAGTGTACAAGCAATGTGTGATCTGATTCTAAGGTACTATGCATGTATAGGGATATACACAGTAGCCAAGCAGGTGTGTGAGAGGTGTATAACCTGTAAGAGAATAAACAAAAAGGTCCTTAGAAAACAACCGCAGAGAGGGAAAGATCCTGGTCTCCGCCTTTTTCCAAACATACAGATTGATTTCACTGAATTTCCCCTGGTTGGGTGGGTAAAATACCTCTTAGTAATAGTGGATCACCTGACGGGATGGGTAGAAGCATATCCCATGGCCACTGCTATGGCAACAGGGGTAGCAAAGATAATTTTGGAGCAAATCATTCCGAGATATGGAAGAACTCTGACCAGGGAAGTTATTTCACAGCTAAGGTATTGCAGAAAATAAGAAAAGTTCTTGGAATAGTTTGGGATTTTCACACTCCCTGGCATCCACCTTCCTCAGGGAGAGTGGAGCGCATGAATCATACTATAAAAAAACAGCCAAACTGATGTTAGAAACAAAACTGCCCTGGACCAAATGTTTTCCCTTAGCATTGTTGAAAATCCAAACAGCCCCTCGGAAAAACCTGGGGCTGTCTCCCTATGAAATGCTATTTGGGTTACCCTACCTGGGGCAATTAAAAGAAACTCCTCAGTTTGAAATAAAGGACAAGTTTCTAAAAGAATATATACTTGCGCTGTCTTCCTCTTTATCTTTCCTCAGAAATAAAGGGCTCCTGGCACAGACGCCTCCTCTGGTCTTTGCAGTCCACAGCTTTAAACCTGGACAGTGGGTTCTGATAAAATCCTGGAAGGAGTCTAAGCTGCAGCCGGATTGGGAGGGGCCATTCCAGATACTCCTGAGCACAGAAACAGCTGTGAGAATGGCAGAAAGAGGCTGGACTCACTACACCCGAATCAAGGGACCAGTAGAAGCACCTTCTCTTTCCCAGGACCTTGGAGTGTGGGAGGCACAGCCCACTGAAGACCCCATGGTTATAAGACTGAAAAGAAAACTCAAAATATCCGAATAAGGATTATCCCATTACAGACTGTTTGAGAATCCTCCTCAAGATAATGCAAAGACAGGCTTTCTATCTGTACTTTTTTTATATACTGTATGCAGTATATGTAGTGTTAGAACTGTATTATCTTATGCTACTAAGTGAGGAGTACATTATAGCTAAGCTAGTGCTTTTAATTGTGATAGGTGTGATAATAATTTGCTGTTGGAAGAAATCCTGGTTCTGTGGAAAGAATAAATTACAACATGGAGAAGACCCTATTTTGGTTGTATGGGGTGGGACTCTTAATGGCAATACTGAAAGTGAGTGAAGCTGGATTTGCAGTAGTAGGTTCTATAAAGTTTGTGATTAAGGTAAAAGAAAGCGACACACCCCAGACTTTTTAGTTTGATGCATGTAAATTAATGAATTGTGGAAGTCTGGAGAACCAGAGGAAAAATAGCTAATGCTGAGAAATATATGTGTAAAAATTCATTTTGTGGTACCTGGAATCAGGTACAGTGGACCACCGTCTCTGGGGGATGGGACAGCAAAGGGACTAGGAAAATGACATAATTAAATGATCAGTGAAGCAAGATTGTGGCAAGAATGAATGTAGCCCTGTAATTATAACTTTTAAACATACATTTAACATGAATATGAATGGTACAGCATATGGTATGGGAATAGATGTACCTGGAATAGATCCAAGGGATTGTTGTTTTCAAATTCGAATAGAAAAGGAGAGGGCTAGCATTGGTAGCACAGTGAGGCCGACAGTTAATTTCCAACCCCCTAACGATGCCACAGTAGTGAAAGTAGTGGAAGTTGAGGATCTTAGACAGACCTTTGAAATTGAAACAGGGTATGGAGAAACAAATGCCTGGATTGAATGGGTAAAATATACTGTTAAAAGTTTAAATAAAAGCAATTGCTATGCATGTGCCTCAGGAAGACCCATAGCACAGGTATTACCTTTTCCCGTGAACTGGAAGACGGATCCGGATGGGATGAAGTGCATGATCTCTCTGTATCAAGAAGCAACTGCCTGGGGAAAGGAGAACTGTAAGTCCCTTGCTCTTCTATTTCCACCTCTGAAGGTGACGGACATGAAAGTGTCACCGGTGTTCTCTGCAGTATATGGGAATCACTCTGCCTGCCTCACCAGGCAGGGTGAGGACTATACCAAGGCTGTAGGGGAACTAACCTTGTGCACTGAAGTCCTTAACCTCACTGGAATCAGCGACATGCAAGGAAACTACTCTAAGCTGAGAGTACCCAGGGCAGATCCGTGGTGGTACTGCAGAGGGAAGATCTTGAGGCAGATACTACCGGAGCTATGGTCAGCAATATGTGTGTAATTGTTCAATTGGGTATTCCATTCACCCTGGCATTTGAAAAAGAAAGAATAACTTATAAGGGTAGAAGCAAAAGAAATGTGTTAGGAACATCATTCGATGATAGAATTTACATTGATGCTATAGGGGTACCCCGGGGAGTTCCAGATGAGTTCAAAGCTAGAAATCAGATAGCAGCAGGGTTTGAATCAGCCTTATTTTGGTGGTCCACCATTAATAAAAATATAGATTGGATAAACTGCATATATTATAATCGGCAAAGATTTATAAACTACACAATGGAGGAAGTAAAAGAAATCACAGAATAGTTGGATGCCACAAGCAGGATGACTTGGGAAAATCGTATGATTTTAGACATGATGTTGGCTGAAAAAGGTGGGGCCTGCATAATGTTGGGAGGGGGTAGATGTTGCATGTTTATCCCAAATCACACTGCCACTGATGGTACAATAACCAGGGCATTACAAGGTCTTAAAACATTAGCAGAAGAATTAGCTGAAAATTCAGGAATAGATAGTTCTTTGACAGGATGGCTAGATTCCTGGTTTGGAAAGTGGAAAGGAGTGATCGTATCTATCCTTACATCTGTGACAATAGTGGCAAGTATGCTAACAGCAGTAGGATGTTGTATAATACCATGTATTAGAGGGTTGGCACAAAGACTGATAGAGACAGCAGTCACCAAACAAATGACAATGAGACCTCCAACACATGAAGAAACCCTGCTACTTATGGATGAAGATAACCAAGGAGAAAATGAGAGAGTCAGAAATAATGTTGTCTAGGTTAGAAGCTTCATATGAAATTGTTTAATAAATGAAAAAACACCAACTGGTATTAAAAAGAAAGGGAGGAATTGTTAGAAATGTTTTAAAGGTTTTTAAATGTGTTGTTTTTACAAAATGTATACAGAACAAAGAATAGAATTAGAAATCTATAAGATGTTGTTTGCTTGCACTAACACATTGGTTCACATATTCCATTTTCTTATGCTGTACAAAATAAAGATATTTTTCTTGGCCTTGCAAAACTTAGGTTTCCCCCATACACCCCTCCCTTAGCTTCCAGGCTATTGCACATAAAACTTAGAAACTCAAGGATAAGAACACTGAAACATGCTGATACAAAAAATGCTAGATACAGAGAAAGAAAGGAACTCTGAAAAACAGGAAAAAACAGGCCATGGGCATAAGGGAAAGGGGGGAGGGGGGATCTCTGAGAAACCATAAGACCGGTAATATAACCATAAAAGGAATAAGGTAAAAAAAGGGGAGAGAGATAAAAGGGGCAGGGATTAAGAGAAGTAATAGAGGTGGAGATTCACATGACCCAAATAACAATCACTAATAGGTAGGAAATTAGAAATACTTACACCAATAGAATAATAGGGGAGGAGTTTGTAGAAGAAATGAATGTAATAAATATGGAACTGTTCATATGACAAAGTGTGGTCACGGATAAAAAATTGTGGCCACCCATCTTGCAAGACTGAATAATAAATAAATAAATAAAAGAAACTTTGGTTTCACTGAAGTGTCTGTTATTGTGATAAAATTATTATTGTTTATTACAGGCAGAACCTTATAAGCTCAATTTTGTAAAAGTTGTCTAGGTCTGGATAGGAGCCCCCCAAAAAAACTCCTCGATACCATCTATTTTTTGTCGGATCATTCACCGTGAAAAGGAAAAGTTTCTTTTCACGGTGAATGATCCGACAAAAAATAGATGTTATCGAGGAGTTTTTTTGGGGGGCTACTATTTTGGTGGGACACTATTTAGGGTGGTAAATTGGTAGGGGAATCAAGTTTTGTTTGGATACATTGGGGTTGATTTCCGGGGGTGTAGTACATTAGGTCTGGATAGGGGCATCCAAGTCAGGATATGCTGTATTTTACAAAAGGCTTGCTAAATGTTAGAGGCTTTTGTAAACAATGTATAAAGACATGGAAAAGGTTCATGTATTTAGCAGCACATACCATGGGAATAACTGTTTCACAAGAAAACCTTTAAAAGAGAGCGGCATCGCTCAGGGTGCAAGTGGCGGCACTTACGCATGCAATCAGCTTATTTTGCTATCTACATATGTAATAGCAACCACGTATAAGTGATGGATTTTCTAAATTTGTATTTAAAAGGGGAGCCAATTAAGAAGAAGAATAGCAAATCTCAAATTTTTGACATTTACATAAAAACATAAGATATACCATACTGGGTCAGACCAAGGTCCATCAAGCCCAGTATCCTGTTTCTAACAGTGACCAATTCAGTCCAAATACCTGTCAGGTTCCCAAAAAGGTACACAGGTTCCACAATGCTCGTCCCGGGGCAAACAGGTGATTTCCCGCGTCCTCTTTAATAACGGTTTATGGACTTTTCCTCTAAAAACTTGTCCAAAACTTTTTAAACCCAGCTACACTAACAGCTTTTCCTACATCCTCCGGTAACAAATTCCAGAGTTTGATTACGTGTTGAGTAAAAAAAATATTTTCTCTTATTAGTCTTAAATGTCTTATTAGTCTTAAATGTCTCCTATGTCTCCCTGTCTCCAATGCCTTCTTGCTGTACCTTACTGCTGCTGCCACTGTTATTGTTATTTCCCTTGTGTCTTGACAGGCTCCTCTTAGCCACTACTGTATTGTCGACCGCGGCCGTGCTCATCAAGGTACGTACTGCACCTTTAAAAGACAAGCACTGGCAGCGTGCATCGAAGGAGCACACCTAAGGAGCACGCCGTGCTCCTTAGGTGTGCTCCTTGGGGTGCCTCCCCTGGGGTAGGCAATATTATTAGCCTAGGGACATTCTTCTCCCTGTGCGGACCTCTCCTGTGGCTCACTCCTCTCCTCTCCTGCAACCAGGCCTTACTCTTGCTTTTTCAGGTAGGTTCTCTCTACAACTTACCCGCAGTTTCGGCAATGCTAGCCCCAGTCTGTAATGGCCCGTCTGTGCACCCTATCCCAGTGTTATGGGGTAACCGTCCTGCCTTTGCAGCCGTTCATTCCCGCCCTCATGGATCTCTCTGCCGCTGCTCTGCAAACCTTCTCCCGTGTCTATCCTCCTCTCTTCACTGTTCCTCTCCATCCCAGGCTACTGCTCGCGCCCTCCCCCCTTAAACTTGGCCTTCTTAATTGTCGATCTTTGAGGTCCAAAACTCTCCTGATTTCTGACCTTGTTGCCCATGAATCCCTTGACCTTCTTCTTACTGAAACCTGGTTAAAGGAAGGGGAAGATTCTCTTTTGGCACGCTGCCTCCCTCCTGGGTTCACTGCTGTCTCTGTCCCCCGCACAGGTCGTGTGGGTGGTGGAGTGGCTGCTATTCTTCATTCTTCCATTCCTTTCTCACAAGTCTCATCCCCCGCTCTACACTACCCCGAATCTCTTCTGCTTCACCTTCATACCTCTTCTCCTCTGCATATTCTTCTTGTTTACTCCCTCCCCTGCACTACCCTCTAATCTCTGGGACTCCCTCCTACTGTCTATCTCAGACTTATCATTAGTCTTTCCCCGATTACTCATTGCATGGGACTTCAATCTACATCTGGACTCTCCCTCTTCTTCTAGGGATCACTCTTTTGTGTCACTCCTTCAGGATCTGTCTCTCTTTCAGCATGTTTCTTTTCCTACCCACTTAGCAGGCCATACTCTTGACCTCCTCCTCTCTCCAGTTTCCCTCCCCTTTCATATACAATCTCTTTGTGCCATCCCTCTCCCTTGGACTGATCACTACTACCTGACTTTCCCTGTCTACCCTCTTCGTCTCACTCTATGCCCCTCCCTCAGGTTCCTCATCCACCCTTTCCCACTGCTCAACATTTCTCCCACCGCATTACCGCTCTTACTCTCCAGAATTTCCCATCTGCAGACGATCTCTTGCCTCCAGACTTCTCCTCTCTTTCCCCAAATTCACAAGCCTCCTCCTGTTTTTCTGCTGCCCTTGATCGTGTGGCTCCCCTCTAACCACGTCCCATAAGCCATCATCCCTTACAACCTTGGTTCCATAATGGTCTTCGTCTTCTCCGCACTCAACTTTGATGCGCAGAATGCCTCTGGCAAAAATCACCTTCCCCAACCACCCTGTCCAACTTCAAAGCCGATCATGCACATTACCGGTCGCAAATTCATAGGGCCAAACAGACCTACTTTTCCACAGCCATTTCTTCTGCACCCAACCAGACTCGCCACTTATACACAATCCTTAGGTCCCTTATGTCCCTCCGGTTAGACTCTGATCCCACTCCACCTTCATTGTTTCCTCCTCCTTCTCAACTTGCAGCTTTCTTCAGTAACACGATTTTGGATCTCAGAGTGTCTCTGTCTCACTGTCCTCCACCTATCTCTTCTCCTCCTCCTTTCTCTACTGCCCCTGCTTCTCAGCTTTCACATGTCTGGGCCTCCTTCCACTCCATCACTACCTCGGAACTCATGGGACTGATATATTCTTCCAATAAGACTTTCTGTCCACTTGACCCTATCCCCTCTTCTTGACTATTCACTCCTTCCATTCCTTCCATTCTTATTATGGTCAATACCAGTCTTTCCACAGGTGTCTTTCCTCACTCCTGGAAGCATGCCCTTAACCGCTCCATCCTCAAGAAACCCTCACTTGATTCTCAGATTCCTGCCCACTATCGCCCTGTCTCCAATCTTTCTTTTCTTTCAAAAATACTCGAGAAAATGGTCTTTGCTCAACTATCACATCACCTTGACTCCACCCATTTTCTTCACCCCGTCAGTCGGGTTTTCGGCAAGGTCACAGTGTGAAGACTGTTCTTCTGGGATTTCTTAATGAACTTCACGTGGCTCACAACCATGGTGATTTCTCGGTGGCGGTATCCTTAGATCTTTTGGCAGCGTTTGACCTAGTTGACCACTCTCTTCTTCTCTCTCATCTACGTGAGGCTGGCTTCCATAGCACGGTTCATCACTGGTTTCATTCATTTCTTTCCTCTCGCTCCGGTACGGTGGTTTCCTCATCTGCCCCACCAATCACTCTTGGTTCAACAGTTTTGGATTTCTGCATTCTACTACGCTGATGATCTGGTTCTTCTTCACCACACTCCCCCCCCCCTCCATCCTGATCTTGCCCCCCTCATCTCCTGTCTTTCTGCTGTTGCAAACTGGCTCAATACAAACTGTCTGCACTTAAATTTAACAAAAACACTTGCCATCTGGTTCACTTATGGTAGTCCTCCCCCTCTGGCCACTCGCTCCTTTTCTGACTCACCTATTCCCCTGGTTTCTAGTTTTCATTATCTAGGTGTTCT
Organism: Ichthyophis bannanicus; assembly: GCA_033557465.1. Taxonomy (NCBI): domain Eukaryota; kingdom Metazoa; phylum Chordata; class Amphibia; order Gymnophiona; family Ichthyophiidae; genus Ichthyophis; species Ichthyophis bannanicus. Next base: position 1,775,578,936 of record CM066031.1, read on the forward strand.
CTTTGATTTAGACCTTTCCTTTTGGGCTCACATCTCTCACGTTACCAAAATCTCTTTTTTCTTCCTTCGCCAGATCCGAGATATACGCCCATTTATTTTATTTTATTTAACAATCATTTATATACCGCACCTTCCCATGTATCAGGTGCGGTTTACAAGGAACAAGTTAATGAACAGATTCGAGGTCATTTCTCACCCCGCAGGCTCTTACTACCCTTCTCCTTTCTCTGGTTATGTCATGCATCGACTTCTGCAATTCGGTTCTGGTTGGGCTTCCTCATTCACAACTACACCACCTGCAGTGCATTCAGAACACTGCTGCACGCCTTATCTTTCACTCCTCACTCCGGGATCATGTCACTCCCCTCTTTTTCCACCTTCACTGGCTTCCCCTTGAATTTCGTATCCGCTTATAAGATCCTCACACTGGTCCATCAAGTCCTGCAAAGTCACACCCCTCAGTACCTGGCAGATCTAATTCAATTTCATACTCCCACTCATTCACTTCGGTCACTGCACATCAATCGCCTTTACCTCCCCTCTCCATCACGTGCTCACTTACAATCTACACGCTCTTCTGCTTTCTTTTTTATTGGTCCTGCACTCTGGAACTCCCTACCCACATCCCTTAGACTCGAACAGCAATATTCCGCCTTCAAGAGAAAATTGAAAACTCACCTCTTCTCCTCCGTTTTTGACCTCCCTTCCCCTTTTGTGTGAAACTACCCTTTTCCTCCTTTCTCTCACTCCTTTTCTCCTTGGTTACATGTGTTTAAATGTCTTGAGTACTTTCCTGTCATACATTGTAACTTCTTTTCCTTTTCCAGCCCATTGGCCTTTCTTGTATATTTTGTTTCTGTAAACCGCTGTGTGGCGGTATATCAAACCAATAAACATAAACATAAATGGGTTACGCTGAAGCTTCATTGCATTTCCCCTAGTCTTTCTACTTTGCGATGGTGTAAACAACTAATCTATGTTACCTGTTCTATTTCATTCAGGTCTAATTGTAGCTTTATAGGTGCATAAACCTTTCAAAGGATAGGAGGTGCCATATTTATTCTCAGGTGCAGCTGTTTGTCCTCATCAGGAATACATTAAGGACCTGAGATTAATTAAGCTTTTGGTGAACAAAGTACATTAAATGTATTACATGTAGTTTTATTAGTATAAGTATCCCCACCAATCCTTAATAGGTAAAAAACTCAAATACCTAAACACAACCTTAAAACTAAGATGCAGACAGCAGTCCAGCAGCAAGATAGGGGTTTTCCAGACTTTTGTATTGAGTGTCACATGTATGATTTTCTCCCTCTTGGTGAGGATCTTACATGTGCACTAGGTGCAAGGAACTCTTTCTTCTCAAAGAACGAGTCCGATCTCTGGAGGATAGAGTAGCAGACTTGGAGGACATAAGGAAGACAGAGAGGTACATAGACGAGACCTACAGGGAAGTCCCACCTCCAGTCTGGCAGCATCCCTCTTGCCATGGAGGAGAGAGGTCACATAACAGGAGAGCATCACCCTGGTGTGGAGGGAAGTGATCCTGTAGCTAGGACCTGTCCTCCAAGTGATGTAAAACCCTCTCACACCAAGGAGGTTTCTCCAGAGCCAGGTGCCCATGAGGGAAGGATTAGGGCAGCTGTTATAGTTGGTGATTCGAACATTAGACATGTAGATAGTTGGGTGGCTGGTGGATGTGAGGATCGCCTGGTAACATGCCTGCCTGGTGTGAAGGTAGCAGACCTCACGTGCCACCTAGACAAGGTCTTAGATAGTGTTGGGGAGGAGTCTGCTGTCTTGGTACATGTCAGTACCAATGACATAGGAAAATGTGTTAGGGAGGTTCTGGAGGCTAAATTTAGGCTTTTAGGTAGGAATTTGAAATTCAGAACTTCCAGGGCAGCATTCTCTAAAATGCTTCTCGTTCCACGTGCAGGACCCAAAAAGCAAGCAGAGCTCTGGAGTCTCAATGTGTGGATGTGACGATGGTACAAGGATGAGGCCTTTGGTTTTGTTAGGACCTGGGGAACATTCTAGGGAAAGGAGGGGCTCTTCCGAAGGGATGGGCTTCACCTTAACTGGGATGGAACCAGGCTGCTGGCATTAACATTTAAAAAGGAGATAGAGCAGCTTTTCAACTTGATAATAGGGGAGAGCTGACAGTCGCCCAAGAGCGCATGGTTTGGAACAATGTATCCTTGAAGGATACTAGCAAAAAGATGAAGTTAGGGCATATCAGCAGAGAGATTCTAATAAAGACAAACATAGCCCTAATGCTCTTGAGTACAGAGTAGACAGAGCTTAAAGATTCCAAATTACCCCTGCCTACCGATAGCCAGATTAATATGAATAAAATACAGTCTCTAAAATGATTGTATGCAAATGCTAGAAGTCTAAAAAATAAGAAGGGAGAATATATAGCACTAATTAGAGGTTGTCTCTTACATGTCTATGCTGTACAGTACTGCGTACGACTGGTAGCGCTATATAAATGCTAAGTAGTATTAGTAGTAGTAGTAGCTTAGATATGATTGGAATCTCAGAGATATGGTGTAAGGAGGACAACTAGTGGGACACTGTGATACCTGGGTACAAACTATATCATAATGATAGAGCTGATCAAATTGGTGGAGTTGTTGTGCTCTATGTTAGAGAGGGCATTGAGTCACAAAGGATTAAAGTTTTACAGGAAACAAAATTTGCTATAAAATCTCTATGGATAGAAATTCCATGTAAAAAGGGCAAGACGATAGCAATGGGAGTGTACTATTGACTGCCTGGCCAGGATGAACAAATGGATGATGAAATGCTCAAAGAAATCAGGGAAGCTAGCAAAAGTTACAGCATAGTAATAATAATGGGTGATTTCAATTACCCCGGTATTGACTGGATCAGTGTCATGGCAAGACATGCTAGGGAGATAAAGTTTCTAGATGAAATAAATGACTGCTTCTTGGAGCAGCTGGTTCGTGAACTGACAAGAGGGGAAGCCATTTTGGATCTAGTCCTTAGTGGAACACCTGATCTGGTGCAAGAGATAAGGGTGTTGAGGTCACCTGGCAATAGTGATCATGTTTCATTTAATTAATGGAGGAGGGATGATAAGGAAATCCACAGTACTACCTTTTAACTTTTGAAAGGGAGACTATGATAAAATGAGGAAAATAGTTAAGAAAAAACTAAAAGGAGCAGTTGCAAAGGTTAAAGACTTACATCACATCAAGGTTGCATGTTTTTTAAAAATACTTTCTTGAAAGCCCAGACCAGCTGTATTCCACGCTTTAAGAAAAGTGGAAGGAAGTCCAAAAAACTGCCAGCATGGTTTAAAGGTGAGGTCCGTGAGACTGTTGTTGCCAAAAAAACATCTTTCAGGAAATGGAAAAAAGAGCCAAATGACGAAAACTGGAAACAGCACAAGCAGATGCAAGGCACTTATAAGGCAATCAAAGAGAGAATTTGAGAAGCTTGCTATGGAAGCAAAAACACATAATAAAGACCTTTTCAAGTACATTCGTAGAAAAAGACCTGTGAAAGAGTCAGTTGGACCATTAGATGATAGAGGGGTAAAAGGGGCACTGAGGGGACAAAGCCATAGTGGAGAGACTGAATGAATTCTCTGCTTTGGTCTTTACTGAGGAAGATGTAGGGATGTTACCCATGACTGAAGTGGTATTTAAAGGTGATACTGTGGAAGATTTGAAAGAAATATTGATACACCGGGAAAATGATTTACAACTATTTGCTAAATTGAAGAGTACAAATCACTTGGACCGGATGGTGTTGAAAGAACTGAAATATGAGATTGCAGACCTTCTATTAGTAATCTTTGAACTATCATTAAAATCATCAGTAATACCTGAAGATTTGAGGATGGCCAATGTAACACCAATTTTTAAAAAGGGTTCCAGGGGTGATCTGGGAAACTACAGACTAGTGAGCCTGATGTCAGTACCGGGAAAAATGGTAGAAACCATCTTAAAGAACAAAATTACTGAACATGTAGATAGTCATGGCTTAATGGGAGACAGCCAACATGGCTTTAGACAGGGAAGATCTTGTCTTACTAATCTGTTATGTTTTCTTGAAGGTGTGAATAAACAGGTAGACAAAGGTGAATCGGTTGAGACTTTCAGAAAGCCTTTGACAAGGTCCCTCATCAGAGACTTTTGGCAAAACTAAAGTGTCATGGGATAGGAGGCAGTGTACTATTGTGGATCAGGAACTGGTTAAAAGATAGAAAGAAGAGGGTAGGGCTAAATGGCCAATTTTCCCAATGGAGAAAGGTGATTAGTGGAGTACCCCAGGGATCTGTGCTGGGTCCTCTGCTTTTTAACATATTCATAAATTACCTGGAAAAGGGAATAATGAGTGAGGTTATCAAATTTGCAGATGGCACAAAACTATTTAAAGCTGTTAAAACCCATGAGGATTGTGGAAAATTGCAAGAGGATCTTGATAAATTGGAAGACTGGGACTACTGGGCATCCAAATGGCAGATGAAATTTAATGTGGACAAGTGCAAAGTTATGCACCTAGGAAAGAAAGACGCAAACTATGGTTACACAATGCAAGGTTCCACATTAGGAACCACCACCCAGGAAAAAGATTTAGGCATCATTGTGGATAACATGTTAAAACCCTCTGCCAAGTGTTCAGGGGCGGCCAAGAGAACATATAGAATGCTAGGTATCATAAGGAAAGGAATGGAGAATAAAACAAAGGCTTTCCTAACAGGGGCTCTACAGAGCAACCAACAGTAAGGATTTGAGGGTTTATTTTATTAAATTGCTAGCTCTCTGACTGGGAGCTCTTAAAAGGGTTTTTTTATATTTTTAAAGCAAGGTTACTTTCTTTTTGGTGCTTTAGTGGAACTTTCCTTGAGCAGAGTAGGTTGTTGAACTCTAGTAACCTCCTCAGCTTTGGGAACTGCTAACACCTAACCAGGAGTTAGTGGGCCTGATTACCTGAGAGCAGTTGAGGTCTGCATAAAAGGCTCCAGTGCCCTGTCCTGTTGAGGCTTTCCTAACAGGGGCTCTACAGATCAATCAACAGTAAGGATTTGAGGGTTTATTTTAATAAATTGCTAGCTCTCTGACTGGGAGCTCTTAAAAGGGTTTTTGTATATTTTTAAAGCAAGGTTACTTTCTTTTTGGTGCTTTAGTGGAACTTTCCTTGAGCAGAGTAGGCTGTTGAACTCTACTAACCTCCTCAGCTTTGGGAACTGCTAACACCTAATCAGGTGTTAATTCCCTCCCTACCCACCCCGACTCCTACCCACCCCTAGTGAGCAGTCTTGCTTTATAGGGCACCTCCCCATTTAACAAAGCACAGAGAATTGGACCAGCATATTTTGAATATAATTAAAGAGATTTAACTGCTTTTTCTCTGAAAGGACAGCTGGGAAACCGGCTGGTACTGGGTAGATCTCTCTCTTTTGCTTTAACAGATACCTAAGCTCCATGAACAGAACAATGGCTGGGAAAAATCGTATTGCTAAAGCTGTTGCCCCTGTTACAGCTTCTGCCTCGGTCCAGACAGAGGTCCTAATGCCAGTTGAAGGACCGGTTCCATGTCCAGGGTGCCTGCATGCTGAAGCTCTGAGGAAACAAGTGGAGGAACTGAGAGAGGAGGTGGCGAGGCTGAGGAGCATTCAAGACAGTGAGAAGTACATTGATGAGATGCTTCTTGCAGCAACCAAGCTCTCCAGCAGAGAAGAAGATGGGTGCCAACAGAATGTCGATGGTTGGACACAAGTCACCAGGGCCTGCAAAATCACCAATCCAACTCCTCCAGCCCTTGACTTGAAGAACCATTATGCAGCCCTGGAAGTGGAGGAGGTGAAAGCATCCCTGGAAAAGGAAGAACCAGAGCTCAAGTACCCCTAAGTTGCAGAATAAGTGACCACAAGGAAATGAAGGGTAGTGGTGGTAGGAGAATCTCTTATGAGGGGTACTGAGGCGTCCATCTGCCGACCAGACTTGATGTCCAGAGAGGTATGCTGTCTGCCTGGTGCCAAAATCCAAGATGTTACAGAGAGTTTGCCAAGACTCATCAGGCCCACTGACTATTACTCAATGTTGCTAATCCATGTTGGAACAAATGATACTGCCATGTATACCTCGGAACATATCAAAAGTGACCTCATGGCTCTGGGACAGAGGGTGAAGCAGTTAGGTGCACAGGTGGTTTTCTCTTAAATCCTCCCTGTTGAGGGTAAAGGCCAAGGCAGAGAGGCTCACATCCTGGAGATGAATGCATGGCTGCATGGATGGTGTCATCAAGAGCATTTTGGTTTCGTAGACCATGGGATGCTGTTCCAAGGGTTGCATAGCAGAGATGGCATCCATCTGTCCAAGAAAGGTCAATGCGTCTTCGGTAGTAGACTGGCTAATCTACTGAAGAGGGATTTTAAACTAGATTCATTGGGGATGGGTGAAGAAAGCCCCCAGGTAGGTGAAAGCCCCCGGGTAGGTGATACATTAAATACCTTTATGGAAATGGGTAAAAGGGGTAACATATGGAAAGCAGTATGTATAAATGCCCGTAGCATGGGAAATAAGATCCCTGATGTTGAAGCTTTGGTGGGAGTGGCTGACTTGGATTTAGTGGCAGTTACAGAAACATGGTTCACAGAAAACCATGATTGGGATGTAACTATACCTGGCTATACTTTATTCATAAAGGACAGGGTAGGAAGAAGGGGAGGAGGAGTGGCACTATATGTAAAAACTACTATTAAAGCTTTGGAATTACAGAGCTTAAAAGGGAGAGAGGAGGCATTGTGGGTTAAACTAGAAAAAGGGAAAGTGAAATTGATTTGCATTGGTGTGATATACAGACCTCCCTCACAAGAGGAAGAGGTGGACAGAGAGTTAATTGAAGACATACGCAGCATTGCTAGGAAAGGGGAAGTGCTACTGATAGGAGATTTCAATATACCAGATGTTGATTGGCACATTCCTGCTGCAGTATCATCTAGAAGTAAGGAGATCCTGGATTTTCTACAGGGAGAACTATTCAGGCAATTGGTAACAGACCCCACACGTGAAGGGGCCATATTGGACTTGGTGCTTACCAATGGTGAAAGTGTTTATGATGTTGTAGTGGGAGATCATTTTGTATCCAGTGATCACCAGATGGTGTGGTTCAGTATTAGCACTAGGGCTGTTAGAATCCATTCAAAGGTGAGGATCTTAGACTTTAGGAAGACTAACTTTGCCATGATGGGCCAATACCTCAGGGAGTCATTAGTGGGATGGGAACAGCTGGGGGATGTAGAAAAACAGTGGGCAAAACTGAAAGGGGATATTTTAAGGGCAACCAACCATTTTGTTAAAATGGTAAATAAAGGTAAAAGGAAAAGAAAGAAGTAGCTGAAAAAGTGAAGAAAAAGAGGGAGGCCTTCATGAAATACAAGAGATCACAGAGAGAGGAAAACAGGCATCTGTATTTGGAAAAACTTAGAGAAGCTAGCAAAGTAGTCAGGAAGGCAAAGATTCAAAAGGAGGAGGAAATAGCCAATGCAATAAAATGGGGGAATAAGACATTTTTCAGATATGTTAGTGAGAAGAGGAAGGGCAAAAGTTGTATTGTCAGACTCAAGGGTGAAGGGGAGGAATATATAGAAGCTGATGAGGATAAAGCGGAATTGCTTAACAAATATTTCTGTTCTGTGTTCATAGATGAAGAACCAGGAGCAGGACCTCAGAAAACACCCACAAACAGGAACAGAAGCAAGGGACATCTTGAACAATTTTCAGAAGACTGTGTTTGTGAGAAACTAGCTCAACCTAAAGTAGACAAAGCGATGGGACCGGATGGAATACACCCTAGAATACTGAGGGAACTTGGGGACGTTCTAGCAGCTCCACTGACTGACCTTTTCAATGCCTCATTGGAGTCAGGAGTGGTGCCAAAGGACTCGAGAGAGGCTCATGTGGTGCCTTTACACAACAGCGGAAGTAAGGATGTGGTTGAAAATTACAGGCCGGTTAGTTTAACTTCGGTGGTGAGTAAATTATTGGAAACACTGCTGAAAGAGAAAATAGTGAGGTTTCTGGAGTCCAGCGGATTACAGGATCCGAGGCAGCATGGATTCACCAGAGGCAGGTCTTGACAGACAAATCTGATTGATTTCTTTGACTGGGTGACCAGGGAGTTGGACCAAGGGAGAGCCCTAGATGTGGTGTATTTAGATTTCAGTAAATCTAGATTTGACACTGTTCCTCACAGGCAACCTATAAACAAACTGAGCACCCTAGGGATGGACCCTAATGTTACTGCCCGAGTTAGAAATTGGTTGGGTGGGAGGCGACAAAGAGTACAAGTAAATGGAGCTCACTCTGAGGAGAAGGATGTAACCAGTGGTGTGCCCCAGGGATCTGTCCTTGGTACGATTCTTTTTAACATCTTTGTTAGTGATATAGCAGAAGGGCTGTCGGGTAAGGTTTGCCTCTTTGCAGATGATTCCAAAATCTGCAATAGAGTAGACACCCAGGAAGGTGCAGATAACATGAGGAGGGATCTAGCTAAGCTTGAAGAATGGTCTAGAATTTGGCAGCTGGGATTTAATGTTAAAAAATGTAAGGTCATGCATTTGGGCTGCAGCAATCCAAGGGAGCAATATAGAATGGGGGGTGAAATACTTTTGTCCACTAAAGAAGAGCGGGACCTAGGCGTGGTTGTGTCTGATGATCTTAAAGTAGCTAAACAGGTAGAAAAGGCGACGGCAAAAGCTAGAAGGATGCTTGGGTGCATAAAGAGAGGAATGCTAGCAGAAAAAAGGAGGTGATAATGCCTCTGTATAAGTCTTTGGTGCGACCTCATTTTGAGTATAGTGTGCAATTCTGGAGACCGCACCTTCAAAAGGATGTGAACAGGATGGAGTCGGTGGAGAGGATGGATACTAAAATGATTAGTGGTCTTCATTATAAAGCATATGAGGACAGACTGAAGGATCTTAATATGTACACCTTAGAGGAAATGTGAAAAAAACGAACCCCAATTGGATTAGGAAGGGAACACCAACAGAGAATATATCCAATTGTCCCAAGAGAAAATTCCACCATACGCCTAAAACCTTTTGTCGGAGTGAGTCTACTCAGTGTCAAGAACCAGTTTGTCAAAGGTGAAGAATCCCTAAGTTACAGGAGAGTATGCCAGTCAAGTTGCAAGTTCAATCCAGCGGGGGTGACCGAGTTCAGAAGATAAATCCAGCGCTGTTCGGACAATTGGAGCCTCCGCTCACGATCTCCCCGACGTAGGTGACGTAGGTGACCGCCCTTTAAGGGATTCCCTGTGTGGTGGGATTCCCCCGAATTGGGTTGGTTTAATTTTGATTGGTTGGTTTTTTGCTTCACTCCTCTGACGTCAGACGCCGACGACTATTTAGCGGTTACAAAAATTTTTAGGGCCTGTATGCTGTCCACTTACCAATTGCTGGCTTGTTTTTGACCTGAAGCAGGGTTTTTCAGAGTTCCAGAAGTAAAACCCGAAACGCGAGCCGTGTCATCTACTGTGAAGTCTTGGCACTTTGGTGTTTTACAGCTAAGTGATGGACTTTTTGTTCATTTTTAAATTAATTAATACAATGGAGTAGTCTCGATTGTGTCTTTGACAAACTGGTTCTTGACACTGAGTAGACTCACTCCGACAAAAAGTAAAACGAAACGCGAGCCACGTCGTCTACTGTGAAGTCTCGGCACTTTGGTGTTTTACACCTTAGAGGAAAGGCAAGATAGATGTGATATGATTGAGATGTTTAAATACCTCCGTGGCATAAATGTTCAGGGAGAGAGCCTCTTTCAATTGAAAGCAAGTTATACTATGAGGGGACATGGGATGAGGGTGAAGGGAGATAGATTCAGGAGTGAAATGCAGAAATATTTCTTTATGGAAAGAGTAGTGGTTCCGTGGAATAGTCTCCCAGTGGAGGTTGTAGAGATGAGGACAGTAACTGAATTCAAAAAAAGCATGGTACAAACACTGAGGATCTCTAAAGGTAAAAAGGGGACTGTTGTAGTTGTTGATATGGAAGGACAGACTAGATAGGCCATGTGGTCTTTTTCTGTCATCATATTTCTATGTTTCTATAATATAATACCTCTGCATCGTTCCATGGTGCTTCCGCACCTTGAATATTGTGTGCAATTCTGGTCACCGTATCTTAAAAAGGATATAGCATTATTAGAAAAGGTACAAAGAAGAGACACCATAATGGTAAAGGGGATGGAAGGATACCTCTGTGAAGAGAGGCTAAAAATGTTAGGGTTCTTCAACCTGGAAAAGAGATGGCTGAGTGGAGATATGATAGAGGTCTATAAATTCATGAATGGAGTGGAATAGGTAAACGTAGATCGATTGTTTACATCATCAGAATATAGAAAGACTAGGGGACATGCAATGAAGCTACAGGGTAACCTATTTAAGACTAATACGAGAAAATATTTTTACACTTAAACGTTTAATCAAACTGGAGGATGTAGTAAAAGCTGTTAGTGTAGTTGGGTTTAAAAAAGGCTTGGACAAGTTCCTAGAGAAAAGATCCATAAATCATTATTAAAAGGGACCTGGGATATCACTGCTTGACCCAATAGAAGCATTGTGGAACCTGAGTCTTTTGGGGAAACTGCTAGGTACGTATGACCTAGGTTGGCCACTGTTGGAAACAGGATACTGGGCTTGATGGACCTTGGTCTGACCCAGTATGGCATATCTTATCTTATCTAACATCAAAATGTTTTGAAATATGTACATATATTGCTGTTGCAAAATATGGAATACTTATATAATTTCAAGATATTCCCAAATCACTTCCAGAAAAGACCCCCTTTAAGTCTGTTCATGCTGTTACATAAGTATCACCTGTTGAAAAATCACTGGGCCTGATATTCAAAGGATTTATGCTCCTAAACTGGTCTTGTTGAAATGCTTAAATGTTTTCTTAAAATTTCTCTAAAATTCTAAATTTAAGAACATAAAAAGTGGGTGCAACAGGGCGGATTTAGGATGGGGGGAAAAAGTTAAGATTTTCAACACTAGGACCACTAAATTAGGCTCATAAATCTTGGCAAATGAACGGCAAGCCTTAATTTAGGCTTGCCATTCATTTGCAAACCATCTAAATGGTTCAGCAAATATCCGTAGTTCAGCTGAATATCCGTAGTTTTGACTCCTAAACACCCCAATACTAGCCAGCTAGTGTTACGGCATTCCAGGGGCAGAGCAGAGGTACCACATGAGGATAATCAGCTAGTAGCAAAATTCAGCCATTAGCTGGTTATTCCAAAGCGGCTAAAATTAGGAACTTTAATGGCTGGCCTAACCTTTGACATTTTAGCTCACTGGCCAGCGACTGAATATCACTGCCGACCAGTTAGCTAACGTGCTATCCAGTCAGTGGCTGGATATAGCCCTGACATTGAATATCTGGGCTCAGTTTTCAGCAGTGATGGCTAGCCACTGCAGTAGCATTAGCAGCCACCATTGACTATCCATCCCATATATTTTAAGCTCCAAAATTATTATGAATTTTCAGCAGGAAACAAGAGCTTGATCTAATCTGGGAAGCCACTGCCGCTGAACTTTAAACCCAGATATTCAATGCTGGGGTCATATTTGCAAGACGCTAACTTGGCAGTAGCTCATTATCACTGCTGTCTGTTATGGCTGGGTTCTGCTCCCAGAAGGCTCCGATGCTAACCATGCAGTGGTGGCGCCTGTGGATATTCAGTTTTACTAACTGTTCATGCCTGGAGCAGGTGTAACCTTAAACACTACTGAGCACATCTAGGGTGATCCTGAGATTAGGTGGGGACATCCAGGTTCTTAGAAATGCCCAGCCATGCCTTCACCACTCCTCCATTCAGACTTGGATGTCCTTGTGCTGGGACAGGAGACCCAGTACAGACCGTGATTATATGAACCAGAGTTTATTAATATCTTCACTGCCCACCCGACACAGGCCGTTTTTCGCACACTTCGTCAGGGGTTTGATTAGGCAAATGAAACTAAAAACATAAATATATAAAAAAGGTTACATAATAAATACATAATTAACATTAAAACACATAAAAGAACAGAACATCTAATATAAAGTAAAAAAATATATTAACATGAATAATATCACATTAAAACTATAGATGTAATATTATAATTATATAAATATATAAAAGGGCACAAAAGTGTTGGTAAAAACTAATAAATAATTAATAAACCACATAAATACATACATTAGATCACTTCACAAACCGTTAACCACCCATGAAATAAATACATATGTACATTAATAAAAATGAGAGAACAGAATGGAATGTGACAAACACTAGAGAGGGAATATTTACCTCTGAGTTATTGACCGGCACTACTTTAATATTGAATTGGAAAACACTGACAATGATGCTAAAGGGAAAATATAAATTGATCATTGGAACAAAAGAAGCCAAAAACATAAAGTTATTACACATACATAATCAGGTAAGAGAAACGTAGCAGGAGCGTGTGGTGAACTAATCCTCAGGGGGAGTAAACCTATCCTATTCCAACCAGACAATAAACTTGTGTTACTAACTCTGCAAAAAACCTTTCTACTTTTATGCCATATATGCTGAACCTTAAATTGACCTATAGGAGAATCTGTAAATGCAGAGACCAGACGTGCTTTACCTTAAAGACAAATCAAAAGTAGTGTGTACAAACTTAAAAACAATGTAAAATAAATTCCAAAAATAATCGAGAATTACAGCATTATAAAATAATTTATAGAACTAACCCAATTTAGATGTATCTGAAACTGCCGCAAGTGAACTCTGCAGACTGCCAAAGTCGGCGCTCTTTGCGAACTAAAAAACAACAAATTGTTTTATGAAAAGGAATCTCGCTAAATAAACACCAGATTCGTGAATCATCTAAGTATTCATACATGCTTAGAAACTTCATCGATATAGGTTGAAATGTGAAAGCGAAATGTAAACCGGAATTATAGCGAAGCTAACACAAGAGCGGAGCCTCTTTAACCTGTCTCTGGCAAACCATACAAAAAGCCGCGATCAGACACTGTAATCTAAGAGACCAGAGTGCCGTCTTGCAAACAGAATCTATATTAAAAAAGAATCTATATTGTAAAACCATATAAAAATGCGGAGCCAAACCTGCCACGTCTTTAAAGATCCTCTCAAGCTGCCAAATACACTTTCAAAAAACACAGACGCAGGCGCGTTCTAAATACAGACTGGAATGTCAAGGAGCGGAGCAAGAGGCAGCAGGGATAGGCCATATGTAAAAAACTTTTAAAAATATGAACACAAAGCAGGCAATTAAAAATAAGGATTAGAAAATTATTCACATAACAGGACATATATCATATTATCAAAGACCGCCGATCTAGCACTCTCAGTGTAAACTAGGAAGACGAAAGAAATAAAGCGGCAGCCGGACAGAACAAGCATGTATAGTTGGTTTTCGTGAAACCATGTGGTGCCACTACAGTTACACATATAAAATAATTATGAAACTGTAAAAAGATAAATGAATAAAACAACCCTCATCCTTGGTATTAAGAGAGTTATCAGGTTTTATAGGACATCGGGGAATGTAGTACCATTTTCCCATACTCCTGACATGAGGGTTGTTTAAAGAATTAGGAGCTTCCAGATGTGAGGCTACAGAAGAAAGAAGGTCGGAGATCCATCATCTCAATGAAAGCGCACACTATATCAGTCAGAGAGGAAGGAGTCTAGAACTTTATAGATGAAGAAAAGTAGGAATGCTGCAGACAGAGTCCAAAGTTCCAGAGGAGTGAACCAGGAAATTTCAACATGTACTAAGTGGATTCAGGTGATTTGAATTGTATTTTTCAGCCAAACCCTGGACTAGATTGCAGATTCATTTGGGAGGGTGACACTGTGCTAGGACCTTAGCATTGAAGAGAGTTCTTTCCCCCACCCCCATGAATCCAGAAGGTAAGAAGAGTGTCTTCCTCTTCACCCCTACACTTTTCTTGGGTCCAGACATGAAGAAGGTATCAAGAAGGTATCAAGGTATCAAGGATCATTACTATAAATTCTATTGTTCATGGTGGATGCATTGAGTAAAAGCCACTATCTTACCTGCACACTGAGAGCCATTAAGGCTAAAGCCTGATTTGCAGATGCAGTTAAATGAGCCAGGTGTGTTAACACAAACTGTTCTGTTGTCTTGACAAACGTTGCTTTTGCATTCATCTATATCACCACAACTTATTTCATCACCCTGAAATCCAACATCACAGACACACTTATAGTCACTTCCAACAGTATGACAAAGAGCCTTGTGGTGGCAAGCGGGGACACAAGCAGTGCTTGGAATAACACAGGTACCATTAAGTATCAAAGTCCCATTTAAACAAGAGCAAACATAAGAACCTAATGAGTTAATACAAACAGTATTTTCAGGGCAGGTGTCATTTCTCATAGCACATTCATTTCTATCTTCGCAGACATGTCCATTTCCAGAAAATCCCTCAGAACACTGGCATCTGTAGCTACCTGGTAGGTTATAGCAAACGGAATATTTGTGACACACCAGAGCGTCATTGCATTCATTTATGTCTGTACATAGAAAGCCATTTCCTGCAAATCCTGATTTACAGGCGCATGCAAAGGAGCCAAAAGTATTAGAACAGGTTGCATGTGTATCACAAGGATTCCTTTGACATTCATCTACGTCACTACAAGTGATACCATTAACTTTAGAGAAACCAGATCTACACTGGCACAAGTACGACCCCAAAGTGTTGGAGCACTCTTCGTTGGAATGACAAGTGTTGCCACCAGTCTCGCACTCATTGATATCTTGGCAAACAGTATCATTAACTAGCTGAAATCCATTGGTACATTGGCAACGGAAAGATCCCGGAACATTTAAGCAAACTGCTCCATGGAGGCAACTGCCATTCTTCACTTGACATTCATCTATATCATCACACTTTATAATTCCATCTCCAGTGTATCCTCTTTTACAGTTGCAAGAATAAGAGCCATCTAGATTTGTGCAGTGGCCATTAGGATGGCAGCCACCATTGTTTTGGAAACATTCGTTAATATCTGTACATACTGTGCCATTGCCGCTATAACCATTCCTGCACAGGCATGTGAAGGCTCCAGGGAAATTTTGGCATATTGCATGTTGACTGCAAAGTCCAACTTTGCACTCATCTATATCGGTACACTTGAAGTCAATCAACACATAGCCAACTGCACATTCACAAAAAAAGGCACCTGCTGTATTCACACAAGAGGAGCCATCAGGGCAAATGTCAGTCTTAAGACATTCATTGATATCATTACATGAAAATTCATTACCTACATATCCAGGTTTACAAGTGCAGTTATAACTACCCAGGAAATTAACACAATTGGCATTAGCATGGCATTTATTATTAGAAACACATTCATTGATATCAACACAAGCTAAACCATTTCCACTAAAACCTTGCTTGCAGGTACAACTATATGAGCCTGGTAAGTTGGCACAGCTGGCAAAGGGACTGCAAATCTTATTGGCACATTCATCAATGTCTAAACAGCTATTTCCAGTAGATTGGTAGCCTGAAGCACAGGAGCACTGATAGGAACCTGGCACATTCCTGCATCCTTGAAAACCCAGTGCTGATGAGCAGAGGCCTTGAAACTCAGAACATTCATCTATATCAAGACACAAGTAATTGCCATTTCCTTTGTAGCCGGGGTTGCAAGTACAAATGTAAGAGCCAGCGGTATTGGTACATGATGCATTCCAGTGGCATACATTCTGCCTTGTGCATTCATCTACATCACTGCAGTTCAGGCCATTTCCCATGAATCCATTTCTACAAGCACAAGTTCTTCCTCCCGGTGTGTTTGTGCAAGTGGCGTTGGCATGACATCCTCCACTCCCTGACAGGCATTCATTGATATCATTACAGGTGAAGCCATTGCCTGTGTATCCAGAGTTGCATATGCAAGTGTAATTGCCCATTGTGTTAATGCAGGATGCTTGTAGAGGACACTGATGCAACGCATTCTCACATTCATTGATATCAACACATTGGGCTCCATCCCCTGAGTATCCCGATTTACATACACAGAAGTAATCCCCATCAACTGTGCTCATGCAGTCTGCGTCTTTATGGCACTGAAGACCCTTGTCACTGCAGGCACTGAGATCCACTGAAACAAAAAAACAAAAATCAAAGCTCTTAGCTTTCATTTAAATAGGGATTTATAGAAGTAAGTTCTCAAACACATAGAAGGTAATTTTATAAAGTACCAGCTTAAAAATTCCTGTGTTGACATGAAAGCTAGCATGTTGTTGGTAGGCATAACTGAGGCACTGTCTGGGGAGGGAGTTCGCAAGTGCATGCATTGATTGTAAAACACCTTCATTTTTACACATACTTGCATACTTTACACATATTCTTTTACATCTGCTATGGGACATGATCTTTGCCACTAATGCTAATACTTTCTATTTATTTATTTATTTAGCTAATCTTATATACCGCCAATCTGAGAGTCTAAGTGATTTACAAAAAACAACAAGGCTGGGATAGCTTTACATAGAACATGGAAACAAAAACAATGGAATAAGATAAATTACAGAAAGCAGAGGTAAATAACGTCAATGAGCTGGCAATTGTGCCTCAATACTTGAGAAATGCTCTAAAAACAAGTGAGTTTTCAGCCTCTTCTTAAAGTCTGACAGGGCAAAGTTTATCTAGGAGCATGTTCCAAAGAGCTGGAGCAAAGAGGGAAAAGTCTGTCTTCGAGGTTGTGAGATTAACTTTGGTGTTGATAGACGGTATGAGTGCTGTGTTGAGGGATCCTGGTTCTATTATTGGGCATCATCTGGATAAGAGATTGCAGGAAAGTAGCAGATAGGCCCTGAGTGACTTTGAATGTTGTAAGCAAGGATTTGTATTTAATTCGCTGAGTCATAGTCAGCCAGTGCCTACCACTCTGAAGGTGCAAAACATCCTTTATTGTGATACAAACAATATTTATGACCCCAAAAAACATGGATGCAGGAGTGTGCATATGTATGCACCCCCCAAAGTCTGGAGATTGTAGAGCCACCTGTTTCTGCAATTTCAGCTACATGTCTCCTGGAGGTATGTCCCCATTAGCCTAGCATATCTAGCCACTGGGACCTCCAGCCATTCCTGAAGCCTAAACTGATCAAACACCCTCAGGGGTGATGTGGTGCCTTGGTGTTCAGCAATCGTCAGCTAATGCCACAGATTCTCAATTGGATCGAGGTCTGCGCTGTGACTAGGTCACTCCAAGACATTTACATGTTTCCTCTTAAACAACCCCAGTGTAGCTCTAGCAGTATGTTTAGGGTTATTGTCGTGCTGGAAGGTAGACCATCATCCCAGTCTCAAACCCAGGCAGACTATAGCAGGGTGTCCTGAGAATTTCCCTGTATGTAGTAGCATCCATCATTCCCTCTGTCCTGACCAGTTTTCATGTACCTGCCAATGAAAATCATCCCCACAGCATGTTGCTGCCACTACCATGTGTCACTGCGGAAATGGTGTTCTCGGGTGGTGGGTTTGCCCCACACATGGCATTTCCCATGATGGTCAAAAAGTGCAGATCTCATCTCATCTGAGCAGAGAATCTTCTTCCATGTGTTTGGGGGGGGGGGGGGGTATGCCATATGCTGTCGTGAAAACTCCAAACGTGTTTTCTTATGTCTTTCTTTAAACAGTATCTTTTTTTATGTGCACTCATCCATAAAGCCTCACTGTGGATTGTATAGCTTAAAGGGGTCCTGTGGACAGATATTCCCATCCCCACTGTGGATTTGTGCAGCTTCTGCAGAGTTATTGATGTCTTTGTACCACCTCTGATTAATGCCTTACTTGCCTGGTCTGTGCGTTTTGGTGGGTGCTCCCCTCTTGTCAGGTATGTAGTGGTGTCATAGTCATTTTATGTTGCCACAATGGATGCAATGGTGCGCTGTGACATATGTTGGTTCTGGGATACTGTGCAATAGTGCAAATCTAATCAATATGTCTCCACAACCTTATCTCTGACCTGTTTGGAGCACTCAGTGGTTCTCATGTTGCCTGTCCTGTGATGTGCCTGCATCAGGGGCCTATCAGAACAGGTACATTTATATAGGCATCATGTGACAGTTCCTGTGACACTGCTTGCACACAGCTGGATCCTAATCACTGACTTATGTGACCTCTGAGGCTAACTGGGTGGACCAGATCTTACTTAGGGTTCACATAGTGAAAGGGATGAATACATATCCACAAATAACCATTCATCCACAACCTCATTTTTTAGAAATATGCATGGTATTGTATTGTCATGTCATCTCACCATTCCCAACCATATTGTCAGGTCCATTACTGAATATCCTAATGAACCTCCTTTTCATGCAAAGTTGTATGCAATGTGACAAAACAGGACAGAGGTCCACGACAGGTTATGGTGTAAACCTCAAATGTGTGTCTCTCACAGTTCTATGGTCTAAACCTCAAATGTGTGTGTTTCCCATCAGCACCTCGGGCTCAGCTTTAACAGAGCCGCAGTTAAGGGAAGCACTGTCCCTTCACCGCAGCTCTGCAAAGCGGAGCCGGGGAAACCAGCAGGCTCTCTGGTGGGGGGGGCACGGGGGGGCGGCCACGGCGCTCCTCATTCTGCCGCTGCTGCTGCTTCTTGTGCCGGAGTTTTGTTTATTTCTTTTATTTTAAAGGCTGAGTGAGGCAGTGACGGCGGTCTTTTTGGGGGCAATTTTTCCACCTCCAAAAAGCCCAAAAAGCTGCCGCCTGAGGCCACCGCCTCACTCGGCCTCATTATAGAGCCGCCTATGCTTACAGACCAGGATAATATACTCCTAAATCAATTGAAGGTTGATGGCTATGAAATATTTCACTGCCTGAGGACTGCAAACAGAGGTGGTGGCATCCTCACCATTATAAAGACCACAAAAAAAGCTAGTTTCTTAACTTCCAACAATATTGAGGACATGGATGTTCTCATAGTAACATAGTAATATAGTAAATGACGGCTAATAAAGACCAGTATGGTCCATCTAATCTGCCCAGTAAGATGGCAAGAGTAGGTACACCTGCCGCTCTGTGCAGGTCACCCCTCCCCATGTCTTTGTTTAGGGGTGAACCCACCGCTCCATCTAGGACACCCCTATTTGTTGAGAAATTAGATAGTTCAGTTTATTTTGATTTTATCCTGTTGCTGTGAAGGGATCCACTGTGTCTGTCCCATGCCATTTTGAATTACGTCACTGTGTTTGCCCCCACCGCTACCATCAGGAGGGCATTCCAAGCATCCACCACGCTTTCAGTGAAAAAGTATTTCCTGACATTGCCTTTCAATTTACCACCTTGCAGTTTCATGTTATGCCCTCTAGTTTTACAGCTTTCCCGTCTTTGGAAGAGGTTTGTTTGTTCATTATTTCTCTTTAAGTATTTAAAGGTCTGAATCATATCTCCCCTATCCCTCCTCTCCTCCAAAGTGTACATATTTAGGTCTTCAAGTCTCTTCTCATAAGGTTTCTGACGCAGGCTCCAAATCATTTTGGTCGCCTTCCTCTGAACCATTTCCAGTCTTTTTACATCCTTTGCAAGATATGGTCTCCAAAACTGAACACAGTATTCCAAGTGAGGCCTCACCAGTGACTTATACAGTGGCATTAGTACCTCTTCCTTTCTACTGGAAATTCCTCTTTATATACAGCCCAACATCCTCCTGGCTTTTGCCACCACCTTGTCGCACTATTTTGCCACCTTGAGATCTTCAGAAATAATCACACCAAGGTCCTTCTCCTGATCCGTGCAGACCAAACTCTCGCCCCCTATCGCGTACATTTCCCTTGGATTTCTGCTACCCAAGTGCATAACACTGCACTTCTTCACATTAAATCTTAACTGCCAAGCATTAGACCATTCTTCCAGCTTTTGTAGATCTTTCTCCATGTTAACCACTCCCTCAGGGGAGTCCACTCTGTTGCAAATTTTTATGTCATCTGCAAAAAGACAGACTTTTCCATTCAGTCCTTCAGCAATATTACTCACAAATATATTGAACAGTGCCGGGCCCAAGACTGAACCCTGGGGCACCCTGCTACTCACCTTCCTTTCATCCGAGTGAGCTCCATTTATCATCACCTTCTGTTGTCTGTCAGTCAACCAATTTCTGATCCAGTTTACCACCTTGGGACCCAACCCCAAACTACTGAGTTTATTGATAAGCCTTCTATGAGGAACAGTATCAAAGGCTTTGCTGAAATCCAGGTAGATGACATCCATCGCATGCCCCTGATCTAGTTCTCTGGTCACCCAGTCAAAGAACTCAATCAGATTTGTTTGGCAAGATTGTCCTTCGGTAAAACCATGTTGTCTCGGATCTTGCAACCTGTTGGTTTTGAGAAAATCCACTATTTTCTCTTTCAGGAGCGCCTCCATTACTTTTCCCGCCACTGAGTTAGGGCTCACGGGCCTGTAGTTTGTCACGTCTTCTCTGTCACCACTTTTGTGAAGAGGTACCACATCAGCCATTCTCCAGTCCTGAGGAACTTCTGCTGTTTCGAAGGATCTGTTGAAAACATCCTTTAATGGCCCTGCAGGAAACTCTCTGAGCTCTTTCAGTATCCTGGGATGTATCCCATCTGGTCCCATGGCCTTGTCCACTTTCAGCTTCGTAAGTTGTTCTAACACATCATCTTCTATGAATGGTGTGGTATCTACTTCATTCCCATTTTTATATTTGGGAGTCACAAGTGGTCCTTCTCCAGGATTTTCTTTAGTAAAAACAGAGCAGAAGTATTTCTTTAGCAATTTCGCTTTTTTCAATGTCACTTTCCACGAGTCCGTTCCCAGCACTTCTGAGTCCTGCAATTCCACCTCTGATCTTTTTCCTTTCCCGAATATACCTGAAGAAAGTTTTGCCGCCACACTTCACATCTTTAGCCATCTTTTCCTCTGCCTTTGATTTTGCTTTCCTTATTTCTCTTTTTGTCTCTTTGAGTTTGATCCTGTATTCATTTCTGTGTTCCTCTGTTTGCAAGCTTTCGAATTTTGCGAAAGCTGTGCTTTTTGCCTTTATTTGAGCAGCCACTTCTTTGGAAAACCAAATAGGTTTCCTTCTCCTCTTGTTTTTATTTACTTTTCTTATATATTTATATGCTGCCCCTTTTATTGCCACCTTTAGTTTAGCCCATTGCAATTCCACATCCCTTATCCCCTTCCACCCTGCGAACTCATCTTATAGGTACTTGGCCATTTTAATGAAGTCAGTGTTTTTGAAGTTTAGGATTTTGAGCTTGCTATGATTGGACTGCACCTTGGCTTTTATCTCAAACCACACCGTATGATGATCGCTGCTGCTCACACGGGCACCCACCCAGACATTCAACACGCTATTACTGTTGGTGAGCACTAAATCCAGTGTTGAGCTTTCCCTGGTTGGTTCCATCACCATTTGTCTAAATAACGCATCTTGGAAAGCACCCACAAAGTTTTTGCTTCTTTCCAGATTTGTAGAAGGAGTAATCCAATCCACATCAGGTAGATTAAAGTCACCCAATATGATCACTTCCCCCTTTGTGGCTATCTTGGCAATATCTATAATTAATTTGTTATCTATCTCTTCGATTTGAGTTGGAGATCTGTAAACTACAGCAGTACGGATGACAGTGCCATCTCCTCTTTCCAACACCATCCAGAGTGCTTCTTCTTTTCCCCATGCCCCCTGCATTTCGGTAGCTTTAATAGGACTTTTGACGTACAAGGCTACTCCTCCTCCTTTTCCACTTTCTCTGTCTCTTCTGAATAGATTGTAGCCAGCTATGGCTATATCCCAATCATGTGATTCATTAAACCATATTTCTGTAATGCCACAATGTCCAAGTCCATTTCCACCATTAGGGCTTCCAGGTCCGGAACTTTGTTGGCTAAGCTTCGAGCATTTGTGCTCATTGCTTTCCAGCATTAACTGGCTTGCATGTATTTTGCATTGATTTTGTTCTGCCCACTCCTTCCCGCTTGATTTTGATGTGTGGTTTAAAAGTGTGGCTGTTTCTGATGTTATTCTGCTTTTGCTGGGAGTGATGTCCTGAACTTGTCTTTCCCCATCTGTCACCCCCTTTTTTTTTAGTTTAAATGCATATCAACATTTTTTTTAAGTGCCATCAAGTCAGTGTTGACTCATAGCGACCCAGCTACCTCTGGGTTTTCTTGGCAATATATCACTGGAAGTAGATTGCCAGCCTTTTCTTCTGAGGCAATGGAGGGTAGTGACTTGCCCAAGGTCATAAGGAGTGCCAGTGGGAATTGAACCCTTGATCTTCTGGGTATGAGGCAATTGCTGTAACTACTAGGCTACTCCTCCACTCCTGCATATCAACATACTGCCTGAATTTTTCACTTAGGATTCTTTTCCCTGTGACAGAGAGATGTAGTCCATCAGCACAGTATAGTCTCTTGTTGGTCCATCTGTTTTCCCAGTCGCCTATAAATCTGAATCCTTCTTCTTTGCACCAGGTCTGGAGCCATACGTTAAAGCTGTTTATGCGATGTAGCCTTTCTGCCCCCTTACCAAGAACAGGTAGAACTTCTGAGCATACTACAGTGTTAACAATGGTCTTCAGTTTCTCTCCCAGATTTGGAAGTCCCTTTGAACTGTAGTGGCATTGTTTCTAGCCAGGTCATTTGTACCCAAGTGAATGACAACATCAATTTTGGAGTGCTCACTTCCAGCGCTAAGTACATCTCATGATAGAAACACCTACCCTCACTTTATGTCTAATATACAGACCTCCATCTACTGATATAAATTCTCTAACATTCATATTAGAAACAGTTTGCTCCTTCAGTATAAAAAAGCAACTAGTAATTCTAGGTGATATAAACTTCCCCTCACTCAAACCTAACCACTCTAAAGCATTCATGGAAACCATGTCTGAACTGGACCTCGAGCAAATCATAGACTTCCCGACACACCAAAAAGGGAACACGCTCGACCTAATTTTCATTCAAAAATCACCACAATACAGTTACAATTTCACCCTACCCTATGCTACTCCTGTTCCATTGTCTGACCATTACCTAATAAGCTTTAATCTCCCACACTAGAGCAAACTTCCAACCCAACAGCCTAGGCATAAACCTTCTACAAAGTACAGAAAATTTGACAAAGTCACCTTCCTAAACCAAATTATGACTCACATTTCCCTTCCGGTAACTGAAATCAACACCAGCATAGCGAAATGGAATGAAATTATTACAAAAGCAGCTATTCTTCCCAATCCTAAAAAAAAACAAACCAAGATGCAGGCAAAGAGATTCTGAACTTTGGTACACTCAAGAAATAAGGCAAGCAAAAAGAGAATTAAGAAAAAAATGGCATAAAGGATAAGATGGTATAGAAAACCAGTTAAATAAAATAAATAAATAAAATAGATCTAATTCCAATACCAACAGGAAACTTTATAATGAGAAACTAAATTCATACAGGAATTCAATAAATACATCAAAGAAAGCCTTTCATACCAAAATACTTACAGACTCTCTCAACTGTCCCAGAGAGCTATTCGAAATTGTTAAAAACCTAACAAATGCACATAATACAGCAGACAACACCACTATTACCCCCGCAAACTTTAGCCAACTCAAAACTCACACCATTATCAGACCTTCCAATACCATTCAACTACTCTCAATCATATTTGACAAAACGTCCATGCGGTGACACTTAAGGATCTTGACAGAGTCATATCCAATATCAGTACTACTACCTCAAACCTTGACCCCTGCCCAGTCATCTGGATCAAAATCACCCAATCAGATCTAGCCCCACACATGCTAAATACAGTCAACCTTTCCCTTACAAACAGAACTATGCCCACTCCTCTCAAAATAGCCTCAATTAGACCGATTCTGAAAAACAATAACTTAGACAACACTGACCCATCATCATATAAGCCTATATCTAGCCTACCTTTTATGGCTAAAATCATTGAAAAAGTCATGCACTCGCAACTACAAAACTACATTGAGCTACACGCACCCCTAGACACCCATCAATACGGCTTCAGACCATACCACAGTGTAGAAACACTTCTAACAAGACTCTTCGATGACCTACTAAAATATATTGACAGTCCTAAACAAGCAGTTTTGCTGATATTCCCACATGCTCATCCCACTTACTGGCTGCCATAGAGGATCCCCAAGGATCTGTCAGGTCCATCAGCCCCCACCTGTCCTTCCATCCATTACTTCTACATTGACTTTTGCTGGGGCTCCCTTATCCAGCATTAAGGGAGCATTGGCACTTTAACGCCTCGTGTCCTGTTAGTGTACATTAAGTGGGCCCTTGTACCCTTATCACCAGAGCACCTGAACAGCATTTTCATATTGCATGAAGGACAAGATTTCACAAGAACATGTAAATAGCTTATCATCCTGTACATAGTTAGTCTAAGTTAACCACCCTGTTCCTTATTCATTGTGCAAAGTTACCTGTTTCAATGTAAACGTTGTTTGTAAAATCAAGTTCTCTGTAAACCGCTTTGACTTTTGTGAAAAGCGGTGTATAAATATAACCAAATAAATAAATAAATACCTGCCCCGAGCCTTTATTGCATGTAAACACCCTTAACACTACCGTTATCACTCGAAATCCCCTGTTCCCTTAATGCTCAGAAGAATATATACGATTAGCCAATCAGTTAATTGACAAGAAATATAGGAAAGCATCATGAGAAAACATTCCAAAAAAACTTCATTAAAAAAAGAAAGAAGCACATGTGATCGAGGAGGGGGTACACCCAATTTCGATATTAAAAACATTACCAGAAAAGGTGCCGCTTCAATGTATCAGCAGCGCTAATTCAGAACTTGTGGAGTCCAACAATATGAGTCACTAAAATATGAACAAGTGCTAAAGTTATGTGACTTACATGTACACGCAAAGGGAAATTGCTGTTTAAAAAATTAAATATTAAGGGCCCGATTTTCGAAGGCATTTACACGGGTAGTGCCTTCGAAAACTCCCTAGTTTGTCCCGTATGCGCTCTGATGCTATGCCGTTAGCATTGGGATGTGTCGGGGGCATTCCGGGACGGAGCGGATGCGGGCCATGGTGCTACCCATGTAGCATCGATTTTGGATGCTACATAGTTAGCACTCTGCACCTTAAAGATAGGAGGGGAAAAGATTAGTGCTACACAGGTAGTTCCTGTGGTCTCCTAGCTGTGCGGCGATATCCAGACTTTTGATGCCGGGGCTGCATGTGACCCCGGCATGGAAAATCTGGATTAGGCAGGAGGTGGGTGGGCTATGTGGCATAGCACCACCCAGATCAAAATCGGACCCTAAAACTATGACATTTGAAACGTCCTATTGGACATAAATTTATTAGAGGAACCATACCTCATATTGATAAATGGATGGGGACAATAAACAGGCATGCTCTTAATTATAATAAACTGGAATAAGTTGTGTTGTTTAAATAAGATTATTAAAAAAACCTTATAGACGACTTAGTGCATAGGAAATAAAGCAAATTGTAAGAAGGGCTCACCTTCTCTCACTTCAGTGGAGTAAATTTACTGCCAAAATTGCAAAAGGCAGGAGAACCTGACTTGGTATTTGAAAGTAAAAGTTTAGCAGGAACCACTACAGGTTGCCATGGTGTCGAGGACAACAAAAAAAATTTAAAAATACTAAAAACAAAGGGAGATCACGTGATGCGGTGAGCCGGGTGGTTGTGTTTCTGCCTGGCTATGGGGCTTCCTGCCTAATTACCTTTGTATTCCTTCTGAAAATCGCCTGATTTTATACAAAACTGATCAGCGGGGATTGTATGCCTGTTGAACTAGAGGGGGCAGACGAACCCAGCTCTTCTGATGGCTGCAAAATCACTGCACAAAGATAAGTGCCATGTGGCTGAGGTCAAAATGGCCGATTCATCACCAGCGAGCCTGCGTAAAGGACCATCTCCCAGGCATGGTGGAAGAGGTTACCAGTGCAGTTGTGGCGACACTAGAGAGGAGATTTCAAGCGCTGTCTGAGCTGCTCACGCAGATGGGACAAGCAGTTAATGATTTTGGCACTCGCACTGACCAAGCTGAAAGATGAATTTTGGAGGTGGAAGATATCTAACAATCTCATACACAAACTGGAGGAACTTAGAAAACAACAGGGGGAGAATTAGATGACTTGAAGAATTGGGGACAGCAGAGGAATCTCAGATTTAAGAACATAAGAACATAAGATATGCCATACTGTGTCAGACCAAGGTCCATCAAGCTCAGTATCTTGTTTCCAACAGTAGCCAATCTAGGTCATACGTACCTAGCTTTTCCCCAAAAAGACACAGGTTCCACAGTGCTTATATTGGGTCAAGCAGTGACATCCTGGGTCCCTTTTTAATAATGGTTTATGGACCTTTCCTCCAGGAACTTGTCCAACCCTTTTTTAAAACCCAGCTACACTAATAGCCTTTACTACATTCTCCGGTAACAAATTCCAGAGTTTGATTACACGTTGAGTAAAAAAATGTTTTCTCTTATTTGTCTTGAATAGTTTACCATGTAGCTTCATTGCATGTCCCCTAGTCTTTCCATATTCTGATGAAGTAAACAATCGATCTACGTTTATCCGTTCCATTCCATTCATTAATTTATAGACTTCTATCATATCTCCCCTCAGCCATCTCTTTTCCAGGTTAAAGAGCCCTAACCTTTTTAGCCTTTCTTCATAAAGGTATCCTTCCATCCCCTTTATCATTTTGGTGGCTCTTCTCTGAACCTTTTCTAATAACGCCATATCCTTTTTAAGATACGGTGAACAGAACTGCACACAATATTCAAGGTGCAGTCGCACCATGGAACTATACAGAGGCATTATAATATCCTTTGTTTTATTTTCCATTCCTTTCCTTATGATACCTAGCATTCTGTTTGCTCTCTAGGCTGCAGCTGCACACTGGGTGGAGGGTTTTAACATGTTATCCACAATGACGCCTAAATCATTTTCCTGGGTAGTGGTTCCTAATGTGGAACCTTGCATCATGTAACAATAGTTTGGGTTGTTTTTCCCTAGGTGCATAACTTTGCACTTGTCCACATTAAATTTCATCTGCCATTTTGATGCCCAATCTTCCAATTTATCAAGATCCTCTTGCAATTTTCCACAATCCTCATGGGTTTTAACAACTTTAAATAGTTTTGTGTCATCTGCAAATTTGATAACCTCACTCGTTATTCTCTGTTCCAGGTCATTTATGAATATGTCAAAAAGCAGCAGACCCGGCACAGATCCCTGGGGTAAACCACTATTCACCTTTCTCCATTGGGAAAATTGGCCATTTAGTCCTACCCTCTGCACACTGCCTCCTATCCCATGACTCTAGTTTTGCCAAAGGTCACTGATGAGGGACCTTGTCAAAGGCTTTCTGAAAGTCCAAATACACTATATCAACTGACTCACCTTTGTCTACTTGTTTATTCACACCTTCAAAAAAACTTAACAGATTAGTAAAACAAGATCTTCACTGTCTAAAGCCATATTGGCTGTCTCCCATTAAGCCATGACTATCTACAGTACATGATGAGTAATTTTGTTCTTTATGATGGTTTCTACCATTTTTCACGGTACTGACTTCAGCCTCACCGGTCTGTAGTTTCCCGGATCACCCCTGGAACCCTTTTTAAAAATTGGCATTACGTTGGCCATCCTCCAATCTTCAGGTATTACAGATGATTTTAATGATAGTTCACAGATTACTAATAGCAGGTCTGCAATCTCATATTTCAGTTCTTTCAACACCCTTGGATGTATACCATTCGGTCCAGGTGATTTGCTACTCTTCAGTTTATCAAATAGTTGTAATACATCTTCAATTCTTCCGCACCTTTAAATACCACTTCACTCATGGGTAACATCCCTACATCTTCCTCAGTAAAGACCGAATCAAAGAATTCATTCAGTCTCTCAGCAATCGCCTTGTCGCCTCTTAGTGCCCCTCTATCATCTAATGTACCAACTGACTCTCACAGGTTTTTTGCTAAAAATGAACTTTAAAAAGTCTTTATCACGCGTTTTTGCTTCCACAGCAAGTTTCTTCTCAAATTCTCCCTTTGCCTGCCTTATCAATGCCTTGCATTTTAACTTGCCAGTGCTTGTGCTGTTTCCAGTTTTCGTCATTTGGCTCTTTTTTTCCATTTCCTGTAAGATGCTTTTTTGGCAACAACAGTCTCTCTGACCTCACCTTTAAACCATGCTGGAAGTTTTTTGGACTTCCTTCCACTTTTCTTAAAGCGTGGAATACAGCTGATCTGGGCTTCCAAGATAGTATTTTTCAACAACACTCAAGCTTGATGTAAGTCTTTAACCTTTGCAACTGCTCCTTTTAGTTTTTACTTAACTATTTTCCTCATTTTATCATAGTCTCCCTTTCGAAAGTTAAAAGGTAGTACTGTGGATTTCTTTACCATTCTTCCTCCACTAATTACATCAAACGTGATCATGCTACGATCACTATTTCCAAGTGGTCCCAACACCCTTATCTCTTGCACAAGATCTGGTGTTCCACTAAGGACTAGATCCAATATGGCTTCCCCTCTGGTTGGTTCATGAACCAGCTGCTCCAAGAAGCAGTCATTTATTTCATCAAGGAACTTTATCTCCCTAGCATGTCCTGCCGTGACACTGACCCAGTTGATACTGGGGTAATTGAAATCACCCATTATTATTACTGTGCTGTAACGTTTGTTAGCTTCCTTGATTTCTTTGAGCATTTCATCATCCATTTGTTCATTCTGGCCAGATGGTCGATAGTACACCCCCACTGACATTGCCTTCCCCTTTTTACATGGAATTTCAATCCATAGAGATTCTACAGCAAATTTTGTTTCCTGCAAAACTTTAATCCTTTATGACTCAATGCCTTGCCTTGATTTCAAGAAGCAGATTGATTACCCTCCATGTGGGAGAAGTTGGAAAGACAAGTATAAACCAAAGGAATGGTCTGAAGTAGCAAATAGAGAGTTGGAAGTCAGGCTAAAAAGAGCCTGGCCCAGATAGGGTGCTCAATTTTGGGCTCAAACAGTTAACATCACTCCACCAAGATCTGGTAAAATGTAAAACCCAGCTGGTCAAGCAGCTAGATTTAACACTACAATGGCTAGTAACAGGAAGAACCCAACTCCTTCCAAAGGGAGCTTCAAATTATGTTCCTAAACTTTATGAGGTACGATAAAAAGTATCAGGACTTGTACAATAACACATAATAACATTGACAATTATTGCACTCAGTCTCCTTTAAAGTAATCCCCTTCAGATCAAACACACTTCCTTCAGCGTTCCTACCACTGCTGGAAACAATTTTGAAATGCTTCTTTCATTATGCTGTGAAACTACTGTGTAGAATTTTGTTTAATAGAAACATAGAAATATGATGACAGAAAAAGACCACATGGCCTATCTAGTCTGTCCTTCCATATCAACAACTACAACAGTCTCTGAGTCATCAAATCTTCTTCCTTTCAGTGGTAATTTCAGTTTTAGAAGCAACAAAATGTCACAGGGTGCAAGCTCAGGTGAGTACAGAGGCTGACGGACTTATTCGACTTTGTGTGTGGCCAAGAACTACTTGACTAGATGTGATGCATGAGCTGGGATGTTATTGTGATGAAAAAACCAACTCTAGCCTCTTATGACGATCTGCATTTCTCAAATGAGTCAGAACTTGGACATATGTAGTACTCCTTATTGATGGTTTGGCCTTTTGGAGCATATTCATAAAGAATAATACCCTAGTAATCAAAGAAAACTGTGAGCATGACCATGACGTTGCTCTTCATCTGGTGGGCTTCGTTGGGTCTGGGAGATTCTGAAGTCTTCCATTGTGAGGACTGAGCCTTAGTTTCTGGATTGTAACCATAAACCCAGTAATAATCTTTTTGATGAAATCTGAATTATTTTCAGTGCATTCCAACAACTCTCTGGCTGCAGACAGTTGATCTTATTTTTGGTCAGGGGACAAGGGTTTCAACACGAATTTTGCAGACACATGTCTCATCCCCAAATTGGCAGTTAGAATAGACTGTTCAAACCTGAAACTGATGTTCATGTCCTCAGCAAGCTCCCTGATAGTCAATCAACGATTTGAGCGTATTGTGGCACATGCTGCTTCAATTTCGTCTTCATTCCTGCTCGTGGATGGCCTTCCAGAACGTTTGTCACTGTCAACACTGTGGCAGCCCTCTTGGAAACGTTTGTACCAGTCATAAATATGAGCATGACTCATGCATTCATTGTCAAACACTTGCTGTAACTTGTCATAAGTTTCTTTGCACAAATCTCCAAGCTTCTAGCAGAATTTAATGCAAATTTGCTTTTCAAATTTTTCACTCGTCATAAATCTGATGAACTGTTTTTACACGATACCAAACATTATGCGATTTAAAAAAGTACAGGTGTGCTATAGCCATGCTACACTCTGTACATACAGAGCACATAACTAGGTCACTGCATGCCTAATAGCATCATGGTGCGATGTATTGTTATATAGCTACACAACAAGTCTTGATACTTTTTGATCACACCTCATACAGACCAATAACTTATCTGCCTCCAATCTGTAATGCAGAAGGGCTACAGATTGGAGGTTATGGAACAAAAGTCCAATTATTGCTAAATACACCATCACGAACTCAGTTTAGCATGGATTGACTGTAAGAAAGCTTTTGGTAACATCCCACACTCATGGAGAGGGGGACATTCAGCAGTGGCGGCAAGCCCTTGTAAAATGGCTAACTGTTGCTGCTGAACTTAAGACCTGGAAGTTCAATTCCAGGGCCAAATCCAACCACTGGCATTGAGTATACGAGTTGGCTGAATAGCAGTAAAACTAACTAGGTAGCAGTGATATTCAGCCACTGTCCATTTAGCTTCTAGGACCAAAAATTAGGCCAGCCTTTAATGTGTCTAACTTTTGCCACTGAATATCACCACTAGCCTCTGATCCTCAAGTGCCACTTCTTCTCATCCCCCAGTATGCCCCGATGCTAGCCAGCTAACATTGGGGCATTCAGTGGTGGTACTCATTAGTGCCGCTGAATATCCTGGTTGCTGCAA
This sequence comes from Ichthyophis bannanicus, assembly GCA_033557465.1. Taxonomy (NCBI): domain Eukaryota; kingdom Metazoa; phylum Chordata; class Amphibia; order Gymnophiona; family Ichthyophiidae; genus Ichthyophis; species Ichthyophis bannanicus. Next base: position 1,775,610,074 of record CM066031.1, read on the forward strand.
TTAACTGAGTTAGCAGGCCTGGATAAAAAGTTGATAGTAATTTGCCTTGAAATGTACAAAATAAACCTCAAATTGATTGAGTGCATTAGGTTTACCATTAAAATGTGGCAAATATACATCTGCCTCATCTGATGTATACAGATAGTCCGTTCATCAAAACCAGCAAGGATTTCAAGAAGACTCCCTGTCACAATTTTTATTTTGTATGGTGTTTAATCAACTGAGTAATCTCATTAACTCTTTAGGATATGGATTTAGCCTTTATCCTAAAGAAGGTAACACCTTAGAAGCCCGATATTCAAAACGATTAATGAGGTTACCAAACCAGCTAAGCATGTTAATCGCTGCAACTGGGATATTCAACGGCACTGATACAGTTAGTGCTGCTGAATATCCCAAGGTACAGCCATTAAGTGCCTTTATGCTAGCTTGCTAGCATTGGAGCAACCCAGGGGTGGAGCGGAGGTGGCATGCAGCGATAACCAGTCGGAAGCAATGTTCAGTCACTGCCTAGTTATCCCTAAGCAACAAAGGTTAATCACCTTAAAGGCTGGCCTAACTTTCACTACAGAATCTAAATGGACAGTTGTTCAATATTCCCACTATCAGGTTAGCTTTGCTGCTATCTGGCCAACTCAAGTACTCAATGCTAGTCACTGGGTGAGGTCCTGGCAATGAATATATGGGCCTTACATTCAGTGGCAACGGCTTGTTGCTTTTCTAGGGCTAGCTGCCACCACTGAATATCCCCCTTACTATATGTAGATGACTGGAAGCTCTACAGTTCCAGTGGTTAATAATTAATGGAACAACTCTGTATAGTGAAAAGATTCTTAGAGGACATCAAGTTGACTTTTGGCCTTGACAAATGTGCTAAGGCAACCTTCCTTAGAGGAAACTTGAGCCAAAGAGAAAACATCATCCATACTGAGGATTGTGACATCTGGGAACTTAAACAGGAAGGCATATACAAATACCTAGGAGTAAATGAAGGAGCAATAATCAAGCAAAAAATACTGAGAGAAAAGATCAGTGAAGAATATTTCAGGAGATTAAAATTGTTAATGAAAAGTGCTTTAATGTCATGGAATAAGATACAAGCCTTTAGTCAGCTGGCAATTCCTATACTTTCATATAGCTTGGGATTAAAGTCTAGCCTTTTAAAGATCTTGAGATACTGGATGTGCGAAACAAGAAAAATATTCAATGCCCATTAAGTAATTTATAAGAACCAAGGCCAATTTATAAATCAAGGCCAAGATTCTATGGGCTTGATATTCAAAGGGCATTTACACAGTTTACAGCCTAGTAAATTGTGTAAATGCCTTAAATGGGGATATTCAAAGCACATACATGGATAGTGCCCTTGAATATCCCCATCTATGTCCCCTACACACCCCGATGCTATCCGGCTAGCTTTGGGACATGTTGGGGGCATTCTAGGGTGGAACGGAGGTGGAGGCAGGAGATAACCAGCCAACAGTGATATTGCCTGGTTAGTGTTCTGTGCTGAAAAGATAGGCAAGGAAAACCCTCGCCTATCTTTACGGCACAGGTGCTAACCGGGCAGCATGCAATATCGCTGCTGCCCGGTTAGCATCAATGGCTTCTGGATTGTGTGGCGATACCCAGATTTTCAATGCTGGGGCTGCATATGACTCCAGCATTCAATATCCAGGTTTAAGAGTTGGTGGGCAGGGCTATGCGCTGAGGCTGTGCATAGTCTGCCTAGATGAATATCGGGCCCTATATCCCTGGAACCGAAAGAGGACTGGGCCTCATAAAAATCAATTATACATACATAGCTACTATCATCGGCCTTCAGGCTTATTTAATAGCATCATCAGATCCAAATATGCAAAAAGTGTTGAAATATGAAAATAAACATCTAGAATCTGTCTCCATCTTTAAACTTGAACAAGCATTCCGAAGAGTAGAAGAGATGGATGAGAATCCACTGACCCAGATAGGGAAGGAAGCAACAGAATTTGCAAAACAAAAGAACCTCTTCATAGAACTGGATCAGCAAACAAAGAAAAAAAATGGCAAAAGCATAAGTACAGTGGGAAATGCAAAGTGCTACTGTAGGAATCATTTGTCGATCAAGACTGAACATATGAATGGTTAAGGAGAGGTGAACTGAAACCTAAAGATGAGAGATTGATAGCTGCAGCACAAGATAGTAGATTATGGACAAGATGGTTCCCAGTGAACATAGAGAAAACTGATAAAACAAATATATGCAGGTTCTGTAACAAAGAGCAAGAAACAGTTTAATCATTTCGTAGCTAGTTGTGAGGTTCTGATGGCAGAAAACCACTATACAGAAAGACACGAGGTGGCCTCATCTATTGGAAACTTTGTAAGCTTGCTTACATCGGGGTGACCAGGGGGTGGAGTGGAGATGGCATGTGGTGATAACCGCTCAGCAGCAATATTCTCCCACTGCCTGAATATCTTTAAGCAACAAAAGTTAAGCACCTTTAAGGCTGGCCTAACTTTCACTGCAGAAGCTAACTGGACAGTTGCTCAATATTGCCACTACTGGCTTAGCTTTGCTGCTATCTGGCCAACTCAGGTATTCAATGCCAGAGGCTAGATAAGGCCCCGGCATTCTGTACTGGAAAAATACTGGGATCATAAGAGAATTATAGAGAATGAAGAAGTTCTGAAACCTTGGGACATTCCCATTCCGACAGATAAGAAGCTGGGTGAGAGGAAAATTGACATATGTAATGGTAAAGGAGAAAAAACATCAGAATGACATTGACAATAGAGGTACCAGTTCCAAGCAATACGTCTGTGAATTGTGTGGAGGGGGAGAAGATCCTGAAATATTGAGTAATGCAGTCAGAATCCAAGAAAATGTGACAGAAAGATACAGAAAGATTATCCAATCATATTGGGAGCCATGGACCTGATTAAGAGGAATTTCCATTGCACCTTGACAAGTTGCCTATATATGTTACATCTTATGAACTCCAGAAGGATGCTCACTTTAGCCTGATTCAAGTGTTACAGCAAATGTTAGCAGTAAATTTGAGATCATACAGTACTCTGCATACCCTGGCTTAGGAATGAGGCTCATGACTGTCATGGTATGCACAAAACTAATCATAAATTGTAGCACCACCCTTTAACACCACCTATCCTACTCTCTTACTCTCTTCCAAATAGTACTGAAAATTTATAATAAAGGTAAAAAGGCCTCAGTTGTCGCTCATACCAATCATCGGTGAACAGTATCACCCTAGGACAGAGCTGTAGAACTTCCACATCATGGGCCTCACCCTACCTACCATTTCCTTTAATTAACAATATATTAACAAATTTCATCCTAAAAAAGTACTTTTAAAGGATTCTCTTTGGACAACCGTTTTTTTATAATAAAATTTCTCAATAACTAAAGTGTATCATTTACTTTGAACAAACGTGATTAGAGATGAAATTCCTCCTGTTTATAACATTGTGTCTCTTACAGCAACCAGTACGTATCTGCAAATTTGAACAAAAAGGAAAATCATATCACAAGGCTGAATACAATCATTAAACCTTGTAGCAATAAATTACTTATCTGAACAATCTGTTCTTCATGTAACTTCTCAACGCTTCCTGGTGTGCCGCATTTAGCAATCTAGCTACCAGTCAGGTAACACCATAAGCAAAATCGGACGGCAAGAACGTGTCAAGATCCGACAAAAGCTCTTGTTTCACCCTGCCGGGCTTCTTCAGGGATCCAACGTTATGCCCAAATACAATTACACCATTAATATTTTAAGCAGAGTGACAAAGGCACTTCGATAATGCCTTTGTCACTCTGCTTAAAATATTAATGGTGTAATTGTATTTGGGCATAACGTTGGATCCCTGAAGAAGCCCGGCAGGGTGAAACAAGAGCTTTTGTCGGATCTTGACACGTTCTTGCCGTCCGATTTTGCTTATGGTGTTACCTGACTGGTAGCTAGATTGCTAAAAGCGGCACACCAGGAAGCGTTGAGAAGTTACATGAAGAACAGATTGTTCAGATAAGTAATTTATTGCTACAAGGTTTAATGATTGTATTCAGCCTTGTGATATGATTTTCCTTTTTGTTCAAATTTGCAGATACGTACTGGTTGCTGTAAGAGACACAATGTTATAAACAGGAGGAATTTCATCTCTAATCACGTTTGTTCAAAGTAAATGATACACTTTAGTTATTGAGAAATTTTATTATAAAAAAACGGTTGTCCAAAGAGAATCCTTTAAAAGTACTTTTTTAGGATGAAATTTGTTAATATATTGTTAATTAAAGGAAATGGTAGGTAGGGTGAGGCCCATGATGTGGAAGTTCTACAGCTCTGTCCTAGGGTGATACTGTTCACCGATGATTGGTATGAGCGACAACTGAGGCCTTTTTACCTTTATTATAAATTTTCAGTACTATTTGGAAGAGAGTAGGATAGGTGGTGTTAAAGGGTGGTGCTACAATTTATGATTATTTATACCCTTTAGGTGGTTGTGTGTGTGTATGCACAAAACTAACCCATTTGGAGAAATTACCACTAGCGAAACTGATAGGGGTTATGTGGGCGAAAGGAAGATCACCCAGATTTACTCCTGTTGTGAACAAGGAGGTGAATAAAATGAATGGATCCGATATTCAGCGGTGGTGGCTAGCCATTGTAAAGTGACTGGCTGTCACCACTGAACGAAAGACCTGGATATTCAATGCTGTGGGCCATATCTTGCCTCTGGCATTGAATATTTTGGGTTGACTGGATAGCTATGAAGCTTACCAGATAGCAGCAATATTCAGCCACAGCCCAGATAACTTCTGTGGTGAAAGTTAGGACATTTTTTCAGGCACCTAAGTTTTGCCAGATAGCAATAAGAAGGCAGAGGTTCAATATAGCGATAACAGGGCAGAGGCTGGTTAATATCAGGGTATGCAACGGCAGCATCTTCAGATACTCAGTGACACTTACCACATTAGTGCCGCTGAATATCCTGGTCAGTGCGATTAATGCGGTTAGCTGTTTTGCTAACCACATTAATTGCTTTGAATATCCCCCCAATGTATTTAATGGATGACTGTGTTGCTATGTATGTCAGGGTGATAGTAGAAACAATCTTTCCAAATAATTTTGGATATTTCAAAATAGCATGAGCAACAGCCAAACATCTTTTATGACAGTAGATACAATCGAGCATTCTGTAGCTATTCGGCCCAGTGAAAACCCAGACTCCAGGGATAAATGAAATCCTAATTTCCTTCAGTCTGTGGAAGCAAAATGATCTGTAACGAGAACTGTAACTATTTTTTATGATCCAGTAGTTTCGAGCTATCGTAATAAAGGTCAGTGAATCATCTAACAAAATACATATTTGATTTTCATAAACACTGACCATATGCTCCTTACCTGCAAAAACCAAAGAGTCCATCAAATAAATCCATACCAGCCAATGTCCAATCCATCTAAAGAATAATAATAAATATGCTGTGATTATATCATTGTCACAGGTTTACAAGGTATTATTTGTTGACAGTTATCATTTTTCTTAAAAAGACGTTTAACGTAACGTAAGAAGTCTGATTCCATAACATTCTTTTCAGACGGACGTAAAATTTAGTCCAGAAACTAGGGGTGTGCATTTGTTTGTGTAGATTCAGGTCCTGATATTCAGCGGAGGCAGCTAGCATGATTATAGCGCTTAGCTGTGCCCAATGAACACTAAATCTGGATATTCAATGCCGAGGCCATATCTAGCCACCAGAACCGAGTATCCAGGTCAGCCATGGAAGCCGAAAGCTAAACGGGCAGCAGTGATATTCAGCTTCAGCAGCAAAAGCTAGGACAGTATTTCAATGCCGTGGGATAACAGGACAGCAGCTGAATATTGCTGCTGATCCATTATCCCCTAGCCCCATCCACGGAATGCCCCAGTGCTAACTGCATAGCATCAGGGTGTATAGCAGCAGTAACCGGGGATATTCAGTGGCACTAACCATGTAAGTGCCGCTGAATATCTCGCTTAGCGGCATTCAAATGTTACATCTTATGAATATTGGGCCCTCAGTCATTAGTGCAGCGGTTCTCAACCTGTGGGTCGCAACCCCCATGGGGGTCGCCACAGGATTTAGCAGGGGTCGCCTCACTCCAGTTAAAAAAAATAAAAAAGCACACAAGTTGCTGCCGCTGCCGAGTCCGCTTCTTGGCAGCGGCAAACTCACTGCCTCCCTTCTTCTGCAGCCACAGCTCCCTGCCTCTTAGGGAACCGTGGCTGTGCCTGTGAAAATGTTGCAGAGCCTTCCTGTCTCTCGACGGGTTCTGTGCAGCATTGTCCTGCCTCCAAAGGAAGTGGTAAACAACTTCCTTTGGAGGCGGGGCAATGCTGCACGGAGCCCGTCGAGAGACAGAAAGGCTCCGCAATGGCTTCACCGGCACAGCCGCTGTTCCCTAAGAGACAGGGAGCCGTGGCTGCAGAAGAACAGGGCAGTAGCAGGCAGGTATAGGGAGAGGGGAGGAGGGGGCAGGGAACCTGCAACGGAGCTGACATGGGGGAGGGATGGGGCTGACATGAAGGGATGGATGGATGGAGGGGGGGCTGACATGGAGGGAGGGGGGGACTGACATGGATGGATGGATGGATGGAGGGAGGGGGGCTGACATGGACAGAAGGGGGGCTGACATGGAGGGAGGGAGGAAGGGGTGGCTGACATGGATGGATGGATGGAGCGAGTGAGGCTGACATTGACAAAGGGGAGAGACAGGGGGACATACTGGACAGACAGGGGATAAATGCTGGACAGAGGGGAGAGACAGTGCGGGTTAAAGCACTGGTAATGGGCAGATCGGGTGGGGGTTAGGACTGGTAATGGGTTGATTAGGGAAGGCTAGGACTGGGAATGGACTGATCAATGGGGGGGTTGGGACTGGTAATGGGCTGATAGGGGGGGTAGGACTGGTAATGGACTAATGGGGGGCTAGCATTGGAAATTAGCTGATCAGGGAGGTTAGGACTGGAAATGGGCTGATTAGAGGAGGCTAGGACTGGTAATGGACTGATGGGGTAGGACTAGTAATGGGCTGATTAGGGGAGCCTAGCACTGGTAATGAGGTTGAGGGGGGACTAGCACTGGAAGTGAGCTGATTGGGAGGGCTTCAACTGGAAATGGGCTGATGGTGGGGAGGGGAGGATAGAGCTGCTGGCCTTGGAAGAAAACTAGGGGGGCTAGGGCTACAAATGGGCTGATGCGAGGGGATGGGAGAATGGGACTGGAAGGGAGTGGATGCTGAGAGGGGCTGCCATGGTATTTGGACTAGAAGGGGACTGGAAATAGGCTGATGGAAAGAAGTGAAGAAAACAAAAGAAGAGATAAGAAATGGCAGATGGACCACAGACCACAGAAAGAGAGCTAAGAGGAGACAGGAAAGCAGAAGCCTCAGATCGGGACCAGCATGATCAGAGAATAAATTGGTCAGACAACAAAGGTAGAAAAAGTAATTTTATTTCATATTAGTGATTTGACTACAAAATCATCATAATTTTGAAATCAAATATTGTTACTTGTTATTGTGATTAATTATTGTGGTTTAAATAAGTAAATTTTATAAATAAAAACATATTGCAAAGGCCTATAATATATTCAACAAATGATTACAGCGACAATGCGTTAACGGTAAAGGAAGAGAGACGCATTTGATTTTATCATTGCGGGTCATCACAAGTTGACCAATGGTAAAAGGGGTCACGGTACAAAAAAGGTTGAGAACCACTGCATTAGTGTGTTTTAAAAAATTTAGGAGTGGATATTCAGAGCTGCTGAATTTTAAAGCTGGATATTCAGTGCCAGGGCCATATCTAGCTAGCAGCATTGAATATCTGGGCTGGCTGAATAGGCAAGGTTAATATTCAGCCGCAGCCCAGTTATCTTCAGTGACAAAAGCTAGGCCAGCCTTTAAGGTGCCTAACTTTCACTGCTGCCTGGTTATTTCCGGTACCACCTCTGATCCATTCCTGGAATGCCTTGACGCTAGCCAGCTAGCGTCAGGGCATTCAATGACAGTACCCAAGGTTATTCAGTCTCATTATCATGTTAGTGATGCTGAATATCCTACTTGCTGCAATTAACATGGTTAGTAGATCTACTAACTGCGTTAATCACTTTGAAAATGCCCCCTGCTTAATTTGTCACTGAAAATCGTGTTTTGAGGGTTTTGGAATGCCGCTCTCCCGGAGGTGTAATCTAGCCAGCTGAATGCCAAATACTGCATATGCACATTGTACTTCCGTGTCCCGATTTGCCCAATGGGGACGAGCCTAGATTGGTTGGGATATTTCTGTCATACCTCTGGCTCTGCTTCTCATTGGTTCATTGTTCACTGTTCATTTCTTGAGGCCCTTTACCAGCGCCTGTTTTCTTTCATGTCCTATTGCCTTGATTGCTTGGACCTTGGATTCCTGATCTCCTCTGCTTTTATTTTGGACTGACTACTGTAAGGTGTAGTGATGAATAAACTAACCATATACAGTTCACAGTCCTGATTCTCAGTCTGTTTCTGTCAAGCCCAAGCCAACTGCTGAGCCATAGGGATGCCATGCGCATTTGCTGCCCACTTCCCAGTCATGAATCCCCAGCAAATCCAATAACTGGCATAGGCCTTGGGCAAGCTACGTAACCTTCCGTTGCCTCAGGTACAAAAACAGATTGTGAGCCCTTCGGGTATAAGGGAAAAAATATATATACAGTACCTGAATGTACACTGCTTTGACTGGTAGAAAAGCAGTGTATAAGCCTAGTTAAATAAATATGCCAGTCTAAATAAATAAATATTTGCCAGGAGAGGTCCAAATCTCTGATAGCAAATCTAAAGCTCTAGGGGGGCATATTCAAAAGGATTAACATGGTTAGCAGATCTATTTACTACACTAATCTTTATCTTTATCTTTATTCGTCACATGATATACCGCCCAAGCATATGCGTCAGAGTGGTGTACAATACAACAATCAATTAGAAGGAGGAAGAAAGAAAAGGAACGCCATCATTTTGGACAGGACAGAGAGAGACAGAAAAAGATAAGGGCAGAAAAACAAGTTAAGATAGTTACTTGTGGAGATACCGGTTTTAAGGGTCTGGGAGTTCAAAGGCCTGCTGAAACAGATGGGTCTTAAGTAAGCATTTGAATTTTTGAAAGGATAACTCTGTGCGAATGACAACTGGGAGGGAGTTCCAGAGGGCAGGGGCCAGGAAATAGAAAGTGGAATGGCGTGTTGTTTCCAGGTGTGCAGCGGATGGGGCAGGAAGGTAGAGGCGATAGCCGTGGGCTGACCGGAGAAGACGTGGAGAAGGTTGACGATGAATAGAGTCGGCTAGATACTGAGGGGAACCCGTGTGCAGTGCTCTGTGAGTGACTGTGAGAATTTTGTATTGAAAACGGAAGTTGATTGGAAGCCAATGCAACTGAAGAAGGAGTGGGGGTAGCATGATCGCGGGGAGAAGAGTAGGTGAGCAAACGTGCGGCCGTATTTTGGACAAGTTGAAGACGCCGAAGCTGACATTGTGGGAGACCTGCGAGAATCTTGGTGAGCAGGATGTTGAATGGCACATAGCCGCTTTGTGCTGCTGAATGTCCCCTCCAGCTCTGTTGCACCCCAGCGCTAACTGCTTTAGCACCGGGGCCTTCCAGGAGTGGTGATTCAGTTAACCAGTCAGCTGCAATATTCAGCTGCCGGACTGTTAACTTAAACCGGCTAAAGTTAGGCACATAAAAGGCTGTCCTAACTTTAGCTGGTTTAGTTATCCAGCCAGCGGCTGCCCAGTTAGCTAAACCATGGATAGGACAAACTGGGTATTCAATGCCAAAGCTGGATATGACACCATAACTGAATATCCATGTCTAACTTAAAACAGCAACAGCCACCACCATTGACTGTCAACCCCTTACTTTTATAAATCCGTTTGGAATTGTTTGGAAAGATTAGAAAATAACATGGAGAATATTATAATTAGGGCTTCTGATTTTTGGTTGTAACCATGATAAAAGATCTCCAAAATGGAATTTGAGGTTTTTGTCGAAACCCCCCCAAAAATCACCCCTTCATCAGAGGTCTGGTGACATCCCCTGCTAGCTGCCACTACAGCCAGATGACATCTTCGGAGCTGGCTGCTGTCAAAGAGAATCTCAGTGGGAGGCAGGAGCTTCTGCTTGGCCGGCTCTTCCACCAGCACTGGAAATGGTTTGAAACCCGAGAACATGCACTTCCTATTCCTGCACAGTGCCGGTGGCAGAGCTAGCCAAGTAGCAGAGAGCAGTAGGAGAAAAAGCACAAGCTCCCATCATTGCATGCACATAGGGGCTGGGACTGGAGCTGAGGCTGGGACTGGGGGCTGGGAAAGGGCAGCTATTGCTGATGGAGTTGCTGAGAGATGGGGCTATTTCTTTGATGTAGGGGTTTGAGAGAAGAAGCTGTTGTTGAACCAGGGGCTGGGGAGCTGTTGCTGGGGGTCTGCTGCTGAAAAATTGTGTTTTGGGTTAATGAATGGACTCCACCTGGAATCTGCCTAAAAAGCTGCAACTATACCGATAAACGTCTAGGGGAAAATATTGAAAGTGATTTAACCAGTTAGCAGGATATTCAGCAGCACTAAGCCATTTAGTGTCAGTGAATATCTGCTGCTACCCAGTTTGTACACCCTGACACTAGCTAGTGAATGTCAAGGCATTCCAGGGGAGTTCTAGGGGTGCACTAGAGTTAAAACGTCAGTGGCAATATTCAGCTGCTGGCCAGTTAACGTGAACTGGCTAAAGTTAAGCAGAAAAAGACTGACCTAACTTTAGTCAGTTTAGCTATCTGGCTAGTGACTGAATATTACCGGATATGACCCCAGCACTGAATATCCAGGCATAATTTAAAGCGGTGATGGCCAGCCACTATAACAGTGCTGGCCGCTTCAGTTGAGTATGCCCCCCTGACCCCCCCTGACCTCCCCCACCCCCAATTTTCAGACCCAGAGAAAGTACCTAATTGCCTCAAAAATAAGTATCTAAAATTTCAAGATGAGTAATATTTAGAATCAGAAGCCCTAATTACAATGCCTCTATATTGCTCCACGGGGTATGCGGTTCTGGTTTCCACAATGCAATGGAACTAGAAAGGCACAGAGAAGGGCAACCAAAATGATAAAGTGGATGAGTCCACTTTTCTATGAAAAACGGCTAAACAAGTTAGGAAAAATGATATAAATCTATAAAATCTTTCATGGAATGGAATGGATAAATAGGGAACGGATATTTCAAATAGTACTTCATCACTAACTAATAGGAAGCATCTTTAAAATAAATAGGAGAGGGTATTTTTTCATTCAACATGCAATTAAACTATGGCACTTCGTGGTGCTATAGGATGTGGTCATGATAGCATAGTTGGACTTAAAAAGGTTTGGGAAGGTCCTGGAGGAAAAATCAATAAAGCTTATTAGCCACCTAGGGTTGGGAAAGCAGACCTGCAAACCATGTAAATGCCACATTGCGGGATACACGGTTAGGGTTGCTGAATATCCACGGGTGCTGCCACTATATGCCTCGATGCTGACTGGTGCATTCCAGGTCAGCACCCATCGTTAACCGGGCAGTGGCGATATTGAGTGATACGTGGCGAATGCCAGGCACTGGAAACCCTGGCCTAACTTTCATTACAAAAGCTAACGGGGCTGCAGCTAAATATTGCTGCTGTCTGGTTAGCTTTGCGGCAATCTGGGCAGCCCAAATATTCGATGCTAGAGCCCAAATATGGTCCCAACATTGAATATCTGGGTTTAAGTTCAGTGCTGGTGGCTAGCTGCTTTAGCAGTTTTAGCCATCAGCACTGAATATCGAGTCCCATATACTTTGCAATGTAATAATCACAATAATTTTTCTGAGACATTTCATACAAGATGCTAGCTACTTGGAATCTTGAACATGGAAAATCTACTACTACTACTACTATTTAGTACTTATAGAGCACCACGCATGCAGCGCTGCACAGCTAACCTACCAGAGGTGGCTAACAAACAAGAGAGAGAGTCCCTGCCCGTCAGAGTCCTGCTCATCGGAGCTTACAATCTAGAACAGTGCAGAGCATTAGTCAGTTCTGGGGAAGATATGGTGTGGTACCGTTTGGTACAGCTTGGTCTATAGTTTAGTCAAGAACGTTAACGGTGGTCAGGGTAGGAAGAGGATGAAAGTCAGGATCTGAATGCAATGGTGAAGAGGTGTGACTTCAACCTGGATTTGAAGAGGGCCAGGGAGGGCGCCTGGCGCACAGACGCAGGTAGGCCGTTCCAGGCATGTGGCGCAGCAAGGTGAAAGGAGCGCAGTCGGGAGTTCGCAGTGCGGGTGAAAGGCATTGAAAGAAGCGATTTGTTAGCAGAGCGCAAATTTCGAGAGGGGACATAGGGAGAGATAAGAGATATGGGGTATTCAGGGGCCATAGAGTGAATGCATTTATAGGTCAGCAGGAGAAGCTTGAACTGGATGCGGAATTGGACAGGGAGCCAGTGAAGTGACTTGAGGAGGGGAGTAATGTGGGCATGGCGAGGCTGGCAGAAGATTAGCGTCTGTGGGAACAGAACTAAGATAACAATGAGGGTTTAGAGATGATAAATGGTTGTTTTGATACCCAAAGGGTTTTATAAACATTTTTCATGAGGTTTTTGTCTTTGATAGTATGTTTTTTGTATGATTGTTTCTGTCATTTTTTTGTGATCTTATTTAATGTCTTGTAGTCTTGTCTGTCTTTGGGGGGGTATTTATTTAGATGATTGTGAATATTTCTATATTGTATTTAATATTAGATGAGACAATTGGTGTGTTAGTTGAAAGTTTGTTCATGAAACTGTATGCCACATCACTTTTCTGCTGTTTATATTTGATATATGTTTAATTAGGTAATACCTTTTCTACATTCCATTAATATATAATCATGTAATATATTTTTCTATATCTAATAAATATTGAATTTACATACTTAACGATCTCTTGAGTTTAGTAAACGTTCTTTTTACAGTGGGAATTTTTTGAATTTGGTCTTTCTAAGTCTGATGCATTGATAATAATTGCAATGTGTTTCTGATAATAGAAGATTAGTCGAGCAGCGTGATTTTGTATAGATTGAAGGGGAAGGAGGTGGCTCACGAGGAGACCTGCGAGGAGTAGGTTGCAGTAATCAAGACGAGAGGAGATTAAGGAGTGGATAAACGTTTTGGTAGTGTGTTCAGAGAGGAAGGGGCAGATCTTGCTGATGTTATAGAGGAAAAAGCGGCAGGTCTTGGCTACAAGCTGGATATGGACGGAGAAGGAGGGAGAGGTGTCAAAGATAACCCCTAGATTGCGGACAGAGGGAAGAGGAAGTATAGTAGATCCATCCACATGGACTGAGAGAGGGGGGAGTGGGGGGGGGGGAGTTGGGTGGAAAGACAAGGAATTCGGTCTTGGCCATGTTCAGTTTCAATCGACGATGAGACATCCAGGCAGCAATGTCGGAAAGACAAGCAGAGATCGTGGACTGAGTTGCCAGAGAAATATTAGGTGTAGAGAAGTAGATTTGGGAGTCGTCGGCATAGAGATGGTACTGAAAGCCGTGGGAAGAGATAAGCATGCCAAGGCCTTGGGTATAGAGGGAGAATAGGAGGGGGCCCAAGACAGATCCCTGGGGAACACCTACCTGGAGCGGGGTAGGGGAGAAGAAGAGGCCACCAGAGCATACACTGAATGAGCGATGGGAGAGGTAGGAGGAAAACCAGGATAGTACGGAGTCCTTGAAGCCCAGCGAGGAGAGGGTGGTGAGGAGAAGGTCGTGATCAACTTTGTCAAAGGCAGCAGAAAGGTCAAGAAGGATGAGGATAGAATAGAGGCCCTTAGATTTAGCCAGGAACAGGTCATTGGTAACTTTTGTGAGTGCCGTTTCAGTGGAGTGTAGGGGGCGGAAGCCTGATTGTAGTGGGTCCAGGAGGGCCTGGGAGGTGAGGAAGTTGAGGCAGCGGCGGTGAACTGCTCGTTCTAATAGTTTGGATATGAAGGGAAGGAGGGGGATGGGTTGATAGTTAGAAGGGCATGTGGGATCAAGTGAGGGTTTCTTGAGGAGGGGCATGACAACAGCATGTTTGAAGTCAACGGGGACAGTTGCAGTGGAGAGTGAAAGGTTGAGGATATGAGTGATGGAGGGGACAATGGTGAGGGAGATGGAACATAGGAGATGGGTGGGGATGGGGTCTGATGAGCAGGTGGTGGGTTTGGAGGAGGAAAGAAGAAGTGTGGTTTCTTCATCAGAGATCGGTGGGAAGGAGGAGAGGGTGGCAGGGGAGGGGAGGGTGGCAGGGGGAGTAAGGGTGGGGGAGCATTTTTATTTCTATTTAGCATTTTTACATGTCTACTTTACTGATACCTTCCATGACCCCAAGTAGCAGGAAAATCTCAACTCAGATTGTCTGGGATGGAATAAATCTTCCCACAGTAGCAGAAAATACTGGGCCCGATATTCAGTGCCACCGGCCAGCACTGCTAAAGTGGCTATCCATAGGCATTGAACTTTAAACCCGTATATTCAATGCCAGGGCCATATTTGTCATTGCCAATTGCCTCCAAATATAAGCTGCTTATCTTCTCAAAGTTCGGAACCATCTAGCCAACAAACTCAGCAGGGTGCTTGGAGGTTGAGTGTTCCTATAGTGTGATTGATCCCAGACAGGTCAGGATTAAGACTGCAAATTGCTTTCATGCAGGAATGAGATTTTCAAAGGCAAAACCAACTAAAGCTTAGATATACCAAACGTACTTACAGTAGAGCCATATTAAATGAGATTTCTAGTCCTTAGAAGAGCACAGACTCAGCAACACAAGACAAAACGTTGACACGGCATTTGTTCCCCAACCTGTACGTGCTTTCGAATTATATTAGCAGATTAGTAAATGTGGTTCAAGTGGTGACAGTCTCACAGCTGTTGCCATAGTCATACTTAGGTCCATCAACAATGGTGCTGATAATCAAGATGAAGATTCTTGTACACCAAATTCCAGTGTCACCTTTAAGCATTCGGTACCTACACATGCAAAGACACAACCAACATTCTTTTAGGAAAACAATGCCAAGATTACTAAACCTTGCCAACAACTCCTCCCCTTCCTCAGACACACATCCCACCTCTTTCAAATAATCTGAAATAAATCTACCTCCTAGTTTTTTTCTGGTCATTGGTGTGTGGCTGTTAGGGAAGATTTCAGGTATTTACTTCAGTCAGCCACAAGCAAAAAAAGAGATGTAGAGTCTGATATTCGGCACCGGTGGCTAGCGCTGATAAAGTGGCTTGCCTTCAGTGCTGGAACTTTAAACCCGGATTTTCAATGCTAGAGCTATATCCGGGCTCCAGCGGTGAATATCCAGGCTGCCAGGATTGCCATGATATTCAGCCGCTGCCTGGTTCTATTCAGCCGCTGCCTGGTATATTCAGCCGCTGCCTGATTATATTTAGCTGCTGCTTGGTATATTCAGCTGCTGCCTGGTTATATTCAGCCGCTGCCTGGTTATATTCAGCCGCTGCCTGGTATATTCAGCCGCTGCCTAGTTATATTCAGCCGCTGCCTGGTTATATTCAGCTGCTGCCTGGTTATAGTCAACTGCTGCCTGGTTATATTCAGTCGCTGCCTGGTTATAGTCAGCCGCTGCCTGGTATATTCAGCTGCTGCCTAGTTATATTCAGCTGCTGCCTGGTTATATTCAGCTGCTGCCTGGTTATATTCAGCCGCTGCCTAGTTATATTCAGCCGCTGCCTAGTTATATTCAGCCACTGCCTGGTTATATTCAGCCGCTGCCTGGTTAGCTTCTGAAGCAAAAGTTAGGCCAGAGATTCCTGCGCCTAACTTTAGCTACATGTTGCTATCTGCCAGTTACTCAATATCACTGCTGCCTGGCTAGTAACGGGTGCCACTCTGGAATGCCCCCTGCATGCCCTCATGCCAGTGTCATACCTAGCCTTGTGCGAGAGGTAGAGCCGCACAGGGTGAAAAAAACAGGGGTGCATTTGGGGTTGCAGGTCTCTGCTCTCCCCAGCGCTGCCTGCCCTTGCTCCGCTGCTGCTTGTTGTGTTCCCTTGGCAGCGGCAGCTGCGTGGACCTCCAGTTGAAAAGAAACATGCGGGTCTTTCCGACTCTGTGCTTCATGCTGGTTTGATCCCTCCCTCCTCTGACATATGCTCTTGTCAGAGGAGGAAAGGATCAGACCAACCATTCAAATGTGGGTCTTTGCACTCTGTGCATGAATGGCTGGTCTGGACCCTCTCTCCTCTGAAGCGAACATAGGTCAGAGGAGGGAGGGATCAGACCAGCATAAAAGCACAGAGTCTGAAAGACCCGTGTGTATTGTTTTAAATTGGTGGTCCACTCTGCTGCTGCTGCTGCTGCTGCCGCCGTGGAAACACAAAAGGTGGCGGTAGCAGAGCAAAGGCGGGCAGCATGGGAGGGAGCTGGCTGGACATGCAGGTGTGGGGAGATGCTGAGCATGGGGCAAATGACAAATCTGTGATGGGGGTCACATTAGACGTGGAAGTCGCACAGGGCACATTTATGGCTTAGCACGGCCCTGCCTGATGCCAACAGGTTAGTATCAGGGCATGTAGCAGTGGCACCCACAGATATTCATCGGCGCTATGTTAGTGCTGCTGAATATCCTGCAGAGTGGCATTTGCATGGGTGCAAGTCTGCAAACCACACAAATACTATGGAATATCTCTCCCATAATTTCCATCATAAGATAAGTTATTCATTTAAAGCTGCTGTCTTGAAAATACCTTTTTCTCTTTTACTGTCTCTGTTCTTTCTGTGGAGGGTCTCATTTCTTTTGGTAGTACAGGTATGTTTTCCCATACAAAGTTATACATCTGGGGGATGGTAGATTCAGCAGCAGCAGCCAGCACCTAAAGCAGCTGGCCATTACTGGTTTGATTTATACCTGGATATTCAATGCCAGGACCATATCCAGTATCACTAGAGTTGCCAACCGGCTGCTTTTTCCGTGGACAGGCTGGCTGCTGGCAGAGATCCAAAACCAGCCCTTGAAAATCCGTTTTTTTGCTTGGCCGCAAGATTGGGAGCGGCCAGAGCAGAAAACCAACTTTGCGTCTGTGCTCCGTGGCCCCCCATTGCAGTCGCTGCTTCGGCTTCTTACAGAGCAGTGCCTGCAATAAAGTTAATTTAAAAAGAAAAGAAAGCCTGTGCGGAGCCCTCTGATCCTATGAAACTCCTGCTGCAGCGCCCACCCCTTCTAACGTCACTTTCTTTTCAGCCCGGGTGCTGCAGCAGGAGTTTCATAGGATCGGAGGGCTCCGCACAGGTTTTCTTTTCTTTTTAAATTAACTTTATTGCAGCCACTGCTCTGTAAGAAGCAGGAGCAGCGGCTGCAAGTGGAATGTGAAGCTGCACTAGGGGATGGTGAAGCTGCACCCGGGGGAGGGGGGGAAGGTGAAGCTGCACAAGGGGGGGAGGTGAAGCTGCACAGGGGGGCAGGAGGGGGAGGTGAAGCTGCACGGGGGGGGGGGAGGCTCCACATAGGTTTAATTTTGTTTTTAAATTAGTTTTACTGCAGCCGTCACTCTGTAAGAAGTATGAGCAGCAGTGCAAGGGGAAGCAGGTGGCAGAAGGGACTGACAGGGTGAAGGAGGTGGCTGGAAGGGAGCTGATGGGGGGGGGGAAGGAGGTGGCTGGAAGGGAGCTGACACTTGGGGATGGTACTGGTAAGTGACTGGGTAATGGGGAGGAGGCTGGAAGGGAGGAGGCACTGGGACTGGAAAGGAGCAGAAACGTGGGGATGGCACTGGAAGGGGGATGGACAGAGGGTAGGGTGACTGGAAGAGAGCTGACATGGGGAAGGCACTGGGAGTGGAAGTGAGCTGATACCTGGGATGATATTTGGATTAGAGGGGGCTGGAGAGTAAGGAGGGGGATTAGAAGGGAATGGACACCACTGGCAGTCCTGGGCACACAAGGGGATTGACATTTGAATGTAATGGGAGGGGAGGACTGGAAAGGGGGCTGATATTGGGGACGGTTACTGGGACTGGAAATAGGTTGATGGAAGGAAGTGAAGAAAAGAAAAGAAGAGACAAGAAATGACAGATGGACTAAAGACCATAGAAAACGAGCTAAGAGTAGACAGGAAAACGGAAGCCTCAGATCAGAACCAGCATGATCAGAGAATAAAATGGTCAGATAACAAAGGAAGAAAAAATAATTTTATTTTCAATTTAATGATTGGACTTTGTACTACCTTTATACTTTACACAGTATGGGGAACTGCATCTCTTATTTATCTGATATTGCACTGCATGCAGGGTCTGTCTTCTTGGGGTTTCAGTTTAATTCTTGTCTATATATTTCACTTTTTTGTTTTGTGCTCCTTTATTTGGGGACAGGGGGTGGAGCAAGAGTAGGGTGGGCAGGGGCGGGGTGGGGTGGGCATGGGCGGAGCATGACTAGCCACAGGTGGCGGGCTTTTGTGTTTCATAAAGTTGTCACCCTAAGTATGACTGGATAGCAAATTAGCTATCTTCTCAGTGGCCAGTTTTTTTTGGGTGTAACTTAATTAGCCAGTGACTGAATATCTCCACTGCCTGGTTAACTTTGATTGCTGCCTCTGCTCTGCCCCCCGAAACACCCTGATGCTATGTGGTCATCATTGGCATACAGGTAGGAGAGAATATTCAGCAATACCAAATACTTTAGAGACAATGAATATTCTACTAAGCGTGGTTTAGCCAGTTAGCAGGTCTGCTAATAAGCTAAACCATTTTGGATAAGCTCCCTTCCCCTCTAATCTTTTCTGCGCTATGCAGACTATGTTTTGGAGAGCTCATGGTCACTGGAAATTGCTAATAGCATCTTGCTCATTGCCTTTTGCTTTTCTAATTTTACTCTGAGTGAAAGTGATCAAAATTTCTTAATAGCTACATTACAGAGAAGTGGTGTGCAGTGACATTTACAGTTGGGGATTCAAAAAAATGTGTTAAATATTAGTGCAATGTGTAATCTTGACCATAGTTAACGTACTCCTCTATTTTGGGCTGAACTGTTGATACAGTTTTCTTAAAGAATCATGAAAATGCCCTTATTACCTGAAACAAAACTAGTTAGCACGTCTTGGTCACTTTCTGAGAGCCACTTGCAATATTTGTTGAAATTACATAGTCCATGCCACAAGAGGGGCTTGGTAACTACAGAATAGTTCCCACCCCCATAAAAATACCACCTGTATTCTGCCCTATCCTCTTTTCCCTTGCACACTGTGCCCAACAGCTTTTTGCCACCCTTTGTGCTTTCTCACACACTTGTCGCCCATTTCTTCTTACTTTCTCTCTTCCCTCCCCCATCATTCCCACTCCCTACTCTTCTCCTTCTGTTTCTGTACCCCTTCTCTTCCCAGCCTGATTGTACTCCACATCCCTGCTCTTTCTCACCCCTTCTCTTGGAAAAGGGACGACCTAGGGAAGAAATGATAGAGGTCTATAAAATAATAAGTAGAGTGGAATGGGTAAACGTAGATCCGTTGTTTAATCCTTGAAAAAGTAGAAAAACTGGGAGACAAACAATGAAGGTACCAATGTAGCACATTTAAGACTAATCAGAGAAAATATTTTTTTTACTCTGGAATTCATTGTGGGAGGATGTAGTAAAGGCTATTAGCATAGATGAATTTAAAAGAGGTATGGACAAGTTCGTGGAGGAAAGTCCATTCCCCATTGTTAAAGTAGACGGGAAAACCATTGCTTACCCCTGGGATAAGCACCATGGAATATGTCTACCTTTTGGGAACCCAACAGGAACTTGTGACCTGGATTGGCTACTGCTGGAAACAGGATACTGGGTTTGATGAACTTTTGGTCTGACATGGGATGGCATATCTTATGTTCTTATGTTCCTTTCTTGTATTCTGAAATTCCTTCACTCTTTCCGTCATTCCTTCTTCCCCTCTCTTTCCTCTCCTTTTAACACCCACATTCCCTTTTCTCTTTCCATCCTGCTCCCATCTCTTTTCTCTTCCTATCTTGCCACCCCTCCTCTCTCTTCCCCTCTTTGGCCCCCGATCCGTCTCTCTTATAATCCCAAGACACATATCAATCCATACTCACCTCTGTGCTCCACTGCCCCATCTCTTTTTTCTTTCTCCTCTTGCTGCTTAAA
This sequence comes from Ichthyophis bannanicus, assembly GCA_033557465.1. Classification (NCBI taxonomy): domain Eukaryota; kingdom Metazoa; phylum Chordata; class Amphibia; order Gymnophiona; family Ichthyophiidae; genus Ichthyophis; species Ichthyophis bannanicus. Next base: position 1,775,630,267 of record CM066031.1, read on the forward strand.
ACCTTCTTCTTTCTGCCTCCTATTAGAGACCAGGTAAAACAGAAAAAGGGCCTTTTGCTTAACAGGTCCTTTCTCCTCCTACCTCTGTGATGGTGATAACCCATCCTATTTTTTTATTCAATAGCCTCAATTCTAAAAGCTTAGAGGAAAGGAACAGAGAATGGTGGTTTGATCAGCAGTCTTTGTACTGCAGTGCAGTGACAGGACCCAGAAGAGAAGCAGCGGTGGACCCAAGGTTACAGGCTGGCTCCAAGATGTGTTAATACTAATGTTTGTGCTGCTTGTGTGAAATTCTCAGTTACATCTCATTTACCAAGCCTATTTAGATCCTGGAGAAATTCAGTGAAACTGTGTCTAAAAAACCTGGATATAGTTTCACAGAATTTCTAACACAAGAAAAGACTTTAGAATATGATTCTTGAACAGAATGTACAAGGCAAATCATCAGAAAGCATTTTCCATATAGCTCCAGACCAGACAAATGTTTGGCCATTCAGAAATCAGGAACTAGCAGTTCCTGAAATACAAGGCTCAGCTAAGTATAGGCTGGCTAGAATCAGCCTCACTAGGAAGTCTAAGTGATCCTCCTGGAAAGCCATTATTTATTTATTTATTTATTTGTCATAAATTTGTATACCGCTACTTCCAGCGATCAGCAGCGGTCTACTTGTGAAACAAGGGTGGATGTACAGAACAGTTTAAGTATACAATTTGATTACAGGGTGGATGTACAGTACAATTTAAGTATACAGTCTTATTACAGGGAGGAGCACACATCAATCCAAATATGGTACAGTTATACATTTGATCAGAGGGGAGTATATTAGATTTGTAGATGAGCAAGGGGGTTAGAATATATACATATATACATTTTAAAGATCCATAGATACATGAGGTATTTCCAAAAAAATATAGTATTCTATAACCAGGATGGAAGGCCGTTATTCATTGATCATAGGAAAGGTAGGCACGATGGGATATGATATGAGTTGAATCTGCCTAGGTGATGCCGTAATGAGACTGGAACAGGTGGGTCTTAAGCTTTTTCCTGAAGTCCTTTAGGTCTTTGATCAGACGTATTTCATGAGGCAGCTGGTTCCAGAGCAAGGGTGCTGAATACGTGTAGGCTCTGTTGCTCGTCCGTTCACTCACAGGGGACACTGGTTTGAGCCCATGGGAAGATCTCCTACGGCAGACCCGATTGGCATCGGGGAAGGGAGCAGGAAGGAAAGTCCCTCCCTGCTCCCCACCACAAGGACCTTTAAATTTAAACATGCCTCCAGGAGTGCCCACATCTGGCAGGCCAGCGCCTGAGGGCCTCACCAGAGGGCCCTTTGCTGTGGCCCTTAGGCGAGGACTGAGGTGGGGAACACAACAATCCTCTCACAACAACAGACTGCACAGCAGATGGTGGGTAGAGGTGATAAAGCTCTGACCCACCCCCACCCCCAATGAGGAAAAGCACCGTAGAATAGAGAAGGGCTGATCGAGCAAACAACCTGAAGAGGTCCTCCCCCTGGAACATCTGCACCTCTACCACCAGTATCGTACTCCTGCACCACCCTGGATATTAGGCCACCTACAATGCCGCAGTAACCGCATACCTTACTGCAGAACTAAACCATATGAGGACAAAAGACAACATAAGCATCGAATACTAGCAAAGTGCATCTTCTGAGGAACATTTTCCGAATGCCCCTATTGTGAGCTATGAAAACCATCTCACTATAGACTTTCAGTACCTGAGCATTCTAAGTTAAAAAGGTAAACTGAACTTACTGAAACGAGCTTCTGTCACTTAGATTATTCCAACAGCACCTAGAAAAAAAAGTCCATATATTCAATCTCCCAAACTCTCTCGATAAGCATCACACAACTGACAGTGAATAACATGGAAAGACTTGGGTCAAGATACAGTACTCTAACTGCCCTTATCTCCATGCTACTTATAATAACTGCCCTCACTGTGGAGACAACTCAAATAAACCATCAGACACACATCCCCATCATACATAGTACCAGATAATCTCAAATGCTCATGCAAGCAATTAAATCTTACGACTACCAAACTCAGAGGACCTGCATGTTAACTAAGATCAACTACAGGACATCACCCCACAAAGCAACTCCAGGTCTACGCACTCAACCTTCTCAATCCAATGTGCCCTCATCAATGCTCAATCAATATGGAATAAAATCCCAAAAATAATTGACCTAATACAGGACTGTAAACTAGATATTCTGTGTATCACTGAAACTTGGCTCTCTGATACTGACACTATGCTACTTAACCAACTATGCCCTCCCTCATACAACTTTTACATCTGCAACAGGAAAACTGGCCAAGGTGGGGGTGTCTGCATTCTAGCCAAAACTAATCTCTGCCTTCTGACAATGGACTTCATGTCCTCAGATGACTTAGACATCCTTGCAATATCAGACAATGCCTTTTCAATATTCTTATATTACAGACCCCAAAAAGGAAACAACTCTGAGTTGGCCACCATACTAGAGACAGCCCTTTACAACCCCACATTGACCCCTCATCCTCCTGGGAGATTTAAATCTTACATCCCTCCTTCCTGGCCAAGCAATCTCATTCTTGGAAGCCATGGATTCTCTCCATTACATGCAAATTGTCTACAAACCAACACACAGTAAAGGTAACATACTGGACCTTATCTTCTTACCCAACAACATCCACACTGCCAATAACCATAGCTCACCCATAATCCAGTCTGCACCTTGGTCTGACCATGCAGCAATCATATTTCGGATACCCAACAAACTCTACTTGTCCACTGAAGAGTTCACCATGCCCAAACCACAGATTCCACAAACTACACACTGAAGCATTCATCAACTCAATGGTCCCATAACTGAAGTTAACTATTCCTCAAGAAAATCTTGAGACACAAATCAACCAATGGAATACCATAATGGAAAATGCAGCAAGTGCACTCCAAGAAAAAGTTTTCCCAAGAGAAGCAATATTGCCCCTTGGTACTCAGTTACATTACAAAAACAAAAACAAAAAAGTGAACTTTGAAGCCGAGTGAACCGTCGGACACAGCAGCTCCCCGGTCCCGATTCCTCTTCGGGGGAGGAAGCAGGAGCTGCAAGCCCCTCCCTCTCCCCCCACTAGGACCCAATCAGAAGGCAAGCAGAACTCTTAAAACATAGCACGCTGCAGAGGGAAGCCCCTTTCCACCGCCGGACACAGCAGCTCCCAGGTCCTGATTCCGCTTCGGGGGAGGAAGCAGGAGCTTCAAACCCCTCCTGCTCCCCCCACCAGGACCCAATCGGAAGGCCAGCAGGGCTCTTAAAACACAGCACACTGCAGGCGTGTCCGTGCCTGAGGGCCTCACCAGAGGGCCTTTTGGTGCGGCCCTTAGGCGTGGTACCGTGGCGTGAGATACCCTCACTGAAGTTTTGCCATAATCAACCACATATCACGGACGACAGAAGAACGCGACCAGCAAATCCAATCAACGCTCCAGAGCCTTTGAACCACACACGTGAGTCTGAAAAACTGCTCACCTGGACATTATATTAACCCAACGTACCAAACAGACCTAAATAATCACTGCTAAATACTCAGTTTGTTATATTACTGACGTCGCTTTGTTCTAATAACTACAATTACCTGATATCCCCACCACTCCTCACTTCACTCCTCTCACCTCCTCTCCAATTTATGAACATATACCATTACTACACTTTTCACATCACTTGAATTTATTAGCATGGATTGAAAAAAAGCAACGTGGTTAAACTTCCTCATATGCATACTAATCTGCTCCATAAGAGCATAAGATGTTCCATACTGGGTCAGACCAAGATCCATCAAGCCCAGTATCTTGTTTCCAACAGTGGCCAATGTAAGTCAAAAGTACCTAGCAGTCTTCCCAAAAGATACAGGTTCCTCAATGCTTGTACTGGGTCAAGCAGTGATATCCTGGGTCCTTTTTAATAATGGTTTATAGATCTTTCCTCCAGGAACTTCTCCAAACCTTTTTTAAACCCAGCTATGCTAACAGATTTTACTACATCATCCGGTAACAATTTCCAGAGTTTAATTACACGTTGAGTGAAAAAATATTTTCTTTTATTAGTCTTAAATAGGTTACCCTGTAGCTTCATTGCATGTCCCCTAGTCTTTTTATATTGTGATGATGTAAACAATCGATCTACTTTTACCCGTTCTACTCCATTCATTACTTTAGAGACCTCTATCATATCTCCCCTCAGCCGTCTCTTTTCCAGGTTGAAGAGCCCCAACCTTCTTAGCCTCTCTGTCATAGGAGTATCCTTCCATCCCCTTTATCATTTTGGTGGCTCTTCTCTGCACCTTTTCTAATAATGCTATATCCTTTTTAAGATACGGCGACCAGAATTGCACACAATATTCAAGGTGCGGTCGTACCATGGAATGATACAGAAGCATTATAATATCCTTTGTTTTATTTTCCATTCCTTTCCTTATGATACCTAGCATTTTATTTGCTCTCTTTGCCGCTGCTGCACACGGGGTGGAGGGTTTCAACATGTTATCCACAATGACGCCTAAATCTTTTTCCTGGGTAGTGATTCCCAATGTGGAACCTTGCATCATGTAATCATAGTTTGGGTTGTTCTTTCTTAGGTGCATAACTTTGAACTTGTACACATTAAATTTCATCTGCCATTTGGATGCCCATTCTTCAAATTTATCAAGATCCTCTTGCAATTTTCCACAATCAGGTTTCAACAACTTTAAATAGTTTTGTGTCATCTGCAAATTTTATTTTATTTATTTTACTGCGCTATTTAGAATCAGTGCGGTTTACATGTATACTAACAGGTGCTTTTTATTCCCTTGTCCCCAAAGGGCTCACAATCTAAATGTACCTGAGGCAATGGAGGGTTAAGTGGCTTGCCCAAGGCCACAAGGAGTGGCCATGGGATTAGAGACCCCAGTCTCTCTGGCCTGAAGTTGCTTGTCCCCATGCGGGAATTGAACCCCCAGCCTTCTGGCCTGAGGTAATCTGGCCCAACCACCGAGCCACTCCTCCCTCTAACCTTATTCGTTATTCCCTTTTCCAGGTCATTTATGAATATGTCAAAAAGCAGCAGACCCAGCAAAGATCCCTGGGCTACTTCACTATTCACCTTTTTCCATTGGGAAAATTGGCCATTTAGCCCTACCCTCTGCTTTCTATCTTTTAACCAGTTCCTGATCCACAGTAGTACCCTGCCTCCTATCCCATGACTCTTTAGTTTTGTCAAAAGTATCTGATGAGGGACCTTGTCAAAGGCTTTCTGAAAGTCCAGATACACTATATCAACTGACTCACCTTTGTCTACCTGTTTATTCACACCTTCAAAAAAACATAACAGATTAGTAAGACAAGATCTTCCTTGTCTAAAGCCATGTTGGCTGTTTCCCATTAATCCATGCCTATCTACATGATGAGTAATTTTGTTCTTTATAATGGTTTCTACCATTTTTCCCGGTACTGACGTCAGGCTCGCTGGTCTGTAGTTTCCCGGATCACCCCTGGAACCCTTTTTAAAAATTGCCATTACACTGGCGATCCTCCAGTCTTCAGGTATTACAGATGATTTTAATGATTTAATGATTTTAATTGCTAGTAAAAGGTCTGCAATCTCATATTTCAGTTCTTTCAACCCCCTTGGATGTATACCATCCAGTACAGGTGATTTGATGCTCTTCAGTTTATCAAATAGTTGTAATACATCTTCCCGGTGTATCGATACTTCTTTCTATTCCTCTGCAGTATCACCTTTAAATACCACTTCTGTCATGGGTAACATTCCTACATCTTCCTCAGTAAAGATCGAAGCAAAGAATTCATTCAGTCTCTCCGCTATAGCCTTGTCCCTTCTTACTGCCCCTTTTACCCCTCTATCATTAATGGTCCAACTGACACTCTCACAGGTTTTTTGCTACGAATGTACTTGAAAAAGTCTTTATTATGCATTTTTGCTTCCACAGCAAGTTTCTTCTCAAATTCTCTCTTTGCCTGCCTTATCAATGCCATGTATTTAACTTGCCAATGCTTGTGCTGTTTCCATTTTTCGTCATTTAGCTCTTTTTTTCCATTTCCTGAAAGATGCTTTTTTGGCAACCACATCCTCTCTGACCTCACCTTTAAACCATGCTGGATGTTTTTTGGACTTCCTCCCACTTTTCTTAAAGCGTGGAATACAGCTGGTCTGGGCTTTCAAGATAGTATTTTTAAACAACACCCAAGCTTGATGTAAGTCTTTGACCTTTGCAACTGCTCCTTTTTGTTTTTTCTTAACTATTTCCTCATTTTATCATAGTCTCCCTTTCCCAGTTCAAGGGCTGGAGGAGTTGGATTGGTAATTCTGCATGCCCTGGTGACTTTTGTCCAACCTTCATCATTCTGTAGGCTCCTATCTTCTCCTCTGCTGGAGAGCTTGGATGTTTCAAGAAGTATCTCATCAATGTACTTCTCACTGTCTTGAATGTTCCTCAGCCTCGCCATCTCTTCTCTGACCTCCTCCACTTGTTTTCTGATATTGGTAACTATGCGTCCTTAGATCCTCATCAGCACGGTTTCAGACCAAAGGGACTCATGGAGTTGAGACCCTCCCCTCATCTCTAATTAACACAATCCTGACTGGCACCCAAACGTGCACTCAAGGATTCCTGCTCATCTTACTAGATATATCATCTGCATTTGATTCCCTCCCCAATCACCAAATTATACAAAGACTCTGACATTGAACTAAGTGAAACAACATTAAATTGGTTTTATTCATACCTGAAGGATAGAAGCTAAAAAGTCCAAATCGACAACATGACATCACGCCCGTTTAATCAACTATAGGGTGTACCACAAGGATCAAGTCTCTCAGCCTTACTGTTTAACATATTTCTACAACCCATATGCACCATCTTCAAAGAACATAAACTACATTACCAAATATATGCGAATGATATTATGTTCTATACATCATTCAACACTAAAAGCCCAGACTTCTCTAACATATATAATTGCTTCTCTGATATAAAGCTGTGGATCCAACAGCATAACCTACTGATAAACCAGGAAAAACCTGAAGCCCTCCATATATTTACAGACCCTGTTTTCTCACCACCAAGCTTATTGAACTTCCAGGATCACCACATCAAAGTGAAATTGTAAGCTAAATACCTGGGGATTATCTTAGACTAGAAACTAAACTGCTTTGATTTCAGAAAGGCAGTATAGAAATGACTACAAATTAAAAAATAAATTATGATACAGGGGTGGGGGAAGGTACTTGGCGGGGGGGGGGGGGGGGGGGACAGCCAGCGCTATCTAGCAACTAGCACTGACAATCCAGGTTGCCCAGTTAACATTTTAGCTAACCAGTCAGCAGTGATATTCAGTCAGTGGTCAGATAGCTAAATCAGTTAAAGTCAGAACAGCCTTTTTTCTGCTTAACTTTAGCTGGCTTAAGTTAACTGGCTAGTGGCTGAATTTTGCCGTGACCGGTTAATTCTAGTGCCATCCCCAGAATGCCCCCAGAACTCCCTGACTAGCTAGCTGGGCATACAAACCAAGAATTAGGGGATATTCAGTAGCACCAAATGGCTTAGTGCCACTGAATATCCTGCTGACATCGTTTTGTTTTGGGTTTTTTTAACTTCTTTATTTACGTTTTCACACAAGTTACAACAAAACAAAAAATTACAATTAAAGTGATACTTCTCTTTAACATAAGAGCAAAAAACAAGGCCTTAACAGCCTACCCCAACCTTAACCCTTCCTGCACCATGCGATCATCATGTAAAGACTATGAAAAGAAAAAAGGCCTACAAGGGCTATGACACAACCAAGCAGCCCTCCACCATGTGGAAATATGAATGATTAACTAATTTCCCCTTAATTTGCACCATATTGTGCTTTTGAAATATAAGTATGTATGGGTTTCCACTTAAGGAAAGTGGAAGGCATGGGTTGTACCATAACGTGGCATTTGTTCATATTTACAGCATAAGCACAGACAGTCCCACCATTAGTGCCAGTTGAGGTCTGCCATATGTTTCCAGTTAGCAATAACGAGATGCAGAGCCACTCCCATCATAATGTCAAATAGAAAATTTCAATCCCTCTGTAACGAGATGCGAATTGTTGACCAGAAAACAATAATAGACCAAGAGAGAGTGGCCCTGAAACCCAAGACCTCTTGGATTCGGTTCCAGATCAAAATCCAATAGGACTGAACATTAGGGCAGTCATATACCACATGTCTTAACACTAGAAGTCCCAAAAGGCATTTTATCTAGAAACCCCAAAGTGCGTCAATTGACACATTATCACAATGACTGAATTTAGCATGAAATGCAGATGTTAATTAATGTGAAGTTACTTATTTGTTAAATACGTGCAGTATGTGATGTCATTACATGAAGTCATCGTGTGTTTATTGTTTGTAATGTTGGAGTAAAACTGTAAACAGTGATTGAGATGCACCACCTAGCGGGAACATGAATTTATACCTAGAAGCCCCAAAGTATGTCAATTGATGCATCCATGACAATTGAGTGAGTCAATTGATGTACTTTGGGGTTTCTAAGTATAAATTCATTTTCCCGCTAGGTGGTGTATCTGTCATTAATTTTCGATGCACATATTTGAACATCTTGACCTTGCTAACAAAGTCATGGAACATGACTGACATGGTTCTAGCAGTGGCGCTGGTATACATCTTCGAAGATGCATTTGCATCAATTGACGCACTTTGGGGCTTCTAGTGTTAAAGTGCCAACATCACTCTGACAAGACCAACATTCATTTCCAACTGTTTTATTCCACTTAGCAACCTTTATCGGGGTAAAATGAGCTCTGTGTGCAAATAAATATAGAGCTTGGGAGATAGAGGCAGACTGAGAGACTCTAGTTAGCTTGCCCCAGAATTTCATCCATGATTCCGGAGAAAGAGTCTCCGCAGTGTCATGTTCCCATACCCGTTGAACACCAATGGACTGTGGGGTGCTGAGCAACCAATTTGTAGTAATAAAAAGCCACCCCAGAAGCCTGTTGGGCTGAACCTATGATATTCAGCAACCCCCATTCTTCAGGTAAAGATTTACTATCAATAGGGGATTTCTCTATACAATGTCTCAGCTGGATCCACTGGAAGTATAAAGATTTAGGAAAGTCAAACTCATGCTGTAGACAAGCAAAAGGCTTCTACTTGCCTTCCAATATCAGTTGGCCTATATTTATTTATCAGGTTTTATATACTGCTTTATCATTTCAATCAAAGTGGTTTACATTGAAACTTAAACTTGGTAATGTACATTAAACAGGGACAAATATAACTTGGATTTTTCTGAGGCAATGGAGGGTTAAGTGACTTACCCAAGGCCACAAGGAGTGCTAGTGGGAATTGAACCCTGGTCTTGGGGGTTCCCAAGCCAGTGTTCTTAACCATTAAGCTACTCCTCTACTCCACTCTTCTTTATTAGTGCTTATTTACTGCTTTTCGTGAATCAAAGCAGTTTACAGAGAACTCAAGTATTGAGCATTACATTAAACAAAAAATATACACAACATCTTAACAGGGAATGAAAGGGGAAAAGGGATGAATTAACTTAAATCAGCAACAGCTGATTTAAGTAATAACTATGTACAGAGAACTAAGCATATATATAAATTAGTTACAATGAACTTGAAAGCATCTTGAAAAGTGTGAGGACTGTAGTTTTACATGTAGAATTGTCACTAGGTGACTGGTTCACCAAAGTGCTCCTTGAACAGGAATGTTTTTAGCAGTTTACGGAAGGCTTTAGGATCCTTAGTGTTTCTTATGACTGAAGGAAGTGAGTTCCATAATAGAGGGGCGTAAAGGGAGAAGGCTGTCTTGGATGTAGTTGCATTGCCGTTTCTGAAGTCAGCATGTACCTCAAGAGAATTTCTATTGTTACTTCTACGTGGTCTGTTTTCCGGAGTGATTTGAATAAACTCTTTCAGGCAGATGGCAGGTTCTGTTTGGAGGGATTTGAATATAGTGTGGAGTGCTCTGAATTTTATTCTGCTCTCAATTGTTAGCCAGTATAGCTGCTTTAATATTGGGTTAATGTGCTCTTTGAAAGAGGTTTGTGATATTACTCTAGCCGCTGTATTTTGAGCTAGTTGAAGGCGGCAGATGCTTTGCTTTGGGAGGTCCATTAAAATGGCATTACATAACCGAGGTAGATCGGACCCGATGCTGCGGGCCCCTCTCACCATTCACCCGTTTTTTCCCCCTTCCCACGCACCTTAAGTTCCCCCCTCCCCCTTCCTTTCCCACAAATTCACACATACCACCGTCTTGGGAAACAACCGGTCGCAGCTTTATTAAGTTTATAACATACCGGACATTACAGTCCAAGAATAATCATCATAACAATCCCAACAGCGGAACAAGGCCCCACCAGCCATGCTAATAGCAAGGTGAGCCCGCCTCCGCTTCTGCCGCGGTCTTGCCAACGGCAATCATCCTAATCCCCTTTCCCTGACCTCGCCATGTAACTAGCAAAAGTCAGCCAGGGGTTATCCGGGTCGGGGGCACCCCGCCCCCGTCCCAAGTTTAGCCTAAGGCTCCGGACCCCGGAAACCTCCGGGATCCCGCTCACCCCCCCCCCCCCTGCTGCGACAACCCGTCAACCCCCACCCAACCTCCTTAACATAGGGAGGGAGGGAGGGAAACAGCCGGCGTTCTCCAAGGAGGAGCAGGAGTGCCGGCAACCGCTGCCTACTCCTGGCTCCTCCCACGTCAGGCCGCCTCCTCTTCCCAGGATCCACCGCGCTCCCCACACGCCGATGGATCCCGCCCACACCGCCGGCACCCGCCCTCAATGCCGGCGCCTGCCCTCTCCACCGACCAGTCCTCGTGCCTCCGGCCCCAACACCCCAGGCCCCAGACAGGGTCCCCGCATCGGCCGATCACCCGGTTACGGGCGGCCACCGGGACCCTGCCCTGCGGCCTTACATTAACCGAGGTAGATCGGACCCGATGCTGCGGGCCCCTCTCACCATTCACCCGTTTTTTCCCCCTTCCCACGCACCTTAAGTTCCCCCCTCCCCCTTCCTTTCCCACAAATTCACACATACCACCGTCTTGGGAAACAACCGGTCGCAGCTTTATTAAGTTTATAACATACCGGACATTACAGTCCAAGAATAATCATCATAACAATCCCAACAGCGGAACAAGGCCCCACCAGCCATGCTAATAGCAAGGTGAGCCCGCCTCCGCTTCTGCCGCGGTCTTGCCAACGGCAATCATCCTAATCCCCTTTCCCTGACCTCGCCATGTAACTAGCAAAAGTCAGCCAGGGGTTATCCGGGTCGGGGGCACCCCGCCCCCGTCCCAAGTTTAGCCTAAGGCTCCGGACCCCGGAAACCTCCGGGATCCCGCCACCGGCACAGAGGACATTAATGTAGGGCCGAGGGCACCCCGCCCCCGACCCAGGACCGGCCCATGCTCCGGACCCCGGGCCCTCCGGGGTCCTCCAGCCGGTACTGGCGACATTAATGTCCCGAAGCCGCCCCCCCCCCCACCATAAAGCTGCGACCAGTGCGCCCACAAGGGAGCCATACATTCCAAGGCCTCCTGCCCTTTGATACTGAGCAATTTTCCCCCCTTTGTGGTAAGTGCCCCCACCCCCTATAACGCTGCCCCTCTCTCTCAGACATGATTGCATGATTGTATAACCGCCGCGTGCGCGGACCCCCCCGCCACAGAGCCGCCGTCAGGCTTGGTTACCGTTTGTTTTTTTTTTGTTTTTTTTGTGACTAGTTAGCCAAGAATTAGTGCCAACCCCAACCCCTCTCCCGGTAACCGACCGAAGCACAGCAACAGCTGAAAACCGCAAGGCAGGACGCTGCCCTCTCACCCTTGGCAGCCTATTTATCGTACAATAGTTATCCCGTTATCCTACCCCGCCTTATCCTTCCAGCAAAACAGTCAGCGCCCCCCCCCCCCCCCCCCCCCCCCCCCCCCCCCCCCCCCCCCGGAGCGCCCAGCAACACCGGAACTTCCAGCCCTCCGGCCCACCATGGTCCGATCACGAGGACGTTCCGCCCCAGAATCATGCCGGCACGCCCCCTTTGACCCGCCCTGTAGGCCAAACAAAGGCAGGAACCCCGGCGCCTACCGCCCTCACCGAGACCGACAACCAAGGCCGATGCCGAAACCGGACCCCCGCGAGCCCCACAGCCCCCCACCGCCACCGCTAAGCAGCCCCACAAGGGCGGAAGGACTCCGCAACCACCGCCCCTAGGGCGCTGCCCCTCGTTGGCCGGTCCACCTGACCCGTCCACTCAAGTGTATGACACTCACACTCTCCCACCGACCTATCCCGCAGCTCGGTGCACGCCCCGCCCCTCAGCTCCCTTAGCCCCCTATTGCCCACCCTGCTTGCTGCCCCAGCGCCGAAGAGTGAGCTGCGAACTGACGCGTGCTGCGCACCCCTGGCTGCCGCCCCCGACAAGAGCCCCCGCCGCCTCCCGTGGGAAGGCCCCCCCCGTGCTGGGCATAACCGCACCTGACCGGCAAAGTACCCTCCAGGCATGACTCGAGCCCAGCAAGCTTCTGCACTCCCACCCCCATCCCTTACCGTGCCGGCACGTTGTCGAGGGGGATAGGCAAACCTGTGACGGCCCCCCCCCTCTGCCTCCGACCCCAGACCGGCAGGGGTTCACTACGAACCCCCCCACATGAAAAGCGCCGCCAACTACCACATAATAGGGATGCTTCCCCCTCAGCTATGCCCCCCCAATAGCCTGGCTGTACCGCGCCCCCAAATCGCCCAAGCCTCACCGGAAGCATGGTACGGTCGCCCCCAACCCCCCCCCCCCTATTTAGCTATCCGTTGTAGCTATTAGGGACGTCCGCATCTCGCCCCCCGCAATGCCCTCCATCCCTTTTTTTTTTTTTTTTTTTTTTGAGCCACGACTCAGTCCCTGTCCCCTTCTGCAGCCACTTCTGCTCCCGTTCGCTAGGTGGAACGTGACCGAGCCACTGCAATCCTGATAGTCCCCCCTGGGATAGGCCTTGCCATATCCTCCGCCCGCACATGCCAGCGTGCCAGGGCAACCTCCCCCCTATAAGGCTGCACCCGCCTACCACGTGGCGACTACTCCCCGCCAACACTGACCGCTGCTGCCCTATTGCCCCACCATACCAACCATCCGGTACACCCGCCGCCACCCCCCCTCTCAAGCCCCTACATGGAGCACCAATCCCGGACAACTAACCGCCAGCAGGGCTGTAGCCCCCAGCCAAGCCCACCCCCAGTCTCCTCTGCACCGGCTCCCCAAACATAGTGCCCGACCTATAGATGGGCAGATTCTGCCCACCCCATCACCAAGTCACGTCCGCTTCTTCCTACCAACCCCACCTGATCCATAATTTCATCCCCAACGGCTACCCTGCGCTAATGCGGCGGACATTGCAAGTACCCAAGTCGATGCCGCTGCCAGCCGAAGAGCATTCATAACCCTCTAAGTTACGCACGACTAAGCTGCCCCCCACAAACCCGCGCCATCTCGCCCGGTATAGCGAGAGATACGGCTCCCCACCCCTGCCATCGCCTCCTCCGCACCAAAGTCGCGCCTATCCCCGGGCCTCCCGTCCCAGCGTGGCATACCGCACCCCCCGTTCTTGCTCCGCATACAGGACTCCTAGAGCGCGCCGTACCAGGACAAAGCATCCACTCCTGAACCCCAATCCCCCGTCAACCTCCCACCGCCGCGCTACCAGCCGGAAAGTAGGACGGATTGGACCGTATGAACCAGAACTGCACGGCCAGCAGGCAGGCCGATCCCCAAGAACTGCCGGCAGCTCAGCCTGCGCAACCGCCCAGGCGTCGCCTTTCCAGACCCGCCCCACGACCCCAGCGTCATACCGCTTCACCGCTCGCACGACAAGAGTATCGTACCAAAACCCGGCCCCTGGCCAACCCCCCGTGGAAGACCCCCCCCAGCACAACCGCCCCACCCGAGCCGCTACGACCCCGCCACACAAATGCCAAGCCTTGGCCACCAAAAGCTCCCCGCGTACCCTCCGAACCAACCCTGGAACCCCCGGTAACCCACCAATCTCCCCGCTTCGACCCTGCCGCAGCCCCAGACCTCCGGCCTCCCACCGCCTGAGCGTACAGGACAGGCCCCCCTTTACCACGGAGTGTGGTCCGGCAGCGAAGCCCAAAGAGCCCGTCGACCCACATGTCGCTGCTGCGTGCACCCCTACCGACAAAGAACTCAGGTCGAGCTTTTCGGCAGCCTATGGACCGGCTCGACCTCCTGGCCCCCTGCTACCCCCCCCCCCCCCCCCCCCCCCGCTGTGTCCCCTGTTCTGCCATCAGCCCCCCCCCCCCCACTATGGGAGACATGGCCTGTCTGACCCTCCATCAGTCCCCTGGGAATCCGGGGCCCCTGCGCCACTAATAATAAGCTCCCCCCCCTTGTGAGTTATTTACTGACTTATGGGGTTAGTCGCCTTGGGCGGTTCGCGATGTGGCCACCCCCCCATCCAACTGCCGGCCTCGGCTACTCACCCCGTCGGCCCTGCGGGAGGCGGAACGAGTCCCCAAAAAGGAGGGGGAGGGGGATGACTCTGGGCCAGGGCACGGCCTACACAAATGCCGCCGATTCCCCGCGCATAACCCCCTGCACCGTCCCGCTATCCGCTTGGCCACCCTCCGTACCCCCGAGCGACCTGCGGCCCCCCTACGGCCCCCCCAACTTGGCACCCCTACCCCCACCACTACGAACCGGCGAATGGCCCCAATTCAGGATCCACCACTGCCGCCCCACCATACAAATGCTGTCAGCAGATTCGGACAACTCCCGCCTCGGTGCGCAGCCGGTGTCATCGCTCTCGCATCCCACTGGACCTCCTCCGCAATACTTGGCAGTGTGCTGAGTTCGATCGCCACCTGCGAAGACAAAAGAAGAAAACCAGGAGGGGGAAACACACCCGACCCCCACCCGCAGCCCCACCCCCCCCCAAACTCTGCCCCCACCGGGGGCCGGCCCCCCCAGACCCAACACTAGGACCAATCCCCTGACCCACGCAAGCCATATGGATGCTTGATTTATGTAGGTATTATTATGTATTTACTAATTTATTCCATTTCAGTTTGAAACCCCCCCCTATCCCTACAGCACCACCGCCCTCATTGGGTACCGTAGCTAGCCGCTGAGTCCCTACCGGTCAGCAAGAGCCTCCCTGAACTGCCCGGCAACCCACGGGACCCTCTGAACGGGCCCGCACGAGATGGGGACCCCTCCCCTGACCATCTCTGCCCCCTGACCGTCGCCCTCTGCTACCGCCCCCCCCCCAACCCATGGCCCGCCACCACCAGCAGGCAGCGTCCCACCCACCACCAGCAGGCAGGCAGGCAGGCAGGCAGGCAGGCAGGCAGGCGGCCGCCCCCCCCCCCCCCCGTGGGTGTCCCCCACCCCTGCCCCCGATCCCAGGTCCAGCTTCCGTCGGGTTGTTGTCTTTATTTTAGTTTATTTATTTATTTTTATTTTTTTTTGGTGATACCAATTCAAAGTAAACTGCGGAAACCCCTGTAAAGTTCACACATAGATAATGCATTGGACAGCCCCATCAAACAACCCCACTGTGGGTTTAAACCCATGACCTCTGGCTCCACAGGCAGAGGAGTAACCAGTGGGCTACAGCTCTATTGATTTTTAATCCAAGGATGGCTAACTGATGGGCCAGAAGGCACCCAGAAGCGCTAGTGGGAAAGACGCTTGGCAACCGGTTCCCCATGCAGTGCACCCACCCTTAGGCCCCTCCACCTCTCCCTTAACCTGCAGTGCAGCCCCCCATCCTCCTGCTAACTGCTGCCCCCCACGCCGGCAGAGGCCTCCCAACTTCAAGCCCACCGCAGCCACGAGGGCGCCAATTGCCATGCGGCGCTCGCCAAGGCAGAAAGGGGGCCTCAACTCCAGGCGGCCACCCCGCTCGGCCCAAGGCCTGCTCCCTCTTCCCGCGCCCGGCAGCGCGAGCCTCACCCCCACCGCGGCACTGCCCCCCACGAGGGCTTGACAAGCACGGGCCCCGACCCGCCCTGGAACTCCCCGCCGAGCCAAGCTGCATGGCAGGGCAGAGCAGGGCAGGCCCGGCACACAACCGACCACCGGTTCACCGCCCACTCCAACCCCCCATTCGCGACGTCCAACAAACCCCCCCCCGGCAGCCTCCCCGGACCCGACAAACACCGGCGAAACTCACCGCAAACAGCCGGCGTTCTCCAAGGAGGAGCAGGAGTGCCGGCAACCGCTGCCTACTCCTGGCTCCTCCCACGTCAGGCCGCCTCTTCTTCCCAGGATCCACCGCGCTCCCACACGCCGATGGATCCCGCCCACACCGCCGGCACCCGCCCTCAATGCCGGCGCCTGCCCTCTCCACCGACCAGTCCTCGTGCCTCCGGCCCCAACACCCCAGGCCCCAGACAGGGTCCCCGCATCGGCCGATCACCCGGTTACGGGCGGCCACCGGGACCCTGCCCTGCGGCCTTACATGAAATCGAAGTGTGGGAAGATTATAGCCTGGACTGCTGTTCTGAAATCATTTGCGGAGAGAAGAGGTCTTAGATGTTGAAGCATTTTTAACTTGACATAGATAGCTTTTGTTAGGTTGCTCACATGCTTGTGAAGTTAAGCTGATGATCTAGTGTAATGCCCAAATATCTCACTTCTTTTTTGATTTGGATGCTTGCATCTTTTATCTTCATAGTTGCTGGTGGAGTGAAAGAGTTGTCCTTTGTGATGAAAAGGATTTCTGTTTTACTCAAATTTATTTGAAGCTTGTTTTCTTTAAGCCATGTGCTAATGTTATTGAAACATTCCTTTATATATTTTAGTTTCGGTTGTTTGGTGTTGATTTGGGTGAAAAGCATGATGTCATTCGCATACAGGTTGAAGTCAATGCCCTGACTCTTTATAATGTTGCATATCGGTTGGATATAAAGGTTGAAAAGGAGTGCTGACAAAGCGGAACCTTGGGGTACTCTTTTCCTTTGGTGGAATGAGCTTGACGTGTTGTTACCCATCTTTACTTGGATGGTTCGGTTTGAAAGGTAGGATTTGAACCATGACAGAACTTTGTCTTTGAGGCCGATTTCTTGTAATCTGAGTATGAAGTAATCATGTAATATGGAGTCGTAAGCTGCTGTTAAGTTGAGAAAAATTAAGATGAAACTAGAATTAGGTTTTTCGATTCCTTTTAGAAGCTTGTCTGTTAATGTCATGAGGAGTGTTTCAACTCCATGACCAATTCTAAATCCGTGCTGATGTGGATCGAGCTGTGAAAAGTGGTCTACATGATTTTGTAGCTAGAGTTGAGCTGCCTTTTCTAGGAGTTTTGCCATAAACGGCAGACTTGAACTAGGCCTATAAGAGCTTGGTTCTGATTGATCAAAATTCATGCCCCTACTGAACCATTGTTTCCATGCAAACGGACTTTGATGAATTTTTAAAAAAGGATTGTGCCAGATGGGGATAAGTTTTGATAAGCATTCCTCCCTAGGAATTGCCCCCACTAGCTGCTGGAAGGCCCTTTGAGTGTCAGCTATTACCCTATGAGACTTCAACCTCTCAGAAGATACCATGCCAGGGAGGAGATTCAAGGGGAACGGCACAATCAATCTCTCTTCCAGATCGAGCCTTACTGGGCGTTTCCCCCCAGCCCCCTCCACCCATTTTGAACCTTGTTTTAGCAGAAAAGCGCAATGGTAAGCCTGGAAATCAGGAAAGTTCACACCCCCTCCTCTTTTTTAGAATTGAGCTTCCTGAGAGCAATTCTAGGCGGTTTATTTTTCCATAAAAATTGGACAAGAGTCCTTTCAATTTGAAGATAAGTTTTACCCATAAGGAAAGCTGGTAACATTTCTAACACATAGTTCACTTTAGGAGTGATAGTCATTTTTATCGCTTCAAGATGACCCCACCAAGAAAGATAGACCGGCGACCATTTCGCAGTCATATTACGAACCGTGGAAAGGAGCTCCCCTTCATTATACTGTAGAGTTTCACTAAGTGGATAAGAATAGTGAACTCCAAAGTATTTCACAATTTTGGGCTCCCATACTAAAGGAAAATCTTCCAAATCTGCTCTACAAACTCTTGAAATTAAAGGGAATGCTACAGACTTTGACCAATTAATTTTGTAGCCTGATAATCCTGAGTATTGGTCTATCAACTCTAGAATAGTTGGTATAGAACTGGGCATGGTGAACAGCAGTAGATCATCAGCATACGCAAAAGGTTTTATTTCCATGTCAGCAATGGGCACACTGCAAGGCTTTGTCTTAACAATAGGGCCAAAGGTTCCAAGGCCAGATTGAAAAGGATGGGTGAAAGGGGGCAACCCTGATGGGTGCCACGCCCTAAGAGAAAATTTCTGGACTGAGTCGCATTCACAGAAATATTAGCACTTGTTCTCACATATATAAGATTAATTAATCTGCAGAAACCCTCACCAAACCCTTCAAAACAGCAAACAAGAAAGGCCACTCCAGTCGATCAAATGCTTTCTCTGCGTCTAACAATAATCCCACGAGTGGGCCCTCTGCTCCTTCTGCACCTTCCAGAACGTGACAAAACACTCTAGCATTGTCGGCTGTGGAGCATCCCTCAGTGAAGCCACATTGGTCCGGATGAATCAAAGAAGGGATCAATTTGGAGAAACGACCAGCTAAAGTAGTAGCAAATATTTTATAATCTGCATTTAGTAACAAAATTGGGTGGTAATTACTAACCATCTAAGGGTCTCTCCCAGGTTTTTCAAGAACAATAATGTTCGCAGAGGCAAACACTACAGTCTGGGCCTCCGTTTCCAAAAGAAGTCTATAATATTGTTGAAGATATGGGCCTAAGACTTTGGAAAAGGTTTTATAAAATTCAACCGGAAGGCCATCTGGTCCGGTAGTCTTGCCCACTCACATAGAATCAATAGCCTGGATAATTTTCAGGACCGTAATCTACCTATCTAGTACAGCAGTTGTTTTCTGATCTAACACCGGCCTTTGTATATTGGCCAGTAGTCTAACAAAGCCCTCCTCAGAGAATTCTATCTCTGTGGAGTATAACTGAGCATAAAATTGGCAAAAGGTCTCTGCAGTTTCAGAGTCCTTGACAATCAATTGTTGCACCTGAGGATCTCTCAAAGCAGCTATGCGAGAAACATCCTTGTGTGACCTTTTAGCGAATTAGCTAGTAACCGTCCGGCCCTGTTACCTTCCAAGTAATTCCACCCTTTCTACACTTGAATATTCTGTGAAGCCTCAGTAGTCAAAATCCAATTATATATAAATCTGAGATGCTGTAACTGTATCAGAATGTTAGGATCAGTTTTCTGACCTATGATGTGTTCTCCCGCTTTAATCTGCTTGTCCAAAGCTTCAAGCTCTGCTTTACGCTGCTTGGCCTGCCGTATAGCAAAACTGGTAATGATGGCCCGCATGTTAGCTTTGAATCCTTCCCACCACGCCCAACCTGAGGTATCCTGAGGTAAATTGAACTGAAAATACTCCTCTACAGCCATCAGGGTGGTCTCTCGGAACTCCTGGTTTCTAAGAAAAGTTCTATCAAAATGCCAGCGTGTATGAGATGGGCAGCTCATTGAGTCAAATAGGGAGAATGAGACTGCGGAATGATCAGAGATATGTGCCGCATGGATATTGGACTCACTAATTCTAGAACAAAGTCCTTTAGAGACTAGGAAAAAGTCTATGCGTGATACTGAGTTATGAGGGGGAGAAAAGAAAGTGTACTCTTTATCCATAGGGTGTTGCAACTGCCATATGTCTACCAGGCCCAATTCTTGCATTAGAGACAAAAGAACAGGCTGAGCTTTGGGAACCTTATTGGTTCTCACTGGACTCCTGTCTACCAAGGAGTCTAGCACAAGGTTGAAGTCTCCCCCCACAATAGTCAGGTATCTGGACACATCTTGCGCCAAAGCCACGATGGAACTAAAAAAAGTAGGGCAATCTATGTTAGGAGCATAGATATTGATTAAGGCCAGTTCAGTGGATCCAACTTTAATGACAACCATTGCCCACCGCCCTTCAGTATCAGATCTGGTTTGTAGTACAGTGGGGGATAAAGATTTCCTTACTAGGATGGAACCCCGTATTTTATGATTGGCAGCAGAAAAAGCCACTAGTGCAAAGGGTTTTATATCTAGTTTTAACGACTCCTTCACATTCAAATGTGTCTCCTGCAGCAGTAAGATGTCAGCACTTTCTTTACGTCCATATAGAAATATCTTTTTCCTCTTAATGGGATTGTTAATGCCCTTAACATTCAGTGAAACTATCTTAAAGGGAGACATATTGACAATATAGCACATTGTGATATCAGATGTTGCAGAAACATACCAAGTTGTAACATATGATTTTACATTTTAAAGCACTCAACATGATAGCTACATTAATAGCCCAAGAAAAAAACCCACAAGAAGAAAAGCCACTTCTTAGCCATAGCCCGTGTAGAAGATCGCTCAAAAGAAAAACACATGATTCTAAATATCTAAAGCCACCAAAACCCTGGGGGGCTAGAACAACTCTGAACTTAACGGGTGAGCCCAAAGGGACAAGACAAGCATGGAGGGTATAACTAACTAATTCACTTCAATTCCTCTGCCACTTAAAGCATCTTATACTATACACTACCCATCCCGGAACAGTGTCCCCAAACTCAAGGTGCCAAAATGTTATAGCAAAATTACCCCCACCAATACAGTGTATGATCGCAGAAGGCTACATGTAGATAGGTAAGGGCTGTCCCGCTCCACCATGCCCCGCTGCCCTCCCAACCACAACAAACACCACAAACAACACAAAACACAAAAGAAGAGAGAATAGAAGCAAAGAGAGAACATTCTGACCAGGGCAATCTCCTGGAGCTCCTTTGAGAGAGTCACATTGAATGTCAACTCTGCATGATTTAAATCGCAACTTCACGACTTCAGACCAGTCAAAACACCCATAAAAGAAAGCATTGAAGAACTTCTGCAAAGCCACTGATTGCAAGGCAGGTTTTCACCTCATCAACACCAGCTCTTTGTCTTCCAAAAACGCATGCAACTCCCCTGGATCATCAAAAGTCCTGGTCTGGTGATGCAGCGTGACTCTCATGCAGACAGCATAAAGGAGCCCAAAGCGGGCCTGCAGCTGCGATAAGCGTGGGCGTAGCACCAAGAAACTTTTCCTCCAGTCCACCGTCGCCTTCGCGAAGTCGGGGAAAAAGATGAGTCTGTGCCCCTGATATTCCAAGGGAGAGTGTGCTCTGGCTGCTTCCATTATTTGCGTGACTTGTTGAAAGCGCATAACCTTTAGGATGATTGGACGTGGTCGCTTGGCCGAAACCACAGATTAAGTAGGCACTCGATGGGCGCGCTCAATCTCAAAAGGCATGGCAAACTTAACTTTCAGCACACCCAGGATCATTGATTGTAAAAAAGTCCAACATATCTGGACTTTCAGCTCCCTTTGGAACTCCCAAAATTCTTATATTGTTTCTTCGAGCGCAATTGTTACCATCTTCCAACTCTGTTTGCAGTGACCGTATCAGCTTTGCTTGCTTCTCAATGGCCCTGAACCACTCCCCATGCATTGCCACCATGTTCTCCACCTTCTCCAATCTCACCGTAATTGACTCCAAGCTGTTTTTCAAAGCACTGATATCCTCCTGCATTGTGCACAGCGAGTCTCCATTAGATTTAACCAAGTCTTTAACAGTGCGAATCTCAGCAAGAAGTTCCTGCAAGGCCTCAGGACAATCTTGGATGACCACCATCTTTTGAGGTGAGAGAGGCTCCGTTTTGGTTCTCTTTGCGCTGGCATTTTGAGTTACTTGGTAATCCAGATATGTCTGTTTGGGGCCAGACATATCCAAGGTCGAATGATACCAAAATAGGTAGGATCTACTTAGTTAAAGGCTGCAGAAGTCAGGATTCTTGATCATTACCCTCTGGAGCACAGCTCTTACACATCCATCTTGCCCTAAGTTAGGCTCTGCCCCCTCCCCTCCCCCTGCTGACAGCGGTTTAACTGGTTAGCATATCTGCTAACTGGTGAAATCACTTTGAATATGCCCTCCCAGGTTTTTCATCTCACAGCATGACTGAGTTGAAATCCATTGAATTCTTTGAATCCTTTGAAGGCATGGACCGCATGCCACTGTTATACAGTAGAGTAAATTCAAGAAAGCTATCAGAATGAAATCTCCCTGGATATATAGCTAGGGTTGCCAGAAGCTTTGAGTTCTACAGGATGGGTTGAACCCAAGGGCTGGTTTAGCACCATAACAAGTATGAACTTATAATTCTGACTTTCTGAAACAAATCAAGAATATAATGTAGGCCCAATATTCATACCTTTAGGCAACAGATAGTAGGTAAAATGCTTCCAAAACCATGCAAGATCTGAAAAAACAGCAAATGCCAATTTTAAGAAACACAAATGTACACAGATATTGATGTTATATGCCATGCTATAACTGAATATCCTCAGGGGTGTAAAGGATTGGAGCATGGGCGTGGCCTCAACATATGCGATTTATGGCAATTTTGAGCAATAGCCTGCTTGCAGACAGAAGGCCGAAATATCGGTCTCTCATTCAGAGGAGGTGGATATGCCACAGATGTGCCAAGGAACAGTACCAGTAACAGTAACAATGGCAGGTTGTGGGCCAGCCTGGCAGGTGACGGTACTGTACCCCATGGGTCTACAGACGCAGGGTCACATAGCTCCAACTGACAGAGGAAGAAGTATTCCAAAGATATCGCCTTGATGCAGCCACAATCACAGACCTGTATGCTATGCTGAGATGGCACCTGGAACCAGCTACTGCCAGAAGACACACAATGCCTGTGGCATTGAAAGTTACCACAGTGCTGGGCTTCCTGGTGTTGAGCGGTTTCCAGCATATGGTGGGGATAACAACTGGAATTACATAGTCTGATACTTCCCATTGCATTGAGGCCTTCACTGTTGATAAGGACTTGAAGTAGGGTACAGGGCCCTCTGAAAGGGTTAATATAGAGAATGGCTTGGAATTTTGTTGACAGCCTAGTACAGGGGCCTTCAGGGCTGGAGATGGAAATCCCCTGGCCTAGTAGAATGTGTTATATAAGTCAAGGCTATATTTTGTAGATATTTGTGAAAAAATGAGACAGAATGCTTTTGCTTATCCTGATTAAGTTGAGCAATGTCTGTGCCTAGTTTGACCCAAAACACATAGGGCCCGATACTGAGTTAGGATGGCTAAGCGCAAGTACAGCGCCTAGCTGTCGCCGCCATCTTCTAACCCCAGATATTCAATGCCAGGGTCATAACTGGCCCCAACATTGAATATCCAGGGTCTCCACTGTTGGGAATCTGAAAATGGGGAGTTTATTGAGCCCTGCCACAAAGGTGACAGTGTGCTGAATTGCCCCATTAAACTTTCTCTTCTGTCTATCCCTATACAGTAGCTACCTTGTAAGTAGAATTTATGTGTGAAGAATTTATGCTGAGAAAAGAATATCCTATAATAAATATTTTGTGAGTATTGCTGAGAAATTGATCTCTGTGTACTTCCTCCATGTAGGTTGAGATAGTGGCCCCTGTGGCCCGATAGGCCCCCTACACTTGGAGAGCCCCAGCCAGGAGTGACTGCAGCATCCCTGCTGCCCCTCAGTGCATGGTCGGACGGCTAGGGACTGATACATCACTCAGACTTGGAATCTCAGGATCAAAAGACTTCTGACAAGGTAGGTTTTAGTTTGTTTTTAATTTCTTGTGCTAGGAAAAATGTTGCAAGCCCCGAATCTAACAGGACCATTAGAAGAAATGGTTAAGACTTTCCTACAGGCAGGGAGGTTTCTTAGAAAGTATTCCCCAGCCACTTTAGCAGCCGTGCAAATGAGACAAAATCTAGGCAGAAACACTTAGACTGTTTAAAACTGTGTGTATAGGACAGGTTAATCTATCCCTTATCCCTGCAAGGAAGCAGACTGGCTCTGAAGACAAGCCCCTCCTGTCTTTGTCTCTCCTGAAAATTCTGAGAGTTATAAGTATTTTCACTAACTCTGGTAACGAAGGATTGTCAGAATCGACTTAGCTCTACTCTTATCTCTACGAAAGAGCTGGGATTTGAGCCCTTCCAAGTGCTGTGTGTCCTTTCTGACTGCTGTTCAAAGCTTATGTTTAAAAACGTTTCTTCTTGGCTCACTGCCACTGAAGCTGTTTCTCTAAACAAAAGAGAAAAAGTCTTGGGCAAGTTAAAATTAAATATGCTACAGCAATCACAGTAAATATTACTGTTTCTTTTGAATTTGCATTGCCCTTAAATTTGTTGAAATTTGGAGAGAGACTGATTTAAAATTGTATTATTTTTCAAGTATAAAGACTACATTTAATAGAAAGATTGAACTGAGTTTCCAGAAAGATATGAGGATGTTTCTTCTTTTTTTCTAAAACCTTCCATCCACAGATTACCCCTTAGTATTGAAGAACAGGCAGAGAGAGGAAAAGCCATAGTCATTTATTGTCATGTTATGCTTAATAGAGTTTTTTAAGTTAGAAGGTTGTTATTTTAGCTTAAAGAAACAATATTAAGCCTTAACAAGTGTTTGATAAGAGCCTTATACTCTACTCTGTAACCTTAATATTTGAGTATGTTGTCTCTCGTGCCTCTAATTCCAGAAGTCATCCAGCCCAGATACATGCTAAATAATTGAAAATGGAGAAAGGCTGCATAAACTTGGCCATGTGGTGTTCCCAAATGCTTATCCATATTTTGCCTCTGTGTGCCCTGGCCAGACACATAAAGGCAAATGAAGAAGATATCTACACAAATTTTCACAAGATTGGTACAATCCTAAATTTGAAAAAAATTGCAGGAATGTGTGCATCTTGTCTGTGGCCTCTCTGATCTATAAATAGTATGGTTTGCCCTTCCCCCAGGTCTTTAGTTAACGAGTTTATTTATATATTTATTTATTTATTAAAAATGTCTACACAGCGATTTCCAAAAGATCAATCACGGTTTACAAATAACAACAATTTGAGTAGTACATAAACAGATACATACTCAGTTACATGGAACAATGTAAAACTATGTAGAGTGGTATAAGATCCATTAAACTATATACCTGTTTGTTTAGGATTGACTTGTTTAGGATTGGCTTCTGCATTTCTTGCAAGCAGCCTAAAAACTCTCAAACTTGGTAATTAATTACTGTGTCCTCATATACTGATTTTTCCCTCACTTGGTTTGCAGCTTGTCATGCTCTGAGGGCTTGTGTGCTCATATACATAGTAACATAGTAAATGACGGCAGATAAAGACCAGTGTGGTCTATCTAGTCTGCCCAGCAATATGCCAGGAGTAGGTGCACCCCTTTCCATGTCTTTTAGGGAGTAAGTGTACCCCTACCCATGTCTTTGCTTAGTGGTGTACCCTCCAGGAGCAGGTGCACCCCTCCCCATGTCTTCACCCCTCCCCATATCTTTGTTTCTTTGTTTAGGGGTGAACCCACCGCTCCTCCCCCCATCGCTCCATGTAGGACACCCCTATTTGTTGAGAGATTAGATGGTTCAGTTTATTTTGATTTAATATTGTTGCTGTAAAGTGATCCATTGTGTCTGTCCCAGGCCACTTTGAATTCCATCACTGTGTTTGCCCCACCACCTCCATTGGGAGGGCATTCCAAGCATCCATTACCCTTTCAGTAAAAAAGTATATCCTGACATTGCCTTTTAATTTACCACCTTGCAGTTTCATGTCATGCCCTCTAGTTTTACAGCTTCCCGATCTTTGGAAGAGGTTTGTTTGTTCATTATTTCTCTTTAAGTATTTAAAGGTCAGAATCATATCTCCCCTATCCCTCCTCTCCTCCAAAGTGTACATATTTAAGTCTTCAAGTCTCTCCTCATAAGGCTTCTGACGCAGGCTCCAAATCATTTTGGTCGCCTTCCTCTGAACAGATTCCATTTTACATCCTTTGCAAGATACGGTCTCCAAAACTGAACACAGTATTCCAAGTGAGGCCTCACCAGAGACTTATACAGTGGCACTAGTACCCCTTTCTTTCTGCTGGTAATTCCTCTTTGAATGCAGCCCAACATCCTCCTGGCTTTTGCCACCGCCTTGTCGCATTGTTTTGCCACCTTGAAATCTACAGAAATAATCACACCGATGTCTTTCTCCTGCTCCATGCACCCCAACCTCTCGCCCCCTATCGTGTACATTTCCTTTGGATTTCTGCTACCCAAGTGCATGACACTGCACTTCTTCGCATTAAATCTCAATTGCCAAGCATCAGACCATTCCTCCAGCTTTTGCAGATCCCTCCTCATGTTACGCACTCCCTCAGGGGAGTCCACTCTGTTGCAAATTTTTGTGTCATCTGCAAAAAGACAGACTTTCCATTCAGTCCTTCAGCAATATCACTCACAAATACATTAAACAGTGCTGGGCCCAGGACCAAACCCTGAGGCACCCCGTTAATCACCTTCCTTTCATCCGAGTGAGCTCCATTTACCATCACCTTCTGTTGTCTGTCAGTCAACCAATTTCTGATCCAGTTTACCACCTTGGGACCCATCCCTAAACTACTGAGTTTATTGATAAGCTTCCTATGACGGACAGTATCGAAGGCTTTGCTGAAATCCAGGTAGATGACATCCATCGCGTGTCATTGATCCGGTTCTCTGGTCACCCAGTCAAAGAACTCAATCAGATTTGTCTGGCAAGATCATCCCTCGGTAAAACCATGTTGCCTCAGATCCTGTAAGCCTCTGGTTTTGAGAAAGTTCACTATTCGCTCTTTCAGGAGCATCTCCATTACTTTTCCCGCCACTGAGGTAAGGCTCACGGGCCTGTAGTTTGACAGTTCTTCCCTGTCACCACTTTTGTGTAGACGTCAGCCATTCTCCAGTCCTGAGGAACCTCTCCTGTTTCCAAGGATCTGTTGAAAACAGCCTTTAATGGCCCTGCCAGAACTTCTCTGAGCTACTCCCCCTTTTCCATTTTCTCTGTCTCTTCTGAATAGATTAAAGCCAGGTATGGCTATATCCCAATCATGCGATTCATTAAACCATGTTTCTGTAATGGCCACAATGTCCAAGTCCTTTTCCACCATTAGGGCTTCCAGGTCCGGACGTTTGTTGGCTAAGCTATGAGCATTTGTGCTCATTGCTTTCCAGCATTTAACTGGCTTGTGTGTATTTTGCATTGATTTTATTCTACCCACTTCTTCCCAGTTGCTTTTGATGTGTTGTTTAAAAGTGTGGTTGTTTCTGTTATTCTGCTTTTGACCTTCCCAGTCCGTCGCCCCCTTCTTCTAGTTTAAATGCAAATCGACATACTGCCTGAATTTTTCACGTAGGATTCTTTTCCCTGCAACAGAGAGGTGTAGTCCATAAGCACAGTATAGTTTCTTGTTGGTCCATGTGCTTTCCCAGTCACCAATAAATCTGAATCCTTCTCGTTTGTACCAGGTCTGGAGCCATGTATTAAAGCTCTTAATGCGATTTAGCCCTTTGCCCCCTTACCTAGAACAGGTAGAACTTCTGAGAATGCTACAGTGTTAACAATGGGCTTGAGTTTTTCTCCCAGAGATTGGAAGTCCTTTTGGACTGTAGAGGCACTATTTCTAGCCAGGTCATTTATACCCAAGTGGATGACAACATCAAGTTTGGAGTGTTTGCTTTCCACGCTAAGTACATCAATAATTTGTTTTGTATTCCTGCCAGCTGAGGAGCCTGGGAGGCATTTGACTATCTTCTCTCCTTTGAACTGTGTTCCCAAGTTGGTGTCTCCAAGTAGTAGTAGTTTTCAGTTTGGTGAGTTTTTCTTCATATTTGGTGTTTTAGCAGGAGATTGGGCATTGACTGACTCCTCTAAGGGCCGTTCAGTTTCTTTGAATTGGGCATCCTCATTAACCAAGGCAGAGAATGCATTATGCAGGGATATTTCTTGGTGTATAGGATGCCTCTGTGTCACAGATCGCAATCTACCCAAACCCACTGTGATCCATTTGTTCCTGGTGTGTTTGACTCTTTGAGGGAGAAGTGGTGGACTTTGTTCAGTCTGTATCCTAGAAGAGGTGTGCTTCATTGCAGCCAGTTCTTCCCTCAGTAGAAATAATTCTTTATGCATGGCAGCTAGGTCTTCTCTTAGTAGAGTCAATTCGTTATGCATGGAAGATGACCTTCGGCACATAGGACATGCTCTTAGGTTCCAAATGATTCTTCTTGAAATAAAAGTACCGCAGGTATTGCATTGAATACAAGTCATGCTGGTTAAGAGAATGTGGGCGTATCGCAAGCTTTTGGCCACTATATAGGCAATGCAGCCCCAGGGTGGGTGGGTTATGCTGAGAGCTAAGCTATCAGTAGCTTAGCTGCTGGCAGGGTCTCCCAAGATAGACACGTCTCAGCTGAGATGCCAGAAAAAGACAAACCACCCATCTGGGCAGCTGCAGAATGGGACGGTGTTGTAAGCGGAGGATCATATTTCTGTGACAAATGCAACAACACTGGAATTAACTGTGCAGAAGAAAGGATTTGCAAATCTACTTCCTCGAAAACCCAATGGATAGTCACGAAACAAATTGCACTATAGTGCTGGAAGATGAGACCCCCAGGTTGGAAGGCACTGAAATGGCTACTGGGGATGAGCTGAAGACTTCTCAGAGTAAAGCCAGCATTTATGATGTGGTTGGATCTGCTGATGTAGCTGCGCATGAAAAGAGAGTCAGAAGTTGCAAAGATATCTTACATATTGGGACATGGAACATACAAAGCATGAACCAAGGGAAGTTGGAGGTGGCCAAGAATGAAATGGAATATGTACAACTCAATCTGTTGGGTGTCAGTGAACTGAAATGGACTGGCTTTGGGCACTTTGCATCTGATGGTCATATGGTTTACTATGCTGGAAACGAAAGACAAAGAAGAAATGGTATTGCATTTATAGATAAGAAGAAACTTGTAAGAACTGGAATGATATACAATGCAGTCAGTGAACGCTTAATTTCTATTTGTCTACGAGGAAAGCTCATCAACACAACTATAATTTAGGTATATGTCCCATCAACAGCTGCAGAAGAGGAAGACGTTGATGAGTGCTATGAACAAGTACAAGCTGAAATTGACAAAACATGCAAACAGGATATCCTGATAGTCATGGGCACTGTTCCCTCTAAGCTGTGCGCGTGTGCGCGCGCACACACCTCGCCGAGCGAGCGCACATACTTTACAACAGAGCACACACAAATTACGGCTCTGATTCTGATAGAAAACAACACAGACGTCTTAAAATTTAAAAGTTATGATTGTAATTACTAGAAATTTCCCACTTCATTTAGTAATCGTCTATTTTCATTTAATTTGATTAAAATCAATGTGGTGTACATACTGTATTCTGACGTGTAGTCACATTTTAAAGTATGTAACCCCGAGTGTCGTTGTGTGTCACACAAAAATTTAACCTTCCTTCAAAAGCTGCACACAGCTGATATTTTATGCGCACACAGCCTACAGAAAATTTGAGGGAACATTGGTCATGGGTGACTGGAACGCAAAAGTTGGCAACAAAGAAGAAGGCAAAATGGTTGGAAAATATGGACTTCGCAACAGAAACGAAGCTGGAGAAAGACTGATAGAATTCTGCAAAACCAATGATCTATTCATCTCAAACACCTTCTTCCAGCAACACAAGTGCCGACTGTACACATGGACTTCACTCAATGGATTGTACAGAAATCAAATTGACTACATCTGTGGAAGACAACGATGGAAAAGCTCAATAACATCCACAAAGACAAAACCTGGAGCTAACTGTGGTACAGATCACCAACTACTAGTATGCAAACTCAAACTAAAGTTGAAAAAGAGCAAGTCATTCATGAATGTAGCAAAATATGATCTTGAGAATATACCACTGGAATTTAAAGACTGCCTGAGAAATCAATTTGCTGCTTTAGATACAAATGACAGAGTTCCAGAAGAGTTATGAGATAACATCAAGAAGGTTGTATTGGAAGAAAGCGATAAGTCTCTACATAAGGTTAAAAAGCAAAAACAGCCAAAATGGATGACTAAAGAACCTCTGAAAATTGTCCAGAAATGCAGAGAAACTAACACCAGAGGAAAAAGAGAGGCAATCGCAGAACTCAATAGAGATTTCCAATGTCCAGCAAGACAGGACAAGGAAAAGTACTACAATGACACATGCAAGGAAATAGAATCGGAAGCTATTAGAGGAAGAACAAGATCAGCCTTCCTAAAGCTACGAGAGTTAAAGAAAAAATTCCAGCCTCCAATTAGAATGCTTCAAGATGCTTAAGGATCCATGTTGAATGATGCTGAGAAGATCAAGAAAAGGTGGAAAGAATATACAGAGTCATTATACCAAAAAGATCAAGTGGACCAAAAGCTGTTTCAATCTATACCTTATGATCAGGAACCATTAGTGATGAAAGAAGAAGTAGAAGTAGCATTGAAAGCCTTATCAAAGAACAAAGCACTAGGCATTGATGGCATTCCCATTGAATTATTATAGCAATCAGATGAAGCTGTTACCATACTTACAAGGCTCTGCCAGGAAATTTGGAAGACAAATTCATGGACAACTGACTGGAAAAGATCTCTGTTTATACCAATACTGAAGAAAGGTGACCTGACTGACTGTGGAAATTATCGCACACTTGCTCTGATCCCACATGCCAGCAAGGTTCTATTCAAGATCATTCAGCAGAGACTACAACCATACCTGGAACGAGAACTGCCTGAAGTGCAAGCAAGGTTCAGGAAAGAGAGAGGAACTAGAGACAATATCACGGATGTGAGATGGATCCTTGAAAAGACAAAATAATACCAAAAGGATATCTATTGTATATGTGTTTTATTGACTATAGCAAGGCTTTCGACTGTGTAAACCATGAGAAACTCTGGGCCACATTAAGAAGCATGGGTTCTCTTACGCAACCTTTACATTGATCAAGAAGCAACCGTTTGAACGGAAGTAGGAGGAACAGAATGGTTTAAAATCAGCAAAGGTGTACAACAAGGCTGCATACCTTTCCCCTACCTCTTCAATTTATATGTAGAACAAATCATCAGAGAAGCAGGACTGTATGAAGACAACAGAGGTGTGAAGATTGGTGGAAGACTCATCAACAACCTTCGCTATTCTGATGAAACCACATTATTGGCTGAAAGTGAAGACGATTTGAAACATTTGCTTCTCAAGATCAAGGAATATAGTCTTAAAATGGACCTTCACCTTAATGTTAAGAAGACAAAGATCCTGACAACTGGCAAAATGAATACGTTCATCGTTGATGGAGAAGAAATTGAAATAGTTGTCAACTTTAACCTACTTTAATCAACTATCAATAAAGAAGCAACAAGCAGTCAAGAAATCCAATGACGCATTGCTCTTGGCAGAATGGCTATGAAGGACCTAGACAAGATTCTCAAGAGCAGAAATGTCTCTCTCCATACAAAGATTTGACTTGTTCAAGTCATGGAATTTTCAATAACATCATATGGATGTCAAAGTTGGACAGTGAAAAAGAAAGACATGAAGAAAATCAATGCCTTTGAATTATGGTGCTGGCGACGAATAAAAAAACACTCAGTACTAGAAGAGATCAACCTAAGCTTTCTTTAGAAGCTCAGATGACAAGACTTCACCTTTCATACTTTGGATACATCATTCGAAGAGAGAGATCATTAGAAAAAGACATCATGCTTGGCAAGGTAGAAGGTCAACGCAAAAGAGGAAGGCCAGCAATGATATGGATTGATACAATAACAGTAGCTATGGGTGCCAGTCTGTCAACAATGAGCTACCTGACTGAAGACCGAACACGATTTAGGACAACTATCCAGAGGGTCGCCATGAGCCAACAGCGACTTGATGGCACTTAACAACAACAACATGCTGATTTTCTTTCTTAGTAAGTCAGAGCTGTATTTTCTCAGACTTGTAAGTTCATACCTGACATGTCTGTGTTTTTATCTTTATTAGTCAATAATGTGTAAAGATAGATTTTTCTTGTTTTGTTTCACTCTTGGGTCTTAGGTAAAGTAATTTCAGTTGTTTTTCTGTTGTTTCTCAGTATGAATTTTTTTGTGCATGTTGATTTTTTTTTGTTTGATCATCCTTAATTTAGAAAGTTTGAAGCCTTAGTCGGTAAGGATTAGTATGCTATTATGGTTTATGCATATATGTTAGCTGGTACGAGGATGTAGTTATGAGCAAGTGATTAGAAGGTATTGAGTGAAGTGAGATATGATAATAGTGATAGAAGTTTTTTGATAGATAGTAAATGGAATAATGTGTTGTGATATGTCGGTTTAATGAATATGGAAAGGGAAACCTCCCCAATCTAATGTACGTAGTAGCATAGTAACATAGTAAATGACGGCAGATAAAGACCAATATGGTCCATCTAGTCTGCCCAGCAAGGTGGCAAGAGTACATAGCTGTCGTTCTCAGCTTGATAGTCAACTGTTGAGTTTTTGTTCAAATGTTCTATGTAAAACAGATGCAATGTTATGTTGAGTTCTCTGTAAACGGTCTTAAATTATAGAAGGATGATATATAAAAAAACTTGAAATAAACTAAAAATAAATAAATAAATATGATGGATTTTGCAGTGTTAATGTATTTGGACAACTGGTATTTTTCTTCTGTTTGTGTTTGTTCTGTAGTATGGAATGGATTTTCTGAGTCAATGGATTGGGATTTGAATGTATTGTACACTGAAGAACCTTAAGGAGCAGACAATACAGATAACAAGCTTGGCAGAGTTTGGTGTGTCTTTGCAGCAACTTTGTAACAAGAGATATTGTCAGTTATCTAATGAGGGGACCTTGAATACAAGTTTTGTTAGAGATGTTTATTGAAGTGGTTACAGTTGAAGCACGGTCTGAATGTTATTGAATGTTACCAAGGCAAACTATGCATACCATGTAAATAGCAGAATGTATATAGTCAGCACTTCTGTAGTCTCTTCCCAAAGACATGCCCACCTGGGCCGGGGTCCCGACCCCCAACGTGTATATAGCTTCCTGATTTTTTTCCAAGTTAGATCACCTGTTCTATTGTAAATACAGCACAGCCTAGGCCGCAATGTATATGTTATTGTTGTATGTAAACCACACTGATTTTAAATAGCGCTGTATAAAAGAGACATTAAATAAATAAATTCTTTTCTTTTTATATTTTGTGTGTATGTTCACCGCCAACAGGCAACCAGACTAGTGGAAAGAGTTGATAGCCTCTTGAAAAACCATTGTATGTAAGATCTGCAATGACTCCATGTTGTCCTGGCTCCAAGCCCTTCCCCTGGCTCTTTTTTCTCAGAGAAAACTCTTCTTTGAATAAATTCTCTCTGACACGCCATCAGCTTCTGACTGGTAGAAATGCCTCTTTTCCTCTCTTCCAAGTCTCGTCTGGCAACACCCAGGACGATGTCTCTACCTATGCTACCATCCTCTACACTGTATGGACTCTTATAGATCATGCTTACAAGACACAGTCACCATGCCTTGGTCCAGCCCCTCTGTGTAAAAAAATAACTAAAAAAAAAAGAGAGACTTTCTTCATTCCTTTCAGTTTGGCATATTATCTGCAGGGGCAGCTCAAGGCAATCTTCTGCCTGAGGCAGTCTGAAATGGCGCCCTTCCCCCCCCCCCCCCCCACACACACACAAAGACACCTTAGAGGGGGCAGGGCTTTTTCAGACTGAACCAAACCAAAAAGGTAATTAGATTATATGGAGGAAATGCAAGATGTTTGCACACAGGGCCGTATCGAGCTGCAATCACACCATGTGCAGCTTGCAGCTCGAGCGCATGTCCCTCCTCCCCCCCATACCTCCGTCAAGCGCTGCCTGCTCTTTCCCTGCTGCTGCTGCCCTCTGTTTTTTTCATGGTGACTCCGGCAGCAGGGAAACTGCAGGCAGCGCTGGACAGAGGTATGGGCAGGAGGAGGGGGGCATGCGCCCGATCTGAAAGACACCGGCACTTTAAGCAGATCTGTCCCTCCCTACTCTGACATCATGTCGGAGGAGGGAGGAACCAAACCTGCTTAAAGTACTGCGAAAAGGCTTGGGGAGCACATTTCGGCTGCCTGCTACTGTCCTGCCAGTGGTGGCAGGGCAAAAGCAGACAGCCGAAATGTGCCCCCCAAGCCTTTCCACCCCGTGTGGCTGCACCTGTCCTGTTTGCTTTTTGCACATCAAGGAACTAAAAGACAGCAATAACCAACAGCACAGTTTATAATTTAGTTTATAAAACTAAATTATAACTCATTTTTATTTTGTTATAAACTGCGTTATGGTTCTTGCTTTTTCTTTTTGAACATATTTTTCATTCACAGTAGATAAAGAGCAGAACCAGGACATTCACCCACAGCACTCAATATTTTTTTAAAAAAATCTGTTTCTGATCATCTCACTAACAGCAACAACAACCACTATTCTCCAGTACCAGGCA
The DNA here is from genome assembly GCA_033557465.1 of Ichthyophis bannanicus. Taxonomy (NCBI): domain Eukaryota; kingdom Metazoa; phylum Chordata; class Amphibia; order Gymnophiona; family Ichthyophiidae; genus Ichthyophis; species Ichthyophis bannanicus. The sequence continues at coordinate 1,775,664,800 of CM066031.1, forward strand.
TATTGTGAACTAATACAAAACCCTACCACAAAGGGCAAATTTACCATACCATACCATATCAGCACAAACTTCCAAAACTCAAACAAGGAGACCATCCAAAAAAGTGTCACTGTAAATACTACATGGGCCCTGGAACATCCATAAACCTATTTGAAAAGCTGTACAACTCAAATTACTACAGTATAGTATAGATCTTTATGTACAAACTCCATGTTAACAGAACACCTGCCCTCAATCACACACTCACAACATCGACCCTCACCAAGTACAGAATAAGTAACCACAATCTAAAGTAAAAATAAAAATATGTAGACAAAATTTAAATTGAAACCCCAAGAAGCCAGAGTCCACATACAGTGCAACATCAGATAAATAAGAGATGCAGTTCCCCAATACTGTGTAAAATATAAAAATAGCACAAAGTCCAATCACTAAAATGAAATAAAATTATTTTTCTACCTTTTTTGTCTGACCATTTTATTCTCTGATCATGCTGGTCCCGATCCGAGGCTTCTGCTTTCCTGTCTTCTCTTAGCTCTCTTTCCATGGTCTATGGTCCATCTGCCATTTCTTATCTCTTCTTGTTTTCTTCACTTCCTTCCATCAGCCCATTTCCAGTTCCAGTAACCCTCCCCAGTATCAGCCTCCTTTCCAGTCCTCCCCTCCCAGTAACTTCCAATGGCAACTGCCTTGCATCCCCACAACTACTACTGGTGTCCATTCCCTTCCAGTCCCCCTCCTTCCCCACTGTCTAGCCCCTTCTAGTCCAAATACCATCCCAGATATCAGCTTACATCCACTCTCAGTGCCACCCCCCCCCTTTCAGTCACCCTACCCTCTGTTCATCCCCCTTCCAGTGCCATTCACATGTTAGCTTCCTTCCAGCCTCCTCCCCATTACCCAGCCACCTACCATTCCCATCCCCAAGTGTCAGCTCCCTTCCAGTCCCCTTTCAGTACATCCCAGGTATCAACTCCTTTTCAGCCCCCTCCTTCCCCTATGTCAGCTCCCTTCCTGCCCCCTCCTTCCCCTGGCAGATCCTCTCATTATCCGCTCCCTTCCAGTCCTATTCTACCATCCTCCCGCATCAGCCCATTTGTAGCCCTAGCCCCTAGTTTTCTTCCAGGGCCAGCAGCACTCTCCTCCCCTCCCCCATTAGCCCGTTTCCAGTCCCAGCCCATTTCCAGTCCTATCCCCCTTATCAGCCCACTCTAGTCCTAGCCCTCCAATCAGCCCATTACCAGACCTAGCTCATTTCCAGTGCTAGCCCCCCCATCTGCCCATTACCAGTCCTAACCCCCCCCTAATAAGTCAATTTCCTGTCCTAGCCTCCCTAATCAGCCCATTTCTAGGCCTAACCCCACCAATCAGCCCACAACCAGTCCTAGTCCCCCCTCCCGATCAGCCAATTTCCAGTTCTAACCTCCACATCAGCCCATTTCCAGTCCTAGCCCCCCCCCCCTCCCAAACAGCCCATTTCAAGTTCTAACCCCCCCATCAGCCCATTTCCAGTCTTAGCCACCCCCAATAGCCCATTACCAAACCTAGCCCCCCTCCCGATCAACCCATTTCCAGTCCCAGCCCCCCATAGCCCATTACCAGTCCTACCCCCCCATTAGCCCACTTCCAGTCCTAACCCCCCATAGCCCATTACCAGTCCTAATCCCCCCATCAGCTCACTTCCAGTCCTAACCCCCCATCAGCCCATTTCTAGTCCTAGCCCCCCCCCCTCTGGAACAGCCCATTTTCAGTTCTAACCCCCCCATCAGCCCATTTCCAGTCCTAACCCCCCCATCAGCCCACATCCAGTCCTAGCCACCCCAAAAGCCCATTACCATCCCTAGCCCCCTCCCGATCAACCCATTTCCAGTACCAGCCTCCCCCCATAACCCATTACTAGTCCTAACCCCCCCAGTCCTAATCCCCCATCAACCCTCTTCCAGTCCTAACCCCCCCCCCATCAGCCCACTTCCAGTCCTAACCCCCCCATCTGACCATTTCCAGTCCAAGACTCCCCCACCCCAGGGAAATTGAAATTAAAATAAACTTGCTGCTGAAGCCGAAGCTGCTGCCAGGAAGTGCCCCACGGCTGCAACGCAAGAGCCCTCTCCTCTCCCTCGCTGCCGGCTTTACAGAGCTGCGAATGCAGAGTTTCCCTTTCTCGCAGCTCCGCTAAGCCTGCTGGCGCTGCAGAGACACGAGAAAGAGAAACTCTCCCTTCGCGGCTCTGTAAAGCCGGCGGCAGGGAGAAGGGAGGGCTCTTCCTTCGTGGCCGCAGGGCACTTCCTGGCGGCGAGGGAGAGGGGAGGGTTCTTCCGTTGCGGCCGCAGGGCACTTCCTGGTGGCGAGGGAGAGGAGAGGGCTCTTCCGTTGCGGCCGCAGGGCACTTCCTGGCAGCAGCTCTTCCATCGGATTTTTTTTTTTTCGAAACGGAGTGAGGCGGCCATTTTGGGGGCATTTCTGATGCCCCCAAACGTTTGCCGCCTGAGGCCACCGCCTCACTCTGCCTAATTATAGAGCCACCTCTGATTAACTGAGCACTAATTGACTGAGAGCAAAAAACCTGAATACCGCATAGACTGCTGAACTCAGTAGAATAAGAGACTGCTTTCTAGATATAGGATTGTATGTGTATGTTTACTTTGAATTCTTTATTTCTTCTTTGTTTTGCCATTTATTTAGGTTTTCTGTTCCTTATTCTGTTGTGTGTACAATTACTTAAATATAGACAAACCTCATAATTTACTAAAATCATCTTTCCATCTTTCTCTCTTTCCACCATGCATATTTGTTTACTTGTCTTTTTTCTCTTTTCTTCCCTTAACCTTTGCTGTTGTTTCCTACCAGAATGATACTCTTTTTTCCTTCAGACTATCACAATATGTACACTTCTAACTCATGGTATAACCTATTAGCTCGACATGCTCAGTCACAGAATGCCTTTGATTGTGTAATTTGTAGTTATTGTTTCCATGCTTCTTCTATGACAACTTTTTTCCCGACAGAGGAAGTAGATTACTCTCAAGTTCCTTGTGCTTTTCTTATGAGTGCTTCTGCTCAGCGTTTTTGGACACAGGTCCGTGCATTCACACTCACCTTTAAGAATGGCTCAAGGGTATATGACCAAATGCAACTTTCACTCCTCTCCTCTTCAACTAACATTACTTCTGGCCTTGTCAATGTTTCTCTGTTTGATTCTAAACACCATGCTTCAGGTCCCCAAAGGGGTACATGAGATCCTCAAGGTCCAGCTTCCTGTAATACTACCTTTTCTCCTCCTTCCTTCACAGGACATGCTAGGGAGATAAAGTATCTAGATGAAATAAATGACTGTTTCCTGAAGCAGCTGGTTCATGAACTGACAAGAGGTGAAGCCATTTTGGACCTAGTCCTTAGTGTAACACACAATCTGGTGCAGGAGATAAGGGTGTTGGGGCCACTTGGCAATAGTGATCATAGCATGATCACGTTTGATTTAATAAATGGAAGAGGGAGGCTAAGGAAATCCATAGTGCTACCTTTTAACTTTCAAAAGGGAGACTATAATAAAATGAGGAAAATAGTTCAGAAAAAACTAAAAGGAGCAGTTGCAACTAAAAGGATTAGTATGCTATGATGATTTATGCATGTATGTTAGCTGATACGAGGAGGTAGTTTTGAGCAAGTGATTAGAAGGTATTGAGTGAAGTGAGTGTTGGGTGTTGTTTAAAAATACTATCTTGGAAGCTCAGACCAGCTGTATTCCACGCTTTAAGAAAAGTGGAAGGAAATCCAAAATCTGCCAGCATAGTTTAAAGGAGAGGTCAGATAGGCTGTCATTGCCAAAAAAGCATCTTTCAGGAAATGGAAAAAGGAGCCAAATGACAAAAACTGGAAACAACACAAGCACTGGCAAGTTACAAGCAAGGCATTGATAAGGCAGGCAAAAAGAGAATTTGAGAAGAAGCTTGCTACAGAAGCAAAAATGCATAATCAAGACTTTTTCAAGTACATTCATAGCAAAAAAAAGTGTGAGTCAGTTGGACCGTTAGATGATAGAGATGCAAAAGGGGTACTAAGAGGGGACAAGGCCATAGCGGAGAGACTGAATGAATTCTTTGCTTCGGTCTTTCTAGTTAAATTTAGAACCCAGTGGAGAGCTTCAACTTTAAATTTCATACTCAGTCAGGGACTAGTTGCAGCAAAGAGCTTTAATTTAAATAACATCAGAATATAACTTAGCATAAAAGGCAAAACAGGGTCAGTATTCCTTGAGAAAATTATTTCTAGAGACCTTTACAAAGAGGCCTTCTACATAGGGGGCAAGAGACCTGTGAAATTTTTTAAATACGTGTTAAAGCCAGGTAACAGATCAAAGGGCCAGTTTGAAAGACTCCCTCTATCAAGCAAGGACTGTTAATCACTCAGGAAATTGGTCACAGCTTACCTCAGAAGCACAGGCATAAATAGTTCAACCAGAGTTCTATGCTTCTCAGTCATGAAGGACTACAAAAGGGTTAGTTGTAAACTACAGGACAATTAGTTTAACTTTGTGGTGAGTAAATTATTGGAAGTGCTGCTAAAAGAGAAAATAGTGAGGTTTCTGGAATCTAGCGGATTACAGGATCCGAGGCAGCATGGATTCACCAGAGGCAGGTCTTGTCAGACAAATCTGATTGATTTCTTTGACTGGTTGACCAGGGAGTTGGACCAAGGGAAAGTCCTAGATGTGTTGTATTTAGATTTCAGTAAAGCCTTTGACACCGTTCCTCACAGGTAACTTATAAACAAACTGAGCATACTGGGGATGGACCCTAAAGTTACTGCTTGTATTAGAAATTGGTTGAGTGGGAGGTGACAAAGGGTACAGGTAAATGGAGCTCACTCTGAGAAGGAGGGTTACCAGTGGTGTGCCCCAGGGCTCTGTCCTTGGTCTGATTCTTTTTAACATCTTTATTTGTGGGCTGTCAGGTAAGGTTTGCCTCTTTGCGGATGATACCAAAATCTGCAATAGAGTAGACACACAGGAAGGTATAGATAACATGAGGAGGGATCTAGCTAAGTTTGGTCTAGAATTTGGCAGCTAAGATTTAATGTTAAAAAATGCAAGGTCATGCATTTGAGCTGCAGCAATCCAAGGGAGCAATATTGTACAGGGGGTGAAGTACTTTTGTCCACTAAAGAAGAGCAGGACTTAGGCGTGATTGTATCTGATGATCTTAAAGAAGCTAAACAGGTAAAAAAGTCAACGGCAAAAGCTAGAAGGATGCTTGGGAGCAGAATAGCCAGCAGAAGAAAGGAAGTGATAGTGCCTCTGTATAAGTCTTTGATGCGACCTCATTTGGAGTATTATGTGTAATTCTGGAGACTGCACTTTAAAAGGATATATAAGAACATAAGATATACCATAATGGGTCAGATCAAGGTCCATCAAGCCCAGTATTCAGTTTTCAACAGTTCCAATCTAGGTCATAAGTACCTAGCAGTTTCTCCAAAAGACAAAAGTTCCACTATGCTTGCATTGAGTCAAGCAGTGATATCCTGGGTCCCTTTTAATAATGGTTTATGGACCTTTCCTCCAGGAACTTGTCCAAACCTTTTTTAAACCCAGCTACACTAACAAATTCCAGATTGGATTACACATTGAGTGAAAAAATATTTTCTTTTGTTATTCTTAAATAGTTACCCTGTAGCTTCATTGCATGTCCCCTAGTTTTTCTATATTCTGATAACGTAAACAATCAATCTACGTTTACCCGTTCCACTCCATTCATTAATTTATAGACCTCTATGATATCTCCCCTCAGCCATCTCTTTTCCAGGTTGAAGAGCCCTAACCTTTTTAGCCTCTCTTCATAGAGGTATCCTTCCATCCCCCTTACCATTTTGTTTGCTCTCCTCTATACCTTTTCTAATAACGCTATATCCTTTTTAAGATACGGTGACCAGAATTGCACACAATATTCAAGGTGCGGTCTCACCATGGAACGATATAGAGGCATTATAATATCTTTTGTTTTATTTTCCATTCCTTTCCTTATGATACCTAGCATTCTATTGGCTCTCTTGGCCGCCGCTGCACACTGGGCAGAGGGTTTTAACATGTTATCCACGATGACGCCTAAATCTTTTTCCTGTGTGGTGGTTCCTAATGTGGAACCTTGCATCGTGTAACCATAGTTTGAGTTGTTCTTTCCTAGGTTCCTAACTTTGCACTTGTCCACATTAAATTTCATCTGCCATTTTGATGCCCAGCCTTCCAATTTCGCAAGATCCTCTTGCAGGTTTCCACATATAAACAGGCTGGAGTCCGTACAGAGGGTGACTACTAAAATGGTTAGTGGTCTTCATTATAAAGCATATGAGGACAGACTTAAGGATCTTAATATGTACACCTTAGAGGAAAGGCAGGATAGAGGTGATATGATTGAGTCATTTAAATACCTCCATGGCATAAATGCACCAGAGGAGAGCCTCTTTCTATTGAAAGTAAGCTCTGCTACAAGTGGAAATGGGATGAGGGTGAAAGGGGATAAATTCAGGAGTGTTATGCAAAAATATTTCTTTATGGAAAGAGTAGTGGATCCGTGGAATAGTCTCCCAGTGGAGGTGGTAGAGATGAGGACAGTATCTGAATTCAAAGAAGAATGGGACAAACACAAATGATCTCTAAAGGAAAAAAGGGGACTGTTGTAGTGGTTGATATGGAAGGACAGACTAGATAGGCCATGTGGTCTTTTTCTGTCGTCATGTTTCTATGTTTCTGTCAGTGCTGCTGGTTTGTGTTTCTACTCTTGCTGGCCACCACCTTGGGGGTTGCATATGCCGGAGCTGTACTTGCAGCTAAATCTTGTCCACAGGAACATGCAATATGGAATTCTCCACAGGAACCTGAACCTCTGCACAGATACACCCCAACCACAGATACACCCCAACCTCTGCACAGATACACCCCAACAGTGTGTGCTGCACCACAGTGCTGCCATATGGGGATGACAGTCTCTACTGCTGACATGTTTATCTTTAGCTGGCACATACTGCAATGCACATGGCACATAGGACTAGGACAAGGCTTCTGTCTCCTGCAGGTTGGTGCTGCTGCCCACGCAATCACCACCACCACAGAATACAAACATGCCCATGCGCTGTCATTGGTAGTGGTATGCAGTCCCAGCATATTAAACATGCAGGTTAGGCAGGCACCTTGGGTGCAAGGCACAGATGGGGAGAGTCAGAGGCACATATGGACAGCCATGCAGCCTGCCATCGATATGTCTTTGGGGGAGGATGGCAGCCACTGCTGTTGTATTTCCCAGGCACCTGCATTTTCCATCTACCAGGAGGGCTACAGCTGCAGGTGCTATCGGCTTTTTCATCCACAGATGGGTTCAATGGCACCATGAAGGAGGCCTGCTGAGATATCTGCTTAGGGTGCTATGTCCCTTGAACCGCCCCATGTAGCAGATCTCCTTTCCACAACTGCCGTATGTCTTTGTTTCTTCAAAGTCACTGTGTGATCGTGATGGACATCACAGATGGTACAGATGGGGGATGCCCCTATGTGCAGAGGTTTCAATAGTTAGGCTCCTTCAACCTGGAGGACAGACAGCTAAATGGAGATATGCTGGGAGTCTATGCATTACTGAATGGCATGGAATGGGTAAATGTTGATCAGTTGTTTATGCCATTAAAATGTGGGTGGACAATGGGACAGGCTATGCTGCTACAGTGTAACGCATTCCGGACTGATAGGGGGATATAGTTTGTCAGGTAACGCATAGGCAATCTCTAGCACTCTGATCATGAAAATGTTGTAAAGGCTCCTCATGCAACTGTGCTTAGAGAAGGTTTGGTTAGGTTCCAGGGGAAGGGTCATTGCACCATTAAGCAAGGGAAACTGCGGTTCCAGAGCTTGCCACACTACAGGTATTGTTGAACATGGGTACATTTTAAGGACCCAGATAGGTACTTGTGAGCATGATTGGGCACTGTGGGACAGAGAATACAAGGCTTGATGGACCATGGTCTAACCCAGTATGGAATATCTGCGGATCCTCTGTTTCTATGCTACTATGTGCCATCTGGGCAGGTCCCTGGTCCACAATGTACACCTGTACCTACCACTGCATGACCAATGTGCCACCCCTTTTTTTCTCCATTGGCAGCAGCAGCATGGTGCCCTTTCCTACTTGTGCACCATGCTGCTGCTGCTAATGGAGCACTACTATCATGGACTTGGGCTCCCTTGTCATTTCATCACACTTCTCACATATAAATAGGCTCTCTCCCCTCTGCAGACCCACTTTCCGCAAGGTTTTATATTGCAGTAAGGTTACAGGTATTAAGGGGTTCTAAGGGGTGTTAATGCAAGTGGCGTTAAAGTAACACACTGTGTTACCGCCCCTTCTCCGCCTACTTTCTACCCCTTCATGCCAGTTCTCTGCCTCCTGTTCCCTTTACACTGCAGGAGCCTTTTATGCACAAAAACTCAGCAGTTATGTGCCATTACCACACATAAATGGCACACTTGCTCCCTTACTATTGTTTAGTAAACATACCCCTTAGTCTTTTGTGTGAAGCATTTAATTATAAGTAGGATTTTTTTATGAACAGTAAACTGGTGAGGATGGTCTAATGTTGTGACATACAGTTTAATGAAGATGTAGAGGGAGATGAGACTCTATGCCAGGATGAACATGGTAAATGAATATAGGGGTATGTTTCCTAAACCATCTTAATGTTACTGATGCTAGTTGCAGCGTTAATGTGCAGAATGCCATATAAGGTAGTGGGTGGTCCGGAGGTAAGGTTGCAAGGAAAAGGTATCGTGCAATAGTGGGTGCCATGGCACGTTAACGCGCATTAACCCTAAGTTCATGCCAGCGCAGGGTTAGAAGCTTTAAAGATGTAGCCCACTGGTTACTGCAATGACTGTGGAGGCAGAGGTCATGGGTTTGATCCTGCAGTGGTGTCATGTAAGAAGGCTGTCTGAGGCATTTCCTTTTTTTTTTTTTTTAAAGTCTGTTTATTGAAAGAACAGAAAAAGACAACCAATAACAACCACGTCACAGAAATTTCCTAAATACAACATAACGTCCTCCCGGTGGGGCTATCTCTTGTCCACCACTACGGGAGCAAACAGCAGTTCAAAGGAAAAAACAAATATACAATATCAGAATTAATTCCCCCTCCCCCACCACCCTTCCCCCCCCCCACCCCCAATCCCCAAGCAGGAAGCACACATATCAAGAAAGTCAGTGGAGCAGCACAACCGAAGCATGTGCAACCACTATCCGACCTTCAAAACCTCACTGCGGGCTTTAGGTCCCAAACTCTGAATGTAGGGCATCCAGATCAGCAAAAATATAGCCCATCGCCGAGGGTGTCCCAGCGCACTCCTCCGCTCCATAAGCAACAGCTGATGAAAGCTATTGCGCCACTCAGTAAAGGTAGGGACCTCTGGCTCCCTCCACCGGCGAAGAATAGGTCCCTTCCCCACCAGACAGGCCTTCCGCACCAGCAATTTCTCCCACCTCCCCTTAGGGCGGAGTGGTCCCAACTGATCAAACACCACTAATAGCCCCGTCCAACAAAGTCGCTGCCCCAGCAACCCACCTAAGTACGCCTCAATGCGCAGCCAGTATCGGCGAATAGATGGGCAGCACCACCACATGTGGCCGAGATCCGCTAAGGGGGAGGAGCACTTGGGGCAGCTACCATCTGAAGTGAGGCGGCTACGAAACGCCCGCCTCGGCGAAAAGTAGGCTCGGTGAATACACTTAAATTGTATCTCGCGCCACCTGGCGCCCTCCACCAACTGCGCAATCCGACCCAGTGCCTCCCTGGCAGTGCCCGGGGCGATCTCACGGCCCAGTTCTCGAGCCCATCGGCTTTCCAGCAGAGCATAGTCCGGGGGTGCCTCCAACCGATCCACCCTCTTCTTTAAATCCACTATAGTCGGCGGGGCTTCTGCTCCCAGTGCCAAAAAATCAAGAATCCGTGCAGAATGCTCCGCGGTGAGCTCCCGCCGAGGCAGGGAACGAACATAGTGAACAACCTGCGCATATGCAAAGGCATAGCCCCCCCGGGGATAACCCATACTCCGCACAAAGCGTCTCCAAGGTCTTACAACCCCCCTCGGGGTTAAGGACATGCCCCAAATACCGTATACCCAACCGCTCCCACTTCCGAAACGGGACCGAGTCGGAACCGGGCAGGAAATGAATGTTGCGCCGTAGGGCAGCCAACTTGAAACCGTAGAGTCACTACCCCAATATTTATTGAGCTGTTGCCAGGCGCGTCGCGTCGCCTGTATTAGCACATTCCGCGTCAGACGGGTCGGCAGGTCCACCTGCCGCACCTGCAGAACCGCCTCCAGAGAGTGCGGGGCCACCACAGCCGCCTCCAACCCCCGAGGTGTGTAAACCTCTGTCCCCCCCAACCAGTCGCCAACATGCCGCGCCTGGCAGGCCAGCGCATACTTCCAAAGGTCCGGGACTCCAATCCCCCTGACCGCCAACCCCCTTGCATTCTAACCAACGGTATACGGGCTCTGGTCCCCCTCCAAAGAAACCCGCGAAAGGCCCGTTCCATACGGAGTACGTCCCGGCGCAATAACCATACAGGGAGAGTCTGCATCCAATATAGTACTCTGGGCAGAATCACCATCCCCAATGCGGCCACTCTGCCCAACAGGGATAGTGGAAGTGGTGCCCACGCCCGCAACTGGGCCTGGACTTTAGAGAAAATCCGCTCAAAGTTCACACGGTATAACGATGCCGGGTGCTTGGTCAATAGGATGCCCAAATAGACAAAGGACTCATTGGCCCAACGGAGCGGAAATTCCCCAGGCCAACTCGCATGCAGGGTCCCCCCCACGTCCAGGGCCTCTGACTTATCCATGTTAATGCGCAACCCCGAGAACTTACCATAGAGAGAGAACTCCTCAAGTAAGCAAGCCAGCGACTGCGGGGGACACGTAAGATGGACAAGCAGGTCATCTGCAAAGGCCGCCACCTTGAACCCATAGGACCCCATCCGGACCCCGCAAATATCCACGGACGCCTCTATCCTCCGTATCAGCGGATCCAGGGTCAATACAAATAATAGAGGGGACAACGGGCAACCCTGTCGGGTACCCCATTCCAAGTTGAATTTATCGGAAAGCACACCATTACAGAGTATTCCAGCGGTGGGGTCCGAATAGAGTAGCTCCACCATCCGGCAGAATGAGTCCCCCAGACCATAGTGAGGTAAAAGACACTTCAAATAATCCCATTGAACCTGATCAAATGCCTTTTCAGCATCGAAACTGATCAACAGTGACTGGAGGTCTCGCTCCCGGACCCACTCCAGGGACGCCAAAATCCTCCGCAAGTTCCGCACCGCATAACGCCCCTTAACGAACCCGACTTGCGATTCGTGCACCAACTCCCCCAAGACTGGTGCCAGGCGGTCGGCCAAGACTTTGGCCAGAATCTTCAAATCGAAATTCAATAGGGAAATAGGCCTGTAAGAGGCCGCCTTGGTAGGATCCTTTCCCGGTTTAGGTATGAGGGTTATATAGGCGTGATTAGTGCCCCAGCCAAACGTCCCCCGAGCCACGCGCCACTGGTAGACCTCCATTAAGGTCGAAGGCACCACGTCTCCCAAAAGCTTATAAAATTCAGCCCCAAACCCATCAGGGCCAGGTGCCTTACCGCAGCTAGCCTTCTGAATGACTCGGTGAATTTCCTCCACCGTCACCGGGGCATCCAAAACCGCCTGTTGGTCTACCGTTACCGTGGGCAACTGCACCGTCCCCAAGTAGTCCAGCGCCTCGGAGGGAGCCCCGTCCCTCCTCGCGTAAAGTTGCTGAAAAAAGGAGCGAAGAAGCCGAGCTATGGCATCGCTTTCTTTATGTAAGTGACCCTGCTCGTCACGCAATGCCGCAATCAACCGAGAACCCCCACAGCCCCGCAGGCAACGCGCCAGAAGCCGCCCCGACTTGTCCCCGTATCGATACAGTTGGTACCGGTAGTACATGTGGGATTTCTTCGCCCGCTGGTGAAGCAGTTCGTTAAGAGAGGTTTGTAACTCCCAGAGTCTGCGTTTATTAGCAGCACTCGGGTCCCCGGCGCACCTACGTCGGGTTCGCAACACCTGCTTCTCCAATTGAACAATCTGCATCGCTATAAGTTTCCGCTTCCGCGCCACATAGGCAATGGTGTCCCCGCGCAGTACCACCTTAGCCGTTTCCCAGAGCAACGCCGGCTCCCCCCGGTGCCGCTCATGATGAACCATAAAGTCCTGCCAACACTGCCTAAGGTGGCTACGGAAGCCTGCATCATAATAGAGCCCCGTGGGAAACCGCCAAATACGGGTTGGTAGTGCCGCCCTCCCCCATCCGAGCTCCACCCAGACTGGGGCATGATCTGACACCATGTTAGGGCCTATTTGTGCATCTCCCACCTGTGCGAAAAGCCTCTCCGTGAGCAATACATAGTCAATGCGGGCACTGGACCCGTGAGCTCGCGACTGGTGGGTGAAATCCCTCTCAAAGGGATGCAGCAATCGCCAAGGATCAACGAGATGCAGTCGGGCGCACAATCCTCGCAACACTTTGGTGGTGGGAACTCGCCCACTCTCCACCCCACTACCAGATGTATCCATCTCTGCATCCAACACTCCGTTCAGGTCCCCAGCCAAGAGCAGCGGGACCTCAGGCAGTTGTTCCACTCTGGATGCCAAGCGAGCATAAAATGCCCTATCTAAGACATTAGGACTATACAGGTTACCTAGTATAATAGGTCTGCCCTCAAGGTTACCATACAGCAAGATATATCTACCTTCCGGATCTGAGTACTCCTTTTCTAGCTCGAATCGGAGCCGTTTGCTAATCAGTATGACCACTCCGCCCTTTTTCCCCAAAGCCGGGGCCCCCCAGCTCTGCCCCACCCAATCTCTTCGCAGTTTCGCATGTTCTGGCGCCGTCTGGTGAGTTTCTTGTAGCATGGCGATATCGCAATGCAACCTGGCCAAAGCCCTCAGCACTTTGTAGTGTTTGATCGGGTTACCCACCCCGCACACATTCCAAGAAACAATCTTCAGGTCGGATAGTGGTTAAATAAGTCCAGTTCAACAGTTCTGCACCTAGTAACGGGGGGGACCCTCCCAGCCTGGAGTCCCACCCCACTCCTGAGAACGCTCCAACCATCCAAGCATAACTTGAGCCGATAGGGCCAGTGCGCTTCCTGCCAACCCCCCCTTTTCCCCCCCTCCGCTACCCCTCCTCTATAACCCAGATACCCAGAGCCCCACCCCCTACCTTCTACCCCCCCTACCTCGAACATCCCCCATAAAACCGCCACCCCACTCCCATCTGGAGCCACTGGGGATGGGAGTAGGACCCCCCCCCCTTCCCTAAGGCTTCCTGTTCTTGGTGTGGGGACCTTAAATAGCCACGCCCGGCACGTAGGCGTAGCTACCGGGGGGGTTACCAACCAATGCTACCTAGTGGGCAACCTCCCAGGGGTTCCAGCAGTCCCCCTTTCATATCCGCAAGTCCCATCACACTCTTTAAGAGACCCCTCCCAGCCCATGGACCCGGTGCACCCCCCACGCCAACTCTTACCTCCAATTAGGATACCAGCGTAAGGCGCTTATTAAAGCTGCATATAAAGGAGGCAGGAGAGAGAAAGAAAACAGGCTCATCCAACCCTAACGGAGTATCCTCCACTCCACCCTGCCCCCACCCAACAGTGCACATTGCTAAAAGAGCTAAAGGCAACATAGTGTATACAAATAGCAACCAGGTATATACCTAACAGAAACAGTATACAGTATTCTTCAAAAGCTTAACAATGTATCAAGTCCGCTCTCCAGGGTACCTCTTGGCAGCCTAAGTATATCCAAGGCAAAGCTGCAATCCCTGAATGCTCCCCCGTGCAGGCAGGCAGACAAGGACAGAGTCCTGGCACCCAGCCCCATAAGACAGGCCGGTGCAGGCCGCCTCCCGCACCCGATGGACTATCCTCTCCGGTCCGGTTGCAGCTGCCCAGCGGCAGTGGAAGCCCCCACCATCTTAAAGCCGTTAAGCGGGCCCCCTTCGAAGGACTAACCTGCGCAGCGGGGCCCAAGTAGGCTATCAAAGCAGCTCAAAGTCCAGCTCAGCTGAAGGTATCCTGGGCGTAACAGCTCGGGCTCAACGATAGTCCCCCAGGAGCCAGGCTGAAGGTTGGGAATTAAAGCACCCAACCGCTCTGCTGCCGGAGGCCAACCAGCACACCGCGTGGAATCTGCGCCGAGTCCTCAGTTCCCGGCGGGGCTCACCGCTGTCTGCACCAGCAACTGCTCCACATAGGTACCTGCCTCCACCGCCGATTCAAACACTCGGTGGGTGTTCTGGTGTGAGATGTGGAGCCGGGCCGGATACTGCACACTGAAACGGATCTGGGCTGCAATCAAACGCTGACAAATCGGGGCATAGGCTTTGCGGCGAGCACTTAATGCCGCCGAGTAATCTTGGGTAATGCGAATCTTCGCCGTTTCCCACTCCACGATCCCTCTCTTCTTGGCCGCCCGCAACACCGCATCTTTCTGCACGTGGCAAAGGAATCTGGCCAGAACCACTCTAGGTCTGCGATCTCCCGATTGCTGCTTCGGCCCCAATCTGTGGGCCCTTTCCACTATAATGGGCCCGGTTGATTCAGCCTCCTCAAGCAGGTAAGCAGCCAAGTTTTCCACATGCTGCCGCAGCTCTTTATCCGGGATAGTTTCAGTAATTCCCAAGAAGCGCAGATTGTTGCGGCGCGATCTATTTTCAAGATCGTCGAGTTTTGTGGTATGCTCCTTGGACTCCCTTTGCAGCGCGGCTAGCTCCCGCCGCAGTCCCTCCACTTCCTCTTCAGTGTGGGAGAGACGCGTTTCAGCCTCCTGCACCCGGGTACCTAAGAGCCCCAGAGAGCTCTGAAGGGTGTCCATCTTCGCATGCAGCGCTTCAAACTGCAGGGACATTGCATTGGTGACAGCGGCTGTGATTTCTTCCGCCATAGTGGAGGTAGCCGCGACCCCAGGCTTCGGAGGTGAGTCCACCATCTTGGAAGGGCCTGCCACCCGTTCCCTTTCTCTTCTCCCTGCCTTTGCCGCCATCGCCATCCCACTGTGTGAGCAACGCCGGGCAGTTCTCGATCCCCAGAAAGGCACTAGGTCCACAGCAACCCAGGATTCGTTTAGATCACGGCACTATAACCACTTTTAGGGGAGAGGGGTCCGGAGCTCAAGTAACTCACGTCCTCCCAAGCTCACCACATCACGTCAGGCATTTCCTTTTTTTAAATTTAAATCAGTGCTGTCTGAGGCATTTCCTTTTTTAATTTAAATCAGTGCTGCCAGAAAAAACACCCTCACAGTGCCGTAACCTAAGGTGCCGCATAAGGTGCCCTATAAGGCACTCCATAGGGCACATTATAAAGTGCACTGTCCACCAAGGCACCTTATAATGTGCTCTATAGGGCGCCTTATGAGGCACCTTAGACTACGGTATTCTGAGGGTGTTTTTGCTGGCAGCACTGATTTAAATTAAAAGGAAAAGCCTCAGACAGCCGTATTAAATAACACCACTGTGAGATCAAACCCATGACCTCTGCCTTTGCAGTCATTGAAGCAACCAGTGGGCTACATCTCTATAGTGTCCAATATACCGCTGGCTGGCTACAGAAAGACTGCAGGTCACCACACAAACTGTCTGCTGTAGTTACCAGGATAGGGTAAACCCACCCATACCCATGATGCACTGCACATGCAGATCAGCAGCCTACATCTGATCATAAGATGGGTTATGCGCCTCTATAGCACTTCGGCCTGGTAGGGGCAACTGACCATGTGTGTTACAGGCACAGAGTAGCTACAGACCATGACATTGTGCGGTTCCCGTGCTCACCCTGAGGGTGAGGTGGGGCGCCCAGCACCAGGTCCACAGCACCTGGCTTGACTGAGATAGGATGTGCTGCAGGTTCTCATCAGTACCAGTGTGTGATAGTTAGTCCTTGCAGACACACCTAGGATACACCTGTGCCCATCTGTATTTCCCAGTCATGTTTACTCCTTGTAGACTATGAGGCACCCAGAATTGTGCCTATTCTGTGTGGTTGCCATGGTCACATTTTATAAGAGAAGGGTGGTGGTTGGACCCAAAAGCAGATTATGTAGCACCGCTCTCTGGGGGTCAGGGTGGGGGAGAGGATCTCCCACCAACAGATCCACATTCTACATCTTTGCAATGGTGGCAGTAGAAGGGACCATCAACCCCAGTCCTGCTGGGGAATAGGCACCCTACAGGGCGGTCAAGCAGATCTGTACGCATCACATAGGGCAGTAGGCCTGGAAAAGCTCAGCTGCCCCTCACCACTATCTGACATTTACCAGCAGAAGGCACAGTCAGTCTCTACCCACTGCACCCTGCAAGGTGTTCTAGCCATACACATGATAACTGCAGACAGTCTGCTAGCTAGTACATAGTGCATGTTCCTGGAGGAACTGCATCCAAAAATGGGATGTGAGCACACACACCAAGCAGGCATGTCAGTAATTGGGCACCAGAAAAGGGAACTCATAGATATCACTTGAGAAAAATACTGTAGAGCACTAGGGGGGAACCTAGCCATACCATGGTCACTGCTCAGTCAGGGTGAGAGTGATCCCCCAGCATGACATGCTGTGGCCACCCTGTCCGTGCAGGTGGTGTTCGGGCACTACAGTGTCCCAGCCATTGCCCTATGCCCTGTGCAGATGCATCCTGCCCAGGCCGCCCTGTCCGGGCCATACCCATAGTATCTTGCTCCTCATTGTGCACATGGGCAGGCTAACACTGGAAACAGTGCAAGCATTGTGGGCTCAGTAAGGTGTAGGCAGCCACAAAACACTGGCTAGACATACACTCCCACACCTATTTCAGCATTGTGCAAATATAGAGGTTTTTGGCAGCCCTGGCCGCCACACCAGTCCTGGGCACAGTGCAGACATTGCTATGGTACGCAATACTGTTGGAGTCACTCCCCAGGGTGGTAAACACTGTCAGAAACAAAAACTGAAACACACTCCACAGATATCAGAAAGGTTGCTATGATGAATCTCTGTCAACAAATTGTCTTTAACTTAGGATTTGTTATCTGACATTAATTATAGCAACCTTTTGATATATGTGTAACATGTTCCCAAGTTTAGGACGGCATTGCTAAGGTATGTAGGTGCTAGTATTGGGAGATGCTGCTCCACGCAGGGCCCAACAGCTTGACTCTCCATGAGGCTTTGGATATTGGAGCCTGTGGGTGTGGGGGTTTGTGCCCCAGTTGGCCTCTGCTCTAGGGCAGAGGTTCCCAACTCTGGTCCTGGTGGGCCTAACACGGTTCAGGTTTTCATGCTGTCCCTAATGAATATGCATGAGTACATTTGCATACAATGGGGGTGGTTCATGCAAATGCAGCACAGGCATATTTATTAGGGACAGCATGAAAACAGAATGGTGTTTGGCCCTCCAGGACTGCAGTTGGGAAACTCTGCTCTAGGGATTGCACATGTTTATGGTGTATATACTCTGTTGGGTAAAATATAGGCATCTCAGGCATGTTTATTTTATCTGCAATAAAGGTTCTGTCTTTATTACCACGGTTTAGTACTGGGTAAAATATAGGGACATGGTTTGCAAGAACCACAGCTGGGACTTGAACTTGTGACCTTCTGCCCCTGCACACACTGGCTGTGTGTACTGCACCAAACTGTTGTCACAGAGGCAGAGCATTCCCTGGGGATACCATGACTGTTCGTCAGACAGACCTTGTCTGTTGCAGTGCATGGCACCCACCTAAACTGGGCTTGGCCATGGTCTGCTGTGGGCAGATGCCACTGCCCCCTCCCCCACCAGCACCCCTCCACTACCATGCTGACATGCCCTTGTGCCGGTGGTGCTGGTGATGCACAGTCCCAGGCCATCCATTGGGCCGGTAGGCGGCTGCCTATGGTGCGTGATATGGGGTCAGGGTGCCTGCCTAGACATCCACGTTTCCCCCTCCCCCCGGCACCGCTTACCAATGTTATGTGCCCTTTGGTGTACTTGCTGGGTACTGTCCCCTGGGACACTGTGGGACACACACTCGTGGACATGTTTGCCCTTGGTTAGTTGCTGTTTTGCTGTTTTGCTGGTTTTCCACTTCCATATTCCTATGTGTCACCTAGGCATCTGCTTAATCCACCCTGTGTCCCAGCTGGCCCACTGCATGTCCCACCTGCAGCCCCCTGTACCTCATTTTCAGCCTCACCATAGTGCCCTCTCGTACTTGGGGCACTATGATGTTGCTGCACATGTATCACTACTATCACTTTTCTTGGTTTCCCTGCCTTTGCTGCACATTGCTGACTTAAATGGTCTCTCTCCCCTGGAAATGTGCCTCTAGCACGAGGTTTTCACTGGCGTTAGTTTTCAGACCTTCATTTCACGGCGTTAGTGTGCCTGGAGCCTCTCCCCGCCCACTCTCCACCCATTGACCCCTTATCTCCGCCCTCTGGGTAGCCTTACTCCACCCTCTGCGCACCTTAACGCCACTGGAGACGTTATCGTGTGATACATGATGTTATCGCATGGTAATGCACCGTTATAGCACGATAACGTCGCCGCTGCAATGTTAGCGCTGTTTAGTAAACATACCCCTAGGATTCATTTTGCAGTGTAAATGTGCTTGTATTTTTTTCTTTTTTTTTATATTTTCAATTTTTTTATTAGTAACTGCAATTACACAGAGCCAAAACACATAACCAGAACATTCCAATAATACATCCAACATGGCCCCCACAAGCCCCCTTCGTATTTTATCCCACCAGACCCCATACCGTAGACCCCATCAACCCCGTTCAGCCACCCTTCTGGCTCAGGCCTAGACAGTTGCTACATTGTGAACATCTTTGCGTTAAGGCCCCATACTAACCCCCCAACTAACTACCCCCCCTCCCAGCTAAGCAGCGAGAATCCCACCCATGCCCCCCAAACCAAACTCCCCCCGCCCCCCCCAGCCTTCCCCCCCACCCCCACCCCCAACCCCACTCTATCCCAACCCCAGGACATGGCACAGCTTTCCCCAAACCTTAATGAACCTCTCCCCCTTCTGCTTTCTGATAGCCGTAAGCTTTTCCATAAGGACAATTGCCTTCAGTCTGGTCTCAAACTGTTCTAAACCCGGTATCTCCTTTTGCTTCCATGCCCGAGCCACCACCCCCCGTGCTGCACATAAACAGGCCAGTACCATTTTACCCCCACGCCCTTCCCTTCCTTCCCCCCACCATGACAGTAAGCAGATAGTCGGAGCTAGATCCACCTCCATCCCTAGCTTCCCCTTGATCCACCCCAACACCATTCTCCAATAGGATTGAGCTTTGCTGCAACTCCACCATATATGCCAGAAGGTCCCCCTCTCCCCACATTCCCTCCAACACATAGAAGAGGCCCCAGGGTACATCCGACTCAATCGGTCCGGAGTATAATACCACCTCATCAGCACTTTGTAGCAGTTCTCTTTGATTCGGCTCGCACTGGGACCTCTCCTAATTTGATCCCAAATCCCTTTCCAATCCGCTTCCCTCAGGGGCTGCCCCAGGTCCTTTTCCCACTCAACAATATACCTATGTTTCCCAGCTCCCCCTCCCCGGACCCCTTTATAGAGGCCAGAAATCAACCCCCGTGTACCCCTCTTGACAAACCACACCGCCTCCAAGCTAGACACCTCCCCTCCCAGACCTTCTTTCCTCAGCTCTTTTAAAAGGAAAGATCACACCTGAGCATAAGCAAACCTGTCCCCTTCCCCCAACCCAAAATCCTTACTCACCTCCTCAAAACTCTTGAGCTCCCCCTCCTCAATAAGTTGCAAACTGCATTCCAGCCCTTTCTCCCGTCAATTATCGAACCGTCCTCCCTCCCACCCAGGGCGGAAAGCACGCCACCCCCTCCACGGAGTCATAACTGAAAACCCCGTGCCCCTAGCAGAGATCTCCGGCTCCCTCACTTTATCCCAGATCTTCACTGCCTGCCGCATTGCTGGAGTCCCATCCCCAAGCTCCCCCCTCATTCCCTTCGACGCCCACGCACATGCATCCAGCCTCCCCCCCCCCCCCTAACCTGGAGTTTCTCTGGACTGACCCACGGCTTCTCCTCCCTGCTATCCCTCCAACCCAACACGTGTCTCAATTGGGCCGCTCGATAGTAATCCCTTATATTGGGAACCCCCAACCCTCCCTCCTCTTTGGCAGCATACATCACCGCTCTCGCGATGCGTGGGGGCCTTCTTTTCCAAATATAGCTAAACAGTTTCCTTTGCAGAGTCCGTAGAGTATTCTCTGGGACCTCCACCGGTAATACTTGAAACAGATAAAGCAATCGCGGAACGATATTCATTTTCAAAACCTCTATTCTGCCCACCCAAGAGGTTTCCAAGCGCATCCAGCCCTCTAAATCTTTACAAATCTGCCCTATTATCCGCGGATAATTGGCCTGAAACAACTCCTCATAGCGCTCAGTTAATCTCACCCCTAGGTATTCTATTGAGTGACGGACCCACTTCAGGGGGAACAACCTCCTCAACCTCTCTTCCCTCCCACGGCTCAGCCGCACCTTCATCACTTCAGTTTTATCTATGTTCATTCTAAAGCCAGAGACGGCCCCGTATCTGCCCACTTCACCCATCACCTCTGGGAGGGTCTCCCCCGGGTTACTTAAATACAGAAGTATATCATCAGCATACAAAGAGATTTTATGATGCTGATCTCCCCTCACCAGACCAGTTATCTTCCCATTCGCCCGGATTTTTTCTGCAAACGGCTCCACTACTAGTGCAAAAAGTAACGGTGATAGGGGACATCCCTGACGGGTCCCGCGCCCCAGCTCAAAATCTCTCGAGTACCTGCCATTAATTTTAATTCGTGCTCTGGGACCTGCATACAAGCTTTGTACCCACCTCAGGAAGTTAGTCCCACACCCCACCTTCTCCAGCACTTTCATCAGGAACCCCCAATGCACCCTGTCGAAGGCCTTCTCTGCGTCTATGGACATCACCAAAAAATCCCCAGGGTCCTGTCGGGCCTCCCAGATCACCTCGATCACCCTCTTAATATTATCCCCCGCCTGTCTCCCCATAATGAATCCCACTTGATCCACTCCAACTATCCCCGGCATCCACCTCGCCAACCGCTCCGCTAGGATCTTAGCCAGAATCTTTACATCTACATTAAGGAGCGAAATAGGCCTGCATGAACTACAACTCGAGGGGTCCTTCCCTGGTTTCAGTAGAATCGTAATCCCGGCCATCAACATATCCCTAGATAGTTCCCCCCCTGGACATAGAATCCCATTAAAAACCCTCACTTAAAGGTCCCCCACTTCTTCCATAAAAACTTTATAGAACGGTCCCGACAGACCATCTAATCCCGGGGCCTTCCCACCCACCAACCCCTTAACTACCCTCTCAAATTCTATTCTGGTGATTGGAGCTTCCAAGTCCCCATGAGCCTCCTGCGGGAGACTGCGCAATTCCACCCCTCTCCAAGTACCCCATAATATCCTCCTCCCCCACCCCCTCCTCCCCCTTATACAGCAACCTATAAAACTCCGTAAATTGGTCCCTGATTTCTTCCTCCCCCCGGTGCATGGTACCCCCCTCCCCTTAATTTGATAAATTACGGCTGCCCCTTTTTTTTGCTTTAACCGCCGAGCTAGCAATCTTCCCACCTTATCCCCATGCTCATACAGCGTCTGGCGTGCCCTCTGTAATGCAAATTCTACCTTCGCCATCTGCAAAGCGCGGAGCTCTTCCCTCACTTTCCCCATCGCTTCCCTATCCTTCCGTGCCCCTGATTCCAGGAAGGTGGCCTCTGCTACCCTCAACGCTCCCTCCAACTCCTCCTCCCTCCTCGCCCGCTCCTTCTTTCTCCTAGCCCCCCACATCACCAAACGCCCTCTTACCACTGCTTTCAGCCCCTCCCAGGCCGTTATCTCCGCCACCTCTCCTGTATCATTAAAGCTCAGGTATTCCTGTATAACTTTTTTGACATCTTCCACAATCCGCACATCCTTAAGAAGGCTCTCATTCATCCTCCAGAACACCGTGCCACTCTTCCCCTGTCTACGACAGCGTATCTCCACTGCACTATGGTCCGTCCATCCTACCACCTTGATATCTCCCTCTTCCACCTCCAGCATCCATTCCTTATCCATAAGAATCATATCTATCCTACTCCAACTGCCATGAGGATGTGAGAAGAATGTGAATGCCCTCTCCTTAAGGTGGAGCGCTCTCCACGCATCCACCAAGTTGAATTGTTTCATCAAAAATCTCAAGCCTTGCCTATTCCTACTCTCCCCACCATCCCCCTTGGGTGCCCTATCCACTCCCGGGTCCAGAACCATGTTAAAATCCCCCCCACCACCACCAGCCTCCCCCCCCCTGCCCCTTCGATCAACCGTCCAACCTCCCTCCAAAACCCTTCTGACTCCCGTTCGGGCCATACACCACCACTAGCACCACGTCTTCTCCCCCCAATTTCCCTCTTATCCCCACCACCCGCCCTTCTTCATCTTTAAAACTGCTCTCAACCTGAATCCCACTTCCAGTCCTCACACAGATGGCCACCCCCCCCCCTTTTTCACCCCCCGCCCCCACCCCCCCCCCCCCCCCCCGCTACAAGAATAATACTGGTCCGGGTAGTGCCGGTTTTTCAGCCTCCTCACATCCCGGTTGCTCAAGTGAGTCTCTTGCAGCATCACCACATCCCATTGGGACCTCCACACCTCCCTCGCCAACATACTGCGTTTCGTTGGGGAGTTCAGGCCCTTAACATTAACAGTACCTACACGCAGCATTAATCATGTTCTCCCCCCCACTCCAATCCCCCAAGTGTGCCAGCAGTCCTATCCCCCCTTTCCTTCCCTGCCCCCCCACCCCCCCTTTCCCCATCCCCCTCCCCTCCCCCCCATTCCCCTCTCCCCCCCACTTTCCCCATCCTTGCCCTTCCAGACATCCTGTCCTATTCCGACTCCCCGTACCCCCATTTATACAAATCACCCCATTAATGGCCCCATTATAGCCACGCACACCCACAAACACCCACGCACACCCACACACTACCAACCCCCTCCCCCAGCATCTCCCTTATGCCCCTCCCAGTCCCCAGTCTCTCACTCGGGTGGGAAGAGTTGCCTCACTCTGCCACCCGCTTCTCACTGCCAATCCAAACTCTCCACTCGCTCTCTTCAGGTAGCCGGGGCAGACATTGCTCCTTGTCGCTCTCTAGACAACCGCTGTAGCCTCTTCCCTTTTTCTCCTGCACGCTGCCACTACGAACTCAGGGGTGGTTTCCCCAGTGCAGAGCCTCCTGGCTTCTGGGTATCATTCTCCGCTGCCATTGGAAGGCCTTCACACCCCAGCTCCCGCAGCCGTTTCCAAGCGTCTTCTGCCGTCTTAGTCCGTCTGGTCACCCCGTTCGCCGACACCAACAGTCCGAAGGGGAACAGCCATCGATATCGGAGCCCTTTCCCCCGCAAGTAGGTCGTGACCTCCTTCATTGCCCTCCGTCTCTCAAGAGTGCCTTTGGAGAGATCATTAAATACCTCCACTTCTCCTCCTTCCCAGGTGATCCACCCGAACCTTCTGGCCACCGTTAAGATCTGTTCCTTAAGGGGGAAGCTGCTCATGCAGGCAATTATATCTCGCGCTTGCCACTCTCGACGGGGCCCCAGGCTCCTATGGGCCCTCTCCACTGCAATTGAGATATCCTTTGTGCCGGAAACCTCCCCCAGCTGTAGGATATGTCTGCACAGCTTCTGCACAACTACCACACAGTCTTTATGGGCGTCCTCCTCCGGCACCCCCCCGTATGCTCAGGTTATTCCTTCGCGCTCTATCCTCGAGCTCCTCCAACTTTTCTTGCATCTCCACGTGCTGCTCCTGTAGCTGGCTGTGCTGCACTGTGACCTCACGCACCTCCGCCGCATAGGCCTCCACATGGCTCTCGAGGTCTTCCACTCTCTGGCCTAGACACCCAACTTCTTTTTGAATCGCCATCAGCGTCTCCTTCACCTCCTTCTGCATAGCTTTAATTTCGCCCTGCATCTCGCTTTTAAAGGCGTTCAGCCATTTCTTTAGTGACAGGTCTCCGCAGTCCTCCATTTCCTCCTCCTCTGAACTCCCATTATCGACCTCCTCTCCAGAGCCGACCAACTCTGCGGCCTCTTTCCGCGCATATGGGGATTGGAAGTTGGCCAGCTTTTTCTTCACTGCCATCGCCATGGTGTTCGCCCTCTGGCCTTCCACTTTTTTCCTCTGGGGGTACTGCTTTTTCACCTTAATCTTGGGATTCGGACAGAGCTAGGCTTCTATGCTGCCATCAGCTCCGTGACGTCACCGGAAGTCGTGCTTGTATTTTTTTCTATCTGGGTTTGTGCTGTAGTGTGGGATAGATTCTCTGAGTCAATGGATTGGGAAGAGGAATACATTGTACCCTACAGTAATAGCTTGATAGAAGACAGCACAGATAACAGATAGCAGCAACAGTTTGGCAGGGCTGTATGTTTACAGTAGCTCTGCTAGAGGAAAGCTTGATGAGTTATCCAAGGCCATCTTGTCAGATAACAGCAAGCCTTGTTAGAGAAGTTACATTTTAAAAAGTTTGTAGTTTAAACTTACAGTTTAAAAAATTTGTAGAAAATAGCTAAAGCATGCTAATTTTTCCTTTTCCTTGTAAATATACAAAAAGAAAAATTCTGATTCCAATTAGCAGCAGTACTAAGATAAATAAATCTGCCTGAGTATGAGTTTATTTTTAAGATTATTTTACAGAGATCCTAGATTTGACAATTCTGATAGAGGGGGAGTTGTTTGTAGATACGTTTTGTGCAAGTTTTATTTTCTAGGTTAGGGGTCTGAGTGAATCTTGGTTCATCTTGATTTCATTCTATGGAGGATGTTTACTAAGCCAAGCTAAATCAGCATGTGCTAATGCGCCATTAGCACGCGTTAACGGGACCAGCAGCAAAAAACTCCCTATGGGCGGAGAGTAGGTGGAGAGTAGGGGTCAGTGGGTGGGAAGTGGGTGGGAACAAGGCCCTGTTCCCTTAACAATAGCACCTTAACACCAGGAACCTTACCGCATATCAAAATCTGTTGGTAAGTGTGCATATTGAGGAGAGAGAGCCTATTTTAACATCTGCAATGTACTGCACATACAGGTGAGCCCAAGAAAGTGATAGCAGTGCTCTATTAGCAACAGCATAGTACCCAAGAATGAAAGGGCACTATGTTGATGGTGCAAATGGGGCAAAGGAGTGTGCATGTGGATCATGCAGTGGGGACTGCTGGTTCACAGGGCGGACTAGGCAGTTGCCTAGGTGACACATAAGCCCATAGGACCTGAAAATATGACAGATTGTGTCAGACCAAAGTCCATCATGCCCAGTATCCTGTGTCCAACAGTGACCAATCTAGGTCACAGGTAGCTAGCAGTTTCCCCAAGAGACACACATGATCCACAATGCTTGTAATGGGGAAAGCAGTGCATATCCCGGGTCCTTTTTAACAATGGTTTATGCAGGACCGGCCCATCCATTGTGCGAGAATGTTGTTCACACAGGGCCCCGCGCTTCAGGGGGCCCCATGCCAACAACATCCCACACTAAAGGGCAGGCAGGGCAGCTTTAGAGGGAGCTAGAGAGGCCCCGGCTTACCTCTAACATCTGCCCAAGTGAAGCATGTCTTTTTCCTTCATTTTGGCAGCTGTACTGAAGTTTAGAACGCTGCCACACTGAGTGCCAGGAAACAGGAAGTCCCCTTTGACCTCAGCACAACAGCGTTCTAAACTTCAGTACAGTTGCTGAAGTGAAGGAAAAAGACGCACTTCACTTCAGCAGCTGTTAGAGGTGAGCCGGGGCCTTTCCTGCTCCCTCTAAAAGCATTTTAGATAGCGGCAGGGCTCTTCAAGAGGGAAGGGGGGCTTGGACTGGAAATGGGCTAGGGGAGGGAGCTAGGACTGGAAATGGTCTGAGTGGGGGGGAGCTAGGACTGGAAATGGGCTGTTGGAGGGGCTTGGATTGAAATGGACTCATGGAGGGGCTAGGACTGGAAATAGGCTCATAGGGGGTTTGGATTGGAAATGGGCTGAGTGGGGAGAGAGGTAGGACTGGACATGGGCTGAGTGGGGGGCTTGGACTGGAAATTGGCTGAGCGGAGGGGAGGTAGGACTGTAAATGGGCTGATGATGGGATAGGAAAGGACTGGAAATGGGCTGATGGGGGGCTAGGATTGGAAATGAGCTGATGGAAGTGCTAAGATAGGACTGGAAATGGATGGGGGAGCTAGGACTGGAAATGGGCTGATGGGGGGCTAGGATTGGAAATGAGCTGATGGAAGTGCTAAGATAGGACTGGAAATGGATGGGGGAGCTAGGACTGGAAATGGGCTGATGGGGGGCTAGGGTTGGAAATGGGCTGATGGGGGGCTAGGGTTGGAAATGGGCTGATGGGGGGCTTGGATAGGACTGGAAATGAATAAGATATGCCATACTGGGTCAGACCAAGGTCCATCAAGCCCAGTATTCTGTTTCCAACAGTGGCCAATCTAGGTCATATGTACCTAGCAGTTTCCCAAAGGGACACAGGTTCCACAATGCTTGTATTGGTTCAAGCATTGATATCCTGGGTCCCTTCTTAATAATGGTTTATGGACCTTTCCTCCAGGAACTTGTCCAAACCTTTTTTAAACCCAGCTACACTAACAGCCTTTACTACATCCTCCGGTAACAAATTCCAGAGTTTGATTACACGCTGAGTGAAAAAATATTTTCTTTTATTAGTCTTAAATAGTTTACCCTGTAGCTTCATTGCATGTCCCCTAGTCTTTCTATATTCTGATAAGGTAAACAATCAATCTACGTTTACCCGTTCCACTCCGTTCATTAATTTATAGACTTCTATCATATCTCCCCTCAGCCGTCTCTTTTCCAGGTTAAAGAGCCCTAACCTTTTTAGCCTTTCTTCATAGGAGTATCCTTCCATCCCCTTTACCATTTTGGTGGCTCTTCTCTGAACTTTTTCTAAAATTGCTATATCCTTTTTTAGATACGGCGACCAGAATTGCACACAATATTCAAGGTGCGGTCTCACCATGGAACGATATAGAGGCATTATAATATCTTTTGTTTTATTTTCCATTCCTTTCCTTATCATATCTAGCATTCTATTTGCTCTCTTGGCCGCTGCTGCACACTGGGCCGAGGGTTTTAACATGGTATCCACAATGATGCCTAAATCTTTTTCCTGGGTGGGGCTTCCTAATGTGGAACCTTGCATCGTGTAACCATAGTTTGGGTTGTTCTTCCCTAGGTGCATAACCTTGCACTTGTCCACATTAAATTTCATCTGCCATTTTGATGCCCAGTCTTCCAATTTATCAAGATCCTCTTGCAATTTTCCACAATCCTCTTGGGTTTTAACAACTTTAAATAGTTTTGTGTCATCCGCAAATTTGATAACCTCACTCTTTATTCCACTTTCCAGGTCATTTATGAATATGTCAAAAAGCAGCAGACCCAGCACAGATCCCTGGGGTACACCACTATTCACCTTTCTCCATTGGGAAAATTGGCCATTTAGCCCTACCCTCTGCTTTCTATCTTTTAACCAGTTCCTGATCCACAATAGTACACTGCCTCCTATCCCATGACTCTTTAGGTTTGCCAAAAGTCTCTCATGAGGGACCTTGTCAAAGGCTTTCTGAAAGTCCAGATACACAATATCAACCGACTCACCTTTGTCCACCTGATTATTCACTCCTTCAAAAAAACATAACAGATTAGTAAGACAAGATATTCCTTGTCTAAAGCCATGTTGGCTGTCTCCCATTAGGTCATGACTATCTACATGCTGAGTAATTTTATTCTTTATGATGATTTCTACCATTTTTCCCGGTACTGATGTCAGGCTCACCGGTCTGTAGTTTCCCAGATCACCCCTGGAACCCTCTTTAAAAATTGGTGTTACATTGGCGATCCTCCAATCTTCAGGTATTAGAGATGATTTTAATGATAGTTCACAGATTACTAATAGCAGGTCTGCAATCTCGTATTTCAGTTCTTTCAACACCCTTGGATGTATACCATCCGGCCCAGGTGATTTGCTACTCTTCAGCTTATCTAATAGTTGTAATACATCTTCCTGATGTATCGATATTTCCTTCAATTCTTCCGCACCTTTAAATACCACTTCAGTCATGGGTAACATCCCTACAATACCACTTCAGTCATGGGTAACATCCCTACATCATGGGTAACATCCATGGGGGAGCTAGGACTGGAAATGGACTGATGGTGGGGCTAGGATAGGATTGGAAATGGGCTGAGTGGAGGGGGTCTTGAACTGGAAATAGCTGATGGGGAGGGTGGCTTGGAATGGAAATGGGCTGAGTGGGGGGGGAGCTAGGACTGCAAATGGGCTGATGGAGGGGCTAGGATTGGAAATTGACTGATGGGGGCTAAGACTGGAAATGGACTGATGTGGGGACTAGAAGGAAGTAGATGCTGAGTGGGGCTGGAACTAGAAGGGAGCTGATGTTGGGGGAGAACTAGAATGTGATGGGGCTGCGAGAGTGAAATTTGTCCAGCAGACAATGGAGAGATAGCAGAAGACAAGAAGAAACCAGAAGAAAGTGGCTGGAGCAATTGCAACTGAAAAATAAAATGCACAAACAAAAGGTAGAAAAATAATTTTTTATTTTGAATTTATAAAGTGGAATATGTCAGTTCTGGGAAATGTGCGTCTTTAATGTCTGCATTTTGTTTAGTACAAGTGGGAATTAATTTATAGTTTTATTTTTGCAGTGTTGTTGTACATTCCAAGTTTGGCTTTTGGGGTTCCTAGTTTAATTATTGTCTTCCTATTTCTAAATTGTGATCCCTTGTTCTTTGTTTGGTGATGGTCTATGTTCTGCATTTGTATCCGAGCTGAGGTATTCTGTTTATGTAGTTTCTATTTGACAGTGCCACTTATTCTCTTTTCCCAGTAGGTGCTTAATGAGTGCTGGTAGTACTATTATGATATGGTGGGTTTGCTATGGGTTCTAAATGGGCAGCGTTTGTAGTACTTCCTAATGTGCCTGGCAGTTGGCACTGGAGTACTGTATAGTTATGTATTAATCTGGTAGTCTTTCTTTATCCATACACTCATTAATAGGCATGTTTACTAAAAGTTAGTGCATGATAACATTATGCAAATATTTATGCAATTGAGGCCCCGCACCGAGCTTCCGCACTTGGCCCCACACCCCCCTTAGGCCGCCCCTGCTCTCTTTCCAGCGGCAGTCACACGCGCCGGCTATCAGAGCGCGAAGGGACTAGTTTCCCTTTCGCGGCTCTGTTAAGCCCGCGGGGGCTGATGAGAGTTCCCATCAGCCCCTGCGGGCTTAACAGAGTAGCGAGGGAGAAACTCTCCCCTCGCGCTCTGAAAGCCGGCGCGTGTGACTGCCGCTGGAAAGAGAGAGCTGATACAGGGGAGGGCAGGCTCTGCCGGGCACAGGGGGGGCCCCGCGGCACACTCGATTCTGCCGCGGTGGCCCCGGAAGCGGCAGCAGACAGCTTTTTAAAAAAAATTTTTTCATTTTACTTTTGGATCAGAATGTTTTTTGCGCGGGGCCCTCTGAAACGCGGGGCCCTGTTCAAAAAACATTCTCGCTCAATGGACAGGCCGGCCCTGAAAGAGAGAGCTGATACAGGGGAGGGCAGGCTCTGCCGGGCACAGGGGGAGGGCCCCGCGGCACACTCGATTCTGCCGCCGCGGCCCCGGAAGCGGCAGCAGACAGCTTTTTTTTATTTTAAAAATTTTCCCTGGGCTGAGCTGGGCTGGGCTGGGGGGGGGGGGTTAGGAGTGGTGTTGGGCTATGGGGGGGGTTAAACTAAAAATTGGGTGATGGGGGATTAGGACTGGAAATTGGCTGGTGGGATTAGGACTGGAAGTGGGTTGATGGGGGGTTAGGACTGGTAATGGGCTATGGGGGGGCATAAAATAAAAATTGGGTGATGGGGGATTAGGACTGGAAATGGGCTGGTGGGATTAGGACTGGAAGTGGATTGATGGGGGGTTAGGACTGGTAATGGGCTATGCGGGGCTTAAACAAAAAATTGGGTGATGGGGGATTAGGACTGGAAATGGGCTGGTGGGATTAGGACTGGGAGTGGGCTGATGGGGAGGTTAGGACTGGTAATGGGCTATGGGGGGCTTAAACTAAAACTTGGGTGATGGGGGATTAGGACTGGAAATGGGCTGGTGGGATTAGGACTGGAAGTGGGTTGATGGGGGGTTAGGACTGGTAATGGACTATGGGGGGGCTTAAACTAAAAATTGGGTGATGGGGATTAGGACTGGAAATGGGCTGGTGGGATTAGGACTGGGAGTGGGCTGATGGGGAGGATAGGACTGGTAATGGGCTATGGGGGGGCTTAAACTAAAAAATGGGTGATGGGGGATTAGGACTGGAAATGGGCTGGTGGGATTAGGACTGGGAGTGGGCTATGGAGGGCTAGGACTGGTAATGGGTTGGGGGGTTGCTAGGACTGGAAATGGGCTGAGTGGAAGGGGGCTTGAAACTGCAAATAGCTGATGGGGATGGGGCTTGGAATGGAAATGGGCTGAGGGGAAGTGGGGGGCTTGAACTGCAAATAGCTGATGGGGACGGGGCTTGGAATGGAAATGGGCTGAGGGGAAGTGGGGGGCTTGAACTGCAAATAGCTGATGGGGAGGGGGACTTGGAATGGAAATGGGCTGAGTGGAAGGGGGCTTGAACTGCAAATAGCTAATGGGAAGGGGGGCTTGGAATGGGCTCTTAGGGGAGGGAGCTAGGACAGGAAATGGGCTGATGGAGGGGCTAGGATAGGACTGGGAATTGGGTGTTGGGGGGAGCTAAGATTGGAAATGGACTGTGGTGGGGGCTTGGATTGAAATGGACTCATGGAGGGGCTAGAACTGGAAGTAGGCTCATGGGGGGCTTGGATTAGAAATGGGCTGAGTGGAGGGGAGCTAGGATTTAACATGGGCTGATGGTGGGGCTAGGAAAGGACTAGAAATGGGCTGATGGGAGGCTGGTATTGGAAATGAGCTGATGAAGGGACTCGGATAGGACTGGAAATGGATGGGGGAGCTAGGACTGGAAATGGACTGATGGGGGGCCAGGACTGGAAATGGGCTGATGTGGGGACTAGAAAGGAGTGGATACTGGGTGGGGCTGGAACTAAAAGGGAGCTGATGTTGGGGGAGATTAGAAGGGGATGGGGCTGGGAGAGTGAAATGGAGAGGGGAAAAATATTTTGTGTGGGAGGGAAGAAAAATGTACAATTGGCCGGGTATTGGGAGACTAAGTGGGTATTGAGGATGGAGGGGTAAAATTTGAGTGGATGAAATAGGAATGAGGAAAGAGCAAAAGGAGAAAGATTATTATTAAAGCAGATGTAGAGAGAGAATGGAAAAAAACTAGAAGAGAAGAAAGGACAAATGGACAGCAGACGATGGAGAGATAGCAGAAGACACAAATAAACCAGAAGAAAGTGGCTGGAACAATTGCAACTGAAAAAAAATGCACAAAAGGTACAAAGATATCTCTTTATTTTGAATTTATTAACTGGAATATGTCAGCTCTGGGAAAGGTGCATCATTAATGTCTGTGCTTTGTTTAGTACAAGAGGAAATTAATTTATAGTTTTATTTCTACATTGTTGTACATTCCAAGTTTGGCTTTTAGGGTTCCCAGTTTAATTATTGTCTTCCTGTTTTTAAATTGTGATTCCTTGTTTGGTGATGGTCTATGTTCTGCATGTGTAACTGAGCTGAGGTATTCTGTTTATGTAATTCCTATTTGACATTGTCACTTGTTCTCTTTCCCCAGTAGGTCATGTATTGTTATTCTCTGAAATGTATTGGTTTAATATTTGCAGTGTTGCCTTTTGATAGGTAGGGTATGGTGCTTTATGAGTCCTGGTAGTGCTGTTAGGATACGGTGGGTTTGCTATGGGTTCTAAATGGGCAGTGTTTGTAGTAGTTCCTAATGTGCCTGGCGGTTGGCACTGGATTATAGTAATGTAGAAATCTTTGTCTTTCTTTATCCATACACTCATGAAGAGGCATGTTTACTAAAAGTTAGTGTATGGTAACATTATACAAATATTTATGCAAATGAGGCCCCTTATGCAAATGAGGCCCCACACCGAGTCTCTGCACATGGCCCCGCACCCCCCTTGGGCCGCCCCTGTGTCTACCTGTAAGGAATTTATCCATTTGAGAGCTGTCAAAAAGGGTATATTTCTGCCACAAGATACTTACAGGGGAACTTCAAATAAAAAGTGCTGTCTTCTGAAGAGGTCAATGGGGAGATTACCCTGAAAGATATTATTGGAGTGATTAGAGTTATGGATTCTAAAGTCACCAGTACTATCAGGTCTCTGTGTGATTTTACACATGGGGTACTAGAGAAATTGTCTGATTTGGAAACCAGGGTAACGGTAACCGATAAAGCTGTTTCTCAGTTAAATGTTCAGCTTTCCTCTTTTATGAATGTGAATACTAATTTTGTTAAAGATCCCTGTATTATGTATACTAAAATTGAGGTGTTAGAGAATGCCTCTAAATCGTGGAATTTATGAATATTGCATTTTCCTTATACACATTTATTATCGTCAGTGTTTATTACAAAAATATTTTAAAGAGGTTTTGAAAATACCAGATAATATTGAAATTGCTCAAACATTCTACATTCCAACTAAAGTTAGGATGCCCCCCGTTGGGGAAGATGAGTTTGACTCCTTAGCCCTTACAGTTAGACAGAATTTATCTCGTTTTCTAGAAGATTACACTGATTTTATTACTAGACATAATACATTACTTGTGACCTTTATGGCAGAATTTGTTAAGGTGCGAATTTTGAGATTGGATGGTCTAATGCTTGGCAGTTAAGATTTAATGTGAAGAAGATGCATAAATCCAAGGGAATTGCATGCGATAGGGGGCGAGAGGTTGGTGTGCATGGACCAGGAGAATGACCTTGGAGTAATTCTTTCTGAGGATCTCAAGGTGGCGAAACAGTGTGACAAGGCAGTGGCCAAAGCCAGAAGACTGCTGGGATGCCTACAGAGAGGAATTACTAGCAGAAAGGAGGAGGTACTAATGCCACTGTACAAGTCGCTGGTGAGGCCTCATTTGGAGTATTGTGTTCAGTTTTGGAGACCATATCTCACAAAGGATGTAAAAAGACTGGAAATGATTCAGAGGAGGGTGACCAAAATGATGACGAGACTTGAAGATCTAAATATGTATATGCTAGAGGAGAGGAGGGACAGGGGAGATATGATACCGACTTTTAAATGCTTAAAGGGTATTAATGAACACACAAACTTTTTTCAAAGACAGGGAAACTGTAAAACTAGAGGGGATAACATGAAGCTGCAAGGGGGTAAATTGAAAGGCAATGTCAAGAAATACATTTTCACTGAAAGGGTGGTGGATGCTTGGAATGCCCTGCCGATGCAAGTGATGGGAGAAAATACAGTGACAAAATTCAAAATGGCATGGGACAGATACAGTGGATCCCTTTATAGCAACAGGATAAAATCAAAACATGAATTAGATTCTGTTAGCCTATTTTTTGTATTTATTTGAAAGGCTTATATACCACATTTCCAATGATCAAGGTGTAAAGTAACATTAACATAACATTACAGAGAACCTGTTAACATAACAAAGAACGAGTTAACAAGGGAAAGTTACTTCAGAGTAACTAGGGAAAGGGAAAGGTATCCTTTTGATTGATGGTCATCTAATTATAACAGGAGTTGTGAGAGAACTCATAGTTGATAGTGGCTGTGTGCTATGTGCTATGTGACTCTTCAAAGTGATTTCTGAACAGGTGTGTTTTTAATAGCTTTCTGAAATCCTTAATGTCTGCAGTAGTTCTGATCTGTATGGGCAAGGAGTCCCAAAATGTAGGAGTATATAAGGAGAATGAGGCTGATTGGTTGAATTTGAAGTCCGGGGGAGAGGTGCGGAGGTGCTCTGTGCTACTTCTCTGCTGATTTGTAAGGGAGTTTCCTCATGATAGTTTGAAGATAGTCTGAGATTGCTTATGATAGATTTTGGATATTGTCATGATGTTCTTATGCTTTTTTCTGTCTAGCAGAAGTAGCCAGTGGAGTTCTTTCAAGATGGGGGTGATGTGGGTGCCCCTGGACGCCCCAGGGAGTATTCTAGCCGCTGTATGTTGAGCAAGCTGTAGCAGGAGTAAATGAGATTTTGGCAAGTCTTGAAGGATTGCATTACAATAGTCCATGTGAGGAAGTATCATAGCCTGGAATTGACTCATTGATATATACTTTTGAGGCATTGATTCTGAGGGATGTAGAAAAATTAATAAACACAGGGTACATTAACTTGTCCCCTGAGGATGAGCTGATGGGTAACAGATTGCACAGAACATGTTCCTCAAAGGGAATGCTCTAACATGCTTATCAAATCCACACAACACAGGCCAGAATCACTAATAGCAAGGGAAGAAATTTTTAAAGAGTATTTTTCTAATCCTTCCTATACAATCATACACACAGACATGACAGCTCATAAGCCTTTTTTCCCTTTAGAAAGCAAGCGAAAAAATGAGGTCACTTACCTTTTCTTCAAAGATGGTTGCGCTTGCTTTTATCAATGACATCTGAGGTGATGCTCATCCTGTGGTTTCAGAAATGCATACAGTTCTATAAGGCTCTTCTCAGCAATTAGTTTCTTTAAAAGAAGATATTAAATCAGGGCCAGCAGCAGCCTTCACCTTGCACTCCAGCTGCCATAGGGATGAGGAAGAAAATTCTAGATGGTTCCAAGCCATTCACCAGTAGTGACTTGGCAGAAAATCATGTCTGACTCTTCTACACCACAGAGTATATTTTTAAGAACTACAGACTTCTTATTTTGGGAGTCATAAAGGTAGGACATCACTGTACCACTTCTTCTGGAATTTTCCTAAATGTTTGCCTGAAAATAATCTTCCCTTTATGTGTAGATGTCGTATTATGGCACCTCTTTTCTAAGTCCTCTTTCTGGCCACAGTTCAGTTAATTTGACAAGATATGACAAAGGCTTCCTTTGAGCAAAATGTCATTTTAGCCTTATCCCTGGGGATAAAGGAACGCCTTCAATTCTTCATATTATGAAACTCGCATAATAGGCTCCTATTCAGGGGCTCTGTCTCACTGGTTTACTTTACCGCACAGGAGCAGCGAAAGAAATAGTTGCTCTTTACATGAAACCTAAATCTTTTCCTTACATTGAACTTATTTGAACAGTTTAGAGAAGGCTTTGTCTGGTTGCTTTGGATGCTAATGATCTTCAGGCTATTTTTCGAAAGAGATGCTTTTTGTTCCCAAGGAATATGCTGTCACATTGCAAAATCTGACCTTTAAAGAAAATAACATTATAAGAGTGCTGCTGGCAGAGAAAAATAATTGGGACCCAGAAAAATAAGGAAATATCACTCAAATAACCAGTTAACATGCATCATAGTGCCACGGTGAACTCTAAAGCACAGGCATGCCAGCTACCGACTGCTAAAATGCATGTTAACTGACACTCGGGCGGGTCAGAGTCAGAAGTGTATGTTTACTAAATGGTGGTAAAGGAACAAGTGTGCCATTAGCGCGTGCTAACTGTGCACGTGCACCCTTACCGTGTCTAAAGTGCTGCATTACCGCACGCTAACAGTGCTGGAATCGTAAAGTGCCCTGTGGGAGGAGAGTAGGCATCAACAGGGTGGACAGTGGGGGTCAATGGGTGGGGAGTAGGGAGGAACAAGGCTTGCTCCCTTAACGATGACACCTTAACACCAGGAACTTTAACGCATAGGAAGACCTCGCAAAAAGGGTACATTTTGAGAAGAGAGAGCCTATTTAAACATCTGCAATGTGATGTACGGACAGGGGAGCCTCAGACAGTGATAGAAGTGATACACAATGTCCTGCAATGTGAGGCCACTGGGCTGCTGGTGCCAATGTGTGAATGGAGTTAGTGAGTGTGTGCTGTTATGGTGTTAGGAAGCTGCCATGTTGCTGGCCATGAGTGCATTAAAGAATTTGTATAGTGACAAGGCAGCTGTCTATGCAAAACAAACCACATGCATGGGATGATGCTGCTGTAACAGTGGCAGTAGCCGTACATGGCCCTCACTGTCAGAAATGAGGTAAGACACCACCAATGTTACCCTGGCACTGCTGTGTGGGTGTGCTTGGGTGTGTTGTGGAGCATTGCATGTCATCTGTAACGTTGGTAATATGTGCAATGCATCAGCTCCCACTGACAATGCACTGACAAGTATGGTAGCAGCATGTAATTTGAAGTACAGCTACCTCCCCACCACTAGATTTGCAAGGTGTCTGCAGCTGTCTCTGCAGCACCCTGGGGAGGGAGGCAACTGTGATATGATGTGATTCACCACATGCATCCATTTAAAAAATGGCAATAGTTAGCACCTCCATTTTTTGGTGTATGTAGGCATGCATGGACTGAAGGAAGTGCCCACCTGTGGACTACCACTAGTGCTGGTGGGTGGCATGTGAGCAGTGAGTCCATGGTGTATGCCTGACACTTGGATTTGGGTGATTTGCCATGTGC
Source organism: Ichthyophis bannanicus (assembly GCA_033557465.1). NCBI lineage: Eukaryota > Metazoa > Chordata > Amphibia > Gymnophiona > Ichthyophiidae > Ichthyophis > Ichthyophis bannanicus. The sequence continues at coordinate 1,775,701,473 of CM066031.1, forward strand.
AGCATGAATGGGCATGTGGCCCTGGTGGCCAAAAATATTGCATCCAGAAAGATAATGCAAATAAAGCTAAGACCATATTGTGTAACATAGAAACATTTATTTATTTACATTCTCTTATATACCGCGCTATTCTGCATCAGTGTGGTTTACATTGAACAAACTGAAATTACATTGAACAGGGCATTATAACTTGGAGATAACTATTTACAGGGAACATGGGCTATGGAGGGTTAAGTGCCTTGCCCAAGACCACAAGGAGCACCTGTGGGATTAGAAACCCCAGTCCTTCCAGCCCAAGGTTGCTGTCCTCTAGTGGGATTTGAACCCCCGACCTTCTGGCCTGAAGTACCTTGTCCCAACCACTAGGCCACTCCTCCACTCCACAGAAAAAGACCACATGGCCTATCTGGTCTGTCCTTCCATATCAACAACTACAATAGTCCCCTTTTTACCTTTAGAGATCATCTGTGTTTGTCTCATGCTTCTTTGAATTCAGATTCTGTCCTCATCTCTACCACCTCCACTGGGAGACTATTCCACGGATCCACCACTCTTTCCGTAAAGAAATATTTCCGCATATCACTCCTGAATCTACAGTATCTCCCTTCACCCTCATCCCATGTCCCCTCGTAGCAGAACTTGCTTTCAATTGAAAGAGGCTCTCTCCCTGAACATTTATGCCACAGAGGTATTTAAACATCTCAATCATATCATCTCTATCCCGTCTTTCCTCTAAGGTGTACATATTAAGATCCCTAAGTCTGTCCTAGAGATCCTCTGTGTTTGTCCCATGCTTTTTTGAATTCAGTTACTGTCCTCATCTCTACCACCTCCACTGGGAGACTATTCCACGGATCCACCACTCTTTCCGTAAAGAAATATTTCCGCATATCACTCCTGAATCTACAGTATCTCCCTTCACCCTCATCCCATGTCCCCTCGTAGCAGAACTTGCTTTCAATTGAAAGAGGCTCTCTCCCTGAACATTTATGCCACAGAGGTATTTAAACATCTCAATCATATCACCTCTATCCCGCCTTTCCTCTAAGGTGTACATATTAAGATCCCTAAGTCTGTCCTAGAGATCCTCTGTGTTTGTCCCATGCTTTTTTGAATTCAGTTACTGTCCTCATCTCTAACACCTCCACTGGGAGACTATTCCATGGATCCACCACTCTTTCTGTAAAGAAATATTTCCACATATCACTCCTGAATCTACAGTATATCCCTTCACCCTCATCCCATGTCCCCTCGTAGCAGAACTTGCTTTCAATTGAAAGAGGCTCTCTCCCTGAACATTTATGCCACAGAGGTATTTAAACATCTCAATCATATCACCTCTATCCCGCCTTTCCTCTAAGGTGTACATATTAAGATCCTTAAGTCTATCCTCATATGCTTTATAATGGAGATCACTAATCATTTTAGTAGGCACCCTCTGCACCGACTCCATCCTGTTCACATCCTTTTGAAGGTGCGGCCTCCAGAATTGCACACCATACTCCAAATGAGGTTGCACCAAAGACTTTTACAGAGGCATTATCACCTCCTTTTTTCTGTAAGAACAATGTAAGCATGTGGGCTTGCATGCAAACTAATGTTGTGTATGTAGAGTGCGCCTGGCACACCTCTGTAAGTCCTCATGCAGCTGGAGATAGCTATCATAGACACATGTGAGCTTAGAATACCCAATGTGCATGGGAACATACCTGAGTGGTTTGTGACACATGCAAATGTCATTGAAGAGGGGCTTCTGACACACTTGGCTGGGCATAGGTGTGTTTCTGTGCTCTGGGCTGCCACTGTGACTGGACACATTATACCTTTTACATATGCATGTCATATGTATAGCCAATATAATTGTCCACTCTAACACACATAACCCTTGTGCCATGGAGTCCTGACACCTCACAAACCCCAATGGCCAAAGATGTTCTTGAGGTTGCAGATGGCTAAGTGCACATATGCAAACCACCACATGGAATGCTACAAAGTCCCCTTCAATATCTTTGTACCACAAAATGAATGTGGCATCCTTGTGATGCTGCACACAAGGTGTCTGCATGTGCAACTATGGTGTCATGTGTTCAAGACTAGCTTGTGGATGTACAATGCCAGGCGTATTAATCTTTTGCCTGCCAGGCCTATGACGTGTAGTTGACAAGGTCGACATCATTTTCATCATTCTCCCTCACACAGATTGTAATCACATGAACTACCTGATGTATCACTTCTTGGGAGAGCAGGCTAATGACATTGTGTGCTGGTAGTGACTGTACTGGGAAAGGCAGCTTTATAATGCTGGCAGACAGGGAAAGGGTGGACACCACAGAAATATGCTTGGCCCACAAATAGCCGTATCTCACTTTCAACCGAAAAATCCTGGCACCTGTGTCTGTGAGTCTGTCTGAGTATCAGGGTGACAAGGTAATGTGGCAATGCAGTGTGCATGTATGTGAGCAACATGTCCTATAACTGTTTATACAATGTGGTATGGTTAATGGCATCCTGAAATGTGATGTAATTGTGGTAATAAGGGTACATGCCCCCCTGTGGAGCTGTTTCCTGCTACTGCAGTGCTTATGGGTGAGAGTGGGTCCCTGCACATTTAGGCATAGCACAGTGCAAGTGAAAGACAATGGTGTTAGTGTCCATGCTGTGCAGTATGTGCACTGCTCACTGTTACATGCTGTATATTGGTGAGATGAGTTTGGACAGATGTTAAATATATACCACGGTGCTAGGACATTAACATGACTGTGAGCTGCAGGTTCATCCTCTGAATTGCTCATACAATTCCTGCTCTGAAAACACCTGTTGAATGGGCTGTGGTTCACAAAATTCCTGGACTGAGTGGAAACCTCACCTCCATGTCCTTAGGTGTGTGACGCCATTTGGTATAGCAAGGGAGGAGGGATGGAGGCCCACGTGTTGCTTCCTGTCTCTGTTTCCTGGGGCAGTACACCTGCCCCCAGTGATGGTATCATCTGTTTGAAAAATGCATCTGCCAAACAACTTTGCCCATCCTCTACAGGAAAGCACCTGGAACCACCTCACACACATTGATGTGTGATGGCTCCACATGCTACATGGTCTCATGTCACAAGCACAACCAACCAAATACTACTGGTGAGCCTGCACACCTAATAAGACAATTGCAAATATTTGATAAAGATAACCTCCTCAGTGAAATTGTACTGAACCTACAATCAGGACATTCTGATACCCATACCTTAAATATCAACTGGAACAATGTAATAGTCATAGCAGCACCATCCATACAGCTCCCAAAGGGAAACAAAATCAGCAATGGCACACTGGTTCACACCTGCCTTATGGAAGGTTAAACAAGAACTTAGAGGAATCAAGAGAATATGGAGGGAAAACAAACATGACCCAGACAGAATCAGAAGTATGGATGTACTAATCAACTAATGCACCAAAATAGATAACATGCAAAGAGTCTATCACACACAGCTTCCAAACATATCTCTTCATTGACCACATGAGCTATGTCCTATTGTCCAAAAGCCTGATTCATTGAACCAACACCCAATCATTCCATCACAGTAACTCACAGAATAATACAAACAACTTCAAGTAAATTGCAATATGCCACCCACACCGACAGGAAACTGCCACAATATCTCCCACAAAACAACATGGACCAAGTTGAAAATACCCTGCACTAGATCTGTGCCCAGTCAGTTGGATAAAGATGATAAAACAGGAGCCAAGCACAGCACTCCCTACCATTGCGCATGCATTATGTAAGCAAGGGCCAGATGCCTAATCGCCACAAGAGGTCCACCATTTAAACAAGCCTCCAGAAACAGAAATCTGACAAATTGGTCTTCGGTCTTTATTAAGGAAGATGCAGGGATGTTACCCATGACTGAAGTGGTATTTAAAGGTGCGGAAGGAAATATCGATACATCGGGACGATGTATTACAACTATTAGATAAACTGAAGAGTAGAAAATCGCCTGGGCTGGATGGTATACATCCAAGGGTGTTGAAAGAACTGAAATATGAGATTGTAGACCTGCTATTAGTAATCTGTGAATTATCATTAAAATCATCTGTAATACCTGAAGATTGGAGGATCGCCAATGTAACGCCAGTTTTTAAAAAGGGTTCCAGGGGTGATCCGGGAAACTACAGACCGGTGAGCCTGACGTCAGTACCAGGAAAAATGGTAGAAACCATCATAAAGAACAAAATTACTCAGCATGTAGATAGTCATGGCTTAATGGGAGACAGCCAAATGGCTTTAGACAAGGAAGATCTTGTCTTACTAATCTGTTGTTTTTTTGAAGGTGTGAATAAACAGGTGGACAAAGGTGAGTCGGTTGATATAGTGTATCTGGACTTTCAGAAACCCTTTGACAAGGTCCCTCATCAGAAACGTTTGGCAAAACTAGAGTCATCGGATAGGAGGCAGTGTAGTATTGTGGATCAGGAATTGGTTAAAAGATAGAAAGCAGAGGGTAGGTCTAAATGGCCAATTTTCCCAATGGAGAAAGGTGAATAGTGGTGTACCCCAGGGATCTGTGCTGGGTCCGCTGCTTTTTGATATATTCATAAATGACCTGGAAAAGGGAATAACGAGTGAGGTTATCAAATTTGCATATGACACAAAACTATTTAAACTTGTTAAAACCCAAGAGGATTGTGGAAAATTGCAAGTTGATCTTGATAAATTGGAAGATTGGGCATCAAAATGGCAGATGAAATTTAATGTGGACAAGTGCAAAGTTATGCACCTAGGGAAGAACAACCCAAACTATGGCTACACGATGCAAGGTTCCACAGTAGGAACCACCACCCAGGAAAAAGATTTAGGCGTCATTGTGGATAACATGTTAAAACCCTCGGCTCAGTGTGCAGCGGCACCAAGAGAGCAAATAGAATGCTGGGTATCATAAGGAAAGGAATGGAAAATAAAACAAAAGCTATTATAATTTTATTATTTATTTATTTATTTATGGTTTTTCTATACAGCACTATTTACCATCAGCGCGGTTCACAGGCAACAACGATTGTGCGATGGGGAGTACCGCATTGCACTTACATTAAACAGGTTGGATAACAAGCAGAACAGGCAGATTATCACAGAGAGTGAACTATAATACAGGATTAAATAGTAGGTAATGCCTCTATATCATTCCATGGTGAGACCGCACCTTGAATATTGTGTGCAATTCTGGTCACCGGATCTTAAAAAGGATATAGCGTTATTAGAAAAGGTTCAGAGAAGAGCCACCAAAATGGTAAAGGGGATTGAAGGATACTCCTATGAAGAACGGCTAAAAAGGTTAGGGCTCTTTAACCTGGAAAAGAGATGGCTGAGGGGAGATATGATAGAAGTCTATAAATTAATGAACGGAGTGGAACGGGTAAACATAGATCGATTGTTTACGTTATCAGATTATAGAAAGACTAGGGGACATGCAATGAAGCTACAGGGTAAACTATTTAAGACTAATAAAAGAAAATATTTTTTCACTCAACGTGTAATCAAACTCTGGAATTTGTTACCGGAGGATGTAGTAAAGGCTGTTAGTGTAGCTAGGTTTAAAAAAGGTTTGGACAAGTTCCTGGAGGAAAGGTCCAGAAACCATTATTAAGAAGAGACCCAGGATATCAATGCTTGACCCAGTACAAGCATTGTGGAACCTGTGTCTTTTGGGGAAACTGCTAGGTACGTATGACCTAGATTGGCCACTGTTGGAAACAGGATACTGGGCTTGATGGACCTTGGTCTGACCCAGTATGGCATATCTTATGTTCTTATGGATCACACCTCATGCAGACCAGTTGTGAGCCTCCCGCAGTCCGTGATCCACAGCAACATGGGTTCTGACCATCTCATGGGTTTCAGACACTCATGGTGTCATTTGTAAATACTTTAATCCAGTGACTGTAAACAAAACTAACTGGATACACCCTCATCTTCCCAGATATATTAGCAGCGTCTCATAACGTATCACACACCATCCTCCTCCTCAGACTACAAGAAACCGGCATCCAGCACAAGGTTCCTCAGTGGTGTCAGTCATATCTAAGAGACAAGTGTCAGCTAGGTTGCACCGGCACCTCCACCCCATAATGCCTGAATCAAGGAATATCCCCAGGCTCTGTGCTATTGGCAATGTTCTTTTCAAACACTCACATCCATAATATGGTCACACAATACCAACAAACACATATAAATAGATGACATTATGCATTTATAATAAAGAAGAAACTTGCAAGAACTGTAATGAAATACAATGCAGTCAGCGAACACTTAATCTCTATTCGTCTACGAGGATTGCCGATCAACACAACTATAATTCAAGTATATGCCCCAACAACAGCTGCAGAAGAGAATGAAATTGAAGAGTTATATGAACAAGTACAAGCTGAAATTGACAGAACATGCAAACAGATATCTTGATAGTCATGGGTGACTGGAACGCAAAAGTTGGCAACAAAGAAGAAGGCAAAGTAGTTGGAAAATATGGACTTGGGAACAGAAATGAAGCTGGAGAAAGACTGATAGAATTCTGCAAGACCAATGATCTATTCATCTCAAACACCTTCTTCCAGCAACACAAGCGGCGACTTTACACATGGACTTCACCAATGGATTTTATAAAAATCAAATTGACTACATCTGTGGAAGTCAACGATGGAAAAGTTCTATAACATTAACAAAGACAAAACCTGGAGCAGATTGTGGTACAGATCATCAACTACTAGTATGCAAACTCAAGCTAAAGTTGAAAAAGAGCAAACTACTCATGAATGCAGCAAAATATGACCTTGAGAATATACCACTGGAATTTAAAGACTGCCTGCAAAATCGATTTGCTGCTTTAGATACAAATGACAGAGCTCCGGAAGAGTTATGGAATGACATCAAGAAGGTTGTGTTGGAAGAAAGCGAGAAGTCTCTACAAAAGGTGAAAAAGCAAAAACGGCCAAAATGGATGACGGAAGAAAAACTGAAAATTGCCCAGAAACGCAGAGAAGCTAAAGCCAGAGGAGAAAGTTCCTTAGAGCTTTTGGAGCCATTTTTTGAAAGAGAGATATATGAGAGCGCGGGCAGCATCAAATAAAGTTTGGGGCAGGATCTCCTGAAGAAAGCAGTAGTTTGAAACGCCGACACGGCGCCACAATAGAGCGTCGGGATCCAGATTACCTAAGCTGCATGAAAAGGGTTGTGGTTTTTAAGTTAAGTCACGACATATTTATTAGTAAACTCAACATTGTTATTACACCTGGAATTTAAAGAGCACTGAGGTCATTGATGTTATTGACAGCACCGTAAGAAAGGACGCGAGTCCAGAAAGAGTGCAAGTCGAATCTGAGACCTAATATCAGTGTTAACACATAGAATGTTTAACTTATTCTAGAAAAGCAGATTGGATGAAACATTCCTTAGTACTAGAGGAGAAAGAAAGACAATCACAGAACTAAACAGAGATTTCCAACGTGCAGCAAGACAGGACAAGGAAAAGTACTACAATGACACTTGCAAGGAAATAGAAGCAGAAACTATTAGAGGAAGAACAAGATCGGCTTTCCTAAAGCTACGAGAGTTAAAGAAAAAGTTCCAGCCTCAAATTGGAATGTTACAAGATGCTCAAGGTTCTATGTTGAATGATGCTGAGAAGATCAAGAAAAGGTGGACGGAATATACAGAGTTTTTATATGATAAAGATCAAGTGGACCAACAGCCGTTTCAACCTGTACCTTATGATCGGGAACCATTGGTGATGAAAGAAGAAGTTGAAGCAGCATTGAAAGCCTTATCAAAAAACAAAGCACCAGGCATTGATAGCATTCCTATAGAAATATTGCAGCAATCTGATGCAGCTGTTACCATACTGACAAGGCTCTGCCAAGAAATATGGAAGACAACATCATGGCCAACCGACTGAAAAAGATCTGTGTTTATACCAATACTAAAGAAAGGTGATCCAACTGACTGTGGAAATTATCGAACAATCGCTCTGATCCCACATGCCAGCAAGATTCTACTGAAGATTATTCAAAAGAGACTACAACCATACCTGGAACAAGAACTACCTGAAGTGCAAGCAGGATTCAGGAAAGGGCGAGGAACGAGAGACATCATTGCGGATGTGAGATGGATCATTGAAAAGACTAAAGAATACCAAAAGGATATCTATTTGTGCTTTATCGACTATAGCAAGGCTTTTGACTGTGTAAACCATGAGAAACTCTGGGCCACATTAATAAGCATGGGTATACCAGAACACCTGATCGTTCTCTTGCGCAATCTGTACATTGATCAAGAAGCAACAGTTCAAACAGAACAAGCAAGGAGAAACAGAATGGTTTAAAATAAGAAAAGGTGTAAGACAAGGCTGCATACTTCCCCCCTACCTGTTTAATTTATATGCAGAACAAATCATCAGAAAAGCAGGATTGTATGAAGACAACAGAGGTGTGAAGATTGGTGGAAGACTCAACAACCTTCGCTATGCTGATGATACTACATTAGTGGCTGAAAGTGAAGATGATCTGAAACATTTGCTTCTCACAATCAAAGAACATAGTCTCAAAATGGGCCTGCATCTTAATGTAAAGAAGACAAAGATCATGACAACTGGCATAATCAACAGGTTCATCGTTGAAGGAGAAGAAATTGAAATCGTGAACAACTTTAACCTACTTGGATCAACTATCAATAAAGAAGCAACAAGCAGTCAAGAAATCAGACGACGCATTGCTCTTGGCAGAATGGCTATGAAAGACCTAGATAAGATTCTCAAGAGCAGAGATGTCTCTCTCCATACAAAGATCCGACTTGTTCAAGCCATGGTATTTTCAATAACATCATATGGATGTGAAAGCTGGACAGTGAAAAAGACAGACAGGAAGAAAATTGATGCCTTTGAATTATGGTGCTGGCGGCGAATACTGTATATACCATGGACTGCCCGAAGAACAAACCAGTCGGTACTAGAGGAGATCAAACCTAAGCTTTGTTTAGAAGCTCAGATGACAAGACTTCGACTTTCATACTTTGGACACATCATGCGAAGAGAGAGATCACTAGAGAACACCGCGCTGATTTTAATAGCGCGGTATAGAAGCAAATGTTAAATAAATAAATAAATAAATCATGCTTGGCAAGATAGAAGGTCAATGCAAAAGAGGAAGGCCAGCAATGAGATGGATCGATACAATAACAGCAGCTATGGGTACCAGTCTGTCAACAATGAGCCGCCTGACTGAGGACCGAACACAATTTAGGATAGCTATCCAGAGGGTCGCCATGAGTCGACTCCGACTCGACGGCACTTAACAACAACAACAACAACATGCTAGATGATCTAATCCCCAAATCAAATCCAGTAGACACACATTTACAACAGTGCATCAATGATGTTTCCAGATGTCTCCAATAAAAACATTTCACAATCGACCTCAAGAAGACAGAAGCATATTCTGTTTCCAAGGATCCAATTGTCACACCACCAATACAACTCACTTTCCAAAGAACCTGGATAAGAGTGCAAATACATATAATGTACCTGTGATTAATTCTCCAACTAAGCCTATCATTCAAGCAACAGATCACGAAAAATGAAAGAACAATCCTCTGCAAAATCAAGATGATACTTTGCTTCTGGCCACTCCTATACCCTCTGGTCTTCCAATCTGTTCTCCAAACTATGACACTCCCCCACCTTGACTAATGTAATGCTGTATATCAAAGACACTTCCTCCCCACTCCTAACCTGCCCTGGAAATCTCACACAACAGAAATCTGCAACCACCTGCATCTCTCTGCATTTGGAGAAAACGTAAGGACACACTGATGTGGAGAACACTTTGGCACCAATGCCAGTGCTGACCAATGAATGCATGACCAATGAATGCGTGACCTCAGCAGGAATACTACAGGAACTCATCGGAACTCATCGGAACCAAAACAAGCAAAAGACCAGACAGAAACAGCACCAAAAACAATATACCAACACCTACTCTATTCATAAGAACCAACAAATCCACATCCACGTGAGCCTTCTCTCTTGCTGCTCCTGCTATCTGGAATGTTCTCCCAGATAATCTAAAATCAACAACAGATATAAAAGAATTCCGGAAGCTGCTTAAAACCACCCTATTCATTGAACAATTCAATGAAGACCACCAACCACCCTAACCAATCCACAAACCGATTTATACAAGCCATGATTTCCACAACATACAAACATCCTATTACTCTCAATAAGATGTATATAGTTCAGTTAATGTTATAAGAGACCATTCAGGTTTTTAAAGTTATAATGTTACAGTCGATATTAGCAAGTTCTTTGTATAAGTTGATATTTGCAAGTTCTTTGTATAAGTTGAAGTCTAATGTAAACTGCCTTGAATGAACGAAAAGGCGGTATAGAAAAATTGTTAAATAAATAAATGAAATAAATAAATAAATGATCACTTGATTAACAGATATGTTGGACACTGAGAGACAAATGAAAATTGTTATTAACTTTTGACATCCTGATACAAATCAGGAATGTAGATAAGGTGAGCCCATGTTGAATATATGACCCCTATATATATGTCATGTTCTGTTTGATCAAGCTCCTGTTGTTTATGTGCGAAAAGCCATATCTCAGCTGAGCCAAATTGATAAAGACATCTAATATTATGAGCTGTGTCTGCCCATTGATGAGTGATGGACATTTATACCCTTGATATGTGGAGGGGCACTGGTGATGTGGTTAGAGCACTGCTCCTGTAAATACTAGATCCTGGTTTGAACCCCTCCTATGCACATCCACTATGTTTGCCTTTTCTGTTCCGGAACCTTCTGTTTTACCAGTATTCATTTCTTTATTTCATTTACATTAGAAACCTCACCCAACATCAGTATACCTATGTGTCTACCCCTTATGTGCCTTTCCTGCAACTGTCCCCTTACGCACCGCATACACTGTGCTATTGTCTGATCGCACATGCAGCCATGTATCCTCCACCTGTCAAATAATGTTGATGCAGATAGATGTACCTATATGTCTCCCTGTGATCTATCATGCTCTGGGAACCATGAATGTCAGCAAAATTATGCTGGTGTGTTGTTGCAAGTCTACACAACTCTTTCAGTCAAATCCCTCAAGACGTTCTTGCAGGTCTGGTGTGTCACAGCTATGCTTCCTTAGATCTCACATCCCAAGCCCAGATATCACTGCATAGGCAGAGATATACCCTCATCCAAGGTCATTCTCTAAGTAGAAACCCCTGTGTCATATGTCCACTCTGGGATGCTACATGCATGAGGACCCCAAGAGGCACACACAGGAGTTCCTCAAAAATGGCTGGGCAATGCACAGGTGTCATCGGGCAATGGCAGTAATGTTCTGTGTCTGTCCATTTGACCATGACCACTGCCTATATGTGTTGTGTATCACAAATGCATTGTGCTACCCTGTGTCTGTGACATGGAAAAAGGTGGTACAACACAAACATTGGACTGCCCTGTGTGTCCAAAATGCTCTGTCATGTGCCACTGTTGATCAGACTATGTCTGAACCTTCTAATTGTAAAGTTCAAGATGGCTGAGGCAAGCACACCTGGGAACAGGAGCACTGCAGCCCCAACCATGCAACATGTGTTCCTGCAGTGTTGAAAATAATGGGCATGTCCAAGGCCTGTGTGCCATACAAGTGATGCTGAGAACATACTGGAAAAGGGAGTCACATGTGAAATGTTAGAACCTTTTATTTACACAGATGTTACTGTAGCCAATTGTATTCATCACTGTGACCATGGGCCATTATGTAATACCTCAATGATGCTGTGGATGACTCCTCTGTGGCCGTTGAGAACACCTTGCCCTACCAATCCACCCCCTTGTGGTGCCTGGGCCTGGTGATGCTGTGTTCTGTGTCTCCATTATACATAACAAGGTGTCATTCAATCTGTCAGTGGTGGCAGCCACAGTGTGAAAACCCTCAGACATCTGTCGGAAGCCCTCTGTCATGGTGTGCACCACTGACTCGCGTAGACTCTGCAGATCCTGACGTATACCTGTGGAAATGACAGAGGCCTGGTGAGGGGCAGGTGTGGTGAGTGAAGTCATAGTATGCACATCTGGGGTGTGAATGATGGATCTGTGTGGGATAGTGTATGCACAGAACACATATATGTCATGTGTTGGCAATGCTGGCGTGCAGCAATGCAGAGTGCACTAGGACAGTAGGAGGACAGGGTGTTGTTTAGTTGCTACAGAGAGTGTGTGAGTGTTGAAGTATGAGAGCAATTGGTGGCCCTTGAGAAGGCCACTCAGAAGCATGGTCTGGGACATCAGATGTGTCACAACACAGATGTCCACAATTCTGATGCACCAAATGTCTCACAACCATCAGAAAATATGTTGTATATCACATTGCGTCTGGAATATATATAGCAGAACATGCAGTGTTAGGAGACTACCAAAGAGCCAGGTGTGACATGTATGCCACAGACACATGCACATTGCATCTGGCAGGTATCTGACCTAAATGTGGATATCTGTTCACTGACACCATCTCAGCACCTGAAGCATATTGCAACCAATACATACCTAAGAGGTTCTCTGTGGTTGTGGATGTGAACTCCTCCATATGTTGCACAAGACTATCCATCATTGACTAAGGGTCGGTTCTGCCCCCATATGTGCTCTCATATCTAGACATGCCTTCCTCATGTCTCCCTCTTCCAGACATGGTCAGGTGCTGTTCCCCAGTATCAAATTCACTAGGGTTTATGGGCATGCTCTGCTCCTCCATATCTGACTCAGACCCATATGTCATCATCAACTGGAAAGCATCCCTAATAACACATTCCTCAGATATGTTATCCTCCTCATCAGTGGGGTGATACTGACCATTATCACCACCAGGAAACAAAAACTCACTCTGGTCTTCAGGGATGTTGCTAGCTGCCTCATCCTCAGCTTGTGCTCACAGTTCTGGCCCTGTGTCTGCAGACATGGCACCAACTCTCTGCAGCTCTGGTGTGTCATCCTCTGACCTGTCCTGAGAACATGCAATGTTCTCAAGGGATGAGAGTTCACCAGTGAAGAAATACACACAAACATGTCCTCAGGAAGCATGGCCATTGCCCATGTGTCCACATGTTTAATGGTATCTGCAATGATGTGGAGGTGTGTGCGATTTGTGTTCCCAAGGAAATGATAGTGCATTGGGGCTGCATGTATATGACATGAGGTATGTATGTGGTATTAGCTATGTAAAGTTATGTAATGGTTGTGGGCAGTGTGGCAGAGCATGTCATGATGGAAAAGATCTGTGTGGAAGGTGTTCTATGTCAATGATGGCAGGGAACACTGCATGATGGTGTGTCCTGAGACACACAATGTGTCAAAGGACAAGGATGTGTATTCACATTTGAGAGCTGTGAATGCTGGTGTATCACTGTGTCTGTTGTGAAAGAGTGAGTAGGGATCATTTGTGTAACATGTATGAACAGGGGAGGAAAGAAGGTATCTTGGGTCATACTGCTGTGGTATGTGATGAGGTGTAGGTGTCACTGGCTGACGTGGGTGAAGGATGTGGCAGGAGGATGGTGGAAGAGTTCAGTGCACGTGATGCTGTCCATTGTGTCATAGTCATGGTGTGGGCATGCAGTGCCATACCCATAAGATGCCTGTATCTATCATGTGTGTGCTGTAGCATCCCTGCACCTATCCTGGACTCTGACTGTCATTTCCTATGTTACTGCTGATGTACATGCAAATGTTTGTGTAAATTCTGCTACTGAGAGATGAATGTGGTAGCACAGATGTATGATGGTTTATAGTATATTTGGTGACCATGACAGGCCTCTAGGTGGATAGTAATTAAGAGAGGGAGGTGATATAGTCTTAAAGATCTTGTCCAGGCTGGTGGCTGTAGATGCTGTGGGAACAGTTGTGCATTGTGTTGCTTGTGTGAAGTGGTGATACATATAGGTGACCACTTGGGGGCTTGTTTACCAAGCTGCAGTAGCAGCTTCCGATCAATATCGGAGTCATAGCCCCATTGACCTCAATAGGGAAGTGTCTCCAATATCAATCAGAAGACGCTAGTGCTACCTAGCAAACAGGCCCCTAGGTGTCCTGGGAGGCATCATGAAAAAGTGGTTTTGTGGAGATATCATGAATATTTGCAGGTCTATGTAGTACTGCATGTATGCATTCTTTTAGGGCCACTGTATATTGTTAGAATGCTGAATAACTAGGTACATTGGTGAAGGCAAGATATGTGTCTGTTCCCAAGGTGACAGGTGTCGTGTAAGTGTCTGGACTTGTAACAAGTCATAATCATACAACTCCCTTGTATCTAGGGTGGTCAGAGGAGCAGCCTGGGAATTTAGACTATGTGAGTGTGACATGTAGCATGTTGGGTGTTTCTGTGACACTATCTGGAGGGTGGTCTGTTGAGATGGTAGCTCAGAGTTGTATCAGGTAGTCACACTACCTGGTGTTGGTAATGTGTATGTAGGTTACTGGAGAGAAAATGCATGATGGTTGTGTATGGTATGGAGAGCCAATAGGGAGATATTCAGGTAGTACATGGACATTGATGGGATTGATGGCACCATGGAGAAAATTAGGTCATCAAGAAAACAGAAACACAAATGTCACTATATTGTGTCACTATATCAGGTATGTTGTAAAGTGGTTGTTGGTGTGGCCTATTCACATCTCTTGCAGATGCAGACACCTGTAGTAGAGATTCTACATACCTGCATTTGGGTGTGCAGTGTCTAGCTCCTCTGACAGGCCACAGATGTATTCTGGGCCAAGGCGCTGTGCAAGCTGCTCCTGGTGAAGGCAGTGCCCTCTCACCTCCAGTTTCTAATGTGTGCCGACGTGCCTCAGTCATCCATGCACGTACAGATCTCTTGATGTCGGCAAACCATTTCCACATCACCATACTGTTCCATGCCAGTCCACCCAAGGCTGACACAGCCTGACCTATGTCCTCCCATGCAGCATTTTTCACACTGACTGGTGTCTTGGTGCTCATAGTTTTTTAGATCATGCTCCAGGGGTATGTTATTTTCTTCAGGACTGAAGCGGTGTCCTCTTCTCTTCAGCTTCTCTGGGATGGTCTTTTTTTTGCGCTTCCGTGCAGATGTTGGTGCAACTGTGGGTGTTGTTGTCGCTTGCTCATGACTATGCTGTCCGGCTGTGGATGGGCCTGGCTGCTCATCATCATGGACCTGTGTTGCCTGTCTTCTGCCTGATGGTTGCTGCTGTATACTGGATACCACAGGTTGGGCCTTCTCAGGATGTTCTATATTTGCAGATGTTCGGGTGCTCTCCATAACCCCTTCCTCATCCCAGATCGTGGATGTATTGGAAAAGCAGCCTGTGTGCCTCTAGGTATGCTTGTTTCCAGGTAAGACGTCAGACGTTAGGTGTGCGCATATACATGGTAAACCGCTCTGATGTGTAAGTAAAAGGTGGAATATCAAATGCCTATAACCATAACCATAACCATATCCAACCCAAGGTGCCGTAGGTCATTACAGCATGCACACATCTTACCGTGCCGTAATGGTTTACCACATGCTAATTACCATGTCGTAACATTTACCACGCAGTAATCACTGTGTCATAAAATTTACCATGTGGTAATTACCATGCCATAAAAACTACAGCACGGTAGATGCAACATTGCAGAAAGTCTCACTTTTTCTCCAGCGACCTACACCTGCTGGTAAGGCTCATCTGCAGGAAGCAGTGGAAGCTCTTCCCCACCTCTTCCATGCACTTCGAATGAAAGAGGTATCAGAGGTCCTGGGAGCATTTCCTCCAGAGATACAGAGAGCAAATACCCCAGGACAGTGAGTATCTGCGTTGTTGAAACACTGCAACATAGGCTTGGCTGTCACCACATTATTGACTGTTAAAACATGTACTACTGTGTGCACACAAAAAATACACAGACACACACCCAGCACTGTACCTAGATATGTTTATGTGGTGCAGACATTCAATGTACAAAGGTTCAGCACCACATATTTAGAACATTGACCCACAATGGCTGCCCACCTAGTGTTGTCCTGCTTTAATTGCAACATGTTCCTGCCATAGGAATGGGCAAGGCCAGCACTGCAGGGTCTCACATATGCTTATACGCAGGTCGTCCCCATATGTCCCCTCTCAGATGCAGGTTACAAAATAGAATGGAGGGACCATTAGACCCATTCCAAGGGGCACCCTTGCAAACCAATATTTGTATGGGTGTACTGCTCTTTCCCACCTCTGAAAAGACACACATCAGAGAAGGGAAGGTGGAACATTATTTACAACAGATATGTATCAGCCTCACTGATGCCCTTCCCATTACTGGCTCCGAGAAGCACATATATATGTGGCAGTGGTAGGAGGCCAATGTGGGGGTCGAGGTATGGTGATGGGAGATATATGGAGGGGTGGCAGAGGGGCATGGAAAATGTACTCATTCAACAGGGTGCATAACACTCATACCTCCTAGTATCACTCTTTGTTCAGTGTCTCACACTGCTCTGTCCTATGGTTCATAACACACATGTGCCTCAACATGCCCATTATAAACATCATCAGACACATGTGAAACATCAGTTGATAGAAGTACTGCTAACACAGATCTCACAAAAAAGTGTTAACGTGGTTGGCACAAATAACATATGTAGCCTGTGTGACAGGGACACACAGATACACAGGTGATGTTTGGGTACTCATCAGCAAAATGAGTGTCACTAAGGGCTGCAATTACAGGTCCATTTAGGGCAGATATCATCACCAATGATACATGTAGGCACTAAAATGGCATTCTTCTCAACATATTGATGACCTAAAGAAGAAGGCGCAGGAGCTCTGGCACCTGCGCCCTGACTATATCCAGCAGGTGCAAGATGAGATGCACTGCACAGACGATAGTGAGAACATGTGTAACACATGTCTGCCATGCAATATGTACTCTGGCTGTCATCACACAATATGGTCATGCGCACATGGGTACAATACAATGCCTATCCTGTACAGGTCACAGCACCTTCCCCCTGTGGCATCCTATTGTGTATAGATGCACAATGTGATCTCATATGGTGTCAGCATTTCCCTGTAATGTCTGCAACTCTGAGCTACCATCGCAACAGACCACCCTGCAGATAGTGTCACAGAAACACCCAACATGCTACATGTCACATTCACATAGTCTAAATTCCCAGGCTGCTCCTCTGACCACCCTAGATATGACTATATGAAATGATGATGGAGCCCATCACATTGTCCTGTGCCACACATTCGCCACCAATTTTTGCTACAATCATTGTGTTCATAGGTCTGTCTAATGTCCTGACAAATGCCCTAGAAATGCCTGTGTGCATATATTGCCCTGATTGTTCCCTCACCATGTATGTGGTCACTCCTACACCCCCATGCCTTCCCACCCACACCTTACCCTCTTTTTTTCACAGACTATGAAATGATGGCCTCATAAATTGTGATTTTCAAGGTGCAGTGACATAGGTACCCATGCTGGGTGACTGAACAGATGCACATTCCTGGACTCACCCATGGCCTGTTCCCATCCTAATGTATCGACATAGATTGTGATAGTAGATTTGACTATGATGGTTCCCATAGTTGCCACACTAAGGTGGGCACATGAGGTGCACATGCTGCTTTGGCCAAGTCACTCCTCCACATACACAGGGTAAGAGGTGTATCCACCACTCTATGCTGGTCACCCCAATGTTTTGCATTAGCAAAGGCAGTCATGCATACTTGGATATGAACATGCTGCCATGAAGGGATCCACTGGGTCTGCCTCATAACATTTGGAGGTGTGTCACTGATTTCGCTCATAGCAGCTCCATTGTGAGGGTGATCCTGGCAACCTGCAACATTTACTACCTAATGTATGTTCTTGCAATGCCATTCATTGCATCCCTTTTCAGAGCCTGGCAATGCCCTTGAGTGTGAGGTACCCCATGGTTTACTAGTATTTTGTGTGTTCATTGATAGTATTGAGGCACTTGGATGTTTGGCATTAAATCATCCCTAACCCCCCCCCTCACCTCCGGTGCGTGCATATGTAGGTGTCCATGTTGCCTCTCACATGTCCATTGACACAGGCTGCAAATCCAGTAGGTGACATGACCCAGATCCATCCATGGGCCTGAAACAGCCATGCATCTCTCTATACACATGGCAAAACATTGTGGGTCTGGTAAAATCATATTCCTGTTACAGAGTTCTGACATTCCAATCCTCCCTTAGCAGTATGATGTACAGCCACATGCACATGTCCCTGGTGACCTGTAACAAATCACGTATATGTGTCTGTGTAGTCATTATGTCCAACATGGCTGATGTCAGAACCCGACAATGGTGTGCGCTGCCATTTTTCCAAACAGCTGTCAACAATGTGTTGCACTGCCTGTGGTAGTACAAACATCATCTGCCTGTCTCCCATAGTAAATATGATGTGGGTAACCAGGTGTGACAACCCCCACCATTTATGTATACCAGGTATCTGCAACACAGTCAGGTACCACATAAACATCCACCACCCAGCAAGCATTGTCAGCACACATCCCCCAATGCAGTCTCCATAGAGGTCAGGATAGATTATATCTCTACCTCTCCATCCCTCAACACCCACACCTGTGAGCTTGTGTGCCTTTGTTTGTCCCCACAAAGCTTCTCCTCTACCTGAGCTGTTGTCATCTGAGATTTAAATTTACCCCTGATGGAGCCTTTTATAAGGAGAAACAAAGATCTTTGTTGGATTAATGGTTAGCTTCAGATGGCAATGTGTCTAGAAGAGAAGCTGTCGGGATTAAAGGATTGTTGCTGAAGTTTAGAGGAGGCTTACCGAAGGGCTTTGCATCCCCATCGAGAATGGCTTTTTTTGCAAACAAATGAAACCAATTCTGGCTCCTCGTCTGCTATAGTGGGGATTCTGCCATATATGACGTCTAGCACCATGGTGGTTAGGATTCTTCGAAAACATTGGTCATTATTGGGTCTATATGCTTGTTTTCAGAAGCCTCTAATGATTGCATTCTCTCGAGGGAGGAACCTTGGGGACCTGGTGGCAAGAACAACGGTATCAGAGGATAGACCCAATACCCCTCCTTGCCATTTGGCAGGACATCGTTCATGTGGATCTTGTTTTTATTGTACCACCTCACTAACGGGGATTGAATGGGTTCACCCTTCGACGGGTCAATCCATAGTTCGGAAATGGAACACTGATTGTAATACATCTTATGTGGTGTATATAATTCAGTGTCCATGTTCTATGATTTATGTAGGCAGAACTATTCGTCGGATTAAGACCCGTTTAGCTGAACATGCATCACGGCTTCGATTACATATTGATACAGCGCCGATTGTGGATCACTGCCTGACTTTACATCACAATTTTCAAGATCTTTTTTGGACTGTCATTGATTACATTCCCATTGATCCTCGCGGGGGAGATCGAGTTCAGCTTCTTCAAGAACGTGAACAATTTTGGATCTTTCGTCTGCATTCAGTACATCCAATGGGGTTAAACAAGGAACTTGATTGGTCTAGTATTATCTAAAACCTAGGGATTTCCCTGTATGAGTGGGTATTCCCTGATGGTGTCTCATAGGTTTAATCCTTCTGATTGATGGCAAGTTCTTAGCCAATCTCTGACGAAGCAGCCTTATGAATGAATCAGCTGTTCTTCAGCGTCTTATGACGGTTACGGCAAGTTAAGATGGTGGCACTTGAGACAGGGTACAACCCGAAACGTGCACGTCGTGCCGGATATGAGAGGAGTCTACACAATTCTTTCTAAAGTTAAGTGTGTTTCACATTGTTATTTGGAGTTTTATTAAAAAGGACTGAACCGTGTGGAGGGCATGGTTTACATTGTCTGCCCCTTTCCGGAGATGTCCGACAAACAAAAAAATTTTTTTTGAAAAAGATTCATGATGGGGATTAGTGATTTTTGACTTATGAGTTTAATTGTGATCACTATCATTGGGACTTTTTGATTTTGAAGTTTAGAGGAACGGCATTGAACGCTGAAGTTCAGGAGAGCAGTGCTGAAGCCTGACACCTTAAAGATAAGTAGAATCTCTTTATCTATGGCTGTAAGGGAAAAGTGATTTGATTTTAAAACTTTGTGTTCTTCTCAGAATATGGTGCTGCGTTTCTTTCTGATGTGGTATGTAAGAGAATGGAATATGAGCTTCTTATGAAGACAGATAGAATATATGTATATGTGAATTAATTTAAGAAAACGTTTTAAAAAGTACTTTTTTGTATGTTTATTAAATATTATATAGGGGAGTTTTTGCGACTGATGATGCATGAAGCTCTAAATCCCCTATGGTGATTTGTTTTGCCACATAGTGGGAGATAATGCATTAGTCTGAGGTCTTTTCTCCCATATAAGAGACTTAGTTTCATGTATGTAATGAGTTTGGGAGTGAGGCAATTTATATGTAGTTAATATCTTTATGAGGCTAAGGGTGTGGTTGTGATTTGATGGTATATGCCAAACCATCACAGATCACCAACCTGTTCCCACACAGATATCAGATTCAGTGTATGTAAAGCAATATACTGTATGTCCCATCTTCCTACCCACCCAAACACATTTTGAGACTACCACATAGCACAAACATCACCAGGTGGGTGACATAAATCACAACTGACAGCTCATGACAGCACAGCATGCAGGATGATGCCCCACATGATTCATATGGTGCCATTTCACCTTGAGGAAACATGCTTTCCTCCCCCCAAAAGGGATACAGGTGGAATGTTTGTGAACACATAGGCACCGTCAACTATACAGGCCTGATGCCCCTGACACCTCCTCTCCCTTCAGAACTGGCATTGTGTTGCATTTAACCCTCCATTGCACTTACCCCTCCCTTGCCCATGTTCCCTGTAAAATAGTTATCTCCAAGTTATAATGCTCTGTTCAATGTAATTTCAGTTTGTTCAATGTAAACCGCCTTGATATCATGAAAGGTGGTATATAAGAAATGTTAAATAAAATAAATAAATCCATTTATTACCCTGTCTGTGTAATGTCTGTAGTAATCTGTTTCAATCTGACAGATGCCCAGTCATCTACCTCCAGGGAGGAGCAGCAGCCTCCACAGCTGTATGCTGGCTCAGAAGGTGGCAGTACGGGTAGTGGCCATGATGTGGTGGAGACAGAGGAGATGGGACAGGAAGAGGAGGACACAGCGCAACACATGGATGAGCCACCAGAATGGCAGGAGGATGTGGGTGGTCAGGTGGGGGTGGCCAGAGACACCATGGTGGAGGTTGTGCATGGGGCTGTATGCACAGACATCAGCATGGTGCAGCACCATGCCGCCATGGATGCCGGCTGTAGCCCCATCACTCAGAGGACTGGTGCTCCAACCCACCACAGTGGATGCAGCATGCAGCCTCATCCACCTGGCATTCCCAGATGATAGCAGCAGTGGCATGGTGCTGCACCATGCTATGATAGATGCTGCTTGCGCCCCATCCGCCATCAGTGTGGCAGCATGATGAAGCATTCAGCCCCATGCACCTGCCTCCACCAGATGAGGGATCCCTGACTGCAGTATATGTGGGTGCTGGCCTCCAGAGTCCCCCCAGCATGTCAGGGTCTGAGGGGTAAACACGTGCACTGGGGACAGTGCCCCAATCACAACCTCATCTGATTTTGCCAGTCAGACCCCCTAAACATGGGCAATAACATTCAGGGACCCCCAGAGTGTTGTGGTTGTGACTCTGGCCTCCATGGTTGAGTCACACCGCCACTTGTCCACTGTTGTGGAGACTCTGGATGAAAATATGGCAATGCTGAACCACAGGCTCAGCATGATGGGTGGGGCAGAGTCCATGTCCACCCTTGTGGACATGCCCGCACATCTGTCCTCCTCGTCATTGCCATGAGTGCTGGTGATGCACATGCCTCAGACTCTACTGTAGCTAGAGATCCACAGGAACACAGGGTGATATCCACAAATATCTGCATAGGCGGCCACAAGCTGAAAAAGCATACAGTATCCTGCAAATGTCCACATCCCCTTGGTGCCTGTTCTGACCTGCTGCCATACAACCTGCAACATACATGGGTTCATGTGAGCTTTCACCATGTGACCCACATAAAATTGGAACCTATGAAGGCGAAAGCTACCTATCAGTGTGACACAAGCATGGATTGTGAAGGAAAATGAAATATGTGCAATGGTACACTTGTATCCTGCCCCTCCCCCCCAAAAGCTATCATTTGTAACCACATCTCTTGCAGGACTCTTAGATGCTGATCACCAGGTACGTCAGTATTATTGTTAGACAACTGGCCATAGGCATAGCACCAAGTGACCAAAGGACATATGCTAAAACTCCTTGCAATTAGATGGGTCATGGTGCTGTACACCAATGTGCAAGACATGGTATTCATTCACAATGAAATTGTGCAATGTGCCTGGACTATGCCGTTCAAGGACACAGATAGGTAGACATTTGAAACAGATGAGTGTGGAATGGATTGTGGGGTTTTTGTTACTCCCATATTGGATAGTGAATCAACATCACAGTCTCCAATCATTGACAAAATGAATCCGCTTAACAGCAAGCAGTGCCCTAGAGCTGTTCCTATCCAGTATTGCATTGAGGTGGCACAGATGTTCAGTCACACATGATGGGACATCATGTGTCAAAATGATGCTGCCACCATCCTGTTCCACTTTGGAAGTCCTGTACAAGGGTCATTTGTTGTATCTGATCTGCATCACACAGGGCATGTCCTATGATGTTCCAAAGGAACAATCATAGTGCCATCTGACCAGTACACCATGTGCATGTGTGATCCAGAACACAAGGTATTGCAAAGGGCACACCTGACAGATAGAGTCCTAACATAGCCAATGCCTCTCTCCTGACCTAAATACCTGAATGGAGTGCTCGGTGGAGTGTTCATTGTTAAGTGATCCATTGCACATATAGTCCCATGTAGGCTGAGGACCATTGCAGTACTTTCCCTGTGGCCTGTTCTGTTTCTGTGCCTTTATCAAATACTGGCCAACTTGGCATCTGTGTGACTCTCTCTGTGCATGCTTCTGATTCCAGTTATGTGTGAGAGACATATGGGGGTATATTTACTAAACTGCGGTAACATTCCCCGCATTAGGTTCCCTGGATGCCCATATCAGGGAATGGGCAGTGCATCATTATGACAAGCCGTGTCAGGTAACGCGTGTTACAAGGCGCCTTAGGCTAACGTGCATTACAAGGTGCCTCATAAGGCACGTTACAAGGCACCTTATTAGGCACAATACAAGGCACGTCATAAGGCATGTTATAAGGCAAGTTACAAGGCACCTTACTAGGCATGTTACAAGGCACTTGCCTTGTACTGTGCCTAATAAGGTGCCTTGTAACGTGCCTTATAACGTGCCTTGTACTGTGCCTAATAAGGTGCCTTATAACATCGTATAAAGAGTGATGGCAACTGTGGTGAGGGTATTATGGGCTGGCAGCACGGATCTGCAAAGATATGACTGTCATAGGCATGCAAAATATCTGACATGGACAATGAGGAATTGAACCCATGACCACTGTCTACAATGTCAGTGTATACCTCTATACCTCTATGGCTTGTTGCACAGCACTGGCTGGGTACAGAAGGACTGTAGGTCACCACACAAACCGTCTACTCTGTGTGCCAGGATAGGGTAACCCCACCAGCACCCATGATGCATTGCACATGCACAACAGCGGCCTACAGATGACCACCAAATGGGGTCTGCACCTCTCCGGTACTGCAGCGTGGTATGATGGACTGACAGTGCGTGATACTGGCACAGAGTAGCTACAGACCATGCCATTGTGCAGGTTCCGTGTTCACTCTGAGGGATAGGATGGCCGCCCAGCACTAGGTCCATAGTGCATGTGGTGCTAGAGATAGGTCCTGCTGCACATCCCCATCACTACCAGTGTGTGACAGGTGCTCCCAGCAGTGCAACCAAAAGTACTTCTGTTACCATCCGGGTTCTGCAGTCACATGTGGCCCTGTGGGACTGGACACCACACAGATCAGTGTGTGTGTGGTGTTAAGGTCTGGCTGCCATGGGTACCTGTTATCAGGGCAGTGTCGGTGTCTAGACTCGCATGAGGTTTAGGTAGCACTGCCTTTATGGGTCTAAGTGGTATGCACTATATACCTCAAGGGGCCCACAATCACCCCTATTGTAGATGAGGGTGTGGTGGGACAGGTATCTGTGCCCTGCGGAATGGCTGTAATACCAGCAACCACAGTCCTGCTGGCTGATAGCAGCCCTTCAGGGCTGATGGGCCAGAGCCATACCTGTGACGATGGTAGACCAGCAGTGATACTTGGGGGTGGGCAGGGGAAGGCTCAACTGCCCCATGCCACTGTCTACCATCTACCAGCACAATCAGACTGCACCTGCAGCATCCTACAGGGTGATCTCACGATGCACAGACTAACTGCAGACAGCCCACTAGCCAGTACATAGTGGATGCTCATGGGGGAACCCTGTGCACCCAGATATGGGATGCACAGCACAGACACCACTGTGATTGGTCTCCAGAACCAGGAACACACAGGTATCACTAGAGACAAATAATGTGTGGCACTATGTGGGAACATGGACATGCCATGGTCACTGCTCGGTCAGAGTGAGAGTGAACTCCCAGTGTGACATGCTGTGGCCACCCTGCCCATGCAGGTGGTGGTCAAGCACTACAGTGTCCCAACCATTGCCCTCCACCCTGTGCAGATGCATCCTGGCCAATCCGCCCTGTCTGGGCCATACCCACAATACCTCGCTCCTCATTATGCACATTTGCAGGCTAATGCTGGAAACAGTGTGAGCAATGTGGGCTCAGTGAGGTGCTGGCAGACACAAAACAATGGATAGACATATGCACACTCCCACACCTATCTCAGCATTGTGCAGAAATAGAGGTGGTTGACAGCCCTGCTCGCCACACTGGTCCTGATCACAATGCTGACATTGCTAAACTGTGCAGGGGGTAGTAGTAGTGCTCTGGTGATAACTGCAGCTCCATGCTGGGGCAAACAGCCTGACACTCCTTGAGGCTGTGGATAGTGGAGCCCGTGTGAGTGGGTGTTTGTACCCTTGTGCACCGCTGCGTTGGGGTTTGCACATTTGTTGTTGTGGCTGCATTGTGGGATAAACCTATGGGGTGATGCTCTGCAGAATCCACCGATGGGACTTGAACCTTGGACCCTTTGCTTCTGGACACACTGGCTGAGTGTACTGTATCACACTAGCATAGTGGTCCCTGGGGCTACCCTTACTTTCCCCAGCCAGACCTCTTCTTTTGCACTGCACACCATGTACTGGTACAGAGCATGGCCTAGGTCCACTGCAGGTGGATGCCACTACTCCCTCCAGCACAAACACCCCCCCCCCCCGCCATGCTGCCATGACCATATGCTGTCATTGCCGGTGGTGCGCAGTCCCAGGCCATTCAGGAGGCAGGTAGGCGGCTGCCTAAGGTGTGGGTTCTGGGGTAAGGGTGCCTACATAGCTGTCCACGCTTCCCACGGCACTGCCTGTCAATGTTGTGTGCCCCTTGGGGTACCTGCTGGGTACTGTCCCCTGGATGGGACACTGTGGGACACAGACTCATGGGCATGTTTGACCCTGTTCAGTTGCTATCTTTCTGGTTTCCATTGTCTGTGCTCCTATGTGCCACCTAGGCATCCGCCTAGTCCATCCTGTGACCCGGTTGCCCCCACTGCATGTCCCGCCTGCAGCCCCCATGCCCCATTTGCGCCATCACCATAGTGGCCTTTCATATCTGGGCACTATGCTGTTGCTGAAAATAGATCACTACTATCACCTTCCTTGGGCTCCCTGCCTATACTGTACATTGCTGACACTGAAATGGTTTCTCTCTCCTGCAAATGTGCCTCTATCGCCAGGTTTTCACTTACGTTACTTTTCAGCCCTTCATTTCCCCATGTTGGTGTCGTGGGAGCCTCTCCCCACCCACTCCCTGCCCATTGACCCTTTCTCTCCGCCCTCTCTCTACCCTTTTCTGGACTTACCGCGGCCAGGTATGCTAGCGCACATTAGGTAACGCTAACGCGTGTTAATGTAACGTTAACGCACGTTAGGTAACATTAACACGCGTTAACGTTACCTAACGCACGTTACCGTTACCGCTGTTACCTTACTGCAGTTTAGCAAACATACCCCATGATGTCCACAATGACACAATGGATATCATGGTGTCCCCAGGAATGTCCAGGAGTCGGGTTATGAGTATAGGATCAATGAAAGATATCCATCTCGCCATGCGTTTTGTTGAGTAATGTAGCCTGCCCCTTGGCATTCATTATGTGTGCTCTGTGTAATGACACAGAGCACACATAATGAATGCCAAGGGGCACGCAACTGGGGCACAGGGTGGACTAGGCGGATGCCTAGGTGGCACATAGGAATACAGACAATGGAAACCAGCAAGATAGCAACTTAACAGGGTCAAACATGCCCATAGTTGGATCTCCAGCAGGGAAGGTATATTTTGACATCATGAAATACATTTTGCACAAAGGCAATGCCATATCAAATACATCCGAGTTGTCGAGGTCTCAGTGGTTGCACCACTCCTCAGAAAGGAATAACCAGGCACAGACGAGGATGTCATAGCATGCACATGTCATCTACTGTTATATTTGACATGTATGAGTCATCCTACAACAGCAAAGTGAACCATATTGTATGGTCTATCAACATATATCCCCATGCAGCACGTTTCTCATGAAAGGTCATATGTGCTGCAGCACATCTCTGCAGACTCTGAGGGGATGCTGGCATTTGTAGGGCACAGTTCCTGAGTTCTGTTGAACCTGTGTGTGCTGTTAACTCTCTAAGGAGCTTGTTTACAAAGCCGCGGTAGTGGTTTCCGATCGTTATCGGAGCCGCGGCCCCATTGAAATCCCCTTGTATGTCTGGGCCCCCACCTGGCCCCCAATCAAACCTTCAGCATAGCAATGGGTTGCTGTGTGCAGTACCTTTGAGCGACTTGATTACATGTTCAGATTCACAACACAGCTGCATGTTGTAATGGGCTTTATTTTTTGTTTTTCTATTATAGTTTAAGTGAGAGGTATCACTTATTTTGTTTTGAAAAAATTGTTTTAAATTTTTTTACAAGATTTAATATAATGATATATATTTTTCACTATGTATTGTGTCAGTTGTGTTGATGTCATAGCCTCCGTGTGTGTGGACATTCATCAACAGGGTGCACAACATGTGTATAACTGCCTGGGATCTCACAATGTCATGCATGTTTTATATATGGGTCACAGGTTTTGGAATGGTACCAACACCAATAGCTGAGGCAGCGTCTTAGTACATTATGCACAATAGGCATCCACTATGTCTGACCCACACAGTTGCATGTTGTCTGTCAGGTGCTAGCAGACTACTGTGAAAAGAGCATATATGCAGCACTGTAGGCACCTCCCACAGAAGGAGTTGGATAATGCTGTTGTGACGATTCTCTATTCTGTTCTGTTATTTACCAACATTCCATCGGTGACTGCCATATGAGTCTTTTCTGTGAATCTTGGGCCTACACACTGGGTGGGCAGCAAGGGGGGAGATAGCCCAGATGTAAACAAACAACATTGCACATGCTGTACCCAACACATTTTCACCTCTATAATATGTGTTTGCTGATAGAAGAGCTATTCAACTACAGTTATCTGCTAGGTGTGTCATATGAGTTGGGGAGCCCTGCTGTGTGAGATGTCGTGCAGCAAACATGCACATATTTGGAACAGCTGTGGTGAAGAGGTTTGGTGGCCAGCCTGGAACCCATGTGACCATTATTGCCGTGTATGTTTGTTAGTTGTCTATGATTGAGGGTAACTTTGAAGGTTGTCCTCATCATGTATGGTTTGATGTTGGCACTTTGATACAGGGTCATATTGCAATATAGTATGTCCTACATCATGGTGCTTGATGGATGACCACATAGTGGATCTTCTTGTGGGTAAAGGGTGTGCCTGGTTTCAATGTGTGGGCCATGTAATGTTTATCATTGATGGGATGACTGTTGACAGTGTCTGTCTGCCATTAAATGGTGCAACATTTATACCCATATCATTGAGCTGGTACATGATCGGATCTGTAGTTCTATTCAGTTCAAATGGAGAATGCAGTTCCCACAGACCATTTAATCATGTGAGTGTGTGTTGTACATGCATGTAGCACCTGTGCCATGTACACATCATTCACCATGTGATTGGAGATCTGTGCAGCAACCACATTGTAAGCATGCATATTTGACAAGCCTGTTTCCTGGCCACTGATGTACAACAATGAGGGGTGATGTTGAACAATGGACATCAGAATGTATGTAGCACAATGGGCACATTGTGGATGTTATGACCTACCACACCTATATTGGTCAAACAGTCACATACATGTGTCTGGTGCCACAGAGGTCCACCAAAACATTCCATATCTAACATGCCATTCACATATAGGGCCCGTGCACAGTGATAAACCCACATCTGTAACACAGAATAAAACAGGGAACATTTCCATGTATAAATATGTTCAGGGCACATCCAGTAAGCTCTTGTGTGCATACTTGCAAACCTACACATCACCATTCCAATACGTGGACAATGCTGTGGAGGTTTACAACAGTGGTGTTGTCCTCTACCCAGCATGTGAGATATATTAATGGATGTGGCACATATGCTGTGTACCTGTGTGTGTGCTGTCTTGTACAGCATATTTAATATGTGCACAGCTCGGTAAAGGGAGGAGAATGTGTGGGGGTCTGAAAGAGTGTTTGCACCCCAATAGGATGACAGGAGCAGCAACAATCTGCCTCATACCTACAGGGACACAGTCACAGATCACAACAGGTCCAGTGTTGTGAAATGTCTTCTAGAGATCTGATCCCAGACACATGCCATCATGGTGTAACAGCTGAAGGTGATAGGGGACATGCATCATGTTGGCAACAGTACATGTTGCCGAACGTAGCTGCTTTTTACCATGGGCATCTGATATACAGAGGTCTGGGACACACTGAGTTTCTCAGGTCCCAGACACATGGAAAGGCTGTAAATGGCACATTCCAGCACATATCATCCAGTCCTTGGGGTGAGTGCCATGATAGACTGCAGACACAACCTACCACAGACATGCAGGGTGGTGAAGCTGCAGCACAGCTACCAGATGGCTGGTCCAACAGTTTATGCAATTACGACCAGGTGCTGAGCTCCATCCTCATACTCAGGGCACCAGCATACTTTGCAGCTGTAATGTCGCTGACACACACACTCTCATTGTCTCAAACTCTGCACATGTGTATATTCACTGCATTCTTCATGTGTCAATCATTGGCAGGGTGCTATACCTCATGAGCAGTGCCTCATGGGTATTGGAAGGTCATTGCCAGACCAGCACACACACACAGCAGGCAGTATAAACACTGACCTGTAGCCTCTCTGCATCCTGCCATTGCTGTCTCAGAAGGTGTGACTAACTGGGTATTGCACTGCCACTATATCCAGTGGTTAGCAGTTTGATTACCAGCATAGAGTTTTGGTCCTGTGTCCTACTCTGTTATGACAGTGCTAAACAACTACCTCAGCTCTATTTTAACTCCTGAAGAGCCCAGAAGACCAGCTGCGAATGACACCTCTACAAATAAGAATGGGGAACATACAATACTATATACAGAAGATGATGTGTTGGAACAGCTTGCAGAAAGAAAAGTGACATGTGCCTAGA
Source organism: Ichthyophis bannanicus (assembly GCA_033557465.1). NCBI lineage: Eukaryota > Metazoa > Chordata > Amphibia > Gymnophiona > Ichthyophiidae > Ichthyophis > Ichthyophis bannanicus. The sequence goes on from CM066031.1 coordinate 1,775,731,296, forward strand.
TGGGATAGATCCAAGGATAGAGAAAGAGCTCTGAGTGGTTCCTGCAGAGCCATTAAGGTTTCTTAATAGATCTTTGCAGACAGGAGAGGATACACAGGACTGGAGAGGGGCAGAGGTGTTACCTCTTCACAAATGTGGTAGTGGAGAAGACATGACACACTACAGGCCAGTGGGCCTTAGCTCATTGGTAGGAAAAGGAGATGGAGAGGCTGTTGACAGCATTGACCCAGAATATGCTAAAGCCACCTCCCGTAGAGCTTGGAGATCCCATTGTGGGCTCAACAAACAACATTGGTTGGAGGCCATATGTGGGGCAATGGAATTGTTCTGATTTGATTCAATCATCCCCACAACAGGTCAGCAACTGGGGACACTGTTTCAGTTCATCTCCATTCCAAAGACAATGACTATGACAACCCAGGCATTAACCCTGCTTTGACTACCACTGCAAAGCTTTCCTGCAGCATCTGTGAGAAGCAACTGATACTGCACCCAAACAACATACAGACTGAGGATATATGCCAGCCATACTCAGACATGGAGGTGTTCATTGAGGGGCTCACCAGATATGCCCAATACTGGTGAACCCCTCAATGAACACAGGTGGCACAAATGATTATTAGCCAATTGCTAGTCAAATAGTAAGGGGTGAACCCATGGGAATGTGGTACAGTGGCAACCACAGAGACCAGCTTAACCTAAACACACCCCTAAACTGCCACCCTTCTAGCTTGCCAACACATCATTAGGCAAATTGACACCAGGCGCATGAGGTTTCCTCTCACGTTTATGGGCATAAACACACATTTTGGTATTGAGACTCCAGAGGAAAATTGAAAATTAGGGTACAACACATTTGGGGTTCTCATCCTGTTGTGCCAACAGACACCAACACATTATATGTGGCACAGCTACATCCATTCCCCTCACTCATACCCAGACCATCACTCAGGATGCATCAGTCTCAGCAACACTCTTCAGTCTCTGTATGGAACCCTGGTACCACATGGTGCATTACCATACGAGTGCCTGAGCGAAGCAGCATTGCTATGAAGATGGTTTCAAGTCCAGGATTGCTGTGTTTCACGTCTGTTTAAGTTTCTGTGTTGTAAGGTTGTGTGTGTGGCTATTCACTGGGACACACCCTGAGATGTTGTTTAGTGGGTCTGGGTGTGTCTGCATCTATATAGCTTGTTGGAGAGGGTCTTTCCAGGCAAATCCTGCCTTTTTTAATGTTCAATCTGTGTTACATAACAATTGAGTAAACTGCTGTGCATAATGACACCGCTCAGCTTGTCATTGAGTTTGCCTATATGTACTTTGCACATGCTAACAGTTTTCTCCTTGTCCCTTTGCACATGGTTGTTGCCCTGTACGTGATATCCTTCATGACTGGTGTTAACAATGAAAGAGTGGTGTATAGGTGTTGATGCTTAAATATGGACAATAACTATGTTCATGATGATGTGTGACAAAAAATGTAGGGCACCCTATGATACTGCCGTATGGAATGTACGGTGCAATGCTGATGTTACCATGCGGTATTGATTTACCACGTGGTACTGGCACTATGACATGGTATTGGCATTACTACAAGGTTAATACAGCGTGCTGAAGCTACCGCGCGGAAACCCATTGAGGACCAGGTGTGCTGTGTTTGTTGTCAGCAGCTGCCAGACCCCTTCCTTTCCCCTACACTCTATTTAAGGCATAATGCAATGCGGCTCCCATTGACCAAGATGTCTCACTTTGTCCTTGTGGCCAGTGCAGTACAGTGCTTTTTTGCTGAAGGAGATCATGCGCCAGAGAAATCCACAGCACAGTTGGCGTAGAGAGGTCCGCCCCAAACTTCCTCGCCTCTACAGGCCCAGAGCATGAGGGAGGATAAGGTTATTTCCCTGTACCATCTGAGCACAGAGGCTATCATGGAGCTCTATGAGGGTTCCAGGAGTGATCCGGGAAACTACAGACCAGTGAGCCTGACGTCAGTACCGGGAAATATGGTAGAAACCATCATAAAGAACAAAATTACTCAACATGTAGATGGTCATGGCTTAATGGGAGACAGCCAACATGGCTTTAGACAAGGAAGATCTTGTCTTACTAATCTGTTATGTGTTTTTGAAGGTGTGAATAAACAGGTAGACAAAGGTGAGTCGGTTGATATAGTGTATCTGGACTTTCAGAAAGCATTTGACAAGGTCCCTTATCAGAGACTTTTGGTAAAACTAAAAAGTCATGGGATAAGAGGCAGCATACTACTGTGGATCAGGAACTGGTTAAAAGATAGAAAAGAGAGAGTAGGGCTAAATGGCCAATTTTCCCAATGGAGAAAAGTGAATAATTGGTATACCCCAGGGATCTGTGCTGGGTGCGCTGCTTTTTAACATATTCATAAATGACCTGGGAATAACGAATGAGGTAATCAAATTTGCAGATGACACAAAACTATTTAAAGTTGTTAAAACCCAAGAGGATTGTGGAAAATTGCAAGAGGATCTTGATAAATTGGAGGACTGAGCATCCAAATGGCAGATGAAATTTAATGTGGACAAGTGCAAAGTTATGCACCTAAGAAATAAAAACCCAAACTATGGTTACACGATGCAAGGTTCCACATTAGGAACCACTACCCAGGAAAAAGATTTAGGTGCCATTGTAGATAACATGTTAAAACCCTCCGCCCAGTGTGCAGTGGCAGCCAAGAGAGCAAATAGAATGCTAAGTATCATAAGGAAAGAATGGAAAATAAAACAAAGGATATTATAATGCTTCTGTATCGTTCCATGGTTCGACCGCACCTTGAATATTGTGTCCAGTTCTTGTCACCGTATCTTAGAAAGGATATAGCATTATTAGAAAAGGTACAGAGACGAGCCACCAAAATGGTAAAGGGGATGGAAGGATACCCCTATGAAGAGAGACTAAAAGGGTTAGGACTCTTCAACCTGGAAAAGAGACGGCTGAGGGGAGATATGATAGAGGTCTATAACGGTACTAGAGGAGATCAAACCTAAGCTTTCTTTAGAAGCTCAGCTGACAAGACTTCGACTTTCATACTTTGGACACATCATGCGAAGAGAGAGAGATCATTAGAGAAAAACATCATGCTTGGCAAGATAGAAGGTCAAGGCAAAAGAGGAACCCCAGCAATGAGATGGATCGATACAATAACAGCAGCTACGGGTACCAGTCTATCAACAATGAGCCGCCTGACTGAAGACCGAACACAATTTAGGATAGCTATCCAGAGGGTCGCCATGAGTCAACTCTGACTCGATGGCACTTAACAACAACAACAACAAATTAATGAACGGAGTGGAACAGGTAAACGAAGATTGATTGTTTACATCATCAGAATATAGGAAGACTAGGTGACATGCAATGAAGCTACAGGGTAACCTATTTAAGACTAATAAGAGAAAATATTTTTTCACTCAACGTGTAATCAAACTCTGGAATTTGTTACCGGAGGATATAGTAAAAGCTGTTAGTGTAGCTGGGTTTAAAAAAGGTTTGGAGAAGTTCCTGGAGGAAAGGACCATAAACCATCATTAAAAGGGACCCAGGATATCACTGATTGACCCAATACAAGCATTATAGAAACTGTATCTTTTGGGGAAACTGCTAAGTACGTATGACCTAGATTGGCCACTGTTGGAAACAGGATACTGGGTTTGATGGACCTTGGTCTGACCCAGTATGGCATATCTTATGTTCTTATCTGAGATCTGACCTCAAGCCTCTGACTGCCCAGTCTCATGCCATACCAGGGTTGGTGAAGCTTCTGAGTGCCCTACATTTCTTTGCCTCTGGCTGTTTCCAGACATCTGTGGCTGCAATTGGAGGAATGAGCCGTTCCACCTTTTCACATTGTCTCCACTAGGTAGTGCAAGCCATGATCAGCCGCTTAAGGAATTACATTGTATTTCCTAATAGTAGGCATCAATGGGTAGCCCTGAACCAACAGTTTGAGCAAATTGCAGGGATACCACACATGATGGGAGCCATTGACTGCACAGATGTTGCCCTGGTCCCACCCAAAGACATGGAGGCAGTGTACCGCAACCGCAAGCACTACCATGTGCAGGTGGTTTGTGATGCAAATATACGTATTCTGAATGTGGTCCCTAGGTTCCCAGGGTCCACCCATGACTCCTATGTCCAACATCACTCAGAAATATTCCAACAGTTTGAGGATGGCCAGTATGAGGACTGTGTTCTGCTGGCTGAGTAGAGTTTTCCTTTCTACTATGCGCATAATGTCTGTGAAGCACAGGTAGCAGGGCTGGTGTCAGAGATTGTGCAATATCACAGACAGCTTTCTGTGCTAATTTAACTAGAAATGATCAGGAGTCAGGACTGACTTGAAGGCACACATTGCATTGATCACATAGCAGGGAGACACATGTGCTAATGCATGAGTCTGTTTTTGGATCTGACATGCTACAAAGTGGTGTTTCTGCCCTGCCTCATCAAAACACAAAGAGAGCTTTAATACTCTGCTGTTGCTGCATTTCAAATGCATATAGTAGTCACTTGTTGCAGAGGTGTGTTATTTCTGTTGTGCAACTCTGCAAAGTCTGGAACCTGTCTCAGCTGATCACTATCTCCATACTAATGTGCACATCAATGTTTGCATTATCAATAAGACGTGTATGCCCTGCCTTAGGCCTGTGTTAGTTGTGGGGACATTGGGACACCTCTGTAATTTAAACCTTCTCCAGTAAACCTTTTCCTGGCCCAACATATTTGTGAAGGACTACAAAAAGGGACTGCTACGTCTGGAGAGAGTTCTGCAATTGTATTTACTTCTGGGAATTTTTCTGAATCTTGAGGGAAAAGGAATTCTTTAGATTAAAACTGATTAATCTGTAAACCCAGTGTATTTGTTAAATCAGTCAGGGCCTAGTAGCAGCAAAGAGTTTTCAGTTTAAATTTAAAACACAGCAGAGAGCTTTCTGGTTAAATTTAGAACCCAAGACTCCATCTATTCAAACAAGGGTTGTGGGACTCCCCCTGGAGATTGGTCATAGATTACCTTAGAAGCACAGGACAGGGTACTCTGTAGCAGCCAGCTTTTAATAGGTCTTCTTTCCCTCCCTCCCCGAAAACCACCCACCCCTGGGATAATCATAGCTTTATAGGTGCTTAAACCTTTTGAAGGAAAGGAGATGCCATATTCACTCTCAGGTGCAGCTGTTTATTCTCAGCAGCATACATTTAGGACCTGAGATTAATTAAACTTCAGGTGAACAAAGTACATCAAACCTATTAGGTATAATTTTAGTAGTATAAGTATCTCCAGCAACCCTTAGTAAGTAAAGAACGTAAATATCTAAACACAACCTTAAAACGAAGATGCAGACAGCAGTCCAAGCAGCTAGATGGGGGCTTTCCAGTCTTTTGCTTTGAGTGTCACATGTATCATTTTCTCCCAGTTGGTGAGGGGTCTTAATAAGTGCACAAGGTGCGAGGAGCTCTTTGTTCTCAGGGAACGAGTCTGATCTCTGGAGGCAAGAGTAGCAGACTTGGAAGACATAAGGAAGACAGAGAGGTACATAGACGAGACCTACAGGGATATAGTCCTGAAGTCCCACCTCCAGTCTGGCAGCATCCCTGTTGCCATGGAAGAGAGACGTCACGTGACAGGAGAGCATCACCCTGGTGATCCTATAGTTAGGACCTGTCCTCCAGGTGATGTAAAACCCTCTCACACCGAGGAAGTTTCTCCAGGGCCATGTGCCCATGAGGGAAGGGTTAGGACAGCCATTATAGTTGGTGATTTGATCATTAAGCACGTAGATAGCTGGGTGGCTGGTGGACGTGAGGATCGCCTTATAACATGTCTGCCTGGTGCAAAGGTAGCGGACCTCATGCACCACCTAGACAAGGTATTAGATAGTGCTGGGGAGGAGTCTGCTGTCTTGGTACATATCGGTACCAATGACATAGGAAAATGTGGAAGGGAGGTTCTGGAGGCTAAATTTAGGCTTTTAGGTAGAAAGTTGAAATCCAGAACTTCCAGAGTAGCATTCTCCGAAACCCTGGACCCAATAGGCAGACAGAGCTCCAGAGTTTCAATGCATGGATGAGACAATGGTGCAGAGATGAGGGTTTTGGATTTGTTAGGAACTAGGGAACATTCTGGGGAAAGGAGGGGCTCTTCTGAAGGGATGGACTTCACCTTAACCGGGATGGAACCAGGCTGCTGGCATTAACCTTTAAAAAGGAGATAGAGCAACTTTTAAACTAGATAATAGGGGAGAGCCGACAGTCACCCAAGAGCGCATGGTTCGGAACAATGTATCCTTGAAGGATAGTACCAAAAAAATGAAGTTAGGGCACATCAGCAGAGAGGTTCCAATAAAGACAAAAGTAGCTCAAATGCCCTTGAGTACAGAACAGACAGAGCTCAAAGATTCCAAATTACCCCTGCCTACCGATAGCCAGATTAAGATGAATAAACTACAGTCTCTAAAATGCTTGCATGCAAATGCTAGAAGTCTAAAAAATAAGATGGGATAGTTAGAGTATACAGTATAGCACTAAATGAGAAGTTAGATATGATTGGTATCTGGAAGGAGGACAACCAGTGGCACACTCTGATACCTGGGTACAAACTATATCATAATGATAGAGCTGATCAAATTGGTAGAGGGGTTGTGCTCTGTGTTAGAGAGGGCATTGAGTCACAAATAATTAAAGTTTTGCAGGAAACAAAATTCGCTATAGAATCTCTATAGATTGAAATTCCCTGTAAAAAGGGGAAGGCGATGGCAGTGGGGTTGTACTATCGACCACCTGGCCAGAATGAACAAATGGATGATGAAATGCTAGAAGAAATCAGGAAAGCTAACAAAAGTTACAGAAGAGTAATAATAATGGGTGATTTCAATTAGCCTAATATTGACTGGGTCAGTGTCACGGCAGAACATACTAGGGAGATAAAGTTTCTAGATGAAATAAATGACTGCTTCTTGGATCAGCTGGTTCATCAACCAACCAGAGGGGAAGCCATTTTGGACTTAGTCCTTAGTGAAACACCAGATCTGGTGCAAGAGATAAGGGTGTTGGGGCCACTTGGCAATAGTGATCATAGCATGATCGCTTTTGATTTAATTAATGGAGGAGGGATGGTAAAGAAATCCACAGTACAACCTTTTAACTTTCAAAAGGGAGACTATGATAAAATGAGGAAAATAGTTAAGAAAAAACTAAAAGGAGCAGTTGCAAAGGTTAAAGACTTACATCAAGCTTGGGTGTTATTTAAAAATACTATCTTGGAAGCCCAGACCAGCTGTATTCCGCACTTTAAGAAAAGTGGAAGGAAGTCCAAAAAACTGCCAGCATGGTTTAAAGGTGAGCTCAAAGAGGCTGTTGTTGCCAAAAAAGTGTCTTTCAGGAAATGGAAAAAAATGCCAAATGACGAAAACTGGAAACGGCACAAGCACTGGCAAGTTAAATGCAAGGCACTGATAAAGCAGGCAAGAGAGAATTTGAGAAGAAACTTTCTGTGGAAGCTAAAATGCGTAATAAAGACTTTTTCAAGTACATTCATAGCAAAAAACCTGTGAGAGAGTCAGTTGGACCATTAGATGATAGAGGGGTAAAAGGGGCAGTAATAGGGGACAAAGCTATAGCGGAGAGACTGAATGAATTCTTTGCTTCGGTCTTTACTGAGGAAGATGTAGGGATGTTACACATGACTGAAGTGGTATTTAAAGGTGATACTGCAGAAGAATTGAAAGAAATATCGATACACCGGGAAGATGTATTACAACTATTTGATAAACTGAAGAGTAGCAAATCACCTGGACTGGGTGGCATACATCGAAGGGTGTGGAAAGAACTAAAATATGAGACTGCAGACCTGCTATTAGAGATCTGTGAACTATCATTAAAATTATCTGTAATACCTGAAGATTGGAGGATTGCCAATGTAACGACAATTTTTAAAAAGGGTTCCAGGAGTTATCCAGGAAACTACAGACCGGTGAGCCTGACGTCAGTACCAGGAAAAATGGTAGAAACCATCATAAAGAACAAAATTACTCATCATGTAATGTAGATAGTCATGGCTTAATGGGAGACAACCAACATGGCTTTAGACAAGGAAGATCTTGTCTTACTAATCTGTTATGTTTTTTGAAGTTGTGAATAAACAGGTAGACAAAGGTGAGTCAGTTGATATAGTGTATCTGGACTTTGAGAAAGTCTTTGACAAGATCCCTCATCAGAGACTTTTGGCAAAACTAAAAAGTTATGGGATAGGAGGCAGTGTACTATTGTGGATCAGGAACTGGTTAAAAGATAGAAAGCAGAGGATAGGGCTAAATGATCAATTTTCCTAATGGAAAAAGGTGAATAGTGGAGTTCCGCAAGGATCTGTGCTGGGTCCGCTGCTTTTTGACATATAAATGACCTGGAAAAGGGAATAACGAGTGAGGTTATCAAATTTGCAGATGACACAAAACTATTCAAAGCTGTTAAAACCCTTGGGGATTGTGGAAAATTGCAAGAGGATCTTGATAAATTGGAAGACTGGGCATCCAAATGGCAGATGAAATTTAATGTGGACTAGTGCAAAGTTATGCACCTAGGAAAGAACAACCCAAACAATGGTTACACGATGCAAGGTTCCACATTGGGAACCACCACCCAGGAAAAAGATTTAGGTGTCATCGTGGATAGCATGTTAAAACCCTCTGCCCAGTGTGTAGCGGCGGCCAAGAGAGCAAATAGAATACAAGGTATCAGAAAGAAAGGAATGGAGTGAAATGGGTAAACGTAGATCAATTTTTTTATGTCATCAGAATATAAAAAGACTAGGGGACATTCAATGAAGCTACAAGGTAACCTATTTAAGACTAATAAGAGAAAATATTTTTTCACTCAAATGTAATCAAGCTGTCGCAAAGATAATTTCGGCCTGCTGCATCCTGCACTACATTGCTGTCAGGCATAATATCCTAGTAGACATTAATCCGGATCTGGAGAAGGGATCTGGTGTGCGTCCTGTATGTGATCCATGTAAACACACGTGTGGGCACGGTATTAGGGCAATGTCTGATCAAGAGACTCTTTTCATGTAAGTTCAGTGTATATCATGAAATGCATATGTGTACAAATGTGCTTACTATCCTGTGTGCCTCATGCTATGAACCTGCAATATGTGTGTCTGCTGTGTTTGTGACTGTATAGAATCTGTGTGGAGGCTATCACTCATACTGTTATGGTGACGTACCTGATTGGTCAAGGAGGCTCTCCATGTGGCACAATGTTGTGAAGCTGCAGACACATGAAAAGGTGGCAGTGATTTTGGACTTCTACATACTATAGAGAGTCATCAGGAGTATGTAATTTAAGAACATAAGAACATAAGATATGCCATACTGGGTCAGACCAAGGTCCATCAAGCCCAGTATTCTGTTTCCAACAGTGGCCAATCTAGGTCATATGTACCTAGCAGTTTCCCCAAGAGACACAAGTTCCACAATGCTTGTACTGGGTCAAGCATTGATATCTTCGGTCACTTCTTAATAATGGTTTATGGACCTTTCCTCCAGGAACTTGTCCAAACCTTTTTTAAACCCAGCTACACTAACAGCCTTTACTACATCCTCCGGTAACAAATTCCAGAGTTTGATTACACGTTGAGTGAAAAAATATTTTCTTTTATTAGTCTTAAATAGTATACCCTGTAGCTTCATTGCATGTCCCCTAGTCTTTCTATATTCTGATAAGGTAAACAATCGATCTATGTTTACCCATTCCACTCCGTTCATTAATTTATAGACTTCTATCATATCTCCCCTCAGCCGTCTCTTTTCCAGGTTAAAGAGCCCTAACCTTTTTAGCCTTTCTTCATAGGAGTATCCTTCCATCCCCTTTACCATTTTGGTGGCTCTTCTCTGTACCTTTTCTAAAATCGCTATATCCTTTTTAAGATACGGCGACCAGAATTGCACACAATATTCAAGGTGCGGTCTCACCATGGAACGATATAGAGGCATTATAATATCTTTTGTTTTATTTTCCATTCCTTTCCTTATCATACCTAGCATTCTATTTGCTCTCTTGGCCGCCGCTGCACACTGGGCCGAGGGTTTTAACATGGTATCCACAATGACGCCTAAATCTTTTTCCTGGGTGGTGGTTCCTAATGTGGAACCCTGCATCGTGTAACCATAGTTTGGGTTGTTCTTCCCTAGGTGCATAACCTTGCACTTGTCCACATTAAATTTCATCTGCCATTTTGATGCCCAGTCTTCCAATTTATCAAGATCCTCTTGCAATTTTTCACAATCCTCTTGGGTTTTAACCACTTTAAATAGTTTTGTGTCATCTGCAAATTTGATAACCTCACTCGTTATTCCACTTTCCAGGTCATTTATTAATATGTCAAAAAGCAGCGGACCCAGCACAGATCCCTGGGGTACACCACTATTCACCTTTCTCCATTGGGAAAATTAGCCATTTAGCCCTACCCTCTGATTTCTATCTTTTAACCAGTTCCAGATCCACAATAGTACATTGCCTCCTATCCCATGACTCTTTAGTTTTGCCAAAAGTCTCTGATGAGGGACCTTGTCAAAGGCTTTCTGAAAGTCCAGATACACAATATCAACCGACTCACCTTTGTCCACCTGTTTATTCACGCCTTCAAAAAAACATAACAGATTAGTAAAACAAGATCTTCCTTGTCTAAAGCCATGTTGGCTGTCTCCCATTAGGTTGTGACTATCTACATGCTGAGTAATTTTATTCTTTATGATGGTTTCTACCATTTTTCCCGGTACTGACGTCAGGCTCACCGGTCTGTAGTTTCCCGAATCACCCCCTGGAACCCTTTTTAAAAATTGGTGTTACATTGGCGATCCTCCAATCTTCAGGTTTTAGAGATGATTTTAATGATAGTTCACAGATTACTGATAGCAGTTCTGCAATCTCATATTTCAGTTCTTTCAACACCCTTGGATGTATACCATCCGGCCCAGGTGATTTGCTACTCTTCAGTTTATCTAATAGTTGTAAGACATCTTCCCGATGTATCGATACCTGCATACATTCCACCGACATTACTTGCTGATTTGATACGTCTGTTTGCTATCTCACATGCCATGTTACTATTTCATATGTGCAGTCCTTGCACCTGATAGCAGTGATGGGACAACTATGATGTGTGACATTACATGCCTTCGCAGTGCCAGGAGATGCTTCTATGATTTGGTTCACACTGTATGATGTGTGATGGTCCTATAGATTCATGGAGTGATACCACAGGGCTCGATATTTGGTAATGACAATGCATTTATAGTTCATAAATATCACATTGATGGTGTGAGTTGAGGTATAATGTGGCCATGTTATCTGTACATGTGGAGATTGCTGTGATGCTGACATACAATGCCGTGTACTGCTTCCTTTCAGAAGGACGGTCACAATACAAAGGCACAGGACATGCAAATCGAGATGTCAGCTTAGATCCAGGACAATGATGCCAGAGACGGGGAGGCAAACAGTCATGATGCGTATGTTGCGAGCACATGCCAATGCAGGACGTTGATATACAAATGGGGGGCCGGGGCATCCAGAGGGGCCACACTGATCTGGCAATACAGTCCAACACAGGTATGGAGAGGCCACTTTCCACTCCCTAGCTCTCACAATGGATTCTGCCATCATCATCCCCAAACCGCTGGCCTCTATGTAGATACCCATGACTGCAAGAAAGGACTTGGAGAGAGGTATTATCCTGCACACACCAATACAAACTGGGAGTCAGAGACTACTGCCAGCGGAAATTTCAGCTGCAACAGCACTGACATCCGCAGTCAACCAATACTCATGGACTTTGATACTTTGCTCGTATTATCATGTCAGTGCCATGGCTGTATCACTCAGCACAAATGTTTTTTTTTTTGTTTGTTTTTTTCCATAGTGTTTATTGAATAATTAATAACCAGTACAAAGCCACCTAACACAGCATTCTATACAACCAACCGTATACACACAAGAACATAGTACAACAACTCAGGTTAAAGTCCACCACCCTCCCCCCCTCCCCTCCCCTCCCCTGACACCAGCCCACAGCAAGGGTCTAACAGTACTTGGACTAGTTACAACTCTGTCCAATGAATGTATTTGTCCCACACTCTCCGGAAGATAGTCTGATTAGCGTTCTTTTGTGCAGTTAGATGACACATCAGGTAAATCTGCGACAACATTGTTTGAAATTCAGAGACAGTAGGCACAACCACTTGTTTCCATTTCCTAGCAATGAGGATACGCATAGCTACACACCCCAGCTCAACAAACCTCCCCTCCAATTTGGGCACACCCGAGATAGGAACCCCCAAGAGCACATTTTCCGGGAGATATGTCAAGGGTCTCCCCAGTATCCCCCCCAGCAGCGCCATCACCTCCCCCCAAGCAGAATTTATTACCCCACACTCCCACCAGATATGCAAATACGTACCCCTCGCCCCACAATTCCTCCAGCACTGCTCAGGTATAAATGCATGCATCTGATGGAGCCTAACCGGGGTGAGATGCCATCTGTAGAGCACCTTATAATTATTTTCTAATAGGTTGGTGGCCAAGATACCTTTATACCTACTCACATATACCTGTTCCCACACTTCATCTGTCATTTGCCCGCCCAGATCCTCCACCCACGCCCTCTGATAGCTACTTTCTATCGATGTATGGTGAGCGCCAGATGTGTTCCGAGTTAACACCCTCCTCGATTGTCCCCCCAAAAAGAATCGTTCAATATCAGTAAGCTCCGGGGCCAAATGTGGGAGCACCTTCCTCAAAAGATAATGCCGCAGCTGCATATAGCCAAGAAAAGCCCGGTCGTCCAGTTTATATTCCCGGGCCACCGTCGCAAAGGTCTTCACTTGTCGCCCCTCTAGGAGTTGCCCCACCCTACTCAGCCCCTGTCTATTCCAAATATTAAATATAGAATGCCCCATCGCGGGTCGAAACTCTGGGTTCCCCTGAATTGGCAACAACCTAGACATCCCCCGTTCCCCCAACCAAAGACATTTCCATTTATTCCAGACCCTCAAAGAGCCCACCACATATGGATTACGCCCCGGGAAGCCACCTGAACTCCCTCGCGGTCGCCAAACCCAGTCCCCCAGACACCCCTCCTCCAACTCCTCCGCTTCCATACCCACCCATTCGTTGGGGTCATCCATTTGCCACTCCACAACCGCGCTCATTTGCGCCGCCTCCCAATACTTCAGCAAGTTCGGGACCGCCAACCCTCCCCGCTCTTTTCTCTCCATCAAAATGGAGGCCGCTATCCTGTTGCGCTTTCCCCCTCCCACAAAGGACATAATGATCCTCTGCAGCCGGGCAAGGTAACTCTTGGGTTCATAAAGAGATACAGCCACCTAGGTAGGGCCATCATTTTAATGGCCGCGATGCGCCCCAACCAAGATAGCTGCTTATGTCTCCAGTCCATCAAATCGCTTTGAATGGCCCTCTCCACTCGGACATAATTGTCCCTGAACAAATCAGCCTCCCTGGCCGTCAAATAAATCCCGAGGTATCGTATACTCGATTTCGCCCACCGGAACGGGAAAGAGTTCCTAAGCTGGCGTTGCGTTTCCCCACTCGCCGAAATGTTCAACAGTTCCGACTTAGTATCATTAACTTTAAAGCCGGAGTACCTACCGTATTCCTTTAGAATCCTCTGCAGCGCCCCTAAGGAGGTTAGCGGGTCTGTTAACATAAACAAGAGGTCATCCGCAAACAGGGCCACCTTATTCTCCCCAGACTTCCATTTAACCCCCTGGATCTCCACACAGTCTCGCACCTTCTGAGCAAGTGGCTCCATAGATAACACAAAAAGCAGCGGGGACAGAGGACATCCCTGCCGCGTCCCTCTATGTAGCTCAAACGAGCTAGAATATTCCCCATTAATCCGGATCCGTGCCCTTGGCTGTTGATAGATAGCCTTGATCCATGTCAAAAAATTCCCAGTCATCCCCATTTTTTCCAATACCTTAAATAGAAAAGGCCACGACACTCGATCAAACGCCTTTTCAGCATCAATAGCCAACAGCACCATTTGATCCGCTCCCCTCTTGCCCTTCCACATAGCAGACAGCACCTTCCGCAGGTTGTCCACAGTTTGTCGCCCCGGGACAAACCCCGATTGATTCTCATGGACCAACCGCGGCATGTGCTGCAGCAACCTGTTGGCTAAGATCTTCGTGAAAATTTTGAAATCCGTGCCCATTAAAGAAATCGGCCTATATGAGCCACACAGACTCAAGTCTTTCCCCTCCTAAGGCAAGACGGTAATCCCTGCTGTACGTAGGGTTTCAGGGATAGCCTCCCCCGCAGTAAAAGCATTAAATAGTCGCGCCAAAGGCCCACAGAGCAGCTCCCGATAGACCTTGTAAAACTTATTTGTAAAGCCATCCAACCCCGGCGCTTTATGCGTCGGGAGATTCCTAATCACCTCAGCTACCTCCTCGTCGGTGATGGGTCGAGATAGCCGTGCCCCCTCCACTTCAGTTAAACATGGAAGGCTCATCTGAAGATAGCGATCCAGATCATCCCCCCCGGAGCCCGCTCCGCCGTATACAGCTGTTGATAGAAATTTACGAAGCTCTGTTGAATGAGATCTAGGTCCCTCACCACCGCTCCTTGGGCATCCCGGATTTTAGCAATAAAATTTCGAGTCCGCTGGCGCTTCAACGATTGCGCAAGCAATCTACTGGGCTTATTGCCAAATTCAAAGAACTGCTGTTTCATAATATCTTGAGCGTGCTTAAGCTCTGCTAATTCTATTTCATTGAGTTCCCTACGCACCGTGAGCAGCTCTTGCGGTATCCCCAAATTCCCCCCCCTCTTTTCCACCATGCTATCCAACTCTCTGAGTCTCTCGCGGAGCTCTGTTTTCCTCCGCTCCTTCTGTTTTTTCACATAGGTCCCCATTGAAATCAGATCCCCTCTAATGACCGCTTTCATACATTCCCACAGCGTTCCAATCGCACACCCATCCCGGTCATTAAGCTCGAAATACTGTTTAATTTTCACCCCCACCTTTTGCGCTATATCCCCATCCTCCAGGAGGGACTCATTCAACATCCACATCCGTCCTTTCCTCGGCTCTCTCCCCATGCCCACCTCCACCCACAGGGGCGCATGATCGGACCAGGTCCTATCCCCCACATTGCATTCATACACCTCCGACAACAGGGGTTTCGACACCCACAGCATGTCGATCCGTGAGAAGGAATGATGCACCGGGGAATAGAAGGTAAAGCCCTTCTCTTTTCCCCTCAGTTCCCTCCAGGCATCCACCAATCCCATACTCCGCACCAACGCTTTCAGCTTCCGCCTCCCCGTAGCATGGCCTAAGCCCTTCCCAGAGGAAGTATACAGAGCAGGGTTTAGGGTAACATTAAAGTCCCCGCCCATAATGATATGTCCTTCCGCTACTTTTTCCACTAAGCCCTGGAGTTGCCCAAAAAAGGTCCCAGGTCCCACATTTGGTCCATATATATTAATCAAGGTGAACATGCGTTCCTGAATGCAAAGTTTAACAATAAGATAGCGGCCCTCTTTATCCCGATGGACCTCACACTCCGTATAGTCTATCGTCCCCCACATCATAATCCCCACACCCCCTTTTTTCAGAGCTACCCTGTTAGACGCAAACCACTTCGTAGGAAAGCTTTTATGTGCCACTCTCCACTCGTCACATTTTTTCAAATGTGTTTCTTGGACAAAAATAATGTCCCCGTGGAGTCTCTGAATTTCCTTGAACATTCTCTGTCGTTTCACCGGAGCATTTAAGCCACGAACATTCATGGACACTACTTTAAGCCTATCCACCAAAGCCACACCCTTTCCCTCCTCCCCTGCCCCCAGACCCAGCTCTTACCTCCCCCCCTCTCCCCTTCCCCCCCCACCGCCCCCCTCCCTCACCCCCTCCCCCCCCACCCGAACCCCCTCCCCCCGACCCCATGCTCCCCCACTCCACACCACCACAATGAGTGCTCCCGCCATCCCGTTCCGACCACCCCTCCCCCCCACCCCACCTAGCCACCACACATCCACCTCTCAACCGCCCTCCCACCCCACAGCAACCCTCCAAGGATCCCCATTCCCGCTAAATACCCACATACCGAATAACATAATACAGATATATAAGCATCAAACATCACACCCCCTAACAAGAGAACACCCACACCAAAACAATATACAGAACCTTCACCCCTCCAGCCCTTCAGGCCAAACCCACCAGCTCCCCTCAAGTCCAAAAAACAGACAGACCAGCAAAGCCCCTAGGGGCTACCCAAATGCAGTCACTCTCCGGCCTCATCCGCCTGGTCGTCTGCCCCGGGCCTCCGGGTCCTCTGTCGCCTGCGATCCACCTGCTGCCATCGAGGCCGTCCAGCCTGACTGCCCCCGCTGCCTGTAGACTCGCCGGGGAGGCCTTTCATGCCCGCAGACCGCAATGCTTGAAGAGCTTCCTCCCGGGTTTTCACACGGATATGTTGGCCATTATAAGTGATGGAGAGTCCAAAAGGAAAGGTCCATCCATATCGGACACCCTCCTCCCTTAATTTGCTTACAACATCTTTCAGCAGACGCCGTTTCTGCAGAGTAATCTGCACCAAGTCAGTATATATATCCACTTCACACGAGCTCCACTGTACACCCCCATGGCCACGTGCTGCTCGCTGCACTTGCTCTTTAGTTTGAAAGTCCTGGTAGCAAGCTATAATATCGCGGGCCCGATTTCCGCGCCCCGCTCCTGCTGCCGCTACCCAGTGAGCACGCACAAGGCGCAAATCCAGATTGTCCATTGTAACTCCAGCCTTGTCCAGGGTGGCCTTGGATATGGCCTGCACCACGGCCGAGCAGTCCAAGTAGGGCTCCCCCTCGGGCACCCCGCGGAACCGCAAATTGCACCGACGCGACCTATTCTCTAGGTCCTCAAGTTTCTCCTCCATCACAAGCTGTTGTTGTTGCAGGAGCTGCATTTTACCCGCCACAGACTCCAAACCTTCCTCCTGGCTCTCCACACGTCCTTCAACTTCCTCCACTCTCCTGCCCAAATCCGTCAGTTCCCCGCGCAAGCTGTCCACGCTGGCCACCACATCTGCTCTAATTTGCAGAATATCCTGCCGGAGGTCAACGAACCACATGCGAACATCGCTCTGAAAGTCACCAGACTCCCCTCCAGCCAGCGGACTGCCTTCGGCAACCCCCTTCTCTGGGCGCTCCCGCAGAGTACGCTTACCAGCTGTGGTTTCCGCGGGTTTACCCTCGGCCCCCGCCATCTTATCTTTGCTGGGCCGAGGCGGCGTACTTTCCCCGTACGCAAACTCCTTCAGGTTCACCCTCTTAGGTTTGGCAGACATCGCAACCAATCCCCGCCGCCTTCCCCCACAGCGTTAGGCAAAAACAGGGGAGAAGCTGCGTCTTCTATCAGGAATCAGGGCGCTTTTCGGTGGGGTCGGGTGGGAGCTCACAAATCAAGCGGCCATACTAGGTGATGACGTCACCAGCACCCCCCAGCACAAATGTTTTTGACCAAAACAGCATCACACTGGGTGTGTGGCAGAAGAGTTATATTCTGTATAGGGTGTGTGATTTCCTTGACACCATTGAGCTGGACAATTTGTTCAAAACAGGATGTCACACATCCCCATAAGGTGCACCTGTATCATCTTTTTACCCCTATCCAGTGATGATTCTATGCATACAGGATATCACTGCGTCATTTGTGGATTTACAGTGTGTACATGTGTGTGCATGAATATGTTCTGACACAGTGACCTCACATTCTGTGCACTTTGTGAAGATGACATTTCATGTTCAGCCAATACAGAAACTATGTTGACCTATTTTTGTCAAATAAATATCTTGTATTTGGATTGTGTGCAGCTTACGGAGTCACGTGTGTGCTTTATCCTGTGTATCTCATGACAGTGTGTTACACACCTGGCAAAGGCCATTTAATAATGTGCTTATCAGGATCTTCACAGATTGCTTAGAGTGTGCATTTAATATAGCATGGAAGTAGGGCCATACTGGACTATCCCAAAGCTTCTTTCATGAGCCAAATTGGCACTTGTGATAGACATGTTTTTTACTCTAACATGTTCATCTCATCACTACTTTCATCTTAACATGATAAATCATGGGCAAGATTTGCAAAGGCATTTGCACAGGTAAATATCCTAGTTGCCTGTGTAAATGGCTTCTTTGCGACTTTGAGAGGCACGCACCCAAGGTTTGCATCGAATTGCTACCCTTTGTCTGCGTAGAATTGCATAGAATTGCTACCCAGTGTCTGCATTGAACTGCTACCCATTGTCTGCACAGTGTTTGCTAGACCAGTTACCCATTGCCTGCATCGTACTGCTACCCTTTGTCTGCATAGAACTGCATAGAATTGCTACCCAGTGTCTGCACAGAATTGCTACCCAGTGTCTGCATTGAACTGCTACCCATTGTCTGCACAGTGTTTGCTTAGAACTGTTACCCATTGCCTGCATAGAACTATTACCCAACCTGCATAGAACTGTCGCCCATTGCCTGCATAGAACTATTACCCACTGCCTGCACAGAACTGTCACCCATTGCCTGCATAGAACTATTACCCACTGCCTGCACAGAACTGTCACCCATTGCCTGCATAGAACTATTACCCACTGCCTGCACAGAACTGCTACCTGTTACCCAGTGCCTGCACAGAACTGCTACCATTGCCTGCATAGAACTATCACCCACTCCCTGCATAGAACTGTTAGAACTGCATACCCATCGCTGCATAGAACCATTATCCATTGCTTATTCATTGCCTGCATAGTACTGCCACCCACTGTTTTGCATATTGCTGCCACCCATTGTCTTGCATACTGTTGCCACCCATTGTCTTGCACATTGCTGCCACCCATTGTTTTCATACGGTTGCACTGAACTGTTGCCATCCATTGTTTTTGTTTTGCACGCTGTTGCCACCCATTGTTTGCCACCCATTGTTTTGTTTTGCATCCTGTTGCCACCCATTGTTTTGTTTTTGCATACTGTTGCCAACCATTGTTTGCATAGTATTGCTACCCACTGTTGCACTGAACTATCATCCATTGCTTATCCATTGTTGCATAGTACTGCTACCTATTAATTGCATACTGTCGCCACCCATTGTTGCATAGTACCATCACCCATTGTTGTCTAGAACTGTTATCCACTCCTTATCCTCTGCTTGCTACCCATTGCTTGCATTGAACCGCTACCCACTGCCTGCTTGTCTGCCTATCAAGTGCTACCCATTGTTTGCCTACAACTTGCTACCCACTGCTTGCTCAGATCTTGCTGCCCACTACCATGGCCCCACATCTCATTGCCCTCTTCTTCATTATCCTCCCCAACTGCCTCCCCTCCTACCAACACCTACCACCAACACCCTCCCTCCTCTTTCCCCTACCTTTCCCCCACCTTCCTCATTTCCCCCTCCACTCTGCCTCCTAGCCTAGCACCTGCCCTTGAGCTTCCTCACACCATCTCGGCATTCAACCAGCCCCCCTCTCTACCTTCCTCACTTCCCCCTCCATCCTCCCCCCTAGCCTTGCACCGGCTCTTGAGCTTCTTCACACCATCCCCCACATTCAACCAGCCCCCCTCGCTTTAAGGCAACCCCACCCTCGCTTCCGCCGTACCATCTCCACTATACCTCGCTCTCTAATACTCCTTCTCCTTCTCTCATCTGGTAACATCAATCCCAACCCTGGCCCCTCCCCCCAATTTCGTTTTCACATTAGAAAAAGTTCCTCACGTGCCCCATCTAATCTCATCCACATCCCGCTCCTCCCTTCTTCCACCCTCCCCATTCATTCCACACTCAATTATCTATAAATATCAACCCCAACCCTACCCCAAAAAATAATCCCTCACATAACCTACCCAATATCATCAATTTACCCCTCATTTCCCCTCCCTCATGTCCCTCTTGGAGAGCACACTCACCTAGACACACCCACCCATACCCTGCTCCCTCTAAATCTTGGCATTACCCTAGAAATAGACCGCCATGCTACTCTGATAAGAAATCTACACGTAACTTATCCAACCTTATCCATATCCCTCTCCTCCCCCCTTCCGCTCTCCCATTTTCATGTGCCCTATGGAACGCATGGTCAGTCACCAAAAGCTGCCTTTATTCATGACCTTTTCATCTCCAATGTCCTACACCTTCTTACCTTGACCGAGACCTGGCTCCCCCCAGACGACACCGCATCCATTGCCTCTCTCTGCTATGGAGGCTACCAGTTCTCCCATACACCCCGACTTACTGGTCGCAGTGGTGGTGTTGGCCTCCTACTCTCTCCCTCCTGCCAATTCCAACCCCTTCTGCCACCCCATGGAGACTCCTTCGAAGTCCACTCCATTCGCCTCCTCTCACCACTTCCCCTCTGAATACCTGTTATTTATCGCCCACCAGACAAATCCAAATCAACCTTCCTCATCGACTTCGACTCCTCGCTTTCTGCCTTTATGGATCCCTCCTCCCCCACACTTATTCTTGGCAATTTCAACATTCACATCGACAACCCATCCGACCCCCATACCTCAAAGTTCCTCGCTCTTACCTCCTCGTTTGACCTCCAGCCTTGCTCCACTGCCCCCACACATCTACACGGCCACTGCCTTGACCTAATACTATTCTCCAACTCCTCTCCTTCAAACTTCTGCAAATCAATCCTTCCCTCATCTGACCATCACCTCTTAACATTTACTGTTCAACTTCCGCCGTCCCAACCTTGTCCTGTCTCCTCCATCCTATTTAGAAACCTTCATACTATTGATCCCCTGACTCTCTCCTCCACCATCTCTCCATCTCATTCCGCCATTCTATCCTCCAAGTCAGTCGACGAGGCATTATCTTCTTACAATGCTACATTATCCTCAGCCCTTGACACCCTTGCCCCTCCCACCCCACGTCCTGTCACGTGGCTTTCACCCACAATCCGTTACCTACGCATTGCACCCATTCTGCCAAACGAGCTTGGTCCAAATCCTGCTCCCTGGAAGACCTTCTACACTTCAAATTCATGCTTGGCTCCTTCCAGTAAGCCTTAGCACTTGCCAAACAAGATTACTACATCCATCTGACTAACTCCCTTGCCTCTGATCCTCGCCATCTCTTTAATACCCTCAACTCTCTCCTCAAGGTCCCCCCGCCCCCAATCCCACCCTCCCTTTCTCCCAAACCCTAGCCGACTACTTCCATGACAAAATCCACAAGATTACCATCCAATTCCCTACCCCCCTATCTACCTCCCCTCCTCCCCAATTCTCCTCCCCCACCCATACTCCCTCTGCCACCCTCTCCTCCTTCCCTCCGATCTCTGAGGAAGAAACTGCACTCCTTCTGTCCTCCTCCAAACCCACCACCTGTTCATCAGACCCTATCCCCACCCATTTCCTGCGTTCCATCCCCCTCACCATTGCCCCCCTCCATCACTCATATCCTCAACCTCTCACTCTCCACTGCAACTGTCCCCGTTGACTTCAAACATGCTGTTGTCATACCCCTCCTCAAGAAACCCTCACTTGATCCCATATGCCCTTCTAACTATTGACCCATCTCCCTCCTTCCCTTCATATCCAAACTATTAGAATGAGCAGTCCACCATCGCTGCCTCAACTTCCTCACCTCCCAGGCCCTGCTCAACCCACTTCAATCTGGCTTCCGTCCCCTACACTCCACTGAAACAGCACTCACAAAAGTCACAAATGACCTGTTCCTGGCTAAATCCAAGGGCCTCTATTCTATCCTCATCCTTCTTGACCTTTCTGCTGCCTTTGGCACCATTGACCACGACCTTCTCCTCATCACCCTCTCCTCGCTTGGCTTCAAGGACTCTGTACTATCCTGGTTCTCCTCCTACCTCTCCCATCGCTCATTCAGTGTTTGCTCTGGTGGCTCCTCTTCCTCCCCTTCCCCACTCCATGTAGGTGTACCCCATGGATCTGTCTTAGCCCCCTCCTCTTCTCTCTCTATACCCAAGGCCTTGCTGTGCTTATCTCCTCCCATGGCTTTCAGTACCATCTCTATGCCGACAGCTCACAAATCTACCTCTCTACACCGAATATTTCTCTGGTAACCCGGTCCAAGATCTCTGCCTGTCTTTCGGACATCGCTGCCTGGATGTCTCATCGACGACTGAAATTGAACATGGCCAAGACTGAACTCCTTGTCTTTCCACCTAACTCCTTCCCCCCACTTCCCCCTCTCTCAGTCCATGTGGATGGATCTACTATCCTTCCTGTTCCCTCGGCCTGCAACCTAGGGGTTATCTTCGATACCTCTCTCTCCTTCTCCGTGCATATCCAGCTTGTAGCTAAGACCAGCCGCATCTTTCTCTACAACATGGGCAAAATCCGTCCCTTCTTCTCTGAACACACTACCAAAACGCTTATCCACTCCTTAATCTCCTCCCGCCTCGATTACTGCAACCTACTCCTTGCTGGTCTTCCCGTGAGCCACCTCCTTCCACTCCAATCTATACAAAATCACGCTGCTCGACTAATCTTCTGCCAGCCTCGCCATGCCCATATTACTCCTCTTTTCAAATCACTTCACTGGCTCCCTGTCCAGTTCCGCATCCAATTCAAGCTTCTCCTGCTGACCTATAAATGCATTCACTCTATGGCCCCTCAATACCTCTCATCTCTTATCTCTCCCTATGTCTCCTCTCGAAATTTGCGTTCCGCTAACAAATTACTTCTTTCAATGCCTTTCACCCGCACCACGAACTCCCGACTGCACTCCTTTCACCTTGCTGCACCTCACGCCTGGAACAGCCTACCTGCATCTGTGTGCCAGGCACCCTCCCTGGCCCTCTTAAAGTCCAGGCTGAAGACCCACCTCTTCACTGTTGCATTCAAATCCTGACTCTTTCCTCATCTCACCCCAACCCCCGTCAATGTTTATGACCAACTACAGACTGAACTGTACCTCACCGTACCTTGCATAGATCCGATTGATGCTCTGCACTGTTTTAACTAATGTACTATTCTAACTAGATTGTAAGCTCCAATGAGCATGACTCTGACGGGCAGGGACTGTCTCATGTTTCTGACTACCTCTTGTAGGTTAGCTGTACAGCGCTGCGTGCGTGGCGCTCTAGAAGTGCTAAATAGTAGTAGTAGTAGTGTTGGCTTTAGAAAATACAACATATCCATAACATGGCTATATTCTACGTGGTTGGCATCAGGGTGTGTTAGGGGCATTCTGTGGTGAGGCAGGTGCCAAAAGAAAGATGTTTGGCAAATAGCAACATTTTTCTATGCAACACACGGGTGCAGGGTCTATATTAAATAATGTAGCCATGTTCCTATTAATGCTCATATATATTTCTGGCATGCTGATTACACTCCTGACAAACTGTCCCTAATGTGACCCCAGCTGATGCAAGAGCCACACAGTGGAGAAACTTGGGAGATTAAATCCTAACTGGGGAGGGTGGTTTTGCCTTTCATCGCATACATAGTGCACATACAGCCGCATCCTACAGGAGTGGGGTAACTCTATAAACCTGTTGGTACATTGCCGACAGAGAGATACAATCCCTTTATTTGTCATTCTTCCCATGTTTGCAGTTGTCAGGCTTAGCATGATGGTAACAGTGCTGTCTTTAGACACAGCAGACCTCCAATTCAATTCTCACATGCTCCTTTTCAGTGTATTTTATAGAACAAAAATCATTGTTCTGTGCTGGTGGAGAGGCCTTTCAAAGGAGTGGATTTTCAGCCCAGCCTCATGCAACCTAGGACCTGTGCATTGTGAGATATTTGATGCATACTCTTTTCAGTCCAGGCTATCAGACAGGCAGAATATGTTGCTTCAGCTGTGGCCCATTACATAAGAACATAAGATATGCCATACTGGGTCAGACCAAGGTCCATCAAGCCCAGTATCCTGTTTCCAACAGTAGCCAATCTAGGTCACAAGTACCTAGCAGTTTCCCCAAAAGCTTGTATTGGGTCAAGCAGTGGATATTCTGGGTCCCCTTTAATAATGGTTTATGGACCTTTCCTCCAGGAACTTGTCCAAACCTTTTTTAAACCCGATTACACTAACAGCCTTTACTACATCCTCCAGTAGCAAATTCCACTCCATTCATTAATTTATAGACCTCTATCATATCTCGCCTCAGCCGTCTCTTTTCCACGTTGAAGACCCCTAATCTTTTTAGCCTCTCTTCATAGGGGTATCCTTCCATCCCCTTTACCATTTTGATGGCTCTTCTCTGTACCTTTTCTAATAATGCTATATCCTTTTTAAGATACGGCGTCCAGAATGGCACACAATATTCAAGGTGCAGTCGCACCATGGAACGATACAGAGGCATTATAATATCCTTTGTTTTATTTTCCTGGGGTACTCCACTATTCACCTTTCTCCAATGGGAAAATTGGCAATTTAGCCCTACCCATTTATGATACCTAACATTCTATTTGCTCTTTTGGCTGCCGCTGCACACTGGCAGAGAGTTTTAACATGTTATCCATAATGATGCCTAAATTTTTTTCCTGGGTAGTGGTTCCTAATGTGGAACCTTGCATCGTGTAACCATAGTTTGGGTTGTTCTTTCCTAGGTGCATAACTTTGCACTTGTCCACATTAGATTTCATCTGCCATTTGGATGCCCAGTCTTCCAATTTATCAAGATCCTCTTGCAATTTTCCACAATCCTCAAGGGTTTTAACAACTTTGAATAGTTTTGTGTCATCTGCAAATTTGATAACCTCACTCGTCATTCCCATTTCCAGGTCATTTATGAATATGTTAAAAAGCAGTGGACCCAGCACAGATCCCTGGGGTACTCCACTATTCACCTTTCTCCATTGGGAAAATTGTCCATTTAGCCCTACTCTCTGCTTTTTATCTTTTAACCAGTTCCTGATCCACAATAGTACACTGCTTCCTATCCCATGACTTTTTAATTTTGCCAAAAGTCTCTGATGAGGGACCTCGTCAAAGGCTTTCTGAAAGTCCAGAAACACTATATCAATCTACTCACCTTTGTCTACCAGTTTATTCACACCTTCAAAAACACATAACAGATTAGTAAGATAAGACCTTCCTTGACTGAAGCCATGTAGGTTGTCTCCGATTAGCCATGACATGTTCAGTAATTTTGTTCTTTATGATGGCTTCTACCATTTTTCGCGATACTGATGTCAGGTTCACTAGTCTGTAGTTTCCCGGATCACCCCTGAAACCCATTTTAAAATTACATTGGCCATCCTCCAGGTATTACAGATGATTTTAAGAATAGTTCACAAATTATTAATAGTAGGTCTGAACCAGCTGCTCCAAGAAGCAGTTATTTATTTCATCTAGAAACTTTATCTCTGTAGCATGTCCTGCTGTGAGACTGACCTAGTCGATACCAGGGTAATTGAAATCACCCATTATTATTTCTGTGCTGTAACTTTTGTTAGCTTCCCTGATTTCTTTGAGCATTTCATCATCCATTTGTTCATTCTGGCCAGGCGGTTGATAGTACACCCTCACTGCCAAAGTTTTGGTAAGGTGACTGCAGCTGATGGATGGCTCACACAGTGGAGAGGCTGGGGAGATTTGACCCTGATGGAGGATACCAATGTGGGACTCCATCACATATATACCGACCGTGCAGCCACATCCTACAGGAGTTATGTAGATCTATCAACCTCTTTTTAAATATCACACAGATACAAGCATTCCTGCTATTAGCACATCTTCCAATTGGACATTGTGTGGAGGTTCAGCATAATGGTTAAAGCACTGTAATTGGACATGCAGATTCTGGTTCAGTTCCCGTACTTAATACTTCTTTTTCTCCTTATGCACTATCCTCATTCTAGAGTCCAGAGAGGTGCAGGGTCGTCATTAAATAATGTTGCCATGCCCCTATTAATGCTTGTAGATATTTCTAGCATCATGCTGATTACACTCCTGACAAACTGTCCTTAATGTGACCCCAATTGAAGCAAGGCCACGGAATGGAGAGACTTGAAAGATTGAGCCCTAACTGTGGAGGGCGGTCTTGTCCTGCATCGCATATACAGCCACATCCTACAGTTGTGGTGTAACTCTATAAACCTATTGGTATATTGCTGGCAGAGAGATATAATCCCTTTATTTGTCATTCTTTCCATGCTTGCTGGTGTGCAGGTTTAGCATGATGGTTACAGTGCTGTTTTTAGACACATCAGACCTCCAATTCAGTACCTACATGCTCCTTTTCAGTGTATTTTATAGAACAAAAATCATTGTTCTGTGCTTGTGGAGAGGCCTTTCAAAGGAGTGAATTTTCAGCCCAGCCCCATGCACCCTAGGGCCTGTGCATTGTGAGATATTGGATGCATATTCTTTTCAGTCCAGGCTATCAGACAGGCAGAGTATATTGCTTCAGCTGTGACCCATTACAGTGTATTGGTAAAGTGACCGCAGCTGATGCATGGCCCACACAGTGCAGAGGCTGGGGAGATTAGACCCTGACAGAAACGACCAATGTGGGACTCCATCATATATACGCTAAATGTATAGCCACATCCTACAAGAGTTATGTGGATCTGTCAACCTCTTTTTAAATATCACACAGATAGAAACATTCCCGCTATTAGCACATTTTCCAATTAGAGGTGCTGTGCAGGTTCAGATAATAGTTAAGGCACTGTTTTTGGACATGGCAGACCCTGGTTCAAACCCCATTGTATTTCTTTTTGTTTTTTGGCCTTGTTCACATATACTGGCTTGTATCCACACTGTTATTCTTTTTCCCCTTATACACATATATTGAATGTGCAGCCACATCCTACAAGAGCGATGCGGATCTATGAGGCTGTTTCCACAGGACACACAGATACATATATTCCCTCTGTTTGTCTTTCTTCCCATATGAGGTGTTGTGCTTTTTTAGCATGATGGTTATAGCAGTTTTTAGACACACCAGACACCGGTTCAATGCTCAATGTTTGTCATATGTGTTTTTGGTAACAATCCTCATTCTTCAGGCTAAAACTAATGCAGGGTCTGTATTACAAAAGGTCCCCATATCCGTATTGATGCTCATAGATATATATGTAGCATGCTCATTATGTTCATGATTATATGACAGGCAAACTGCTTTTCAATCTGCTTTGGACCCAGAGGCTACTGTGACCAAGGCACATGTGCGAGCCACAGAGTGCAATGGATTGGTGTATCTGACCCAAACTGGACTGCACATTCTCCCCTCTGTAACATATTGTCGTGAGCCCTCTCTGTGCACCTGCCGGTAAAACAAGGTACTGCACTGGGCCTCAGTATAACTGGCCTTCTGGTAGTTGTAGTTGCTGCCTGTTACAAATTAGTCATGGAAAACTGATGTAAGGTTAAATAGGGCTTTATTTCCCTTTCCCAATAGGATATCTCAATATATACAAAAATAAAGAAACATAACCCTTCTTGGGTATAACAGAAAGAAAACTGTAACAAAAATGGCTCTTTCAGCTTCTTAACAAAACAAAATATATTCAAAACACAGACCTGTAGCAACCAGGAATAAGGCCTTCCCTTCACCTTGTCAGGCTTCTTATTCCTCTCTATCTCAGTGAGACTATGTTGTCTGCCAAAGAAAGGCTACAGTCCATTTGTTCAACGGTATCTTCTATTATAGATGTCTCATATTGCATAGGTTCCTCAACAGGAATTGACACCCTCTTTATCTTCCTCCTGTGGGAGCTTGGCAAACAGTCCGTCCTGGCTGTGACGTACTTTTCTTTCACTAAGGTAAAACTGTTTGCTGTTACCACATTTACTGAGGTTTTCCTGGTAAGAGCCTCCCCTCTGCTGATACCTGTTAGGCAAGTTCAAATATTCCCTTGCCCAGCTTTTAGAAGGAATTACTTCAGCTCTAGGCTCTGCTCTGCTTAGGACCCTGGAAACAGCTGGAGCTTCTAACGGCAGCCCTTCTGAAACTCTGTGCCTCACGTATCTCTCAGAGTGGTTTACTTCTGAAGGTAAAAAGCCTTTCTCTCTCTCTCTTGTGTATGATAAGGGTAATGAAGCTTCTCTGCTTCCCTTAAGCTGGCTTTGGATGGCTTCTGGACTTCAACAAACTGTCCTTTATAGCCAAGCCCTGTGCTTCCCCTTTTTGGACAAGAATAAAACTTCCTGGCTTGTACCTTTTTCCTCCTGGCTCTGTTCCAATCTGGGCTGTTATATTCACTCTCACTTTCTGTGTCAAGCTGTCTGTACCTTTCATTCAAGAATTCACTGGACTCACTCAGACCTCCGTTCAGGCTTCCAAAGTGGTAGTTAGACTTGCTCTCTTCACAGCTTCTCTCGTCCTCTCCATTCATCCAGTTCTCATTCTGGGTCCTACCCTGGTTCTGGTTCTGAGTCCTATCTTGGGTCTGGTTCACTGCTTGTGAGCTGTGCTTATCTAGGTGTTTCCTAGCTGCACCACCCCCCAGCTGATTAGAATCAGGTGAGAATCTCCTGGCTTCTCTACTGGCTGGGTGTGTCTCCCTAGCTCGTGACCTCACTTGCTTACGTTGCTCATGGCAACTTTCTATCATGTGCTTTCCCCAAACGTTATTATCTTCTTGAACTGCTATATCATCTATCTCCATAGGGGTCACTAGTGAGTCTGCTCTGTGACAATATATATGGACCACATACAGACACATAGCACAGGACTGCTTTTGTACAGACAGCCTTTAGCTGCAGTGTATGCTGCAACACATAGAAACATAGAAATATGACGACACAAAAAGACCACATGGCCTATCTACTCTGTCCTTCCATATCAACAACTACAACAGTCCCTTTTTTACCTTTAGAGATCCTCTGTGTTTGTCCCTTGCTTTTTTGAATTCAGATACTGTTCTCATCTCTACCATCTCTACTGGGAGACTATTCCACGGATCCACTACACTTTCCGTAAAGAAATATTTCCGCATATCACTCCTGAATCTATCCCCCTTCACCCTCATCCCATGTCCCCCTCGTAGCAGAACTTGCTTTCAATTGAAAGAGGTTCTGTCCCTGAAAATTTATGCTACGGAGGTATTTAAACATCTCAATCATATCACCTCTATCCTGCCTTTCCTCTAAGGTGTACATATTAAGATCCTTAAGTCTGTCCTCATATGCTTTATAATGAAGACCACTAATCATTTTAGTAGCCACCCTCTGCGCCGACTCCATCCTGTTGACATCCTTTTGAAGGTGTGGTCTCCAGAATTGCACACTATACTCCAAATGAGGTCGCACCAAAGACTTATACAGAGGCATTATCACCTCCTTTTTTCTGCTAGCCATTCCTCTCCGTATGCACCCAAGCATCCTTCTAGCTTTTGCCGCCGCCTTTTCTACCTGTTTAGCTACTTTAAGATCATCAGACACAACCACGCCTAGGTCCTGCTCTTATTTAGTGGACAAAAGTACTTCACCCCCTATACTATATTGCTCCCTTGGCTTGCTGCAGCCCAAATGCATGACCTTACATTTTTTAACATTAAATCCCAGCTGCCAAATTCTAGACCATTCTTTATGCTTAGCTAGATCCCTCCTCATGTTATCTACACCTTCCTGGGTGTCTACTCCATTGCAGATTTTGGTATCATCCGCAAAGAGGCAAATCTTACCTGACAGCCCTTCCGCTATATCACTAACAAAGATGTTAAAAAGAATCAGACCAAGGACAGATCCCTGGGGCACACCACTGGTAACATCCTTCTCCTCAGAGTGAGCTCCATTTACCTGTACTCTTTGTCGCCTCCCACCCATTCCCTTAATTGATACTACCTCCTCTGTAAGGTTCTGTGAATGTTTACTATCATGCTTGAAGCACTGTCTTTATAGTAGATGATCCAATATTGAAATTGCACATGTTCTCATTAGAGTTCAGTTACAATCATGTCACACTACTGTCAGCCCAAACCAAGGTCTGTATTTAACAATGTAGGCATTTGGTGAGCCCGAACAAGATGGCCAAGGATCAGTGAAGCTCCTCAGCCTCTTGTCCTGATCTGGGAAATAGCCCGTTCTTTTTTACCCCCCACCGGGTACAAATCGCTGCCTCCGTGGTAGTTTTGTGATAGCCCAACGATGTGATCTTTCTTTTCATGGCTCTGACAGCTTGGGTATCCTGAGAATGCTCCCTCCCTGCCTCTGCCGGTGATCGCGATGTGAAGCGAAGCTGCCATTCACCCACTGGCTATGTGGCTTCTCCCCTGCTCTCAAAAAAACTGATTGCTGGACGCTGCAGCCCCCCGAAGTTCCAAACACTTACCAGAAGTGCTTAAATGCGCCTTTATGGAGGGGGTGAGTAATGGCTCAGTGTAAGGGTCTGAATCTCTGAGGAAATGGCTGCCTAGACTCTCCCTTTTTCCGCGGCAAGAACGAATGTGAAAATCACTTTCTCTCTTATGTGTGATTGGTGTAGCGAAGCCGGGCTGAAGTACACAGTACTCACAGATCACCTGAGCGGGCTTATGTGGTCTCAGACCCTCCATTGCCATACTCATCAGCTGAAACACATCCTGGAGCTCAGGAAGAAGGAGACTCTTAGGTGGGAAATGTGTTGGAACGCATAGATGGCACGCATAGGATCCTGAGACCGCCTCTGGCTCTTTTACCTTTTCCGATCACAGAGAAAGCCTGCACTGAGATTTCTTTTTCCACAGAAGAAGAGTACAAGGGGGCAAGAGTGAGGGGCTGCAGATTCGTTGAGGCCAGTTTCTTTAGCAGTAAAGTAAAGTGATACACCTCTAGGTTTCAAATTTTTCTTTTTGGTGGTTTCACTAAATGATCTTGGAGCTCCATCTTGTGGCCACTTACAGAATTGCCTGCCAAGGTTCTCTTGTAGTTCTGATCTGTATTTCTTATCACTATGGCAAAAGTTAAATCATACGCCGCAGCTTTGTCCAAATTCTCCAGAACCACGGATTCTGAATCTGGGCTTTCCTCTGAGGCTGAAGGCAGTTCCACTCCGTACTTGATGAGTCAGTGATCACATCCTTAGCGACAAAAAATGATGATCTCAAGGAAATCCTGAAGGAATTGAAACTTTTCAGATTGGAGCAGCAGACCTGAAAGCTCTGGATGACCGAGTAACGCAGAATGAAATCAACATTGGGGACCAAATTGACTCCACAGCCCTGTTCCAGTCCAAGTTTAATAAAATGGATCAAATTGCAAAGAAGCTACAAGATCGTCAGGAAGATCTGGAAAACCGCCATACGAGTTTAGGTTTGCTGGAGAGTCAGGGGGATCAAGAAGATACGCCTGCTCTGATTCAAAATTTGTTTGCCTTTTGTGTACCAGACTCTCCTCGACCAGTTAAACTCGAACGTGCTCATTGTAATCCTGGGGTCAAGAAGATCACTAACTTACAACCATGTCTAATCATAGTTTGCTTCAGTTTTTTTTAGGACAAAGTGGCTCTTTTACGAAGTCTACAGGGAAAATGATTGTTTACATTAAAGGATCATGAACTTCAGGTCTTCCAAGATCTCTCTCATCACAAATTAGAACAATGTAAGCACTTTAGACCCCTTACACATGCCCTCCAAAAGCGCTCAGTGCCTTATCGATGGGGCTTTCTGTTTGCCCGATCTTTGAATGGAATAATGTAAAGCACTGAATATCTGAACTACCAGAGTGTTTAGACTTTCTCGATTCATTACAGTATGGGGACCGTCCTCTTCATCAGTGGAATGCAAATGGGGACTGGGAAGCCTCTACCCCCAAGCAATGAAAGACTCCTGGATCCAGACTTCTTTAGATGCAGATCATGATAATTCTACTGCTCAAGGAATGGATACCACAGCCCCACCCTGAGAGGGTTGCATATTGGACTCTTTAACAGGATTGTAAGGTGTGTTTCCATTTATTTCCATTGTTGAGATCTTTGTGAGGCATGATATGCCATATCCTTCTTTTGAGGGGTATAGAAGGCTTCAGTTTAGAAGGGAGAGATTCTATTTTAGATATGCTATATTTCATTATATATCCTCAAGCAAAGATGAACGGCGGTAGAGAGCATCTCTGTGCGTGGGCAGGGGTGGGAGGGGAGGCAAAGGCGAAGATGCTCTTGGAGGTGGGTGTTTTATTTATTGGACAAAGTACATGTTTGGGTTATGCGGGGACTGGGGGAAAGGGATGAAGGATAGGTCTAACCTATTGCCTAGCATCTCCCGCTGGACACTGGAGTTGTCCATCATTGGTGGGATCTTCCTCATTCTAATTCTGTCCTGTAATGCCAGGATGGGGGGGGGGAAGTGGGCATGAAGAAGGGAGGGTTGGTGTTAAGAGGGGGGAAGGTAGAGGGTTGTAGAAGTGGTGCTGAATGGGTGGGTTGTGGGAGACTGAATAACCAACAGTACCGACAGAAGGAGGTTCAGTGGGGGATAAGGTTTCCTGCTATAACTGGGAATGGCAGTTGGGGACCACATAGGAGAGGATCTTTCTCTCTAGTTTTCCCTCTGGCTCATTTCATTTCTGCTTTTGTCCATGTAACATATGGTGAAATTAATTTCATGGAATGTCAGGGGTTTGCATAATCCAGTTAAGAGGCAAAGGTACTCGATCAAATCCACAGAGAGCGAGCTGACATAGTCATTTTGCAAGAGACACATTTGGCACCTGGGGCCCATGCTTGCCTGAACTCTCGGGGGGTTTCTTTTGTTTTCTCATCTGGTTTCTCTACACATAAATGAGGGGTGGCTATTATGATCTCGCAGCAATGTCCCTTTCAAACCAGTTCCAAGACCCCAAGGGTCACTTTCTGATTCTTTCTGGTACACTTTCCGGGATTCTGATCTCTCTAGTTAATGTATACATACCTCCTGCTGAAATTATACCATCCCTAACGGAGCTTATAGAGGTCTTGACAAAGCAGGTGTCAGGTGAAATATGGATAGATGGTGATTTTAATTGTACATTTTCGGATCTTGATAGATCTACTGGACTTAGTGTACTTTCGGGACCTAGTCATCTATTATCTACTCTAACTTCCAATTTTGCTCTGAAGGACATATGGCGATGTTTACATCTGAGGGAAAGAGATTACACTCTCTCCTCTCCTGTACACAATTCCTATTCCCGACTGGATATGTGGTTATTAACCAAAAAATTATCCTCTCAAATTACTCAAGTCAAGATTAGGGCTAGAGCACCCTCGGACCATCATCTTATCTTTCTTGAGTGGGAGGTTGGGGATACTGAAAGCCCTTCTCAATCATGGGCTTTCCCCTGGCACTTGCCAAAAAATATGGATTTTGTTCAGCAGTTGCGAAAGGAGTGGAGGAAATACATTCATCGTAATGATGGAGATGAAACGCCTCCTTTTCTGCTTTGGGAAGCAGGTAAAGTGGCTTTGAGGGGAGTTCACTGACTGCGGCCTTTAATTGGCAGAAAGCTGCTAAGCAGAGGGACTTAAGAGCGCAAATTCCAATATTACAATGTAGGCATAAACGTAGGATATGGCGTTAACTCATGTCGCTGTGGGGAGAGTTAGCAGGACTGGAGAGGGAGGAAATAGCTTCCCGGTTACTGAGAACTCATCGGCATTTCTATGAGCAGGGGAACAAGGCGGGTAAATTACTTCTATGGCAGCTAAAGCATCAATGTATAACTAATCGGGTGTCTATGATTTCAGATGACCAGAGTCATTGACTTCATAAATCGAGGGATATTGACCAACACTTTGCTTGCTTTCATAAAGACCTTTACACTTCTCAACTTTTGGCAGATTCTGCAGACATACATCGTCACTTGCCTAAATTACATTTGCCTCAATTATCCAGTGATGCACGAGAGGCTCTGGATAGGGAAATCACACTTGCGGAAGTACAATTAGCTATTAAACAGTTAAAGATTGCTAAAGCCTCTGGCCCAGATTTCTTTCCAACGGAATTCTATAAAACTTTTTCAGACCTCTTAGTGCTAGTATTAGTAAGGGTATTTAATGATATCTTACTCCATCATCGACTTCCCGATTCCATGTATCAGGCTCTAATCATGGTGTTGCCTAAGGAAGGGAAAGACCCACTATGGTGCAGTAATTACAGGCCAATTTCATTGCTTAATACTGATTACAAAATCTTCACAAAGATTCTTGCATTGTGCTTAAATTCTAAAGTGCAGGAACATCCAGATCAGACCAGATTCATAAAGTGACATCACGGATTTGAGAACGTATGCTGCCTACTTAATATCATGTTAGGGATCCACAAGGTAGAGGGTGATTATGCAGTCCTATCCTTAGATGCAGAAAAAGCTTTTGATGAGGTAGAGTGATATTACTTATTGAGTGTACTGCAGCACTTTGGTTTTGGTCCCTCTTTCCTATCTTGTATTGCTGCTTTATACAAGACTCCCTCTGGAATGGTTCAGGTAAATGGCTTCCTCTCAACGCTGTTCTCATTGGAACGGGGAACTAGACAAGGGTGCCCTCCTTTACCGCTTCTTTTTGCATTCGCATTTGAACATCTAGCTATACAGCTTCGCAATCTGGATGCTTCCCTTGGAATTTCCTTAGCCAATCGACACCACATAGTCTCTCTCTACAAAGATGATACTCTAATTTCCTACAAGAACCCTCTACTAATCTGTCCATTCTGGTGTCTATACTGAAGGAATTCTCTCGTTTATCTGGATACGCGATTAACTTTCAAAAATCAGTTTTGCTGCCATGTTTGTCAGCTCAAGGGACATCACCCAATGTGGAGGCAAGATGTTTCCCTATAGTCTCTAGTTTCAACTACCTTGGTATTCAGATTACTCAATGACTGAAAGACCGCTATGTGTGGAATTATTCCCCCATGCTGATTTCTATAGCTAGAGAGGTAGCGACCTGGCAATCTCTATCAGTGTCTTGGCTGGGTAGAGTGTTGTTGTTAAGTGCCGTCGAGTCGGAGTCGACTCATGGCGACCCTCTGGATAGCTATCCTAAATTGTGTTCGGTCTTCAGTCAGGCGGCTCATTGTTGACAGACTGGTACCCGTAGCTGCTGTTATTGTATCGATCCATCTCATTGCTGGCCTTCCTCTTTTGCATTGCCCTTCTATCTTGCCAAGCATAATGTCTTTCTCTAATGATTTCTCTATTCGCATGATGTGTCCAAAGTATGAAAGTCGAAGTCTTGTCATCTGAGCTTCTAAAGAAAGCTTAGGTTTGATCTCCTCTAGTACCGACTGGTTTGTTCTTCGGGCAGTCCATGGTAAACACAGTATTCGCCGCCAACACCATAATTCAAAGGCATCAATTTTCTTCCTATCTGTCTTTTTCACTGTCCAGCTTTCACATCCATATGATGTTATTGAAAATACCATGGCTTGAACAAGTCGAATCTTTGTATGGAGAGAGACATCTCTGCTCTTGAGAATCTTATCTAGGTCTTTCATAGCCATTCTGCCAAGAGCAATGCGTCGTCTGATTTCTTGACTGCTTGTTGCTTCTTTATTGATAGTTGATCCAAGTAGGTTAAAGTTGTTCACGATTTCAATTTCTTCTCCTTCAACGATGAACCTGTTGATTATGCCAGTTGTCATGATCTTTGTCTTCTTTACATTAAGGTGCAGGCCCATTTTGAGACTATGTTCTTTGATTGTGAGAAGCAAAGGTTTCAGATCATCTTCACTTTCAGCCAGTAATGTGGTATCATCAGCATAGCGAAGGTTGTTGATGAGTCTTCCACCAATCTTCACACCTCTGTTGTCTTCATACAATCCTGCTTCTCTGATGATTTGTTCTGCATATAAATTAAACAGGTAGGGGGAAAGTATGCAGCCTTGTCTTACACCTTTGCTTATTTTAAACCATTCTGTTTCTCCTAGTTCCGTTCGAACTGTTGCTTCTTGATCAATGTACAGATTGCGCAAGAGAACGATCAGGTGTTCTGGTATACCCATGCTTCTTAATGTGGTCCAGAATTTCTCATGGTTTACACAGTCAAAAGCCTTGCT
Source organism: Ichthyophis bannanicus (assembly GCA_033557465.1). Classification (NCBI taxonomy): domain Eukaryota; kingdom Metazoa; phylum Chordata; class Amphibia; order Gymnophiona; family Ichthyophiidae; genus Ichthyophis; species Ichthyophis bannanicus. Next base: position 1,775,767,293 of record CM066031.1, read on the forward strand.
ATAGTCGATAAAGCACAAATAGATATCCTTTTGGTATTCTTTAGTCTTTTCAAGGATCCATCTCACATCCGCAATGATGTCTCTCGTTCCTCGCCCTTTCCTGAACCCTGCTTGCACTTCAGGTAGTTCTTGTTCCAGGTATGGTTGTAGCCTCTTTTGAATAATCTTTAGTAGAATCTTGCTGGCATGTGGGATCAGAGCGATTGTGCGATAATTTCCACAGTCAGTTGGATCACCTTTCTTTAGTATTGGTATAAACACAGATCTTTTCCAGTCAGTTGGCCATGATGTTGTCTTCCATATTTCTTGGCAGAGCCTTGTGAGTACGGTAACAGCTGCATCAGATTGCTGCAATACTTCTATGGGAATGCTATCAATGCCTGGTGCTTTGTTCTTTGATAAGGCTTTCAATGCTGCTTCAACTTCTTCTTTCATCACCAATGGTTCCCGATCATAAGGTACAGGTTGAAACGGCTGTTGGTCCACTTGATCTTTATCATATAAAAACTCTGTATATTCCTTCCACCTTTTCTTGATTTTCTCAGCATCATTCAACATAGAACCTTGAGCATCTTGTAACATTCCAATTCGAGGCTGGAACTTTTTCTTTAACTCTCGTAGCTTTAGGAAAGCCGATCTTGTTCTTCCTCTAATAGTTTCTGCTTCTATTTCCCTGCAAGTGTCATTGTAGTACTTTTCCTTGTCCTGTCTTGCTGCACGTTGGAAATCTCTGTTGAGTTCTGCGATTGTCTTTCTTTCCCCTCTGACTTTAGCTTCTCTGCGTTTCTGGGCAATTTTCAGAGTTTCTTCCGTCATCCATTTTGGCCGTTTTTGCTTTTTCACCTTTTGTAGAGACTTCTCGCTTTCTTCCAACACAACCTTCTTGATGTCATTCCATAACTCTTCTGGAGCTCTGTCATTTGTATCTAAAGCAGCAAATCAATTTTGCAGGCAGTCTTTAAATTCCAGTGGTATATTCTCAAGGTCATATTTTGCTGCATTCATGAATGGTTTGCTCTTTTTCAACTTTAGCTTGAGTTTGCATACTAGTAGTTGATGATCTGTACCACAGTCAGCTCCAGGTTTTGTTTTTGTTGACGTTACAGAGCTTTTCCATCGTTGACTTCCACAGATGTAGTCAATTTGATTTTTATACAATCCATTGGGTGAAGTCCATGTGTACAGTCACCGCTTGTGTTGCTGGAAGAAGGTGTTTGAGATGAATAGATCATTGGTCTTGCAGAATTCTATCAGTCTTTCTCCAGCTTCATTTCTGTTGCCAAGTCCATATTTTCCAACTACTTTGCCTTCTTCTTTGTTGCCAACTTTTGCGTTCCAGTCACCCATGACTATCAGGATATCCTGTTTGCATGTTCTGTCAATTTCAGCTTGCACTTGTTCATAGAACTCTTCAATTTCATTCTCTTCTGCAGCTGTTGTTGGGGCATATACTTGAATTATAGTTGTGTTGATAGGCAATCCTCGTAGACGAATAGAGATTAAGTGTTCACTGACTGCATTGTATTTCATTACAGTTCTTGCAAGTTTCTTCTTTATTAGGGTAGAGTACAAGTTTCTTCTTTAGGGTAGAGTACAAGTTTCTTCTTTATCTGGGTAGAGTACATACAATAAAAATGCTCTTAATAGCAAAGATCCTCTTCTTATTCCAACAGCTTCCTATCCAAGTGCCACGTTCCTTTTTTCTCCAATTGTGCCGGGTTCTCATGGGGTTTGTGTGGCGGGGACGTCACCCTCGACTCGGCTGGCATATGACGACTCACAGGGAAAGAAGAGGAGCAACAACCCTCCACAGAAATCACAGGAGTCACTAGAACAGTGCAGGGAGGACACGGTCACACCTCACTAGAACAGCGCAGGGAGGATACGTGTCCTCCCTGTGCTGATATGATGACTCGTGCCAAGATGACCGGAGGCATTGGCCTCCCCAATTTTGACCTTTATTATTTATGTTCATGCTTATGAGTGGTGCCATTATGGTCTATTAATGCCTTATCCTCAGACCTTGAGGCGAGTTGGGTCTGCCCGATTCCTTTATGTGCTATTCCTTTTATTACCGAGGGGCCGATGGTGCGTGCCATACAAACCCATATTTTTCTGGGCCCGGTATGGAAAGCTTGGCGAAGGGTATGTACTAAGGTGGCACTGCCTTCCTTTTGGTCACCTTATTTATTTATTTATTTAACTGTATTTATATCCAGCTTTTCACCGGGTCAAAGCGGTGGAACACATAACAAAGGGGGGGGCGATCAAATGGGGGGGGCCATCACCAGGGGCTCAACAATGATAATTTTGGGTGAACATAGAGACTGACAAGATAGCATAGTTCTTGGTCCAGAGTTCTTGGAAAAGATGGGGGGTTCTTATGTTGTAATTGGAGCATTTACTTTCGCTAGAAATTTGAGATCAATTCCGTGACAGTCAGTCATGAACTTATGTCTTGTTTCGCTCTATGAACACTCAATCTTTCTATCCCAGCATCAATTAGAATCGATATTGCAATCCTCTCTTTCATCATTCCAATATTTATTTATTTATTTGTCATTTCATATATACCGCCCCTTCCTAAGATCAGGGGCACTTTACATCTTAAACAACATTATAACATTGAACACGGTTTAACAGCTGGTGATTACAACAAGGTAAAAAGTAACTTAACTATGTACATACAGCTGTAGCTTGGGTTATATACAGTGGAAAGATATATCAAATACGTGATACAGTGTGTGGCAGCTATGAGGGGGGATGGGTTTGGGATTGTTCAGAGGATGGGGGTTGTTACTGTAGTTCTCTCCATAATGCTGGGTAAAGAGGAAGGTTTTAAGTTCTTTCCTAAATGTGTTTATGTCTTTGATGTAGCGGAGGGTGGCTGGTAGGGCATTCCATAGTAGAGGTGCCGCCAGTGAAAAGGCACGATTGCTCGTGACTTGTTTAGCCTTTCTGAATGTGTGGGGAATCATGAGTGTATTTTGGGATTGTTGTATTCTTATTCTTGTGTTCGGGGCATAGTTGATTAGTGTTGAGAGGAAAGATGGAGCCAGGTTATTTGTGAGTTTGAAGATGGTCATGATCATTTTATATTTTACTCTACTCATAATAGATAGGCAATGTAAGTCATATAGCAGTGGCATTATGTGATCTGTAAGGCGGGCTTTACAGATTATTCTTGCTGTTACATTTTGTGCTATTTGTAAGCGCTGTAGGTGTTTTTTGGGGATACCGTCTAGGAGGTTGTTGCAAAAGTCAAAGTGGGGCATGATTAAAGCATGCACAACAGATCTGAAGTCATGTGTGTCAAGAAGAAGTCTGAGGTGTTGAAGGTTCTTAACTTGAAATATATTATTTTGATTGTTTGATTTATGTGGGAGGATAGTGATAGTGTTTGATCAAGTAAGACACCTAGGTATCTTACTTCTTTCTTGACTGGGAGAGAGGTGTTATTTATAGTGATGTTGTGAGGAGGGATGAAATTTGGGTTTCTTGAAATGTATAGTACCTCAGTTTTTTTGAAGTTGATGGCAAGGTTGTTTTCTGCTAACCAGTCTTGCGCTTCCCTGATACAGGGTTCTATTATGTTTTGGAATGCATTTAAATTGTTGATGGGGAAATATATCATAATATCATCTGTGTATATATGGTATTGCACTTTATGTTTCCTGAAGATTTTACAGATGGGCTGTATATATAGGTTGAATAATAGGACTGAAAGAGCCGATCTCTGGTGGATACCTTCTTCCTGTTTGAAGATGTTGGAGGTGTTTTGTCCTAGCTGTACTTGTTGTGTTCGATTAGTTGTGTGGGATTGTAGCCATTTGAATGCTATGTCTGTAATACCTATTTGTGATAGCCTATTGAGTAAGGCATTCTGGTTTACATTACCGAAGGCGGATGTTATGTCGAGGAAAATAAGAATGAAGGTTTGTTTTGTGTCATCTATCCCCTGTAAGAGGGTATTGAAGAGGATCAGCAGGAGGGATTCTACACCATGGTATGGGCGAAATCCGAATTGTTGTTCGTCTAGGGGAGCATTAAGATCTATGAAGTTTTGGAGCTGGATTTGAACAGTTTTCTCGATTAGTTTTGCTAGTTGCCTTGTTAATTTCTTCCTTGTAGGAATTCAAGGTTGACATGTATGTGCTCTTATTTTCTGGTGTTTTATTTCTTCGCCATTTGTGTTCACTTTTTCGTAACTGCTTCTTTAAGCTGACGAGAGCTTGGGTGAACCATCTTTCAGATGATTTTCTTGTGTGTTTAGGATACCTGGTAGGAGTGGTAGAAGCATTTAGTATAGTTGTGTTCCAGTTTTGGATCGAGCAATCTAGATCGGATTGTGTAGTGTGTAGCTTAGGGAGAATCTCATCTATGAACTCATCCTTGTTGAAAGGTCTAAATTTTTTATTATGGGTTTTTGTGTTTTGTAGTGGTACAGACTGTGTAGTGAGCACTTCAATGATGTAATGATCTGTCCAGGGGACCTGATGAGTTTTGGGTGCAGCTAGGAGGGTTAATGTTGAGAGGGGTATGAATGCGAGGTCTAGAGTGCTGCCTTTAATGTGGGTGGGGGAGTTTATGATTTGGGTGTAACCTATGTCTATCATTGCTCCAAGGAATGAGTTAGCATGTTGTTGGGGGAGAGAGGGCAGATTGAAGTCGCCCATTTTAATGAGAAGTTTCTTTAGCAGGGCAAGACAAGCTGATTCCAAAATTGTGGTTAGGTTTTCGTGGCTAGGCGATGGTGGTCTATACATTAGGCATATGGCAGTTTTTGTTTTCTATTTTCAATATGTCTATATCATCAATGTTAGAGTTTACACTATTAAAGTATTTATGTTTCTGCTTACTGAATATGAGGACACCTCCTCCTTTTTTTGCTTGCTTCTGTGACAAGTGAATAGATCGTAATTGTCAATTTTTAGTTTATTTAGTATGATGCTATCTGCGTCCGATAGACAAGTTTCCGTTATGCACAGGTAGTCAGGGTGTTCGTCTTTGATAAGACCAGTTATGACTGGTATTTTATTTCTTACTGATCTTGCATTGTGCATCATTATTTGGATTGGGTTGCTTGTGTCATGTTTAATGTTTGAATGCATATAAGTCTATCATGAGCTCTGTTTCTAAGTGTGTTCTGATTGGTTTCATATCTGTTATAGATTGAGATGATTGGGATGCTTAGGGGTGATGGTGTGTCAGGCCGAAGTGAGTAGGCGGTTATTTGATCGTAGATTATTAGTGTGATCACTAATAGGTATGTAAACATAGTCCTCCAATCCATTTGAATGTGAGGAGATGGGATGGTGTGGTAAGGTGGAATAGATTGGGTAGGAGGTATTAGGATTAAGTATGTGGGAGAGTGTGGACTGCGTTAAGAGTGTGTGTGGAGTTTTTTGGAGCGGGTTTTTGATCAAATCATATGTGGGGGGTTCAAGTGTTCAGTAATATTGATAACATGCAGTTGCTTAGAATATAATGTAGTTATATCTAGTATAATGGCAGTGTTTGAGTTATCTGTTGTTACGTTATGCTTGGAAAGACAACATAACAGAGAGGCATTGTAAATGCTTATTTTAAAGTCTGGTCAGGTGCCTGTTGGTGTTGTGCAGTGGAGTTCAGGGGCACTTGGATGTTGATGTAGATCTCTTGGTTAACATTTAGCTTGCGTTTCCGTGCTTTCCTTTGTCGGCCGTCTGATCAGGTTCACGTTGATTGGAGTCTTGGTCGTAGATTCCCTGAGGGGTGTGAATGGAGAGATTCAAGGCTGTTTCCTGTTCCCTGCTAAACTCCCTGCTTAAGGGCCACACCAAAGGGCCCTCTGGTGAGGCCCTCAGATGCCGGCACGCCTGGGGTTGTAGTAGATTTATAGCTTGAAGGAGGGTCTGATTGGCCTTGTCGGAGGGGAGCAGGGAGGAGCTTACCTTTCCCGCTCTTCCTCGATGATGATGATCAGGGAATGATCATGGGATGGAGGCAGGCTGGAGAGGCTTTGTTGGTGGAGGGTGGCCCCTTTTATGCTGTCCGGTGCAGGTTGAGAAGTCGGGCCCTATTGGCCTTGTTGGAGGGGAGCAGGGAGGAGCTCAATTTTCCTGCTGTCCCTCAATGATGCCGATCGGGGGATGATCGAGGAATGGAGGCAGGCTGGATGGTGGTGGATTCATCCCCCACCTTCGTTCCCCGCCTAAGGGCTACACCAAAGGGCCCTCTTGTGAGGCCCTCAAGTGCAGGCCCGCCAGGCACGGGCACTCCTAACAGCATGCTTGCTTTTAAAGGAGGACTGAGCCGCCCTGTCATGATACTCTTTGGGCAGAGCTAGGCAAACATATGTGGCTGAGAGGTTTCCCTTTCAGCAGAGAGAAGCAAGAATATCAAGTCAGATGTTTAAAGTCAGTTTCACCTCCTTTGTAGCAATGGGTAGTTGGATTCTTTCCTGAGGATGGGAGTGGGTGTGTGTTGCTTCACTCCATCATGGGGTTCAGATGTAGAGCACTTCCCCCCGTAAAGCCAAAGAGAGCTTTCCCAACAGCGTGCTTAAGAACATAAGATATGCCATACTGGGTCAGACCAAGGTCCATCAAGCCCAGTATCCTGTTTCCAACAGTGGCCAATTCAGGTCACAATTACCTAGCAGTTTCCCCAAAAGACACAGGTTCCTCAATGCTTGTATTGGGTCAAGCAGTGATATCCCAGGTCCCTTTTAATAATGGTTTATGGACCTTTCTTCCAGGAACTTGTCCAAACCTTATTTAAACCCAGCTACACTAACAGCTCTTACTACATCCTTCGGTAACAAATTCCAGAGTTTTATTACACGTTGAGTGAAAATATATTTTCTCTTATTAGTTTTAAATTGGTTACTCTGTAGCTTCATTGCATGTCCCCTAGTATTTTTATATTATGATGATGTAAACAATCGATCTACGTTTACCCGTTCCACTCCATTCATTATTTATAGACCTCTATCATATCTCCTTTCAGCCATCTCTTTTCCAGGTTGAAGAGCCCTAACCTTTTTAGCCTCTCTTCATAGGAGTAGCCTTCCATCCCCTTTGCCATTTTGGTTGCTCTTCTCTGTACCTTTTCTAATAATGCTATATCCTTTTCGAGATATGGCGACCAGAATTGCACACAATATTCAAGGTGCAGTCGCACCATGGAATGATACAGAGGCATTATAATATCCTTTGTTTTATTTTCCATTCCTTTCTTTGATTTCAGAGGAGGACTGAGCCGCCCTGTGATGATGATGGAGCTAGGCAAACACGTGTGGCTGAGTGGTTTCCCTTTCAGCAGAGAGGAGCAGGAGGAGCAAGTCAGCACAGCAGACACAAGATGTTTAAAGTCAGTTTCACTTCCTTTGTTGCAATGGGTAGTTGGCAGTTTCAGCATTGCTTCTCCTCCAGATCTCTTTTAGATGCAGCTACATGGACACCCAGAGCATGGGAATGGGTTTTATTTGCCTCTTTGAACAATAAGGCTCTTCTAGCACATCTGTACCATTCATTGTCCAAAGATGTATCTACTGGTTTTACCTACTCCAACCTTCTGAACTCGCTGGGAAGGAGACCTTCCAGATAAGTCTGAAGATTTCTGAGTGGATATTTTCCATTACTCCCATACCTGTTCAATCTCTTTATCACTGGTTAACCCTCAGTTATGTATTACTAATACTACTACTACTACTGAGCATTTATATAGCACTACCAGTCATACGCCGTGCTGTACAAAACACATGTAAGAGACAGTCCCTGCTCATCAGAGCTTACAATCTAATCAAGACAAACACAGAAGGTGTAAACAGGGTAACAACAGGGGGAAGGAGAAGGAGTTCAGGTGAATCAAGATCCAAAGGCAGCAGCGAAGAGGTGAGCCTTCAACCTGGATTTGAAGAGGGTTAGCGAAGGTGCCTGATGTACAGACACGAGTAATTTGTTCCAGGCATAAGGTGCAGCAATATGGAAGGAGCAAAGTCTGGAGTTAGCAGTAGGAGTGGAGGGCATAGATAGAAGCAGTCAGTTCGAGGAGCGGAGATCACAGGAGGGGATGTAAGGAGAGATAAGAGAAGAAAGGTACTGAGGAGCCGCAGAGTAAATGCATTTATAGGTCAGCAGGAGAAGTTTGAATTGGATGCAAAGATGGATAGGGAGACAGTGAAGTGACTTGAGAAGAGGAGTAATATGGGTATGACAAGGCTGGCGGAAGATTAGCCGTGCAGTGGAGTGTTGAGCAGATTGAAGGGGAGAGAGATGACTCAAAGGGAGACCAGCAAGGAGTAGGTTATAGTAGTCAAGATGGGAGGTGATTAGGGAGTGGATAAGCATTTTAGTAGTGTGTTCAGAAAGGAAAGGGCAGATTTTGCTAATGTTATAGAGAAAGAAGCGGCAGGTCTAAGCTACGAGATGGCTATGTGTGGAGAAAGAGAGGGAGGAGTCAAAGACAACCCCAAGATTGTGGGCTGAGGAAACGGAAAGGAGTACAGAGCTGTCCACAGAGACTGAGAAAGGAGGAAGGGGAGAGGGGAGAGGAGGTTTTAGGGGGAAAGATAAGACGTTCAGTGGTCAATTTCAAGTGGTGGTAGGACATCCAGGAAGCAATGTCAGAAAGACAGGCAGAAATCTGGGTCTGGATTGCCAGAGAGAGGTCAGGCATAGAGAGGTAGATCTGGGAATCATCAGCATACAAATGGTAATGAAAGCCATGGGAAGAGATAAGCACACCAAGGGACTGGGTATAGAGAGAGAAAAGGAGAGGACCCAAGACAGATCCTTGGGGTACACCAACTGGGAGTGGGGTGGCGGAAGCCACCAGAACACACGCTGAAGGAGCGATGGGAGAGAGAGGAGAACCAGGATAGTACAGAGCCCTTAAAGCCAAGTGAGGACAGGGTATCGAGAAGAAGGTTGTGGTCAACGGTGTCAAAAGCAGCAGAGAGGTCAAGGAGGATAAGGATAGAGTACAGGCCCTTGGACTTTGCCAGGAACAGATCACTGGAGACCTTGACAAGAGCCATTTCAGTAGAGTGCAAAGGATGAAAGCCAGACTGTAAGGGATCCAGGAGGGCATGAGAGGAGAGGAAGTCAAGGCAGCGACGGTGAACCGCACGTTCAAGTAGTTTAGAAATGAAGGGAAGGAGAGAGATGGGACTTATCAGGTGGGATAAAGTGAGGATTTCTTGAGGAGAGGTGTGACCACAGCATGCTTGAAGTCAGCAGGGACAGTTGCAGTGGAGAGCGAAAGGTTGAAAATATGAGAGATGGAAGGGACAACAGTGGAGGAGATGGTGCTTAGGAGATGGGTGGGGATAGGGTCAGAGGAGCAGGTGGTGAGTTTGGAGGAAGAAAGAAGGTGACAGGGAAGGAAGAGAGGGTAGCAAGGGATGGGGGGAGAGTTGGGGGTGGAGAGGGGGAGGAGGGGAAATAGCCGAGTTAGTGGGGAATTGGAGGGTGATCTTGTGGATTTTGTCATGGAAGTAGTCAGCCAGGCTTTGGGCAGAAAGGGAGGGAGGGATCAGAGGTGGAGGCATTTTGAGGAGAGAGCTGAGAGTAGTAAAGAGACGGCGAGGATCAGAGGCAAGAGAGTTAGTCAGATGGACATAGTAGTCTTGTTTGGCAAGAGCTATGGCTGATTGGAAGGAGGCAAGCATGAATATGAAGTGAAGAAAGTCTTCCGGGGAGCGGTATTTGAGCCAAGCACACTCAGCAGAATTGGCACATTAAGTGAAGATAGCGGGTAGTGGATGAGAGCCAGGGCTGGGGTGCAGAACGTCTCACAGGACGTGGTGTGGGTGGGGCAAGAGCATCCAGAGCTGAGGAGAGTGCAGCATTATAGGAGGTTACTGCCTCGTCGACAGACATGGATGACACAGTGGAAGAAAGAGATGGAGAAATGGTGGAGGAGAGAGTCAAGGGATCAATAGCATGAAGGTTTCTGAATAGGTTGGAGGAGACAGGGTGAAGCTGAGGCAGGAGGAGATGAAGATTAAAGCTAAAAAAGGTGATGGTCCAATAAGGGAAGAACTGAGTTACGGAAGTTCGAGGGAGAGGAATTAGAGAGAAATATTAGGTCAAGGCAGTGGCTGTGCTGGTGGGTGGAGGCAGTGGAACAAAGTTTTGGAGGTCAAACAAAGAGGTAAGGGAGAGGAGCTTTAAAGCATAAGGATCAGAGGGGTTATCGACGTCAATGTTGAAATCCCCAAGAATAAGAGCGGGGGAAGAAGAATCCAGAAAGAGGGAAAGCCAGGAGTCGAAGTCAGAAAGGAAGGCAGGAGACTTGTCAGGAGGTCGATAAATAACCGCTACCCGGAGAGGGAGTGGAGTGAAAAGGCGAATGGAGTGGACTTCAAAGGAGAGGAAGGAGTGAGACTGGGGTGGCAGGAGGGGTTGGAACTGGCATGAGGGAGAAAGTAGAAGCCCAACACCACCACCGCGGCCAGTGGGACGAGGCGAGTGGGAGAACTGATAGCCTTCATGGCAGAGAGCAGCAATAGATGTGGTATCATCTGGGAGGAGCCAGGTCTCAGTTAGGGCGAGAAGATGTAGAGCGTTAGAGATAAAGAGATCGTGAGTAAAAGCGAGTTTATTAGAGACAGAGTGTGTGTTCCATAAGGCACATGAGAAAGGGAGAATGGAAGGGGAAAGGAGAGGGATATGAATAAGATTAGACAGGTTACAAGAAGATCTCTTCTCAGAGTGAGACAGAAAGCTAGGGGGGTCAGAGTTGGGATTGATATTTCCGGATGAGAGAAGGAGAAGGAGTAGCAGAGAACGGGATAGAGAGGAGACAGTATGGCAGAAGCGAGGGTGAGGTAGCCTTAGAGAGAGAGGGGATGGTTGAATGAGAGGGAGAGAATGATGAAGCTCGAGAGTTGATGATAGGTTAGAAGACAGAATGGAGGGAGAAGTGAGGATGGTAGAAGGGGACAAGGGGCTGGGGGGTTGGAGTGAGGATGCTGGTAGGAGGGGAAACAGGGAGTATGAAGAAAAGAAGGACAATGTGATGTGGAGCCATAGAGGAGGAACAGGGAGGGGCAATGCAACATATGTTATTTTACAAGCAATGCGGTGGCAGTGAGATAGCAGTGGATTCTACACTCTATACAGTAAATGTAAGGTTACAAGCAACGAGGGTATGCAGTAAATGTAAGGTTACAAGCAACAAGGCAATGCAGTAAATGTAAGGTTACAAGCAATGAGGCTATGCAGTAGAGTCTATGGGCTGTGCAGCAAAGTTATTTGCAGGCAATGCGGTAGCAATGGGTAGCAGTGAGGCAGCAATGGAGTCTACAGGCTGTGCAGCATATGCTAGTTGCAAGCTGTGGGGAAGCAGCGAGGTAGCAATGGGGTGGAATGGTGGATGCTTACTTCATGAAGTTTTCACAGAGTTGTTCGGTTCTGTTTCCTTGTAGATTCGCCTGTGTGGGGCGGAGTCGTCCTTGTTGCAGTGCCGTGCCTAAGGACCATGCCAAAGGGCCCTCTGGCAAGGCCTTCAGGCGTTTGCACGCCAGGTGTGTGCACGCCTGGGGTAACGCAGGAAGTAGATTTGAGGAAGGCTCCGATTGGCCTGGTCGCTGGGGAGCAGGGAGGAGCTTACCAGCCCTGCTCTCCCCCGTCGATGTCGATCGGCTGCTGCCGGAGTAGAAGCTGGAAAGGGGTTTGTTGCAGGCATGCTGTACTTTTAAGGATCGCGGTACAGATCCGATTGGCCTGGTCGCTGGGGAGCAGGGAGGAGCTTACTAGTCCTGCTCTCACCCGTCAATGTCGATCGGCTGCCGCTGGAGTAGAAGCTGGAAAGGGGTTTGTTGCAGGCATGCTGTACTTTTACGGATCATGGTACAGATCCGATTGGCCTGGTCGCTGGGGAGCAGGGAGAAGCTTACCAGCCCTGCTCTCCCCCGTCGATGTCGATTGGCTGCCGCCAGAGTTCCAATTTCTCTCTACTGGTGGAGTCATGCTGATGGCCCCCTCTGTTGGAGGTTATGTGGGAGGTGTGGGACCTTTTTTCACATGTGGTGGGAATGTCCAAAACTTAATTTTTTTGTTTGATGGTCCACACCAGTATTACTCAGAAGTTAAAGATCACCTTTGCCTTTGATGATGAACATTGTGTGCTAGGATCTTTTGACCAGGATCTACTTCCTCGGGATATTATTCGACTACTTCACTGTCTACTTCTGGCAACCAGATCTGTGATCAATCGCTATTGGAAACGATGCGCTGTTCCCACGCATATGGAATGAATGGTGAAGGTCTGGGATATGTATCGCATGGGAAAGCTGACTGTAGAACTGAGAGGTAAAACAGACACTTTATACAATCTTTGGAGCCGATTTTTGCCAATTTAAGCTGAAACACTACATTTTAATCACTAATTTTCCGATTCTTGACACATTTATACCTCAAGCCTCTTTTTGATCTCCTGTAGTTATTGTGATTTGAGCAAACTCCTGGATTTCTATCCCTGCAGAACTCCTGTTCTCACACTCAGTGTTGGGTTTGGTAAGGGGAGGTGTGGAGGGAGGGAGGGAGGAGGATAGGGAGGGTTGGTTAGGAAAAGGAGGGTCATCAGGACGCTTAGGTTGGTAACATCTGCAACTCAGTTTTTCCCTTCATGGGGACTATATGGCTTGTATTTGCTAGCTAGGTATACCCCTATCTTGTTGATGTTAATCTCTAATTTATGAGAATATTGTTGCTCCTGTCTTCCTCAATTCATAAGATGTTATTTATATCTTTACCATAATAATGGTTACCGTCTGCAGTGATAGCCAGCTATTTTACTGTTGTTATCATCCATGCATACTGTCTCGTGTGACATGTCCTTCTGGATTACTTTTGCAATTACTGTGGTTGCCATATGCATTGTGGGGGTTTTTTCATATTGGCACCTAGCCTGAGTCATAGAAGGAGGGGATGGGTTGATGGGAGCATTGTACCTGCTGTTGATGCTTGTTTATTTCTCTCATGTTATATGATTGACTTTCAATAAAATTCTATACAAAAAAAAAAAAATGCAGGCATTTCACAATGGAGCGTAACATAAGTCAGGCATGCACATTTCAGTCATGCATATCTGACAGCAATACTTTCTTGCTTCATAAGAACATAAGATATGCCATACTGGGTCAGACCAAGATCCATCAAGCCCAGTATTCTGTTTCCAACAGTGGCCAATCTAGGTCATACGTACCTAGCAGTTTCCCCAAAAGACAGGTTCCACAATGCTTGTACTGGGTCAAGCATTGATATCCTGGGTCACTTCTTAAATGGTTTATGGACCTTTCCTCCAGGAACTTGTCCAAACCTTTTTTAAACCCAGCTACACTAACAGCCTTTACTACATCCTCCGGTAACAAATTCCAGAGTTTGATTACACGTTGAGTGAAAAAATATTTTCTTTTATTAGTCTTAAATAGTTTACCCTGTAGCTTCATTGCATGTCCCCTAGTCTTTCTATATTCTGATAACGTAAACAATCGATCTATGTTTACCCGTTCCACTCCGTTCATTAATTTATAGACTTCTATCATATCTCCCCTCAGCTGTCTCTTTTCCAGGTTAAAGAGCCCTAACCTTTTTAGCCTTTCTTCATAGGAGTATCCTTCCATCCCCTTTACCATTTTGGTGGCTCTTCCCTGAACCTTTTCTAAAAACGCTATACGATATAGAGGCATTATAATATCTTTTGTTTTATTTTCCATTCCTTTCCTTATGATACCTAGCATTCTATTTGCTCTCTTGGCTGCCGCTGCACACTGGGCCGAGGGTTTTAACATGTTATCCACAATGACGCCTAAATCTTTTTCCTGGGTAGTGGTTCCTAATGTGGAACCTTGCATCTTGTAACCATAGTTTGGGATGTTCTTCACTAGCTGTGTAACTTTGCACTTGTCCACATTAAATTTCATCTGCCATTTTGATGCCCACTCTTCCAATTTATCAAGATCCTCTTGCAATTTTCCACAATCCTCTTGGGTTTTAACAACTTTAAATGGTTTTGTGTCATCTGCAAATTTGATAACTTCACTCGTTATTCCCTTTTCCAGGTCATTTATGAATATGTCAAAAAGCATGCGGACCCAGCACAGATCCCTGGGGTACACCACTATTCACCTTTCTCCATTGGGAAAATTGGCCATTTAGCCCTACCCTCTGCTTTCTATCTTTTAACCAGTTCCTGATCCATAGTAGTACACTGCCTCCTATCCCATGATTCTTTAGTTTTCCCAAAAGTCTCTGATGAGGGACCTTGTCAAAGGCTTTCTGAAAGTCCAGATACACTATATCAACCGACTCACCTTTGTCCATCTGTTTATTCACACCTTCAAAAAAACTTAACAGATTAGTAAGACAAGATCTTCCTTGTCTAAAGCCATGTTGGCTGTCTCCCATTAGGCCATGACTATCTACATGCTGAGTAATTTTGTTCTTTATGATGGTTTCTACCATTTTTCCCGGTACTGACGTCAGGCTCACCGGTCTGTAGTTTCCCGGATCACCCCTGGAACCCTTTTTAAAAATTGGCGTTACATTGGCGATCCTCCGATCTTCAGGTATTACAGATGATTTTAATGAAAATTCACTGATTACTAATAGCAGGTCTGCAATCTCATATTTCAGTTCTTTCAATACCCTTGGATGTATACCATCCGGCCCAGGTGATTTGCTGCTCTTCAGTTTATCTAAAAGTTGTAATACATCTTCCCGATGTATCGATATTTCCTTCAATTCTTCTGCACCTTTAAATACCACTTCAGTCATGGGTAACATCCCTACATCTTCCTCAGTAAAGACCGAAGCAAAGAATTCATTCAGTCTCTCCGCTATCGCCTTGTCGCCTCTTAGTGCCCCTTTAACCCCTCTATCTTCTAATGGACCAACTGACTCACAGGTTTTTTGCTACGAATGTACTTGAAAAAGTCTTTATTTCGCGTTTTTGCTTCCGCAGCAAGTTTCTTCTCAAATTCTCCCTTTGCCTGCCTTATCAATGCCTTGCATTTGACTTGCCAGTGCTTGTGCTGTTTCCAGGTTCCGTCGTTTGGCTCTTTTTTCCATTTCCTGAAAGATGCTTTTTTGGCAACAACAGCCTCTCTGACCTCACCTTTAAACCATGCTGGCAGTTTTTTGGACTTCCTTGCACTTTTCTTAAAGCGTAGAATACAGCTGGTCTGGGCTTCCAAGATAGTAGTTTTCAACAACACCCAAGCTTGTTGTAAGTCTTTAACCTTTGCAACTGATCCTGTTAGTTTTTTCTTAACTATTTTCCTCATTTTATCATAGTCTCCCTTTCGAAAGTTAAAAGGTAGTACTGTTGATTTCCTTACTATCGCTCCTCCACTAAATAAATCAAACGCGATCATGCTATGATCACTATTGCCAAGTGGCCCCAACATCCTTATCTCTTGCACCAGATCTGGTGTTCCACTAAGGACTAGGTCCAATATGGCTTCCTCTCTGGTCAGTTCATGAACCAGCTGCTACAAGAAACAGTCATTTATTTCATCTAGAAACTTTATCTCCCTAGCATGTCCTGCCGTGACACTGACCCAGTAGATACCGGGGTAATTGAAATCACCCATTATTATAACAGTGTTGTAACTTTTGTTAGCTTCCCTGATTTCTTTGAGCATTTCATCATCCATTTGTTCATTCTGGCCAGGTGGTCGATAGTACACCCCCACTGCCATTGCCTTCCCCTTTTTACATGGAATTTCAATCCATAGAGATTCTACAGTAAATTTTGTTTCCTGCAAAACTTTAATCCTTTCTGACTCAATGCCCTCTCTAACATAGAGCGCAACCCTTCCACCAATTTGATCAGCTCTATCATTACAATGTAGTTTGTACCCAGGTATCACAGTGTCCCACTGGTTGTCCTCCTTCCACCATGTCTCTGATATTCCAATCATATCTAACCTCTCATTTAGTGCTATATATTCTAACTCTCCCATCTTATTTTTTAGACTTCTAGCATTTGCATACAAGCATTTTAGAGACTGTATTTTATTCATATTAATTTGGCTATTGGTAGACATCGGTAATTTGGGATCTTTAAGCTCTGTCTGCTCCATACTCGTGGGCATTTGGGCTCTTTACTCTTTTTTGAAACCTCTCTGCTTTTGGTAGTATCCTTCAAGGATACATTCTTCCGAACCATGCGCTCTTGGGCGACTGTCGGCTTTCCCCTATTATCTAGTTTAAAAGCTGCTCTGTCTCCTTTTTAAAGGTTAATGCCAGCAGCCTGGTTCCAACCCGGTTAAGGTGAAGCTCATCCCTCCGGAAGAGCCCCTCCTTTCCCCAGAATGTTCCCCAGTTCCTAACAAATCCAAAACCCTCATCTCTGCACTATTGTCTCATCCACGCATTGAGACTCCGGAGCTCTGCCTGCCTTTTGGGTCCTGCGCGTGGAACAGGAAGCATTTCGGAGAACACTACCCTAGAAGTTCTGGATTTCAACTTCCTACCTAAAAGCATGCACAACATTGCAGAGGGCTGATTATGCTGGGGCAACAAATGCCTGATACACATGCAGCACATGAGTAATATGTTGCACCCTAACTTTGCTCAGCCATTGGAAATTCTGACATATATATGTTGTACATGCAGCCATGTCCCACTCCAGTGCCCAACAGCAGAAATCATCACACACCATTGCCTGCTCCACATTATGAGTGCAACACAAACTTCAACATACTTGTCATTCACGCATATCTGGCAGATCATGTGGTTCGGTGACCAGGTACGGCAGCTGACAGACCCACTGAACTACTTTCTCCATGTCCCCATGGCACACCTACTTTTAGGTCAGAAAGACTGACATTTCTGACATTTACATGTACAGATCACACCAGTACATTATTCTTCTGTGTCATCACCACATCCCACTTTCTCAATACACCATCATGTGGCAAAGATTCTGAGGGGTCCATTGACTACCACCTGCCCATCCATCCATCACATTCTAATTATCTTCCAGTGATGCACCTTTATCCTGTATTGGGGTTGCAGCTTTTTTCATGCAGAAAATGCATACTAGTCAACTTACCATGCGCTATCCCATTACCACATGCTAAAAATCCATTTACACCACTTAATGCCGGAATGCCTTTGACATGCCTAGCACACTCAGCAGACGGTAACCCCTTATCGCTGCCATTACCACATGGAAAAGATTTCTCCTTTACCGCCGTTTAGTAAACATGCCCCAGAGCATGCAGTTAACATGGCAATTAGCATGGATGCACCTAATGACATCTCTATGGGTAATCTTAGGTGCACCCACGTTATGTGCATTGCTCATTACAGTACTCAGTCATGCATTACCAAGAATGTTATGGTCACACCCCCAACAGCTAATACATAGCCTTTGCACTTAACGTGCATTGGTAATGCACATTAAGTACAAAACCTTAGTGAGCTTTAGTAAAAGGTCCCCTTAATTACAATGTATAATTCTACATTCCAGCATTTTTGTATCCTTTTATTTTGCATTCTTCGATTCTGTAGAATGAAAGTCTACAGAATTGCTAGAGGGCATTTTTGCATCATGGTATAAAACTAGCTCTAGATCTTTATCTGATTTCACTTAATAGAAAAAAACAGTCTGGTTGCCATGTTAACTTAAGAACCTGAAAATGTATGTGATAAAAAGATATAACTACAATACTATACTACTACTGCATTGTATACATTTGTATAGCACTATAAGACGTCTGCAACGCTGCACAGACACATGTAAAAGACAGTCCCTGTTCATCAGACCTTACAATCTAGACAAGATAGTCAACACAGTAGCTGTAGACATAGAAAACATCTAAGGGGGAATAGTAAGGAAATACAAAGGAGATTAGGTGAATCAAGATCCGAAAGCGACAGTGAAGAGGTGAAGTCTGACGTACAGACTCGGGTAGTTTGTTCAAGGCATAAGTAGCAGCAAGGTGAAAGGAGCGAAGTCTAGAGTTAGCAATAGAAGAGGAGGGCACAGATACAAACTAGTATTGATATAAACACAGATCTTTTCCAGTCAGTTGGTCATGATGTTGTCTTCCAAATTTTCTGGCAGAGCCTTGTAAGTATGGTAACAGTTGCATCAGATTGCTTTAATACTTCTATGGACATCAATGCCTGGTGCTTTGTTCTTTGATAAGGCTTTCAATGCTGCTTCGACTTCTTTCATCACCAATGATTCCGGATCATGAAGTACAGGTTGAAACAGCTGTTGGTCCACTTGATCTTTATCATATAAAAACTCTGTATATTCTTTCCACCTTTTCTTGATCTTCTCAGCATCATTCAACATAGAACCTTGAGCATTTTGTAACATTTCTGTTCAAGGTTGGAATTTTTTCTTTAACTTTCATAGCTTTAGGAAAGTCAATCTTGTTCTTCCTCTAATAGTTTTTGCTTCTACGAGGTGTGACAAAAAAGAAACGAGACTGTGGCAGCCACGCCCATGACTTAATGCCAATTGGTTAACCACTTATGTCACTGTGTTGTGCAACATCTCGCCACTATTCTGCTATAATATTTTTCATCTCTCTCACTCTGTTTTTCTTTTTCAGGTTACTTTGTAGTACACCTGCTCCATTGCTTTGTCACACAACTGGAGGTGGCAGAAATATGGAGCAAAGAATCAACTTGAAATTTCTTGTTAAGTTGGAGAAGGGCCCAACTGAGTGTCTCCAACTTCTCCAAAAGGCTTATGGAGAAAATGCAATGCCAAGACTGCGAGCCTTCGAGTGGCACAAACGCTTCAAGACTGGCCACGAGGAGGTGGTTTATGACCCCAAGTCAGGACAGCCTTCCATGACAAAGACGGCTGAAAACTTTGACAGAGTGAACCAGCTGGTGCGGAGTGATCACAGATTGATGATGCGGATGATAGCTGAGGAGTTCAGCCTGAACAGGGAGTCAGTGCGGACCATCTTGGTATAGGAGCTGGGGATGCAGAAGGTGTGCGCCAAGATGGTGCTCAAGTTTTTATTGGACGACCAGAAGGAGCACTGGGTCAATGTTTGTCAAGACTTGCTAGAGAAGATCGGAAAAGATCCAGAGTTCGTTGGCCGAGTCATCACAGGAGGTGAGACTTGGGTCTTCCAGTATGACCGTAAAAACAAGAGACAGAGCCTGCAGTGGAAGATTTGACTGTCACCCAGACCCAAGAAGGTGTGCATGTCCAAATCAAGGATCAAGGTCATGCTGATCGCATTCTTCGACCAGAAGGGAGTGGTCCATCATGAGTTTGTGCTTGAGGGCCAGACAGTCAATCAGCACTTCTACTAGCAGGTCCTCAATTGCCTCCATGACCGGGTTCGGCGCAACAAGTGGGCTCTGTGGAGAGACAAGTCGTGGCTGCTCCACCATGACAATGTGCCCGCACATACCACACTCAGTGTGAGACAGTTCTTAGCCAACAAACAGATCACAGCTCTTGACCACCCTCCTTATTCCCCAGATCTTGCACCGTGCGACTTCTGGCTCTTCCCCATGCTGAAGAATGTGCTCAAAAGAACTCATTTTGCCTCTGTAGAAGAGATCAAGGCCACTGTGATGAGGGAGCTGAGGGACCTCAAGGAGGAGGACTTTACCAAGTGCTTCCGTACGTGGCAGAAGCGAATGCAGAAGTGCATTAACTCTGCGGGGGATTACTTTGAAGGGGACAATGCGTAATTTCTCTGTAGATTTTGTAATAAAACATTTATGGGACAGTCTCGTTTCTTTTTTGTCACACCTCGTATTTCCTTGCATGCGTCATTGTAATAGTTTTCCTTGTCCTGTCTTGCTGCACATTGGAAATCTCTGTTGAGTTGTGCGATTGTCTTTATTTCTTCTCTGGCTTTAGCTTCTCTGCGTTTCTGGGCAATTTTCAGAGTTTCTTCCGTCATACATTTTGACCGTTTTGCTTTTTCACCTTTTGTAGAGACTTCTCGCTTTCTTTCAACACAACCTTCTTGATGCCATTCCATAACTCTTCTGGAGCTCTGTCATTTGTATCTAAAGCAACAAATTGATTTTTCAGGCAATCTTTAAATTCAAGTGGTTTATTCTCAAGGTCATATTTTGTTACATTCATGAGTGGCTTGCTCTTTTGCAACTTTAGCTTGAGTTTGCATACTAGTAGTTGCAGTTCTGTATTAGTCAGCACCGGGTTTTGTCTTTGTTGATGTTGTAGAGCTTTTCCATCACTTCCATAGATGTAGTCAATTTTGATTTTTGTGCAATCTATTGGGTGAAGTCCATGTGTACAGTCGCCGATTGTTTTCCTGGAAGAAAGTGTTTGAGATGAATAGATTGTTGGTCTTGCAGAATTCTATCAGTCTTTCTCCAGCTTCATTTCTGTTGCCAAGTCCATATTTTCCAACCATTTTGCCTTCTTCTTTGTTGCCAACTTTTGCGTTCCAGTCACCCATCACTATCAGGATATCCTGTTTGCATGTTCTGTCAATTTCAGCTTGTACTTGTTTATAGAGCTCATCAATTTCATCCTGTTCTGCAGATATTGTTAGGGCATATACCTGAATTATAGTTGTGTTGATAGGCATTCCTTGTAGACAAATAGAGATCAAGCGTTCACTGACTACATTGTATTTCATTACAGTTCTTACAAGTTTCTTGAAAGTTATAAATGCAACACCATTTCTTGTTTGTCTTTTATTTCCAGCATAGTAGAGCATGTGATCATCTGATGCAAAGTACCCAATACCAGTCGATTTCAGTTCGCTGACACCCAACAAATCAATTTGTACACATTCCATTTCATTCTTGATCACCTCCAACTTCGTTGGTTAATGCTTCGTACTTTCCATGTCCCAATATGTAAGACATCTTTATAGCTTCTGACTCTCATTTCATGCGCAATTACATCAGCAGTCACACGTCCCGAGGGCTTTGATTCCACCATATCATAAATGCTGGCTTTACTCTGAAAAGTTTTCAGTTCCTCCCCAGTAGCTAGTTGAGTGCCTTCAGACCTGGGGGTCTCATCTTCCAGCACTATAGTGCAATTTGTTTTGTTGTGACTATCCATTGAGTTTTCATGGCAAGATACAGAAGTAAACTCCACGCAGTTTAAGTTTAGTGTTGTTGCTGTTGTCACAGAAATGCGATCCTTTACCACCAACACTGTTCCATTCTGCTGCTGCCCAGATGGGTGGTTTGTCTTGGTCTGGCATCTCAGCTCAGACCTGTCCATCTTCAGAGGCCCTGCCAGTAGTTGAACTACCAACAGCTTAGCCCTCAGCATCACTGAAGCACACAAGCCCTCACAGCACGACAAGCTGCAAACCAAGTGAGGGACATATACCATATTGCATTGCAATACAAAATTTAAAACCAGAACTGGCTTGAAATCTCAC
The DNA here is from genome assembly GCA_033557465.1 of Ichthyophis bannanicus. Classification (NCBI taxonomy): domain Eukaryota; kingdom Metazoa; phylum Chordata; class Amphibia; order Gymnophiona; family Ichthyophiidae; genus Ichthyophis; species Ichthyophis bannanicus. The sequence continues at coordinate 1,775,788,654 of CM066031.1, forward strand.
TGTTGGAACTGGGTAACCTGGCAGCTCTGCAGTACTTCGTACATACACAGATGGTCTTAGCCACTGGGTAAATGTCAACACCACCAGTGTGGAAATCCAGCGAAGAGAGGTGGAAATGTGAGAGAAGGAAAATCCTGGGTATCTTGTGTCTTTTCCTGAGAACCTGGGTTGACTCCACTCCAGCTGCACTCCCCATGCTCGGATCCAGAGCTGCTTCAGATGCTATCCTGGTGCTATGGAGAAGCCCTGTGAGAAGGTGCTTGTCCCTCTGCGGCATCCTATCCTCGTCTCTGCCTCCATAGTGTCAGGCCGTCCTATTGCCACCTCTCCTAAGAAAGTCAAGTCATGTCCTTGCCTGTTTTTTTTCCTGCAGAAATTCAATCTGAGCCTAGTTATAGGGATCTTAATGGAGGAGCAAAAGAAGAGGAAGTTATCTCTTCACCACCCAGGGGTCATTTTATGGACGACTGATTTAATCTAGGTTTCTTTCCGGCTATGTGAGAGAGAAAGTGGAGGGAATGGAATATGATTGCTCTTGATCTTTTCGGAGTTGTTTTTTATTGTTTATTTTGTGTGTGTGTGGGGGGGGGGGGTACTTTGAGAATGGATAAAGTGAGAGGAGGGGAACAGAGCAGGGACTTGGAGAAAGAGAAGAATGGAGATGTGGAGACGAAGCAAGGATTTGGGTGAGCAATGAGTACTTGACGATTATGGAGGGTATGAGCAAGGGTATGTACTGAGTTAGTTCATGGACTGGGAGAATGGTGTGAGATGGTAAAAGATGGGGCTGAAGAGTGAGGATGGTTGAAGTGATATGGATGACCTGGAAAATAGAAAGGTGGCCTTTAAAAGAACTTGAGAAAAGAATGAACCAGGACCAATCAATTAACAAATAAAATACTCCAACAGCAAAAGTAGAAAAAAATATTTCATTTTCAGTTTTTAACAGATTGGCATATACTTCAGGAACATTCATTTCTTACATCTTTGCATTTTGCTCATTGTAAGCAGAAATGTGCTTCTGTTTTTCTCCAGTGTTACACTGCTCATAGAGTGGAGGAGTAGCCTTGTGGTTACAGCAACCCAAGAGAAATGGGTTCAGTTCCCACTGGCACTCCTTGTGACCTTGGGCAAGTCACCTTACCCTTCATTGCCTGGGAAGAAAAGGCCTCACAATCTACTTCTGGTCATATCTTGCCAAGAGAACCCGGGGCTGCTAGGTCGCCAGGAGTCAGCATTGACTTGATGGCACATAAAAAAAACACTGTTCATAGCCTGACTTCTTAGGGTTTCCATTTTCATATTTTTTCTGCATATTTATGTTTCTGATTTGTAAGCCTTACTTTGTTTTAGGTGAAGTTCTGTCCATGTTGTGATTATGTATTATGGAGTGGAGGAGTGGCCTAATGATTAAAGAACACTGACTTGGGAACCCAGAGTCCAGGGTTCAATTTCCTCTAGCACTCCTTGTGGCCTTGGGCAAGCCACTTAACTCATTTTGGACCAGCGTATGTTTTACATACATAAGGTTTCCATACTTAACTACTCAACTGTTTACTAATTAATGGTTATAAATTCAATGGAACTATGTTTACCTATTATCATTATGTCAAAAAGCGTTATATACAGATTTTTTATCTGAGATCTAGTTAGTTTAATAGGTATTCGAAGTTTGCTGATTTTGACGGTACTGGCGGCTCAACATAAAAAGATTACAAAAAATAGTAAGTAGCTTATAATGCTGTAATAGCTACTATTTTGCAAATAAAAGTATTTGTAGACTTTAGAAAATAGGTTTAGATAACTGTAAGTTACTTAGGGGCTTGTTTACAAAGCCGCGGTAGCGGTTCGCGATCGTTATCGCAGCCGCGGCCCCATTGAAATCAATGGGCCTGCGGCTCCGATAACGATCGCGAACCGCTACCGCGGCTTTGTAAACAAGCCCCTTAATGTCAGAGTTATTGGTGCGTATATCGGCCTTGTATGTTTTTCATACGCTGGGCTAATATGCTGTTGAAACTAATTGTTGTTAAGCATTCTGTTCTAGGTGTTTCAAAGGTGCAATATCGACGCACTGCATCAGAAGTGTTTTCACGTGTATCATATTCCGCCGTCAGAATGGACTGCTGACAAACTATATTATATCATAATAAAGGGTTTTAAATGAAAACTGCAGTTTCAATAGTGTCATACAGTATGTTTATGTCAATGAATATTGGAACTGAATCCTATCTTTTCTGAAGACGGACAATATACTATATTGGACCAGTGTATGAAAAACATACACTATGTGAAACTTCTATTTTCTGCAAAGTTTTAATATTTTTTATTATTGCCGGTATTTCATAGTTGTTTGAGTGTAACAATTCTAATAAATCATCCAGAACAGAGAGAGAATATGCGAGCTGTCCAAAACGGGTTAACTCTCCATTGCCTCAGAAAAATCCAAGTTATCAATGTCCCTGTTTAATGTACATTACCAAGTTTAAGTTTCAATGTAAACCGCTTTGATTGAAAAGATAAAGCTGTATATAAAACCTGTTAAATAAAAAATAAATAAAATAAATAAATATGTGGCTGAACTAAGTGATCCTGCTACTATGTGGTGTCTGGGTAGAGATCTATCACACTCCTGCTTGCTGCATGTTCCCAATGAGAGGAGTGGTGGTCTAGGGACTGGTCTAATATTTGCAATTCTGCTTTTCTTAGGCTCTATGACTGATTGTAGAGGGTGTGGGGCCTAGAAAGGTCATCCCACCCCCTAAGGACAGCATGCATGTGAGTACCAGCATATTTTTTTCTAGATAAAAAGTACTGGAGAGGGATACACACACACACACACACACACACACACACACACACACACACACACACACACACACACAAAATGGAACATACATAAAACTGTTAATATTAATTTGGAAAAGGTACTTTCTCACGCTTCTGTGCAGCTCTCCTTCTGTGCCTTTGAAAAGTGTTTCTCCGGATAGCTACGTAACTCCCAGCACTCAGAATGATTGGTTCACTCAGCGAGAGATGAACTGCAGCATGCTCATATATCTTGTTAATAGTAGGGAAATCTGCTTTTTCTCCTCTTAGGTTTTTATTTCATCAGAGAAGGGATCAGAATCAGTGGGGCTCTGTTGCATGAATGAAGGGGCTCATAAGAACATAAGATATGCCATACTGGGTCAGACCAAGGTCCATCAAGCCCAGTATCCTGTTTCCAACAGTGGCCAATCTAGGTCATACGTACCTAGCAGTTTCCCCAAAAGACACAGGTTCCACAATGCTTGTACTGGGTCAAGCATTGATATCCTGGGTCCCTTCTTAATAATGGTTTATGGACCTTTCCTCCGGGAACTTGTCCAAACCTTTTTTAAACCCAGCTACACTAACAGCCTTTACTACATCCTCCGGTAACAAATTCCAAAGTTTGATTACACGTTGAGTGAAAAAATATTTTCTTTTATTAGTCTTAAATAGTTTACCCTGTAGCTTCATTGCATGTCCCCTAGTCTTCCTATATTCTGATAACATAAACAGTCGATCTACATTTACCCGTTCCACTCCGTTCATTAATTTATAGACTTCTATCATATCTCCCCTCAGCCGTCTCTTTTCCAGGTTAAAGAGCCCTAATGTTTTTAGCCTTTCTTCATAGGAGTGTCTCACTGTGTAAGAGAGTGAGACAGCTTTCAGTTGTGTACATGAGACTTGGTATCACTGTATTAGACTTGGGGACCAATATTCAAGGTCCTGGATATTTCTTTATTAAGATTTTCACATTTCTTCCTGAGCCTTTAGGGGACCCACCCCTCAAGCACCTATCATGGAAAATTTTATTTCTTGTAGCTCAGGCGCTAGTGAACTACCTTGTATACTCAATACTTGCACAACGGGGTGAAACCTCCAGACCATGTCCTAATGAAGGTAGTTTCTGACTCGCATCTCAAACAGTCGATATCACCTTCCAGCTATTTTTCCTAACCTTATGTCACAAGCAGAAACTGTTTAGCATTCCCTCAACTGTCACCAAGTGCTTCTATATTACCTACATAGTGCCAAAGATATCCAGGAAACCTCTTAACTATTTGTTAACGTTCAACCAGAACAAGACTGGCCTGCCAGCAGACAAGAGTAGCTTGACTCTCTGACTTCATCGCCTCCTACTATTCTTCTAGCGCCAATGTATACCATCACTATGGCAAATTATCATCTCAGAGCTACAGCAACCTCTATAGCCAGTCTTTGCTTCACCTCTTTTTAGGAATCTGCAGAGCGGCTACTTGGTCATTGGTTCACACATTTACAAAACAAAACTGTTTAGGATCTTCCCTACAGCAAGAGAGTACCTTCAAACCATCTGCTCTCTGCAACTTCTTTACCATAGGAACATTTCCATCACCCACACTACTCCTTGAGTCACTGACATTTTGCAGCTCACCAAAATGATCCTAAGCTCTGGATTTACCTGTAATGGGGGTTCTCTGTGGACAGTGGGAGAATGCAGCCACACTTCCTCCCTCCACCATGCCTTCACACATAAGATACCATCACCAGCATTGAAAAAGGATTAGAGGGAGAAGTAGGAGGGCAAGGTCTGTGCATGCTCAGGATGCACAAGAAGAAAAGATCCCTGAACGAGGGACACCACACAGGCTTTGCCGAGAGGACATCACCAACTACATTTCCCTGCTTTCCATGGAGAACTCCTTTTACAGATAAGCAACTTGACTGTTCTGGACTCCACTTTATCAATAGAGTCCAATTAAATAATGTCGGGAAGGATATTCAGCGGCATCAACATGGTTAGTGCCGCTGGATATCTGTGGGTGCCACCACTACATGCCAGGATGCTAACTGTTGGAACTGGGATGTGTCATGGGCATTCTGAGGCAGAGTGTAGGCGGCACCCATCGCTAACTGGGCAGTGGCCGTATTGAGCTGCTGCCCGGTTAGCGATAAGTAGGTAAAGTCAGCCATGGCAGAGGCCGGCCTAACTATCTGCAGAAGCTAACAGGAGAGGGGCTCAATATCGCCGCTGCCCAGTTAACTTCCAGGTTCTGTGGCGACCCAGATATTCAATGCCGGTGGCCAGATATGACCCTGGCATTCATAGGCATAGTATGGGAGGGCAGTAACCCCCAAATGTTGCAGGCACTAATGGTGATCTGCAGGGGTGGCCCAAGGGGGGTGCAGGGCCATGTGCGGAGACTCGGTGCGGAGCCTCTTTTGCATAAGGGGCCTCATTTGCATAAATATTTGCATAATGTTACCATACGCTAATTTTTAGTAAACATGCCTCTTACTGAGTGTCTGGATAAAGAAAGACTAAAAGATTTCTACATTACTATAATCCAGTGCCAACCGCCAGGCACATTAGGAACTACTACAAACGCTGCCCATTTAGAACCCATAGCAAACCCGCCGTATCCTAACAGCACTACCAGGGCTCACAAAGCACCATACCCTACCTATCAAAAGGCAACACTGCAAATATTAAACCAATACATTTCAGAGAACAACAATACATGACCTACTGGGGAAAGAGAACAAGTGGCAATGTCAAATAGGAATTGCATAAACAGAACACCTCAGCTCAGTTACACATGCAGAACATAGACCACCACCAAACAAGGAATCACAATTTAGAAACAGGAAGATAATAATTAAACTGGGAACCCCAAAAGCCAAACTTGGAATGTACAACACTGTAGAAATAAAACTATAAATTAACTTCCTCTTGTACTAAACAAAGCTCAGCCGTTAATGATGCATATTTCCCAGAGCTGACATATTACAGCTAATAAATTCAAAATAAAGAGATATTTTTCTACCTTTTGTGCATTTCTTTTTCAGTTGCAATTGCTCCAGCCACTTTTATTTTCTTTGTGTCTTCTGCTAACTCTCCATCGTCTGCTGTCCATTTGTCCTTTCTTCTCTCTTCTAGTTTTTTTTTTCCATTCTCTCTCTACATCTGCTTTAACATAGTAATCTTTCTCCTTTTGCTCTTTCCTCATTCCTATTTCATCCACTCAAATTTTACCCCTCCATCCTCAATCCCCACTTACTCTCCCAATACCCGGCCAATTGTAGATTTTTCCCCTCTCCATTTCACTCTCCCAGCTCCATCCCATTCTAATCCTCCTCCCCCAACATCAGCTCCCTTCTAGTTCCAGCCCCACCCAGCATCCACTCCCTTCTAGTCCCCGCTTCAGCCCATTTCCAATCCTATCCTAGCCCCACCATCAGCCCATTTCCAGTCCTAGCTCCCCCATCCATTTCCAGTCCTATCCGAGTCCCTCCATCAGCTCATTTCTAGTCCTTTCCAAGCCCCACCATCAGCCCATGTCAAATCCTAGCTCCCCTCCACTCAGCCCATTTCCAACTCAAGCCCCCCATGAGCCTACTTCCAGTTCTAGCCCCTCCATGAGTCCATTTTAATCCAAGCCCCCACCAGAGCACATTTCCAATCTTAGCACCCCCCAACAGCCCATTTCCAGTCCTATCCTAGCCCATCCATCAGCCCAATTCCTGTCCTAGCTCTCCCCCACCACTCAGCCCATTTCCAGTCCATTTCCAGCACCCAACACATCCCTCACACAACTAAGTTTTATCCTCACTGCATGTACAACACACACACTTTACCTGATTGCTTGCTGTGATACCACCTTGATTATTAAGATAAGGCGGTTTAGAAATACTGTTAAATAAATAAATAAATACTCCCTCCCCTCATAGCCCATTTCCATTCGAAGCCCCCCCTCCCCATCAGCTATTTGCAGTTCAAGCCCCCTTCCACTCAGCCCATTTCCATTCCAAGCCCCCGTCCCCATCAGGTATTTGCAGTTCAAGTCCCTCCTTCCACTCAGCCCATTTCCAGTACTAGCAACCCCCCCAGCCCATTATCAGTCCTAGACCCCCATAGTCCATTACGAGTCCTAAGCCCCCATCACCCCATTTTCAGTCTTAGCCCCCCATAGACCATTACCAGTCCTAACCCCCCATCAGCCCACCTCCAGTCCTAACCCCCCCATCAGCCCATTACACAGGAACACTAAAAAAATTTTTTTTAAACTGCCTCTAATGTTTCGATTGATTTTTACGTTTTTTGGTGCGCTGAATCCAAATCTGGTAACCAATTTGCTCCATCACGTACAGATTTTTTGCTACATTGGGTTAGCAGTTTGAGGTGAACGTTTCAGATTGAGTGCGATCGAGATAAAAGTTTCTTGGATGAATTCTTTATACTAATTGTTTAGTAGTTATTCAAATAAGAATAAAGAAAATTGTAACAAGGCAGCACATAAGAATAGAGTAATGTCAACAAAACACACTGTGATGGTAGCAAAATTGTCTGCACTTAAAACAGCCACATACATGTGCACAAACATTGAGCATATAAGAGCGAGGTTAGACACAAAGCAAAGCAAAGAAATGTGCAAAAAATGTTGTACAGGTATGTATGTAAGAATAGAAAACGCAAACCGCACCATTGCAATACATGAAGACAAATACCCGATGGTGTGAAAATAAAATTCTAATAAATGAGATCCGACACTGTGGTAATAACTAGCAAATTTTTATTTCAAAGTTTAGTAAAAACACGATATTTGTCAACACAGTTTAGATTTTAAAGTCATTCTTGGGTCAATCAATCTCCTGGTGGGCCCGTTTCTTCTTCCCCCGAATGCTTCTCTTGGTGCGCTGCTTGGCGTATTTTTCATCTGGGGTTTCCCGCAGCAGCAACCAGCAGAAATCAGCCATCATAGTGGTGTTCCATCTTCCTTGGTACCTTCTCTCTGCGTCCTTGATGTCCTGGTGAAACCTTTCACCTTGTTCTTCACTGTACGCCCCCAAGTTTTCGGGAAAGTAGTTCACATGGGAGTGCAAGAAATGGACTTTCAGGCTCATGTTACAGCCTTGTTCTTTGAAGGCATTGAGCATCCTGGCAACAATATCCTTATAGTTCTCATCCCGCCTGTTCCCCAAGAATTTGAGAACAACATCCTTGAAGGAATCCCAGACTTCTTTTTCCTTCTCAGACATCGTTTCAGCGAATGCTCCATCTGAAATGAGTTTCCTTATATCAGGGCCAACAAACACTCCTTCCTTTAGCTTTGCTTCAGAAAGTCGGGGGAACTTTGAGCAAAGGTACCGAAAGCACTCACCATCTTTTGGAAGGGACTTGATGAATTGCTTAATGAGACCCAACTTAATGTGGAGAGGTGGTAATAGAATTTTATCACGAGGTACCAAGCTCTCATGAAGAACATTTTTCTCACCGGGTCTCAAATACTCCCGAATTGGCCAGTCTTTTTTCCCCCAGTGTAGGTCGTGGGCCCGGCTATCCCACAAGCAAACGAAGCAGGGATATTTGGTGAAACCGGATTGCTGCCCTAATAGCATGGATAGAATTTTAAAGTCTCCACAAATCATCCACTTATGCTCATCATAACGAATCTTCTGAAGAATCAGGGCCAAATTCTCGTATTTTTCTTGGAGAATAACAGAGTGAGCAATAGAAACTGAAGCGAATGTGTTGCCATTATGAAGAAGAACACCTTTTATGCTGTCTTTTGACGAATCAATGAACAGCCGCCATTCAGCAGGATCATACTTGAGTTTAAACTTTTCCATCACTCCGTATATATCGTTGCAAAATACCAAATCTTCCTCTTTGCTGAAATACTTCAAAAATTGTGTCTCGCGGTTGCGGGTACCAATAAAAAGTTGTTCCTGGTGACAATAGATTTTTCTGTTTAAGCCGAGAACCTAGCAGTTGGGCAGCATCTTTTGGGAGTCCTAAATCCCGGACTAAATCATTCAATTCAGCTTGAGAGAAAAGTTCAGGTTTCGGATCTGGTTCAGTTTCAAACTCGGAAGTACTGGACTCATCGGGAAAAGCCATCTGATGAGTCTCATCATGATCAGAACCGTCCACACAAATATGATCCAAAGATTTTGGTGGTTCAGGCACAGGTACTTCGTTGCTATGAGGCATAGGCCTAATTGCTGAGGGAAGGTTGGGGTAACTTATTACGTTCTTATTTTTTAAGTTGTATCCCTTCACAATGCAAGAGCAAAAATAGCAGTCACTGCTGTGGTCTCTTTGTTCACGCCACATCATAGGTATTCCGAAACGAAATGCTTGTTTTTTACCTTTCATCCATAAGCGTAGATCTTCCTCACATGTCTTGCACACTTTGTGAGGAGCCCACGGTTTGTCTTGATCGCCTAACTTCAAACCGAAATAGGCGAAATATACTTTTTTAATAAATGCAGAAATGTTCCTCTGCCGCTTTTTCACGGTATATTCCCCACAAATAAAACAAAAACTGTCCAGAGAGTTGACGCAACCTCTGGCTCTGTGAGCCATCACAAATAGACAGCACTGCAAACTACAACTGTAGTGAACCACTTCGGAATAAAGCTGGATTACGACTGAGCAAACAAAAGGTAATAATGAACTTTCAAGAAACTGAAATTTGACAGGAACGTTCATGTCGCAACCACCGTGTTTGAGCGAGCGAATGAGGCGAGGCGAACAGGAAAGAACATGCGCCAGCGCGAGTACTGGATTTAGCCCCCCGCCTCCCAATTGTCCTGTTAATGTATAAAATGAATACAAAACACTCTAAAATATCATGAGGGAGTGTTTCTAGTTAGTTAACCATTACAACCTCTATTTTGGGCCAAGAAAATAAACTGCAGTCGGCTAAAAAGAAATTATGTGAACATTCCTTATATGGGTAAGAAATCTAATTTTGCAAGAAAACGTGACGTGATGGAACATTTTGGCTATTTTTCCTGGATTCAGCACCCCAAAATCTATAGGAATCAGTTGCAAAACTGGAGGCAGTTTTTTGGTTGTGTACCTGTGTTATCAGTCTTAGCCCCCCCCCCCCCCATAGCCTATTTAACCAGCCCTAACCCTCCATCACCCTATTTCCAGTCCTAGCCCCCCCATAGCCCATTACCAGTCCTAACCCCCCATTACCCTATTTCCAGTCCTAGCCCCCCTCATAGCCCATTTCCATTGCAAGCCCCCATCCCCATCAGCTATTTGCAGTTCAAGTCCCCCCTTCCAATCAGCCCATTTCCAGTACTAGCAACCCCCCAGCCCATTACCAGTCCTAAGCCCCCATCACCCTATTTCCAGTCTTAGCCCCCCCATAGTCCATTACCAGTCCTACCCCCCCCCCCAACCCATTACCAGTCCTAGCTCCCCTCCCCCCTATCAGCCCAGGGAAACCGTAAAAGAAAAAAGAAACTTGCTGCTGCTGCCACCGTGGCAGCGGCAGAATGAAGTGTCTCCTGCAGTCAAGTGTCTCCCGCGGGAGCCCCCCCCCCCCGGCTGCCCGGCAGAGCCCGCCTCAATCACTCTCCTTGGTGCGGTTTTCAGAGGCGCGAAGGGAAATTGTCCCTCTCACGGCTCTGTTAAGCTCGCTGGGGCTGATGGGACGGTGGCAGCGGCAGCAGCAAATTTCCTTTTTCTTTTAAAGTGGCTGATGGGCAGAATGTTGTTTGCGTGGGGCCCCCTGAAACGCGGGACCCTGTGCAAACAACATTCTTGCTCAATGGACGGGCCGGCCCTGATGATCTGGTATCCGTGCTACCAATGCCTGTATGGCTTCCTTACCCTTTGCCCCCCCTCCCTCCCCCCAAATAAAAAGGCAAACTACACTGATGCCGGCATTGAATATACAGGGTTAGAATTCAATGGCAATGGCTAGGAGCTTTAAAAGTGCTAGGAGCTACCACTGAATATCACCCTCGAGGTTCATAAAACCCTTTTTAAATTACTCCTTACCTGGATGAGGACCACGTGAAAACATTAGGCCAAGCATTTGTATCTCCTAGCTGGACAGCAGCAACATTCTTACTTAGGACTCCAGAGAAACTTATGTCTAGGAGACACTAAGATTATTTTAAAAGGCAACAGGAGGGAACGTGTGACTCCTTAATCAGCTTCATCGCCTCCCCATCCATGCAAGAACTGTCTCTAAGGTTTTATGCCTTGCCCAGAAAATAATGTATGGCCTAGGGCCACCCTGTGTGTCTGCAGTGCTAGACTTTGGCTTTGGGGGGGTCAATTAGACTTCCATGTTTGGCGCTGAATGATAGATAGGCCTATCGTTCTGCCAAAATTATAAACTGAAAAACACAGCAGGTAAGTTGTTTAACTTCAGGTGGTTTTAACCTGGAATAACCTTCCGGTTAAGCTTAGAATTGAAAAGCAGAATATGATATTTAGGTGACTTTTTAAAACTTTTTAACAGAGAGGGGTATAAAGCTTAAGGCTTACCTACTACTACTACTACTATTTATCATTTATATAGCGCTACCATTCGTACGCAGCGCTGTACACACATAAAAGAGACAGTCCCTGCTCATCAGAGCTTACAATCTAGTTAAGTCAAGACAAAACACAGAGTAACAGAGTAACCGTTATATAATACAAAGTGAAAACTCAAAATATGGAGCTTGCAGTCTAGACAGGACCAAAGACAGGGGTCAAGATCTAAAAGCAATGGTGAAGAGATGGGTTTTTAGCCTGGACTTGAATAGGGCCAAGGAGGGTGCCTGGCGTATAGACTCAGGTAGTTTGTTCCAGGCAAAGGGTGCAGCAAGGTGAAAGGAGCAAAGTCTGGAGTTAGCAGTAGAGGAGAAGGGCACAGATAGAAGCAGTCTGTCAGAAGAGCGAAGTACCCGAGAGGGGTTGTAAGGAGAGATAAGGGATGAAAGATACTGAGGAGCTGCAGAGTGAATACATTTATAGGTCAGGAGGAGAAGCTTGAATTGGATGCGGAAATGGATAGGGAGCCAGTGGAGTGACTTGAGGAGAGGGGTAATATGAGAATGGAGAGGCTGGTGGAAGATTAGTCAAGCAGCAGAATGTTGAATAGACTGAAGGGGGAAGAGATAGTTCGCAGGGAGACCAGCAAGGAGCAGATTGCAGTAGTCAAGACGAGAGGTGATTAAAGAGTGGACAAGCATCTTAGTAGTGTGTTCAGAGAGGAAGGGGCGAATTTTGCTAATGTTATAGAGAAAGAAACGGCAGGTCTTGGCTACTAGTTGGATATGATCGGAGAAGGAGAGAGAGGAGTCAAAGATAACCACAAGATTGCGGGCCAAGGAAACAGGGAGGATAACAGTATTATCGACAGAGACAGAGAGGGGAGGAAGAAGGGGGGGGGGATTGGGGAGATTTTGGAGGGAAAGATAAGGAGCTCGGTCTTGGACACATTCAGTTTAAGGCGGCGGTGAGACATCCAGGTAGCAATGTCAGAAAGGCAGACAGAGATCTTGATCTGGATGGCTGGAGAGATTAGAGGCGTAGAGAGGTAGATTTGGGAGTCATCAGCATAGAGGTGGTACTGAAAGCCATGGGAATAGATAAGCACACCAAGGGACTGGGTATAGAGGGAGAAAAGGAGAGGTCCCAGGACAGAGCCTTGGGGTACACCGACTGCGAGCGAGGTGGCAGAGGAGAAGGAACCACCAGAGCACATACTGAAGGATCGATGGGAGAGGTAGGAGGAAAACCAGGATAATACAGAGCCACTGAAACCAAGTGAGGACAAGGTGTCGAGGAGAAGGTTATGATCAACAGTGTCAAAAGCAGCAGAGAGGTCAAGAAGGATGAGGACAGAGTAGAGATGGTTGGATTTTCCTAGGAACAAGTTACTGGAGACCTGGAGAGTACCTAGGGCACCAACGCCTTGAACCAACTCTGAGGCTGGCTTTGATAGTTGTGCCTGTGGACGGAGTCTCTTGCTGCATGACAGGAGCCCTTGACTAACTGCGGAAAGAATGACAGCATTGCTAGTCTTTCAGTGGGCTGAGGACTTAATCAAGTGCAGTATGCTTGAGGATTGTTGAAAACCAAAGACATGGGGAAAGTAAGCTGTACTACACAGTAGGTACAACTCTCCCCCCCCCCTAAAAAAAAAGGGCACGGGGAAAGCCAGTAACCTCTTACTGCATCTCAGTTATGCCCAAGCAACACTATGTTTGGAATATGCATTATCTATATTAACTTGTGATAAGGAAGCTTATCATAGCTCAGGAAGGAGCTATAGAAAAGGTGAAGTGACTCTGAACAAGCAACCTGTCAGTTCTGGTAGAAATAAGAAAACAGAATTTTGCCATAAAAGACTACCAGTCCCAGAATGCACCAGGTTTCCAACAGCCATTAGAGGAGCTGAAGTGAGGAAACGTGTGTTCAATCAGGAGGGCTATGAGGTAATCCCTAAGCACTCATCTCAAAGGGCAGGGCCTGATTCAACACAGCTGCGCTGTGTTAGGGAGGATCACTCATCTAAGCAGAATAAGAGTAGAGTTTATTCTACAGATGATCATCTTCATGATCACCTTGGATATGCAGAGAAGGATCATCAGTTTCATCTGAAGAATCAGCAGAAGCAGAAGCCAAACCGGACGGATAGAGAAGGAAAGAAACCCTCTGGAAGGAAGAGGAGAAAAGCCTTTGAGAGGTCTAGAAGAGTCAAAGGCAGTACGTATACTGGGAGGTATTCCAAGGGCCAGCATACACCATTGGACTTGGGAAGGCCAGAGGAATGTTGCTGCAGAGCTAGGAATCACCAGAGGCTACCTGTGAGGGAGACGGCTGCACGTGGAAGGGACTCTAAGACCTATGCCAGAAGATATGTGAAGAGAGATCCAGTGTCCAGGGATTAGGACTGGAAGGCTGGACATAAGAACTGGACTACATACTGGCCAGGCTATATAGAGAGGAACTATAGCAACAATGGAAGCTCAGGTATGAACACTGATCTATGCCCTAGCTATAACCTTGGAAGACAGCAGGGAAATAAATGTTCTCCTGAAAGTGCTCCATTGAAAGATTCATCTGTGCCAATTCATGATAGTGACCCTATGCTTGTTGATGAAGGGGAAATAATAGCAGATCAAGATATTGTTTATATGGACTGCTCTCTATCCAAACTCTGTTGGTAACTTTCTGTGATAAAGCACAGCAGCCATCACAAAGAAATAAATTTGTTCTTTATTCCACTAAGAAAAGCTCCTGAAGCAGGATTTGACTCACACAGTAGAAAACCAGCCAGCTAAAGGGTTTCAGCTGGATAACTGATAGCAATTGAGCTGCACCTAATTGCTTGTGAGCTAGGAGAGAATTACTTCTGGATCTGTGTGGAAAGTAATCAGAAGTTAACCTTACAAGAACAGTTTATTTCTTTCTTTGTGGCTTTTCGTTTGTTAGAGATATGCTAAGAAAACATTAGCTAATTGCCTGACAAGTTTGAAGGTTGTTTTCCTGATTTTGATTTTTGACTTTGTTTTACCAAGTTAAACACTGCAAGCAAGTAACCTAATTTATGTGCTACCAAGCATATCTGTGCTGGGAGAAATAACCCCATAAATAAAGAAGTATCTTATTGGCTTTAACACTTGTGCACAACTAAATTATTGTCAGCAGCTGTGTCTGGTGTGAATGAACTACATTACCCACAATACCTTGCAAAAATCATATAAATATATGCATTGTCAAGACTGTGAAGATTCTCACCCAGGCAGCCGTCTGACAAACTGTACCAATGCCTATTAGCATACAGTATACCCTCTTTAGTACCAGAGATGTGAATACAAAACCCTACAAAGGTCACTCAGGGGCAATACTAACATACTATACCATAACTGCACTAACTTTCAGGAGTTACACAAGAGCCTACCTAGGAAAAGACAGCACCATAAACATTGCAGTGGGTACTAGAATATCAATACACCTATTTGGAAAATTAATCAAGCCGGATTACCATTGATTGATCCTACACAAACTTTCAATAATAATAACAGAATATCTGGCCTCTTTCACACACACAAGGCACAGATGACTCTCATCAAGTATAGAATAAGTAAGCACAAACTAAAAATACATAGACAAAAATTAAACTGAAATTCCAAGAAGCAGACTCTGCATAAATTTCAACATCAGAGAAATAGACAGTGATGCATTTCCCCCATCCTGTGCAAAATATAAAGATAGCAGATGTACGTTTCAAAAGCTAATGCAATCCAATTACAGAATTAAAAATAAAATTATTTTTCTACCTTTGTTTGGCCATTTTCTTTTTCCAGTCATGTTAGTCCCAGCCTCTGGTTTCTGCTTTCCTCTGTCTTCTCATTTCTCTTTCCAGCGTCTCCTGTCCATTTGTCCTTTTTCTCTCTCCTGCTGCCTTTTTTACGTCCTCCCCTATATCCATTTATGATATTGATTTTATCTTTCAGCTTTCTTTAATTTTCTGCCTCTATCCATTAATCTTTCATTTCTTCATTTAACTCTTTCCCTTACCCTGACCCTCCCATTTCCCCCAACTGTTATTCTCCAGTGTTTCACATCCCCCTTCCATCCACCATCTCCTATTTCTCTCCCACTTATGCCCAGTTTTTCCTCTCTCTACCCCTTTCATTCAGCATATCCCCATCTTCCTACTCTCCCTATGTCCAGCACCCTCTCTTCTGTCTCCCTACTCCCTTGTGTCCAGCACATCCCCTTTGACTCCCTACTCTCCTGTGTCCAGCATCTCCCCCTAGTATTCCTACTCCTCCCCATGTCCAGTACCTTCTCTGTCTCCCTACTTGCCCTGTATCCAGAACATCTCCTCTGTCTCCTTATTCCACCCTGTATCCAACATCTCAACATCTCTCCTCTGTCTCTCTTCCCCCTTCCTAGGTCCAGCATCTCCTCTGCCTATCTACTCCCCACAAATCCAGCATTTCCCCTGACTCCCTTCCAGTATTCAGCATATTCACATTGTCTCTCTACTCCCCCCATGTCTGGCATCTCCCCTCTGTTTCCCTACTCTCACCCGATATTCAGCATCAATCCCGTCTCCCTACTCCCCCCTTGTCAATGTACCCCCTCCTATGTCCACCCCTAAGCCAGACATTGGATCAGAGAGGGGGATACGGTGGTTGCTGCATTTCCCATTTCATCCTCCGCCCTCCCTGCTGATACCTCCACCACTGCTGCTCCCCACACCTGTGGCAGGGGCCAAAAGATGCAAACAAGCGCAGGACCGCTGACTACGCTGTGCATCCATGCTGCAGGAGGCTCTGCCGGTCCCACCCCTTAGAAACAGGAAGCTCATGTCAGAGGAAGTGGGACTAGGAAAACCTTCAGTGGCACAACTGAATAGCATGTGCTTGTTTGCTGTTTTATGCTACTGCAGCAGGGTGTGGGCAGCAGCAGTGATGGAGACATCGGTGAGGAGGAGAAAGGCAGATGCATACCCTGGGGTTTGGGCAGGGCAGGGCCGGGTCATGCACTAGATGGGCTAGGCAGCTGCCTAGGGTGGCAGACCATGGTGGGCTGCACGATGGCTTTGTGCCACCCCTTTAATGCCCACAGCAGGCCATGTGCTTTGGTACACATGGCCTGCTGCCTCTGACCCCCATCCGACACAAAGTCCTGTTGGACAAGTGGCAGGCCATGTGTTCCAAAGCACATGGCCTGCCATGGGCACCAAAGCAGTGGCATAAAGCTGCCACTTTTAACCTGATGCCGCTGGCCCCCGAGAAGATGTAATTGGCAGTGGGAAGTGGCGGCATGGGGTGGCCTGATGCAGGGGGCGGCATGGCTCGGATTCCTGCCTGGGGTAACCCTTAGGCCGGTCCTAGATTTGGGCACTTTTTTCGCCCCAACTCCAAATCATACTGACAGGCAGATTAAATAGTAGTGCTCCCTGCTAATTTGACCTGGAGTTTCGGGAGGGGAGGTTGAGGTTGGGAATACTTAGCTTCTGCAAGCCTCTTATACAGGGCACCAATGCCTATGTTTTCTATTTCCCACTGTATTTGTGCATTTGTCACTTGTTTTTCCTTGTCAACTGATCAAATTCCTTAAAGAGTTTTTTTCTTGTTTTACAATCCTGTGCTTCTTTTCATATGCGTGTCCATGGATTCTCACTCATTCCTTTTGCTCGTCGAATGCCTGTCCAAGTTTAATGATGGCACTGTATTCTGAATTCAAATTTTATATTTCCAACACTTTTTTGTGCTTTTGAGTCTGTTGATGCTAAGTATGCCTGGAGGCTTATGATGGTAATCAGTTTTATGAGGCTCATTCTTCCTTCAGCTCTACGAATAAACAGCTTGACATACATTAATATATATTATATGTACCAATTGAATGCTTCATTAGGAGCAATTTCTCCAAATGAGTTAGCTTTGCACATACCATGACAGTAATAAACCTCACTTCTAAGCCAGGGTATGTTTCAATGTAGATAACGCTGTAACTTCTTCTCCCATAGTGGGAGGGAGGGGGGGGGGGGGTGACTTATTTCTAGAACCTCTCTGATTTAGCCCAGTTTTGAACTCCATGTATATTTTTACTTATTTTTCCAGTATGCAACGTTTTATCCTCTTCTATTGAATCTTCTGAGTTTTTTTGCCCACAGACATTACCCCTTTTTGTATAATTCCTTCCAACTTTGTTGGGTTGGAAAGAATAAAAAGGTTACAGATTGGTGACTGATCCAAAAACATTCCGAAGAAAATGCACGGGGTGGGAATAGTAGCAAAAGGCAACAGGAAACCTTTGTGATACTGGGGCCCTGGTAAAACAGAGGAAGAGGCTCTGGAGCCCACAAACAGACAGGGGCCAGGGCAGTAAGCCACTAGCTCGAACTCGTTTCCTAGAGTCAGGTCAGGTGGCCGAAACCGCGTCCCTCTGCTGGGGGGCGGGGCTATGACGTCACTCCACCTCTTCGCCGTGCTCTTCCTCGTTTGGACCTATAGGCCGCTGGAGCTGGCAAAGAAAGAGAAACGACCGAGAGGTGCAGCAGCCGACCGCAGTGCCTCTGCCGCTCTTCACGGACTCCTGCGCCAGGTATAGTCCGGATCTCTCATTGAGCTGCTTAAAAGCCTTTTACGGCTGTCGTGTAGTTCTCTTGCTGGCGCACTGTTTGTCTGTTTATATGTTTTGCTATGTTTATGTTGTGAGCAGGGCACTGCTATGTGAGAGGAGCATTTTGTTTCTTCAGGTTTGCAAAGGATAGGCGGTTGTCCGAGGCTCCTTTCTTCCCCACAGTTGTGGATAATAATTTTGTCACGTGGGAAAGTATTTATTAGTAAAATATCGAGACCAGGGCTAGGCCGCCCTAGGTGCACTTAGCCACGCCCACCGAGGTAGCACTGGGTCCTACCCCTCCGCATAATACTCCGTCCAGAGCCCAGCATTACCCTCGGGGTGTGCCATGCGTCTTCCGCCCTGCTGGTCCTGTCTTCTCTGATGCATGCAAACTTCCTGTCTGAGGGGGTGGGAGCAGCAGGCTTAATGCACCTGCATGTGGGTGTTATAGGTCTGCTGCTCTCTTACAGGCCGTGGTGCTGTCCTTGAGGTCTGCTGCCTTAGGTGGATGCCTAGCCTAGTGGGCAGACTGCTCCTGACTGGGACTATCCCAGATCACCAGTGAAATAGTTGGGCGAATGCTCTCATTTGCTTTCTCCCTTCCGTCTCCAAGTCATCTGTACGTTTCTTGTAAAGAAATATCGCATTGCATGTTACTTTGTGCTAGAGTGGTTATGAAATTGAGATCACGTTTAGAAGATAGGATCTTCTTATCTAGCCTACAAGAACCCCTGCCCAGCCCTCTGCCAAAGTTTGTATTTGCTGCTCCATCTTTGGGTTTTCGGAGGTGCAGTTATAGGATATAATGCACATAAAAGCAGCTTCTTTCAGCACTAGCCTAGGGATATCAGTGGAAAGTGTTTTGCTATCCCAAAAATAGGTCTGACAAGTGGCAACAAGAAGCATAGGAGCCACATATACCTAAAAGCCACATAGTTTTCCCCTCCCCTTTACAACAGGGAGGGAGGGAGGGGGGAGCAAGGTTGATAATGGATGTGAATTCCCAGCTCATTAAAGCTTAGAGCAGAAAAGGTGGTATGGAGGAAGGAGACTTTTGTGGCCAAAAGAAGGGCCAGGGAAGTACTGAAAGTCTCAACAGCCTCAACTTATTCCCGCCAGGATCCCCATCCCCCTCCAGCCCAGCCGTGGTTGATAAAATAGGTTCCTTAGGGAAATTTTCAGCCTCTTATCTCCCATTTATTAACTTCAATTTCCTAGCTCCACACTCCCCACTCACATCTAATCTTTTCTTCTTCCACCCATTCGTCTTTTCTCCCTTCCCTCTTTATCTCTTCTGTTTTTTACATTTTCACTCCCCTGTATAAACAGTTTTTGAATTAATTATTTGGGAGCAGTGGGCTTATTATTCCTCTGCCTGCTTTATTTCTTTATCCTATCCTAGCTATTTAATTTCCTAGGTCTTGCCTTGGCATGCTGGCATGCTGTGATCTACTCCTTAATAGGTTCTTCCTCACTCCCTCCTCTGCAGGCTTGAATCAACTACTTGTCCTGCTTTCCCAGGGCCCTGGCATATTTCTGTTCTCTGAGACTGAGCCCACTTCCCAATCCCCTGCAGCTTTTTTGGTACTCCAATTCCAGGCCAGCAGCAGTCCCACGCTTACTGTCCATGTATATTGCCCCATTGCCTGAATCCCACAAGCCCTGATAATTCTGCAGCCTACAACTTCCCCTCCCAATGTCACAGCTAAATGTGATACTTTCAGCCTGAACCCCCAAAGATCATGTGGTTACAGGAGAGCCAGACATGCACCTGCATCCCCAGTCTGAGGGGCAGTGCACTCTGTACTCTTCCCAAAGTCTTCTCATGTTTGCCTGTTACCTTCTGCTTCTGTCATGCTACTTTTATGGACACTTATAATCTAGAGCTCCTGCCAGGCTTGCCTCTGCTGCCTCCTGCAAGACGCAGTAGAAAGAAAGAATGATTTTGGCCCCTCAGTTCAAGTCCTGATGTCCTGACTGCAGCTGCTTTCTATCCTATTCCTCCACTTCTGGGCTCCCCAGGGTTCCTTCCACTCATGCATGCTTTTTAACATCTTCATGAGTCTTCTGGCAGAACTCGTACAAACCACAGAGATAACTTCGTTCATGAATGCAGATGATATTAAGCTTCTTCTAGCTTTGGAACCAGGGGATACAATGGGAATTCCCCTGTTTTCATTAAAGCTAAATCTGATTGCCCAGTGGTTAGCCAACAACAAATGAAAAAATTAATCCTACTAATAGTAAATAAAATACCTTTTCTAATGATTCTACAGTCTTGCTCTTTTCCCCTCCAGAAATCAATCGCCTGCCCATTACCAAAATGCTAAACAAATACTTCTCGTCTGTTTTTACTAAAGAAAATCCTGGTGAAGGACCACCTGTGTTTTGACAAATATACAAATGGGAACGGTGTAGATTGTGTGTGTGTGTGTGTATTTTGAACAGCTTGCAAACTGAAAGTGAACAAGGCCATGGATCCGGATGGGATATGCAAGTTCTGGCATGCCTGTTCCCTTTGTGGGAACAGTCACACCGCATGATACTGAAAGAGCTCAGAGAGGTTCTGGCAGGACCTTTTTAAAGGATGTTTTTAATAGATCCTTGGAGACAGGAGAAATTCACAGAACTGGAGAAGGACTGATGTGGTACCTCTTCACAAAAGTGATAATAAGGAAGAAGTGGCAAGCTATAGGCCAGTAAGCCTTACCTTGGTAGCAGGAAAAGTAATGGAGGCACTCATGAAAGAGAATAGTGGGCTTTCTCGAAACCAATAGGTTGCATGATCTAAGGCAACATGGTTTTACCAAAGCACTAGATCAAGGGCATGTGTTGGATGTGATCTACCTAGATTACCGCAAAGCCTTTGATATTGTTCCTCGTAGGAGGCTTATCAATAAACTGAGCAGCCTGGAGATGGGTTCCAAGGTGGTGAAATGGATCAGAAATTGGTTGACTGAGAGACAACAGAAGGTGATGGTAAACGGAACTCACTCGGATGAAAGGAAGGTGATTAGTGGTGTGCCCCGGGGATTGGTCCTGGGACTGGTACTGTTCAATGTGTTTGTGAGTGGTATTGCTGAAGGACTGAATGGAAAAGTCTGTCTTTTTGCAGATGACACAAAGATTTGCAACAGAGTAGACTCCCCTGATGGAATGGATGACATGAGGAAAGATCTACAAAAGCTGGAAGAATGGTCTAATGCTTGGCAGTTAAAATTTAATGTAAAGAAGTGCAGTGTCATGCACTTTGGGATGCAAAAATTCAACTAAATTGTACGCGATAGGGGTTGAGAGGTTGATGTGCACAGACTAGGAGAAAGACCTCAGAGTGATTATTTCTGAGGATATGAAGGTGGCGAAACAGTGTGACAAGGCGGTGGCCAAAACCAGAAGGATGCTGGGTTGCATTCAGAGAGGAATTACCAGCAGAAAGGAAGAGGTACTAATGCCACCGTACACGTCGCTAATGAAGGCCTCACTTGGAATATTGTGTTCAGTCTTGGAGACCATATCTCACAAAGGATATAAAAAGACTGGAAACCGGTTGCCTTCCTCTGAACACAATGATTTGGAGCCTGTGTCAGAAGACTTATGAGAAGAGACTTGAAGACCTAAATATGTACACTCTGGAGGAGAGGAGGGACAGGAGAGATGATTCAGACCTTTAAATACTTAAAGGGTATTAATGAACAAACAAACCTTTTTCAAAGACGGGAAAGCTGCAAAATTAAAGGACATAATATGAAGCTGCAAGGGGGTAAACTGAAAGGCAATGACAGGAAATACTTTTTCATTGAAAGCATGGTGGATGCTTGGAATGCCCTCCCGATGGAAGTGGTGGGGGCAAACACAGTGACAGAATTCAAAATGGCATGGGACAGACACAGTGGATCCCTTTACAGCAACAGGATAAAATCAAAGTAACCTTAACTGTCTCAGCTATCTCAACAAATAGGAGTGGCCTGCATGGAGCGGTGGGTACACTTCTAAACAAAGGCATGGGGAGGGGTGACTTTCACGGAGCAGCAGTTGCACCTACTCTTGCTGCCTTTCTGGGCAGACTAGATGGACCATGATGGTCTTTATCTGCCGTCATATACTATGTTACTATGATCAGCGTTTTATCAAATTTAGTAAACATGCCATCCCAAATCCGCTTCCCCTGCTCATTCCAGTAAAAGAACTTATTTATTTCAGGGACTGAAGGAGACGTATAGATCTGTTACTCCCTCCTACCTTGCCCTGTAGTTGATGTAGCTCAGTTGGCACAGAAAACTTAGCCAAAACAATTTTCCAACCTCTTTTTACCTATAGATTTTATCCTTTGTCTGTTCTTGGTCATCCTTTATTTTCCTCTGTAACCTTCGTTCCATTTTAAAACTTTTTTTCCTGTTTTCCTGTCATTTCTTCAGTATTTCTGTTCTCATCTCTTCATCTGTTTCTGTCTCTATCCACAGCCTGTCTCTCCACAGCTTGTTATGGTCTTTTGTCATCTATTGGTTTTGCTCCCCCCTCCCCCTTTTCTGCTACTTCTTTTCCTGGTTTGTTTCTTCTGTCCCTCCCTCTTCTCATCCTTTTTATACTTCTTCCTCCCAGAATGCTTTTCTCGGCTAACTTTGCCAATTTGCTCCCCTCCTCTCTCAATCCAACAGAATTCCTCTCCTGGTGTACATCTCTCAGCTCCTCTCTCTCAAGCTCCCCTCTTGCAGTCCGTGCCCTTTTTGCTCAACCTCCTTGTTTTCTCATTGCCCTGTCAGCTCCCCTTTCCTCCCTTTTCATCTACAGTCTTTCTCTAGACTACTCCTCTTCTCCCTCCCCCTCCCCTGTTTCCTCTCCCCATTACCCAGGGCCATCCACCTTTCAGATCTGCTCTTGCCCACACAGTTTCTGTCCTTCTAGATCAGTCAAAAACACTCCCAATCAAAAAACAACAGAAAAATGTGGTCCTCAAAAAAAATAATATATTAAATAGATATAGTAGTTAATCTTTCATACTTTTTAAAGAAAAAAATTAATAAATATTCAGATTTCAGTGTCCTCAAAAACCTTTCAATCCTTCCTCTAGTAATAAAAACTGAAAGTATATAGGAGAGCTCCAGTATTTGAATGTGGTAGTATTTCAATCCCAATTTTCCACATTCATTATCACTGCTGTTCCCTTATAAGAGTATCAAACAGACAGCAATGCATAAAAGCAGCAAAGGAAACTGAAAGAATGAAAAAACAAATACTTCTCATAGGCAGGGGATTAGCCAAAGGCACACAATTCAATTCATTGTCGTATGACCTGCTTTGGGTGGATTCTTTCTCAAAAAATTCACTGGAACCATCCAAAACAGTCATATGAAGATCCCCAGTATTCCAATATGATTCAAATGACAATGGATTGAATTATGTTCCGTTTTGATGTAGCTCATTTAAGACTAATTGGGGAAAAATATTTTTTTTCATTCGTTACCAGAGGATACAGCTAAAGGTTTTTGGGTAGTTGGGTTTAAAAAAAGGTTTGGACAAGCTCCTGGAGGAAAAGTCCATAAACCATTATTAAAGAGGACCAGCGAAATCCACTGCTTACCCCGGGATAAGCAACGTGGAATCTGTGTACCTTTTTGGAAACCTGACAGGTACTTGTGACCTGGAATGGCCATTGTTGGACACAAGATACTGGGTTTGATATGCCATACTGGCTCAGACCAAGGGTCTATCTTATGTTCTTATTAACAATAATTTTTCTTTAATACTGTATCTAATTAATATTAATTATTATGTTGGAGGACCACACTTTCTGTTTTTTGTTCTTCTATATCAGCCTACATCAGTTCACACAGCAATATTCTCATTTGTATGGTAATAACAGTATTTAGACTGGAAATCTGGTGATTTGCAGACAAAGGCCCCGATGCAGTAAACTCTTATCTTTTAGCACAGTGCTTTACTCAAGATTTTTCTGTACTAATCTTTCTCCAGATACGGTAAGAAATTTTAGTGCAGAAAATCTGTGTAAAGGGTGACGAAGTGAGCATGCAAAACACATGCAAATCTGAATTCAAAACTACTCCTGATGTAAAAAATCTGCATTAAAATCTAACGCAGATTTTTATTCTTCTCCTAGTGCAGAATCTTACACCAGCTCAGGGGTGGAGTAAAAATGCAGTACAAAACAAAAGGGTGATCTGAGGTAAAACGCAACATTTTACCTCAGGATCCCTGGTAGCCCATATGGACGCTGCAACCCTTCATGTCCCTTCCCCAGACCACGCATAAAAAATCTTGGTGGCTCAAATGGGCCCTCCAGATCCTGGTAGTCGACGTTGACCTTCCCTTCCTTGCTCACCCCCCCCCCCCCCCCCACAAAACACTGATGATCCAAATGGACCCCCTTCAAACCACATCTAAAAGTTGGGAGACAGGAGTAATGCTCACTTGCTCCTGTTTTCGATGCCTTCATTTTCCAAAATGGCGGCGCCTGATCCCTAGCAGCGGAAGAATGGAAGATGGCAGTGCTAGAAGTGGGGCAAGTGGACATCGTTTCTGTCTCCCAACTTCAGAGTTGGTCAAAGGGTTCTAGACCAGTACTGGAGGCTGTCAGAGGTGAGGGCCTCTCTGATCCAGGCTACCCGGGCCAGTTTTGCCCTGAGCCAAATAGCCCTTAGAAGGGGTTTTGGAGGATAGAGGGGTGGGAGGGGGATCCACTAGGGAAATCTTGCAGGGTGGGGGTAGGGGATGGAAGTGGGAGTCGCCCAGTTTGGCAGGCCTGATTTTGTCTCCCTTCTAGTCAATATCTGATCTAATCCCCACTCATGCACTAACGGGAAAGGAGGTATTTTATCTGTGATGCACGAAATGGCTGCATATTACCACTGCGGTGTGCATGTTTTTTTCCAGAGAGCACAATTCTTTTAACACTGGTAATTTTCATGCCATTAGTATGCTGCATTGGGAATTAAAATATTTTTTAGTGCAATAGCGTTCTAACACAGTGGTTATGGTATCGATTTCCAAGCTGATAGAACTCCAGAGCACACCCAGTAAAACTGCAGGTATGCTTTCAGATTCTCACTGAAATTCTGACAAAGAATCATTTGCTTGAGAAGTGTGTAACCTTTGCTGATGACAGTTGCATTGCAATGTTTTGCTAAGCTGGTGAAATTTATGCGGAAAGGGACTTTAATTGATGTAGATTGCCCAGCATATGTTTTAAACAATTATGTCTGTCATGGTGCAGGCATGATGTAGACTTTGAGAGCATTCTCCCAATTTACAGCTAACACATCTACAGTGTCAGGACTGAGTGAGTCTGTGGATGCTGGATGTAGAAAACTACTCTCGCAGCAAGAACACTGACTGACTATTCCTGGTACTGCAAGGCTGCTTGAAATGTTTCCAGATTTAAAGTCTTCTGTTTTTTTTTCATGGCAGACTACTTATTCTGCTACAAACATTTTTTTGACGACAACTTTAGCGATATGTACCCCTAGCACGTGCACTCTCTCTCATAAGGATATATATTTTTATCTATATTTATTTAGCTCATGCCCTTTCATTGGTAGCGCAAAATGAGTTACATTGAAGCACAGCAGGCTTACTCCACTCCCGCACTGAAGAATTGGAATGGTCAAAATTCTATTTTCGGTTGACAAGCAAGATTGAGTCAGGCACGCAAGTGGATGGTGTCATCTGATGGTGCTAGTACAGAGCCGCTCTCTCTCAGCTTGGAACTTTGGTGGAAAGTTCTGAGCATAGGTGGTCCTTCCCAGACACGGCAGTCTCCCCAGCTCCTCAGTTTTGTTTGTTCTCATCTGCTGAACAGATGTGAAACAACGCTCTCCCATTTTTGTTTGTTTTTTTTCCTCAAACTATATATGACACTGAAAACCTGGTTTTTGACCCTTCCAAAATGTTTGAGGAAGATTCAAAATTTTGACAATCCTTCTAAGTGCCTTCTCTGCTTGGGTCGAGACCATAGCCAAAAAGACTGCAAACATTGTCTTTGCATGACTTCATGAGAAACAAGAGATCATTTTTAAATTGTCTTCAGGAAGATTTTGAAGCTGAGAAATTATTACAGAGAAACTCCCAGAAAAGGTAATCTACACAGGACGTTGACTCCTGTGCAAACTAGTCGAGAATCTTTAGTGGAGGTACCATCGAGTTTGAGATGTAGTGACTCAAAATGTCCCGTCACCCAGATAAAGTCAAGCGGCCTTTCCATGAGGTTTCCATGCTGTCCATGCAGCCATTTCTCAATTACATGTATCTGCAAATGCTCATTAAGCTGTTTTTGGCCAAGCCAATAAAAGCATTGATTAAACATAAGCATATCTGAGCAGAGAGTCTCCTCTCTAGAAACAGCACTTAGACTGTTCTGCAGCACAGCATCAGCCCTGCAATGCTTCGTATTGTCTGGTGCAAATGCGGAAACATTTCCTTAGCGCGGATGCCCGTAACTCCTCTGTGCAGCCTCCTGCTCCTAATGCACTAGTTCTTGTTACAGAAGAAGGTGATTAGTCCCTTTCCCTCTCTTTTAGACCACCGGAGGTTTCCCATTATTACATGCAAAAATTGTTTTGAGGACTTTATGAAAAGATATTTGAGAGGCATGTCCGATTTTATTGTTCTGCAACAGCATCTCGATAGTCCTCTCATTTGCATAGCCTTATGCCAGTGCAAAGACACACTCGACCTGTCATTATTTTGTTGATTACCTCTGATTCTGAACAAAGAAAATGCACACTCCCTGCCTCTGTCGTCACCAGACTCCTTCCACGCTTTTCTGCTGGCCCTTGTGAATCCTCTGGATGCCCTTCTGCCGTTTTCAGACAGTGGAGCAGGTTGTTCTGCAGGAATGCCTCCTCCATGAATTGAATTTCCTTATGAGGACATTCCTATTCGTCTCTCCGGGCCAGTCCAGGAATGTAGGGTAGTCAATCCCTTCCAGCAGCTCTGAGGACTGATAAACTGAAAAACTCTTAGCTGACAGGTACTATAGCTCCCCTTGGTGTCAGAGAGAATCAGTCTTTCAGTCCTCAGCAGCGGAGGAGGATATATAGCTGACAGGCTCCTCGGAGAGACTAATAGGAAAGGCACTTGGTCTGACTTTGGGGGTTTCTTAAAATGAGTAAATGAGATTGCTTTAAGAGACGCTGACTATTTGGCCCTAGCAGGGCAGATCAGCTCAGCACTCTTCCGTTTCCTTTTGTAATACTCTTGTTCAGCGCTCAGTGCATCTCCTTGAACTTTTCATCGGGGGACTCTCCGAATACGCCTTCAAGTGCCGCTGTCTGAGCTTGCTGGGGTAAGGTCTGGGAGCCCCAGATCCCTCTTCCCACTTACTGCAGTTTCCGTTAACCCGCTGGCGGCGGGCAGAGGATCCTGGCAGCTTAAACCTCTTGCTGGGCAGTTGTTTCAGGTACGTGTTTAAGGCTACCTAGTGAGGGTTTTGTTTTTTGGTCAGTTTGGGTACGAGTGTCTTTTGGCTTAACGGCACGTTCTAGCTCGGCGGTCATTGCGTCTCCCGTGTTTGCGCCGTTTCTCTAGGCTTTGTTCTTGGCGGCGATTTAGTTTGTGTCCTCGGTTGAGGGTTCTTTCTGTTTTTTCGTGCAGCGATTTCATGGAGACATCTAAGAATTCTGGAGATGAGGGGTTAGTTTGCCCTCAGGCAGTTGCTGATCGAGCGGGAACGACGGCCATTTTGTCTCAGCCGTGCTCTGTTCCCGCGCTGCAGGACCAGCCAGCAAAGCGCAAATCAAAGAAACGCAAGGCTCCAGCAGCTGAAGGAGAGCTACAGCGTTCTGATTCGGGGGACCAGGGGTCTTTGGAGTCCTTTCTTGCTCCCGAGTTTATATTGGCACTGCATAGAGCCTTTTTGGTGAAACAGGCTCAGGCAGCGTGCTCCCTCTCTATTGCCAGTGGAACACAATTGAAACAGAGTGAGAGTGCAGATGCTGACCCTGGGGAAGGGGTTTCCTCGTTGAATTCAGCATTGCAGGCTCCAGGGCCGGCATCTAGTCCTCTGGGGGAGGGGTTTCAGGTGCCGGAGGACGGTGAGCTGCTTTCAGAAGCAGGTCTGGAAGGCTGGCCCGAGGAATTGGAGGAGGGGGAGTTAGGGCCTGGCGAGGACCCTAATGTGTTCTGTGTTTTTAGAAAGGAAGAACTGGGTGCCTTGATAGTGCATTCTCTAGTGGCATTGAACATGGTAGCTCCTCAGGTGCAGCAAGAGCCGCTAGAAGATCCCTTGTTACAAGGTTATAAGTCTGAACAGCGCTGTTTCCCCATTCATAGGGTTATCAAGCAGATGATTGATTCGGAATGGGAATGTCCGGAGGCCTCCTTGCGGGGGGGGGGCTCGCGCGCTGGCTCGGCTGTACCCCGTTCCCCAAGAAGAGAAGGACTTGTTGCGGATGCCTAAGGTGGATGCCTTAGTGGCGGCAGTTACCAAGAAGACTACCATCCCAGTAGAGGGGGGTACAGCTCTTAAGGATTTTCAAGATCGGCGGTTAGAGGCACTCCTAAAGCAAACTTTTGATGCCAGTGCCTTAGCGCTTCAGGCTTCCGTTTGTGGGGCGCATGTGGCTCGGGCTTCTATCCGTTGGCTTCAAGGGGACGGGGCTGCGGAGAAAGACTTATCTTCAGCGGCAGAAGGGGCGAAGCTAGAGTCGGCGGCGGCCTACCTGGCAGATGCCTTTTATGATTTAGTGCGAATTTCAGCTAAGTCTATGGCTTCGGTTATAGCGGCTAGGCGCTTTCTCTGGCTCCGCAGACTCGTCTCAGTAAGCTTCCCTACAAGGGTCGGCTGCTCTTTAGTGAGGCCTTGGAGAAAATTGTTAAGGATTTAGGAGATTCTAAGGGCGGTCGTCTTCCAGAGGATCGTCCGTGGGCCTCTAAAGTGCCGGCGGGGCAAAGAGGACAGGGGCGCGAGTTTCGCAGGTTCCGTGGTTCCCGCTTTACGCCCTATCACAGAGGCCGGTTTTTGCCGCGTGGCCAGTCCTTTCGAGGGGCCAGAGGCTTTGGGAGAAGCTACTTTAACTCTCACCAGTCGGCATCCAAAAAGCCGCAATGAAGGGACGTTGGTCCAGGCAGAGATACCTGTAGGAGGACGTTTGCAGGAGTTTCTCTCTGCCTGGACCAACAGACCAGTGGGTTCTCGAAATTATCAGGGATGGTTATGTGCTAGAGTTTGCTCACCCACTGGTAGAAACCTTTGTAGCGTTTCCCGGGCGAAGAGAGCAGCCATCAACGACACCTTGTTGCGCTTGTTGCGTCTGCAAGCGGTTGTGCCAGTGCCCGTGGACCAGTGCGGCTTCGGTCGATACTCGATTTATTTTGTGGTTCCCAAGAAGGAAGGTTATTTTTGGCCCATTCTAGATCTCAAGTACGTCAATCGTTGTTTGCGGGTTCCGCACTTCAGGATGGAGACGTTGAGGTCCGTCATCCAGTCAGTCAAGCAGGGAGAGGTTCTTTTGTCCATAGATTTGACAGAAGCGTATTTACATATTCCCATCAGAGTAGAGCACCAGAGGTTCCTTCGCTTTGCGGTTCCCATGGGTCATTTTCAGTTCCGAGCTCTTCCGTTTGGGCTAGCTACAGCACCTCGAACCTTCACCAAGGTGATGGTGGTGGTGGTGGTGGTGGCGGCGGCGCTTCGGAAGGAAGGGATTCAGGTGCATCCTTATCTCGACGACTGGTTGATTCGGGCTCCGTTGGTAACAGAATCCCGTGCGGCGACGGCTCGAGTCGTGCAGTTCCTCGAGCAGCTTGGTTGGGTCATCAATCGGTCCAAGAGTCACCTGGAACCGGTAAGACAGCTGACGTATTTGGGCGCTTTCTTCGATACAGAGGCGGGATCAGTCTTCCTGCCGGCGGACAGAGTACAGAAGCTGAGGTCGCAGATTGTGGCATTCCTGCGAATTTCAGTGCCGACGGCGTGGCGATATTTGCAGGTGTTAGGCTCAATGGCGGCGGCTTTAGACCTGGTGCCGTGGGCCAGAACCCATATGCATCCGCTTCAACAAGCGCTGCTGTCCAGGTGGTCGTCACAGGATCATCCCCTGTCCCAGAGGTTGCAGTGTCCAGAGGAGGTGCGTTGCAGTCTGCAATGGTGGCTGATACCAGCCCATCTACAGGCGGAGGTATCCCTGGCGGATCCGGACTGGGTGTTGCTCACAACCGATGCCAGTCTCTCAGGTTGGGGCGCACACTGTTTGGAGCACATAGCGCAGGGCTCCTGGACAGTGGAGGAAAGCCTTTGGTCAATCAATCGCTTGGAGCTCAGGGCGGTACGATTGGCGCTGGTGGAGTTTGTTGATCAGCTCCACGGTCGAGCGGTGCGGGTGTTTTCCGACAACTTGGTCACCGTGGCTTACATAAACAAGCAGGGGGGCACGGGCAGTGCGTGCCTTCTGGAAGAGAGTCAGCTGTTGTTTCAATGAGCAGAAGCACATCTCTTGGCGATATCAGCAGCGCATGTGGCAGGAAAAGACAACATTCAGGCCGACTATCTCAGTCGGCATGCGTTGGATCCCGGAGAGTGGGAGCTGAATGACACAGTGTTTCACGAGATCACGCAGCGGTGGGGTCGGCCGGTGTTGGACCTCATGGCTACTCTGGCGAATGCCAAAGCGACTCGGTTTTACAGCAGGCGAAGGGAGCACATGTCGGAGGGTCTCGATGGACTGGTGCAACCTTGGCCGTCGGGACAGCTCCTATATGTCTTTCCTCCGTGGCCGCTCATAGGGCGAGTAGTTCGGTGGATAGCGAAGTACGACGGTACAGTGATCCTCATAGCTCCGGATTGGCCCAGACGTCCTTGGTATGCCGATCTCGTCCGCCTGCTGGTGGCGACTCCGTGACGGTTGCCGTCTCGAATGAATCTTCTGTACCAAGGGCCCGTTCTAATGCCGCAGGTGGATCGGTTCTCGCTTACGGCTTGGCTCTTGAAAGGGACAGGTTGCAACGCAGGGGATACTCGCAGTTGGTGATTGCCTCCGAGACCGCAACAAAGTGGCTATCTACTTCCTTGGCATACATTCGAATATGGCGTATTTTTGAAGCTTGGTGTATGGACCGTCGTCTTACCCCGGCGGGGGTAAAGTTGCCGGAGGTTTTGCAGTTCCTGCAAGGGGGGTTGGAAAGAGGTCTTGCTCTGAATACTCTTAAGGTACAGTTGGCAGCGATAGCCTGTTATAGGGGAAAAATACAGGGTCGCTCCATTTCCTCCCATCCGGATGTGCGTCGATTTCTAAGAGCAGCCAAGATTCTTCGCCCTCCGCTTCGTCAACTGGTTCCGCCGTGGGATCTAAATCTGGTGTTGGAGGCCTTGACTGGGCCGCCCTTTGAGTCCAAGTCGGCGTGTCATATCCGGGAGCTCTCCTGGAAGACGGCTTTCTTGGTACCCTGCGCACGGAACACAAGGCTATCGGATCTTCAAGCGCTTTCGTGCAGGGAGCCGTACCTGCAATTTACGGCGGAGAAGGTTGTTCTCCGACCGGTGCCCAGCTTTCTGCCTAAGGTGGTGTCTAGTTTTCACATGAATCAGGCTATCTTCCTTCCTACGTTTTGGCCTAGTGAGGGACGCAGTCGCGATAGGTTGCTGAAGACGTTAGATCTCGGACGCGTGTTGCGGAAGTATCTCCGGGAAACAGAGTCGTTTCGGAGGTCCGACAGGCTGTTCGTGCTATTTGCAGGTCCTGCTAAAGGCATGACGGCGACCAAGGCTTCGATCGCTCGATGGGTGAAGCACGCCATCCGAGCAGCTTACGAAGCTAAGAACGTAGTGGCTCTGGTCGGGATTCGTGCTCATTCGACTAGGAGTCAAGCTACTTCGTGGGCGGAGTCCGCC
Organism: Ichthyophis bannanicus; assembly: GCA_033557465.1. Classification (NCBI taxonomy): domain Eukaryota; kingdom Metazoa; phylum Chordata; class Amphibia; order Gymnophiona; family Ichthyophiidae; genus Ichthyophis; species Ichthyophis bannanicus. The sequence goes on from CM066031.1 coordinate 1,775,820,396, forward strand.
TTAGTTCTGCCCGTAGAGCTCTGTAGAGCGGCGGCTTGGTCTTCCTTGCATACCTTTGCTTGACATTATTGATTGGATGCTCAGGCAGATGCCAGTGTGGGGGCCTCGGCTATTGTAGCGGGGCTTGCAGGGCCCTCCCGTAGATGAGTACTGCTTTGGTACTGCCCTACATTCCTGGACTGGCCCGGAGAGATGAATAGGAAGGAGAAATTTAGACCTTACCTGCTAATTGTCTTTCCTTGAGTTCTCTCCGGGCCAGTCCAGGACCCGCCCTCAGGTAGCTGCGAGAGGTGAAGCTGTTACAATCCTCGGCCACCAGGTTCTAAGTTTTCCGGTTTCCATATCGGAGACCGGGGGCTGGGGATTTTGCTTAACCGGGTATGTTCGAAGTTCTTAACAAAAAAAAAAAAAACGATACAAAAAAGCATGCCTCAAATAAGATGAGAGGATCAAAGGAGATGAATGAGTTTCTTGTTGGTTGTTAAGGTTCGGTTTTTAGCTTAGCATATTAGTTCTTCTGCTTTGTTACTAGTGGACTGATTCTGACACCAGGGGGAGCTATAGTACCTGTCTGCTAAGAGTTTTTCAATTTATCAGTCCTCAGAGCTGCTGGAAGGGTTTGACTACCCTACATTCCTGGACTGGCCCGGAGAGAACTCAAGGAAAGACAGTTAGCAGGTAAGGTCTAATTTCTCCTTTTTGTATCCAAAATCTGTCAAAAAAAGTTTCTTTACTGCTGCAGCAAGAATCGGTACCCTGGCCTGATATTTTTGGCTTATTAAAATTTATTTCTAAGTCCCAAAACCAACTATGGCAGTTCTGTTCAAGGAGCAACAGCAGCATATGTGGCAAACTCCACTTACAATTAAACCAGTTTCAAAGAAATTGGACCTTAAAACTCGTATAAAGTCCAGCCTTCTTAGGGTTTTAATACATTTTATAGCTGCTTCCACAGCACTTGTGCTTGTTGTGGAAACAGCTATGAAAAAAAACACAAGTACAGGGACTTTTCTAACAACCCTTCAAACAAAGAGCCTTGGATGCTAGATTATATAGGCTGGGAAAATGTTTAAGAAGTCCTGATTTCTGCCCGCATTATGGCCCATCAATTGTATATGGTCCAATACACAGAGTTGCCCAGTTCCTTGAGTGAGATTTTAAACCAGTCCTGGATTTCTGACAAGCTCATTCTGATGCATTATGGGACCTGCAGCACTGATTTCATTGGGTAAAATCGGGGACTACAAATACGGCATTGCAAAGTCGATTTAAAACCAGAACTGGCACAAAATATCACTCCTGGAATTGGGTAACTTGGCAACTCTGAATACATGCACACCATCTTTCAGAAAGTGCAAGTTTTCGTTCCTGCTCTTGCTAAAGCAGAGCAGTCCCACCTGGTTTCTATCTTAAGTGAGGCAGATGAATGTGAAGTGGTTCTCAACCCAGTCCTCCGGGACCCCCAGGCCAGTCAGGTTTTCAGGGTCTCCACAATAAATATGCATGAGAGATCTGCATGCACTGCTTCCATTGTATGCAGATCTATCATTCGTATTCATTATGGATACCCTGAAAACCTGACTGGCCCGGGTGTCCCAAAGGACTGGGTTGAAAATCACTGCTCTAGAATATCTTCTGCCATTGCAGCTCAAAAATTAGCATGGTTACGTGCTTCTGGCCTGCATGACATGTGCATTCTAAGTTAGCAGATTCCCCTTGTATAGGAGATTCACTCTTTGGAGAAAGTGAAAAAAAACTACCTCTCAGAAAATTTCCCACCTCATCCCCTTCTCCTCCACCCTCTCCATCATCCCTTCAGCTCTCCCTAAGCAAATCCACTTCGTTCCCGCCAAATTTCTTATCCTTCCCTTCGGAATACTGTGCAAATCGACTTAAGAGTCCAGTTGGACTGCAATTGCAGAGGCCTCTGTTTAGCAAACTTTGAAACCAATAAAATTGATTCAGAGAGACCTAATCACTGATACCAAAAGATCTTTTTCGTCTTTCACTGCCTGCCTATACTCTGTAACCCTTTCCCACCATTGATTTTATCATACGTACCCAATTTCCTCCTCCACTGCTACTCCAACATTTACATTCCCTCTTTTTTTTTTATCTTTTAATTCCTCAGAAAATTATGGGGCTCTATATTGACTATTCCTCCCTAGTACTACCACACTCCAAGGTAAAACTGCATAAGCTATCCTTGCTAAGGTACAGTTCTTCTTAACCGTAACTCCCATCCCACCTGATGAAAAACCATCCTCCCTACCACGTCTTCCAACAAACATAGCAACATTTATTTTCCTCCTCTCCCGTACCTTCTTTTATACCCCAAAAGGCCTATAGTGCTGGGAGCCATATTTTATTTTTATTTTAAAACAGATCCTAAAATATTGTGGTCTGACCATGGAACCATTTGATTACACATTCCCTGAACAGTAAACCTATGCTCGCTATGTTTCCTTTTTATATATTCTAGCTTGTAAGGTTTTGTGGGCATATTGAAGTTCTTGAGGTCTTTTTTTGGGGGGGGGGAGGGGGTGTTATATGCCCCCTTTTTTTTTTTAAATTATATACTTTGGAGTTTCAGGGGAGTTCTCTGTTAATGTGAACTAACTTATCGAACATAACATATGGGGCGCGCATAATGCCGGGAGACCAGAGGACACAGAACAGCTGATTTGAAGTGCTCCTTCCCCTGCCCAGCACGATCGCGAGCAGAGACCTATTTAACCGCCACTGCGGGGGCGCGCCTGAGGGCCTTGCAAGAGGGCCCTTTGGCGTGGCCCTTAGGCGATGGACCGTGCGGGACGCGGGCAGCGGCTGCTCTGTGGTGGTTCTATTTGCCTGTATGCATAATTTATTGTAAACTCTATGTAGTGTGATTGTGTGTAATGGTTTCCCTATGTTATGTATCCCACCTTACTGCTTTGATGTATTGATTAAGCAGTGCATGTTTCCCTTGCCTTTGTATAACCTTTGTATGTCTTTGTAACCGCTTTGATTGAAGGAAAAGGCGGTATAAAAATCTTGTTAAATAAATAAATAAATGATAGGTGTTTTTTTAACTTGCATTTATGATTAATTTCCATTTAGATAAAGGTTCACAGAAAAGACATGAAATAAAGCAAATATATTCAACCAAACAATGTCCCCAGACCATTTATAACAAATAAATCTAAATATGCCCCCTCACATGAGTAGGATTACTTACTTTCAAGGTATCAATAAAATAACCTGCCCATCCTTGCAAAAACCCTCATAATGCAGATTAAAATCCCCCCACTAAAACCAAAACCAAATTATTAATAAAGAAGCCCCCCCCACCAAATGGAGTAAAGCTTCTGTCTGAATCTTATCACTCTGTGCTGGACAATATACTACCAAAAAGCCCATCGGCTCACTCAAAACCCACTTACATGGATCAGAATGTGTATTTGTATCTTTTGCAGCTCAACCCTTGAATCAGTAACAAATTTTGATAAATAACCTCCACATCTTCCCCTTGTTTCCTTCCCCTTTTAGACAGCATGTAAAAATAACCCTCTGGATACAGCTGTGCAAGAGTCACTAATTCTCCATCCTGCAAACGTGCTTTAGTTACAAAAAGTAGTACAGCCCCGGAACTCTGTTTCATCATGAATCAACACCTTGTTTTGTACATATCTTGCGCTTAATAGCAATAAAACATTGGAAAGGGATTTGGATTTAGCTACAGTAGGTATTTTCTTATCTCTGGCGTGCTTACAATCTAAGTTTGTACCTGAAGCAAGATCCAGTGGCGTTCCAAGCTCTGTGGGCACCTGGAGTGAGTGCCCCCTCCCCCCAGCATGCCCTCACGGTGGGGCCAGCCAAGCAGACTTAGCGCAGCACGCCACCCACAGCTTTAAGTTGTCTCCACTCTAGGACCGGTGGTGGTTCTCTCCCGGGCTAAAGTCTCGTGATTTGTAAGACTTCGGCTGGGAGAGAACAGCTGCCAGGCCTGGAACAGAGGCAGTGTGGCAGGCCACCTAAGTCTTTAAGTTAAGTTTGCTGTGCTGATTATGCTGTGTGGGTCTGGCAGGGGTGCACCCCACTACCAGGCAGCACCTGGGGTGGGCCACACCCACCACCCCGCCATTGGTTTGTCACTGCCAAGATCATAAGGAGCAGCAGTAGGATTTGAACCCTGACTTTCCTGGTTCTCAGCCCTCTGCTCTAACCATTAGACTACTCCTCCATTCCGCTCATTGCAGAGGCTAATAACATGCTGGGTAGACATGATACCTGTCTCCAGTATCTTTGTGTCGCTATGGGTCTTCAGATATCGGACTGTCTTGCTGTCTGCATTGTCTCTTGAGTCGGAATAAATTCTCCCAAAATAATTTCAGTATTCCAGCACTCCTTCCGACCCTGAGCCCCACTTCTGAGCCCATCTTTCATCTTTCTGTATTTACCTCTCCCCAGCACTGTGGAAATATACCTACCACCCACCAGTCCGTTTATTGTACCTGTTGAGTATTAGATGTAAATATGCAAACAGTTATGCAAACTTTTATTTTCTGGAAGTGTCCTCTTTGGATCTTATTTCTGACAGTACATCTTTAGAAAGGGAAGTATTAAGAAGGAAGTGGTTTCATTTAGAGTAGCAGAAACATGTTGAAATCCAGGAAACGCTGTACTTCATATTTTGTCTACACAGGAGTAAGGAGTAGGTTTTTTTTTTCCCCCCTGACTGGTGTAAAAGTCACAAGCTGAATCCTACTAACATAACCACTCTGGATAATTTTAGATGTTTTGTGGGGTGTTAAGAATGGTCTGACTATAGGTAATTTTATAATTTTTCTTTTTGTATAAAAAAGGCCCCTTTATAAAGTATACGTGGTGCAAATAGGGGGTGCATATACGTAGAGTAAGAGGAGCGGAGGAGTTTGGGTGCAGCATCGGCAGAGTCACAGTTTGTAGTGTTTTGGGGATACAACAAGTGCAATAGAGCTGCTAAAAGCAAGGTATGTAGCTTAACAACATTCTATTCCTGGGATAGCTAAAAGCACACGCTACAGCTGATAAAGCACCTGAAGGTAGAAAGGGCCCAGCTATTGGCTAGATTATAAGCTTCATGAAGCAGGCAGTGTCTGCTAGGTTTATCTTTACAATGTTGTATATTGTATATCTGCTAGCAGAATAGAAATTGAATATAGTCAGGGCTGGCGTAACCATCAGGCAAACTAGGCAGAGGGCCGTGGCTTCTGGGAGAGGAAGGCAGCAAGCAGCAGCACCAGTTAAAGCAAACATGTTCCAACAGCCACAACGTCAAAGAACAATCAGTGCCTACTTTTACTCACTAGGAGGATGGGCGCTTTTCAAATAGTCCATTTACCTAGGTAAATGGCTTAAGAAAATACCGTGACTATGCATCTATATACAATATGAAGTTTCCATATCATCTTGCTAGACCAGTCCAGACAAGTGAGTTGCGTTCCCCTACCAGCAGATTTGGAGACAGAGCAAACATTCCAGAGGCCTCTCATGACATCATCATGCCATTAATAGCCTATGCCCCTAGGGGCATACTCCAGTATTTCTCTGTCTTGCAGATGGATGCAAGTTTTTATACCTCTATGGAAATCTGGAAAAACAAAAAATGATTTTGCTTGTGAACGGCCATCCATGAAGTGACTGTCTCATCGGAGTGCTGCGCTGGAGGCTCCATTAGAGTCACCCTTAAAATCTTTTCTTTTTTGGGTACTGCTATAAGGATGAGGGGAATTTGGTTTAGCTTCACGTCCTTGTCATGTTAAGAAGCTTTTGAGCAGCCAGAAGGTTGGAAAAGAAGTTTGGAAAGGATTCTTAAAGCCTCACACAACCTCAGGGCTCCTCCTTCCCCTTCTTCTCCCCTGAAGATTTGAATAAGGCTCTTCAGAGGCATGTGATGGCAGGTATAGCAGCAGGGCAGCAGCACTGAATTTGGCATGGTTTTCACCTGTCTTGGGCTACCTGAGGATGAGTACCAAAACTTTCTCTGTCTGACTTGTTTTGTGGGGGCTCCCGACTGTCTGCTGAATAGTGTGCAAGTCAGATTTGGGCTGCTCAGGGTGTCCGTTGGTATGATGCCAGTTTTCCCGCCTCGTCAAGCTGTCTGTGTACATTGGTTGCGCTTCCCATGCTTTTCCCACACCTCTTACACGCCTTCTCTCTGTATGTGTCTTTAGTGCATGGTATGTTGCTTGCATGGCCCTAGCATGCGTTATTACAGCCTGTACAATTCTAACGTGCATCAGTGCATCCTGAGCCTGTGTTGCCCAGCTATCAGTGGTGTTGCAGGTTCATATGACTACTTCTAAGAAGCGCTGCCTGGTCTGCGGAAAGGGGAGAATCTCATCACTGAATTCTTGTGCCTGCAATTCTTGCATGGAAGTTTCTGTTTGGCCCTTGGAGGGCCCATCTCCCCTATCTCAGTGAGGGGGCACAGATGCCCTGGCCTTAACTTCGCTGCAAGAGTCAGTGGATGCGGCGATTAAAAGGGATGATCGACAGGCCTTGGGCTCAAGAGCTCGCTGTTCTGGCCACTCCCCTTCTCTTAAGGATCTGACGACCAGTGTCTCCCTTGAAGATGAGGCCATATTCCTGGCAGGGAGCTCCCACTCTCACAACTGCTTGTAACTCTGTTGTTGTGTTCTACATATATGGTGTGTATGTGTATCTCTCTGCTTTGTTCATTTATCTGTATATATCTATATGTGTGTGTGTGTGTGTGTATATACATACATACATACATACATACAAACAAACAAACAAAAGCAGCGCAGTAATAATAGGTGATTTCAATTACTCCAGTATCAACTGGGTCAGTGTCACGGCAGGACATGCTAGGGAGATAAAGTTCCTAGATGAAATAAATGACTGCTTCCTGGAGCAGCTGGTTCATGAACCGACCAGAGGGGAAACCATTTTGGACTTAGTCCTTAGTGGAACACCAGATCTGGTGCAAGAGATAAGGGTGTTGGGGCCATAGCATGATCGCGTTCGATTTAATTAGTGGAGGAGGGATAGTAAGGAAATCCACAGTACTACCTTTTAACTTTCGAAAGGGAGACTATGATAAAATGAGGAAAATAATTAAGAAAAAACTAAAAGGAGCAGTTGCAAAGGTTAAAGACTTACATCAAGCTTGGGTATTATTGAAAAATACTATCTTGGAAGCCCAGACCAGCTGTATTCCACACTTTAAGAAAAGTGGAAGGAAGTCCAAAAAACTGCCAGCATGGTTTAAAGGTGAGGTCAGAGAGGCGGCTGTTGCCAAAAAAGCATCTTTCATGAAATGGAAAAAAGAGCCAAATGATGAAACCTGGAAACAGCACAAGCACTGGCAAGTCAAATGCAAGACATTGATAAGGCAGGCAAAGGGAGAATTTGAGAAGAAGCTTGTTGTGGAAGCAAAAACACGAAATAAAGACTTTTTCAAGTACATTCATAGCAAAAAACCTGTGAGAGAGTCAGTTAGTCCATTAGATGATAGAGGGGTTAAAGGGGCACTAAGAGGCGACAAGGCGATAGCGGAGAGACTGAATGAATTTTTTGCTTCGGTCTTTACTGAGGAAGATGTAGGGATGTTACCCATGACTGAACTGGTATTTAAAGGTGCGGAAGAATTGAAGGAAATATCGATACATCGGGAAGATGTATTACAACTATTAGATAAACAGCAGCAGCCATCTTTGGGAGCTCCCCGATCGGGGTAGAGCACAGGGCAGCATCGGCTTCCCGCTCCTGCACTCCAGTCCAATCGGGGCTGAGGGAGGCTACCGCGGCTAAGCTTAAAAGGAGCCGCCGGCAGGAGGAAATCCCCTGAACAGCAGCCGCCATCTTTGGGAGCTCCCTGATCGGGGTAGAGCACAGGGCAGCATTGGCTTCCCGCTCCTGCACTCCAGTACAATCGGGGCTGTGGGAGGCTACCGCGGCTAAGTTTAAAAGGAGCCGCTGGCAGGCGCGCCCGCGCCTGAGGGCCTCGCAAGAGGGCCCTTTGGCGGGCCACGACAGGCGGGAAACAAAAATCTAACAAATCATACATCCAACAAGTACAGATCCAGATCACCACATGTCTCTTCACTACATAAGTTGTCAAGTCCAGCTCAACAGAAAAGAGACCGTAAGCTCCGATTTTGTTTGGACTCTCTCCCCTACTAGCTGCTATTTCCGTCCCTCTGATTCATAATTCTTCTCGATCAGCGAGGTTGGTCAGTAAATAATTACCTAGCCTAGAATTAGTCTACTGATAACTCCTGAATGTACTTATACTGCTAGCATACTGTCTGCTTTGATTGTACTGTATACTATTAGCACACTAATAAATCTTTTGTCCGTAATTATTCCTCAAGCTAGACAGTACCTTTCTCTTGCAGCTGCCGGTAACTAGATAAAAACCCCACAGATAACCGCACTTCCAATTGAAGACTCCCCTCTCTTAGTGCTACCTCCTGCGAACTGTGGGCTATCACGTTACCTCTCTCTGCCACCGAGATAAAGTCACAAAGTGTCAAATCACCACTCCACTGAGGAAACATAGTACACAACTAGAGATATTCTGTTTACTTGTTTTACACCGTTTTCTCCCTTGACTATTCCAGGGAACTCAATTATACCCCCTCTCCAGCTGACCACACTGTCTATAGCCATGTCCCCTATCATGTGCCATACTCCTTACTTAGTCCCCTTCCTGCTCATTGCAGCGATCCCATTCCTAACTCTGGCCCTAGACCCTTGCATTAAGCAGATCCCCATCCTTTATACCATGGGAAGGTGTTCAATGAAAGACCCCTGCTTCTCTACCACGAGAACCAGAGTACCTTATTCACATCTCCTACATATCCCACTGCTGCCCAATGACAAATTCCATACTGAGAAACATAAGTCCAATCGAGTACTCAAGTGTGCCTTAATAAATGCCAGATCTATTCGTTCCAAATGGCCTGCAGCTACAGATCTGATAACAGCACATAACCTGGACATTCTGATAACGGAGACATGGTTAACCGACAACGACAACGTTCTCATCAACCTGATGATTCCACCAGAATTTTCCATCTATACCTGCCACAGATCTAACCAGAGAGGTGGTGGCACACTCATTCTCGCCAAATCGGACCTCCAATTCAAACTGAGCAATACCTTCAGCACTCCACACCTTGATGCTCTTTCCATATCCAATAGGAATTGTTCGATCCATCTACTGTATCGAGCACCGTCACCCTCCCCAGAGGACCTTCCATCAATAATCAACATTGCATGTAACTCTCCCAACCCACAATCCCCCAACTGGTTAGTGGGGGATTTTAACCTACCATCGCTACAAACCTCACACGCCTCAGCATTCCTTGAAGCCATGTGCCATCTAGGATATGAACAACTTATTGATGCTCCTACCCATATCAAAGGTGGCACACTAGATTTAATCTTCGCTCCTCAAGCAGTACTCAACACACCTCAGAAGCCCCCGATCTCGATAACCCCTGTACCCTGGTCCGATCACAATTTACTCATCTTTAACATCCCCACTGAACACCTATCCAACGACAACAACAACAAATCAGATCACCCACCAAGTGCCCTTGAAACACGATTCCGTCCTTTCAATAAAATTGAAATCTTGGAGAAAATCTTACCTGCTCTCCACAAGAACTTACCCTCTCAAGAAGACTTAGTAACCAACTGGGACAACACATTGAAAGCCGCTGCCTACATCCCCTCTACTGACAGGACCAAGAACAAGGGCAAACATAAACCATGGTTCTTCTCGGACTTACAAGAATCTCTCCTCCACCTACGTAGACTTGAAAGACGCTGGCGCTCCTCCCGGTCTCCTGATGCACTGTTCGCATACAATTCGTACTTACAATCTCACCGGAAGATGACATTGGAGAAAAGAAAGAAATACCACTCTGATACATTAATGAGGTCCTTAAACAAGCCACACAACCTCTTCAATATTGTTAAATCCTTATCAGGTGATCCAACCACATCCCAACCTCCTATGCCACATCCTTAAGATTATGCCGAATATCTACAATCAAAAATGATACAGACTAGTTCGATCCTCACAGCATTTCCAACTCCCACCCCACAGAATGTGTCCCAATTAACCTCGCTTGACAATTTCTCTCTAGTATCCAATAAAGAGATTGAAGAAATAATAGCAGCTATTAACTTAACTACTGCACCTAACGACCCCTGCCCAGCCAGGTGGATTAAAGAACTACGACATGAACTTAGCCCATTTATAAGCAAGATTGTCAACTACTCCTTCTCAACTGGATCCTTCCCTCAGAGCCTGAAGCACTCATCCATCCGCCCTCTCCTAAAAAACAGCAAGCTTGACCCAGCAAAAGTCGAATCATTTAGACCTATCTCTAGCATCCCTCTATTAGCTAAAATCATGGAAAAAGTAGTCCAGAGACAAATACAACAACATGTTGACTCGAAAGCGCCCCTGGACCCCTCACAACATGGTTTTAGAGAAGAACATGGTGTTGACACCCTCCTCACAACCCTATTCAATAACCTAATCATAAGCATCGACAATATCCATCAAGGGTTCATTCTCCTCTTTCTTGACATAGCTGCTGCATTTGATTCAGTAAATCATAATACTCTCCTTCAGCGCCTCAAAGATAAGGGTATTCAAGGTCTAGCACTGAACTGGTGCAAATCTTACTTATCCGATAGACAGCAGCAAGTCAGAACAGGAGAAGCAACATCTGATTCATTCCCACTTAAACAAGGTGTCCCTCAGGGATCCTCCTTGTCCGCACTAATGTTCAATATCTATATGCAGCCAATCTGTGATTTGATACGCACTTTCAACATTCAATGTCTGGCATATGCCGATGACATCCTGCTATATGCTCCTTTCAACGTAAAACAACCAGATTTTACATCAATAGTTCTTTGCTTCGAAGAGGTATCAAACTGGCTTCTCAAACAGGATCTACGTATAAACCATAACAAAACAGACGTCCTATTCGTAACACGGAATCCAACTTTCATACCCCCCGCCTCATTACAAGTAAACAACATTGAACTGAAAGCACAACCCACGATCCGATACTTAGGGATTACTTTAGATCAGCGGCTGGATATGTCAGCACACATCAAGAAAATAACAAACTCAATTTACCAAAAGATTCGATCCCTACGCAATCTCAGACCTCTCCTTGACTACTCCGACTTCCGCACTATCTTCCAAGCCCTGGTTCTACCTCACTTGGATTTTGCTAATATAATACTACACGGTCTCACACAATCTACTCTAAATCCCCTCCGGTTAGCCATGAATTCAGCTGCGAGAATTCTCGTAGGTGCTCCACGATCAGAACACATAACTCCAATACTGATGAGTTTACACTGGCTACCCCTCCAGGCCAGAACCCTATATAAAACCCTGGTCATGACTTTTAAAGCTGTCAAGAGCCCTTCCTTATCACCCATCAGCAATATGATACAAGTCACTCCAACAAACAGATCCATTGAACTCCATCATCCTACCAAAAATCCTTACCAAATGCTCCAAAACAACAGCCTCCAGAGCCTTCTCACTGTTTGCACCTAGGACCTGGAATGCCCTCCCACCCGAAATCAGATCCATCACTAGCCTCACTACATTCAGAAAGGCCTTAAAATATCATCTGTTCCTAATATACTACCCTGAAGCAACCCCAAATGAACATTGCACTCATACTGATCTTTCCCATTTAACCCCGGTAGAAAATGGCTAATCCTGTAGATCCATACTTGCACACTATATCCATACTGTACTTATATTTATACTGTACTGTAATTTTATCTGTTACCTATACCATGTAGTTACCCAAAAATTGTCATGTACATAGTTAACCCTATTCACATCCACGTTCTTTGTATATAGTTAACCCTGTTTTACCTCCTAGTTTTTGTACCCTGTTCAACGTAAAAAACCAATGCTGATTGTACCATTGTGTTTAATTTGTTCATTTGTAAACCGCACTGATTGAAAGAGTGCGGTATATAAGAAATAAAAAATAAATAAATAAACTGAAGAGTAGCAAATCACCTGGGCCGGATGGTATACATCCAAGGGTGTTGAAAGAACTGAAATATGAGATTGCAGATCTGCTATTAGTAATCTGAATTTTCATTAAAATCATCTGTAATACCTGAAGACTGGAGGATCGCCAATTTTTAAAAAGGGTTCCAGGGGTGATCCGGGAAACTACAGTCCGGTGAGCCTGACGTCAGTACCGGGAAAAAATGGTAGAAACCATCATAAAGAACAAAATTACTAAGCATGTAGATAGTCATGGCCTAATGAGAGGCAGCCAACATGGCTTTAGACAAGGAAGATCTTGTCTTACTAATCTCTTATGATGTTTTTGAAGGTGTGAATAAACAGGTGGACAAAGGTGAGTCGGTTGATACAGTGTATCTGGACTTTCAGAAAGCCTTTGACAAGGTCCCTCATCAGAGACTTTTGGCAAAACTAAAGAGTCATGGGATAGGAGGCAATGTACTATTATGGATCAGGAACTGGTTAAAAGATAGAAAGCAGAGGGTAGGACAAAATGGCCCTTTTTCCCAATGGAGAAAGGTGAATAGTGGTGTACCCCAGGGATCTGTGCTGGGTCCGCTGCTTTTTGTCATATTCATAAATGACCTGGAAAAGGGAACAACGAGTGAAGTTATCAAATTTGCAGATGACACAAAACTATTTAAAGTTATTAAAACCCAAGAGGATTGTGGAAAATTGCAAGAGGATCTTTTTTTTTTTTTTAGAATTTTATTTATAATTTTCAAAGAAACATACAACAACAACAAACAAACCATACATTATCCACCCCACCTCACCCACCCCACCCCCACCTATAAAGCTGTAGCGTAATCACCCCCCCGCCATCAAGAAAATACCAAGCCAAGTCAGAGAGTAGGGGTGCACTGTATAGATTGAGCAACTATGACAAAGAATGGATATCATCATATGAACAACGAGCTGCATTACAATACTGGATGAGAGATTGCCATTTCCTCCAGTATCCAGGTCCAAGCCGAATTCCTTTGCGAGGCATCATTTCATATTTACTATACAGACACACACAATTCCACCAGACCTGGTACTGGAGGTCAGAGAGTACTTTCCAGTTACGCACTCTACAACAGATGGCAATCCCCAAAAGAAAATCTAAGAGGAAGGAGTCCTGCCGCCCCAAAGGAATCCCAGACCCAGACCGGAAGACCAGGATCTGCCAGGTGAGAGGGGTGTCAATACGGAGAATGCCCTGAATGCAATCCCAGACTTGTGTCCAGTACTGAGAGAGAGAGAAGGACAGTCAAACATCATGTGTCGCAAAGTACCTACCGCCTTCTTACATAACCAACAAGTGTCGTTAACAGAGGGATCCCACTTGGTCAGCTTTACAGGAGTAATAAAAGCTCTGTGAGCGAAGAAAAACAGAGTCTGGGTGATGGAGGCCGATCTAGTAACCCGAGTCTGCCGGGTCCAGAAAGCCGACCACTGCTGTGCAGAGAGAGTAAGTCCTGACTCATACTCCCACGGGCGCTGTGATCTCTGCGGATCCTGGGAGCCGCGCCACACCAGGAGTTTATACAGAGAGGAGGCAACACCCGGTGTGGTCCAGGCATGGGCAAGGTCCACCAGGAGTGTCCCATCTGCTCTAGAGAATCTCCTACCCCCCAACGCTGTCTCTACACAATGCTTTAACTGGAACCACTGAAAAAAAAGAGAGCCCGGAAGATGAAATTCCCTCTGCAGTTCCCCAAAGTCTCGCCACTCTCCACCACGGATCAATTGACCCAGCGTCCAGATATGCCTGCTATACCATTGGCGCCAGGCGAAGGTCCTTTTCTGGATTTTGAACAAAGGGTTGTGCCAAAGCGGGAGGTCCAGTGAGAAACGCTCTTCTAGGGGCACTGAGGCTAGGAGATCCTGGAAAGCCCTTTGAGTGTCTGTCAGGAGAGAGGGCCAACGGGGGGACGATGGAAAAAGCATGCCCTGGGCAAGTCGTAAGGGGAATGGCTCCACTATCCGCCGCTCCACATCTAACCATATCGGGCTGAGCTCCGTCACCTCGTCCCGCCATCTGCCCCCCTGTTTGAGTAGGAAGGCCCTGTGATACAGCCGAAAATCAGGAAAACTCACCCCTCCCTCCTCTTTGACCTTCTTCAGCTTGGCCAGTGAAATCCTCGGGGGCCGATCGTGCCAAAGGTATCGCGCAAGTATCAGCTCAATCCGCTTGTACACCGAAGGCGGAAGCAGAATGGGAAGCATTTCCAGGACATAGTTAAGTTTTGGGGCGATGGTCATTTTAATAGATTCTAGGCGGCCCCACCATGAGAGGTTTAACGGGGACCACCGGGCCGTCAAGGAGGTAGCCAAAGATACAAGGCACTCCGTATTATACCGTAGCGTTTCCTCTAAGGGGTAGGAGTAGTAAGCCCCCAGATACTTTACCGCGCCCGCCTCCCAGACAAAGGGGAATTGTGCAACGTCCTCTTTAAACACCCGAGCATTTAAAGGGAAGGCAACTGATTTCGTCCAGTTGATCTTATAGCCAGACAAGGCAGCATAGTCATCAATCTGTCTAAGGACATAGGGGACAGAGGGCGGAGTGGTGAAAAGTAGCAAATCATCAGCGTAAGCCGATAGTTTAAGCTCAGCACCCCGTATATTAACACCTTGAATCCTAGTATTCTGCCTGACGAGCAGAGCGAGAGGCTCCAGCGCGAGGTTGAAAAGAATCGGGGAGAGGGGGCAGCCTTGCCGTGTCCCACGATGCAACCTGAATTCTAGGGACCGAGAGCATCATTGACACAAATACGGGCAGTAGGGTTAACATATAACAAGCCAATCCTCTTAAGAAAACCTTCCCCCAACCCGAACCATCTGAGGGCGTGAAATAGAAAAGACCATTCAAGGCGATCAAACGCCTTTTCAGCATCAAGGGATAGGCCAAGTACTGGGGTCTCCAAGGAAGCGGCCTCCGTCAAGACATGGCAAAGGAGACGGGCATTATCCGCCGTGGATCGACCACCCACAAAGCTGCACTGATCTGGGTGGATCAACTGCGGGAGTACCGGAGACAAGCGTGTCGCCAGAATAGAGGCATAGATCTTATAATCCGCGTTTAATAATGATATGGGTCTGTAGTTGCCTACCTCAAGGGGATCCCGCTCAGGCTTCTCAATAACCACTATACTGGCAGACGCAAAAGAGCCAATTTGGGGGCATTCTAACAACAGCGCTTGAAAATATTGTAACAAGAAGGGGCTAAGATCTTTACTGAATACCTTAAAGAACTCAGGTGGAAGGCCATCAGGACCCGCCGCCTTCCCGGAAGAGAGGGAATCAATCGCTGCAGCTAGTTCCGCTAAGGTTATAGGGAGATCAAGGGGGGCTAGCAGACACGGATCTATTTCTGGCTTCCGGACTCGTTCTAAAAGCCGCGTGAAGGCCTCAAAGGAACAGTCGCCCTCCGACGAATAGAGGTGATCATAGAAGTCCCTGAAGACCGCTAAGATCTCGGGGTCGGTAACCATCACAGCCCCTCGCTGAGGATCTCTAAGGGCAGCAACCCGCCCGCGCTCCTTCCGGGCATTCAACTGACTGGCCAACAATTTGCTGGCTCTATTGCTCTCCCGATAGTAGAGCCCCTCCTGCGAGCGGATGCTTTTGACCGCCTCTGTGGTAAGGATCTGATTATAACGGAAGCGCAAGCCCTGCAGGCGGAGTAGTACGCAGGGATCTGTGCGACGGACCAGCACCCGCTCCCCTGCTTTAATCTGCGCCTCTAAGGCCCGCAATTGTTCCTTATGTAATTTTGCCTGCCCAATACTAAAACTGGTAATTATTGCTCTAATATAAGCTTTAAAGCCTTCCCATCTGGCCCACCCTGAGGTCAAGTGAGGGGGATTGAGGTCAAAATAGGTAAGAATCGCTGCTCGTATCTGCTGCTGGAACTCTGCGTTCTGTAACCAGCTTCGGTCAAAGCTCCAATGAGCCGGAGCAGATCGAGGCCCAATACCCTCTAAGGTCACTGAGACAGCAGCATGATCTGACACACTGGAGGAAAGAATGACAGCCTCTGTAAGGAATGAGACCAGGGACTTAGAAACCAAAAGGAAGTCAATGCGGGATAGAGACTGGTGGGGAGACGAGTAGAAAGTAAATTCCTGTGACTCAGGGTGACACAGTCTCCACACATCCACCAAGCCAGCATCGTGAATTAGGGAACGGAAAATCCCCAGAGCCCGGCCATTGTCAAAGGCCCTGGGGGCTTCCTGTCCACCAGCGCATCCAGAACTAGGTTGAAATCACCTCCTAAGACCATTGGTGCGTGTGAGGGAGTGCAAGTCAGCTCAGCTATCCTACGGAAAAAGTCAGGACAGTCTTTGTTAGGGGCATAGACATTAAGCAACATGAGCTCAAGAGAACCGACCCTAATAAAGGCCTGGACCCACCTGCCCTCCTCATCCTGTCGGGAGCGAGTCACCTGTAAATTGAGCGACTTGCGAGCCAGGATGGCCACCCCGTTGTGTTTACCCAAGGCAGGGGAAAATGCAAGCAGAGAGAAGGGGCGGATATTCAACTTCAGGGACTCCTTTGCATTTAAATGCGTCTCCTGCAACATTAATATATCACTTTGAAGTTGCCTGCCATACAGGATAATTTTCTTGCGCTTAATGGGGTTATTCACCCCATTAACATTCAGCGAATGAATGCGTAAAGACACCATATGGCAAGCATACACACATAAATGTCTAACCACAGTGCGCGCATGACTCCCCCTCTAAGCATACATTTGACATTACAGCACAACATATCAGCATTCTGAAGGATAGCATATAACATAAGAAAAACAGCGCCATACGGAGCATTAACATAGCTACAGCTTCCACATTCCCGGGGGGGGGGGGGGGACTCCACCGTTCTGAACGGGTGAACCCAACACTAAAGCGGGAAGACGCATCCAGAGAAGAACAGCAGTCACACAGGCCTGCGCCGGCCAATCCGCCACTCCCCAAGCACCCCATACTTTCTGGGAATAGCCTGGGTCAATCAATATAGAGTAGCAGAGCAGATGAAAAGTTCCAAGACGCACTTAGGAGTTCATCAGTTCAGCTTCCTTCTCCTCAATGTAAAGTCCCAGCGCATTCGGGTCGTCAAATGTTTTGGTAACATTATGCAAAGTTACCCTCATTCTAGCAGGCTGAAGAAGGCCAAAGCGCGCCTGTAGGCGTTGCAAGCGCGGACGTAAGTCGAGGAAGCGCTTCCGCTTCTCCACAGTGATTTTTGCAAAGTCAGGGAAAAACATGAGCCGGTGTCCCTCAAAAACTACCGGCGACCGGGCCTTTGCTGCCTCTAATATTTTTATAGCATGTTGATGTCGTAGGGTCTTGAAGATAATAGGCCGAGGTCGCTTACTTTGAGGAAGGGCCTGAGAGGGGACTCGGTGCACTCTTTCCACCTCAAAGGGAGATTCGAAGGATAATTGCAATGTGGAAGAAAGGAGCTTAGATAGAAATCCAAACATATCCTGTCCCTCAGCCCCCTCCGGGACTCCCACCACGCGGACGTTATTCCTTCTGGCCCTGTTATTGATGTCTTCCATCTCCTTCTGTAATTGTTCAATTTGGCGGGAGTGTTTGTCCAGCAGTTTCATTCGTTCCTCGTGCACTTGCACTCGCTGCTCCGTGCGCTCCTGGCGTACTGCAAGGGCCCCGAATTGCTCCTTTAATTGTAGCATGTCTTCCTGCACGTTCTGGAGCGTGGTGCTGTTCGCCATTACAATGGTCTTCACAGCCCTGATCTCCTGCAGGAGCTCCTGGAGCGCCGCCGGGTTCTCCCGCTCCGCCGCCATTTTGTGTGGGGACGGGGGCTCCGTTTTCGATCGCTTGTTTCTTGTGCCGGACCCCGGAGAGAAGTCTAGGCGGACAGGCTTTGAATTTGCCATGCCACGAAACTGCTCAGCAACTTGGAAGGGATCGCGAGCTCAACTGCCGGCGCAGGCACAGGATTGAAAGATCAACTCCGGGAGCTCACGCTTCACGCGTCCATTTCCCTTCGTGCTAGGCTCCGCCTCCTGCAAGAGGATCTTGATAAATTGGAAGACTGGGCATCAAAATGGCAGATGAAATTTAATGTGGACAAGTACAAAGTTATGCACCTAGGGAAGAACAACTCAAACTATGGTTACACGATGCAAGGTTCCACATTAGGAACCACCACCCAGGAAAAAGATTTAGGCGTCATTGTGGATAACATGTTAAAACCCTCGGCCCAGTGTGCAGCGGCGGCCAAGAGAGCAAATAGAATGCTAGGTATCAAAAGGAAAGGAATGGAAAATAAAACAAAAGATATTCTAATGCCTCTATATTGTTCCATGGTGAGACCGCACCTTGAATATTGTGTGCAATTCTGGTCGCCGTATCTTAAAAAGGATATAGCGTTATTAGAAAAGGTTCAGAGAAGAGCCACCAAAATGGTAAAGGGGTTGGAAGGATACTCCTATGAAGAAAGGCTAAAAAGGTTAGGGCTCTTTAACCTGGAAAAGAGATGGCTTAGGGGAGATATGATAGAAGTCTATAAATTAATGAACGGAGTGGAACGGGTAAACGTAGATCGATTGTTTACATTATCAGAATATAGAAAGACTAGGGGACATGTAATGAAGCTACAGGGTAAACTATTTAAGACTAATAAAAGAAAATATTTTTTCACTCAACGTGTAATCAAACTCTGGAATTTTGGGGAAACTGCTAGGTACTTGTGACCTAGATTGGCCACTGTTGGAAACAGGATACTGGGCTTGATGGACCTTGGTCTGACCCATTATGGCATATCTTATATTCTTATGTACCTTTTTTAGCTATATAACGTCTTTTATTTCGACAATTTCGGGTTGCCATTTTTTTTTTTTTTTTTTTAAATTTGTCAATCGTTTACATCTGTCTTTTTGAATATTTAAATACAGTCAAACCTCGGTTTTCGTATGCCCTAGTTTTCGTACGATTCGGTTTTTGTTGACTTTTTTCATAGCGATTTTGTCCCAGTTTTCGCACATTGTCTCGGTTTTCGTACAGTTGAAAATGGAGCACCATCTTGTGGCTAGAAGTGGGATTTTCTTTATTTTGATTCTCTTGCTGATTGACTGTCTTCCATATGCCAACAAGAGTCTTCAATAAAGGTAAAAATTATGTTAAATGTTCATTTTATCCATTTCATTAGTCATTTATATTTATTTCTCATTGTTTTCTGTATATAAAAATATAGTTATTCTCTAAAAAAAATGTATTTTTTGTTAATATTTTTGGGTGTCTGGAACAGATTAATTGGATTTACATTATTTCTTATGGGAAATATTGCTTCAGTTTTCATACATTCGGTTTTAGTCAGACTTTTTCGAACAGATTAATCACGAAAACCGAGGTTCCATTGTAACTTATATGCTACGAGATGTTCTCACTTTTTTTGGGCCACCCTGTATATGTATATGTGTGTGTGTATAATATAAAATATCTATCTTGCCTTTCTTTGTATCTGTGATTGGGAGAGGTGATGAGAGGAGGGCTGTTTGAAGGGTGCAATTCTTTAATCACTGTTAGTCAGCGTATGGGTGTTGCAGCTGTTGGAACTGATTCTCCCATAGAAATGTATTGAGGCATTTTTGGGGGGGAGGGGGTGTTCATTTCTCTTTTGCCCTCCACCACATGCAGAAACTTCTTACAGCACAGAGACTTCTCCAGCTCACCTCCTCCCTTCTTCCGACTAAAGCAGTATTCCCATGCTTCGCTCCCACAGCCTGTTGTCTGGATCCTACCCGCAGTCTCTGCTGCTGCTTGCACTGGAAGCAGGCAAGGAAGGCTCACTCACTTAAGGGAGGAGGATTAGAGAAATACAAGTAGAGATTTCAAACTCTGAACATTTTTCTGACACATTAGCCATCCTTCTACCATCTGGACATTAATGTAAAATTTTGTGGCGGAGGTAAGAATATGAGATGCCATACTGGGTCAGACCAAGGTCCATCAAGCTCAGTATCCTGTTTCCAACAGTGGCCAATCTAGGTCATAAGTACCTAGCAGTTTCCCCAAAAGACACAGGTTCCTCAATGCTTGTATTGGGTCAAGCAGTGATATCCCGTGTCCCTTTTAATAATGGTATATCGACCTTTCATCCAGGAACTTGTCCAAATCTTTTTTTAAACCCAGCTACACTAACAGCTTTTACTACATTCTCTGGTAACAAATTCCAGAGTTTTATTACATGTTGAGTGAAAAAATATTTTGTCTTAAATAGGTTACCCTGTAGCTTCATTGCATGTCCACTAGTCTTTCTATGTTCTGATGATGTAAAAAATCAATCTATGTTTACCTGTTCCACTCCATTCATTCATTTACAGACCTCTATCATATCTCCCCTCAGCCATCTCTTTTCCAGGTTGAAGAGCCATAACCTTTTTAGCCTCTCTTCCATTTTGGTGGCTCTTCTCTGTATCTTTTCTAATAACGCTATATCCTTTTTAAGATACGGTGACCAGAACTGCACACAATATTCAAGGTGCGGTCGCACAATGGAACAATATAGAGGCATTATAATATCCTTTGTTTTATTCTCCATTCCTTTCCTTATGATACCTAGCATTCTATTTGCTCTCTTGGCTGTCGCTGCACACTGGGCAGAGGGTTTTAACATGTTATCCACAATGATGTCTAAATCTTTTTCCTGGGTGGTGGATCCTAATGTGGAACCTTGCATTGTGTAACCATAGTTTGGATTGTTCTTTCCTAGGTGCATAACTTTGCACTTGTCCACATTAAATTTCATCTGCCATTTGGATGCCCAGTCTTCCAATTTATCAAGATCCTCTTGCAATTTTCCACAATCCTCATGGGTTTTAACAACTTTGAATAGTTCTGTGTCATCTGCAAATTTGATAACCTCACTCATTCATAAATGACCTGGAAATGGGAATAATATGTTAAAAAGCAGCGGACCCAGCACAGATCCCTGGGGTACTCCACTATTCACCTTTCTCCATTGGGAAAATTGGCCATTTAACCCTACTCTCTGCTTTCTATCTTTTAGCCAGTTTCTGATCCACAATAGTACACTGCCTCCTACCCCATGACCTTTTAGTTTTGCCAGATACATTATATCTACCGACTCACCTTTGTCTACCTGTTTACTCGCACCTTCAAAAAAATATAACAGATTAGTAAGACAAGATCTTCCTTGTCTAAAGCCATGTTAGCTGTCTCCCATTACGCCATGACTATCTACATATTCAGTAATTTTGTTCTTTATGATGGTTTCTACCATTTTTGCCGGTAATGACGTCAGGCTCACCGGTCTGTAGTTTCCCGGATCACTCCTGAAACCCTTTTTAAAAATTAGAGTTACATTGTCCATCCTCCAATTTTCAGGTATTAAAGATGATTTTAATGATAGGTCACAGATTACTAATAACAGGTCTGCAGTCTCATATTTCAGTTCTTTCAACACCCGTGGATGTATACCATCCAGTCCAGGTGATTTGCTACTCTTCAGTTTATTAAATAGTTGTAATATATCTTCCAGTGTATCGCTATTTCTTTCAATCCTTCCTCAGTATCACCTGTAAATACCACTTCAGTCATGGGTAACATCCCTACTTCTTCCATAGTAAAGACTGAAGCAAAGAATTCATTCAGTCTCTCTGCTATGGCCTTGTTCCCTGTTAGTGCCCCTTTTACCCCTCTATCATCTAATGGTCCAACTGACTCGCGCAGGTTTTTTGCTAAGAATGTACTTGAAAAAGTCTTTATTATGCATTTTTCCTTCCACAGCAAGCTTCTTCTCAAATTTTCTCTTTGTCTGCCTTATCAATGCCTTGCATCTATCTTGCCAGTGCTTTTGCTGTTTCCAGTTTTCGTCATTTGGCTCTTTTTTCCATTTCCTGAAAGATGTTTTTATTTTTTGGCAACAACAGCCTCTCTGACCTCACCTTTAAACCATGCTGGCAGTTTTTTGGACTCTCTTCCACTTTTCTTAAAGCGTGAAATACATCTGGTCTGGGTTCTAAGATAGTATTTTTAAACACCCAAGCTTGATGTAAGTCTTTTAACCTTTGCAGCTGCTCCTTTTTTAGTTTTTTCTCAACTATTTTCCTCATTTTATCATAATCTCCCTTTCGAAAGTTAAAAGGTAGTACTATGGATTTCCTTACCATCCCTTCTCCGTTAATTAAATCAAACGCGATCATGCTATGATCATTATTGCCAAGTGGCCCCAACATCCTTATCTCTTGCACCAGATCTGGTGTTTCACTAAGGAGTAGGTCCAAAATGGTTTCCCCTCTGGTTGGTTCATGAACCAGCTGCTCCAAGAAGCAGTCATTTATTTCAACTAGAAACTTTATCTCCCTAGCATGTCCTTCCGTGACACTAACCCAGTCAATACCGGGGTAATTGAAGTCACCCATTATTATTATTGTGCTGTAACATTTGCTAGCTTCCCTGATATCTTTGAGCATTTCATCATCCATTGGTTCATTCTGGCCAGGCGGTCGATAGTACACCCCCACTGCCATCGCCTTCCCTTTTTTACATGGAATTTCAATCCATAGAGATTGCCCTCTCTATCATAGAGTGCAACCCCTCCACCAATTTGATCAGCTCTATCATTACGATATAATTTGTACCCAGGTATCGCAGTGTCCCACTGGTTGTTCTCCTTCCACCATGTCTCTGAGATACCAATCATAGCTAACCTCTCAGTGCTATATATTCTAACTCTCCCATCTTATTTTTTAGACTTCTAGCATTTGCTTACAAGCATTTTAGAGACTATATTTTATTCATATTAATCTGGCAAGGTAGAGAAGCATGTGGCCTGATATATGTCTGCTCTTGTCCTCCACTTGTACCAATCATTTTGGGGGTAGAGGTGGTGGAGGAGAGAGGACAGGTAACAGTACAAATCACTAACAAAGATGTTAAAAAGAATCGGACCAAGGACAGATCTCTGGGACACTTCCTTCTTCTCCTAGTGAGCTCCATTTACATGTACCCTTTGTTGCCTCCCAGTCAACCAATTTCTAACCCAAGCAGTAACTTTAGGGTCCATCCCTAGGGCGCTCAGTTTGTTTATAAGTCGCCTGTGAGGAACGGTGTCAAAGGCTTTACTGAAATCTAAATATACCACATTTAGGGCTCTCCTTCGGTCAAACTCCCTGGTCACCCAGTCAAATTCAAGACCTGCCTCTGGTGAAGCCATGCTGCCTCGGATCCTGTTATCCGCTGGACTCCAGAAACCTCACTTTTTTTCTTTTTCCACAGCGCTTCCAAAAATTTACTCACCACCAAAGTTAAACTAACTGGCCTGTAGTTTTCAAATACATCCTTACTTCCTCTTTTGTGTAAAGGGACCACATGTGCTTCTCTCCAGTCCTTTGGCACCACTCCTGACTCTGAGGCATTGCTACTGACGTGTATGAAATTTCTAATCAGTCCTCCAGAATGTTTACCCTCCATAATAACTTTCTTCTTGGTTATCAAATGTATGTATGTGTCATGTTCTTGATTTTAAAAAAAAGTATCAAATTGGTTGATGGAGGAATGCTGTCTCCTGTTCTTCAAAGGCTTCAAAGCTTTTAAAAATTCACCTCTGACTATACAGCCGTGAACTAGGTGGTTAAAACTAGTATCCATTTCTTTTATGATCAAACATAAGCATCCACAGTAACTTCTGAAAACTACCCAAGAGAAAGATTTGGTGGAAAGGGAGGTGTTTCCTTCTTCTATTCCCATCCAACAGAGTAAGGGAACTTTTACGGTGAAAGACAGTGAGGGAACGGTAAAATCTTTGGCCCTGAGAGAGGACATCTGCTTCTTAACATCTCTTTCTGTATATCAGAGAAGTTTGAGCTACAATTGTATTAAAGTGATTTTAATATAATGTGAAGCCTTTGGGGTCTGATTCATGAAGGGGTAGATAGTGTCCTACTAACTGGTCTGGAAGTTGGCTAGATTCAATCTGAGAGTTGAATATTTCCCCCATTCTCCAGGTAAATTTCATGCAAACACAACATTTGTCTGAGTAAAAAGAGACTGCTCTGGGGGCATATTTTTTATTTTGTTCAGGCAGTGTTGCCTGGACAATAGGAATGTGCAAGGAAAAAATTGTAATTTTTTTTCCCCTTGATTTTTGAACTTTTTTGGTTCATTTCACATATTCATGTGAATACCGCATGTTAATTCGTAGGCTATTGCACATTAGGGAACATGTTTACTAAAGGTTAATATGCATTAACAAAATGTTGATGCACACGAGGTGCTGCTGCGGGCCATTTATTTCTATTGGTGCAGGAGCACTTCCCATGCTTTAATGGAGGAAAGAAGTGCCAAGGAGAGGAGGGAGGTCACGTGACAGGAAAGCATCACCTTAGTGTGGCTGGAAGTGATCCTGTAGCTAGGCCCTGTCCTCCAGGTGATGTAAAAAAACTCACACGGTGGAGGTTTCTCCAGGGCTATGTGCCCATAAGGGAAGAGTTAGGATGGCTGTTACAGTTGGCAATTCGATCATTAGACATGTAAATAGCTGGGATGCTGGTTGACATGAGGATCGCCTGGTAACACGCCTGCCTGGTGTGAAGGTAGTGGACCTCTCGTGCCATCTAGACAAGGTTTTCGATAATACTGAGGAGGAGCCTGCTGTCTTGGTACATGTTGGTACCAATGTCATAGGTAAGTGTGAGATGGCGGTTCTGGAGACCAAATTTAGATAATAGGGGAAGGCAACAGTTGCCCAAGAGTGCATGGTTCGAAAGAATGTATCCTTGAAGAATAAAATTACTGAACATGTAGATAGTCATGGTTGAATGGGAGACAGTCACCATGGATTTAGCCAAGGAAAGTCTTGTCTTACTAATCTCTTTGTTTATTCACACCTTCAAAAAAATTGGTAGACAAAGGTGAGTCAGTTGATATAGTTTATTTGGATTTTCAGAAAGTCTTTGACAAGGTCCCTCATGAGAGACTCTTAGCCAAATTTAAAAAGTCATGGGATTGTAGGCAGCTGTGGATCAGGAGCTGGTTAGAAGATAGAAAGCAGAGGGTAGGGCTAAACAGCCAATTTTCTCAATGGAGAAAGGTGAATAGTGGAGTACTCCAGGGATCTGTGCGGGGCCTGCTGCTTTTTAACATCTTCATAAATGACTTGGAAATGGGAATAACGAATGAGGTGATCAAATTTTCAGATGACACAAAATTATTCAAAGTTATTAAAACGTAAGAGGATTGTGAAAAATTGCAAGAGGGCATTGATAAACTGGAAGACTAGACATTCAAATGGCAGATGAAATTTAATGTGGACAAGTGCAAAGTTATGCATTTGGGGGAAGAACAACCCAAACTATGGTTACATGATGCAAAGTTCCACATTAGGATCCACCACCCAGGAAAAAGATTTAGGCATCATCATGGATAACACATTGAAACCCTCAACCCAGTGTGCAGCGGCGGCCAAGAAAACAAATAGAATGAAAGGAATGGAGAACAAAACCAAGGATATTATAATGCCTTTGTACCATTTCATGGTGCGACTGCACCTTGAATATTGTGTACAGTTCTAGTCACCATATCTTAAAAAGGATATAGCAGAATTTAGAAAATGTACTGAAAAAAGCCACCAAAATGATAAAGGGAATGGAAGGATACCTCTGAGGAGAGGCTTAAAGGTTTAGGGCTCTTCAACTTGGAAAAGAGATGGCTAAGGGGAGATATGATACAAGAAGTCTATAAATTAATGAATAGCAAGGAATGGGTAAACGTAGATCAGTTGTTTTATTCCTTCAAAAGGTAGAAAGACTAGGGGACACTCAATGAAGCTACAGTGTAGCCCATTTAGGACTAATAAGAGGAAAAAGTTTTTCACTCAACGAGTAATCGAACTCTGGATTTCGTTACCGGAGGATGTAGTAAAAACTGTTAGTGTAGCTGGGTTTAAAAAAGGTTTGGACAGGTTCCTGGAGGGAAAGTCCATAAACCTTTTATTAAAGAGGATCTGGGAAATCCACTGCTTACCCCGGGATAAGCATTGTGGAATCTGTGTACCTTTTTGGAAACCTGACAGGTACTTGTGACCTGGATTGGCCACTGCTGAAAACAGGATACTGGGCTTGATGGACCTTTTAGTCTGACCCTGTATGGCATTTCTTATGTTTTTATGTTAATGCATATTAACCTGTAGCAAACATGCTCCTAAATCAGTGTGTCATGACATTTTAGGAGGGACAACTAGGAGGAATCTGGGATGTCCAAAGCACAATGTCCTTAAATCCAGGGAAGTGGCTGCGGTGAAAGGAGGCATGTATAATTGCCTTCTGAAATCTGTGTCTTCCTCAAAAGATGAACGTCCCCACAACTGGTTCAGGAGATGGGACCGAGCAAATAGCAAGACCCGGTTTGTGCGCTGGTGTAGACCATTTCACAAATGTGGTTCTGCAGCCATGCAATTTGGGGATGGATGTCCAGGTACTTGGACATGTCGGCAGGGATATTCCAGAAGGTGGATGACTATGTTATGAGACCTACCTGTCCTGGCCTACCATTTCAGATGCTCAGATTTGCATTGGCAGGCCTGTAATATGTTTGGAGTATGTATTTATATGCAGATTTCTTTGTCCTGGAAATTCAAACTGTGGCTGTTTTGCCTTAGAAGTGTTGCAGTCATGAAATAAGCACGTTATCTGCTCCTGACCATGAATAAGGTGCAATATAGGTATGAATGCCACAACAACCAGGGCCAGACATGCTTGTACCGTTCTGATATCACACCGTGATGTGCATCTCTGTTGATTCATCCAGGCCATGCCTCCTCTATGCCCACATGCTACATTGATGTTCTACGCCAGAGATATCCATATACCCGTCTTTTTAAAATGGTCTGGGGATATCTCTATTATTTGTATGTCTGAATGCTGATTTTCAAATGTCTGACCCATGAATAGAGGTTGTGCACTAAATCTTTTAGGGTGCACTAACAAATGTAAATCCTTACTGGGCAAAGTTAGTCACATAAGACAGTCTGAAAAATAACAGCAGGTCTAAAGTAATCTGTATAATCTTCTGGGCATATTCAGCCTGAAGGTTATCGGATTAATTTTATTTAGATAAACTTAGAGGTCAATAATGTTGTTTTCCACACAGTTGCACAGAATGGGGAAATACTTAAGTGAATCAGGCTGTTGGTGATTTGTAGCTTTACTAAACTTGAAAAAGTGCTTTGTCATCCTTAGAAGATGTTTGTTTTTTCACATGTACTTTTGGTCTTTTTAGGTCAGAAAATCCGAATCTAAAGCATGCAAAGTGGCATTGCATATTTTCTGCTTCTGTGCTGCTTTTGCTTGCCACTTTGTTATGGATATGCCAGAGCAAGGTAAGCAGCTGATAAGATTGGGTATGTTAAATATCTCTGGTGCCAAGTTCACCTTTATTTTCTCTTTGTGGAGCACCTGTGAGCTTTTGTTGCTTCCCCCCCCCCCCCAAGTATTTTTATTCAAAATGATTTTTGGTGCTAGTGCCAGTTTTTGGCTTGGAATAAAAATGCTTAAATGAGACAGAACTTATGGTTCAGTATTCAAACACAGTGGTCAGTGTTTGGTTTTGTTTCGTTTAAAAAACCAAAACAAAAAAAAAAAAAACATTGGCTGCAGCGTTTAAGTCTATTTATATAATTCGGCTCTGCTATCTTCACTGAATATATGAATTCAGTGGTGACTGCTGCTAGCTCTACAGATAGTAGCGATATTCAGCTGCTGTCTCTATATCTGTGGACAATAGCTGACCTAACCTTATCTGTATACCTATATGGATAATGCTTGAATAGCATGGACTATTCAGAACATCCTTGCTTTGCCCCAACACTGTTTGGATAGTGCCAAGGGGGTCTGTAAGAGTTTTCAGCAGTTGAAAATTCAGATAGCAACAGCCACTATGTGGGCAGGTACACTGTCCGAATGAGCGCATTTGATATTGATCTGTTAACCTTTTATTATTTTATCAGTGATAATGTTTGACTTGTTTTAAAAGTGTTATTATTTCTCACACTTATAGCCTGCTTTCCTGAATCAATAAAATATCCAGAACATTAAACTAAAAATATAAAAGACTGAAAACCTACATAAAATTAGATAAAAATAAAAAAATGCATAAAATACAAGAATAACGAGCAGAATTAATCATTTTAATCATCTGGTGTGGTTATGACTAATTTTAAATAGATCTCCCTTGTGGAAACAGATACTTACTATGTATCTGTATTAGTGTAGAGAATTCTCTTGTTACCATAAGCCAAAGATGGCACTGTTTAATATGCTTAAAGGAGTAAGAATCCTGGGTCCCATCGTTTTATTTATTTAGAGAACACTTGTATACTGCAGATCTTACACATTCTCTGCATTTCACAGAAAATCATAAGAAATAATAAAATGATAAACATACAGCGAACATAACAATCCGCTTTACAAAAACATAAAAAAACATTAGGAGAATAATATAACTACCCAGTCAGAAATTGGTCAACCCCCTAGCATCTTGCACACTATGTTCTAATCAAGAAGCATTAAATACCCGTTAATCGCTCATAAAACACCTGTGAATGTGATATTTAAACGTAACTTGACTAGTGTTTTTTTTTTCTCTTTTTTAAATTGCAGTGCCAGAAAGTGTACCTCGGTGCACAATAGAATGGTACATTGTATTAAAAAATCAATGTGCCAGGGTTGACCATATGGTTCAGTGGCAGTGCTATGTACAGCCATGTGGACAGTTTGGGTTCATTTCCTGGATCAGGTCTTCAGTTCTCTAGACATAATAGAACTGTGGATGTTGCAGAGGCAGTATTCATAGGCCCTTTCCAGATTATACCAAAACCTGTCTTAGGGTAGACATCCTGGAAGATGTAGGTAACATGAGGGGGGAATTTAGTGAAGCTTGAAGAATGGTCTTGGATTTGATGCAGGGTCATGCATTTGGACTACAGAGACCCAAGGGAACAGTACACTATAGGCGGCAATGTACTTTTGTGCACGGAAGAAGAGCAGGATCTGGAGGTGATCGAATTTGATCTTAAGGTGACTAAATCGGTAGAAAATGTGACAGCAGAAAGATGTTTGGATGCATAGGGAGAAGAATAGCCAGCAGGAAAAAGGAGGTGGTAGGTCACTCTAGCAGTCTCTGGTAAAACCTCATTTGAAGTACTGTGTGCAATTCTAAAGACCCCCCCACATTCAAAAGATATAAATAGGACGTAGTCAGTGCAGAGGGCAGTTACTAAAAATGGGCATTGGTCCTTATCATAAAGCATTTCTGGACAGACTTAAAGATCTAATTATGTATACTTCTGGAAGAAAGGCAGAATAAGGGAGATATGATAGGGATGCTTAAATACCTCTGTGGCATAAATGCACAGGAGGAGAGTCTCTCTTTCAATTACAAGGAAGCTCTGCAACAAGGGGGCATAAGATGAAGATGAAAGGGGATAGACTCAGGAGGAATCTGAGAAAATACTACTTTCGATATTGTCCTGCTAGACCAGTGCAGACAAGTGGGGTTGTATTGTCCTATCAGCAGATTGGTGGAGACAACCAATGAAAAGCCCCGGTTTCAATGACATTACTCCTATGCTTCTATTCACCTCAGCCACCAGTGGTCTTTTCAGTATTTTTTTGGTCTCCAGCAGATGGTGGATGGATTTTCTCCACTCTGCAGAAAATCTGAAGATTGAGAGGAAAAGATTGATTAAACGCTCATGA
This sequence comes from Ichthyophis bannanicus, assembly GCA_033557465.1. Taxonomy (NCBI): domain Eukaryota; kingdom Metazoa; phylum Chordata; class Amphibia; order Gymnophiona; family Ichthyophiidae; genus Ichthyophis; species Ichthyophis bannanicus. Next base: position 1,775,850,215 of record CM066031.1, read on the forward strand.
ACGACCACTTTGTGGGTGACTCTCTCACTTGAGCACAATGTGGGAGGCTCCACTAGACTGCGGTCTTTTTGGTAGCCATAGGAGGAGGGAAAATTGGTTCAGCTCCATGCGCTTATCATAAGAGCCTGTTGAGCAGACAGAAGTTGGAAGGATCTGGCAGAGTGCAGTAGCCTCACACAACCTCAATGCCCCCTCCCTCCTCCTCTGTCCCCTCTGCTCTTTCCCAAAGATGCAGAAGAGACTCAGAGGGATCTGCCTGCCAGCTATCATAAACACAGTGCTGTAAAGCCAGTAAAACATTTTCAGGGGAGTAAAGCTGAGCCCGGCATGGATTTTCTACCTAGTGCTCTCAGGGAGTGAGTACCAAGGCTTGACCTCATCATTGTCCTTTTTGGGGGCTTCTGATTCTGTCTTCCTCGGACACAATTCGGGGTGGACCACTGGTGACCGTTGGCACAGTGTGGGGGTTTCCTACCATTTTCTGCACGTGTTTGTAACATTTTCTCCTGTTGTATGCCTGGTGGACGCGCAGTCTGTACACGCGTTCTGCCTAAGTGGCTCCAACGCACATTCCTACCCTAGTGCCTGTAATGCGCATTACAGTAAAAGTGTAGTTAACATGTGCCTTTAGGCTGCCGTGATTAGCGTGAGCTGTTGTGATACTTGCCTTAACTCTCTTCTTCCAGGAAACATTGTTTGACCTGTGACAAGTGAGATGCCTCATCTCTGTATTCTGGACTCTGCTCTTCTTGCATGGCAGCTTCTGAGTTGTCCTTGGAGAACCTGCTCCCCCTCTCACTACTGGAGGATGCAGTTAGTCTGGCCTTGCTTGCCTCGGGGCAGGAGGTGACAGATGACGGTATGGGTAAGGATATCTAGTCAGTTGGAGAGTCTGGCGACTGTGCTGTGAGCCGCTTCTCGTCCTCTCAGGAGTCTGTGGTGGTTGTGTACCCTGGTATTGGTGGGAGGGTCATTTCTGAGAGGAGAGTTTCCGGACTCTGAATTGTTCTCCCTGGAATCCTTTTCTTTTTTGCAGTAGACCTGGTTCTTCTGGCATTCGGACCCTGCAGCCTCTGTGTGCCCCCAGGTGCCGTCTCATGTTTGTGTCTTTGGCTAAGCACCCCCAGTGAGGGGTGCCCCCTGTAGATGTGGAACAGCTGGGAGCTGTTTGAGATTTTGACTATGACTTGGATTCAAATTGCTCGGTACTAGGCTCTGACGTGTACTAAGTACTCTCGCCTTCAGAAAATTATGAAGAGGCCAGAGTGATCTGCCTATTCTGAAAGGAGGAGCTAGTGGTGTTGATTGCCAGGGTGTCATCCACCTTGAACTTAATGGATGCATCCGGCACGGAGTAGAAGACAAAGATGCACCCATTCCTTCAAGGGGTGAAGAAATTCACTCCTTTCTTCCATTTCCCAGATGTGATGAAGAATATGATTGTCTGAGTGGGACTCCCCCAAGGTAGATGCACAGGTCGCAGCAGTTACCAGATGGACTAGCATTCCTGTGGAAAGTGGATCGGCCTTAAAGGAGCTAGACCATTAGGTGAAGAGTCAGTTTGTCGTGGCAGCTGCTATTCTGCATTTGGTGGTATGTGTCAGCCTGATGTCTTGAGTCCTGCCTCAGTGGGTTTAGTCTCTTCTGCTGGATGATACTACCCCTCTTTCAGAGTCTGCTACGGATTTCCTTTCTGATGCCATGTATGACCTGGTACGTTTGGTGATCAGGGATGGTGCCCTGATGACTGTGTCACAGTGTTGGATTTGGCTCTGGGACTGGGCAGTGGATTCATCTTCCAAAGCCCGGTTGGCCCAACTGGGTTTTAAGGGGAAGCTTCTTTTTGGAGCTAATTTGGAGAAGATGGTGAAAGACCTGGGTGAGACAAAATCTTACCGCCTTGATGGAAGACAGGTCCAGAGGGTCTGTGAAGTGGGCTGATGCCTCTTTCTCATCAGCCTCCGCCTGTCCACTAAGGGCACTGGCCAGATCCCAAGGGGTTTCAGGACTTTCATCATTACCAACCTGGAAAACCTTTCTTCCAGTATTCGGACTCCTTCTTGGTCCTTTTGTGGAGTGCGTGGGCCCAAGGACTTGGTCCCCTCCAGAGGAGGATCCTCCCAGGCTGCTCAATGAAGGTTTGGGGACCCATTCCTTGGTTTTCACCTTTTCTTACAGAAATTGGCCCGGGTTGCCAAGGATCGCTGGGTGCTAAACACTATTCAGTTCAGCTATGTCCTGGAATGCAAAGAGCCAATTCTGGATGCCTTTGTACTCTCCCCTTGTGGGTCTGTGATCAAAAGTGCCACTGTGTGGACCACATTGGACAAGTTGCTGCACTTAAGAGCGGTGGTGCCTGTCTCCCCCGGACAAGGGGGGCAAGGGTAATACTCCATCTATTTCACGGTGTTTAAAAAGTATAGTTTGTTCTGGCACATTCTAGATCTCAAAGGGGTTAGTGAGCACTTGTGCATCCTGTGGTTCTGGATGGAAACCTTGTGCTCTGTGATTCAAGCAGTGTTCTGAGGGGCGTTCTTGGCTTCTCTGGATCTGGCTAAGGCATATTTTCATATCCCGATCCAGGCAGATCAGCAAAAGTGTCTGCGTTTTGACATGCTTGGCTCTCCCTACCAGTTCGCCGCCCTTCCTTTCAGGCTGACCACTGCCCGTGGATGTTCTCCAAAGTCATTGTGGTGGCAGTTGCGATGCTGAGGGATCTGTGTCCATCCATATCTGGACGATGGGCTCATCCGAGCCCGTTCCCTTTCAGAAGCGTATCGGGTGGCCTCCCGAGTGGAGTCCTTTTTGGAAAGCCTTGGTTGGGTGATCAGTCGGGGGAAAGAGGTAGCTGTTGCCTTCCCAATCCCTGGAATTCCTGGAACACGTTTTGACACTTTAGTAGGCAGCGCTTTCTTGCCAGAGGAGAAGGTCAAAATTCCACATACATTTCCTAGAGATAATGGATCTTTAACAGACGTTTCAGCATGCAGTGGGAGAAAATCAAGATTAGCTTAACTGGTCTTCAGTGACCTAAAGCTGTTTGGTAACCCTAGTATCTTGTGCAGCTCAAGATGGCTGTAGCCATTCAGTGATTTAGCTAGGGACTTTGGCTTGGTTCAGTACATAGGATGCTTCACTGGAAAACCAATTGAAGTTGTCCATTTGGTTTGAAGTCTCAGTAGAGTAGCTGTGGACTGAATGGGCATGAAGATTGAAACTATTCTTTGTCACCCTCAGAGGATGGGTATTCTGTTCTAGCTCTTGAGGGCCACATATCTGTCTGGCTTACTTGATATCCTCAACACACATCCTGGCCTTAGAATTTGGTTATATATATTGCAGTTACTCTTTGGGAACCTGACAGGTACTTGTAACCTGGATTGGTCACTGTTGGAGACAGGATGCTGGGCTTGACTGGACTTTTGGTATCCTTCATTAATGGTACATATGGTTTTATCCTGAAATCCATACTTATTTACAGTCATTGAAATAAATAGAAATACCCCCAGCCTTGAAAGGCATTCCTCTAAAACAGAATTGATATCTATTGCAGATATAGATGTGCTAATAAGTAGAGGAGCAAAAGCCCTTGTGTGTGATTTATTATACTGTTATGACTTCATGACTTCGGAGGGAGGCGTAGCCTAGTGGTTGGGGCAAGGTACCACAGGCCGGAAGGTAGGTGGTTCAAATCCCACTAGAGGACAGCAACCTTGGGCCAGAAGGACTGGAGTTTCTAGTCCCACAGGTGCTCCTTGTGGTCTTGGGCAAGCCACTTAACCCTCCATTGCTCATGTTCCCTGTAAGTATTAGTGTATGTGTGTCATATCCCCTCGTGTTAAATGTATCCCCCAACCGCTTTGACCCGGTGAAAAGCGGGATATAAATGCAGCTAAATAAATAAATAAATATTTGAACCGTGAAGCATTTTAGTTTACTGTCCATCTGGAACCCTCCCAAAGCTCTAAAATTTGCAGACATTTGCAAGAGTCTACTGAGGCTGGATAAACAATTTGTTTCTTTATTTTTTGCAAACTCCTATGACATCTGCGGCACTTTATCAGAAATGTAGTCACTGATCGGTCATAATCCAGGAGTATCATAAACACGTATCAGCATGACTGAGTCCTATTTCTAATTCCTTCATGCCATCGGGCACACAGAAGGCAATTTTCAAAGTGATTTCTGTGGGTAAAAAGTGTTTTATTCAGGTAAATCGACTGTGAAAATTGCCAACCTGACATGAGGGGGCGGTCACAGGCAGCAGTTAGGGCAGGCGATGAAACAATGTGTTTACTTTTGTCTATTCCAAAGTGCCCACGTTTCTACCACCAGTCTTCTACTATGTCAGTGGCCTCATGAGTGCCCATGGTTTTCTTTTGACGGGAATCTGGAAATATGAGATGGTTCCAACTAACTCGTACGTGGAGCATCTGATGTTTCTAAATGTGAACATTTACGGGTCAATATCCAGCCACACTGGCTGTGACAGCTCAGTAAAATACAGATTTTCAGCACCAGGATCCAGATTGCAGCCAGCGCTGAATGTCTGTGCACTGTGGTCAGTATTGCAGCTAAGCGAGTGACTTCTTTCTCTGCCCACATACTGTACCCACCTCTATCCCGATTGGTGCTATGGAAGTCTGTAGGGATATTCAGCGGCACTATGTGGAATATTCCTGTCGCTATCCGAATAAAACCTTTTGAATATTCCCCTGTTTGTATAAATGAGCACAACCTAAGGAGTTTGCTTGGTGGTTTAACTCCATTTCCCTAGTCCGTGATGACCAAGTTTTGGTCTTTGACAGAAGAGACTCATTGTTCCATGGCTAATTCCACAGAGTGTGTAAAACATTTCATTGTCTTCTGGTCTATTGATAAGGCAGGGAAAAGAATTCTGCAGTCTCCTAGCAGGTTTTGGCTCAGCAGCTCATACATTCATTTTACTTATTTGTTTCCCAGATTTGATAAACATGCCTTACCTTAACAATCAAGGTTACAATATGTTACAAATAACCCACATAATTAAAATTAGTCCTAATAAAAACCTAAGGTCCGATATTGATTTGCAATGCCTATTTGCCTCTAAGGCACATAGCCTTCGCCGCCAAACTTTAATCCCGGCTATTCAGTCCAGGGCCATATCTGGCCACCAGCGTTGAATATCTGGGTTTGCTGCATACGGCACAGAAGCTAACCGTGCAGCGGTGATATTCTGCCACGGCCTGGTTAGCTTCAGTGGTAAAAGGACACTTTTGCTGTGCCTAATGTTCACCGCTGAGGGATAACAGCACAGCAGCTGAATATTGCCACTGCATGGTTATTCCCGAGTATTGCCCCTGGAATGCCCCAGACACGCCCCAGTGCTAAGCGGTTAGCATAGGGGCTTATAGTGGCATTACTCTGGGATATTCGGTGGCATTAACCATGTTAGTGCTGTTGACTATCGTGCTTAGGGGCATTTACACGGTTTACAGCTCTGTAAACCGTATAAATGCCTTTGAATATCAGGCCCCTAATAAATCAGTTTCAGCCAGTATGATGCTAATATCCCCTCAACCCTTCTTCCTAAACAACAAATAAGAAGTTTTGCTGCATATAGTCTGTGGAAAAGCGTAGTTACCTGTAGCAGGTGTTCTCCAGGGACAGCAGTCCTCACATATGGGTGACGTCAGCACCGACGGAGCTCTCGTGCGGAGCAAATTCCCAGCTTTCAAAGAAAGTCTTTGGGAATTGCATCATGCATGTATGGTCATCTTCCCGCCCAAGGGTGCCATCTTGCTCAGTCAAATGACATAGCTAAAAAGACAACAAAAGAATAAAAATAATAATAGGACTGCAACTCCAAGGGGAGGAGGGAGGGTCGTGAGGACTGATTCCTTCTGTCCCTGGAGAACAGCTGTTACAGGTGAGTAACTATGCTTTCTCCAGGAACAAGCAGGAAGTCAGTCCTCACATATGGGACTCCCTAGCTATAGGCTACCAAGAACCCACAGCTGAAAAAGAAATAGGCTCCCTCTACAAGAGCTGCAAGCAGCCGCAATAGGAATCTACTGCGAGAGTAGCCTGACAGCAAAGGGTCGGAGGGTAGGAGTTGCCTAGACCTCGAAAAGGTTACGGAGTACAGCCTGGCTGAAAGCACTGTCCCGTTGGGACTCCCTATCCAGGCAGTAATGGGTTGCGAAAGTCTGACCCAAAGACCAGGTGGCGGCCTGGCAGATGTCTGCCAGCGGAGCAGAGCGGAAGTGAGCCACTGATGCCGCCATAGCCCTGACCTGGTGGGCCATAACACGACCCTGCAATGGAAGATCGGCTGCCCTGTATGCCCAGAATACTCCGCCACCCAGGTAGACAGCGTATGTTTGGAAACGGCCATCTCCATCTTACTGGGATCATAGGATATGAAGAGCTGTGAGGCCCTTCTATGGCCTTGTGTACACTGAATGTAGAAGGCCAATGCTCTCTTACAATCCAGGGTATGCAGAACTGTCTCTGCCCGACTGGCATGTGGCCTGGGAAAGAAGGTAGGTAGTACTAGCTCCTGGTTGAGGTGGAACGAAGAGACCACTTTATGAAGGAACTTGGGGTGAGTGCAAAGCACTACCCGGTTCCTGTAGAACCTTGTATAAGGCCTATCGGACACCAGGGCCTGAAGCTCACTCACTCGCCGAGCAGACGTGAGTGCCACCAAGAACGCCACCTTCCAAGAAAGGTAGCATAGATGGCAAGTTGCCATTGGCTCAAATGGTAGTTGAGTAAGTTGCCCTAGGACCACATTCAAATCCCATTCGGTTGCCAGAGGGCGAACCGAAGGCTTTAGCAGAAGTAGGCCTCTCAGGAACCTGGACACCAAAGGATGTGCAGAAAGAGGCTTTCCTTCCACAGGGAAGTGATGTGCCGCCAAGGCACTGAGGTGAACTCTGACGGAGTTGGACTTAAGGCCCAAATCCGAAAGATGGAGAAGATACTGCAGGACCACTGCAGCCTGGCAAGAGAAAGGATCTTCTTTCTGCTTTTCACACCACACCCTGAACCTATGCCACTTGAAAGCATAGGTCCGTCTAGTCGATGTTCTCCTTGAGACCAGGAGAACTTCTTCCACATTTTTGGGAAGGAGAAATGGTGCGAGAACTACCCTTTCAGCAGCCATGCCATCAGGTTGAGTGATCTGAGGTTGGGGTGCAGAAGAGTACCCTCCTCCTGAGACAGGAGGTTGGGATAGGATCCCAGAGGGATTGGGACCTCCACCGCCAGTTGAAGTATAAGCGGAAACCAGGGTTGCCTCAGCCATCTGGGGGCTACCAGAATGACCGAGGTTCTGTCCTGGAGAATTTTGAAAAGGGTTTTGGCCACCAGAGGTGTCGGAGGAAACACATACAGGAGGCCCACAGACCATGAGATGAGAGAGGCATCGGCAGCCACTCTGTTCGGATGTGGCTGTCTGGAGCAAAACCTGGACAACTGGTAGTTGTGTGGGCTCGCAAACAGGTCCTGTGTCGGCTGTCCCCAGATGTGATAGAGCCATTGGGCCATATTCGTATCCAGCTTCCACTCTTGGGGCTGGAGAATCCTGCTGAGCCTGTCGGCTAAGCAGTTTTCCTGGCCCGGCAGATAAACTGCTTTCAGATGCATGTCGTGCTGGACTGCAAAGGAGCACAGGTCCGGAGTTTGCTGACACAGAATGTGGGACCCCGTGCCTCCCTGTTTGTTCACATAGAACATCGCTACTTGGTTGTCTGTTTGTATTAAGATAGATTGATGAGCCAAAGTTTGGCAAAAAGCTCGTAGAACTAGGCGAATGGCACGAAGTTCCAGGAGATTGATCTGCTGTGTGGTCTCGTGCGGAGACCACACTCCTTGCGTGCACAGTCCCTGGCAATGGGCTCCCCAGCCAAGCAAGGATGCATCCATAGTTAGGATTCTCGTGTGTTGAGGAGCTTGGAAGGCGACCCCCGCCTCCAAGTGTTTTTGTTGAAGCCACCAGGCCAAGGCCTGTACCAGTCGTTTGGACACTCTGACTTTGTCTCTGAGTCTGCCTGTGGCTTGTGTCTACTGGTTCCTGAGACACCACTGAGCTGTTCTCATATGGAGACGGGCATTTGGTGTCACATGTACCGTGGAGGTCATATGACCAAGGAGGCACAGGAAATGTCTTGCTGATATCTGCGACCTGCGGCTCACTTGATGTGCCAGGACCAGGAGTGTCTGTGCTCTGTTCACTGGCAGGTAGGCCCTTGCCTGAATGGTTTCTAGTCTGGCCCCAATGAACTCTAGTTGTTGAGTGGGGACTAGGGTAGACTTGGGATAATTGATTACAAACCCTAGCTGTTGAAGCACCTGAATGGTGCGAGATGTGACCTGTTGGACCTCCCTGGCTGACATGGCTCTGATGAGCCAGTCATCTAGGGTAGGGGAAGACAAAAACTCCTTGTATTCTGAGGAAGGCGGCCACCACCACCAGGTACTTTGTGAACACCCTGGGGGCACAGGCTAGGCCAAAGGGAAGCACTCTGTACTGATAGTGTCTTCCCCCTACCACAAAGCATAGATATTATGTCTGTGGTCTGGATGAATTAGGATGTGTGTATACGCATCCTTTAGGTCTAAGCAGCATAGCCAGTCTCCCTGGCGGAGGTAAGGCAGCAATATTCCAAGTGAAAGCATTTTGAACTTCTCTCTTACCAGGAATTTGTTTAAGTTGCACAGGTCGAGGATGGGTCTTAGGCCTCCTGTCCTTTTTGGTATCAGGAAGTACCTGGAATAGAAGCCTCTGCCCTGCAGGTGATGGGGCACCGGTTCTACCGCCTGATCCTCGAGAAGACCTGCTAGTTCCTTCAGAAGAAGGTCCCAGTGAAGGGGAGACCTGAAAGGCTCTCCTGGAAAGTAAAGGGGGGGGGGGCACCTGGGTCAAGTGAAGTAGATAGCCCTGATGGACTATCTGAAGAACCCAAGTGTCTGTGGTGATGGCCGGCCACCTGTGGGCATACAGGGCAAGCCTCCCCCCTGTGAATTGGTTTTCTCCTCTGGTGAGAGGGGCTATGCCATAAGAGTCAAAAGCCACTACCATGCTGGGCCGGGGCCGGTGCCTGGGGTTTGGGGGCTTTCTGCTTACGCGGGCCATGCCCCTGTCCCTTGGCCTGCTGCCCCTGTTGGGGAGCCGGGGAGGCCTGAAATGGGGGGTAGCTTCGATAAGCAGCATCCTTCCTCGGGGAAAAAGGGCCTCTGCCCGAGCCCTTCTTTTTAGAAGGGGCAGAAGTCTTCTTCGAGAACTGTGTCCTGGTCAGGTACTCGGACTCGAGTTCAGCAGCCTTTTTGGTCACAGGTTTGCCAAAGAGGTTTTCACCACGGCATGGGACATCAACCAACTTGTCCTGAACTCATTGTTCCAGGTCTGACAACTGTAGCCATGCATGATGGCATGCACCGATGCCAGCCGCAGCTATTCGGGCTGATGCCTCGAATCCGTCATAGGTTGCTCGAGTCATGAACTTCGAGCACTCACGGACTCCGGTGGTCAGGGTCTTGAAGCGCTGCAAAGGTCCCTCAGAGACCAGCCAAGAACCCAGCGATTTTCCTTCGCCAGGTCTCGCAGGTAAATGCCCATGTACAGCTGGTAAGCCTGGATCCGACATAACAGTATAGAACCTTGGTAGCACTTCCTGCCGAGGGCGTCCAAGTTGCAGGCCTCCCTGCCAGGAGGCACCGAGCAGTGCGTCTTCTGGCTCTTGAGCCGGTGCATGGCCGATTCCACAACCATGGAGTTGTGCGGCAGTTGTGCTTTTTGGAACTCAGGGCTCTTGCAGATCCGATACATCGAATCGAGCCGCCTACTGATCACCGGCACCAACGCCAGCGTCTCCCACATCTGGAGCATCAATCATTCAAGGATTGGAGGCGCCGGTACAGTAAGGGCTTCCCAAGGGGGGAAAGTCATACTCGGTAGGGAATGCCAAAGCCTTTGACATGTCCGTAACGAAGACCAAGAACCGAGTGTTCTCCAGGGGGACCTTCTCCGAGGTTCGCCGGGGAATCAGACGGGATGTACTTGGTCCCGCAGGTGTCCAGGGACTCTTCCTCCTCAGTCTCCCAGCCCGACGCCTCCGAAGAGGAATCGAGTGGCTCTGGCCTCGAGGGCTTTGGTTTCCGTCGACGACCTCAGTCCCAAACGGGAGGTTGAGGGGGACCTCAGCCGAGGATCGACTAAAGCCCGCATGGTCTCGAGGATCGGCTTGGCTTCCAGGGTCGATTTGGACATTGGTTGCCCAGTGGTCGGGGCGGAAGGACCGGTGAGACCGGCTATCAGCGTCAGCTGCTGGTCCATGAAGGCAGACATGCTGTGCTTCAAGGCCACCATTCTGAGACTGAGCTCAGAAGGCTCTGCAGACCCCGGGTTAGGTCCTGATGCCGTTGCACCCGACGTCGGCTCTCCCGGAGGAGAGTCCTCAACTAGGACAGTGGTTACCTGCCTCGGTTGCTCCGGGTCCCTTTCAGGAAGTTTCGCTGGGTGCTCCAACTCCGAGGATCCGGGCCGACGATCGAGGCTCCGTGACCGATCCCGCGATGAACCAAGCCGTTTGAAACCATCCAACGATGCTGCCTTCGAGGATTTTTTCTTCCTCCGATGTTCCCGTGAAGGAGAACCCCCCCCTCCTCTCCGAGGACACCGGACGCTACTCAGGCGCAGACAGTTCCCGAGACATTGAGGCCTCAGATGAGGTCTGGGCTCGGGAGGGTACAGACTCAGCAAAAATCCTATCGTGCTGCTGCTGCTGACGGCTCCTCAAGGCCTTTGAGGACATTTTCCTGCATGGGCCACAGACCTTCAGGTCGTGGTCTGGCCCGAGGCAGCGGATGCAGCAGTCATGTGTGTCTGTGAGGGACATTATCTTCATACACTGATCACACTTTTTGAACCCGCTGGCAGCCATCGGGGGAAAAAGAGCCCCTGCGATGTCAAAGACCCGGGCTGCCAGTGAAAAAGAAAAAGAGCGCGAACGCTAGTCACGAAGGACAAAAAACGAAAATCGACCAGACTCGATACCGGTGTACCGAGCCGAAGGCGGGAAGGGGAACCGGTGTCGAACCGGAGGAAAAATGAAACTTTTAAAGTATCTTTAAACACTTTTTTTGCGGTGACAAGTGGAACACGTCCTAAGGGCTCTGCAGAAAAAAGGAGACTGAGCAAGTTGGTACCCTTGGGCGGGAAGGGGACTGCGCATGCGTGATGCAATTCCCAAAGGCTTTCTTTGAAAGCTGGGGATTTGCTCCGCACGAGGGCTCCGTCGGTGCCGACATCACCCATATGTGAGGACTGACTTCCTGCTTGTTCCTGGAGAACATACAGTATTCTAGAGACGGGGTCCCTGCACAACAGAAACTCTCTCAGCTGTGCAATGCAGGCAGATTCCTGCAGGCAAAGTTAATAACATTTACTGAGAAGAACATAAACTTCTGTGTGGAGTATAAATTGGTGGACTGGAGTAAACCTTACCTGAAGGCCTCAGTAGGCTGTGGGGTAGGGTTTGAAGTGCAGTGGAGCCTATCATGTAAGACATGAGCTTTCAATAACAGACTAAAGAGGCTTACAAGGTTGTATGTACCATTGTGCTATTATGGATTAAAAAAAATCAAAACAAAATTATTTAGCATTTTATCACACCATCTTGCTGAATATTATTATACTGTACTTAGAAAATAAATGTTCTCTCTACTTTATAGCAGCGAGCATGAATGGAATAAGCTGATTCTGACACACCACTGGCCCGTAACTGTTTGCAAGGTGAGTTTGTTTTTGTCTAAACAAAACTGTTCTATTACTCAACTCGATAGGACCAAAGCATCAATACTGAAATCCCATGTTGGGGGGGTAGGGGGAAAGAAATGCCAAGTGGTGACTGGTCAGGCTTTAATTTTGGAAAGGCAGAGTATGGTAAGTAAGACTCTGAATGAATGACCCACTAGAACATTTATCCTTGAATTGGAATCCACACCAGTTAATGCAATGTAATGATGTCTCCCAAGTCATTGCTCTTTATTATGATTTACTGTATTACTTAACAGGCACTTGCCTTTGCTGTGAGTCTGTGGCACTGTTTCCCCTAGCTCAGTCCACAGCATCGCTTTTCAAACTTTTATTCCCTATGACCCCATTTTAACAAACGAAAATTCACGTGACCCCCAGATGATGATGAAATCAAACTGGCAGATCTCCAGCCTCCTTCCCTCCCTCCACTCATCTAAAGCAGGAGTGGCTGCAGCAGCAACAGCAGTCAGCACAGGGCCCCTGGTGTCAACGTGCAATGTGTGCTTACAGACCTCAGTTCTCAGCATGAGTTTCCAGCCTAACGGGAAACTTGACTCGGGAGGGACAAATGCCTATGAATATTCACTGACTCACATGCTAACTGATGACTTAGCATAGGTCACAGTGGAAGTCCAGAGAGATGGGGAAATGACCATGTTTCTGTGCCCCCCCCCCCCTCCATCCACTGATGTGACCCCCAAGTTTGGGAACTATTGGTCACTTGCCTTTCAGAAAGAACTTGATTGTGTGATTGTGCAAGTCTATTTACTACCAGTGGATGAACTGCCTCAACCAAGTTGTCCCTACTTGTCAGCATTTCCTAGTTTCAGTGAAACTACTTTGCGTTTTCTTCTCCTTTCATCTTAGGAGAGAGATTTGTCTTTGTACAGTACTGTATTGACTGTGGTGGTGGTTTGAATATCAGGTTAAACCTGAAAGAGGCTGTTCTTGCTAAATTTAATTTTGAAACAGTCATCTCTGTACCCCCATCACAGTGGACGCTTTAGAGCACTATGGCATCATAATGTCTAGCATTCAGATTTTAAGAATGCTAAGGTATGTATTAAACACCATTAATTTAAAAGGAGACCATTTGGAGGGTAATTCTATAAACTCCCATTGTAGTTAACATGTTGTCACGCATGTATGTGAAACATATTATATAAAGTAAAGCACAAGCATACTTTATTATATGGGGCAAACTGACATGCCTGAGCTTAGTGGTGGCTGTTATGCCTGCTCTAGAGCATGTGGAAATACCTGCACCTAGATTTGGAGGAATTGCGCATAAGTTATAATGTACTATTGCTAAAGTTAGTTCAAGGTGTTGGCACCCTAGACAAACCTTAAGCTTTATCCCTCCCCTCCTCCCGACTGTCAGAATCTATTGTTAAGCTTTGAATGCCCTGCTCTTTGCCAGCCCCCAGAAGCTGCCGCCGTAGGCAGCCACCTAGTTTGCCTAATGGTTGGGCCGGCCCTGTTTATGCATGTGAATTTAAGTCACACATAGACTCTGCCCAAGCTCTTCTCTTGTGCACCCCTAACTGAAAGAACACACAATGGGACTTATGCACATGCATACAGAATAGCAACTGTCTAAAGCATGTATGTTAAGTCCTTTAGAAAAGGGACTTGAGCGCGTTTCTTGTGTGTACCACCATCATGTATACTGTGCAATTGGCTTGTCATATTCACTGTGTTTTGCTCAAATTTGAGCAAGAACCTCCACAGTAATCCAGCCACTTCCATATGCCTTTGTTTCTTAGGACTGGTAGAAACCTTTTGGAGCATAATTTTGAGGATCCACCGTATATATGTGCCTGTTGCTCGTTCCCTAATTTTCCCAATTTGCAGCTGTGCCTCTCCTTTATTAATTATAAAATTTGAGAAAAACAGGAGGAAGGAAGTGTATGGATATTGCAGGAGTAGATGGAATCCCAGAAAAGCATCCCCAGACCTTAGCACAGCTGACAAGAGACAGAGCGAATGCTATCAAACAAAGATTTATAAGAAGAAAGAACTTTTTTGGATCCTGTTAAGTTGTAATTGAAATTCTTGAAGACGTTCCATGATTCCCATAGAACTCCAGGAGTAACTAATTATACGTAGAAAAGTGGATCCATATGGGCTTATACAACAGCTAACAACATACACATGTTGCTGTGTGGTATAGCTTGACATTCTTCTGAACATGGTTGCTCCTGTGAGCCCATGAGAATTGCAGGATATCTGTATATTAGATCCTTTCCTGTGGCTAGAAACAGAGGAGCACTAGAGTGTATAGGGAGAGACGTAATCGGAGATTAGACCTTAGATAATGAAGTAAAGTAGCCTACTTTCTGGAATGCACACACCTCCAAATGGCCCCATCTGACTTCCATTGAAACCCCCTCTCTTGCTATCTTCTGAAAACGTGGATTCGGATCTGATGCAAAATACATTTTACTAGGTGACATAATTGTGCGTGCATATTTGTAAAATCCATGGATTCCTCTCCCATCCATATACTTGTAGCTCCCTGATATGTCCTGCAATGTTGGTATTAAGCACTTGTAATATAATTGCACGACACATTCACGCAATATCTAGATCTCCCACCAAAAATTCCTTTATGAACCTTGTAGATCTTTTATCTCCTGAAAATTTCCCGTGGATTGGATGTAAAAGCAAAAAGCCATTCCATATCTTCCTGCTAGACCAGTACAGACAAGTGGGTTGGGGTCCCCTACCAGCAGATTGGTGGAAACAAAGAACCAATGAAAAGTCCAGGTTTCAATGACAGTCCTATGCCTCTATTTGTCTCAGCCACCAGAGGACTCTTCAGTAAGTCACTAGAGGTTTCTTCAGTATTTCTGTCTCCAGCTGTGAATGGATTTTCTCCTCTCTGAAGAAAATATGAAGAATTGAAAGGAAAATGATTGATAAAAATGCTTGTGACAGACAACTTTGTGGGTGACTTGAGCGTAACATGGGAGGCTACACTAGACTGCGGTCTTTTTGGTAGCCATAGTAGGAGGGAAAATTGGTTCAGCTCCATGCTCTTACCATGGATAAGAGCCTGTTGAGCAGCCAATAAATTGGAAGGATGGAAGAATTCAGCAGCCTCACACTTCAACGCTCCCTCCTTCCTCCTCTGTCCCTCTTACTCTCTCCTGAAGATTGCAGAAGGCTCTCAGAGGAATCTGCCTGCCAGCTACTAAAGCAATGCTGCCAAGCCAGAGAAACCGTTTGAGGAGTAACGCTGAGCCTGGCATGAATCCTCTTCCTGGTGCTCTCGGCGAGTGAATACCAAGGCTTGACCTCATCATTATCTTGTCAAGGGCTCCTGATTCTGTCTGTGTGGGATGCAATTAAGGGCGGACTGCTGGCAACCACTTATGCTGTGTGTGGGTTTTCTGCATGCGCTAGTAGCATTTTTAATATTGTGTGCCTTGCAGCTGCGCAGTCCTTGCATGCGTTTCATCCGAGCAGCTCCAACATGCATTCCTACCCTAGCACCTGAAACGCATGTTGCAATCAAAGCGCAGTTAACGTGTGCCTTCCGGGCCACGGCAGCCTTAGCGCTCACTTTGTGATACTTGCCTTAACTCTCTATGTCAGGGGTCACCAACCTCCAAAGGGCCGCGGGCCGCACAGCCGACTACCGGCAGACTCGCGGGCCGCACCCCCCCGCGCGCAAAAAAAAAAAACCCAAAAGAAAACTGCTCGTACCTATACTTCATGCCAGCTCCCTCCCTTCTTCTGCAGCCGCGGTTCCCTGCCTCTTAGGGAACCGCGGCTGTGCTTGTAACATCATCGCGGCTCCGTGCAGCATTGTCCCGCCTCTAAAGGAAGTTGTTTACCACTTCCTTTAGAGGCGGGACAATGCTGCACGGAGCCGCGATGATGTTACAAGCACAGCCGCGGTTCCCTAAGAGGCAGGGAACCGCGGCTGCAGAAGAAGGGAGAGAGCTGACATGAAGGAGTCTGTGAGTTTGCCTTGGCGGGCCGCACCGGGGGAGAGTCTCGCTGGCCGCACGGAAGGCCCCGCAGGTTGGTGACCCCTGCTCTATGTCATCTTCTAGGAAAAATTGTTTGGCCTGTGGCAAGCAAGGTGCTTCATCTCTGGCTTCTGGACTCTGCTCTTCTTGCATGTCTGCTTCTGAGTCATCCCTGGAGGGCCTACTACCCTCTTTCAGCCAGGAAATGCTGTCAGTCCGACCTTGCCTGCCTCAGGGCAGGAGATGGTGGATGGCGCTATGGGTAAGGATATTCAGCTGGCCGGAGATTCTGATGACTATGCTGTGGGCCTCTCCCCATCCTCTGGGAGATTGATGCAGACTATGCCCCCTAGTGTAGGGAGTCATTTCCGTGAGGAGAGCTGCTGCAGCTCAGATTGTCCTCCCCCAGGACTTTACTTCTTTTACAGTAGATCTGGTCATTCTGGCATGGAAATGCATAAGAACATAAGATATGCCATACTGGGACAGACCAAGGTCCATCAAGCCCAGTATCCTGTTTCCAACAGTGGCCAATCTAGGTCACAAGTACCTAGCAGTTTCCCCAAAGGACACAGGTTCCACAATGCTTGTATTGGGACAAGCAGTGGATTTCCCCGATCCCTTTTAATAATGGTTTATGGACCTTTCCTCCAGGAATTTGTCAAAACCTTTTTTTTTTTTTTTTTTTTTTTTTTTTTTTTCTTCTTTTTTTAAACCCAGCTACACTAACGGCTTTTACTACATCCTCCAATAACTAAGTCCAGAGTTTGATTACTCGTTGAATGAAAAAAAATTATTTCTCTTATTAGCCTTAAATAGGTTACGCTAGCTTAATTGCATGTCCCCTAGTCTTTCTATATTTTGATGGTGTAAACAATTGATCTGTGTTTACCAATTTTACTCCATTCATTAATTTATAGACCTCTATCATATCTTCTCTCACCCATCTCTTTTCCAGGTTGAAGAACCCTAACCTTTTTAGCCTCTCCTCATAGGGGTATCCTTCCATCCCCCTTACAATTTTGGTGGCTCTTCTCTGTATCTTTTCTAATAATGCTATATCCTTTTTAAGATACGGCGACCAGAATTGCACACAATATTCAAGGTGCGGTCACACCATGGAACGATAGAGGCATTTTAATATCTTTTGTTTCATTCTCCATTCCTTTCCTTATGATTCCTAACATTCTATTTGCTTTTTTGGCTGCTGCTGCACACTGGCGGAGGGTTTCAACATGTTATCCACGATGACGCCTAAATCTTTTTCCTGGAGGGTGGTTCCTAATATGGAATATTGCATCATGTAACCATAGTTTGGGTTGTTCTTTCCTAGGTGCATAACTTTGCACTTGTCCGCATTAAATTTAATCTGCCATTTGAACATTCAGTCTTCCAATTTATCAAGGTCCTCTTGCAATTTTTCACAATCCTCTTGGATTTGAACAACTTTGAATAATTTTGTGTAATCTGCAAATTTGATTACCTCGCTCGTTATTCCCATTTCCAGGTCATTTATGAATATGTTAAAAAGCAGTGGACCCAGCAAAGATCCCTGGGATATTCCACTATTCACCTTTCTCTATTGGGAAAATTGGCCATTTAGCCCTACTCTTTGCTTTCTATCTTAACCAGTTCCTGATCCACAATAGTACACTGCCTCCTAACCCATGACTTTTTAATTGTGCCAAGAGTCATGAGGGACTTCGTCAAAGGCTTTCTGAAAAACCAGATACACTATATCAACCGACTCGCCTTTGTCTACCTGTTTATTCACACCTTCAAAAAAACATAGATTAGTAAGACAAGACTTTCCATGGCTAAAGCCATGTTGACTGTCTCCCATTAAGCCATGACTATCTATATGTTCAGTAATTTTCTTTATAATGGTTTCTACCATTTTTCCCAGTACTGATGTCAGGCTCACCGGTCTGTAGTTTCCCGGATCACCCCTGGAGAACCCTTTTAAAAAAAATTGGCATTACATTGGCCATCCTCCAGTTTTCAGATATTACAGATGATAAATGATTTTAATGATGGTTCACAGATTACTAATAGTAGGTCTGCAATCTCATATTTCAGTTCTTTCAACACCCTTGGATGTATACCATCCAGTCCAGGTGATTTGCTACTCTTTATCAAATAGTTGTAATACATCTTTCCGGTGTATCGATATTTCTTTCAGTTCTTCTACAGCATCACCTTTAAATACCATTTCAGTCATGGGTAACATCCCCTACATCTTCCTCAGTAAAGACTGAAGCAAAAAATTCATTCAGTCTCTCTGCTATGGCTTTGTCCCCTCTTAGTGCCCCCTTTTACCCTTCTATCATGTAATGGCCCAAGTGACTCTCACAGATTTTTTGCTGTGAATGTACTTGAAAAAGTCTTTATTATGCATGGGTTTTTTTTTTTTTGCTTCAACAGCATGGTTTTTCTCAAATTCTCTCTTTGCCTGTCTTATCAATGCCTTGCAGCTAACTTGTCAGTGCTTATGTCTCCAGCTTTTGTCATTTGGCTCCTTTTTTCCATTTCCTGAACGATGCTTTTTTGGCAAAAACAGCCTCTCTGACTTCACCTTTAAACCATGCTGGCAGTTTTTTAGACGTCCTTTCACTTTTCTTAGTGTGGAATACAGCTGATCCTGTGCTTCCAAGACCCTGGAGCCTCTGCTTTCCCTTGAGTGCAATCTCATGAGGGGCAGCCTGAGAGTGAAAGCCCTCCTCGATTTATTGACTAAGCATCCCCAGTAAAGGTTGACCGCCTCCTGGAGATAGGGATCTGCTGGTATGTGTCTGAAATTTGGACTGTGGCTTGAATTGAGAGGTTTGATGTGGCTGAAGAAGTACTCTAGTCTTCAGAGGATTGTGAGGAGGCCGATGATGTCCATCTGTTCTAGGAGATAGGAACTGGAGGCATTGATCCCAGGCTGTTATCCACCTTGAGCTTGGTGGATGCTCCAGGCCCGGAGCAGGAACTGAAGAAGCATCCACTTCTGCAAGGAGTTGACTCCTGAGGCGGCCAAGATGCCGCCTCTGTTGGCCTTTCTACAGGATGGCCTGGAGAAGGGCCTTTCGTTTTAGCTCCCTGAAAGTTCAGGTGGCAGCTTTTGGCCTTTTTCTGTTGATAAGTCTATAGCCTTTCTCCAGGAGGTTCAGTGTCTGTCCTTCCCTCCCGGTCTGTGATCCTTTTCTGGGATTTGTGTCTGATTTTCAGGGCCCTGATGGTGGTGCCCTTTGAGCTATTGAAGCATGCCACTTTGAAGGATTTGACGCTCAAGACAGCCTTCTTGGCTGTGATTTGTTCCACAAGGTGGATTTCTGAGCTGTAAGCTCTGTCTTGCTGAGATCCTTATCTGTATTTTTCAAAGGAGACCATTTCCATTTGGCCTGTGCCTTCCTTTTTGCCTATGGTGATTTCTCCCTTTTCATGTGAACCAGTTGATTCACCTACCCTTCTTCTCTAAGGAGCAGTGTTGGGGGAAGGATGAGG
Organism: Ichthyophis bannanicus; assembly: GCA_033557465.1. NCBI lineage: Eukaryota > Metazoa > Chordata > Amphibia > Gymnophiona > Ichthyophiidae > Ichthyophis > Ichthyophis bannanicus. The sequence goes on from CM066031.1 coordinate 1,775,869,487, forward strand.
ATCTTTGCCTTGTGGATCCCCTAGACATTGCTGGGGAGGGGACGACTGTCATAGCACATGTTAGTTCCAAGACACAGGAAAGTGCCTGGAGGGGAAATTCTAGAAACCAAACTTAGGATTTTATATAGAAAGTTGAAATCCAGAACCTTTAGAGTCGCCTTCTTATAAAGTCTTTGTTCTGTGCACCTCCAGAGGCAGACAGACCTCTGGATTGGATTTGGATCTGTTAAGAATTTGGCAACAATCTAGAGAATGGTGAGCACATTCTGAAAGGATGGGCTACTCAAACAGGGTGGAAACAGATTGTTGATGCCTGCATTTTGAAAGAAATTTTGAAAGATGTTCAACAGCATTTAAACTATATCTTGAAGAAAGACAATTGCTTGGGAGTGCATAGTTTGGAGTAAGGTGTCTTCACAAGATACTGATGCATTGCTAATGATGTTAGCATATCCTGATAATATCCCAACAGAGGTTTGGTAAAGACTGGAGTAGCTCAGGTACAGTTAAGTAAAGAACAGAGAGAGATAGAGAAATGATTGCAAATCACATTTATCAACTACTAGGCAGGTTAGTAAGTACAAATAAGAAATTTACTTTAAATCATCTGTATATGAATGCCAGAACTCTAAAATAAATAAATAAATAAATAAGATTGGAGAGTTAGGCTGTATAACACTGAGGGGCTCTTGTAGTAATGATTAAGGCACACTAATGACATTAACGCAAGTTAAATGCCATTATGCCCATAGAAATAAAATGGCTGTGGGCACTTAACACGTTAAGTTAGTTCATTAGTAAAAGGACTTCTAAATGAAACTGTAGAGATAATAGTCATTTCAGAGGCCTGGTGGGTAGAGGGCAACCAGTGGGACACTATGATACATAATATGTTGAAATGATGGGGTTGATGACATTGGTGCAAGGGTGGCACTTGATCGTAAGGATGGCATAGAGTCAACAGAAAACAAAGTGCTATATAGAATATTTATGGTTAGAAATTCCATGTGAGGTGGGGAAAAGTATAGTGGTGAGGTATACTACTGTCTACTTGGACATAATGAAGAGAAAAACAGTAAAAAGCTAACAGAAATTAGGAAGGCTAACATTCAGTAATGCAACAATAATTGTAGATCTCAATTACTCCAATATTTGGCAGGTAAAAGTCTCATTGGGATATGCTAGTGAAGTAAAGATTCTAGATGCCATAAAAATCTGCTTTATGGAGTAGCTGGTCCTGGAATCAACAGGAAAGGAAACAACATTGGATTCAGTGCTTACTGGAGTGTAGGACCTGATGCAAAGGATAATGGTGGTGTCACCACTTGACCATAGTGATCATAGTCCAATCAAATTTGTCATAATTACTGGAAGGAGTACACTAAAGAAAACTACTGCTGTATAGTTTTAATTGTAAGAAAAGGAGACGTGTTTAATGAGAAAATTAGAAAATAAAACTAAGAAAGGGATTTCAGTGTCAAATGTTTGCATGAGGTGGGGACATTATTCAAGAAGACCATTTTGGAAGCCCAGATAAAAAAAAATATTCCATGCACTTAACATAGGTTTGTTGCATATAGTGAAAAGGCTCTGTTTAAGTGCATTGTTTGGCTTTGGAGAAAACCTTAGGCGTGGTTAGCGTCTTTCTGTTGTTTGTTCTTGACGGGCGGTTTTCTGGATATATTTTTATTAGGTCTTGGAGTGATTCAGCTGATTCATTCTGGAGTATTTTTTTGAATATGTTGATAATAGCTTTGTATTTTGCACGACTCCTGAAGCTGTGCGAGGATTGGGGTTATGTGTTCGCATTTGTTTGTTCCTGTGAGGATACAAGCAACAGTATTTTGTACCATCTGGAGGATGGGTGGTTGTTGCTGTAAGGCCTTGGTAGATTGAATTGCAAAAGTCCAATACTGGTGTGATGATGGCCTATAGGACTTTTCTGAAATCATTGTAACTTAGGGGCTTTAGTTTTCAGATGATTCTTAACTTATGGTAAGTGCTCTGTGTTGTCCTTTTAATATGAGCTTGTAAGTTTAAGTTTTGATCGAGGTTGACCCCTAAGTATCTAATTTCACTTTTGACAGCAATGTATCCATTCTTTGTGTCTCTTGTGGAGGGATGGTTGAAGGTTTTGTTTCTTGTTGTTAGTGCTTCCATTTTGTTGTAGTTTAGGCTGAGATTGTGGGAGTTTAGCCAATTGGATATTTCTGTGAGGCATCCAGTTATAGCTGTGTAGTCCGGTGTTTTGACATTGAATATGTGTATATCATGATGTCATCGGCATAGGTTTTGTAATGAATGTTATGTTTCTGTATGACTTTACAGAGTGGCAGAATGTGTATATTAAATAGGATGGATGATAGTGCTGACCCCTGGGAGACTCCTTGTGTTGGTGTGAATGGAGAAGATGTGTTTCTTCCACATCTGACGTACTGTTGTCGATCATTTAGGTATGATTGGAACCATTTTAATGTAATTTTGCAGACCGATTTCTTGTAGGTGTGTTAGAAGAATGGAGTACGATACTGAGTTGAAGGCTGCTGATAATAACTGGAAATATCAGGATAATGCCCTTTTTTATGTTGTCAATTTCCCTGATGATGTGATCAAAGAGAGCTTTAATTAATGTTTCAACACCGTGGTGCTGCTTGAATCCATGTTGCTGAAGAGTCCAAGGGTGCAAATGAGTTGATTACTGTAAATAATGTGTAGATATGTTACCCCAGTTAAATCCAAGTTTTAATCCCTGTTCGATGAGAGATCACGTGAGCACGTGAGCGAGTGAGGACGTGTCCTTGTCGCGCTCCCGGGCCGTTCCCCTGAACCGGCAGGAAATCTGCAGTAATCCCGGTGCGGGTGTGTGGGGAGATAAGGCTGAGTAACGAGAGTGCCCCGGAGAGCCTAAGAGAAGCGGCGGTAACGGCAACGGTATGCGTTCTGCGGCAAAGAAGGAGAAGCCGCATGGGCTCCGTGAGTCAAAGATGGCGACCGCTCCGCGCCCCAGCACGAGTCCGGATTCCCCGGGCTCTGGAACTGGAGAGTCGGGGGCGGAGGAACTGGCGCACGAGGTGGCTAAGCTCCTGGAGCCTAAATTTGACTCTATGTTGCAGAAATTGGAGGAAATGGTGGAGACGTATGCCGAAATTACCCGGAGAGTGGAGGAGGCTGAACAGCGTATTACAGTACTGGAGGAAAGCGAGGTGAAGCAGGAAGCCGATGCTAAAAGACACCAGAAAGAGATTGACGCGCTACTTCTTAAAGTGGATGATTTGGAGAACAGATCCCGCAGGAATAATCTACGCTTGGTGGGAGTGCCGGAGACCTGGTCAGATCAACAACTTGCTGGTTTGTTTGAAACTTGACTGCCAAAGGAGTTGGGCCTGGTGGAGCTACAAGGACAAATCATAGTGGAGAGGGCGCACCGTTTGGGCCCGAAGAGGGGCCCCAATGAAAGACCGAGACCGGTGCTGGCCAGGCTGTTGAATTTTCAACACAAAACAGCGTTACTGCAGGCTTATCATAAGCGGAGATCCTTGCAACTGGACAAGCACTCGATCCTTATGTTTCAGGACTACTCCGCAGCCTTGGCGGCAAAACGGAAGGAGTTTGCACCTCTTTGCAATGAGTTGGCGGGTGCGGGAATCCGCTTTGCGCTCATCTACCCAGCTTTGCTCAGAATTTTCCACGAAGGAATGACGCACACTTTTGATCAATCCCGGGCTGCAGAACAATTTGTGGGTACTCTGCTTCCAGGCCAGACCGCAAACAAATGAAGCCTTGGTCCATGACATGGGACTGTGCGAACCGTGTGCATTTTCGGGCATGAGCATTGCCGCTAGTGCCCAGACTGGTTTGCGGTGGCTGGGGCAGTATTGCTCATTGCGCCTCAAACTGGACTGACTATTGTTGTTGAGTTTTAATGTCTACGGGGACAGCTCCTTGTTTTCATTTTATGTGGTTTAGACACGCTTGGCCTCCCTCCCCCCCCCTACCTTTTCTCTTTTTTGACAGTGCTGGGGGGGAGCAGCCCGGACGTGTGGACAGTGGTCTATCCCATTGGGGGAGTTTGGCAGAGGCTCTTAAGCTGAGAGGGGGGAGGGTAGGGTGGGCTGTGATGGGGGGAAGGGGGAGGGCAGGGAGGGGGGCTGGAGGGGAGGGGGGGGGAGGGTTTTGGACGGGGGCTCGAAACGGGGAGGGGAGGCACGGGACAAGGCTTGCGAGGAGATGTTCATGGGGGCCATGGGAGTGATGCTTGGGGGGCCGAGGCTGGGCGGTACCCTGAGCTGCCAAATCAGAAACATCTTCGCAGAAAGCTCCTGGGGCGTGCACAGCGATGACCCACATTAAGATTGTTTCCTGGAATGTGGGGGGGATAGGCTCCCCGATAAAACGCACCAAGATATTGCAAGCACTTAAGAGGAAGGGGGCGCAGATTGCGCTGCTGCAGGAGACCCATATGAGTGACATAGAACATGGGAAATTAGCAAGGGATTGGGTGGCGTCCTCCTACGGGGCTTCATCTGGGTCTAGAAAGGCGGGGTTGGTAGTATTGGTTAAACGTGGTATACCTTGGAAGGTTGAGTGCTGTGAGGCTGAGCCCCCAAGGGCGATATGTCTTCTTGCTGGCACGGCTGTATACACAAGAGCTATGGTTGGGAAATGTGTACGCCCCCAATGTGTATGACCACGGGTTTTTTAAGGAGTTGTTGAAATTTATTTTGAAAGCCGAGGGGAAGAAGCTGATCCTAGCCGGCGATTTTAACTGCCCGCATGATCCTGGGATGGACAAATCTGGGGGGTGTGCAACAGGGGGGGTGAACTAAGAAGGGGATTGGCTATCTGTGTAGGCTGGGGGAGATGGTAGACGTTTGGCGGGCACTACACCCTGGGGTGCGGGAGTACACGCACCAGTCGAGAGCCCATGGGACATGGTCTCGTATAGATTATATCTTGGTCAATGCAAGGAGCTTTAGCAATGTGTCCCAGGCAGAAATCGAACCGGTCATGATTTCGGATCATGGGATGGTTTGGATGCATTGGGACGCGCATGCTCCGGGTAGGTCTGGATGGCGTTTCCCCACCTACTTAAGGGAAGATGAGGATTTTAGAAAGTATTTGATTGGGCAGTGGGAGGCATACCTTGAGTTCAATGATACTCCGCAGTGCTCTCCGCGTTTGCTGTGGGAAGCCAGTAAGGCGGTGATGAGAGGGGCAATTATTACCTACACGGCCCGTAGACGCAAACACTTGGACAGAAGTCTGCTTGTTCTGGAACGTTCTCTTATGGCGCTGCAGAGAAAGCAGGCTCGAACGCGAAACAAGGCCGCTCAGCAGGAATATGTCAGGGTTCAGGAGGCCTTGAATGAGCTGTTGCAGCGGCGAGCACACATGTCCCGACAATACTATAAACATCAGCTGTATCGGTTTGGGAACCGGTCGGGTCGCTTGCTGGCTAGGTTGGTTAGGGATGCTGGAGGTACGTGCTTTATCCCGGTGCTCAAGGCGGAAGGGGGGGCTCTGCAACATGAATCGCATTAGATTGCGTCTATTTTTAGAAACTTCTTTGCCACTTTGTACACGGAGGAGGCGAGAGATTATGTTTATGTTTATGTTTTATTTCACTTGATAAAAACCGCCTTTCATGGGCAAGCAAAGCGGTGTACAATAAAACCAATAAAAACTTTGTTTTTTTTAAAAAGGCCGAGGCCAGTGAAAAGGAAAAGAAATACACTTTCTGGACAGAAAAGCAATAGAAGCAGAAGAGACAAAGCTAAACCATAACAAAGACAAGTCACAAGGAAAGCAGAGGATAATACAAATGGGAATCACACAAAAGGAGAGGGGATACCAACCGCAAGGGAAAAAAGGTGGGTTTTGAGGTTTTGTTTAAATGTGGGGTGGTGAGGGTCCAGTCGGAGTGAGGAGGGGAGGGAGTTCCAGAGGGCGGGGCCAGCAAAAAAGAAGGCAGAGGAACGGGTAGACTGTAAATGGGCACGGGAAGGGGAGGGAAGAGTGAGGCGGTTAAGGTGAAAGGAGCGAGGGGTGTACCTAGGGGAGTGGAAGAAAAGAAGGTCCGTTAGATATTGGGGGGTACCTGTATGGAGAGCTTTATGAACCAAAATGAGCAACTTGAAGTGAACGCGGTGGGGGAAAGGCAACCAATGAAGACGGAACAGTAAGGGTGTGATGTGATCACGGGGGGAGGAATGGGTGACCAAACGAGCGGCAGTATTCTGAATACGTTGTAACCGGGACTGTTGTTTCTTGGAAAGGCCGACAAAAAGTGAGTTTGCAAAATCCACCCGAGACATGACCAGGGAAAGTAACAGAGTAGTGAGAGCAGAAGGGGATAGAAAAGGACGAACTGCACGAATTTGTCGGAGAAAGAAGAAGGACAACTTGGTGACATGAGAAACATGAGCATGGAAGGAAAGATCAGACTCGAAGTGAACCCCTAGATAACGAAAGGAAGAAACCAGGGGAGCCAAGGAACCAGAGAAAGAGGGGGCCAATGTGGGGGTGGGTTGTTGTGAGAGAACCAGATAGCAACAGTCTTGGTGAGATTAAGGTGAAGGCAATTACGAGTCAACCAATCAGCCACAGTGGAAAGACACGAATTAAGCGGAGAGAGATCGGGACAGGATGGAGAGGTGTGGTGAAGTAATAGAATGTCGTCGGCGTAAAGAAAAGCAGATATACCAGACTGTTGGATTAAGAGGGCTAAGGGGGCTAAGAAAAGATTAAAGAGGAGGGGAGCCAAGACAGAACCCTGAGGAACCCCACAGGAAAGAGGGAAGGAATCTGAGGGGGGGGGCAGAGGAAGAAGGGGGTGACAAAACTGCACAAGAACGGGAGGAGAGAAAGGAGTGAAACCAACGATGAACAGTACTGCAAAGACCCGCTTCCCGAAGACGAAGAAGAAGAAGGGAGTGATCAACTAAGTCAAAAGCGGCGGAAAGATCAAGTGCAACCGCCACCGAAATATCACCACGATCATGAGCTACATGCAGTGCATTAGTAAAGGCGAGAAGGATAGTTTCAACACTGTGACCCTGACGGAAACCTGATTGACGAGGGTGGAGGAAGTTAGTGGAATCAAGGCGATGCGATAATTGAGCAAAGACGAATTTCTCTAAAAGCTTTGAAAGGAAAGGAAGGTTGGAGACGGGACGGTAGTGGGCGGGAACTAAGGGATCAAGTGAGGGGTTTTTAAGGAGGGGACGAATTAAAGCATGTTTCCAGGAGTGAGGGAAGGACCCTGAAGAAAGACTGGAGTTGAATATAGTGAGGATGTAAGGAAGGAGACCCAGGGAAGATTCAAGGAGCCAAGAAGAGGGGATAGGATCAAGCGGGCAAGAAGTCTTTTTTGAGGAGGAGATAAGACGGTGCAGTTCGGGAGGGGAGATCAGTGAGAAAGACGCCCAGCAATGGGAAGTTTGAGAAATGGGTGGGGGTGAGGCAGTAGGGGGAGGAGAGAGAGAGAATTGGACCAGGACAAAAAGGTAAAGAGGCTCGCAGGGAAGAGATCTTATTACTGAAGCAAGTAGCTAGCATGGAAGGCGGTGGGGAAGGAAGGACCGGGGGAGCTGAGGCTGGGGAGTGAAGAGAGGTCAGAGACCGAAGAGTGGAATAGAGGTGCCGGGTCTGGTTTGGGGCATTGAGAATAGCATTGGAGAAGAAGGTGCGTTTGGCAAGATAGACAGATGAGCGGTAGTGGGAGTAGGTAGATTTAAAGGATGCAAGTGAGGTGGGTGAAGGATTCTTACGCCACAGGCGCTCCGCCCTGCGGAGCTGCGTGCGTAAAAGCCGTAGGCCGCCATGATACCACGGATGCACGGGTCGGCTGCGGCGGGGTGGATGAGGACGTAGTGGGGCGATACGATCAAGTGTTATTGAGAGAGCCGATGACCAGAGGGCAGCTTGAGAGTTGGGAGAGAAGGGAGACGTCAGGAGGGAAAAGTTCAGCTGCTGTGGGGAATTGGTGGATGGTTAAAGATGAAAAGGCTCGGGAGAGTCGCGGAGGAGGGGGGGTAGAGGGAGGAGGGGGGGTGGAGAGAAGTGAGGCAGTGGAGGAGGAGGGAGAAGAGAAAGAGTGGGACCCCTGCGAGTAGGAGCAGGAGACAGAGAGGCAGATCTGGTCTGTCCAAGGCAGAATCATTGAGGAAAGGTTGAAAAGAGTAAGAGAGGAAGAAGAGGATGTCAGAAAAAGATCAAGAGTGTGTCCAGCCTGATGTGTGGGAAAAGTTACGTGCTGCACAAGAGAGAAATCCTGTAAGAAAGAAATAAAGGAAAGATCTCTAGGTGAAGAAGGGGAGTCCAGATGCAAATTAAAGTCCCCGGCAATGAGTAGATGAGGGAAAGTAAGAGAAAGATCAGTAATTGTCAAAAGAAGGGAATCCCAAAGTTCAGAGCGAAGGGTAGGGGGGGAATAAACAAGAAGGATGTGCATAGGGGGGAGAGTGTGTAAGTGGAGCAGAAGGGCTTCCGGGTAATGGAGCGAAGGAGGAGAAAGCTGAGTGAAGGAAAGAGTGGACCGAAGCAAAGCAGCCACACCACCACCAGGTCTACCTCTGCGTGAGACGGAAACTGCAGAGAAACCGGGGGGGAGGCAGTGGGCGAGGAGAGCGTCCTCCCCGTCCCTAAGCCATGTCTCGGTTAAAAGAAGGAGGTCAAAAGATGAACTAAGAGCAAGATCTTGAATAAGGAGGGTTTTGTTGCGCAGAGACCAACAGTTAACTAAACCAAGAGAAAGGGGGAACTTGGAAGAAGAGGATGGTGAGGAAGAGAGGAAAGGAGTGGGGAGTCTTAGACAAGGCCGAAGGTTAGAGAGACATCGGAAACGTGTTTGAGCCAGCTTGTCAGGGCGTCTGCCCCAAAACACAGGAATAGCATCCATGAAATGGGGGGAGAAGAGAGAGATAGGAATAGAAGGATAGGGCAATGAGACTGCCAGAAATGAATGGGAGAGGAGTCTAGGAAATATACCGGACAAAGTAGCCGAAGGGACTCCTGCAAACAATGTGGGAATGCCAAGACAAACTAGCAGCAGAACCGGAAGAAGAGCAGCATAAGTGCGACCGTCGGAGCGACCCCAAGGAGCGCACCTAAGGAGCACGTCGTGCTCCTTAGGTGCGCTCCTTCGGCGCGCGCCGCGGCGACAAGCGCCGCAGGCGCTTGTCTTTTAAAGCAGGAAGGCAGTGTACCTCTCAGGACGCGGCCGCGTTCCCGCGGCCGCGCTACTTCCGGAAAGGGCGGGCTCAGACTTGACAGTAGGTGAGTGATGGCCCAATGAGAAGGGCAGACACTGGGGAAACACAGCACACAAGAAAATAACGAGAAATCAGCACAGCAAGAGACAAATTAGGCAAAACAAAGGACAGCACAGGTAAGCCGCAGGCGCTTGTCTTTTAAAGCAGGAAGGCAGTGTACCTCTCAGGACGCGGCCGCGGGAACGCGGCCGCGCTACTTCCGGAAAGGGCGGGCTCAGACTTGACAGTAGGTGAGTGATGGCCCAATGAGAAGGGCAGACACTCGCGACAGCGCGGAAATTTCTCAGTGACCTTCACCTGCCCACCCTGGGAGATGAAGCAGTGAGCGTTCTGAACGCCCCTCTTTCAGGGAAGGAAATACAGAGAGCTATTCGGAGAGGCAAACCGCATAAGGCCCCGGGCCCCGATGGGTTTGGGGCGGAATATTATAAGATCTTGGAGAATAGGATTACCCCGGTCCTTTTGGTTATGTATGATACGGTTTTTACTGAGGGACGCTTCCCCAGGGACATGCGGTGTGCTGACATTACAGTTATACCTAAGGAAGGGAAGGACCCTACAGAGCCGGCCTCTTATAGGCCAATATCTTTGATAAATTACAATGTAAAGCTTTTGGCTTCTATTTTGGCGGAGAGGTTGAACCCTATCCTGCCTTTTTTGATTCATCCGAGACAGGTGGGGTTTGTACAAGGCAGGGAAGCTTTGGGGAATATAGCGAAGATTCTTGTGGGAATGGAGTATTGCCTAAGAGAAAAACAGTCCCTGTTGCTGGCCAGTCTAGACGCAGAGAAGGCGTTTGATAGAGTGGCGTGGGAGTATTTGTGGGAGGCCTTGAGGAGATTTGGGTTTGGGGGGGTATTCTTGCAGTGGGTACAGATTTTATATTCAGCACCGCAGGCGAGAGTTGGAGTCAATGGAGTATTCTCAGCGCCCTTTACGCTTGAGCGGGGCACGCGGCAGGGCTGTCCTCTCTCACCTCTACTCTTTGTGCTTGCGTTAGAGCCGCTGTTGCAGGCTTTGCAGGAGGATTCTCAGATGGTGTGGGGGGGGGGGGCAGGAGGAGATGAAATTGAGTGCCTTTGCAGATGATATGCTCTTGTGTCTCAGTACCCCGCAGACTTCCCTGACCAGGGCGCTTCAAATCATAACATACTTTGGTAGCTTCTCGGGTCTGAAAATTAACTTGACTAAATCTATGGCCCTTGATGTTGGTGGGAAGGTTCAGCAGGACTGGAGAGGTCCGTTCCCGTTGACATGGGCCTCGGGCGCGTTTTGATATTTGGGTATACAGTTGCCAGATGCTCTGGAGAGAGTCTATGAATGTAACATTCTGGGACTCTTAAAGCGGGCACGGAAAACGTTTCAGAGTTGGTTGGCTTTACCTCTGTCTTTGAGGGGTAGGGTGGCTTTATTTACTATGGTGGAGCTGCCCCGCTGGTTGTATGTTCTGCGGATGCTACCGATTTGGGTCTTGGGCAAAGACTGGCAGCGTTTTGAGCATTACTTAAGTCATTTCCTGTGGAGGGGGAAGCGGGCGTGCATACCTTTAAAGGCCCTTATGCGGCGGAGGGTGGTCTAGAGCTCCCTTCAGTACGTAACTACAATCTGCAGTACCTGGCACGCCACTTGGCGGCTTTGGTAGGAATGGAAGGCGACGGTCTGCCTGTGCCACAGGTACAGTGGGCTGACAATTTTGGCCAGGGGTTGTATATCCTGCATGCCCTGGGACACAAACGTCCGCCAGATGTAAAGGGAGGGACCTATGTAGGCTCACTTCGGGCAGTGTGGAAGGCAATCTGTAGGAAACGGGGTTGGGACTGGCGCTGCTCGTTGTTGCTCCCTTTGGTGGGAAACCCTGAGTTTGCTCCAGGTCTAACTATACCGGTTTTCAGGACGTGGGCGCAGAAGGGCCTCGTCTCTGTTGGGGATTTGTGTGATGCTCCTGGAGGGCGGGTGGAGTGTTTTGCCACATTGGCCAGGAAGTTTTCTTTGCCTAATCATGAGTTTTACTGTTACCTGCAAGCCCGGCATTACGCCGGTAGCGTATTGGGAAGGATTACGGGAGTGGCTGCCCAGGCGGGTATTAAAGAGTGGTTGCAAGATGTGGCGCAGGGGGGGAAGGGCACGGAGAGTAGGAGAGAGTTGGTGTGCCCTATTGGTGACCAGAGTTATTTGCAGAGGTTGAGCGAGCGGTGGCAGAAAGAGGGGTTGGTAGAGGCTACACCGGATCGTCTTAGACGGGCGTTCATGAAAATTCATCTCTGTGGACATTGGGTCTATCTTCAGGAAATGCACTATAAATTCATATGGCGGGCGTATATTAGTGACCATTGGGCGTATAAAATGGGTATCTGGGACAGTGATCAATGCAGATGGTGCGGGGAGGGGAGTGGAACCATAACGCACAAATTCTGGAGCTGCCCCAAAATCCGTTCCCTCTGGGAGAAAGTGGGGGCTCAATTGGCGGGCATGTTGAGAAGACGGACCCAGGGGGGTGCGGCCCTATGCCTTTTTCATGATTGGGATCTAGAGGGGCAGTGGGTGGCTTTGGCGCAGCGTTCCTTGATGGAGAAGTGTTTCTTAACGGTAAAACAGGTCATTTTGAGGCATTGGTTGGACAGGCCTGCCCCTACTTTGGATACATGGGAAAGGGCTGTGGTGGAGTTGGTGCAGATGGAAAGGTTAACAGCGAAGAGGCCTTGGGGGAGCGCAGTGGGACAAATTCTTGGAGATCTGGATGCCCCTAATTACCACTCTCCCCACACAGACTAGGAGTGCTTTGTTAAACCTCTAATTACCTCCAGAGCCTCCTGTTTGTGTAAGTGCTGCAATATCTCATTCCCTTACTTCTTATGGTGCACTTTGAAAGTACTACTTGGATTCCTCCCTATTTCTCGGGTCCTCTCAGTGTTGAACTGGGATTACAGTCCTGCCCCTTTTGAATGACCTACTGTGGTTATGTAGTTGCCCTTGTCTCCCAGAGTCTGATAGGGGGGGGGAGGGGGAGGGGGAAAAGAGTAGGGGGGAAGGGGGGGAGGGTGGTTACTGTAGAATGGGGGGGGGGGCTGCGGAGGGTTCAGGGGGTTGGGTTGTAGGTAGAGGGGTTGGAGCAAGCGCAAGGATCACCTGGGCTGGGGGGCTTGGCAGAGAGGCTGTGTATTGTTGCCTTTATTTGCTTGCAGTGATCCTCTGGGTTTAGACGTGGTGGGAGCTGTGCTAATGCTTTGTGATCTTTGGTGGGTTCTATCTGTTTGCTGGCGGCCAGTTCTCTATGCTCGCCTGTCTGATAGTAGGTTGGGGGGTGGTGGTGAGCAGGGGAGTTATTTGTGTGGGCTGTATTCTGATGTTTCTTGCTGTTACTCTGGCTTCACTACCGCTTGTTCAACTGTTTTGGTTTATTGTGTGTGTATGTTTGCTGAAATTTAATAAAAAAGGAATTGAACATAATCCCTGTTCGATGTAAATACTCTGTGGCCCTTCCGCACAGTATATTGTTCTGTTTATTGTAAACCGCACTGATATGTAATAGCGCGGTATATAAGAGAAGTAAAATAAATAAGATATGGTCCTGTAGCTGTATCTGGACTACCTTCTCTACTATTTTGGCCATGAAAGGTAAGCTGGAGATTAGTCAATATGATGGGCTTGCTTTGTTAGATTTGGAGGTTTTTTAGAATGGCTCCGATTGATGCCTGTTTGAGGGATGTAGGCATTTGCCCCTGTGTTAGGGATGTGTGTATGATGTGGTGTATATATAAGGGATGAGTGGTGCCTTAACTGATTTTATCCATGTCACTGGACATGGGTCACTTAGTGAGGTGGTTGTAGTTACGATGTTTTCTACTTGCCTGAGTGTTGGAATAGTGAAGTCTCTCCCCATGTCGCAGCATGTTGGTTTAATATAAATCAAATGGCAGCTTAGCATATTGCGTCTCATATGGTAATACCAAAAACTTAAGCTCATCTTCCATCAAATGATCGTTCTTTCTTAAACAGTTCAAGTTTTCATTGTCTTCACTGATAAACTATGTGGTTACTCCATGAACTGAATCGAGGAATCGAGGCTACCTCAAAACCCACCTGGAGTCACCCAAGGAACCCAACCAAAACTAAGTCAGAACCATGGTACACCCCAACCCTATGGGAGCTGAAGAAGGACCTGAGAAAGCAAGAAAGAAAATGGAGAAAACTCAAAACCGAGGAACGAAGGAAGGATTACCTCAGCCGCCTATCAACATATAAGAATGAAGTCAACCAGGCAAAGAAAACGCATCATACAAACACACTCAATAAGGCCCTCAACAGGCCCAGGGAGCTTTTTGCACTCGTCAAATCGCTCACCAAGGCTACGCATGACAGCAATCCCAGCGGATCAATAACAGCCCAACGGCTAGCAGATCATTATGCCAGCAAACTTAGTCCCGCAGCGCCTGCCCTCCTCGCTCCAAAGTTGGATGCAGCTAACTCCCTACAAAAAATTAACACCCAGGGAAGACCAGACCAGTGCAATAAATGGTCTACCTTCCAGAGAGTGGACGACCTGCAAATAAAAAACATCATTACCAACCTAAAAACCACAACCTCCCCTCTTGACCCCTGTCCAGCTGCCTGGATCAAGGCTACCAAGCAAGAAATGGCACAGCACATCTCTCACATAGTGAACCTCTCACTACTGCAAGGTCTCATGCCACCGCTTCTTAAAAAGTCACTTATTCGACCCATTTTGAAAAACAAAGCACTCAACAAGGACGACCCAACCTCCTACCGCCCAATTTCAAGCATATCCTTCCTCGCCAAGATTATTGAAAAGGCAGTTCAGCAGCAGCTGCAGGACCACATTGATGACACAAATGCCCTTGATGTGCATCAATACGGGTTTCGTCAACATCACGGTGTAGAAACCCTCCTGCTAGCCCTAATGGACAACCTACTCAAAGGTCTAGAAAACAAGAGCAAGATGTATATGCTTATATTCATAGATATATCTGCGGCCTTCGACTCAGTGCATCACCCCACACTCCTGGAGCGACTTGAGTCCATAGGCATTTCAGGAACCCCACTAAAATGGTTCTCCTCATACATAACCAACAGAATGCAGCAGGTCCAATTCAACAATGACAAAGCAGCCCCCTTCCCACAAACTCAAGGCATTCCACAAGGCTCCGCCCTCTCCTCCCTCCTATTCAACTTATACATACAACCAGTATGCAAGATTTTCCATGACCACGAGATCAACTACCATATATACGCAGATGACCTAATGCTATATACTCAACTCGACGTAAATAACCCAAACCTCAACAAGCTTGAAAAATGCCTAGACGAGCTTCAAACCTGGCTACAACGAAATAACATGTCCATTAATCACAAGAAAACGGAAGCAATGTGTATCTCCAGGAAACCGGGCTTTGAGCCCCCAACAACGGTCACCATGAACAATAACAACTACAACATCAAGACAGAGATAAAATATCTAGGAGTGATGCTTGACAGTAACCTAAATATGGTCAAACACCTTCGAAATACCAATCGGGTCATCTTCCACAAATTAAGAGTCTTGCAGCCACTACGTAGCATCCTCGATCATGCCTTCAGGTTTGTCGCTCAAGCCCTCATCATTCCACATCTAGACTATTGCAATGCCATACTGCAAGGCCTGCCAAAGAAAACTATAAATATTCTGCAAATGGCACAAAATGTTGCTGCCAGAATCATTATGCAAAAAGGCCTCTCTGACCACATTACACCTGTTCTAATTGAGCTACATTGGCTCCCCATTGCGGCCCGCGTTCAATACAAAATGATTGTCACTACATTCAAACTCATCCATAATGTAGCACCCTCACACCTCAACAGCTTAATCTCCAATCTACCCAACAACAGAAGTAGAAGAACAGTGAACCTCAACACCCTCTGTCTCCCGAAGTGCATCAGAAATGTTAATGCATGTACTAGTAACAGAGCATTCTCACTCATAGCCCCAGCACTCTGGAACCGACTGCCATGTGAACTGCGTGCAAACTGTGACCTGAAAGACTTCAGAAAAAAGCTTAAGATGCACCTTTTCCAATCGCATTACAATGTATCCTAGGCTCTGTACCCTACTACCATTGCATCCCACTACCAATTATCTTTCAGTATATGTGTAAATATGTATATAATGTATCCTGTGTGAAGTGTTCACTATCAGTCAACTGTAATCCGTAACCCTATGTTTGCTGTGTATTACCTCCCCCTCCCTAATCGCAATGTATATCTTTCTAAATTCTTGGCCAGTACAGCCACTCTTACCATGTATAGCAACCGCTGCTGATCGCTGGAAGCAGCGGGATACAAATGTACACTAAATAAATAAATACATAAATAAATAAATTCCTGGGGAACTTCAAATTATCGATTGACCAAACAATAAAGGCTGTAAATGTAAAGTCCATCTCTGTTTCACATGGCTACATCAATTAGAGTTCATACATTAAATCCATCAATAATATGGTCTCTCTTGCTTCCCAAAAATGCCATTATATAGCAGCTTGACCCATAGCGGTAGTACTGCGAGATGACCTCTAGTGTCAAAGATACCATTTTGAACCCAGAGCCACCATGAGCAGAAGCAAGCAGGGATTGTTCCTGCTCCCACTAAACTACCAGGAACATCAGTAAGAATCAGGGGATGGGAGGAAGGTGGTTGGAGAATCACGGGGTCCCGGTGGTGAGGGATCGAGGAGATTATTTCTGATGCTCTTAAGGTGCCTAAACAGGTAGAAAAGGAAACAGCAAAAACAAGAAGGATGCTTGGGTGCATAGGGAGAGGAATGATCAGAAGGAAGAAGGAGATGATAGTGCCTTTGTATAAGTCTTTGGTGAGACCTCATTTGGAGTATTGTGTGCAATTCTGGAAACCGCATCTTCAAAAGGATATAAACAGGATGGAGTCTGTGCAGAGGGTGGCTACTGAAATGGTCAGTGGCTTTCACCATAAGGCATATGACGGATTTAAAGATCTCAATATGTATACTTTGGAAGAAAGATGGGAGAAGGGAACTATGACAGAGATGTTTCAATACCTCTGTGGCATAAATGCACAGATGGAGAGCCTCTTTCAACTGAAAGAAAGCTAGCTGCAACAAGGGGGCATAAATGAGGTAAAAGGAGACTCGGGAATAATTTGTGGAAATATTTATTTACAGAAAGAATGGTAGATGCATGGAATAGTCTCCCAGTGGAGGTACTAGAGACAAAAACTGTATCTGAATTCAAGAAAGCATGTATAGAGCTTGGTGGTTCATATGAAAGGGTAGATTGGATATCTGCCATCATGTTTTTATGTTTCTGTGTTTTAGGGAAGGAGGTCAGGTGGAGGTTGCTGGCCTTTGTCTTTGCCCCTGCCTCTTCAAGCAAGCACTTACTGTACATATGCCCCAGGGCAGGTGTAAATGCAAACAAGTATTCCCTTCTAGAATGGGGAATGCACATTGATATTTTAGGCCAACCTAAACCACACCTCCTCCTCAATGCCTCCTTACAATATCTGCTTGATGTGGCTCACCAGGTGTAACTAGCAGTTTTCTAAAATTGCTGTTTGCATGCATAAGTGACCACTATTTATACTTGAGGATGTTTCTAAAATACCCCATAGGTGCCTTTGTATCTTTATACAATAGCTTAGAAATAGGCACCCACTTAAGCTCTCCACTTAGGTGACTTTTTATAAAATCACCCTCTTAGTGCATTTGGATTTTCTAAAGGTATTTGATAAAGGCCTTCTTGAGAGACTTCTCAGTAGATTAAGTCATGGGGATAGTAGGCAGTACCCTATTGTGTAATGGAAATGGACTAAAAGACAGAAACAGAGTAGGACTAAATGGTGAGGTTTCCAAATAAATAAAGTGTCTATAATGGAGTGCCTTAAGGGTGTGCACTGGGGCCTGTGTTCAACATATTCATAAAAGATTTGGAAAAAGGAGCAATGAGTAAGGTGCTGAAATTTGCAGATGACACAGAACTTCAAATTAAAACTGCAGAGAACTGTGAGGAATTGCAGAAGGTTTTTGTGAGGCTAGGAAACTGGGCATTTAAATGACAGGTGAAATTTAATGTGGACAAGTGTGATGCACATAGAGACAAATAACGTTGATACAAAATACCTGGTTTGAACTTAGGAGTCGCCACCCAAGAAAAAAATATAGTAAATGACAGCAGATAAAGACTAGCATGGTCCATCTAGTCTGCCCAGTGAGATGGCCAGAGTTGTATCCATCGTTCCATGCAGGTTGCCCCCCCCCCCCCCTCTATGCCTTTGGGGTTATATCCCCCACTCCATGTAGATTAACCCCTCTATTTTTTTTTAATCTGCTTTGATTCCATCCTCTTGCTATAAAAGGATTATCTGTGTCTTTCCCTTGACATTTTGAATTCTGTCACTGCTTTTGACCCACCACCTCCACTGGGAGGGCATCCAGTCATCCACCACCGTTTCTGTGATGTATTTCCTGATGTTGCTTTTGATGTAGCTTTATTTCATGTCCTCTAGTTCTACAGCTTCCCTGTCTCCAAGCAAGGCCTCACAATGACTTGTATAGGGCATTAATATCTCCTTCCTTCTGCTGAGGTTTCCCCAGTGACACTGGAGTCTTTTTGGATAATACGTTGAAATTTGTAGCCAAGTGTGCGGTGGCTGCTAACAAATACTCCTAATGGAATTCTGCACACACGTTCAACATTTTGGGTCAAAAAGTCTGAACTAAGCAAAATTCTGCATACGTTTTCTTAGAATAACACTACATATTGGAATATTCAGCGGTGGCGTCTGTTGCTGATAACGCAGCTAGCTATTGCTGCTGAACACGGAACTCAGATGTTCAATGCAGGGTCATATTCGACCACTGGCACGGAATATCCGGGTTGGCCGGAAAGAGAGTTAGCTAGCTAATTGGTCAGCGGCGATATTCAGCCGCTGGCCGGTTAGCTTAAAGCAGTTAGGCTACCCTTAAAGTGTCTAACTTTAGTCCCTTTTTCCGATAACTGGCTAATGGCTGAATGTTGCCGCTAGCCGGTTATACTTGCGTGCTGCCTATGTTCTAACCCCGGAACGCCAAAACAGGGATATTCAGCGCCACTAACCAATTTAGTGCTGCTGGATGACCTAGTGAGTTCTGCAAACTTCCTAAATGCCTTTGAAGATGCCTCACATTGTTTTTGAGTGATATTTTAATGTCATATATAATAAATTATTGTCTGCAGAATTCCAGCAGTAAACAAAGAAAATAGAGTGTTAGGGATTATGCCCAATGGCATGCAAAAAGAGACGCAAGACTCATTATGCCTCTGTACAAGCTCATGATGTGACCACATAATTACTATTGTGTATAGTGTTGATTGCCCCAAGTCCAAAAGGCTATAGGGGAAGGGAGACCTCTCTTATGAAGAAAATCTAACAAGGGCAGGGCTCTTCAGCTTGGAGAAAATACCAAGAGGGAATATGATAAAACTTTATACTAGGGTGGAACAGTTAAGTAGGGAAAGATTGTTTAACCTAACATAAGAGAATACTCCATGAAACTAACAATCAATAGATTGAAAACAAATTGTAGAAAGGATTTTTTCATACAGCACACAAACTATGGAATTTGTTGCTGGGGAACATGACAGCTAACAAAGGGGATTCATAAAAGGTTTGTACAAGTTTCTTGAAAGAAAAATACATACAAAATTATTAGCCAGGTAGTCTTGGGAAAAGCCATTGCTTATCTCTTGAAAGGAGCTATAAGTAGTAGGTCCTACTTTTTGATATCTGCTTGTATTTTGGACCGGCAGCTGTCTGAAACAAGATGCTGTGCTCAATGAACCTTGGTCTGACTCTGCATACTTTGGGGGGGAAAACCATATGAATATAACAATCTGTACCTTTTGAATAACTTCAGCTCGGAGTTCTTTTGGAAGCTCTGTTTGGTGAGTTTAGACCTTTACTTCAGATTCATCTTACGCAACAGTTTGATTTTTCATCTAAGAATATTCTAATCAGCTCATCTACTCTGATGGGAAATTGGTAGGCTCAATTTAATTTATTATGGGCCTTGTTAAGGCAGTGTTTTGAAATGGAGCTAATTTGCTTTTTGCTATGACAAAGGTCGGCTTATGCAAACAAGACTTTTGGTTTCTTATTCTTAATTACTTTTTCAGTATTTCTATAATTGCGCTTTCATGTTGGCAGCATATATTGTGGTGTTTGGTAAAACGAAGTCTTTCTGCATTTTGAAATGTATTTTTTAGCCAGTAGAATGTGAAAAATGGCGTGAATGCTTTTACAAAACACTGTATTTCACTATTTTTATTTGAAAGCATCCTGTAGTTAGGAATTTCCGTGCGTGAGGACTGTATAGCCTGCTTGTCCTTGGAGCAGCAGAATTGCATAGCTCTAACAAGTGTCCTTCAAGGACAGCAGGATACTTGGTCCTCACAAACAGGTCCTGCTTCCCCTCTGATTTAGTGGTTAAACAGCTGTAATAACAGAGAGGCCCTGCGCACACACCGTAACATGGAATGTGCTATATATGCTTCTAAGGGCAAGTTTAAGAATGCTCTTAGCTTGAGATAAATGGCTCCAGCTCAAAACTCTGTCTCGTGACGTCACCCATACATGAGAATGGAGTATCTTGTTGTTCTCGGAGAACATCTGCTACAGGTAAGCAATTTAGCTTCATCTAATCAACCATATTCTTGATAAATGTATAGATTTTGATCTAAATGAAGTTTTGTTCTTAATCCATTTCAGATGAATAACAACCTTTGTAAGGATCCTCCAGATTTCTGGACGTTACATGGACTGTGGTAAGAATTAAATCCACATGGGTGTATCTTTCATCTAGTTGGATGTGCTTGTTTCTGATGATCTTAAAGTGGCTAAATACATAGACAAGGCGATGGCTAAAGCTAGAAGGATGCTTGGGCTCATAGTGAGAGGAATGGCCAGCAGAAAAAAGGAGGCGATAGTGCTTCTATATAAGTCTTTGGTGAGACCTCATTTGAAGTATTGTGTGCAGTTCTGTAAACCACAACTTCAAAAGGATATAAACAATGGTCAGTGGTCTTTGTTATAAACCATATGGGGACAGACTTAAAGATATCAATATGTATACTTTAGAGGAAAAGCGGGATAGAGGAGATATGATAGAGATATTCAAATACTTCCATGGCATAAATGCACAGGAGGAGAGCCTCTTTCGATTTGAAAATTCAATGTAAACCACTTTAATTACATGATAAGGTGATATAGAAATACTTTATTTTATTTATTTAAGTTCTGCAACGAGGGAACATTAGGATGAGGGTGAAAGGGAATATGCGAAAATATTTCTTTATGGAAAGAGTGGTAGATGTGCGGAATAGTTTCCTAGTGGTGGTAGTAAAGATGAGGACAGTATCTGAATTCAAGAAAGCATGGGACAAACACAGATTTCCAAAGGGAAGAAAGGGGACTGTAGTAGTTGATATGGAAGGGAAGACTAGATAGACCATTTCGTCTTTTTTATGCCATCATGTTTCTAAAAGTACACACAAAATTCAAAGCTTTAATGGGGCAATTTCCATAGTGCTCACATAGCTGCAAAAATCACTGATACTTTTTAACTGTGGTCTTGACGCTGATTTTCAAAGTAAAAGGGTGCACATACTTTTACTTTGAAATTTACCTAAGAAAAGAATACCTGCACACACTTGCAGCTCCTTTTAGTGTGGGGTATTTTTTATTTGTTTTAACCAAAACGGTGCATGCGTTTTTTAAAAGGATAAAACTGCATATTGCTTCAGGTCTCGCCTAAGCCTGGTCTCAATTTTTTTTTTTCCAAAATTCTACGGTGTCTGCATCCCAAAACCACCCTAGAATGTGGTTTACAAATAGCTGACTCAGTTTCCTCAGCAGATACCTAGGGGGCCTGTCTACTCAGCATTTCCCCATAGGCATAAAATGGGAAAAGTCCTTTAGTAGACAGGCCCCTTAGTTTCTTCTGAGAGATTTTTCCGAGTAAGGATGGTTAAGACCAGGGCTTAATTTGTGCTAGAAATGGGTGGAACGGCATTCCGGCACTTCTTGAGCCAGAAGCAGGACAAATCCTAGGAGGCTGCGGGGATACCATCTTACCCTCTCCCCACAAACACAAACCCAAGATCACAGGCAGCAGAGAACGAGACCCCTTCTGTCTCCCCGCAGGGATCTGATTTCCCATGGGTAGACAGAAGGGGTCTTTGGCTGAATCATGGCTCTCTTCTGCTTGCAGGAGATCAGATCCCCAGAGACAAAAGAGGAGGAGAAAGCTGCCATCGCAGTAAAGGTCCCTCCTGTCTGCACACGGGAGATCAATTCTCATGGGCAGGACAGGAGGACGAGGCTGGGAGGCAGCAGGCTGCCCGCAGGGATCCATCTCCCACGGGCAGAAAAGGAGGAGGAATTGTGGCAAAAGCCCCTGCTGTCCTGCTAGTGAGAGATTGATCTCTCGCAGTCAGAAGAGAAGGAAAAAAAAGCTGCAATTCCAGCAAAAGCCCTTCTGTCTGCCCACGAGAGATCGATCCCTGCAAATCGGAGGCAGCAGGCTGCCCGTGGGGATCCCATCTCCTGTGGGCAGAGGAGGAAGAGGAGGGATCACATGCCTGTGGGAGATCGATCCCTGTGGGAAAGCATGGAAAGCAGTAGACTGCCTGCAGGCAGAGGACAGCTGATCAGGGACCTGATTTGGGGGGGGGGGGGGTGGAAGGTCAGACGGGAGGAGGGGAGTGAGGCAGAAAACATTTAAAGGGCCTGTAGATTAAAAAAACAAAACAAAGGAGGATGGGGTAACTGAAGACAGGTGGTGGGAGTGCTAGGGGAGAGGGAGTGAAAGGGGAACAGAGCATGGGGAGGGGTTGGAAGGGGGAGGGGAGAGTGCAGGGTGTTGAAGGTTTAAAGAATGAATACAGGGACAAAAAGGCACAATATGTAAATATGCCAAAAAAGTGCATCCCCCCTACCTAGAACACACTCACGTACAGGCACCCCACAAACATATGATAGAAGTGCACACACAGGCACCCCACCTCCGTAACACAGGCGGACACACACATTCACACACACAGAGGCACCTCACTTCCACACCACACAGTACTCGCGCGCACACACACCCCCATCTCCACAAAATAGGCATTCGCGTACACACACACCCCATCTCAACACATAGCCATACATACACACCATCTCCACAACATAGGCATATACACACAGACTCCCTAGCTTTGCAGCACATCCACACATGCACTGCAGCCCTGCATCCCACCCCTACAAAAGCATCCACTACCACATCCCATGCACAGGCATGCAAACCACCATTGCACCACACAAGCACACACAACCACTTTCTACATATTTCTGTCTAAAAATGCTTCACACAGCACCTACTACCATCGTAATACACACTTTATCATCTCTCTTCAAACTCTTTAACCCTTCCCAAACATGTGTAAGTTTTGCAAATGGAGGAACGTCAGTGGAGGATGGATCGATGGGGGAGAGGGGACAAAGAGGTCACAGCCTCTGGCTCCTCAGATTTTGGACTGGCTCCTCAATGCAAAACACAATTTGTCAAGGCCTTGGCAGAAGTATAGATTCTGTCGTCCCACCTCTACCTGCTGTGTGCTGCCACGGCCTATTAACACTTATCACAGCTGTGGGAGCATTTTCTTGGCTTCTGCAGCTCTGCTGTACTGAAGCAACCCGATCATGGCATTTTTAGTAAGACAAAATAAGTACTTTCTGCTTTACTAAAAATGCCGTGGCTGGGCTGCTTCAGTACAGTACAGCCACAAGAGCAAATGTGTTAAGTGTTAATACTGCTGTGATGGTGCAGAACAGGGAGAAGAAGAGAGAAGATAGCCAGGGCCGTATTAACACTTAACACAGCTGCGGGAGCGTTTTTGTTTGCTCCTGCAGCTGTGCTGTATTGTACTGAAGCAGCTTGGCCATTGTATTTCTAGTAAAGCAAGAAGTGCTTATTTTGCTTTACTAAAAATGATGCGGCCGGGCTGCTTCAGTACAGCACAGGATTGGGAGGAAACAAAAATCCTCCCGTGGCTGTTAACTTAGGAACAGGCAGGGAGAGGTAGAGAGGAGGTTGCTGGCTGCAAGTGATGTGGGGGTAAGAGGTGACTAATGGACAGATCTGATGGGGGTGGGAGCCTGGACTAGGGAGATGCTATAGGATGAGGAAGGGAGGGACTGGAAAGGGGCTGAGGCACTGGAAAGGTGGTGGAGAGGCTGGTACTGGAAGATGGCCAATGCTGGGATGGGGAGGCTGTGACTGGAAATGAGCTGATACTGGGTCTGTGGGAAACTGGGACTGGAAATAGACTGGTAATGGAGCTGGGTTGACTGAGAATGGAAATCGGTTGATACTGGGGATGGGGGACAGAGTGGAAATGGGCTGATACTGGGGCTGGGCATGGAAATGGTCTTATGCTGGATGGGGGACTGGGACTGGAAGGGGAGCCGGGGTGAAGGATTCTGCTAACATGATGGTTCTGTGTAGGAAGCTGTAGTAGTTTGACTTGTTCTCTTTTTACAACTAGAAGTTACTGGTGTTCTAGGATATTTGCGGTGCTGATTTTTCATAGGTTGGCTTGAAGTCTTGGATTTGGTGCTGGAGTTATGACGGACAGTGTTTGACAGTAAAGGGAGTTGGTGGTATTGTTAATGATTTGAGACCAAAATTTGAATGGAATCTTTTTTGTATGTCGAGTTGTAAAGTTAAAAACTTTACTTCTGTTCTGCATCTGTTGTTGAGAGAGTGTTATTGATGAATCTGGGAGTGCTCTACATGAATGAAGAATTATACCCTATCAGAGAAATGACTGTGGAAGTTATCGCACAAGCTAGCAAGGTTCTATTCAAGATTATTCAGCAGAGACTACAACCATACCTGGAACGAGAGCTGCCTGAAGTGCAAGCAGGGTTCAGGAAAAGATGAGGAACGAGAGACAACATCGCAGATGTGAGATGGATCCTTTAAAAGACTAAAGAATACCAAAAGGATATCTATATGTGTTCTATTGACTACAGCAAGGCTTTTGACTGTGTAAACCATGAGAAACTCTGGGCCACATTAAGAAGCATGAGTATACCAGAACACCTGATAGTTCTCTTGCACAACCTTTACATTGATCAAGAAGCAACTGTTCGAATGGAACAAGGAGAAACAGAATGCTTTAAAATCAGCAAAGGCGTACGACAAGGCTGCATACTTTTCTCCTACCTGTTTAATTTATATGCAGAGCAAATCATCAGAGAAGCAGGACTGTATGAAGACAACAGAGGTGTGAAGATTGGTGGGAGATTCATCAGCAACCTTCGCTATGTTGATACCACTTTTCTGGCTGAAAGTGAAGATGATCTGAAACATTTGTTTCTCAAGATCAAGGAACATAGTCTTAAAATAGGCCTGCACCTTAATGTAAAGAAGACAAAGATCCTGACAGCTGGCATGGAGATGGATCGATACAATAATGGCAGCTATGGGTGCCCCTCTGTCAACAAACAGCCGCCTGACTGAAGACGGAAGACAGTTTAGGACAACTATCCAGAGGGTCGCCTTGAGTTGACACCAACTCAACGGCACTTTACTACTACTACTACTACTACTACTACTACGCATTTGTATAATGCTACAAGTTGTACGCAGCACTACACAGACATGTAAGAGACATTCCCTGCTCATCAGAGCTTACAATCTAGTCAAGACAGACAACACAGAAGGTGTAGACAGGGATAAAACAAGGTGGAAAGATAAAGAAACAAGGAGATCAGGTGAGTCGAGATCCAAAAGCAGCAGCAAAGAGGTGAGTTTTCAGCCTGGATTTGAAAAGGGTCAGAGAAGGTGCCTGGCTACAGACATATGTAGTTTTGTTCCAGGCGTAAGGTGTAGCAAGGTGAAAGGAGCGAAGTCTGGAGTTAGCAATAGAAGAGAAGGGCAGAGCTAGAAGCAATTTGCCAGAAGAGCTGAGTTCTCGGCAGGGGGGGGGGGGGGTGTAAGGAGAGATGAGATAGAAGAAAGGTAGTGAGGAGCTGCAGAGTGGATGCATTTATAGGTCAGCAGAAGACGTTTGAACTGGATGTGGAAACGGATAAGGAGCCAATGAAGTGACTTGAGAAGAGGGGTAACATGGGCATGATGAGGCCAGCAGAAGATTAGCTGAGCAGCAGAGTGTTCAACAGATTGAAGGGGAGAGAGATGAGACCAGCAAGGTTACAGTAGTCAAGACGGGAGGTGATTAAGGAGTGGATAAGTGTCTTAATAGGGGGTTCAGAAAGGAATGGGTGGATTCTGTTGATGTTATAGAGAGAGAAACTGCAAGTCTTAGCTATCCAGAGGGATGTGTGTGGAGAAGGAGAGAGGGGAGTCAGACAACCTCAAGGTTGCGAGCCGAGTAGAGAGTTATCCACAGAGTCTGAGAAAGGAGGAAGAAGAGAGGAGGTTTTAGGGGGAAAGATAAGAAGCTCAGTCTTGGCCATGTTCAATTTCAAGCAGTGGTGAGACATCCAAGCAGCAATGTCAGAAAGGCAGGCAGAGATCCTGGTCTGATTTGCTGGAGAGATCTCAGGTGAAGAGAGGTAGATCTGGGAGTCATAGGCATAAAACATAGAAATATGACAACAGAAAAAGACCATATGGCCTATCTAGTCTGTCCTTCCATATCAACAACTACAACAGTCACCTTTTTTCCTTTAGAGATCCTCTGTGTTTGTCCCATGCTTTTTTGAATTCAGATACTGTCCTCATCTCCACCACCTCCACTGGGAGACTATTCCACAGAGCCACCACTCTTTCCGTAAAGAAATATTTCCACATATCACTCCTGAATCTATCCCTCTTCACCCTCATCCCATGTCCCCTTGTAGCAGAACTTGCTTTCAATTGAAAGAGGCTCTCCCCCTGTACATTTATGCCACGGAGATATTTAAACATCTCAATCATATCACCTCTATCCCGTCTTTCCTCTAAGGTGTACATTTTAAGATCCTTAAGTCTGTCCTCATATGCTTTATAATGAAGACCACTAACCATTTTAGTAGCCATCCTCTGTACTGACTCCATCCTGTTCATATCCTTTTGAAGATGCGGTCTCCAGAATTGCACACTATACTCCAAATGAGATTTATTTATTTATTTAGTAAACATTTGTATACCGCTGCTTCCTACGATCGGCAGCGGTTTACTTTACAGAATCATAATGTATCGTACAATACAGTGAGTTTTTTTAGATTTACATTTCGATTAGGCAATGATTTACATAACACAGGAGAATCAATTGGATACAATATACATTTAGTTGGGGCACAGAGATCTGGGTATACATTTGATTGCATTAGCGTGGGAGGGGCCCAAAATATACAATTTATACATGATTACATGCCAGTATTCCAAGTGCCGCCGTGGCAGGCAAAAGTCATCTGGTTGAGGTAGAGTATCGCACTTAGGTCAGGTTGTAGTGGGTCTGAAATAAATGGGTTTTAAGTTTCCTTCTAAATTCACTCAAGTTGTTTGTGAGTCTCAACTCGTGTGGGAGCTGGTTCCAGTGGATTGGTGCTGTATATGTGAATGCCCTATTGCTTGTTTCTGCTTTGACAGCTCTTAATGCTGGTCGGAACACAGAGAGCGTTGAGATTTATGGTTCTTCTGTTCCTGTTGTGTGGTTGAATAGCGATTAGGTTATCGAGGTAGGATGGTGCGATGTTATGGATGAGTTTAAACGTTATGAGAAGTTTGAAAATGATGCAAGCGGCCACTGGGAGCCAATGCAGTTCCATTAGTACTGGGGTTATGTGGTCTGTGACTTTCTTTTCCATGATGACTCTTGCAGCAACATTTTGAGCCATTTGCAAGATGTTTAGGGTGTTCTTCGGAAGCCCTTGCAGAATGGCGTTGCAGTAGTCCAGGTGGGGAATAATGAGATCTTGTGCAACAGTCCTAAAGTCAGATTTTTCGAGGATATTGCGAAGTGGTTGCAGAACTTTCAGTTTGTAAAAAATGGCTCGGTTGATTGTTCGGAGGTGTTTATCCATCCTAAGGTTGCAGTCCAGTAGGACTCCTAGATATTTTATTGCAGGTTTCGTATTATATATGTTTTTGTTAAGGGTGACTGTGGTGGGCACCAAAGACTTATACAGAGGCACTATCACCTCCTTTTTTTTCTGCTAGCCATTCCTCTCCATATGCACCCAAGCATCCTTCTAGCTTTTGCCGTCGCCTTTTTCTTTTTTTTTTAACTTTATTTATTGCTTTTCAAAAAACAAAACACTACAAACATGACCATACACCATTACACTAGTATACAAAACTATCACCCCACAACCAACAACCCCAAGAGATGTTCTACTATTCACATCTCTACATTCCCCCCTCCCTCTTCCTCCCTGTCTCCCTGTGGACACGTCTATCTGTATTGACAACAATTTTATGATACAACTTTCAACATTAGAACTACAGCTTCCTGCTGGGTGCTGCAAAGCTGCACTTAGCCTGTGCCGCGTACTCGTCTAGGAGATGCCACTTATTTTTATCTAGATTCTCCTCTGCGGTAGTTGCCTGCATCTGCCTTAACTTACTCTGCAATCTCCATTGGGTGGCTCTAATGTCTTGTGCTTTTTCAAATTTGGAGTACATACACACCAAACTCCACCAATGTAGGCCATCTAATTGAGCAAAATCTTTCCAGTTGGATATTATAAGTTTTAATGCTATGGCCATCATAAAGTTAAAGAGAAAAAAATTATCTTGATATTGCTAGTCCGTTCGCACAGGAGCGGAGTATAACAATTTCCCACCGCAACGGGGACTGAAATTTTAGTACAGATTCAATCTTGTTCCTTACCGATCGCCAGAATCTTTGAACGTATATACAATCAAAGACCATATGTCTTAGGGTACCCGGGGCTTCCGAGCAGGACCAGCATTTACTTTGGGCCTTAGTATCCCATTTCGCCATCCTGGCAGGAGTTATGTACGCTCTTATGACAAAAAGTATAGGGATTGTGTGAGGGCCGCTGCCCTCGATACTTTATTTACTCTGCCCCATAAGATATTCCAGGTCCGTGGTAGTATGGGGCGCTCAAGGTCTTGCTCCCAATTCTGCCCAAGGCCACCCATGGATAATCTCTTACTGTCTCTTATGATAGCATAAAAATTCGACATGCTGCTTTTTGTATTTATACAATTGTCTACGGTCTTCAAAAGCTCCCACTGTTCCACTATCTTATTTGGGTTTTAGACAGTGAATTAACTGCGCCCATTGAAAAAAGCATGTCTCCGGTATGCCAAATTCCTTCTGGAGATCTTTTAACGGTTTCCAATCTTTTCCCATTACTAATTGCCTTATGGTCCAAATACCGGCTTTTTGCCATACTTTCCAAGCACAGGACTTATGCCCTATTTTGAATTTAGGATTTAACCAAATGGGGAGTAGGGTGGATGTCCTTCCTTCTTGTTCTAATACACTTTCCAAAAATTGAAAGGCTCGCTGGGTGGTTTGGACTATTCTCAAGCTACCCTCACGCTCTGAGAACTGCATGCCCATCAGCAAATTCATGGGGATAGGGTTAGTCAGACTTTCTTTAATCTCAACCCAAACTGGTTTATGTTCTTTGGGGTTATTAAGCCAGTTGGCTCCCTGTTTCAGTAGCAGGGCATTATGGTACCAACTGAAATCAGGGCATTGTACCCCCCTCCTGTTTACTTGCCTTTAACTTTCTAGCTGCTATCCTAGGGGGCTTTCCTTGCCAAAGAAACTCCGTTAGTGTGCGTTCCAGCGACTTATAGAATTTGACGGGGAATGTCAGCGGAATCATTTCTAGGATATAATTCACTTTTGGTACTAAAACCATTTTTATAGAGTCTAGCCTTCCCCACCAGGATAAATGCAATGGGGACCATTTCAATCTAAAGGTCTGGACCATCTCTTTTAAAGTATTGAAATTTAACTTCACCGTCTCCTCCACAGACGGACAGAACGTCACCCCTAAATACTTGATAACCCGAGATTCCCATTTAAACGGATATTGTGTTACCATGGAAGAAAAGGAACATTTGTTCATGGGGAACGCTATTGACTTTTCCCAATTTATTTTATATCCAATCTCACATACGCATTGATCACCTCTAATACCTTGCCACTTGTATGGGGTTGGATAAACAGCAACAAGCCGTCCGCATAGGCGGAACGTTTTATCTGCTTCCCAGCCACCTCTATTCCCTGTACCTTGTTGGACTGTCTTATTAGGATAGCTAATGGTTCCAATGCAATATTGAACAACAAAGGGGATAGAAACATGGAAACATAGGCCATGTCGTCTTTTTCTATCTAGTCTGTCCTTCCATATCAACAACTACAACAGTCCCCCGGGGGGGGGGGGGGGCAGCCCTGCCTTGTTCCTCTTTTTAACAAAAAAGGGGTAGAAAGGGACCCATTAACCAGTATTCTAGCAGAGGGGGATGTATATAGCAGTTGTATCAATTGCATAAAGGACTTACCAAAACCAAACCATTCTAATACCTGGTTTAAAAAACCCCATTCTAGCCGGTCAAAGGCTTTCTCTGCGTCTACAGAGAGGCCGATCAAAGGTTCCTGTAAATCTTCTGCTACTGCTAGCAGGTTTACCAGAAGCTGAGCATTGTCAGCTGTGGAGCGTCCAGGGATAAACCCACATTGGTTGGGATGAATTAGATAAGGTATCACCTTTACCAACCTGTGAGCAAGGATCGAGGAGAAGATTTTATAGTCCACATTTAATAGGGAGATCGGACGATAGTTTTCAACTCTTTGTGGGTCCTTCCCTGGTTTCTCCAGGACAACTATGGTGGTATCACTAAAGGAACCTATCTCGGGAGTTTGCACGAGGAGGGACTGATAGTACAGCCAGAGGTAAGGGAGGATATCATCTGCAAACATTTGATAAAACTCTATCGGGATCGCATCTGGACCCGCAGCTTTGCCCCCCTTCATGCCTTTTAAACTCTCCCTGATCTCCTTGACCGACAATGAAGCTTCAAGCCCCTGCCTCTGAGTAGGTGAAAGCATAGGGTGAGGTAGCTGACTGAACAACTTCTGAAAAGCACTAGGGTTAGAATTAGCTTCGGATGTGTATAAATTGTTATAGAACACCCGGAACACTTCCGCCATTTCACCATCCTTTGTGAGAAGTCCCAGGGAGTCCTTCTGAATGGCTTCAATTTTGTTTCTAGAAGGCCGGGGTGCAAGCGTTCGCGCCAGTAAGTGGCCTGCTTTGTTGCTCTCACAGTAATGTTTTTCTTGCGAATTTTGCACCCGCATCACTGCCTCAGAGCTCACGATATCATTATACTGATATCTAAGCTTCTGAAGCCGAATTAATATACAAGGGTCCGCCCTTGCTTTCAGTAGTCTCTCCCCCGCAAGGATTTGGGTTTCTAATTCCAATAACTTCCCTTTCTTCTCTCGTGCCACCCTGATTTTGTAACTCGTGGTTTCTGCACGTATTAGCACTTTAAACGCCTCCCACCAAGCCCATCCTGAAGTGTCATTGAGGGAATTTATTTCAAAGTAACTCCTGATCACCTTCCTAATTTCTTCACAATACACTGGATCATGTAATAATTCCCTGGGGAAAAACCATGATGCCTTATAGCTGGAGTTGTCGTCTATAGTTACTGACATAATTATGGCCGCATGATCTGAAATATGTGTGCCACAAATGTCGGTTTGGGTAACAGAAGAAATCAATGTTTTTGAGATTAAGAAAAAATCTAACCGCAAATGGGATCCATGGGGTAATGAGTAAAAGGTGTATTGCCTATCTTTCGGGTGCACAATCTCCATATGTCTGAAAGACTATTTTAATTGCATGATAGAAAGGAGAACCGTGGCCGCCCTACCTTGACTGTGAGCTCAGTAAGGTTGATGATTCAGAAGCGGATCTAGAGTTAAATTAAAATCCCCCCCCCCCCCAATTATCCATTCATACGAAGCCCATTCATGGACTTCTTCCGCCAACTTCTGGAAAAATTTTACATCATCCTTATTGGGGCCATATACGTTCATGATAGCCAACTTATGATTGCCTATCTGCAAAAGAGTTTTAGACCATCTTCCCTCCACATCCGTCCTATTTTGGATAATTTTCGGGTCCAATTTTTTGCTGACTAAAATAGCTACCCCGTTCTTCTTGGATAGCACAGGGGAATGCCCTACTAGGAGGTACTTCCCTAGCCCTAGTTTCCTTGTTTCCACAGTTGACAAATGGGTTTCCTGTAGAAGGATTATGTCTGCAGCTTGGCTGCTGCAGTAGACTAGAATCTTCTTCCGCTTTATTGGATTAATTATACCTTTTACGTTCAAAGATAAAAACTTAATTAGCTTCATGGAACAAAATCATCGTAGTAAGGAGACTTTAAGGATACCAGAGCCAATAGAGTACACCAGCAGCTGTCACTTCCTTATCGTGTCTCCGGGCCAGTCCAGATGAATGGGTAGTCAATCTCCCTCCTCTAGCAGCTGAGGACTATATACAAAGTCTTGTTGCCAGGATACCAAGCCCCACCTCTCTGAGGCAGCAAGTCAGTCTTATCGTCCTCAGCAGCTGGGCTAGACGTGTGGAGATTGGCTCCCCATCGATCTGTGGGGGGTTTTCCCTTCTTGTCTTTTAAGAGCCTTTCCTTATATTGGCTTTGTGTTCTTTTCATGGAAGAGAGGCCCAGAGGAAATTAGTGTCACCCTGGCAGGGTGTTTCACACTACGGGGCTTATAAGTCTGCAATCGTAGCGATTCTGGGACTCAGCAGCACTGTTAGAGCATGCGGCAGGGCCTGCCTCCTCTGCTCTCTTAAGGCCGATAGTGGGACCAGACCTGGGGGCCTCAGCGGCTGGTTCCTTGCTTGTCTCGCGGCTCCTTCTCCCAGCTGACAGCGTGATTCAGGGCTCCGGAACCCGTGCAGGTAAAATTGCTTTTATTTCGGCAGCGGGGTTCTTCTTGTGTTTTCTTCACCGCGGCGATTTTCGGGGCTTGTGTTTTGGCGCGAAGGGGGTTTTGGAGCCGCGTTTGTGTGCAGAGAGTGTGTGTGCGGCCATGCAGGACGCCTCCGGTGCTAACGGAGACCGCGTCTCTTCACTTCCCTCGTCAGCGAAATGCGCGGGAACGGCGGCCATTTTAGATGCTGCATCCGTCTCGGCAGTCCCTGTGCCTAAGCCAGCAAAGCGCAGAGCAAAAACTAAACATGCTAAAGAACAGCCGGTTGCTCCGGAGAGCTCAGCTCTGCCTCCACTTTCTGACTCTCTTTTGTCCCCGGAGTTTATTATTGCCTTTCATAAGGCTTATTTACTGCAAAGGGAGCAGGTTTCTGTGCCGGGGAGGGCAGACTTTCCCATGGCACCCCAGACTAGGGAGCCTTGTGGGTCAGAGCTGGCAGAGGGGATTTCTGAGTTGCCTAGTGGGCAGACTAAGTTTGAGGCTAAGTTGGATTCGCGATCATTCACAGACCTCTTGGGGCCGGAGGAAGGAGAGCTTGGACCAGACCCAGGGGCCGATTCCTGGCCTGAGGAACTGGAAGATGGAGAATTAGGGCCAGGGGATGACCCTAACGTGTTTAGGGTTTTTAGACGGGACGAGTTGTCCGCCCTAATCACTCAGTCGCTCACGGCTCTCAGTCTGATCCCTCCGGCGTCCCAGCAGGAGCCTTTGGAAGACCCCTTATTGCAGGGGGTTCGAGCGGAGCAGAAATGTTTTCCCTTCCACAGAGTGATTAAGCAGATGGTGGAATCTGAATGGGAATTCCCGGAGGCTTCCTTGCGGGGAGCTCGAACGATGGCTAAGTTATACCCGGTGCCTACCGAGGAGAGGGATCTCCTGCGGTTGCCAAAGGTGGATGCTCTGGTGTCTGCGGTCACCAAGAAAACCACCATTCCGGTAGAGGGGGCTGCGGCCCTAAAGGATATGCAGGACCGTAGACTTGAAGCACTTTTGAAGCAAGTTTTTGAAGCCAGCGCCTTGGCGCTGCAGGCTTCCGTTTGTGGTGCTTACGTCTCTCGGGCTTCCATTAGATGGAGTCAGCAGACGGCGACGCCCGAGGGAGATTCTTCTCCTCCCATTCAGGGGGCTCAATTGGAGTCCGCGGCGGCGTATCTGGCGGATGCCTTTTATGATTTGATACGTATTTCCGCGAAAGCTATGGCATCGGCGGTGGCAGCCCGTCGGTTTCTTTGGTTGCGTAGTTGGGCAGCCGATGCGTCTTCCAAAGCCCGACTCAGTAAGTTACCTTTTAAGGGTAAATTGCTCTTTGGAGAGGCATTGGAGAAGATTGTTAAAGATTTAGGGGACTCTAAGGGAGGTCGCCTTCCTGAAGACCGTCCTCGGGCACCTAAGCAGGCTCCCTTTTCGCGGGGTCAAGGCCGTGACTTTCGCCGATTTCGGGGAGCTCGTTTTGCTCCTTATCAGCGGGGGCGTTTTCAAGCTCGGGGGCCGTCCTTTCGAGGCGCTCGGGGGTCCGGAAGAGGTTACTTCGGATCCTCCTCCCCTGGGGGTCTTAAAAAGCCGCAATGATGCGAGGCAGGTCCAGGTAGAGATTCCCATCGGGGGGCGTTTGCAGGAGTTTCTCTCTGCTTGGACCGCCATTACCACAGACAGGTGGGTGCTTCAGATTATCCGCGAAGGCTATTCCCTCGAGTTCGATTGTCCGCTGGCGGACGCCTTCGTCTTCTCTCCCTGCGGTCCGCTTCTCAAACGGCGAGCAGTGCAGGACACGTTGCTTCGCTTGCTGCGGCTCCGAGCCGTGGTACCCGTGCCGCCAGACCAGTGCGGCTTCGGTCGGTACTCGATTTATTTTGTGGTTCCCAAACCGGGAGATGCCTTTCGTCCCATTTTGGATCTGAAGCATGTCAATCGCTGTCTGCGGGTCTCACACTTCCGGATGGAAACTTTACGTTCAGTGATTCGCTCGGTGTGCCCGGGGGAATTTCTCACTTCTATCGATTTGACCGAAGCTTATCTTCACATTCCCATAAAGGAGGAGCATCAACGTTTCCTTCGATTTGCGCTGCCTATGGGGCATTTCCAGTTTCGAGCTTTGCCTTTCGGGCTAGCGACAGCGCCCCGCACCTTCACAAAGGTGATGGTGGTAGTAGCGGCGGCACTGCGCAAAGACGGGATCCAGGTTCATCCTTATTTGGACGACTGGTTGATTCGAGCACCTTCGAGGGCGGAGTCGCTGTCGGCGACTGCTCGGGTAGTGTCCTCGTTACAGAGTCTCGGATGGGTGATCAATCAGTCCAAAAGTCATCTGCAGCCGGTTCAGCGGCTTCAGTATCTGGGTGCGTTGTTCGCCACCGACAGGGGACTCGTCCTCTTGCCACTGGAGCGGGTACGGAAGCTTCTCGCGCATGTGGCAGCCTTTTTGCGTCTTCGGGCTCCGACCGCTTGGAAGTACTTGCGGTTGCTAGGCCTGATGGCGGCGGCCTTGGATTTGGTTCCCTGGGCTCGAGCGCACATGCGGCCTCTTCAGCGGGCTCTACTCTCTCGGTGGTCTCCGCAACGGCATCCACTCTCCAGGCGCTTGAGTTGTCCCGACTCCGTCAGACTCAGTTTGCAGTGGTGGTCGGTTCCGGACCATCTTCTGGCGGGCGTTCCACTGGACACTCCGCAATGGGTCTTAGTCACTACCGATGCCAGTCTGACGGGGTGGGGGGCGCATTGTTTGGCACGAATTGCGCAGGGGGTTTGGTCGCCAGCGGAGACGAGTTGGTCGATAAATCGACTAGAACTTCGCACGGTCTATCTGGCGCTGTTGGCCTTTGCCGAGCTTCTCGAGGGCAAGCCGGTTCGGATTTTCTCCGACAATCTGGTGACGGTCTCTTACATCAATCGCCAGGGCGGCACGGGCAGTTTGCCTCTCCTAGAAGAGAGTCAGCGTCTGTTCCAATGGGCGGAATTGCACCTCACGGCGCTGTCAGCCTCCCATGTGGCAGGAAAGAGCAACATCCAGGCCGATTATCTAAGTCGTCATCTGCTGGATCCGGGAGAGTGGGAGCTCCATGCGGAGGTCTTTCATGAGATCACCTTGCGTTGGGGGTTCCCGGTGATCGATTTGATGGCCACGCTACACAATGCCAAGGCCGGGCGGTTTTACAGCAGGCGTCGGGAGCACATGTCGGAAGGCCTCGACGGTCTAGTTCAGCCCTGGCCGTCGGACCAGCTTCTGTATGTGTTTCCCCCTTGGCCGTTGATCGGTCCAGTAGTGCAGAGGGTAGCCTCTCACGACGGCCTGGTGATTCTGATTGCTCCAGACTGGCCAAGACGGCCGTGGTACGCGGATCTGATGCGACTGTTGGTAGCTCCGCCCTGGCGTCTGCCCACGCGACCGGACTTGCTGCACCAGGGGCCCGTGCCGATGCCTCAGGCGGATCAGTTTTCGCTTACGGCATGGCTCTTGAGCGGGATAAGTTGCGCCGCAAGGGTTACTCGACCGCAGTGATCTCTACTTTGTTGCAGTCGCGTAGGCGATCTACTTCCTTGGCTTATATCCGCGTGTGGCGTGTCTTTGAAGCCTGGTGTGCCGATCCGCTCGCTGCGGGCTCGTGGGTCTACTATTCCGGATATTCTGGCCTTTCTGCAGAACGGTCTTGAGAAGGGTCTTGCTCTCAACACCTTAAAAGTACAGTTGTCGGCGCTAGCGGTGTTTCGAGGTCCGATTCGCGGTTCGCGTCTTTCTGTCCATCCTGATGTTCTTCGCTTTCTTAGGGCAGCTCGACATATCCGTCCTCCGCTGCGACCGGTGGTTCCCCCTTGGGACTTGAATCTCGTTCTTGAAGCTCTCACGGGGCCTCCGTTTGAGCCGCATTCTGCCAGTTCCCTCCGGGAGTTTTCCTGGAAGACTACCTTTTTGGTAGCCCTCTGTTCGGCTCGTCGCATCTCTGATTTACAAGCGCTTTCGTGTCGCCCGCCTTTCCTGCAGTTCTCAGAAGAGAAAGTGGTTCTGCGTCCGGTTCCGTCCTTTTTGCCAAAGGTGGTGTCGGCTTTCCATGTCAATCAGTCCGTTATTCTTCCCACCTTTGTAGCGGTGGGGGCCGAGGCTCCCTTGGATCGGTCTCTGAAGAGCTTGGATATGGGGCGGGTACTCCGTCGGTATCTTAGGTTGACCGCCTCGTTTCGGCAGACTGATCGTTTGTTCGTGCTCTATGGGGGTCCGTCGAAGGGAAAGGCGGCCTCAAAAGCTTCCATAGCGCGTTGGGTGAAGCAGGCCATTAGAGTGGCGTATGAATCCAAGCGTAAGTTGGTACCGGGCGGGCTTCGAGCTCATTCTACCCGGGGTCAGGCGACGTCGTGGGCGGAATCAGCGCTGGTGCCTCCTGTGGACATTTGTCGGGCGGCGGCGTGGTCTTCTCTGCATGCCTTTTCTCGTCATTACCGTCTGGATGTGCTCGCGCGTCGAGATGCTTCTGTGGGGGCTTCGGCTATCATCGCGGGGCTCACAGGTCCCTCCCAGGGTTAGTTACTGCTTTGGTACTACCCATTCATCTGGACTGGCCCGGAGACACGATAAGGAAGTAGAAATTAGACCTTACCTGCTAATTGTCTTTCCTTGAGTTGTCTCCGGGCCAGTCCAGAGCCCACCCTAAGAGTTTTTTGGCGGTGTCTCAGGATAGTCGATTTCGAGAGTATCGGGGTTGTCGATAAGGGTATTCTATGGGTACCTTCTGGTGTTTAGAAAAAAATAAAAAATAAAAAATAAAACAACCAACATATAAACCTTCCACGTAGTCCAGGCTTCTTATTCGGGCCAGGGCGTGGTTTATAGTCCTCTGGGTGCCTCTTCCAGGGTTTTCGTATATTATTCGTCTTCTTTCTTTTTGGTTTCTACTGGCTTGTTACGTAAAGACTGACTTGCTGCCTCAGAGAGGTGGGGCTTGGTATCCTGGCAACAAGACTTTGTATATAGTCCTCAGCTGCTAGAGGAGGGAGATTGACTACCCATTCATCTGGACTGGCCCGGAGACAACTCAAGGAAAGACAATTAGCAGGTAAGGTCTAATTTCTACTTACTATACCTACCCGCCCCCAGGGAGACACCACCCTCCTTAAATGGAGAACACAACATGGGTGAGCCATCTCTACTAGATTGCCACACAACCAC
Source organism: Ichthyophis bannanicus (assembly GCA_033557465.1). Classification (NCBI taxonomy): domain Eukaryota; kingdom Metazoa; phylum Chordata; class Amphibia; order Gymnophiona; family Ichthyophiidae; genus Ichthyophis; species Ichthyophis bannanicus. Next base: position 1,775,906,927 of record CM066031.1, read on the forward strand.
GCCCTATTACATATTTTCTATATCCCCTTACCCCAAGCTCGGACAACGTTACATATCCTTACCATATTAAACCATTAATCATTCCCCCCTGCATCACCCCTACCTCCCCTATCAACCTCTTACCCCCCCCCCCCCTTATACACCATATGCAACTTAATTCTATTTGTTTTCTACTAATATAGATAAAAAAAAGTATGCTCTGCACTGATGCATATCCTTCCAACTAGAAGTAAGTCGTGGGTACACACTAGCCAACTAAATTAAACAACGTTTACAGCTCACAGAAACATCAATGGAGCCACATTGTCCAAGGTTTCCGTTCTTTTACAGGTATTACTGCTGCACTCACTGCATTAAGGCCGCTTCTTTCTCCTCCAGGAATGCCTGTAATGCCATTGGGTCCTCGAAGGTTCGTGTTTGATTGTGCAGGGTAATTCTCATCCTTGCTGGGAAAAATAATCCATATCTGGCTTGCAACCTCTGCAATCTGGGCCAAAATGTCAAGAGCTGCTTGCGCTTATCCACAGTTGCTTTACTAAAGTCCGGGTAGAAGGCCAAATTGTGTTCCTCGAACTTTATGGGTGATTTTGCCTTGGCTGCCGTCATTATTTGCGCAACTTGCGAGTAGCGGAACACGTGCATGATCAATGGGCGCAGTTGTCGAGCATGCGGACCAGCTTGGGTGGGGACCCGATGTGCCCTATCTATTTCGAAGGCCTGTGCAAATTGTATACGGAGGATCTTGGGGATAGTTCTCTCCAAAATGTCTACTGCGTTTGCGCCTTCTGCACCATCGGGCAGCCCCACTAATCGCATATTATTTCTACGCGCTCTATTATTTTGGTCTTCCAGGCTCCTTTCAAATAAATCAATATGCTTGCTATTTTTTGCTACTTGTTGCAAGCGAGTATCATGGGAGCCATTTTGCCTTCAACCTCCTCCATTTTAACAGCAAGGGAAGATATTTGCTCTTTCAAGCCTTCAGTTCCAAGATGTCTATTTGGACTCCAGCCAGCATTTCCCCATTGGCCGCCACCATCTCCTTTACTGCTTTTATCTCACTCAGAATCTCCTGAAACCCATCGGCATTTTCACGGGGGTTCGCATGTTTTTGTGGGGAAGGTGGATCAGGTTTCGGCCTCTTCACCCCTGTATTTGCTGTCACACCATAATCTAACCTCGTAGGTTTGCTTGTTGCCATCTCGCCCTTCACTTGGGGTCTGAGCAATGAAGGCAGAGTTAGTATTTTCCCACTGGGAATCGGAGTTAAGCAGGATTCAGCGGAGGGCACCGATTATGCGGCCATCTTCGTCCGATGCTGGCTCCGCCTCCTGCCGTCGCCTTTTCTACCTGTTTAGCTACTTTAAGATCATCAGACACAACCACGCCTAGGTACTGCTCTTCTTTAGTGGACAAAAGTACTTCACCCCCTATACTATATTGCTCCCTTGGATTACTGCAGCCCAAATGCATGACCTTACATTTTTTAACATTTAAATCCCAGCTGCAAAATTCTAGAGCATTCTTCAAGCTTAGCTAGATCCCTCCTCATGTTATCTACACCTTCCTGGGTGCCTACTCTATTGCAGATTTTGGTATCATCCACAAAGAGGCAAACCTTACCGGACAACCCTTCCGTTATATCACTAACAAAGCTGTTAAAAAGAATCGGACCAAGGTATTTGAAAGCCATGGGACGAGATGAGAGCACCAAGGGACTCGGTATAGAGAAAAGGAGCAGACCCAAGACAGATCCTTGGGGTACACTAACTGAGAGCAGGATAGCAGAAGAGGAGGAGCCACCAGAACTAACACTGAAAGAGTGATGGGAGAGAGAGGATGAGAACCAGGATAGTACAGAGCCCTTAAAACCAAGCGAGGACAGGGTTTCAAGGAGAATGTTGTGGTCAAAAGCAGCAGAGAGGTCAAGAAGGATGAGGACAGAGTAAAGGTCCTTGGATTTTGCCAGGAATAAGTCACTGGAGACTTTGGCAAGAGCAGTTTCAGTAGAGCATAAAGGATCCAGGAGGGCATGAGAGGAGAGGAAGTCAAGGCAGCGGCAGTGAACCAAGCATTCAAGTAGTTTAGAAATGAAGGAGAGGACAGGTAGGATCAAGTGAGGGTTTCTTGAGGAGAGGTGTAACTACAGCATGCTTGAAGGCTGCAGGGACAGTTGCAGTGGAGAGTGATAGGTTGAGAATATGACAGATGGAAGGAACAACAGTGGAGGAGGTGGGGATAGGATCAGAGGAGCAAGTGGTGAGTTTGGAGGAAGAAAGGTGTGCAGCTTCCTTTTCAGAGATCACAGGAAAGGAAGCGAGGGTAGCAGAGGTAGAAGGGGAAAGTTGGGAGTGAAGAGGGGGAGGAGGGGAAGTAACTGACTTTGTGGGGAATTGGAATGTGATCTTGTGGATTTTTTCATGGAAATAGCTAGGGTTTGGGCAGAAAGGGAGGGAGGGGTCCGTGGCAATGTTCCCTCTAATTTTCTGTAGGCTATGTGCGCATAAAATATCAGCTGTGTGCACCTTTTGAAGGAAGGTTAAATTTTTGTGCACTACATAACAACACTCGGAGTTATATACTTTAAAATTTGACTACACGTCAGAATACAGTATGTACACCACATTGATTTTAATCAAATTAAATGAAAATAGATGATTACTAAATGAAGGGGGAAATTTCTAGTAATTACAATCATAACTTAAATTTTAAGACATCTGTGTTGTTTTCTATCAGAATCAGAGCCGTAATTTTTGTGCGCTCTGTTGTAAAGTATGTGCGCGCGCTCGCTCGGCGAGGTGTGTGCGCGCGCACACGCGCACAGCTTAGAGGGAACAGTGGTCCGTGGCGGAGGCAGTTTGAGAAGAGAGCTGAGAGTAGTAAAGAGACGGTGAGGGTCAGAGGCAAGAGTCAGATGGACATAAGTCTTATTTGGCAAGAGCTATGGCTGATTGGAAAGAGACAAACATGAATTTGAAGTGTAGAAAGTCTGCAAGGGAGCGGGATTTGAGCCAAGCATGCCCAACAGAATGGACACAGGAATGTGGATAGCGGGTAGTGGATGAAAGCCAGGGTTAGGGTGCAGAACGCCTTATGGGATGTGGCATGGGCGAAGCGAGAGCATCCAGAGCAGAGAAGAGTACAGTGTTATAGGAGGCTACTGCCTGGTCAACAGACTTAGATGACATAGTGGAGGAAAGAGAGGAAGAAACAGTGGAAGAGAGAACCAAAGGATTAATAGCATGAAGATTTACATAGTAACATAGTATTTGACAGCAGATAAAAACCAGCATAGTCCATCTAGTCTGCCCAGCAAGGCAGCAAGAGTAGGTGCACTTGCCGCTCCATGCAGGTCACCTCTCCCCATGCCTTTGTTTAGGGGTGTACCCACCGCTCCATGTAGGTCACCCCTGTTTGTTCAGATATAAGAGATAGTTATGCTTATTTTGATTTTATCCTTTTGCTGTAAAGGGATCCACTATATCCCATGCCATTTTGGATTCTGTCACTGTGTTTTCCCCCATCGCTTCCATCGGGAGGGCGTTCCAAACATCTACCATCCTTTCAGTGAAAAAGTATTTTCTGACATTGCCTTTCAGTTTACCCCCTTGCAGCTTCATGTTATGTCCTCTAGTTTATATAGAATAACCACCAAATTGCAAATAAATAAAGCCAATCAATAACACAATGCAATTATCCAAATTACACCAAAAAATACTCATACATAAACAAGAAAATTCATATTACAAAAATGATACAATATCATGTTTAATTATTTCTTAAAGTATTATTTCTTAAAGTATTTATTAAATAATAGATCTTAATCTTCAATCAATACAGAACACAAAAATAACATTCATTCATATAATAATAAATATATAACCACATACTTTATATAACCACATATTTTAAGACTAAACATGCATTACTCAATATGCCCTTAAGATGTTCCAAAACATATGACTCATATAACTTTTACATTCAATTATAAAAATCCAATATTCATTGTCAGACGGCTGCCTGGGTGAAAATCGTCAGTCTTGGCAAGTGCATATATCTATATGATTTGCAAGGGATTGTGGGCAATGTAGTTCATTCACACCAGACACAGCTGCTGACAATAATTTAGTTGTGCTCAAGTGTTAAAGTCAATAAGATATTTATTTATGGGGTTATTTCTCCCAACACAGATATGCTTGGTAGCACATAAATCAGGTTACTTGCTTCCAGTGTTTAACTTGGAAAAACAAAATCAAAATCAGGAAAACAACATTCAAACTTGTCAGGCATTAGCTAATGTTCTCTTAGCATATATCAAACAACAAACCAAAAGCCACAAAGCAAGAAAAAAACTGTTCTTTTCAGGTTAACTTCTGATAACTTCCCACATAGATTCAGAAGTGATTCTCTCCTAGCTCACAAGCAATTAGGTAAGGCTCAATTGCCAGCAGTTATCCAGCTGAAACCCCTTAGCTGGCTTGCTTTCTACAGCGTGGCCAGAAATCCTACACAGGAGCTTTTCTGAGTAGATTAAAGAACAAGTTTGTATTTCTTTGTGATGGTTGCTGTACTTTATAACAGAAAATCACCAAAGGAGTTTGGACAGAGAGCAGTCCATATAAACACATTTTTCATCTGCAATCATTCCCCCTTCTTCAACAAGCATGGGTTCAATATCATGGATTGGCACAGATGAATCTCTCAATGGAGCACTTTCAGGAGAATACTTGTTTCCCTGCTGTCTTTCAAGGTTATAGCTAGGGCATAGATCAGTGTTCATACCTGAGCTTCCATTGCTGTTAAGAGTTCCTCTCTATATAGCCTGGCCAGTATGTAGTCCAGTTCTTATGTCCAGCCTTCCAATCCAGATCCATGGACACTGGATCTCTCTTCACATACCTTCTGGCAAAGGTCTTAGGGTCCCTTCCACGTGCAGCCGTCTCCCTCACAGGTAGCGTCTGGAGATTCCTAGCTCTGCAACACCATTCCTCTGGCTTTCCCCAGTCCAATGGTGTATGCTGGCCCTTGGAATGCCTCCCAGTATACGTACTGCTCTGGACTCTTCTAGACCTCTCAAAGGCTTTTCTCCTCTTTCTTCCAAAGGGTTTCTTTCCCTCTCTGTCCATCTGGTTTGGCTTCTGCTTCTGATGATCCTTCAGATGAAACTGATCAAGCTCAAGCTGATTCTCAGGATAATGAGGATAATTCTCTGTAGAATAAACTCTACTTTTATTCTGCCTAGATGAGTGCTCCTCCCTAACACAGTGCAGCTGTGCTGAATCAGGCCCTGCCCTTTGAGATGAGTGCTTAGGGATTACCTCATAGCCCTCCTGATTGAACACACGTTTCCCCACTTCAGCTCCTCTAATGGCTGTTGGAAACCTGGTGCATTCTGGGACTGGTAGTCTTTTATGGGAAAATTCTGTTTTCTTATTTCTACCAGAACTGACAGGTTGCTTGTTCAGAGTCACTTCACCTTTTCTATAGCTCCTTCCTGAGCTATGATAAGCTTCCTTATCACATCATTCAATAATTACACTAAAAAATTTTTTTTTGAACTGCCTCTAATGTTTCGATTGATTTTTACGTTTTTTGGTGCGCTGAATCCAAATCTGATAACCAATTTGCTCCATCACGTACAGATTTTTTGCTACATTGGGTTAGCAGTTTGAGGTGAACGTTTCAGATTGCGATCGAGATAAAAGTTTCTTGGATGAATTCTTTATACTAATTGTTTAGTAGTTATTCAAATAAGAATAAAGAAAATTGTAACAAGGCAGCACATAAGAATAGAGTAATGTCAACAAAACACACTGTGATGGTAGCAAAATTGTCTGCACTTAAAACAGCCACATACATGTGCACAAACATTGAGCATATAAGAGCGAGGTTAGACACAAAGCAAAGCAAAGAAATGTGCAAAAAATGTTGTACAGGTATGTATGTAAGAATAGAAAACGCAAACCGCACCATTGCAATACATGAAGACAAACACCCGATGGTGTGAAAATAATATTCTAATAAATGAGATCCGACACTGGTAATAACTAGCAAATTTTTATTTCAAAGTTTAGTAAAAACACGATATTTGTCAACACAGTTTAGATTTTAAAGTCATTCTTGGGTCAATTAATCTCCTGGTGGGCCCGTTTCTTCTTCCCCCGAATGCTTCTCTTGGTGCGCTGCTTGGCGTATTTTTCATCTGGGGTTTCCCGCAGCAGCAACCAGCAGAAATCAGCCATCATAGTGGTGTTCCATCTTCCTTGGTACCTTCTCTCTGCGTCCTTGATGTCCTGGTGAAACCTTTCACCTTGTTCTTCACTGTACGCCCCAAGTTTTCGGGAAAGTAGTTCACATGGGAGTGCAAGAAATGGACTTTCAGGCTCATGTTACAGCCTTGTTCTTTGAAGGCATTGAGCATCCTGGCAACAATATCCTTATAGATCTCATCCCGCCTGTTCCCCAAGAATTTGAGAACAACATCCTTGAAGGAATCCCAGGCTTCTTTTTCCTTCTCAGACATCGTTTCAGCGAATGCTCCATCTGAAATGAGTTTCCTTATATCAGGGCCAACAAACATTCCTTCCTTTAGCTTTGCTTCAGAAAGTCGGGGGAACTTTGAGCAAAGGTACCGAAAGCACTCACCATCTTTTGGAAGGGACTTGATGAATTGCTTAATGAGACCCAACTTAATGTGGAGAGGTGGTAATAGAATTTTATCACGAGGTACCAAGCTCTCATGAAGAACATTTTTCTCACCGGGTCTCAAATACTCCCGAATTGGCCAGTTTTTTTTCCCCCAGTGTAGGTCGCGGGCCCGGCTATCCCACAAGCAAAGGAAGCGGGGATATTTGGTGAAACCGGATTGCTGCCCTAATAGCATGGATAAAATTTTAAAGTCTCCACAAATCATCCACTTATGCTCATCATAACGAATCTTCTGAAGAATCAGGGCCAAATTCTCGTATTTTTCTTGGAGAATAACAGAGTGAGCAATAGGAACTGAAGCGAATGTGTTGCCATTACGAAGAAGAACACCTTGTATGCTGTCTTTTGACGAATCAATGAACAGCCGCCATTCAGCAGGATCATACTTGAGTTTAAACTTTTCCATCACTCCGTATATATCGTTGCAAAATACCAAATCTTCCTCTTTGCTGAAATACTTCAAAAATTGTGTCTCGCGGTTGCGGTACCAATAAAAAGTTGTTCCTGGTGACAATAGATTTTTCTGTTTAAGCCGAGAACCTAGCAGTTGGGCAGCATCTTTTGGGAGTCCTAAATCCCGGACTAAATCATTCAATTCAGCTTGAGAGAAAAGTTCAGGTTTCGGATCTGGTTCAGTTTCAAACTCGGAAGTACTGGACTCATCGGGAAAAGCCATCTGATGAGTCTCATCATGATCAGAAACCGTCCACACAAATATGATCCAAAGATTTTGGTGGTTCAGGCACAGGTACTTCGTTGCTATGAGGCATAGGCCTAATTGCTGAGGGAAGGTTGGGGTAACTTATTACGTTCTTATTTTTTAAGTTGTATCCCTTCACAATGCAAGAGCAAAGATAGCAGTCACTGCTGTGGTCTTTGTTCACGCCACATCATAGGTATTCCGAAACGAAATGCTTGTTTTTTACCTTTCATCCATAAGCGTAGATCTTCCTCACATGTCTTGCACACTTTGTGAGGAGCCCACGGTTTGTCTTGATCGCCTAACTTCAAACCGAAATAGGCGAAATATACTTTTTTAATAAATGCAGAAATGTTCCTCTGCCGCTTTTTCACGGTATATTCCCCACAAATAAAACAAAAACTGTCCGGAGAGTTTGACGCAACCTCTGGCTCTGTGAGCCATCACAAATACACAGCACTGCAAACTACAACTGTAGTGAACCACTTCGGAATAAAGCTAGATTACGACTGAGCAAACAAAAGGTAATAATGAACTTGCAAGAAACTGAAATTTGACAGGAACGTTCATGTCGCAACCACCGTGTTTGAGCGAGCGAACGAGGCGAGGCGAACAGGAAAGAAGATGCGCCAGCGCGAGTACTGGATTTAGCCCCCCGCCTCCCAATTGTCCTGTTAATGTATAAAATGAATACAAAACACTCTAAAATATCATGAGGGAGTGTTTCTAGTTAGTTAACCATTACAACCTCTATTTTGGGCCAAGAAAATAAACTGCAGTCGGCTAAAAAGAAAATATGTGAACATTCCTTATATTGGTAAGAAATCTAATTTTGCAAGAAAACGTGACGTGATGGAACATTTTGGCTATTTTTCCTGGATTCAGCACCCCAAAATCTATAGGAATCAGTTGCAAAACTGGAGGCAGTTTTTTGGTAGTGTACCTGTGTAATCATTCAGTAACATATTATTCTATATTATACTAAGGATATTGCACTTCCCCCTTTCTTCTTAAAAGATCTCTTCTCATAGGGCATCCCAATCGGAACATCTACAATATTGCAACCGTAACCCTATACTAAGGGTATGGCACTATCCCCACCTTTCTTCACAAGCAGTCTCTTCTCATTGGGCAATCCAAACAAAACATCTACAATGTTGCAGCCGACTTCTTCTCATGATGCTTCACAAAAACTCCCTCATAGGAATCAGTCATATCCTTCCAAACATCTTTATTTACAACCGGAAAAACGTCCGAAAAGGACCCCCTAAAAAGGTGAATCAAAACTATTAGGGAAGACAATAGGCACACTAAAAGGAATGTCTACGAAAATTGTAACCAAAAATACCAAGCGCTGTTACTTCAGTAGATCTCAAAAAATTACATTCCAAAAATAATTATAGTCCCGAGTCTTCAATCCAAACGGGAGAGTACACAACACTCAAGCCTCCACACAATATGCATCATAAGTGAGAGTTTTGCCATCCAGCAGCTTCATCAGGGCAAGCTTCAAGATATAACATAAACAAACTACCAAAAAAACAATATAACACACCAATACATACAAAAAACATATAATTGTATCAACTACTGACCTCAAGAGCAAAGAACCGATAACCGTCTTGTCCACAAAATGGTTCCCGAAAGAAGTCCTCCAAAGAACGCTCACACATGCACTCTTATACCCAAAGAGATTCCCCTTAATTAAAAAAAAAACCACTGCCATTCAATCTGAGAGTTTAACCCATTGGGTACTACACTATTCCAACGAAAAATATACTCTTGTTCCCTATGGCACAAACGCCGTTGGAGGTTTGCAGCTTCCCCGTCTTTGAAAAAGGTTTGTTCATTAATATCCTTTAAGTATTTAAAGGTCTGAATCGCATCTCCCCTGTCCCTCCTCTCTTCCAGAATGTACATATTTAGGTCTTCAAGTCTCTTCTCCATAAGTCTTATGACATAGGCTCCAAATCATTTTGGTCACCTTTCTCTGAACCACTTCCAGCCTTTTTATATCCTTTGCCAGATACGCTCTAAATAGGTTGGAGGAGACAGGACAAGGTTGAGGCGGCGGGTGATGAAGATTGAAGCTTTAAAGGTGATGGTCAGATAAGGGAAGAATTGAGCTACAGAAGTTTGAGGGTAAGCAACTAGAAAAAAATACCAGGTCAAGGCAGTGGCAATGCTGGTGAGTGGGGGCAGTAGAGCAAAGCTGGAGGTCAAACGTGGAGGTAAGGGAGAGGAGCTTTAAAGCATAAGGATCAGAGGGGTTATCAACATGAATGTTAAAATCACCAAGAATAAGAGTGGGCAAAGAGGAATCCAGAAAGAAGGAAAGCCACGAGTCAGTGAGAAAGGTAGAAATAGACTTGTCAGGAGATTGATAAATGCCTGGCTGTGGTGGCAGCCCACTTGCATCTGCAAGGGGCCTTTGTGTTCCCCAACCTAGACAACTGGCTAATCAGTGGTGGCGCAGCCTCAGAGGCCAGTCAGGCAGCAGAACATGCATCCCTCCGTCTGCAACACCTGGGGTACATCATCAACTACCCCAAATCCCACCTCTCTCCAGCCCAAAATCTGGAGTTCATAGGTGCTCAGCTTGACAATGCTACAAGTCAAGGCGGTCCTCCCCAGAGACAAGGCAGAACACCTCAGACAACTGCCAAGAGAGGTTCAACGTCGCCGGTCAGTGCCAGCTCGTCTCCTCCTCCGCCTTCTGGGCCATATTTATTTATTTATTTGTGCGCGTTTCTATACTGCCCCTTCCAGAGATCAGGGGCGGTTTACAGAGAACATGGTAAATGTTATAATATAATATAGCCTCTACAGTCCTCGTAATGCTCTCAGCCCGCTTGTACATGCGGACAGCCTAGTGGTGCACCTGCTCACAGTAGACCCAAGCCACAGGCAGGCTACGGGACAGAGCCAGGGTTACCCACCAACTGGCAGAATCCCTCAACTGTTGCAAAACCTCTGCCACCTATGGGCGGGAATGCCCTTTCAAGCACCTGCACCTCAGAGAACCCTGACCACAGACGCCTCCCTCCTAGGTTGGGGGGAACATTGTGGGGACCACTGTACACAAGGCAGCTGGTCCCAGGAGGAGTCACTCCTACAGATCAATCTCCTGGCACTCAGGGCAATCATCATCCTGTACTTATTCTATGTCAACAAGCAGGGGGGTACAGGCCCTCCTCTCCTTTGCAGCTCACAACAACATGCTCTTGCGAGCAGCCTACCTCCCAGACCAGGACAACTGCCTAGCGGACAGGCTGAGCAGAGTTCTTGAGCCGCACGAGTGGCACCTGAACCCCAGGATGGCCAAGAGGCTCTTCTGCCTCTGGAGCAGGCCTGTGATAGATCTGTTTGCACCTCCGGACAACACGCAGGTGCCTCACTTCTGCTTGTGCCAACTGCACTCGGAGAGAGTGGTGGCAGATGCCTTCCTGATCTCATGGTCAGAGGGCCTACTCTATTCGTTCCCACCGACCACTCTAGTCGCCAGGGCCCTCTTCAAGGTCCAGAGCAAGAGGGCGTTAATCATACTAATTGCCCCTAGGTGGCCGAGGCAGCCCTGGTTTCTGCTGCTTTCCTTGTCGGTGGCTCTCCAGATCCTGCTGGGCCAAGCCCTGGATCTCCTGTCTCAGAAGGGGGGCTCATCCTGCACTGCAACCTGGGGTCCCTAACACTAACAGCGTGGCTGCTGAAAGGATAGCACTGGCTCCTTTCAATCTTCCAAGAGAAGTTGAGGCGATCCTACCGGCGGGAGGAAAGCCCTCCACCAGATGGGCTTATGCCTTTAAGTGGAAAAGATTCTCCGCCTGGTGGGTGGAAAGAAGGGAGAACCCCTTCTCTTACCATGTGCAATTAGTACTCCAGTACCTACTGCACCTGTCCCACACTGGGCTGAAATCTAACTCGGTGAGGGTGCATCTGACTGTGATAGCCGCTCATCATCAGCCTCTCGGGCCAGCCCCTGGTCTCCAGGTTCTCCAGGGCCTCCTGTTATCCAAGCCCCTTCTCCTCTCTCTGGCAATGGTGAGGGACCTCACTGTGGTGCTTTTCCAACTCACCAAACTGCCATTTGAGCCACTTGCCACCTGTGGTACCTCTCTTGGAAAGTGGCCTTTCTGGTGGTCCTCACATCAGCTCGAAGAGTGAGCAAACTCCAGACTCTGGTGGCGGATCCACCATATACAAGGTTCTATAAGAACAGGGTAGTGCTCTGCACACACCCTAAATTCCTCCTGAAGGTGGTATCTTCTTTCCACCTCAACCAAGAGGTGGTCCTCCCCACCTTCTTTCCGCGGCCTCATGCTGGCAGGGAGGAACTCGTACTGCATACACTAGATTGCAAATGAGCCCTGTCCTTCTACTTACAGCAGACTTAGGCCAATCACAAAGCCCCTCAGCTTTTCATATCTTTTGACATGAGCAGACAGGGGATCCCCATGTCTAAGCGAACTCTGTCCACTTATTTATTTATTTTATTTATTTACATTCTCTTATATACCGCACTATTCTGCATCAGTGCGGTTTACATTGAACAAACTGAAATTACATTGAACAGGGCATTATAACTTGGAGATAATTATTTTACAGGGAACATGGGCTTGGGTGGCAGACTATTGTCCTCGCCTATGATCGAGTTGGCCTCTCCCTTGAGGACCGGATCACAGCGCATCATGTGATGGTGATGGCCAATCTATGCTCAATGCCGGTGAGGGAGATCTGCAAGGCCGCCAAATAGTCTTCAGTTCATACGTTTGCAATTCACTACTGCCTAGAGAGCGAGTCCTGCAGGGACAGTATGTTTGGACAGGCAGTACTTCGTAATATTCTTGGGGTATGGGCAGCTCCTGCTCTCCGACCCTTCTGTGTTCAGGCTACCGGAGTGATGGTGTCACTGGATGCTAGGGTCTTGCAGAGTCTCTGTGGAGACTCGCCTTCTGCAACTCACAACTACCTGATTAGTTGCTCTTGGTGCTGTCATGGTTTTCTTCTTGACAGCCTGGAGCTAGGGAGTCCCTACTCACCTGTAACAGGTGTTCTCCAGGGACAACAGGAATCGCTCCTCACAACCCTCCCTCCTCCCCTGGGAGTTTTGCCTCCCTACCTTGTTTTAATTTATCTCCAGGAACAAGCAGGAATGAGTCTTCACATGTGGGTACGTCGGCGCTGACAGAGCCCGCACGGGAATGCTCCCCAGCATCCAATCAGAAGGCTTTTGGGAGCATCCCTCGCACCTGCGCGGTGGCTTCCCGCCCTTCCTACTGCCTCTCCCCAGTTTTCGTTTTTCCGCGGAGCCGGCAGGACGTACCTCCTGCCACCGCAGAAACATTTTCTTTAATTTTCCCTTTTCTTGTTTCTTGTGGGTCACGGCTTTTTCCCGCCAACACTGGCACCACGGGTGCCTTATATTTTTTTTTTCTTTCTAAATTTTTTTCTTAAATCCCTTCGAGGGAAATATTCCCTCGAGTCACTTCTGAGGCCTACCGGGCTTTCCACCATGGAGCCTTCTTCCCCTAAGAAGTGCCCTCACTGTGGAGTTTTTTCCTACTTAGCCTCCAATGCCTGGTGTCTCTCCTGTGTGGGCCCTGATCCCTTTTCTCCCGGTTCTCCGGGCTTCAGCGTCGGGAGAAGACCTTCCCTTTTTCGAGTGTCCCTCGATGACGTCTTTCCACCTAAGGTGTGGTCATCTGTTTTCTCTCCCCTCCAGGATCAGGTAACCCAACAACAGTCTGTTAAGACTAGCCAAGCCTTGAGGGGCGAGTCTCATGCGTGGTATGACGACGGCTCCGGCCTTCCCCTCAAGTCCCCCTTGGCACATAAACCCCGGCGGGAGTCTTCGGGCTCCAGAGCCTCCACGGGGTTTCGGGCTGTTCCTGGGGTTCGCTCCTCACAGAACATTCCCGAGCCATGCTCGAGGGTGGTACCCGCTTCGAGCGGTGCCGACTCCTCGGCATCGGCACCGGCGTCGAGTGTTCCACTCTTCACCAGGGATCGTCAGCTGGTGTCCTCGGTGCCTTCAGGGCCGATCGATTCGACCCAGTCTGGCTTTCCTGCATCCCAGCCATGCGCGGAGGTGGTACCCGCTTCGGGCGGTGCCGATTCCTCAGCATCGGTGTCGGTGTTGAGTGTTCCACTCTTTACTGGGGATCGTCGGCTGGTGTCCTCGGTACCTTCGGGGCCGATCGTTTTGACCCGGTCTGGCGTGCCTACATCCCTGCCGTGCGCGGAGGTGGTAACCGCTTCGAGTGGTACCGATTCCTCAGCATCGGCGTCGGCGTCGAGTGTTCTGCTCTTTGCTGGGGATCGTCATCTGGTGCCCTCTGCTCCTTCGGGGCCGATCGACTCGACCCAGACTGGCCCTCCTGCATCCCAGGACTGCGCGGGGGCGATACCGGCTTTGAGCGGCTCTGCCTCCCCGGCGTCGGCTTCGGTGTCGCGTACCCCACTCTCCACCAGGGACCGTCACCTGGCTCTACCTTCGGAGCCGATCGATCTGTCCCAGACGGGCGGTCTGGCAACCCAACCTTGCGTGGGGCCGGGGCCGGCCCCGGCCCCGAACAGTGCCGACCTCCCGGCATCGACGCGGGCGTCGAGTGCTCCACGCGTCACCAGAGTTCGCTCGCGGGAGGCCTCGGGACATTCGATCGATTCGACCCAAAGAAGTGCCGCTGCCCCGACGTCGGCGCCGGGGCTGTGCGTTTCACTTCCCGCCGTGGCTCGTCGGCGGGTTACCTGGGTACCCTCGAGGCCAGTTAGTGTGCCCCTTAAGGGTTTCCCGCTCGGTAACACAGGTGTGGGAAGAACCCCGGTGTCTGGCGGGGTCTATATCCCGATGTCGGCGCCGGCATCGGGTGTTCCCCTCGTCGCCGAGTTTCGGCCTCGGAAGCCCTCGATGCCTGCGGCACCGATCGATGCGACCCCGAATCGCTTTCAGGGATGGGCGCCGCCGCCGGGTCCCTTTGGGAGGGCGTCGCTGACTTCGCTCGGTTCGATGCCCAGCCTCGAATCAATCTCCAGTCCCGAAGGCGCGGTTACGATGCGTTTCGGAACCGACCCCGGTCTCTTCCGACGACACAGTGCAGAGCTTGCCTGCTCTCCGGCTGCCTCGGAACCACTCAAGCTGCCTTCGCTAGCTACTCCGGGGGCAGCCCCGTCCCCGCGGTCGGGGCCGAGGCCGAGTCCCGTGGGTCTGTCGGTGACATCGCTCCCTTCGATGCCCAGCTTGGAATCAGTCCCGGGCTCTGACGATGCAGTGCCAACTGCCTCGAATCGGGACTGTCACTACCCTCCTCTCTTTAGAGGGATTCCTCCGGTGCACCAGCCCGAAGGGTCTCCTGGTGTTCAGGCGGCCCCTTCAACCTCTGCCTCCCCCGGAATAGCTCCTCTGGGAGAGCCGTCTTTTCAGGATTTTCTCCTTGACATGGCGGACTTGCTTGCCATTCCTGTCCCGGGCCCTTCGCTAAGTCCAGGCCCTGCGGAACAGGCGGCCATAATGCTTCCTCTACACCCCTCCCTGCGGGATCTTCTGCTCGGGGGGGGAGGGGGGTTGCCATCTCATCTTTCGCCTCAGGCAGCAGATTGCTTTGAGCTGCCCCTGCTGACGGACACTTGTGACCTGGAAATAGGGTACCGGGCTTGATGGATATTTGGTCTGACTCAGTATAGCATATTTTATGTTCTTTATGTTCCCTTTTGGCCAATCTGTTCTTCCCATTTTCTCTTCATTGTTCTTTCTTTTTCAGGCCTGGTAAAGAAGAGATGTGCAACAAATCATGGCCCTTCAACATTAGCGAAATTCAGGTATTGTTTTCTATCTCTTTGCATGTGGCTCTGTAAATTCTGCCTATTAGTGTATAGCTGGATTATAGGCAGGATTGATTGTGGAATCGTCTGACTCCATAACTCCATTTACACACACTTTAATGCAGCTGCAGTAACTCTTGAAATAACAAAACCCAAAAGTGAGACTGGCCCCATTGTCCAGAAGTGAGGTAGAGCTTATTCTCCATTCTCCTTGTAGTGTGAATTCAAGCAACGGGTGCATTTACCAGCAGATTAATGGTATTGTGCCTTGTAGGAGGGCACGTTGTGGTATTTTGCCTTTCAGAATTCAGGGGGAGGCCCTGGAGAAAGGCAGGAAGCCCGCGTTTAATGCAGACATAGGGGAGTGCATGGGGATAGTTCCATTCCACTTAAGAACATGTCACTCCAGAGCACCTTAAGGGCTTGAGAGCAAGCAAGTCCAGCCAGAAGGGTGTGGCTCAGGCAGGCATGTTAAAAAGTGTTGGTGAGAGTCAGTCTGGGACTTCCTGAAAAGAAGGAAGTTAGAACCTCTAACACCCTGTAGCCTGGAAGTTCTGTAGGAACCCCTGGGATTGAAGCTAGGGATAGCTGAAGCATGTTAAAATGGTGTCAGTTGGGTTAGTCACTAGAAGAGGAAATTCTGTAAGTGGGAAGGTCCTACAGGACCAGTTTGACCATCAAACAAACTAGCCAGTCGCCTAGATCACCAATCGTCAAAGGGTGCCCGTTGCTGCTGCCCCTCTCAAACACATGTAGCAACGGCAGTAGATTTAAAAAGGCAGCATGGCGCCAGAATTACCTTTTCCTCCAGATCATGGTGCTTGCGCTTCCGCCCACTTTCCAATTCCACTTCATAGAAAATGGAATCGGGGAGAGGGGAGGGGACACAAGTGCAAAAGCACTGAGGCCTGGAAGAGAAGGTAATTCTGGCAGTGTAGTGCCTTCTGAAAAGTATGGCTGCTGCTACACGTGCTAGAGTGGGGCGGCAGTGGGCGCATGGGCTGGAACAGGAGTGGTGTCGGCAATGAGCTTTGCCTAGGATTTCTCATATCCCTGCATGTCTGGGGGGCCATTTCTTCAAATGGATCAGCTTTGCATATGTCGTGACAGTCATGAACGTCACTCCTACGCCCGGGGTATGTATCCTTTGTAGTTGGAGAGTGCTCAGGCACTGCCAGCTGGGTTAGCAACTAGGAGTTGAACTCTACAGGTGGGGAAAATGCTAAGGGGAAACAAGTCTTGCGCGAACCCTTTGTGTGTGGTGCAGGGAGTTTAAAAGGTGTGCATAGGCATTGGAAAGGGGTGGGTCACATAGGCCCTGGCCCCACCAAAAATCACATCACATCATGGCATGGCTAGTAGCAGGCTGCCTGCGGGGGCTCCCATACCCTGCGGGCAGAAGAAGTAGAGAAGCCGCGATTGTGGCAAATACCCTTCTTATCTGCTAACAGGAGATCGGATCCCCATGGGCAGAACAGGAAGGGTCTCTGCCTTTGGGCAGAGCTTGGGTCAGAGTTAGGGCAGAACTTGGGGTGGTATTTGCACCCCCCCTCCCCCCAAACAAAAAGACCTTCTGGCACCCCTGACCCTGTGTGTGTGGTGCAGAGAGTTTAAAAGGGCAAGAAAAGCCTTGATAACTGTCTGGCTAAGGAAGCCAGGCCAGGTGTTTGTTGCAACCTTGAATGTTGAACTAGCCCACCAGGAAATCGGACTGGGAAGGTAGTGTTAAATGCTATGTTATGTAATTGTATTTTGCTGATACCTGTGTGCTTGGAAAGGGAGCCAAGCCACATGCAGGGAAACTCAACTTATCAGCCTATCTATCTATTCTTTGTTTGTGGGGAGTTGTGAATAAAATCTTCATATAAAACCTTGTTGGGATAGGCCAAGAAGTTGTGTTGTGTAATTTTTTTGAGTTACACCAATTAACATAGGTCATATAAACTTTATCTCCTGTCATGTTTCTATCTACTGTGCCCTTCCATACAATCCATTAAGCTCTACAGTCCTTTTTTCTTTAGAGATCCTCTGTGTTTGTCTCATGCTTTCTTGAAATCAGATAGTTTGTCCCTACTACCTCCATTGGGAGACTAGTCCTTGTATCTACCACTCTTTCTATAAAGAAATATTTTTTGCAAATTACTCTTGAGTCTATCTCCTTTCACCTTCATCCTATGCCTCCTCGTTGCAGAGTGGGTTTTTTTTCATTTGAAAGAGGCAGTAAAAGAAAGCTCGACGTTTTGGTCCCGAGCAACCTACAATGGCTTCGCGTCATCAGCCAGGATGGCTGCCACCGGTATCGGGGCATGATGCCAGGCATGGTTGCAGTCATCCGACCTGGAACAATGGGTACAAGCCTTCGTTTCCTGTTGTGCAAGTGAAACCAAAGCACACATGGTCGTCATTCCATTTCCTTCTTTTTGACATGATGAAAGGTTAATCTGCAAAACAGGTTATCTCCAGGAACAAGCAGGAATGTAGTCATCACATATGGGTATCGTCGGTACCGACGGAGCCTGCGCGGGAACGCTCCCCAGTGTCCAATTAGAAAGCTTTTGGGAGCATCCCACAGCGCCTGTGTGCTGCCTTCCCGCCTTTCCCAACTGCCTCTCTCTAGTTCTTCGTTTTCCGCGGAGCCAGCAGATTGTCATTCCTGTCACCGCAGAAAATTTTTCCTATTCTCCTTCTTTTTTGTGGTCGCGTCTGCCTTCCCTCGACGCTATACCGGTACCGCCGGTTCTTTCTTTCTTTAAAAAAAAATAAATTTCTTAGGTCGTCATTCCTGTCCCCGCAGAAAATTTTTCCTATTCTCCTTTTTTTGTGGTCGCGTCTGCTTTCCTTGACGCTTTACCGATAGCGCCAGTTTTTCTTTCTTTTCTTTAAAAAAAAAAAAAAATTCTTAGTACTTTTTTTCCAGGTGCATGCGCCATTTTGGGCCTTAGGCCCAAGATTTTTTCCACAATGGAAAAACCCTCGTCGGGTTTTTAAAAGTGCACTAAGTGTGGCGGTACCATCTCCATCACCGACACCCATGAGTGATGTCTTAAATCTTTAGGTCCTGACCATTCCATCTCGGAATGTATGGCCTGTGCCATGATGTCCAAGAGAGGTCGACAGAACCGAGCTGCCAAGCTCAGTACCCTGTTTCCCTCTGATGCAGCTTCAGTGGCATCGACTTCCTCCCGTGGATCTCAGGTAGCTAAACATAAGTCTAGCCGGTCCTCAAAGGGTAGATCTCCCTCTAAGCATCGAGATGCCTCTGGCGTTGCCCTTGAGGATTCTGCACCGGCAAAATTGCCCTGGCGGGAGGCTTCGGCTTCCAAAGCATTATCGGGGCTCCAGGATGTCCGAGGCCTCGACCTCAGCAGAACTAGTGGTGCCATGCTCTGAGGTACTGGCGATCTTCTCCGGTACCGACATCCCGGCATCGGCATCGGCAGCGTCGATAGACCAGAGGGTCCTGGCTATTGATCGCAGTCTGGCGGCTCTCCTTGTGGCATCGACACCCTAGGAACCGCGTCAGACAGTTCAACCGGTACCAGCACCAACTCCGGCACCGGTATCGGTACTGGTACTGACAGCATCAGCATCGACATCGGCGTCTGCATTGCCGGCACCCAGTCATGTGATGCCTACCGGTACCGATTCCCCTTGGTACCGACTTCGATCAGTACGGGTATCAGCTCTTCAAGAGCATCCCGATAGAAGGTACTTCGAGTCCTCAGAGGAATCTGAGGATTCTGACAGTTCTGTCGATGTGGGAATACTTCTCCCGGAGGAGCCTTCCTCCCCTAAACGCAGGATGTCTCCTCCAGAGGACATTTCCTTTCAGGATTTCATCAGGGGGGTGGCTTGGGGTCTGTCCATTACTGTGGCCCCTGAAACAGAGCCCAGAGCAAAGAAGTTGGAAATTTTACAATATCCTAAAACTCCTAAGGAGGCAGCTACCTTGCCCATCCATGAGATCTTACATGATCTCATGCTAAAAATGTGGGAGACGCCTCTTACCAACTCTCCTCACTCTCGTAGACTGGATACTCTGTATCGAGTCTCTCCTTGTCCTGGTTTCCAGAAAACTCAGCTTCCTCACCACTCTATTGTAGTGGAATCAGCTGTGAGAAGGATCAAGAGTGCAAAGAGACATGCCTCTAATCCTCCAGGATGTGAGTGCAGAACTTTGGATGCTTTTGGACGTCGTGTCTTCCAAGCTTCCATGCTTTCTGCCAGGATCAGTTCCTATAGTCTATATATGGGAATGTTCCTGAAGGAAGTCACGGGAGATTGAGGCTTTGAGCCCTCTTCTTCCTGAGGATAGAAGGCAGGATTTTCTCACATTGGTCAAACATGCCCAGGATGTTTCTAAATTTGTCAACCGTGCAGCTTTTGACTGTTTTGAGTGCATAAG
This sequence comes from Ichthyophis bannanicus, assembly GCA_033557465.1. Taxonomy (NCBI): domain Eukaryota; kingdom Metazoa; phylum Chordata; class Amphibia; order Gymnophiona; family Ichthyophiidae; genus Ichthyophis; species Ichthyophis bannanicus. Next base: position 1,775,926,555 of record CM066031.1, read on the forward strand.
CAGAACCTCTGCCATTGCCATAGGTGCACGTACAATTGCTTGGCTCTAGGCATCTGATCTGGAGCTCTGGGTACAAGACAAACTGGGAAATATTCCTTGTACTGGTGAGAACCTGTTTGGTAAATATTGGCAGGAAAAGGCCAATGAGTTGGATGTTGACAACTCCACCTTGGATAGATTATTATCCAAGTCCACAGCTGATCCTGCAAGAAAGAAATCTTTCAAGAAACCATTCTTTTCTAAAAAGAAAAGATTTTATCCTGCTTATTCTCAGCAGGGACGTTCTGCAGGTCAACCTGTCCGGAAGGGTCAGCAACCACCCAAACACAGGAAAGCAAAGACTGCTAATCCTCAACCGTCTCAGCCTCCACAAGGCCTTTGACTTTCAGCTAGAGAACTTAGTCTTCCTGGCTCTCAATGGACCAGAGCCTTCCACCATTCCAGGAAGATTGTGCCATTTTGCCCCCAGATGGGGACAGATAACAGCAGAGCATTGGACACTCTCCATCATAAAAGAGGGGTACAAGCTTCATTTTTTGAGCATGCCCCCTCCCACAATGATAAGACAGTTCAATTCTCAAACCTCTCTCATCAACCTGTTAGATCAAGAGGTCACTATGCTTCTTGCCCAAGGGGCAATAGAAGAAGTACCCATTCATCAACAGGGTACGGGGTTTTACTCCCCCTATTTCCTTATCCCAAAGAAAACAGGGGGACACAGGCCTATTTTAGACCTCAGAGAATTGAACAAATTCCTGTTCAAAGAGAAATTCAAGATGATTTCTCTAGGAACTCTGCTGCCATACCTTCAGAGTCAGGATTGGCTTTGTTCTCTAGATCTCAAGGATGCGTACACTCATGTTCTCATCCATCCAACTCACAGAAAGTTCCTTCGGCTCCTTTTTCAAGGAAAGCACTACCAATACAGGGTGCTTCCTTTTGGCCTGGCGTCAGCACCAAGAGTGTTCACGAAATGCATGGCTGTGGTAGCAGCATTTCTCCGCCCTCCTAGGGATATTCGTCTTCCCCTACTTAGAGCCCCATCAGAGTCAGAGGCCAGGACTTCCCTATCTTGCACAATGCATATTCTTCAGTATTTGGGTCTGGTCATAAACATCCCAAATTCCAGTCTAACTCCCACTCAGCCTTTATAGTTCATAGGAGCTTTGCTGGATACCAGAAAAGCAAGGGCCTATTTGCCCCAGGCCCGTTGCCTTTGCATGGTGCAGTTAGCTTCTCAAGCAGTGCTAAAACCTCATCTCACTGCCCGAGAAATGTTACAACTATTAGGCCACATGGCATCTACAGTGCATGTGGTTCCTTATGCTCGCCTCCATATGAGAGCAGCCCAGTGGACTTTATCCACTCAATGGACTCAGGCATCAGGGTGCCTGTCAGACAAAATAGCAAACACAAATCGCCTTATTTTGTCTCTCCAATGGTGGCAGTCCACTCAGAACCTGTTGCTGGGGTCCCCATTTCAACAACCTTTGCCCCAGGCACCTCTCACAACAGATGCTTCACCAATGGGTTGGGGAGCTCATCTGCAAGACTTCTCCACCCAAGGCACTTGGACTCCACAGGAGACTCATCTACACATCAATCTCTTAGAGCTCAGAGCAATTTTCCTTGCTCTTTGAGTGTTCCACACCCTGCTCAGCTACAAGACAGTCCTCATTCATACGGACAACCAAGTAGCCATGTTCTATGTGAACAAGCAGGGAGGAACAGGCTCTCTGTCGCTTTGCAACGAAGCTTTGTGACTATGGGCCCTCGCCAGAGAGCATCAGATTCATCTCCTGGCAGTGTATCATCCAGGCATACAAAACTCTTGGGCAGACAGACTCAGTCGAATTCTGCTTCCACACGAATGGTCTCTACATGCAGACCAAGTGGCCAATATTTTTCAAATTTGGGGAACCCCGGACATAGACCTCTTTGCAAGCCCATTGAATGCCAAATTTCCCCGGTTCTGTTCCAGAATTCCGGCTCAGGGCTCTCAGGCCAGGGATGCTTTCCTCCTGCACTGAGGGCAAGACTTCCTTTATGCCTTTCCACCCATTCCCCTAATTCCCAAAACCCTGTTCAAGCTTCAGAGAGACAGAGGGCGTATGATTCTCATAGCTCCATGTTGGTCGCGGCTAGTTTGGTACCCTCTGCTTCTACATCTCTCTCAAGCTCCCTCCCTGGAGTTAGGATCTGCTCCGGATCTCCTGTCACAGGAAGACGGAATGTTATGGCATCCCAATCCCCAGTCTCTGCATCTCAGAGCTTGGTTGCTGAAGGCCTAGATCTTCATGATCTTAACCTCTCTCAGCAAGTAAAGGATGTCCTTTATGCTTCCAGGAAGCCTTCCACAAGACGCTCTTATGCTTTTAAGTGGAAGAGGTTTACCATATGGTGTTCGCAGAAGGGTCTTAACCCCCTTGCAATACATCTGGAATCATTACTGGAGTATCTCCTTCATTTATCCAATGCAAGACTTAAGACTAACTCCGTAAGAGTCCATTTGAGTGTTATTGCAGCTTCCTTCAAGCCTCTAAATGTACAACCTATCGCCTCTCATCCTGTTATAGCAAGATTTATGAGAGGCCTTCTTTTAACTAAGCCTTCAATTAGGCCACCGCCGGTGGCATGGGACTTAAACCTGGTTCTTGGGCAGCTCATGAATCCACCTTTTGAACCCTTAGCTACTACCTCCTTGAAATTCCTTTCTTGGAAGGTTATCTTTCTCATTGCAATCAGATCAGCACGTCGCATTAGTGAGTTGCAAGCACTAGTAGCTGATCCACCTTATACAAGGTTCCATCATGACAAGGTAGTCCTTAGGACTCATCCACACTTTATGCCAAAGGTGGTCTCGCCTTTTCATCTAAACCAAGCGATCTATCTACCTGTCTTCTTTCCAAGGCCTCATGCATCAAATGCAGAGAGGAATCTTCATACCTTGGACTGTAAAAGAGCTTTAGCCTTTTACTTACAAAGAACACAGCAACATAGAAAGTCCTCTCAACTCTTTGTTGCTTTTGATCCTTCTCATTTGGGACTTCCAGTCTCCAAGAGAACACTCTAACTGGATTGCTCAGGGTATTTTCTTCGCCTATCAGAGCAAGAATCTTCCTCCGGAGGGCCATGTCACAGCTCACAATGTGAGAGCCATGGCAGCTTCAATGGCTCATCTACACTCTGTGTCTATCGACGACATCTGTCGAGCAGCCACCTGGGCCTCGATTCATACCTTCACAGCCCATTACTGCTTGGACAAGGACTCCCGCCGGGATGCCTTGTTTGGTCAGGCTGTTCTCCAACACCTGTTCCATACCTAATCAACTCCTACCCGCCATCCCTGGTTGGATGCCAGAGATCTATGGGGGGAAGTGGAGCCCTTCTCAGGGACACACAACTTCTGGGGTCTCTCCCTGGCATCTAAAGCTAGGGAGTCCCCATATGTGAAGACTACATTCCTGCTTGTTCCTGGAGATAGCATAGTTACTCACCTGTAACAGGTGATCTCCGGGAACAGCAGGAATTTAGTCCTCACAACCAACCCACCCACCTCCCCTAGGAGTTATATCTCTCTATCTATCTCTTTCCCTTTCCCTCCCTCTCTCTTTGTCTCAGCTTTAAAACTCAACTGGAGAGAGGCAGTTGGGAAAGACGGGAAGGCAGCACGCAGGCGCTGTGGGATGCTCCCAAAAGCTTTCTAATTGCATGCTGGGGAGCGTTCCCGCGCAGGCTCCGTCTGTACCGACGATACCCATATGAGAGGACTAAATTCCTGCTGTTCCCGGAGATCACCTGTTACAGGTGAGTAACTATACTTTCTCATTTAGCTCATATTTTTCTCTAAGTCAGGGGTGACCGCTTTACTGAATCAGACACGCCTATAGCAAAGTATGGCAAGAAATACACTTTCAAATATTATATTACAATATTATCTGCATTACACCAAGATAAATCATCAGGTGGAAATGCTATGGGGATGCGACACTCACGATAATTGAGACAAGTTTGTACTGTGCATATATCACTGTGATAGAGGTGACATATAGAGTCCGCCTGTATCACAACTGTACTTCTTCTAATAATAGTTATTCACACACATGTGCTTGTGGGCTTGTGTAAATATGCTGCTGAAGTGACGAGATTTGTGATGAACTTCTGGACAAGTGAATGACACTGTGTAGTTGATCAATTTCACTGCCAATAAACTTACACCTTGCTAGAATGCGTGAATGAATAGATTGGGCTACCAGAATATGGAGATATGAACACACACAAAGGAGTTTCAGGCAGTGGGAGACTGGAGTGTGCTTGGGACAAACGTTACCTCCTGTCTCCCCGCGCTCCTCAGTCCTTTGCACTACATACGGGGAAGTCAATGGCAACGGGGGAGGTGTTTGATTGGCTGGACAAAGCGGGGATAAGCATGGGATTGGCTGAGTTGAATTCAAGTGACAGAGGGAGGCACGGTACTTGTGAGCAGAGGCGACTGGTGAGCTGAGAGGCCCCGAGGGATGAAATACTTAACGAACTCTGGCGATTGTGAATTTATGAGTGAAATAATAGGCAATGATTGTCAGATGTTGCGGAAAGCAATTCTCTGACAATCAGTTACTTACTTATATGTTAATTCTTTTGGTCTCGCCTTTTGATTAAATAAACAACGAGACTATTATCTATGCAATACAACCACCTGCTACCACTGCTCAAAGCACACTGGCAGCTGGCTGAGTGGTGACTCGTCACTAAAGGACACCAGCAACTCTGTCGCACCCCTCGAAAGGTGCACTCCAGGTTGGGAACCCCTTCATTAGAGCCTCTGTGCCAGTGCGCTAATCCTGATCACTGCTTTCATGAGAGACAAGCCTAAGAGAAGGAAATCCGAGTGACCCAGTCAGTAGGAAGAAGTCTGAGCTCCCCTTCCCGTGCACCTGCCTCCTCCTGCACCAGCCCTTTTCCTCTTTACCTACAAGAACAGGTGCTGGGAAACCTCTGCACATACTTTTAGCCACTGACTGAAGAGCAAATTTTTAGCCCAGAGAATTTACCTATATTACCTCCACTAGGCCTTTCAGAGGCTCCAAAGAAAAGCAACTATTATTTTATGCTGCTTTTTTCATTTGCAAAACATTTAAGTCTTTCTAGACATATACCCTGAATGTACCAGCTCTAAAATTTTGCTCTTCAGTCTCACTCTCTGGGGCAGTAAATCTCACTCTTTGGGATTGTTCACTCTTGGCTTCTCTGCTACAGCATCAGGTCTTCTGTCCAAGTGACAGGCACATTTGTCCTTCCAATTAAGTGATGTTGAAATTGTGCTTTAACTTAAAAAGTTAGGCTCTATATTTACACATTATATTTTTTCTTTTCTTTAAAATTAGATAAGGAGTGACTTTAGTTGCCTATGACAATCATGTTCTTGGTAATTTTACTTCCCACTCGGCTTAAATTTAAGCAATTAGGGCAAGGAAATGCTCTATATATTATATTATTCTTGTTTTTTTAAATGTCATATTTAGAGCTCTTCAAAATTCTATATTCTGTGATGTTCAGAATCCTGGAAAACTGTGTCTGAAATAGGAAATCTACATGGGACAGACATATGTTGGAATCTTTCTGGATGTTTCGCTCTTTATGGAGCTCAGGAATTTTAAAGGGTTCAATGTGATCAATTTAGGGCCTGATATCCAGCTATGGCCGTCACCATGTAAAAATAAGTGCCAATGCCGCAACTTAACTTTACACATATATTAATTTAGGTCTTCTGTTCAGCAGACCTAAATTAAGTGGATAAATTATCCATTCAGCAGCTGATTATCTGTGCTAAATGGATAGTTGCCAGCTCTCTCTCTGCCCTTCCCATACCCAGCCCCTTTTATTACCCAGATAAAATCTGACTATAGAAAGTTAAACGTCAGTTTTAACCAGATACGGGCTGAAAATATTCTAATAAGCAATAATGTATGTACTGCCTGCCAAAAAATGCATAACTTGCTTTGAATATTGGGCCCTTAGATTTTAAGACAATACAAAATATTAGTTTTCAAGATTTGTTCATTTTTCCTCCAAAGGATCTTTTGCCTGAACTGACTCACTGGTGGCCTGATATTCTCCATCCAAATGCTTCTCGGTTTTGGTGAGTTTTATTTCTGTTCCTGCTGAAATTATAGCCCGTTTCCTGTAATAACAAAATGCAAACTTTCATGACGAAAACAGATACTTAGAATTGCATTTGTTATGACTGCGCAGTGCTGCAGAGGTGAACTACTAATTCTTCATCCCTTATAAATAAATTAATTTGAAGCCAGCACCAGAATTGTTCTGCAACCAAATTGCTTAATCAGCTGCCATGTCGATCAGGATCATGGTTCTGTAGATAGAATCAAAAGACGAGATTACGATGAACATGTGGAGGCGGTAAGACTGTCATGCTGGCTGCCTTGTGGGATTCTGTTCCCTAACTCTGTTTGGAAGAGTATAGAAGTTGGAAACCAGTAAAATGCTGCTTTGTTTTTTTTGTTAAACCAAACAAGGCTCATAGCTTTTGAAAATTCTTCTCGGGTCATCTTTTTTTTTTTTTTTCTTCCCCCTTCGCTCCCCCCCCCCCCCATTGAATGAGGGCTTTAAGTAAGCAAGAGCCATGCTGTTTAAACTGTATATATGTATGTATATAGCCCCTGTTCATAGTTCACAATGTATATAGCTCACCAGTTAATCACACTGCTCACCCACACCACACAAGTCGATGTATCCACTGCATGTATTCACCCTCCCACTCTTGATTGTGCTAACTGCTTTGATTTAAAGATAAAGCGGTATATTAAATCCTTTAAAATAAATAAATAAATAAAACTGATAATGCCATCAAAAGGTCAGAGCAGGTAATGTAAAGAAAATGTAGATTTAGGCAGATAAGGCTCTTGCAGCCTGATATTCCGCGCCGGAGCTAGTGTGATTACAGCTGTTAGCTGCCGGTGCTGAATATTAAATGCTGATATTCAATGCTGAGGTCATATCTGGCCCTGGCATTGAATATCCAGGGTCACTGCACAGCCTCAGACACCACAGAAGCTAACCAAGTAGCAGCAGTATTGAGCCGCTGCCTGATTAGCCTCCACGGGTAATGGTAGGCCAGATTTTGCTGCGCCTATCTTAACCTGTGGGTTGCAAACCAGGCAGAAGTCCAATATTGCCACTGCCCAGTTTGTGATCGGCTCCACCTCTGCTGCTTCCTGATGCTAAGCTTTTTTTTTTGAGGTGTTAAGGTGTGTGTTTCGCTGAATATCCCGCTTAAGGGTATTTACACGGTTTACAGCTTTGTAAACAGTGTAAATGCCTTGGAATATCGGGCCCTTACAGACAAACTCTTCATTTCAGTACCTTTTCAGATGTTAATAGGGTGGTCACTAATAAGTTGTCATGTGCCTAAAAAGAACAAAAACCCCCAACAGTAATCAAATCATTAAAGTCCACCAAAAGAGATACCGTAAAAACCCTTCTATTTTTATTATTTTTTGTCGGACATAAACTGTGAGAGAAAGACACTTCAAATCTTCCCCAAACCACAATACATGTCCCTTTTATTCATCCAATAAATCTAAGATGCGGGCTTGTAAATCAAATAAAAATAATAACACTTATCTAGTCATACGCGTGACGTGCACGTTTCGGGGGGGACCCCCTGTATCAAGCGCTCCCAACATGAATCCAGTGTGTCGTGAATCCGGTTGTGAAGAAGATTTTGACACACTGGATTCATGTTGGGAGCGCTTGATACAGGGGGTCCCCCCCGAAACGTGCACGTCGCGCGTATGACTAGATAAGTGTTATTATTTTTATTTGATTTACAAGCCCGCATCTTAGATTTATTGGATGAATAAAAGGGACATGTATTGTGGTTTGGGGAAGATTTGAAGTGTCTTTCTCTCACAGTTTGTCCGACAAAAAATAATAAAAATACTGTAGAAGGGTTTTTACGGTATCTCTTTTGGTGGACTTTAATGTGCCTAAAAAGAACAATATTTTGATTTCATTAACTTATATTTTTTTAAATTTACAATTCCTCCTCCCTGCATAGAACTCTTCATATGTGGCTTCAGTGACATTGCACCGACTGTGAGGAAAGGTGTGCATTTAGCTTCTCCAGAGCAAATCATAACTTCCTCCCTAATCTCACATACAGACTGGTTTGCCCTTCTCTACGTGCTGTTCTAGCCTCCTCTGTCTCCACGGGGATGGGCAGACTGGTCATCACCAATCAAAAGCCGTCAACTAACTAATGAATGAAAAACCTTTTGTGGGAGAGCACTTTTAAAACACGGTGTCTGACGTCATCCAGTCTTCAGAGCCAATCATGAAAAGACTGGGTGACATCAGACGCCGTGTATTAAAAGTGCTCTCCCACAAAAGGTTTTTCATTCATTAGTTAGTTGACGGCTTTCGATTGGTGATGACAATGTTGACCTGAAGCAGGGCGAATTAAATTTTATGCCCGAAACGCAGGACTGTCGTGTGTGTCTTCCACCTTGAGGAGTTTGCCGTGAGCAGTTAAGTTTTTAAATTTATTTTTTACTGCTAGTTTGATTAAAATGGACTAATATTTACCAAGGTCTGGGAGTCTGGTTTTCAATGCTCCCAGACGAGGTATTATATAGTCCGACAAAAAAACAATTTTCTATGGGAGTGTTTCTTGTTCCTTCACTCATCTAGTGAGCATATCGTTTGAGCCGGGTGAGGGGATTTGGCTCATTGGGTTTGACTTGTTGCCTTTTGTGATTGACAAATTTGTACAGACATCCTTTGGGCAGGAGGGAGAGGATGTTCTGGTTCCAAAACTGGATTTAAGTCTCATTAATACTATAGCTACTTTAGCGGTCTCTTTTATTAATGACTGAAAAAGCTTTAATTTTGAAAAATTATTTCAAGTTTAAGGAGTCTCTCTTTTGTGGTGCTAGAATAGTTATTTCAGGATGTTTCTAAAGCTCCCCAAGTGAAAAGGAAAACTTTTATTTCCCTCAAACCTCTGGTGCTAGCCCCGGCTGGCATCTTTTACCTCGGGTGCCCCCTGCAAATATCCCCCTCACTTGGAACAACTTTTGGTTGCTAGGAAAACTTAAGCTTCTCGGATCTAGGGGGTTGGAGGGTAGATAGCGCCATAAGACTCGGCCCTACCCTGGAGTGAAGATGATGTTGCAGTGTCGTGTGGCTTGTTTGCCACTTGTTTTCTTTGGATTACATTTCCTTGTTTTTTGGCTATGCCCTTGTGATGTGGACTAATATTCCTAGTTTATTCTTTTGCTTGTGTTTTATTTGTTTTTGTAATCTTTTGATTCAAAATGTGTTTCCTTTGTTCTTATTTGAACTGCAAATGGTATAAATGCAAATACATTTTTTTTAAAAAATGGTTCCACTGACCCCCTAGTGGTAGTCTCCTGGTACTAATATTAGGGGTCAGATTGCGCAAAGTGTACTTTTTAAATATTTCATGTACTGCCACAGCCTAGAATGTTTAAAGTTCCTGGCTGTGGCAATGCATGAATAATTCTGTGCAGGCTTGAGCTAAAGATATAAATGATGCTAAGTTAAAATAAGGTTCTACTATTAATGTCCCTCGGCTGAAATCCTGACCTCTAAAAGATTTGTTGGCGCAGCATTCAAAAGGGGGTGGAAAGGGAAACACCCCCTCTCCCCGCTGAAGGGGCTCCTTTTACTTAAGTTTATTATATGCTTTATTTCATACAATTATCTTTGAAGACCTCCAAGTGTCAAAGTCCTGTTTAACCAATGTGCCACGTTTCAGATTGTCCAAAATCCGATCCTGCTTCAGGTTTAAGTGGAAGTGACAGGTGCTATAACATTGGTGAATTAACCCGTAAACATTTTAATCAGAATGGCTTCTGTCATGCCTACTGTGAGATCTGCTCACTAATGAACCAGAGGGACAACCCACCAAAAGGGAAGTTCCTCTGGGAATGAATTATGTGTGTCACAATCTATCAAAGGGCGGGACAGGAAAATTCACCACCTATAACTTCTAAAGCAAACTGGACCATTCAAGTTCGGCATTCAGGCCCAAGGGAGTTACTATCCGAAGGCGGAAAATCCATTGCTGTTCTCTTTTGCAACTTATATTTTTGATCACCCCACTGAGGATCCTGAGGTATATGATCCAACACCCACCATTGCAATTGTTCAAAAGTATGACCCCAAGTTCAACAATGGGAGCTGATAGCGTTTGTGTTTGGAGTCGGGATAGATGTTCACTTAACCTCACTTTATTCATCGCGTTGTACAGCGCACATAGTAAAGGGTGCAAAAGCAAATTATAATGTACACAACAAAGGAGGATTGACATGTCATCATATGCCATTTTGATATAAGATGACTATCACTCCGTGTGTCATGCCAGGAAGGGCATTGAATCGTTGATGTGCAGAAATGGCATTCATCATAAGCAAAATGACCAGGGTTTTCATCACATGTCATAAGTTGATCCTTTGAAGTAGCAGAGTATACTGATTTATTACGAAGGATGCCACCACGAGAGTAAGCCAACTTTGATAGTTAAATAAAGTATTCCTTTGAATGGGCTTCCTAAATAATGAAGTTTTGAACCCCTCATTGGATAGTGTGATGTTATGTCAAGGAGTTGAATGGATGACTTCTTGATCCGTGCTGTAAAATGAATATTGTTTTTGAAGGAGTTGAGACCCTGTAGAACAACTTTCAAAGCTAGACAAGTGCCCATCCATATAAAGAAGATGCCAACCAGAAATTGGTGCCAGAAAGGTATATTTTTGTAAGCTTGAGAGGAGAAGATAAAGCGTTCCTTGAACTCAGCCATATAAATAGTGGTGATAGATGGAGCTACTCTAGCTCCCATAGCTATGCCATAGGTTTGTAAGAAATATTGGCCATCAAATAAAAAGTAGTTGCTGTTTTCAAGACTACCCTCAAAAGGTCTAACAAAAAGCTCTTTAGGCAATTGTCTGGGGAGATCAAGTGGGTAAGTCTGGAGATACTGATTAGCCTCTGATTGGTCAATATTGGTACAAAGTGTTTGTACATCTTCTTTATATGGACGGGCACTCATCCAGCTTTGGAAATCGTACAACATGTCAGTCCTCCTTTGTGTACATTTTTATTTGCCCTTGCACCCTTTACTATGTGGGCCATACAACACAACAAATTAAAGTGAGGTTAAGTAAACATCTATCACGACTGCAAACACAAACACTATCAGCTCTCATTGTTGAACATTGTTTAACTTGAGGTCATACTTTTGACCAATTAATGGTGGTTGTTAGATCATATACCTCAGGATCCTTGGGGGGGGGGGGAGGGGTGATCGAATATATAAGTTGCAAAAGAAAGAACAGTGTTGGATTTTCTGCCTTCGGATGGTAACTCCCTTGGGCCTGAATGCCGAACTTGAATGGTCCAGTTTGCTTTAGAAGTTATAGGTGGTGAATTTTCCTGTCCCGCCCTTTGATAGATTGTGACACACATAATTCATTCCCAGAGGAACTTCCCTTTTGGTGGGTTGTCCCTCTGGTTCATTAGTGAGCATATCTCACAGTAAGCATGAGAGACGCCATTCTGATTAAAATGACTACGGGTTAATTCACAAATGTGTTAGCACCTGTCACTTTCACTTAAACCTGAAGCAGGACCGGATTTTGGACAATCCGAAACGTGGCACTTCATTGATATTGGTGAAGGAAACGGGACTTTATGACACTTGGAGGTCGTCAAAGATAAGTTTATTATATGCTTTATTTCATACAATTAAGTAAAAGGAGCCCCTTCAGCGGGGGGGAGGGGGGTGTTTCCCTTTCCACCCCCTTTTGAATATTGCTCCAACAAATCTTTTAGAGGTTAGGATTTCACTCGAGGGATATTAACATTGGAAACTTATTTTAACTTAGTATTGTTTAGTATTCGGTTACCAATTTTCTATTGGGGCTATTTTTTCAAAGGATATAAATGAGCCAAGAGCTCATTTTCATCTCTTAGCTCTGTCGCTTACCTCTCAATCTAGAACATAACTTCAGCACAGGCTAAGGGGGAGTCTGTGGAGTGAGCACACTTTGAATGTACTGGATTCTGCCTGCCATAGCAGTCGAGTATAAGAGCCTGTCGGGATCTGCAAAGAAAATTAGTAAAGGTATGACTTGTAGGTTTATTAGTACTTGAAATTCCTGCATTCTTATGCCCATTAAAGAACAGGAGTAGATGTGTATAGATGGATTCTTGGCTTGGCAGAAGTGACACTCTAGCTGCCACAGGCCGGGATCTACCTTACTACTGTGGGCCAGATATGGTCAGCAGACTATATTTGCCCACTTCTATCACCTTTTGGATAGGAGATCTATATTGCAGAAAATGATGCTATGAGTTGCTGTCTTCACTCCATTATATCAAAATATTTAATCAAATTTTCTGGCCTCTGATTTGTACAGTTACTGATTTGCATTTGGTTTTCTAGATTTGTTGCATTAAACTGTTTTGAGTTGTCAAATATTACACTGCTTTCTTCACATAGGAAGCACGAGTGGATAAAACATGGCACCTGTGCAGCTGAATTGGAGTGCATGAATTCACAGCATAAATACTTCACCAAAGGTCTCGAAATGTACAAGAAACTGGATCTCAATAGGTAACTGTCAGTAGAGCATTCTAATGTCCATAAGGTCAATATTCAAACACTGGTTAAAAAAATAGCCAGCTAAGTTTGGGCTTTTGAATATACACAGTTAAAGTTGACTGCATTTTGTTTCCTGCAGGACTTTTATTATGTTTGACCTTGTCATCCTTAACATATAATTTCAGCCTCCTACTAATTTGATTTATCATCTCATCTTGGTATATAATGTGTATCCTAGTATCACAGCATCTCATTGGTTTTCGTCCTGCAACAAAGTCTTTGAGATGCTTATCACGTCTATATTTTCATTTAGTGCTGTACATTCTAATTTCCAGTCTTATTTTTTAGATTTCTGGTATTTGCATACATGAGTGATATTTTTTATTTGTATTCACAATGGGGGTTATTCTGAGCCACAAATAGCGGGAATGGACGTCCCAACAGGAAGACCATCCCCACTATTCGTGACCATCCTCCTGCTCCTGACTAACTTCCCCTCCAGTGGGGAAGGGGTGGCCCAGGGGCATAGTCTGAGCCGTCGCCAGCCCTGGACGTACAGGGCCGATTCTAATGTCAGTCCTGTACATCCGGGGCCGGCGACATGTGCGGGGAAGTTATTCCACATCTGAGGTGGAATAACTTCCCTGGACAATTTTTTTTTCTTTTTTGCTGCCGGGGCGCGGATGAGGCAGGGGGGCCGGAGGACATTCGCTGCAGCCCGACCCTGGCCTTAGGAGGCCAGATCGGGGGTCAGGCTGTGGGGAATTAACTTTATTCTCCAGTGGCCAGCATCGCAGCTCTTCAATGGAGCCACGGTGCCATGGCAACATGACGCCATGGTGCCATGGCTCCATTGACGAGCCTGGAGTCCTGCACGTGCAGGCTGGACAGAATCACAGTCCCGGCCTGCACGTGCAGGACTATTTGCGATTCTGATCCCGTGGAGCTAGACTTGCCCCACGGGATCAGAATCGCAATCCCCTCTGTGCATCTGGTTCAGACCAGACACACAGAGGGAATCTATGTTTGGAACAGAATCTGGCCCAATCTGTTTAACAGTTGATAAGGGAGTACAGTGGAATCATTTATATCTGTCTGCTGTCACCCACCTACTCACTCTTATAGACGGAAGCCTAGAGAGCTTCAGGGGACCTCTTCTTAATGTAGCTGGGACTTTACAATGCCCCCTGGGATCTGGAGTCCCACTAGCTAATCAAAAAGGTAGTTGTGAACGAGTAGCCAGGCTTTTTCAAAGAGGTATTTTATTTCCCTTCCGGGTGAACTTTTGCACGTAAGAATCAAAAGAAATAAACCATATTTTTCTGGTACAAATGAAAATGAACTACTGGTAACAAAAAGTGCTTATCTTCAGCCAATCCAAAAAGGTAAGACAGTCCTTGTACTTTACACAAGTGAGTTCTTCACAATCCGTTTCCCTAAACGGGTTTCTGCTTTTAAACAAATCAGCATAGAGAGGAAATGTTATCTGAGAACATTAGTGCACACTCCATTTGGAACTCCTCAGGACTTTCCCCACAAAAGTCACATTCCATGTCCTCATAGTTTTCCCCGTAGCTATCTTCAGAATGATTGTAACTCACATCATTGTTGCAAAAACCCTCCTCTCCTTTCCAAAGGCTTCTCTCCCCCCCTCTCTATCAGGGTGAATTGGAAGGTTACCGTATATAGTGGAGTTTTCCTCCAGAGGGCCACACACTCCTAGCTGTGTGTATGGGAAACTCTCCCTTTCAAAGTTCCCTCTATTACAAGGAATCAGCCTGTCCTTTGGCTCGGTTCCCCCGGAGCTTTCTGAGCACGGAAACTTAGCGTGGCTTTTTCCCCAGGCAAGCCTTCTACTCCCTTTTACAATATGCTTCTCTTTGGGAAGGTAAGTATCCCTTTGATAATAGTTACTGCCCTCCCGGTACCTGTTCTCAGGGAGACTTCCTCTCACAGGTTCCCTCCGTCTGCCTGTTTGAATACCTCCGTGGCACCAACCACCTGGTTCTTGTTCAGTGCTACCCAGCACCCTGTAACCAGCCTCTGGTATTCTCTCAGCTATCTCCTGTGGAACACTGCTTGAACCTCCGTGTGAAGTTTTTCCTTTTGTTTCCAAAACAGCTCTGTCGTACTCCTGCTTAGCTCCTCTAGAATCCTGGTTAGCCCTCCTAGGATCCTGGTTAGCTCTCCTACTGACAAACTCTGAGTGAGTTTTATCTGCGTCACTCCTAGTGTTCCGGTGAGCCTGCCCTGCCCTCAGCTGCCTCTCATCAGATAATATGCTATGATGTAATCCCCTACTAGGGCGTGCTCCTACACCTGGTGCTTTTGTTTTTGCTGGTTGCTCATAGCAACCCTGATCCATGTGCTCTGAGCTGTCACTTTTAGACCTGCTCAGCTCTGTTTTTCCTATTTCCATAGGCATATTCTGATCTACCCCATGACACTGCTCATTGCTAAAATGCACCCAGGCTGTTGTTGTTAAGTGCCGTAGAGTCGGAGTCGACTCATGGCGACCCTCTGGATAGCTATCCTAAATTGTGTTCGGTCTCCAGTCAGGCGGCTCATTGTTGACAGACTGGTACCCGTAGCTGCTGTTATTGTATCGATCCATCTCATTGCTGGCCTTCCTCTTTTGCGTTGACCTTCTATCTTGCCAAGCATAATGTCTTTCTCTAATGATCTCTCTCTTCGCATGATGTGTCCAAAGTATGAAAGTCGAAGTCTTGTCATCTGAGCTTCTAAAGAAAGCTTAGGTTTGATCTCCTCTAGTACCGACTGGTTTGTTCTTCGAGCAGTCCATGGTATACACCATTAGCACTGCATCCAAGGCCTTTTCAGACTCAAGAACATTCAAAAACAGACATCATGCTCCATGGTATTCCAAAAACATACGCAATGCTAAGAGGGAATTAAGGAGAATTGAACGCCACTGGAGACGATCAAAATCTCCTACCTCTCAAAATTTATATTTAATTCAGCAAAAGAATTACAACGATCTCATCAACAAAACTAAAAAAGAGCACCACACAAATACTATACAGAAAGCATTTAACAAACCTAGAGAACTTTTTGCAATTGTAAAAAATCTAGTCAACGAACCAAGCTCTGATAAAGACATTCAGATCAGTCCTCAAGTATATGCAGATCATCTTCAATTGAAAATAGGCCAAACACCACCTTTAAAACAACCTGAAAACAACAGCCTTATTTTACCAAGTACAATTTGGAACAAGTTTTACACTCCCTCGACTACACAACTTTCAGACATCATTGCTGCACTTAACACAAGCACTGCACCCACAGATCCTTGCCCTGTACCTTGGATCAAAGCTACCAAGTCAAACTTTATTAATTTTATTCACAATCTTGTAACTAACTCCTTAACTCATGGAATCATGCCAGAACAACTTAAATTAGCAACAATTAGGCCTACCCATAAAAAAAACCAACCTTGAAAAAGACAATCCAGCTGCATATAGACCAATTTCCAGCTTACCACTCTTAGCAAAAATTATTGAGAAGGCAGTACAGCTACAACTTCAAGACCATATTGATGAACATGCGCCACTTGATATACATCAGCATGGCTTCCGCCCCAACCATGGTGTTGAAACGCTCCTACTATACTTATTTAATGACATCACTCAAACAATAGATAATTTCAACAAAGGTACCTTAATGATCTTCTTAGATATTTCAGCTGCCTTCGATACAGTGGACCATGCAATCCTCTTAACAAGACTAAAGAGCATCGGATTAACTGGCACCGTCCTAAAATGGTTTGAATCCTACCTAGTTGATAGACAGTTCCAAGTTAAAATTGGCCTAAACACTTCACGTCACATAGTAATCAACAAGGCGTGCCGCAAGGATCTGCACTCTCTTCACTTCTTTTTAATTTGTTTATCCAACCAATCTGTCACATAATAGCAGATCATCAAATAGATTACACGATTTATGCGGATGATATCATGATTTACACTCCAATTGATATCAACTGCCCAGATTACAGCAAAATTTCAAACTGTATTACCAGCATTTCAAATTGGCTAACAAATAATAACCTTGCAATAAACCTGAACAAAACGGAAGCACTTATTGTAACTAGAAACACCAGCTTTATCCCTCCACCTTACATTACATGCAACAACACAAAGATTCCAGTTAAGGACGAAGTAAGATACCTCGGAATAACCCTCGATAAGAAGCTAAACCTGCGTTCTCATATAAGAAAAACTGTTAAAAACGCGTATTACAAAATGAAGATAATTAGACGACTTAAGCCTCTTATCTCTTATGATCACTTTCGAACAGTCTGTCAGGCACTCATTACTCCCATTCTGGATTTCTGCAACCCTATTTACAATGGACTGCCTAAGCATGCTCTCAAGCCACTTCAAATGGCACAAAATACAGCAGCTAGAATCATCAATGGATCCTCAAATTATGAACACATTACCCCCATCCTTAAAGAACTCCACTGGCTCCCAATAATCCTTCGCATAAAGTATAAATTAATCATAAATATATTCAAAATGAAACACAACAGTTCTGCAATCAGCCTTCATGCCCTCTTACTCCATGATATCAACAAAAGACCAAGAAGGTTATCCACTTCTAACACCCTCAGCACCCCAAAAAACTACTCTAAATCATGCAAATGTACCTCACAAAGAGCAATTGCTTTGGCCGCCCCTTTAATTTGGAACTCTCTCCCTCCTGATTTACGCTCATTGGATGATTTAAAAGACTTTCGTAAACAATTGAAAACTACACTTTTCATTGAACAATATGGATCAACAATTGACTAAATATATTATATTTATTTAATTATTTTAACTAATTTGCCTTATTGTTAACTCTTGTTATTTTTCCTATATTACCATTGTACTGTTATGTTTATACTGTGTTTGTTTCCCTTGCCTATAACCTTTGTATTTCTTGTGACCGCTTTGATTGAAGGAAAAGGCGGTATAGAAAACTTGTTAAATAAATAAATAAATAAAATACACAGTATTCGCCGCCAGCACCATAATTCAAAGGCATCAATTTTCTTCCTGTCTGTCTTTTTCACTGTCCAGCTTTCACATCCATATGATGTTATTGAAAAAACCATGGCTTGAACAAGTCGAATCTTTGTATGGAGAGAGACATCTCTGCTCTTGAGAATCTTATCTAGGTCTTTCATAGCCATTCTGCCAAGAGCAATGCGTCGTCTGATTTCTTGACTGCTTGTTGCTTCTTTATTGATAGTTGATCCAAGTAGGTTAAAGTTGTTCACAATTTCAATTTCTTCTCCTTCAACGACGAACCTGTTGATTATGCCAGTTGTCATGATCTTTGTCTTCTTTACATTAAGGTGCAGGCCCATTTTGAGACTATGTTCTTTGATTGTGAGAAGCAAATGTTTCAGATCATCTTCACTTTCAGCCAGTAATGTGGTATCATCAGCATAGCGAAGGTTGTTGATGACTCTTCCACCAATCTTCACACCTCTGTTGTCTTCATACAATCCTGCTTCTCTGATGATTTGTTCTATTTGAGCCTTTATGAAATCCACTCTGTTAGGATAGTCTGACTTCCTCATTTTGCCAGTATCCTTTGCAGATACCTGGGTGACTTACAGCTTTCCCCCATGAACCAGTTTGAGCTGCTATATCTCATTTTTAAATGTTAGCACTAGCAACCTAGTTCCATGCTGGTTATGGTGAAGCCTATCCTTTCAGAATAGGATCTTCCTAACATAGTAACATAGTAAATGACGGCAGATAAAGACCAGCATGGTCCATCCAGTCTGCCCAGTAATATGGCAAGAGTAGGTGCACCTGTCGCTCTGTGCAGGCCACCCCTCCCCATGTTTCTGTCTAGGGGTGGACCCACCACTCCATGTGGGACACCCCTATTTGTTGAGAAGTTAGATGGTTCCGTTTATTTTGGTTTTATCCTGTTTCTGTAAAGGGATCCGCTGTGCTTATCCCATGCTGTTTTGAATTCCGTCACCGTGTTTGCCTCCACCACTTTCATCGGGAGATCATTCCAAGCATCCACCACCCTCTCAGTAAAAAAATATATCTCCAGGAACAAGCAGGAAAGTAGTCTTCACATATGGGTATCGTCGGTACCGACGGAGCCTGCGCGGGAACGCTCCCCAGCGTCCAATTAGAAAGCTTTTGGAAGCATCCCACAGCGCCTACGTGCTGCCTTCCCGCCTTTCCCAACTGCCTCTCTCCAGTTCTTCGTTTTCCGTGGAGCCAGCAGGTCGTTGTTCCTGTCACCGCAGAAAATTTTTCCTTATTCTCCTTCTTTTTTGTGGTCGCGTCTGCCTTCCTCGACGTTATACCGGTACCGCCGGATCTTCTTTCTTTCTTTTTAAAAAAAAAAAAAAAGAGTATTTTTTTCCAAACGTTTCTTTCCAGGTGCATGCACCATTTTGGGCCTTAGGTCCAAAATTTCCTCCACTATGGAAAAACCCGCTTCGGGTTTCAAAAAGTGCGCCAAGTGTGGTGGTACCATCTCCGTCACTGATACCCATGAGTGGTGTCTTAAATGTTTAGGTCCTGACCACTCCATCTGAGAGTGTATGGCTTGTGCCATGATGTCCAAGAGGGGTCGACAAAACCGAGCTGCTAAGCTCAGTACCCTTTTTCCCTCCGATGTAGCTTCTGTAGCATTGACATCTTCCAGGGCTTCGTCTTCCTCCCATGGATCTCAGGTAACTAAACATAAGTCTGGCCGGTCCTCAAAGGGTAGATCTCCTTCCAAGCATCGAGATGCCTCTGGCGTTGCCCTTGAGGGTTCTGTACGGCAAAATTGCCCTGGCGGGAGGCTTCGTCTTCCAAAGCATTATCGGGGCTCCAGGATGTTCTCGAGGCCTCAACCTCAGCAGAACTACTGGTGCCATGCTCTGGGGTACCGGCTGCTTTCTCCAGTACTGATACCCAGGCATCGGCAGCGTCAATAGACCAGAGGTTCCTGGCTACTGAACACAGTCTGGCAGCTCTCCTTGCGGCATCCACACCCTCGGAACCGCATCAGACAATTCAACCGGTACCGGCACCGACTCCGGCACCAGTATCGGTACCGGTACAGACAGCATTGACATCGGTGTCTGCTTTGCTGGCACCCAGTCATGTGATGCCTTCCGGTACCGACACACCAGCACCGATTTCCCCCCGGTACCGACTTCGGTCAGTACGGGTATCGGGCTCTTCAGGAGCATCCAGACAGAAGGCACTTCAAATCTTCGGAGGACTCTGAGGATTCTGACAGCTCTGTTGGTACTGGAATACTTCTCCCAGAGGAGCCTTCCTCTCCTAAACGTAGGATGTCTCCTCCAGAAGATATCTCCTTTCAGGATTTTATCAGGGAGGTGGCTCGAGGTCTTTCCATTACTGTGGCTCCCGAAACAGAGCCCAGAGCAAAGGAGTTGGAGATTCTACAATATCCCAAGGCTCCTAAAGAGGCAGCTACTTTGCATATCCATGAGATTTTACATGATCTCATGCTAAGAATGTGGGAAACACCTCTTACCACCTCTCCTCACTCTCATAGACTGGATACTATGTATCGAGTCCCTCCTTGTCCTGGGTTCCAGAAGACTCAGCTTCCTCACCACTCTATTGTAGTGGAATCAGCTATGAGGAGGATCAGGGGTGCAAAGAGGCATGCCTCTAATCCTCCAGGACGTGAGTGTAGAACTTTGGATGCCTTTGGATGTCGTACTTTCCAGGCTTCCATGCTTTCTGCCAGGATCAGTTCCTATATTTTATATATGGGAATGTTTCTTAAGGAAGTCACAGGAGATTTAGAGCTTTTGAGCCCTCTTCTTCCTGAGGATAAGAGGCAGGATTTTCTCACATTGGTTAAACATGCCCAGGATGTTTCTAAATTTGTCAACCGTGCAGCTTTTGACTGTTTTGAGTGCATAAGCAGAACCTTATAAATTGGCAAGAGAAAGCCAATGAATTAGATGCTGATAACTCTACTTTGGATAGACTATCCAAAGCCATAGCTGATCCTGCAAGAAAGAAATCTTTCAAGAAACCATTCTTCTCCAAGAAGAGGTTTTATCCCTCTTATTCCCAGCAGGGACGTTCTGCAGGTCAATCTGCCCGAAAGAGTCAGCAATCACCTAAACAAAGGAAAGCAAAGACTGCTAAGCCTCAACCGTCTCAGCAGTCTCAGCCTCCACAAGTTCTTTGACTTTCATCTAGAGAACTTAGCCTTCCTGGCTCTCATTAGACCAGAGCCTTCCACCATTCCAGGAAGGTTGTGTCACTTTGCCCCCAGTTGGGGGCAGATAACAGCAGAACATTGGACACTCTCCATTATAAGAGAGAAGTACAAGCTTCACTTTTCATGCATGCCCCCTCCCACAATGGTAAGACAATTGAATTCTCAGACCTCTCTCATCAACCTGTTAGATCAAGAGGTCACTATGCTTCTTGCCCAAGGGGCAATAGAAGAAGTACCCATTCATCAACAGGGTACAGGGTTTTACTACCCCTATTCCCTTATCCCAAAGAAAACAGGGGACACAGACCCATTTTAGACCTCAGAGAATTGAACAAATTCCTGTTTAAGGAGAAATTCAAGATGATTTCTCTAGGAACTCTGCTGCCATACCTTCAGAGTCGGGATTGGCTTTGTTCTCTAGATCTCAAGGATGCGTACACTCATGTTCTCATCCATCCAACTCACAAAATGTTCCTTCGGTTTCTTTTTCAAGGAAAGCACTACCAGTACAGGGTGCTTCCTTTTGGCCTGGACCTCTGCACCAAGGGTGTTTATGAAATGCATGACTGTGGTAGCAGCATTTCTTCGCACTTTAGGAATATTCGTCTTCCCTTACTTAGACGACTGGCTCATTCGAGCCCCATCAGAATCAGAGGCCAGGATTTCTCTATCTTGCACAATGCGTATCCTTCAGTATTTGGGTCTAGTCATAAACGTCCCAAAGTCCAGTCTAACTCCCACTCAGTCTTTAGAGTTCATAGGAGCTTTGCTGGATCTCCAGGAACAAGCAGGAATAAGTCCTCACATATGGGTACGTCGGTACCGACGGAGCCTGAGCGGGAAAGCTCCCCAGCTTCCCAGAAAGGAAGCTTTTGGGGCCTCCCACTGCACATGCGCGCTGCCTTCCCGCCTTCCTGACCAGCTCTCCTCAGTTTCTCTTTTTCCGCGGAGCCAGCAGGTCGTGTTCCTGTCACCGCTGAAGAAATTGTTAATTTTGTTTTCTTTAGACCGCGTACCACTCCATACCGGACTGCCCATCCTGCTCCCAGATGTCTAAACGTGGGTTGCAGAACCGGGCCAACAAGTTCCATGTGCTGTTTGCTTCGGATAATCCAGCATCACAGTCATCCAGGTCTTCCTCTCCGGATGGATCTCAGGTAACCAAACCCTCTGGTGGCAGGTCCTCAAAGAGCAAATCTCCTTCAAAGCATCGAGAGGCTCTCTTTTGAGCTTGAGGATCCTGCCCCAGCCAAACAACCCCGGCGGGAAGTTCTGGCTTCCAAAGCACCATCTATGGGGTTACAGGTTGACATCGATGGCACGGCCTCGACTGATCACCTGTTGGACTGCTCTGGGGTACCGGCCCATACCGGTACCGACATCCAGGCAGCAGTGGCGTCTATGAGCAATATTGTTCAGACCATGCAGCAGGCCATGCTGGCTTTTATCCATGCTGCGACGCCCTCGGTATCGCGTTCAGCGATACCGGGTACGGTTCCGGTATCGTCTCCCATACCGGAACCGAGACCATCGACTTCCAAACGCAGATCGGTTCCGCATGCCGGATCCGGGTTTTTACCCGATACCGATCCCATACCCGGTACGCCCGATGTCGATACCGATCGGTATGCGTATCGTGCGTTGGAAGCAAATACAGAATACTCTGATTCCTCAGAAGATTTCAACTCCTCTGAGGACTCTGATGAGCTGTCTCTGGTTCTTCATGAAGACCCCTCTTCCCAAAAGAGGAGAATGTCTCCACCAGAGGATTTGTCCTTTCAAGAATTCATTATTGAATTAGCTAAAGGACTTTCTATTACCACATCCTCAGAAAAAGAACCTAGATCAAAGAAATTGGATATTTTAGGATACCCCAAGGTTCCTAAAGAGGCAGTTACCCTGCCTATCCATGAAATCCTTCAAGAACACTTGATGGACTTATGGGAGGCTCCTCTAACTTTGTCTCCTTATTCTCGTAGGCTGGACACCATGTACCGGGTCCCTCCTTCTCCTGGTTTTCAAAAGACTCAGTTGCCTCACCATTCCATTGTGGTGAAGTCTGCACTGAAAAAGATTAAGAGTACCAAAAGGCACTCTTCTACCCCTCCAGGACGAGAATGTAAGACCCTAGACTCTTTTGGCAAGAAAATTTTCCAGGCTACTATGCTTATAGCCAGGATTAACTCTTACAGTCTGTATATGGGCATGTTTCTTAGAGAACTTGCCCTAAAGATACGACCTTTTGCCTCCTTTATCCCTGAGGATAGAAAAGAGGAGTTCATTTCTCTGGTGAAACAGCTTTTAGATGTTTCTAAGTTCTCCAACAGAGCAGCTTTTGATTCCTTTGAGGGTGCCGGTAGAGCTTCGGGCATTGCTATTGCAGCCCGACGACTTCCTTGGCTCCAGGCCTCTGACCTAGAACCCTGGGTCTTAGATGGCTTACGGAATCTGCCCTGTACAGGTGAGAACTTATTTGGTAAGCACTGGCAAATTAAAGCCACCCAAATGGATGCAGAGAATGCTACCTTGGATAGACTTTCTAAGTCTACCTCTGCTCCTGCCAAGAAAAAGTCTTTCAAGAGGCCTTACTACAAGAAGGCCAGATTTTCCACAAATACTGGCCAACAATCTTCTCAGCCTCGCTTTGCTACTAAACGTCAGCAACCTAAACAGGCAAAGTCAAAGCCTGCAGTGTCTACCACTCCTCAGCAGGCTCAACCCCCTCAGGGGTTTTGACTTGCCCCTAGAGAACTTAACATTTCTGGCTCTAGAACAACCAGAGCCCCTCACCATTCCTGGAAGGTTAGCTCACTTTGCTCCCAGATGGGAGCAAATCACATCAGAGCAATGGACCCTCTCTATCATCAGAGAGGGCTACAAACTTCATTTTTCCAACCTTCCTCCATATACCATGGTGAGGCACTTCAATTCTCCCCCATTTCTCCTGGACCTGTTGGGTCAGGAAGTCTCTTCTCTCCTTGCCCAAGGGGCAATAGAAGAGGTTCCTCTTCTTCAACAAGGGACAGGATTCTACTCCCCTTATTTTCTCATAACAAAGAAGACAGGGGGATTCAGACCTATCCTAGATCTGAGAGAATTGAACAGGTTTCTGTACAAGGAGAAATTCAAAATGCTTTCTCTAGACATTCTCCTTCCATACCTTCAGAGTCAGGATTGGCTTTGTTCTCTAGATCTCAAGGATGCGTACACACATATACTCATCCACCCATCCCACAGAAAATATCTAAGATTTCTGTTTCAGGGAAAACATTTCCAGTACAGAGTACTTCCCTTCGGTCTAGCCTCTGCTCCAAGAGTGTTCACCAAATGCATGGCAGTTGTTGCCGCATTTCTAAGAGGTCTGGGAATTTTTGTATTCCCATATCTGGACGACTGGCTCATCCGAGCTCCATCTCAGTCAGAGGCCCAGATTTCCCTGGACTGCACAAGGCACCTTCTGCAGTATCTGGGACTGGTGGTAAACCTTCCCAAGTCTCAACTTACCCCTACTCAATCTCTAGAATTCATAGGGGCCCAGTTGGACACCACCACTGCAAGGGCCTACCTGCCTCAAGTCCGGGGCCAACGTCTGCTGTGCTTGGCCTCCCAAGCTCAGTCCAGCAGTCACTTGACAGCCAGAGAAATGCTGCGACTTCTGGGCCACATGGCCTCCACGGTACACGTGGTGCCCTACGCTCGTCTTCATATGAGAGCAGCTCAATGGACCTTGGCCACCCAGTGGACTCAAGCATCAGGAGCGCTCTCCGACCAAATACTCACCTCAAAACGGCTGTTTTGGTCCCTCCAATGGTGGGTGTCCACCAAGAATCTGTTGTTGGGGGCCCCCTTCCAACCTTTGTTGCCCCAAGCAACCCTCACAACAGATGCCTCCCAAACAGGGTGGGGAGCCCATCTACAATCCCTCTCCACTCAGGGTACTTGGTCTCCGCAGGAGACCACCCTTCACATCAACCTCCTGGAACTGCGAGTAATCTTCTTTGCTCTCAAAGTATTCCATACCCTCCTTGTCAACCTGACCATCTTAGTTCAGACAGACAATCAGGTGGCCATGTTCTACGTCAACAAACAAGGAGGGACAGGCTCTCTGTCGCTTTGCAACGAAGCTCTCAGATTATGGGCCTTCGCCAGAGAGCATCAAATTCATCTTCTGGCAGTATATCTTCCAGGGGTTCAAAACTCTCGGGCAGACAGACTCAGTCGAGTTCTGCTCCCACACGAATGGTCCCTACATATGGACCAGATAGGCAGAATCTTTCAGGAATGGGGAACCCCGGACATAGACCTCTTTGCAAGTCCGTGGAATGCCAAACTTCCCCGGTTCTGTTCCAGGATTCCGTGTCAGGGAGCTCAGGCCAACGACGCCTTCCTCCTGCATTGGGGTCAGGAATTCCTATATGCCTTTCCACCCATTCCTTTGATTCCCAAGACTCTGTTCAAACTACAGAGGGATCACGGATCCATGATCCTCATAGCTCCACGCTGGCCACGCCAAGTGTGGTACCCTCTACTTCTGCATCTCTCCCAGGGACCCTCCCTGGACCTGGGAGCTGCGCCAGACCTTCTGTCTCAGGAGGAGGGGACTTTGTGGCACCCAAACCCCAAGTCCCTACACCTCAGAGCTTGGTTACTGAAGGCCTAAGCCTTCATGACTTCAATCTTTCTCAACCAGTGAAAGATATCCTTCATGCCTCTAGGAAACCCTCCACGAGGCGTTCCTATGCTTTCAAATGGAAACGCTTTTCCATTTGGTGTGCTCAACAGGGTCTTGACCCTCTAGCACTTCCTTTGAATTCTCTACTAGACTATCTCCTGCATCTTTCTAATGCAGGCCTTAAGACGAATTCAGTAAGAGTCCATTTGAGTGCTATTGCAGCATCCTTAAAACCTATAAATGGACAACCTGTCTCCTCTCATCCGCTTGTTGCAAGATTTATGAGAGGCCTGACTCTAACTAAGCCTCCCATCCGACCTCCTCCGGTAGCATGGGACTTGAACCTAGTTCTAGGTCAGCTTATGAAGTCACCTTTTGAGCCTTTACACTCCACCTCCTTGAAATTTCTTTCATGGAAGGTAGTTTTCCTCATTGCAGTCACTTCAGCTCGCCGCATCAGTGAACTGCAGGCTTTAGTGGCTAATCCACCTTATACCAGATTTCATCATGATAAGGTGGTCCTTAGGACGAACCCCCACTTTATGCCCAAAGTGGTTTCGCCTTTTCATCTTAATCAAGAGGTATATCTACCTGTCTTTTTTCCGGCTCCTCATGCATCCAGTGCAGAGAGGAACCTTCATACTTTAGATTGCAAAAGAGCTCTTGCCTTTTACCTCAACAGGACCCAGCCACATCGAAAGTCTTCCCAGCTTTTCGTGGCTTTTGATCCTTCTCATTTGGGACGTCCAGTCTCCAAACGTACACTTTCCAATTGGATTGCTCAGTGTATTTCCTTTGCTTACCAGAGTAAAAACATTTCTCTGGAAGGCCATGTCACAGCTCACAATGTGAGAGCCATGGCCACTTCTATGGCTCATCTTCACTCTGTCTCCATAGATCAGATCTGTCGAGCCGCCACATGGGCCTCGGTTCATACCTTCACAGCCCATTACTGCTTGGACAAGGACTCCCGCCGGGATGCCTTGTTTGGTCAGGCTGTCCTCAAACACCTGTTCCATACTTGAACAACTCCTGCCCACCTTCCCAGGATGGATGCCTGAGATCCATACGAAGATGGCGAACCGTGGGACGGGATCTCCCAGGCATCTTAGCTAGGGAGTCCCCATATGTGAGGACTTATTCCTGCTTGTTCCTGGAGATAGCACAGTTACTTACCTGTAACAGGTGATCTCTGGGAACAGCAGGAATTAGTCCTCACAACCCACCCACCTCCCCTAGGAGTTGTATCTTCAATCTATCTTCCTTTCCTCTCTCTATTGTCTCAGCTATAAACTCGAACTGAGGAGAGCTGGTCAGGAAGGCGGGAAGGCAGCGCGCATGTGCAGTGGGAGGCCCCAAAAGCTTCCTTTCTGGGAAGCTGGGGAGCTTTCCCGCTCAGGCTCCGTCGGTACCGACGTACCCATATGTGAGGACTAATTCCTGCTGTTCCCAGAGATCACCTGTTACAGGTAAGTAACTGTGCTATACCAGAAAAGCAAGGGCCTATCTTCCTCTGACCGTTGCCTTGTGCAGTTAGCTTCTCAAGCAGTGCTAAAACCTCATCTCACTGCTCGAGAGATGTTACAACTACTAGGCCACATGGCATCTACCGTGCATGTGGTTTCCTATGCTCGCCTCCATATGAGAGCAGCCCAGTGGACTTTATCCACTCAATGGACCCAGGCATCAGGGTGCCTGTCAGACAAAATAGCAAACACAAATTGCCTTATTTTGTCCCTCCATTGGTGGCAGTCCACTCAAAACCTGTTGCTGGGGTCCCCATTTCAACAACCTTTACCCCAGGCAACTCTCACAACAGATGCTTCACCAATGGGTTGGGGAGCTCATCTGCAAGACCTCTCCACCCAAGGCACTTGGACTCCACAGGAGACTCATCTACATATCAATCTCTTGGAGCTCAGAGCAATCTTCCTTGCTCTTCGAGTATTCCACACCCTGCTCAGCTACAAGACAGTCCTCATTCAGACGGACAACCAAGTAGCCATGTTCTACGTGAACAAGCAGGGGGGAACAGGCTCTCTGTCGCTTTGCAACAAAGCATTGCAACAAAGGGCCCTCGCCAGAGAGCATCAGATTCATCTCCTGGCAGTGTATCTTCCAAGCATACAAAACTCTTGGGCAGACAGACTCAGTCGTGTTCTGCATGCAGACCAGGTGGTCAATATTTTTCAAATTTGGGGAACCCCGGACATAGACCTCTTTGCAAGTCCGTTGAATGCCAAACTTCCCCGGTTCTTTTCCAGAATTCCAGCTCAGGGCTCTCAGGCCAAGGATGCTTTCCTCCTTCACTGGGGTCAAGACTTCCTTTATGCCTTTCCACCCATTCCCCTAATTCCCAAAACCCTGTTCAAGCTTCAGAGAGACAGAGGCCGTATGATTCTCATAGCTCCACATTGGCCACGGCAAGTGTGGTACCCTCTGCTTCTACATCTCTCTCAAGCTCCCTCTCTGGAGTTAGGGTCTGCTCCAGATCTCCTGTCCCAGGAGGACGGAATGTTATGGCATCCCAATCCCTAGTCTCTGCATCTCAGGGCTTGGTTGCTGAAGGCCTAGATCGCCATGATCTTAACCTCCCTCAGCAAGTAAAGGATATCCTTTATGCTTCCAGGAAGCCTTCCACAAGACGCTCTTATGCTTTCAAATGGAAAAGGTTTACCATATGGTGTTCGCAGAAGGGTCTTAACCCCCTTGCGATACCTCTGGAATCATTACTGGAGTATCTCCTTCATTTATTCAATGCAGGACTTAAGACTAACTCAGTAAGAGTCCATTTGAGTGCTATTGCAGCTTCTTTCAAGCCTCTAAATGGACAACCTATTTCCTCCCATCCTCTTATAGCAAGATTTATGAGAGGCCTTCTTCTAACTAAGCCTCCCATTAGGCCACCACCGGTGGCATGGGACTTAAACCTGGTTCTTGGTCAGCTCATGAAGCCACCTTTCGAACCCTTAGCTACTACCTCATTGAAATTCCTTTCTTGGAAGGTTATCTTTCCCATTGCAGTCACATCAACACGTCGCATCAGTGAGTTGCAGGCACTAGTGGCTGATCCACCTTATACAAGGTTCCATCATGACAAGGTAGTCCTTAGGACTCATCCACACTTTATGCCAAAGGTGGTCTTGCCTTTTCATTCAAACCAAGCGGTCTACCTGCCTGTATTCTTTCCAAGGCCTCATTCATCAAATGCAGAAAGGAATCTTCATACTTTGGACTGTAAAAGAGCTTTAGCCTTTTACTTACAAAGAACACAGCAACATAGAAAGTCCTCTCAACACTTTGTTGCTTTTGATCCTTCTCATTTGGGACTTTCAGTCTCCAAGAGAACACTGTCTAACTGGATTGCTCAGTGTATTTCCTTTCCCCTATCAGAGTAAGAATCTTCCTCTGGAGGGCCATGTCACAGCTCACAATGTGAGAGCCATGGCAGCTTCAATGGCTCATCTGCACTCTGTGTCTATCGACGACATCTGTCGAGCAGCCACCTAGGCCTCGGTTCATACCTTCACAGCCCATTACTGCTTGGACAAGGACTCCCGCCGGGATGCCTTGTTTGGTCAGGCTGTTCTCCAACACCTGTTCCATACCTAATCAACTCCTACCCACCATCCCTGGTTGGATGCCAGAGATCCATGGGGGGAAGTGGAGCCCTTTCTCAGGGACACACAACCTCTGGGGTCTCTCCCTGGCATCTAAAGCTAAGGAGTCCCCATATGTGAAGACTACGTTCCTGCTTGTTCCTGGAGAAAGCATAGTTACTCACCTGTAACAGGTGATCTCCGGGAACAGCAGGAATTTAGTCTTCACAACCCACCCACCTCCCCTAGGAGTTGTATATCTCTTTCTCTTTCCCTCTCTCTCTCTCTTTGTCTCAGCTTTAAACTCAACTGGAGAGAGGCAGTTGGGAAAGGCGGGAAGGCAGCAAGCAGGTGCTGTGGGATGCTCCCAAAAGCTTTCTAATTGGACGCTGGGGAGCGTTCCCGCGCAGGCTCCGTCGGTACTGACGATACACATATGTGAAGACTAAATTCCTGCTGTTCCTGGAGATCACCTGTTACGGATTTATTTATTTATTTATTTAGTATACATTTGTATACCGCTACTTCCAGCGATCAGTAGCGGTTTGATTACAGATTGGAAATTGTCAAATCATGACGGGAAATTTTTTTGAGGTATAAACACATTGATTAGACAGGAAAGCACAGCACACAGAGAACTATTTTACAGGGAACATGGGCTATGGAGGGTTAAGTGGCTTGCCCAAGACCACAAGGAGCACCTGTGGGACTAGAAACCCCAGTCCTTCCGGCCCAAGGTTGCTGTCCTCTAGTGGAATTTGAACCCCTGACCTTCCGGCCCGAAGTACCTTGCCCCCAACCACTAGGCCACTCCTCCACTCAGATGAGTAACTATGCTTTCCTGACATTGCCTTTCAATTTTCCACCTTGCAGCTTCATGTTATGCCCTCTAGTTTTGCAGCTTCCCCATCTTTGGAAGAGGTTTGTTTGTTCATCGTTCCTCTTTAAGTATTTAAAGGTCTGAATCATATCTCCCCTATCCCTCCTCTCCTCCAAAGTATACATATTTAGATCTTCAAGTCTCTTCTTATAAGGTTTCTTACACAGGCTCCGAATCATTTTGGTCGCCTTCCTCTGAACAGTTTCCAGTCTTTTTACATCTTTTGCAAGATATGGTCTCCAAAACTGAACATAGTATTTCAAGTGAGGCCTCACCAGCGACCTGTACAGTGGCATAAGTACCTCCTCCTTTCTGCTGGTAATCCCTCTTCGTATACAGCCCAACATCCTCCTGGCTTTTGCCACCGCCTTGTCACACTGTTTTGCCACCTTGAGATCATCAGAGATAATCACACCAAGGTCTTTCTCCTGAACCATGCACACCAACCCCTCGCCCCCTATCACGTACATTTACCTTGGATTTCTGCTACCTAAGTGCATGGCACTGCACTTTTTCGCATTAAATCGTAATTGCCAAGCATTAGACCATTCTTCCCGCTTTTGTAGATCTTTCCTCATGTTATCCACTCCCTCGGGGGCACTGTTCCCTCTAAGCTGTGCGCATGTGCGCGTGCACACACCTCGCCGAGTGAGCACACATACTTTACAACAGAGCGCACAAAAATTACGGTTCTGATTCTGATAGAAAACAACACAGACATTCTTAAAATTGAAAAGTTGTTGTGTATTTACGGTTTTCACAAGTTCTACAATATTTTCTAGTGCAATCAATGTGGTGTACATACTGTATTCTGAAGTGTAGTCAAATTTTAAAGTATATAACTCCGAGTGTCGTTATGAGGCGCACAAAAATTTAACCTTTCTTCAAAAACTGCACAGCTGATATTTTATGCGCACACAGCCTACAGAAAATTAGAGGGAACATTGCTCGGGGGAGTCCGCTCTGTTGCAAAGTTTTGTAAAAAGACAGACTTTTCCATTCAGTCCTTCAATGTATTTGTGAGTGATACTGCTGAACAGTGCCGGGCCCAGGACCGAACCCTGGGGCACCCCGCTAATCACCTTCCTTTCATCCAAGTGTGCTCCATATACCCAAAATGTTCCTCAGTTCTAACAAATCTAAAGCCTCCCTCCTTCTCTGTACCACTGACTAGAACACCATTGACCAAGTGCTCAGCCTGCCTTTGGGATCTTGCATGTGGACTTCTGAGAATACTACTTTGAGGAGAGAGTGTCCTTGACTTCAGTTTCCTAGTTTGGCTTCCAGAATGCTCCCTACCGTACCTTCCTATGTTGTTGGTACCCAAATGTATCATGAAAGCTTGCTCCTCCTCACCACTCTAAAATCCTATCTAGGTGACACACAAGATGTCATCTGTCATCTTCACAACAGGCAGGCAAGTTACTAAGTGATCCTCCTGCCCACCAGCCACCCAAATGTCATGCCAAATTTCTAATGACTGAATTTCCAATTACAGCAACAATCTCCCTCAGTCCCAGCTTCTTCGTCTTCAAGGTATCCAAAATACTGGTGTTCATATTCTAACTCATGCCTCATGCTTTGATCACGTCACCCCCCTCCTTCGTTTGCACTGGCTCCCAATTCCCTTCCGGATTCAGTATAAGTTCCTCATCTTTGTCCACAGATCAATCTACACTGGCACTCCTCCGTTCCATTCACGCCAATCGCATGTCCCTCCCCTCCCCTCCCCATCCCAGGCCCACCTGGAATCTATCCGTTCGTCTGCTTTCCATTTTCTTGGTCAAGACTCTGGAACTTGCACCCCCCCACCCCCTCCGTTTAGAATCTTCTTTCAATACTTTCAAGGCCAAACTAAAAGCCCACCTTTTTGTTCTGCCTTCGACCTTCCCCCCACCCCCCTCACCTCTCCCCTCCTCCTCGCTGATGTATAATCCTGCTGCCCCTTTTATCTGTTGGCTTGTCTACCCTCTCGTTGATGTATAACCTTTGTTTTTCCCTTTTTATCTGTTGTCCTCTCTACTCTTCTCTCTCCCTCCCTCTTTCCTTATCTTTTTTGTCCTGCTTTTAAATTTTTAATGGCGTTCCTTTTCTTTTCCTTGCAGCATTTAATTCTGTTTGTAAACCGCCCAGATGTGTCTGTTATGGGTGGTATATTACGTTTTTAATAAACAAAAACAATCCTAACCCTTGCTGCCAGGGCACATGTCCCTGGAGACACATCCTTGGATGCATCACTTAATGGGCAGGTCAGAGCTACAGCATCACTTCCCCTGACACCAAGAGATGCTTTCCTTTTGGGTGACCTTGCTTTTCCAAGGCAGCATAGGAACTGTCGGACTAGAGATGGGACTAGTCTGTGTCTTTGAAGATCTCCTCTATATACTCCTTATCTGCCTAAACATCTTCAAATCTGTCAGTCTAGCCTCCAAAGACTGCACTCGTTTTCTGAGAGTCAGTAGCTCTTTGCATTGAGTGCATACATACAGCCTCTCACCAACTGGCAGATAATCATGAGTGTGGCACTTAGTACAAAAAAATGAATAGTTCCCATCTCACTGCTAGACTATAATCTACATCATAACGTTGCTAGTTATTTACAGTTGTTTGGCAAAGGGGAATGCTTAATCTGAATTAAAGTCCCTTAAATTTATTTAGTATATTTTATGCTAGTTTGTCAACCACCTATCAAAGAACTACAGTTAGTCTGTTTCCAAAGTCAGGATTCCACTTTGTCCCCCCAGATCACTTCAGACACATGGGTCTGTGTTCTCTTAGATATGATTGATATCTCAGAGAATTGGATGGTGGAAGAAGGACAACCAGTGGGACACTGTGATACCTGGGTACAAACTATCTCCAGGAACAAGCAGGAATAAGTCTTCACATATGGGTACGTCAGTACTGACGGAGCCTGCGCGGGAACGCTCCCCAGCGTCCAATCAGAAAGCTTTTGGGAGCATCCCACAGCGTCTGCGTGCTGCCTTTCCAACTGTCTCTCCTCAGTTGTTCTTTTTCCGCGGAGCCAGCAGGACGTGTTCCTGTCACCGCAGAAGAATTTCCTTATTTTTTCTTTATTTCTTTTCTGTCGCGTCTGCCTTCTTCGACGCTGTACCGGTACCGCCGGTCGTTGTTCTTTTCTTTTTAAAAAAAACCCCAAAAAAACTTTTTTCCATTTATTTTTCTTCAGGTGCACTTCAGTTTTGGGCCTTAGGCCCAAAACCTTTTTCCTTAAATATGGAAAAGCCTGCCTCAGGATTTAAGAAGTGCACCAAATGTGGCTGTACTATCTCCGTCACCAACACCCATGACTGGTGTCTAAAATGTTTAGGCCCTGACCATTCCATGACAGATTGTGTGTCCTGTTCTATGATGTCTAAGAGAGGTCGACAGAACCGAGCTGCCAAGCTCAGTACCCTGTTTCCCTCTGATGCGGCTTCAGTAGCATCGACGTCTTCCAGGGCCGCTTCTTCCTCACATGGATCTCAGGTAACTAAACATAAATCCAGCCGGTCCTCGAAGGGTAGATCTCCTTCTAAGCATCGTGATGCCTCTGGCTTTGCCCTCGAGGATTCTGCACCGGCAAAATTACCCCGGTGGGAGGCTGCGGCCTGTAAAGCATCATCATCGGGGTTCCAGGATGATCTCGATGGCGTGGCCTCGACAGATCTCCTGGTGCCATGCTCTGGGGTATGGGTGGCTTCCACCGGTACCGACTTCCAGGCATTGGCGGCGTCGATGGATCAGAGAATTCTGTCCATCGAACGCAGTCTGGCGGCTTTCCATGTGGCATCGACTCCCATGGTACCGCAACAGACTACTCAGCTGGTACCGGCTCCGGCATCGCCATCGGCACCGATCCCGGTACCAGTGGTGTCTGCATCGGTGTCTGCTATGCCGGTACTCTGCCCTCTGCAGCCCTCTGGTACCGATACCCCGGTACCGGTGATTCCCGATACCGATCACAGTCGGTACGGGTATCGGGTTTTGCAAGAGCATCCCGACAGACGATACTTCGATTCCTCTGAGGATTCTGAAGAGTCTGTCGATGCAGTGATGCTTCTTCCACAGGAGGAGTCCTCTTCTAAACGAAGGATGTCTCCTCCAGAGGACTTGTCTTTTCAAGACTTTATCAGAGAGGTGGCTCGGGGCCTCTCTATTACAGTGGCCCCAGAGTCAGAGCCTAGAGCTAAGGAGTTAGATATTTTACAATATCCTAAAACTCCTAAGGAGGCAGCTACCTTACCTATTGAGATTCTGTATGATCTCATGTTAAGGATGTGGGAAGCACCTCTAACCACCTCTCCTCATTCTCGCAGGTTGGACACCATGTATCGTGTCCCTCCTTGTCCTGGTTTCCATAAAACTCAGCTTCCTCACCACTCTATTGTGGTTGAGTCTGCAATGAGAAAGATTAGAAGTGCCAAGAGACATGCCTCTAATCCTCCAGGACGTGAATGTAGAACTCTGGATGCTTTTGGTAGAAGAGTCTTCCAAGCTTCCATGCTTGCTGCGAGAATTAATTCTTATAGTCTCTACATGGGAATGTTCTTAAAAGGAAGTCACTGACCATTTGCAGACTTTAAGCCCTTTTATGTCTGACAATAAAAGGCAAGAATTTCTCACTGGGCTCAAACATGCCCAGGATATCTCCAAATTTTTATTTATTTATTTTATTTTATTTACATTCTCTTATATACCGCGCTATTCTGCATCAATGCGGTTTACATTGAACAAACTGAAATTACATTGAACAGGGCATTATAACTTGGAGATAACTATTTTACAGGGAACATGGGCTATGTAGGGTTAAGTGGCTTGCCCAAGACCACAAGGAGCACCTGTGGGACTAGAAACCCCAGTCCTTCCAGCCCAAGGTTGCTGTCCTCTAGTGGGATTTGAACCCCCGACCTTCTGGCCTGAAGTACCTTGCCCCAACCACTAGGCCACTCCTCCACTCCACAAATTCTCCAACCGTGCAGCTTTTGACTCCTTTGAATGCATAAGCAGAGCCTCAGCTATAGCTATAGGTGCACGTAGGATTGCTTGGCTCCAAGCATCTGATTTGGAGATCTGGGTCCAAGATGAATTGGGGAATATCCCTTGTACAGGTGAGAATCTGTTTGGTAAGGATTGGCAAGCAAAAGCCAATCAATTGGATGCTGAAAATTCTGCTTTGGATAGACTATCCAAATCCACAGCTGCTCCTGCTAAGAAAAGGTTGTTCAAGAAAACACCTTTTTCTAAAAAGGGAAGATTCTATCCTGCTTATACTCAGCGGGCATCTTCTGCAGTTTCCAAACGTCAGCAATCCGCCAAACAGAGCAAAGCAAAGGCTGCGAGGCCTGCTCCAGCCCAGCAGCCTCAGCCCCCTCAGGGCCTTTGACTTTCTGCTAGAGAACTTAGCCTTTCTGGCTCTAGAAGGACCAGAGCCCTCCACCATTCCAGGAAGGTTATGTCACTTTGCTCCCAGGTGGGAGCAAATTACAGCAGAGCATTGGACCCCCTCCATCATAAGAGAGGGGTACAAACTTCATTTCTCAAGTTTGCCCCCTCTCACAAGAGTGCACCAGTTCAATTCTCCAACCTCCCTCCTCAGCCTGTTAGAGCAGGAGGTTGCCACTCTTCTAGCCCAGGGGGCAATAGAGGAAGTGCCTTCTCAACAACAGGGCACAGGGTTCTACTCCCACTATTTTCTTATCCCAAAGAAAACAGGGGGCTTCAGACCCATTTTAGATCTCAGAGTTGAACAGATTCCTAGTCAAAGAAAAATTCAAGATGGTTTCTCTAGGAACTCTGCTGCCATACCTTCAGAGTCAGGATTGGCTTTGTTCTCTAGATCTCAAGGATGCGTACACTCATGTTCTCATCCATCCAACTCACAGAAAGTTCCTTCGGTTCCTTTTCCAGGAGAAGCACTATCAATACAGAGTGCTCCCCTTTGGCCTGGCCTCTGCACCAAGGGTGTTCACGAAATGCATGGCAGTGGTGGCTGCTTTTCTACGCACCCTGGGAATATTTGTCTTCCCCTATCTGGACGACTTGCTCATTCGAGCTCCCCCTCAATCAGAGGCTAAGACTGCTCTAACCTGCACAATGCGTATCCTTCAATATTTAGGGCTGGTAATAAACATCCCAAAATCCAACTTGATCCCTACTCAGTCCCTGGAGTTTATAGGGGCGGTGCTGGATACCACAAGGGCAAGGGCCTATCTTCCTCAGGCCCGTTGCCTTCGCTTGATGCAGTTAGCTTCTCAAGCAGAGTCAAAACCCCTACTAACTGCTCGAGAAATGTTACAGTTGCTAGGCCACATGGCATCTACCGTTCATGTGGTACCATATGCTCACCTTCACATGAGAGCAGCTCAGTGGACTTTATCCACCCAATGGACTGAGGCATTAGGCTGCCTGTCAGACAAAATAGCAAACACCATTTGCCTCATTTTGTCCCTCCAGTGGTGGAAGTCCCCAGCAACAAGTTTTGAGGGGTCTCCCTTTCAACAGCCTCTACCCCAGGCAACTCTTACAACAGATGCTTCTCCAATGGGCTGGGGAGCTCATCTTCAGGACCTCTCCACCCAGGGCATCTGGTCCCCACAGGAGACTTGTCTACATATCAATCTCTTGGAACTCAGAGCAATCTTCCTTGCTCTGTGAGTTTTCCACACCCTGCTCAGCCACAAGACAGTCCTTGTCCACACGGACAATCAGGTAGCCATGTTCTATATAAACAAGCAAGGAGGAACTGGCTCTCTGTCGCTTTGCAGCGAAGCTCTGCGACTGTGGGCCCTCGCCAGAGAGCATCACATTCATCTTCTGGCAGTCTATCTTCCAGGTGTTCAAAACTCTTGGGCAGACAGACTCAGTCGAGTTCTGCTTCCACACGAGTGGTCCCTACATATGGACCAGGTATCCAAGATTTTTCAAATTTGTGGAACCCCGGACATAGACCTCTTTGCAAGTCTGTGGAATTGCCAAACTTCCCCGGTTCTGTTCCAGAACTCCGGCTCAGGGGGCTCAGGCAAGGGATGCTTTCCTCCTTCATTGGGGTCAAGACCTGTATGCCTTTCCACCCATTCCCCTAATTCCCAAAACCCTCTTCAAGCTTCAGAGAGACAGAGGCCACATGATTCTCATAGCTCCACATTGGCCACGGCAAGTGTGGTACCCTCTGCTTCTACATCTCTCTCAAGCTCCCTCCCTAGAGTTAGGGTCTGCTCCAGACCTCCTCTCTCAGGAGGACGGAAAGTTGTGGCATACCAATCCCCAGCCTCTGCATCTCAGGGCTTGGTTGCTGAAGGCCTAGATCTCCAGGATCTTCATCTTTCTCAACAAGTGAAAGATGTTCTTTATGCTTCCAGAAAACCTTCCACTAGACGTTCTTACGCCTTCAAGTGAAAAAGGTTTACCATCTGGTGTTCTGAAAAGGGTCTTAACCCCCGTGCCATACCTCTGGAATCGTTGCTGGAGTATCTCCTTCATCTGTCTAATGCAGGCCTTAAGACAAATTCAGTAAGAGTCCTTCTGAGTGCTATTGCAGCTTCCCTCAAGCCTCTAAATGGACAACCTGTTTCCTCTCATCCCCTTGTAGCAAGGTTCATGAGAGGCCTCTTTTTTTTTTTTTATAATTTAAAGTTTATTAAGAGAACCAAACACAGGCACACAAACGTAAACACAGTACACACATCTATTACAAAGTCAAAAATTCAGCCTGATCATAACAATGGCACATAAAAGCTCAATTTTATCCCCCTTGGTCCCCTTCCCCCTCCCCCCTACCCGACCTCTCACCACCAGCGCCTTACTCTTCGGTACATGCTTCCCATTGCAAAAATTTCCCCCATATGCTGAAAAACGTTTGTGGTCTCTTATGTTTCAACGCGGTGAGTTTACACATCAAATAAATATGTCCTAACAATGCCCGGTATTCCCCCATCACTGGCAACGTGCTTTGTTTCCACCGCCTTGCAATCAAAATTCGCAAAGCAGTACAGCCTATATGCAAAAAACTTCCCTCACCCTTAGTTAACCCCTCTGGCGTCACCCCCAGTAAAGCCACTGCGGGGTTGGGTAGGATCACTTTCCCCAGGATGTCCCCCATCAGTCCAAACACCACTTCCCACAATTTGTGGAGTACCTCACACTGCCACCATATATGAATGTAGGTCCCTTGTCTCCCACATTCACGCCAACAAAGACCGCCACATTGACTATACATGGTCTGCAGTTTCGCCGGAGTCAAATGCCAGCGGTACAAAACTTTATAAATGTTTTCCACAAGATTGGTAGCTAAGAAGCCTTTATATCTATTTTTAAATACCCGCTCCCATTGCTCCTCATCCCAACATTCTCCTATATCTTTCTCCCATTGTTTTTGGAAACTCTCTTTCCCCGTACTCTTCACCATCATAGCATACAGTTTAGTTACCACCCTTTTAGTTTGCCCCGATAAACACAACTGCTCAATTTCCGTAGGTGCACTTGGAAGTTCTGGCAAGATGTTATACCTAATATAGTGAGATAGCTGATTATATTTAAATACATCCGCCAACTCTAATTGGTACAGATCCGCCACTGTTTTAAAGTCCTGTACCTTGTTACCATCTATGAGTTGCCCCACCCTTGTTAAACCCTTCTCCGCCCATTTTCCAAAATCCGACCGCCCCACCGCAGGAGGGAAGGCAGAATTCCCCCTAATGGGGATCAAACGAGATTTCCCCGCCCTTCCCAGCCAAACCTGCTGCCACTTATTCCACAACGCCAGAGTCCTATGGACATAGGGATTGAGAATTGGTATCCCTCTCCGTTGCTCCCTCGAAGCCACAGCCATTCACTCAAAGTCCCTACTCCCACCTCCTCCTCCTCCATTAGAACCCACTCCTTCGCCTCATCCCCCCACCACCCCACTAAAGCACTCAACTGAGCCGCTTCTAAATATCTACCAAGATCTGGGATAGCTAGCCCCCCCAACTCCCGCGCCCTCATCAAAATCCTCCAAGCCACCCGACTATTTTTACCCCTCCCTATAAACTTCATGATAGCTCTCTGCCAACTCACCACATACTTTTTCGCTACCCAAATAGGCAAGGCTCGAAAAATATAAACCCATTGGGGTAACACCACCATTTTTACCGCCGCCACCCTCCCCAACCAGGACAGCCCCTTACCCTGCCACTCCTCTAATTCCCTTCTAACCTTCTTGTCCATACGAGCAAAATTTGCCCCAAACAAATCCGCATCCTTGGAGGTTAAATATATTCCCAAGTATTTAATATAATTTCCCGCCCACTTAAACGGGAACCTCTCTTTGATCTGTGCTTGAACTGCCCTATCTACTGATATATTAAGAATCTCAGACTTGGTGGCATTAATTTTAAAACCAGAACAGTCCCCAAATTCCTTTAACAGTGTATCCACCGCCCCCAGTGCTTCAATTGGTCTCGTCAGCATAAATAACAAATCATCTGCAAATAAAGAGATTTTACTTTCCATACCTCTCCCTGTAACCCCGGATATCTCCATGCATTCCCGAGTAGCCTGTGCCAAGGGTTCCATCGACAGCACAAACAAAATGGGGGAAAGGGGGCAGCCCTGCCTTGTTCCTCTAAACAATTCAAAGGCCTGTGTGTACTCTCCATTAATGTGAATTTTAGCCAAGGGATGCTCATATAGTGCCTTTACCCACTCCAAGTAATTACCTACAATGCCCATCCTTTCCAATACCTTAAATAAATAGGGCCAATGCACCCTATCAAATGCCTTTTCAGCATCAATTGTCAGCAAAAGCATTTGTTCCGTCCCCCTCCTACCCTGCCAAACTGCATTTATTACCCGCCTGATGTTATCAGCAGCTTGTCGGCCAGGTATAAAACCTGCCTGGTTCTCATGCACCAACCGAGGGAGAAAGACACGAATTCTATTTGCCAAAATTTTGGTAAAAATCTTAGTCAGCCCCCAGAAGGGAGATTGGCCGGTAAGAGCCACATAAGTTCGGATCCTTACCTTCTTTCGGCAAAATAGTTATTCCTGCAGTCCGCATAGATGCAGGTATTTTCCCGCCCTCAGTAAAGGAATTATATAACCGCGAGAGAGGCTCACACAACTCATTCACAAACGTCTTGTAGAATTTATTAGAGAAACCATCTAATCCAGGGGCTTTAGAGCCCGGAAGGGACTTAATTACCTCCACTACCTCAGCCACTTCAATGGGCCTCGAGATCAACTCAGCTTCTTCTTTCGCCAAACTGGGCAAATTTACCGTTAAGAACCTATCCAGCCCCCCCGGCGAACTAGATCGTTCTGCCGTATACAACTCTTTAAAAAACTCTACAAATCTATCTTGAATTTGCTTCCCCTCCCGCACCTCCCGCCCTTTAGCATCCCGAATTTTAGTAATGTAGTTCCGAATCTGCAACTGCTTCAATTTTCGGGCTAGCATTCGGGTAGGTTTATTACCCAGCTCAAAGAATTGCTGTTTCAGTTTCTCCTGTGCAAATTTAATCTCGACCAATTCCAGTTCCCCAAATTCACGCCTCCGATGCTGCAACTCCTGCTCCTGCTTAGCCGTTAGTTTACCTAATTTTTGAAGCTGCTCCAGAGAGCGAATCTGCGAGCGAAGAGCATCCTTTTCCTTTTCTTTATTCTTCTTCTTCATATAGGAGCCAATTGAGATCAAATCACCGCGCACCACCACTTTCAAGCACTCCCACACAGTCTCAATCTTACACTCACCCGTATCATTAATTGCCAGATAATCTTTTATCCCAACTGCCACTCTCTGCACAACCTCCGGGGAGTCCAACAAGGACTCATTAAGCATCCATCCACTCCCTTTCCGTTCCTTCCCCTCTATACACATTTCTATCCACACAGGTGCATGGTCAGACAAGATTCTTTCCCCGATCTCACACCTCACCACTCTTGTCACCATAGGCCGAGATATCCATATCATGTCGAGTCTGGAGAGGGATTGATGGACCGGCGAGTAGAAAGTATAATCTCGCTCACGCCCCCTCAATTCCCTCCACGTGTCAACCACCCCGAGGTTCTTTCCCATTGATTTTAATATTCTTCTATGTTTGGCACACCCTTCCACATTACCCGTGGAGTTATCAAGGTGGGGATTCACTGTAAGATTAAAATCACCCCCCAATATCACCTGCCCTTCGGCAAATTGATCTAAAGAAGCATTGAGTTCCTGAAAGAAGAGCCCCTGGGCCACATTCGGGCCATACAAATTCACAAAAGTAAATATTTGCTCTTGCATTTTAATCTTAAGAAATATATACCGTCCTCCTCTATCCTGCTTCACCGCACACACAGAATATGGAGTAGATTCCCTTATCAAAATCCCCCCCCCCCCTTCTTCAACTCGATTTTGTTGGACGCAAACCACTGCCCCCGAAACTTCTTATGAGCCATTCTCCATTCTTCATTTTTTTTAAAATGCGTTTCCTGTAAGAAAATTATGTCCCCCCGCAGCCTCTCAATCTCTTTAAACACTTTTTGCCGCTTTACCGGCGAGTTCAGACCACGCACATTCATTGTTAACAGTCTAATCTTATCCATTTATCCTATACCCACCATTAAAATCACATAATTATCGAGCACGTGATGCGGTGAACTCAGCGGACGGCTTCCGTTTGAGCTCCGGTCTCCTCCACCCCAAAACGGGTCATTAAAGCCGGCTTTAGGACAGTCCCAATATAAAGAGCATACCTGCGTGTAGGGGATTGACACCCGGAGCAGATTGCGAGGCGGCGGAGCTGATTTGGCGATGGCGGCGACTGCCAGGACCGCGAGAAAGGAGAGGGAGAGAGGAGCCCCAACACCTAAAATGGCGGATGCCATGGGCCAGCCGAAATCGCCGAGGTCGCCAACCTCACCGGCGTTCCTGGAGGAGGTATCCGCGGCAGTGTCTGATGCCCTAGCCTTGCAGTTTACCACCTTGCAGGAAAAAATGGATAATCTGCAGGCTTCCTTTGGAGATTTGGGCAGCCGCGTGCAGGAGGTTGAAAATCGCGTCGGGCGGGCAGAAGACGGCCTGGCCTCCTTGACTCAGGAAGTGGAGACCCTGAAATCCAAGGTTTTATCACAGGAAGAGAAAATTGACGACCTAGAGAATCGGTCACGCCGCAATAACCTGCGGCTGATGGGCATCCCGGATTCCATTGGTGACAAAGAGCTGAAGTCATACCTGGAGAATATGCTCCCTAAGCTGTTGGAGGGGGTGGAAGACGGCGGGAAACTGATGATTGAGAGAGCGCACCGGGTGGGACGCCGGCAGCCCCAGGAGCATAGACCGAGGATAGTGCTGGTCAAGTTCCTATACTTCCCCCAGAAGGAGGCTATCTTGCAGGCTGCCAGGAAGAAGGGAGTGCTTGAATATGAGAACCTGCGTATCAGAGTGGCACAGGACTACTCCGCTGCTCTCAGCACGAGGCGCAGAGCCTATGCTTCAATTTGCCAGCAATTAATTGACGCCCGAATCAAGTTCTCCGTCCAATACCCCTCCCGCCTGCACATCTTCCACGAAGGGACACATAAAACCTTTGATTCGGCGGCCGAGGCTAAAGGGCATGTGGCGCAGATCGTCGGAAGAGAGAGAGGGGCCTCATCGCAGCGGCACTCCCCGTGAGCTTACCTCTGGACCATAAATTTTCAACATGGACGTTGAGGGGCCTATGTACAGTTGGCTCCAGGTATACCCTCTTCGGAGGGGAAGCAGATTTAGGGATCGGGTTGGTGGGGAGGGCTGGCCCGCAATGCTGTACCCAGCGCAGAGGTAACAGGGGGGTGGGGGGAAGGGTGAAATGGGTTAGCTGAAAATAGGCCCGGGATACGGCTGTTCCCCGCCGGGACTTGGGAGTACACCCCCAAAGCGGGCCTTGAGACAGCGTAGATGGATGCCTGTGTGAGATGGCCGCGATATGCAGCTGATGAGAGGTTTGAACGGGGATAGAGAGGGATTTAATTGCATGAGTGTGTGGGGGTCCCCCTTTGCCCCTAGGGTTTTTATTTTTAATCCTTCCTCTTATTGA
This sequence comes from Ichthyophis bannanicus, assembly GCA_033557465.1. Lineage (NCBI taxonomy): Eukaryota > Metazoa > Chordata > Amphibia > Gymnophiona > Ichthyophiidae > Ichthyophis > Ichthyophis bannanicus. The sequence continues at coordinate 1,775,969,633 of CM066031.1, forward strand.
TTTGAATGGATGGGGTGGGGGGAGGGGGTATATCCTGGGTCCTTGGAACCGGCGGGAGGGCCCCCGGGATTAGGATTGGGGGAGAAAGAGAGCAGGGGGGTTGGATGGTTTATTTGGATGGCCCACTATTTATTCCTCCATCAGTGGGTTATAGGGTTTTAAGCTACTGTTGATGTACTTTGCAGAAACTATGTATCTATGTATTTAAGTTGTTACAGTGTTACGTTGGAGGGCTAAAGTGTAGCTTTGCACTCCTCCAAGGACCGGGGGAGTGGATCGCCCAGTGAGCTCCTGAAAGAGAGCGGAGCCAGGGATTGTGGGGGCTGGGCTTCTGTCCCCCCCCCCCTGTTGGGGGAGCGGAGGACCTTGGCTCTAGATCTGTGGGGGGGGGGGCTGCTGGCCCGATGGGAGGAGTGCGGAGCTGCAATGGAGGCCAGGCTTACTAGGCGAGTTACTATCTAACGCCTACCGAAAGAGTGGGCTAATTACTATTGTATATGTGGAGGGGGGTGGGAGGGCTGGGAAAGGAAGGGCGCCTGGCGAAAGAGGATGTATGGGACACTCTTAGAGGGGGGAGGAGACCGTACGCATTGAACTTGCTCGCTACCTAATAGAGGTAGTAAATGGTGCAGCAAGTAGAGGGGAGGCAAGGGGGAGGGCGGGAGGGGGGGGAGGGGGGGGAGGGGGCGGGGGGGGAAAGGGTTGCATCCTGCCAGGGGGACCCGGATATGGAAGGCATCAATAAGGGCTGGCGGGGGGGAGTCCCAGGCTGGGGGGGCTCTCCCAGAATTAAAGTTGAGTACCTTTTTGAGATATTGGAGCGATATTAATCCAGACTGAAGATCTTGTCTTGGAACGTTTGTGGCCTGGGGAGCCCATTTAAAAGAGCGAAGATATTGCAAGCCTTAGCGAGGCAAAAAGCTGACATAGTTTTCCTTCAAGAAACCCACCAGACAGCAGCTGAGCATGCTAAATTGCGTAGGTCTTGGGTGGGACAGGTCTGGGGAGTGCCAGCCCAGAATAAAAAAGGAGGGGTGGCCATTTTAATGCACAAGAGGATCCGCTTTGAGGTCACCAAGGAAATAGTAGATCGGACAGGGCGGTTCCAACTGCTGCAGGGCCTGCTGGAGGGGCATCCACTCATCCTTGGTAATCTTTACAGTCCCAATGTGCTCGACCGCGATTTCTATGCTCGATTGGCCTCCCAAGTGGAGCAGCTCCCGGAGCTCCCATTGATTCTGGGAGGGGATTTTAATGGTGTGATGGAGGTGGCAATGGACACGTCCCGGGGTGAGGGGACCCGTGAGCGTTACCAGGGGGCAAAAGCCTTAACTAGATTGCGGACCAGGCTGGGATTGGTGGACCCCTGGAGGCTACTCCACCCCGCTGAAAGAGACTACACTCACCAGTCTCGTGCGCATAATTCTAGTGCGCGAATAGACTACCTGCTGACTTCACAGGGCCTGTTTAGCCGGGTAGAAGAGGCGCAGATTGGACCCGTGGAAATCTCCGACCATGCATTTGTTGGGCTCCAATTGCGGTGGGGAGCGAATTGTCTTTCGTCGAGATTGTGGCGGTTCCCGCTTGATCTTTATCGAGACTCTCAATTTCGCCAGTTTATCCAACGGCGATGGAATGAATTTGAAGCGGATCACAGTGGGCACTCCGCGGACCCGGAGCTTGTTTGGGAAACGGCGAAAGTGGTTCTGCGGGGAGACATAATCGGATTTATGGCGCGCAAACGGAGACTCATGGCAGAGCGTATTATTTGCCTGGAACGCCTAGTTACCGTACAGCGGCGGAGGTGGGCGAGCACTCCGAGTGTCGCTGCAAAGAAGCGGCTATGGGAGTTACAGACGACGTTAAACGAACTTTTACACCAGAGGGCCAAAAAGTCGGTCATGTACTATAGATACCAGCTTTATTGCTATAAGGATAAACCAGGGAAGTTGCTGGCCCGGTGTCTACGTGGCTCTCGGGGCTCTACGTTGGTACACGCGCTAAAAGACGATAAAGGGGTCCTTCATAGGGAAAACCCAGAGATAGCGCGGGTTTTCCGCTCATTCTTCCAGAATCTCTATACGGCGGCGCCGGGCGCGCAGGCGCAAACCTCTACCTACTTGGAGGGGCTAGATCTGCCCCAGCTCTCTAACCAGCAGAGACTGCTTTTGGATCAACCGATCTCTGCCCAGGAGGTACAGCAGGTTATTGCCAAAGCGAGTTGTTATAAATCCCCTGGGGCAGATGGATTGGGAGCCGAGTTCTATAAGATTCTGGCCGATCGTGTTTCTCCGTTGTTGGTGGCGGTCCACACTAGGAGATCTGAGCAAGGCATGTTTCGCTGGGGTAGTAACTTGGCTCATATGATATTGATTCCGAAGCCTGGAAAGGACCCGTTGAGTGCTGCTTCTTACCGGCCCATATCCCTTCTTAACTTCGACCTCAAAATTTTAGCTAAAATTCTGGCTGATCGACTGGCGACGGTGTTGGGGCACCTGGTTCACGATTCCCAAGTGGGCTTTGTGAAATGCAGATACGCGGTTCGCAATCTGCGGAAAATTCTAGCTTCCCTGGAATGGGTCCACGGCCGGGGCCTCTCGTCTCTATTAATTAGTTTCGACGCCGAGAAGGCTTTTGATAGAGTTGACTGGCACTATTTATGGGATCTGTTACCTCACTACGGGCTGGGGCAATCTTTTTGTGCTATGGTTAACAGTCTATATCTGGACCCGGTCGCGGCGATTTGCTGCAATGGAGTGCTATCCGACATATTTTCTTTGCATAGAGGGACTAGGCAGGGCTGCCCCCTCTCCCCGTTACTTTTTGTTCTCTTGTTGGACCCGTTTATCAGACGGGTGGAGGCCTCTCCGGAAATCCGGGGGGTGCGCATCCGCACGACTGGCTTTAAACTCTCGGCGTTTGCCGATGATCTCCTGGTGCACCTACTCCGGCCTCACACTTCTCTCCCCAGCTTGATGCGTGAGATTGAGCTTTTTGGTCAGGTCGCCGGGTTAAAAATTAATCGGGGAAAAGTCTGAGGCCCTGGATATCACGGGAACTGTGAGAGGTAGCTGGCAAGGGCCTTTCCCCCTCAAATGGGCAACTGACCATTTTAAATATCTCGGTATAGTTTTAACTGGTCAACCCTCCAAACTCTATGAGAGTAACCTCTCAAAAATTTGCCAGAGCCTTCAAGTACAGTTGCAGGCGTGGCGTCCTCTTCCTCTGTCTTTATCCGGGAGAATTGCCGCGGTCAAAATGGTAATACTACCAAGGATCCTATACTGGCTACAGACGCTACCCGTTTGGCTTTTGCGAAGGGACCTGAGGCGGATAGAGGGACTTATTAGCGGCTTTCTATGGGGGGGGGCGCGTGCCCGTATACGATACTCCCGTTTGGTGGGGAGCTGGAGGTGGGGGGGGTGGGGACTCCCTGACCTGGGGGCCTATGCCCTGGCCTGTCAGGCCCGGCATCTGGGAGACTGGTTAGAGGGGACCGACGTTTACACTCCGCGCGAGCTGGAGGAGGCACTTGCTGCTCCATTAGCGGTTCTCTCCCTCATACATCTGGACTACCGTCACTTTCCGGCCCACTTAGCTGGGAGTGTGCTCTTTGTCCCGGTTTGTCGCACCTGGAGACAGCTCAACACATACTGGACTACGAACTGGAGGGTGTCTAGTTGGTTGCCCATTCAAGGTAATGTTTTGTTCACTCCGGGCATGGAAAACGCGCACTTTCGGGTTTGGGCAGAGAAAGGCCTCAAAAATTTGGGCCACGTAGTCGACCTTTCAGGGTGTCCGAAGAAATTCCAGTCCCTTTGTGCTGAATATATGTTGGAGACTGGCCATTATTTTGCTTATATACAGCTTTCGCATTATATTGCTTCGTTGCCGGCGGTGGAAATGCGGGCAGAGCGCACGGCCCAGATCCTCGAATTCTTTGACTTGGGGGGGGAGTCCCCACTGTCCATTCGTTTGTTGAAGGCACGACTGGTCCCCTATCGGCCGCCCCCGGACTATCGGTCGGTGGAGCTGGGCTGGGGGGTGGAGTTGGGTAGGGAGATTGCCCCGGGTACACTCTTAACGGCTCTGCAGCGGGTCGGGGAGTTGGCGGTGGGAGCTCGATGGAGGGAGGTGCAATACAAAGCTCTTACTAGGGTGCACTTCTCTCCCCGACGGGCCCTCCGCTCAAATCTCCCGTCGGACGGCTGCTGCCCCAGGTGCTCGGAGCCCTTGGCACACCTGGCGCACATGTGGTGGGGGTGCCGATTTATTCGGCCGTATTGGTCAAGAATAGGTTCCTTCATGGAACGACTTTTGGGCCAGCAGATCTGTTGGGATAGTTCCTTGGTTCTTTTTGATCAACTGCGCCTCACACAGCCCAAGGGTAAATGGGAAAGGCGGTTGGTGCGCAAGGCCTGTCTGGTGGGAAAGGGCCCTATATTGCAAAACTGGAGGGAACAACAGGCGCCCTCGTTTTGGGCATGGAGGAATGCTTTCCACCAGATGCTGCTCATGGAAGCTAGATATGCCCGGGGTAATGTCAAGCGCTGGCCGCAATTTCAGCTGCTCTGGGACCCCTACCTTCAAAACCTGAGCTCACGCACCAGAAATGAAGTGCTGCAACTTGGCCCTTAAAGAGCTAAGATGCCTAGTGGCGTTCATAATGGACGGTGCTCCCCGGGTCCTCTTGGTAGGGATGCGCCCAAGGAGGGGGGGGGGAGGGGGGGAGGGCGGTGTGAGGGGGGGGAGAGGGTTGGGGGCTTATACTTTGGAAAACTGTACAACACCCATGTGTTTATTTCTGTTCTCCTAGGGGGGGATAAGAGTTGCCCCCCCTCTGGGAGTTGACTTGTTACTGTAGTGCCTATTCTGGTTATGTGGTGTTGTTAAATAAAGTATATAAAAAAAAAAAAAAAAAAAATCACATAATTAAGTACAGGCAAGAGGTCCCCCCCCACTCCCCCCAAGAACTCATCCCCCACCCCCCCACCCTCCCTCCCCCACCCCCGTCCCTGCCCATGACCGAACACACGGTCTATCCGAGGCATGACCCACCAGCACTCCAGCACATCTTATGAATATATCAGCAAAAACTTACAGCCCACAACACAATCATCTTCACAAATCCTAGTACTATACCCCTCAAAAACTTAGCCCAACTCTGCACAGTCCCTCAGTTCATCCACTCTCCTCGGGCCGGGGGATGTCTTTCTGATGTCTTCGAAGCCTCTTATCCCCCTGAGGAGCTCTCCTCCAGCCACCGGCCCGTTCCTGCTTCCTGGACATCTTTGGAGGTCACACCACATGGGGACCAGGCACATCCAACCATCCCGCCGCCTTCAATGCTCTCGCCGCCTCCTCCGGTGTTTTCACATGGGAGGTCACCCCTTCGATGGTAAACTGTAAGCCAAAAGGGAAGGTCCATTTATATTTAACCTGCTCCTCCCTTAGTCTTTTCGTTATGAGGGCCAAATCCCTTCGTTTCTTCATAGTGATGGCAGACAAATCCGCATATATCTCAGTCCGGTGATTCTCCCAGTGCATCTCCTGTATCTTCCTGGCCGCCTCCATTACCGCATTTTTCGTGGAATATTCATGAAAACAGGCCACTATATCACGTGCCCGGCCATCCCGTCGCGGGCCCAGCGCCCTGTGTGCCCGGTCAAGCTGGAGGCTCCCGGCAAACTCAGCCATCTTAGCCTTCTCCAAAATGGACTTACTCATCTGCTCCACCAGCCTTATACAGTCCTCTTTGCCAGGGCTTTCAGGCACCCCACGGAATCTGAGATTGGCCCTTCTGGACCTATTTTCAAGGTCTTCAACCTTAGTCCACAGCTCCTCATTATCCATGTCCATGACCTCCAACTTCTCTTGCATACCGTGGAATACACCCTCTTGGGCCTCCAGCTTACTTTCCACCTCTTCCACACGGTTCCCCACCTCTCTCATCTCACCCTTCAACTCCTCCATCCAACTCTGTACCTCTGATTGGAGCTTAGCAAGATCCTGCCTTATGGTGCCAAACCATGTCTGCAGTTCTCCTCGTAACCCCTCGATTTCACTACTATGCGCCGAAATCTCACTTTCAGGGGTTTTCGCCGCTTCTGCCGCCGAAGCACATGGCGCCGCCATTTTAAGCTTTCCACCAGCGCTCCCCGCTCCGTTTTTATAAGCGAAGGCTTTTAAATCTTGCGCCCCTTTCTTCATCGCGGTGCCACTCCTCACTACAGAGCACTCTCCTCCACCGAAATTCACACTTTCGCCGCAGCAATTATATTAGTTGTGCACTGTGCTTCACTCGTGCCGACGGAGCTCCGCTCTTAAGCTACCGTTCTGCCTGGTGACGTCATTTCCTCTCCGAGAGGCCTCCTTTTAACAAAGCCTCCCATTAGACCACCACCGGTGGCATGGGACTTAAATTTGGTTCTTGGTCAGCTTATGAAGCCGCCTTTTGAATCTTTAGCTACTACCTCCTTGAAATACCTTTCTTGGAAGGTTATCTTTCTCATTGCAATCACATCAGCACGCCGCATCAGTGAATTGCAAGCACTAGTAGCTAATCCACCTTATACAAGGTTCCATCATGACAAGGTGGTCCTTAGGACTAATCCACACTTTATGCCTAAGGTGGTCTCGCCTTTTCACCTCAACTTAGAGGTCTACCTACCTGTCTTTTTTCCAGGACCTCATGCATCAAGTGCAGAGAGGAATCTCCATACCCTGGACAGTAAAAGAGCTCTAGCTTTTTACTTACAGAGGACACAGCAACATAGAAAGTCTTCCCAGCTCTTTGTTGCTTTTGATCCTTCTCATTTGGGACAACCAGTCTCCAAGAGAACACTTTCCAACTGGATTGCCCAATGTATTTCTTTCGCATATCAGAGCAAAAACATTTCTCTGGAGGGCCATGTCACAGCTCACAATGTGAGAGCCATGGCAGCCTCAATGGCTCATCTGAACTCTGTGTCTATCGACAACATCTGTCAAGCAGCCACTTGGACCTTGGTTCATACCTTCACAGCCCATTACTGCTTGGACAAGGACTCCCGCCGGGATGCCTTGTTTGGTCAGGCTGTTCTCAAACACCTGTTCCATACTTAATCAACTCCTACCCACCATCCCTCATGGGATGCCAGAGATCCAGGTGGGGAAGTGCAGCCCTGTCCCAGGGACACACAACTTATGGGCTCTCTCCCTGGCATCAAAAGCTAGGGAGTCCCCATATGTGAAGACTCATTCCTGCTTGTTCCTGGAGATAGCACAGTTACTTACCTGTAACAGGTGATCTCTGGGAACAGCAGGAATAAGTCTTCACAACCCACCCACCTCCCCTAGGAGTTGTCTCTCTCTCTCTATCTCTCTTCCTTTCCCTCTCTCTCCCTCTTTGTCTCAGCTATAAAACTCAACTGAGGAGAGACAGTTGGAAAGGCGGGAAGGCAGCACGCAGGCGCTGTGGGATGCTCCCAAAAGCTTTGATTGGATGCTGGGGAGCGTTCCCGCGCAGGCTCCGTCAGTACCGACATACCCATATGTGAAGACTTAATCGTAATGACAGAGCAGATCAAATTGGTGGAGGGGTTGCACTCTGTTAGAGAGGGCATTGAGTCACAAAGGATTAAAGTTTTGCAGGAAACAAAATTCACTGTAGAATCTCTGTGATTGAAATTCCATGTGAAGAAAACTCCATGATCTGACCACAATACCACGGCTCTTTAGGTCTCTGGTCCGTCAAGCAGTGAGAGACAGGCAGAGAGTAATACAGAACACAATCACACACACAAGTGTTACTGTCTTTGAGCTCAGAGGTAAGACAACAAGCGGGTTATGGACATGCATAATTCCACGCTTATTGAATTCAAATTCCTCCTCCTAAAAAGCTCCTTTTATTAGAGAAAAAGAGGAAGTAACAGTCATTTATTATAACCATGAAATAACACAAGATGTCGCCAAAGTTCTTTTTACAGAGTAAGATCTGATTACAGTGTATTAGATGAAATTCACTCAATTATGACAAAATTGTTTATAATTGCAAAAGTTGCAAAAATTATGTTTTGCCAGCAGTGACTGTACAATGAACTATGGTTGCACAGTTCATAGCCTATGTTCTTTATGCTTGCGTTAAAACTGTTCCATCTATTTTAAAGACGGTTACACAGAACTCATGATCATGACATCCTATTCTATTTAAGAGGAAGTAGGTGAAAAGTCAAACTTCTAAACACATTCTATATCAAGAAATTCATCCATCTTCAATTACATATTGGGGATTCTTGTATCCCTTTATCTGTCCATTCCTACACCATGTAAAAAGGGGAAGGCAATGGCAATGGCAGTGGTGGTGTACTATTGACCGCCTGGCCAGAATGAAAAAATGGATGATGAAATGCTCAAAGAAATCAGGGAAGCTAACAAAAGTTACCGAACAGTAATAATGGGTGATTTCAATTACCCAGTATTGACTGGGTCAGTGTCACGGCAGGACATGCTAGGGAGAGAAAGTTTCTAGATGAGATAAATGACTGCTTCTTGGAGCAGCTGCTTCATGAACCAACCAGAGGGGAAGCCATTTTGGACCCAGTCCTTAGTGGAACACAAGATCTGGTGCAAGAGAAACGGGTGTTGGGGACACTTTGAACAGTGATCATAGCATGATCGCGTTTGATTTAATAAATGGAGGAAGGATGGTAAGGAAATCCACAGTACAACCTTTTAACTTTCAAAAGGGAGACTATGATAAAATGAGGAAAATAGTTAAGAAAAAACTAAAAGGAGTGGCCTAGTGGTTGGAACACAGTACCTCAGGCCAGAGAGCCAGGGGTTCAATGCCCATCTGGAGACAGCAATCTCAGTCCGGAGGGACTGGGGTTTCTAGTCCTATAGGCACTCCTTGTGGTCTTGGGCAAGCCACTTAACCCTCCATTACCTCAGGTACACATAGATTGTTAGCCCTTTGGGGACAAGGGAATGTATCCAGTACCTGTCTGTAGTGCATACATAATGTAAACCATTTTGATTGAAGGATAAGGCAGTATAGAAAACTGGTTAAATAAATAAATAAAAAGGAGTAGTTGCAAAGGTTAAAGATTTATATCAAGCATGGGTGTTGTTCAAAAATACTATCTTGGAAGCCCAGACCAGCTGTATTCCACATTTTAAGAAAAGGGGAAGTACAAAAAACTGCCAGCATGGTTTAAAGGTGAGGTCAGAGAGGCTGTTGCAAAAAAAGCATCTTTCAGGGAATGGAAAAAGAAGCCAAATGATGAAAATTGGAAACAACATAAGCACTGGCAAGTTAGATGCAAGGCATTGATAAGGCAGGCAAAGAGAATTTGAGAAGAAGCTTGCTGTGGAAGCAAAAACATATAATAAAGACTTTTTCAAGTACATTTGTAGCAAACAACCTGTGAGAGAGTCAGTTGGACCATTAGATGATAGAGGGGTAAAAAGGGCACTAAGGGGACAGACTGAATAAATTCCTTGCTTCGATCTTTACTGAGGAAGATGTAGGGATGCTACCCATGACTGAAGTGGTATTTAAAGGTGATACCGCAGAAGAATTTAAAGAAATATCAATACGCTGGGAAGATGTATTACAGCTATTTGATACACTGAAGAGTAGCAGACCACCTAGACCGGATGGTATACATCCAAGGGTGTTTGAAAGAACTGAAATATGAGATTGCAGACCTATTAGTAATCTGTGAACTATCATTAAAATCATTTGTAATACCTGAAGATTGGAGGATGGCAAATGTAACGCCATTTTTTAAAAAGGGTTCCAAGGGTGATCCGGGAAACTACAGACCAGTGAGCCTGACGTCAGTAAAGAACAAAATTACTGAACATGTAGAAATAGTCATGGTTTAATGGGAAAACACGTTCAATGAAACAAATTCAAAGGAATGTATCTTAAAAATAACAGTCTCTCTTCTTCTTGTTCACCAATATAAATTACATTAAAATTTTCTGCCCGGAGGTCTCAGAATAGCACCTATTCCCTGGACAAACCGTCTGCAAAGGAATATGTGTGCTGTGTCACATCAATGACCTCCGCAATGGCATACTAAACAGCTAGCGGGTATGGCAAAAACTGTCAAAATTCACCGGGGTTTCTTCAAACCTGATTTTGCTTACAATTGTAGTTTATATATCAAATAGTATCTAATATACCCCTCTCTAACTTTCAAATGCCTTCCACAAAGCTGGAAATCTCTTCTATCATATTCAATGATCCCTATTACTCAGTAATCCCGACGCTTCCCTTCAGCGCCTTTGAGCGTTTCTCCAATTCGGGTTCTTCAGGGGATCTGTTAAGGATCCTGTGAACAAAACGAATACAACAAGAGATCATTCCCTGTATAACTCTTGCAATAATAAATTGTAAACTCCACACATCAAGCCAAAGCCAGAAAACAATGGTACTTACAAAAATGCTGCCTGCATCTAATACAAAACTTTTCCTCTTTGCACAAGTGTATCATGTCTCACAGTAACAAAAAAGACGCCGCGCATGCGGTCTGAAACTAACTAGTGGTATTTAAAACTGCTTACGTCAACATGATGCGGACTGATTCCTCCTGCTACGGTGTAACACCTAATCCCCTTGCTAACTCCCATACTTATAAACAAGCCGACCATTCTATCATGGCATTTAATCCATTTGGTATCACAGTATCCAAATTATAAATCCATCGTTGTTCCCTCTGGACTAAAGCCTGATCATGAGTTTTACCTCCTCCACCGCATTCCACCTGATCAATACAGAAACATAACAACTGTTCGAAACTGTGTGCCTTCTCAAGGCAGTGCTGAACTATGGGGGCTGCCACTATTCTGCAACGCAATCGGCTCCTATGTTCCCGCATCCGCACCCGAAAGGTGCGGAGTGTTATACCTACATAAAAAAGGTTACATGGGCATTGTATGATATAAACTACCCCTGTAGAGTCACAAGATGTACAGGATGATATACTATAATCTCGAGAATGACAACGAAATGACGTTGTGTCCAAAGTTACTGTGCAAATGTCACATGCTCCACAACGTCTATGGCCCTTCATTCTTATATCTCTTTCTAATGTAGGAAGGACTGCCGGACTCAGATGTTCCTTCAAATTGCGGTGTCGTTGCCAAATGCACCGCAATTTCTTCCCTGCCAGTCCCGGTATAGTGATCAAGACGTTTTGATGTTTCCGCAAACTTCGCTGAATCCCTTGACTCAACGGAGAAAACTTCGTGATCAAATTCACATTCTCTACATCCGCACGGGTCCCACGATTCGACGAAATGAACAGCAATTCTCTGTTGTTGTATAAAGCCCTCCTATATGCGCATTTAACTACCCTAGGGGGGTATCCCCGATCTAAAAAATTCCTCGTAAGTAGTCGTGCTTGTGTTTTAAATGCTCCATCAGTAGAACAATTCCTGCGGACACGGAGATATTGTGAGAAGGGGAGACCCTCTTTTAATGATCGGGGATGGGCACTGGAGTGGAGAAGCGTATTTTGATCAGTGGGTTTCCGAAATAGGGACGTATCCCAACATCCCCGCCCTCTGGTGATGTTGACATCTAAATAGGCTGTGGTATTATGATGATAAGCAGACGTGAATTTAATATTCTCGTCCAATTGATTAACCCATTGAAAGAATGTAAGTAATGTAGTTTCTGGTCCACGCCAGAATACAAAAACGTCATCAATATACCTCTTCCAGATAATGATATTAGACACGAAAGGATAATCAATTAACCATCGGCCCTCAAAGGTCGCCATGTACAGGTTCGCCACTGAAGGGGCACATGAAGCACCCATGGCTACTCCAGCTATTTGTTTAAACAAATCGCCCTCAAAAGAAAAGTAATTGTTGTAAATGGCTAAATGTGCCAGATCCATCACAAATTCAAGCATGCAATCTGAAAGATCTCCTCTTGTCAATAATGACGCCCTCACTACTTCCAAAGCCGCCTGTTGGGGAATATTTGTATATAGTGAAGTGATATCCATCATGACCAAAAAAACTTCAGAATCATCTGCCCACCTATCTAACTCTCGTAACTCACACAGAAAATTTGTAGTATCTCGTAAATATGCCGGAATTTTAACTAGCAGTGGCCGCAAAAAGGAATCCACAAAAGTGGACAGTGGCTCAAGCAAACTGCCCCTTGTTGATACTATAGGTCTCCCGGGGGGATTGACTAAATCCTTATGTATTTTTGGCACAAGATAGAACCGAGCCACTGAAGGGGAGACAACATTAAGATAGTTAAATTCCTTTCTAGAAATCAACTTATTAGATAAAGCTGATGTTGTCAATTCCTTAATGCGGAATTGTAAGGCTGGCCCTGGGTCAAGGGATAATTTCTCATAGGTACTAATATCTCCCAACTGGCGTAATGCCTCATTCATATAGTTCTCCCATTTCAAGACCACCACCGCCCCTCCCTTATCTGCCCGTTTAATCACAACGTCAGTGCGTTGTTTCAAAGAGCACAAAGCTTGATGTTCAGAGTGTGTAAAAGCATGACATACTGATTTCTGAGAGTGGTGCAACTTTTTCACATCAGTTAAAACTAATTGCTTAAAAATTTCCAACCCTGGATGTAAAGGGCCTGGTGGAGACCAGGTGGATTTAAGAGGTAGTGGGACTCGAGGTATCACAATATGTTCCAAATTGCTTTCAATCAATGATGAAGTAGAAGGAGGTTGTTCTGCAAAAAAACATTTTAATGACAACTTCCGTATGAATTTTTCAAAATCCACATGAAACTGGAATGGATCAAAGTATGTCTGGGGAACAAAGGACAATCCTCTGCTTAGTACCGTGATTTCTTGTGGGGATAAGGTGACTCCCGAAATATTGACCACTAAATCAGAATTCACAATGGGTAACTTCTCACTCTTCACTTCTTCCTCGGGGGAAGGCGTTCTCTCGTCTTCACTTGATCTGGCTCTTTCCTTTTCTTGTCTTTGTGTTGATCCTCCTTGCCACGATCTAAAAAAGATATACTCCTTCCTGAAGCATTAGAATCAGTAGACAAAGTATCTTCAATAGAATCACTAAACTCCACTCGTTTCTTAGTTCTCTTCATTTTACGTTTCGTATTTAACCATGGGTAGACATACCCAACCGTGTAATCTGCATGGTCCCTTTTGAGTTTCTTTGTCTTCTTAGCCATTATCTCCTGTGTTACAGTGGACAACTGTTGTTGTAAATCGTCCATTTTAGCTTTATAAATCTTATCCTCCTCAGCGGATTTCAAATGTTTTTGAAGGTCCTCTATATCTATAGATAATTTTGAGACATCCTCCTTGACCATCTCCACAATGAGAACCATTAAATCAAGTGAGCATTTGTTTAATATTTTGTTCCACTTGTCAATAAAATCTAACGCTGTAGTGGAGATGCGAGGCTCTTTGTATATTCTAAGACCCCGCGGGATTTGTTGTCGGCTGATGTATTCAACAAGCGACAAACGGTGTAGTTCTGATCGAATCTTTTTCTTCTGTAACAATAATAAAGAATCCCACGTCGCTGTGTCAGACTCTTGCAGCGAAGTCTCCGCTGATGCAAAAGGGTTTTTTTCTTGTACCAATTCCAGTATATGGTCTTGTGTGTAGCTCAAAATATCTTGCCATCCTGGTCGACCTTCTGCCATGGTGAATCCACGTAAGAAATTGGTCTTCTTATGAACGTACTACCTCTCGGTATAACTGCAAAAACACGTTCAATGAAACAAATTCAAAGGAATGTATCTTAAAAATAACAGTCTCTCTTCTTCTTGTTTACCAATATAAATTACATTAAACTTTTCTGCCCAGTGGTCTCAGAATAGCACCTATTCCCTGGACAAACCGTCTGCAAAGGAATATGTGTGCTGTGTCACATCAACGACCTCCGCAATGGCATACTAAACAGCTAGCAGGTATGGCAAAAACTGTCAAAATTCACCGGGGTTTCTTCAAACCTGATTTTGCTTACAATTGTAGTTTATATATCAAATAGTATCTTATATACCCCTCTCTAACTTTCAAATGCCTTCCACAAAGCTGGAAATCTCTTCTATCATATTCAATGATCCCTATTACTCAGTAATCCCGACGCTTCCCTTCAGCGCCTTTGAGCGTTTCTCCAATTCGGGTTCTTCAGGGGATCTGTTAAGGATCCTGTGAACAAAACGAATACAACAAGAGATCATTCCCTGTATAACTCTTGCAATAATAAATTGTAAACTCCCCGGGAGACCTATAGTATCAACAAGGGGCAGTTTGCTTGAGCCACTGTCCACCTTTGTGGATTCCTTTTTGCGGCCACTGCTAGTTAAAATTCCGGCATATTTACAAGATACTACAAATTCTCTGTGTGAGTTACGAGAGTTAGATAGGTGGGCAGATGATTCTGAAGTTTTTTTGGTCACGATGGATATCACTTCACTATATACAAATATTCCCCAACAGGCGGCTTTGGAAGTAGTGAGGGCGTCATTATTGACAAGAGGAGATCTTTCAGATTGCATGCTTGAATTTGTGATGGATCTGGCACATTTAGCCATTTACAACAATTACTTTTCTTTTGAGGGCGATTTGTTTAAACAAATAGCTGGAGTAGCCATGGGTGCTTCATGTGCCCCTTCAGTGGCGAACCTGTACATGGCGACATTTGAGGGCCGATGGTTAATTGATTATCCTTTCGTGTCTAATATCATTATCTGGAAGAGGTATATTGATGACGTTTTTGTACTCTGGCGTGGACCAGAAACTACATTACTTACATTCTTTCAATGGGTTAATCAATTGGACGAGAATATTAAATTCACGTCTGCTTATCATAATACCATAGCCTATTTAGATGTCAACATCACCAGAGGGCGGGGATGTTGGGATACGTCCCCATTTCGGAAACCCACTGATCGAAATACGCTTCTCCATTACTCCAGTGCCCATCCCTGATCATTAAAAGAGGGTCTCCCCTTCTCACAATATCTCCGTGTCCGCAGGAATTGTTCTACTGATGGAGCATTTAAAACACAAGCACGACTACTTACGAGGAATTTTTTAGATCGGGGATACCCCCCTAGGGTAGTTAAATGTGCATATAGGAGGGCTTTATACAACAGAGAATTGCTGTTCATTTCGTCGAATCGTGGGACCCGTGCGGATGTAGAGAATGTGAATTTGATCACAAAGTTTTCTCCGTTGAGTCAAGGGATTCAGCGAAGTTTGCGGAAACATCAAAACGTCTTGAGCACTATACCGGGACTGGCAGGGAAGAAATTGCAGTGCGTTTGGCAACGACACCGCAATTTGAAGGAACATCTGAGTCCGGCAGTCCTTCCTACATTAGAAAGAGATATAAGAATGAAGGGCCATAGACGTTGTGGAGCATGTGACATTTGCACAATAACTTTGGACACAACGTCATTTTGTTGTCATTCTCGAGATTATAGTATATCATCCTGTACGTCTTGTGACTCTACAGGGGTAGTTTATATCATACAATGCCCATGTAACCTTTTTTATGTAGGTAAAACACTCCGCACCTTTCGGGTGCGGATGCGGGAACATAGGAGCCGATTGCGTTGCAGAATAGTGGCAGCCCCCATAGTTCAGCACTGCCTTGAGAAGGCACACAGTTTCGAACAGTTGTTATGTTTCTGTATTGATCAGGTGGAACGCGGTGGAGGAGGTAAAACTCATGATCAGGCTTTAGTCCAGAGGGAACAACGATGGATTTATAATTTGGATACTGTGATACCAAATGGATTAAATGCCATGATAGAATGGTCGGCTTGTTTATAAGTATGGGAGTTAGCAAGGGGATTAGGTGTTACACCGTAGCAGGAGGAGTCACTCCGCGTCATGTTGACGTAAGCACTTTTAAATACCACTAGTTAGTTTTAGACCGCATGCGCGGCGTCTTTTTTGTTACTGTGAGACATGATACACTTGTGCAAAGAGGAGACGTTTTGTATTAGATGCGGGCAGCATTTTTGTAAGTACCGTTGTTTTCTGGCTTTGGCTTGATGTGTGGAGTTTACAATTTATTATTGCAAGAGTTATACAGGGAATGATCTCTTGTATTCGTTTTGTTCACAGGATCCTTAACAGATCCCCTGAAGAACCCGAATTGGAGAAACGCTCAAAGGCGCTGAAGGGAAGCGTCGGGATTACTGAGTAATAGGGATCATTGAATATGTTAGAAGAGATTTCCAGCTTTGTGGAAGGCATTTGAAAGTTAGAGAGGGGTATATTAGATACTATTTGATATATAAACTACAATTGTAAGCAAAATCAGGTTTGAAGAAACCCCGGTGAATTTTGACAGTTTTTGCCATACCCGCTAGCTGTTTAGTATGCCATTGCGGAGGTCGTTGATGTGACACAGCACACATATTCCTTTGCAGACGGTTTGTCCAGGGAATAGGTGCTATTCTGAGACCTCCGGGCAGAAAATTTTAATGTAATTTATATTGGTGAACAAGAAGAAGAGAGACTGTTATTTTTAAGATACATTCCTTTGAATTTGTTTCATTGAACGTGTTTTTGCAGTTATACCGAGAGGTAGTACGTTCATAAGAAGACCAATTTCTTACATGGTTTAATGGAAACAGCCAACATGACATTAGCCAAGGAAGATCTTGGCTTACTCATCTTATGTTTTTTTTTTGAAGGTGTGAATAACAGGTAGACAAAGGTGAGTCAGTTGATATAGTGTATCTGGATTTTCAGAAAGCCTTTGACAATGTCCCTCATGAGAGATTCATGGCAAAATTGAAAAGTCATGGGATAGGAGGCAGTGTACTATTGTGGATCAGGAACTGGTTAAAAGATGGAAAGCAGAGGGTAGGGCTAAATAGCCAATTTTCCCAATGGAGAAAGGTGAATAGTGGAGTACCCCAGGGATCTGTGCTGGGTCCGCTGCTTTTTAATATATTCGTAAATGGCTTGGTAATGGGTATAACATATGAGATCATAAAATTTTCAGATGACACAAAATGATTTAAATTTGTTAAAACCCAAGAGGATTGTGAAAAATTGCAAGAGGACCTTGATAAATTGGAAGACTGGGCATCCAAATGGCAGATGAAATTTATTGTGGACAAGTGCAAAGTTACGCGCCTAGGAAAGAACAGCCCAAACTGGGGTTACACGATGCAAGGTTAGGAACCACCACCTAGAAAAAGATTTAGGCATCATCGTGGATAACATGTTGACACCCTCCACCCAGTGTGCAGCAGCGGCCAAAAGAGCAAATAGAATGCTAGGTATCATAAGGAAAGGAATGGAGAATAAAACAAATGATATTATAATGCTTCTGTATCTTTCCATGGTGCGACCTCACCTTGAATACTGTGTGCAGTTCTGGTCGCCGTATCTTAAAAAGGATATAGCATTATTAGAAAAGGTACAAAGAAGAGCCATCAAAATGGTAAAGGGGATGGGAGGATACCCCTATGGAGAAAGGCTAAAAAGATTAGGGCTCTTCAATCTGTAAAAGAGACCACTGATGGGAGATATGATAGTGGTCTAAAAATTAATGAATGGAGTAGAACCGGTAAATGTAGATAGTTTGTTTACGCCATCAAAATATAGAAAGACTAGGGAACATGCAATGAAGCTACAGGGTAACCTATTTAAGACTAATAAGAGAAAATATTTTTTCACTCTACGTATAGTCAAACTCTAGAATTCGTTATCAGAGGATATAATAAAAGCTATTAGTACTGTAGCCAGGTTTAAAAAAAAGGTTTGGACAAGTTCCTGGAGGAAAGGTCCATAAACCATTGCTAAAGGGGATCCGGGGTATCCACTGCTTGCCCCAGTACATGCATTGTGGAACCTGTGTCTTTTGGGGAAACTGCTAGGTACTTGTGACCTAGATTGGCCACCATTGAAAACAGGATACTGGGCTTGATGGACCTTGGTCTGACACAATATGGCATATCTTATGTTATTTATTTATTTATTTTATTTATTTAAAGTCTCTTTTATACCGCGCTATTGACATCAGCGCGGTTTACAGTGAACATTAAACTACACATCTCAGTTTGGTGATTTGTGCTTACAATAAACAGGTATCATAACTTGGATATACATTAAAACAATTTCTTAACAGGGAAAAACATGATAAATATATTCAAAACCACTTTATGTAGCTATATAAAGGGTTAAATGGACTGTACATAAATGTTATGTTCTTACTAGCAGAGAGAGAGAGAGGACAACTGGTTTAATGTCACCCTGGTATTTCTCTGGCTCCCGAAAATGGTAGATTAGCATTCTGTGCAGTCCAAAATGGGCTGGAAAGCTCTAGGTGATTGCAGGGTCTCTAGTAGTGGAGTAGTCTGTCTTTTAATTCCCCACTTTGGGCTATAGACAGAGGGCTTGGATTGGCTGGTTCAGTCTTGGTGCTCTGGGTGGATTGGGTTCCTTCCCCGGGTTATACTAGATCTTTCGGCTAGAGGTTCAGCTGCTATAGTTACTGCCTTTCTCTTCTACTCTTGGGAGAAGACTAGAGGAACTGGATCCCCGTTTAATTGATTTTCAGATATGGGCAAACAAAGTTCTGTAAAAAAAAAAAAAACAGGGAGAAGTGAAAGTTTTTAGAATGGCAACAAGCTGCAATTGAACTCAGCCATGGGGGAATCCCAATTTGTTTGGTGTTGAGTTGGGGTAATGAGATCTGTAAGGAGACAGATCCAATCCAGGGCATGTCGGATCTAGCTGGGGTAGTAAGTGCTGTGCACAGCCTGCGGAAGCTGCCAGTCGAGCACCAGTGACTGCTCGGTGCTGGGATTCTGAAGAGTGGCAGTAGTCTAAAGCGCTGCAGGGCTTGGGAGAACGTGATTTGAGGTGCAGTGGCTCCAGGGAGATAGCACACAGTGGTGGGACCAGCAGATTAGGGTCAGGGTGGGAGGTGCCCAGGGCAGGCATAAACTTGGCAGGCACTGCCACCATGATGTCTCCCTCAGAGTCTAGTCAAGCTCATATGAGGGATCTGCAAGAACTATTCCCTTTGGGGACTCGGGCTGATTCTCTTAGTCAGTAGGAGGTTGCTCAGACATTGGGGATGGTTTCCCTCTGTATTCACCAAGCCCTTTGACTCAGGAAGGGAGTGGTGATAGGGTCTAGGTGGGGGGGGGGGGGAGCAGGATGGAGAGCTATCCCCCATTCCTAAGCCTAAAGGCAAATCTTCCACCAGTAAAAGTTCCTAGAAGAAACTTGTGGGACGATCCAGATGAGGTGGAGTCCCTGAGGACTCTCGGAAAGGTTTTCTGGATCTGAGAGAAGAGTTTATGGAAAAAGGGGAGATTGCAGTGAAAGAAGATGCTACTGTGGTCCTTATATTTAGAAGAGATGAGCTACCTATTGCTGATTACTCAGATGCTAGTGGTATTGAAGATGGTGGAGTGGCGACCCTCGAAGTGTGCTACATCAGAGGATTCCTTCTTAGAAGGGATAGTGAAACCTGCCAACAACTTTCCAGTCCATAGTGCAACAAAGGATATGGTCGTAGCTGAAAGGGAATCACCTGAAGGGTTGGTAAGTCCATGGACAGAATTGATGTAGTGGTAGTAGAGGAATAGGAGAGGTTAAGACTGTCCAAGATTGATGCCTTTATTTTGGTTGTAACCAAGAAGACTACTATTCTGGTTGAAACATGTCCTTGGTAGGAAGGTTTGTCATTGTTTGCAATCAAGCAATTGATTAGCAGATGTAGCATTGAAGATATGGCTCAGTAAGCATCCCTTTAAAAGAGAGTTGTTTTTTGGAGATGACTTAGAAAAGTCTCTGAAAGACTTGGCTGAGTCTCTAAGGTTCCAAGGATGCCAGAGGATCACCCATGGGGAATGGGTCATCTGTATTCTTCCAAGGGGCACTTATAGGAGGCTAAAGAGTATTGAATGGGTAAATCCAGAGCATCTCTGTAGAGTCTGTTCATTCCCAGAAGGCAGCCCTTTTGGAAGTGCCAAAAAGATGGTTGAGAAGAAGGCCCCAGGGGCATTGGAAGTGCTTGGGGATCACAAAGAGTTCCTGGGGCCTTATGATCGGTGATTCCCATAAGTGGATGCTTGATGGGCTTCTACTGGAGATGGGTCCAGATTACCTCAGATCATTGGGTTTTGGAGGTGGCAGGTGAGGGTTATGCCCTCAATGTTGCTTTCCCTTTCTCTAATGCTTTTATAGAATTGCACTGCCATTCCTCACAGAAGGATAGTGGATAAATAGTGGGAAGGTACTCAGTGTACTTTGTGGTCCCCAAGAAAGAGGGTGTATCTCATCTAGTATAGATCTAAAATGGGTCAACAAGGCCTTGAGTACCAAGGTTTCGCATAGAGACTTTGTGATCAGTGTTGGTGGTGGTTCAGAAAAGTGAGTATTTAATTGCATTAGATCTCACAGAGGTGTATCTACATATTTTCATCTGAACAGATCATCAGAGATTTCTGCATTTTTTGATCCTGGGAAGATATTTTCATTGCAAGTTCTTTCTTTTGGGCTGGTCACAGTTCCAAGAATTGTTTTCCAAACTGATGGGTGGCGGTGGTCAAATCTGTACTCCGGAAGGAAGGTGTATTGGTACACCCATATATGGAGGACTGGCTGATACAAGCAAAATCCTAAGAGGAGAGCAAGGCAGCAACAGCCAAGGTAATTGGGATGGTGCAGGAATCAGGTTGGGTGATCAACTTTATCAAAAGAAAATTGGCTACTTCCAAGCTACTAGAGTATTTACAGCTGTGGTCAACATTATTGGCACCCTTGCAATTCAACCCCTTAATATCCAATATCTCCTTAAAAAAAAGTGGTCGGTGAAATGGCTTTGGACTATATGCACTCATATTTGACATAAAAGAATCAAATAAAACAAGACCAATTAAAAAGGAAATAGTATAAAAACTGAGACATTGCCAGGACATGATTATTATAAAAATACCAAAATATATAAAACCCTTTCTATGCTTATTTTTGTCGGAAGAAGCCGGAGGAGGAAGGAATTGCTATCCAACCACACCAGACGGCCTATTCCCTTTTAATCATTTAATTCATGCTACAAAAACTTATCTGTATATATATCCTTGTGTCGTCCTTATTTAGTTTCAATAAATCTTCGCGGCAATCTCATCCAGCAGGCACGACATGTACGTTTCGGGACTACTGCCCTGTTTCAAGTGCCATCTTCCTTCAGCGTTTTTTTGCTAGCTGAAGGAAGATGTCACTTGAAACAGGGCAGTAGTCCCAAAACGTGCACGTCGTGCCTGCTGGATGAGATTGCCGCGAAGATTTATTGAAACTAAATAAGGACGACACAAGGATATATATACAGATAAGTTTTTGTAGCATGAATTAAATGATTAAAAGGGAATAGGCCGTCTGGTGTGGTTGGATAGCAATTCCTTCCTCCTCCGGCTTCTTCCGACAAAAATAAGCATAGAAAGGGTTTTATATATTTTGGTATTTTTATGCTTTTTTGATATATATTTTGTTACCAAAAACAAGGGACCAATTTAGGACATGATTATTGGCACCCTTATAAACAATTCAAATCAGTTTGAACAGAACCACCATCCCATGACCTTGCTAAAGTTTCTAACATGGAAGGTCATCTTCCTTATTGCCCTCACTTCAGCTAGATGCATTAGTGAACTTCAAGTTTTGGTGGCAGATCCACCTTACACACACGTCCACCATGACAAGGTCATCCTTAGAACTCACCCTCACTTCATGTCGAAGGTGGTATCTCCTTTTCATTTGAATCAATCAGTTTACCTTCCTGTCTTTTTTCCTAGACCACATTCATCTAGGGCAGAGGCAACCCTCCATACTCTTGACTGTAAATGTGCCTTAGCATTTTATCTTCAAAGGACTCAAACACCGTAAGGCTTCTCAGTTGTTCATCTCCTTTGACACTAGTCACCTGGGGTTGCCAGTATCCAAACATACTCTTTCTAAATGGATAGCAGATTGCATATCTTTTGCTTGTGATAGGGCAGGACTATCCCCGGAGGGTTATGTCGCTGCCTATAATGTTCATGCCATGGCCACCTCGATTGCAAATCTACACTCTGTAGCCATTAATGAAATCTGCAAAGGAGCAACTTGGTCTTCGGTCCATACCTTTGCTGCTCATTACTGTCTGGACAAGGACTTCCACTGGGATGCCATGTTTGGCCAAGCTGATCTCCAGCACCTCTTTCAGACTTAAGGGCAAATCCTACCCTCCGTCCCAGAATTTAACAATACCAGTCACCCATGGAAGATTCATGACCCTGAGGCAAATCTACTGGTTCTGAGGTCATTTTTCTCTGGCATCTGGGAGCTAGGGAGTCCCATATGTGAAGACTATTTTCCTGCTTGTTCCTGGAGATAGCGTAGTTACTCACCTGTAACAGGTGATCTTCATGATCAGCAGGAATTTAGTCTTCACAACTCGCCCTCCTCTCCTAGAAGTTGTAGGTTTACTTTTCCTCTCAGCTACAAACTCAACTGAAGAGGAAGAGTTGGGAAGGCAGGAAAGAAGCAACACAGGCGCAGTGGAATGCTCCCAAAAGCTTTCCTATTGGATTCTGGGGAGCGTTCCTGTATGGGCTCCATCAATACAGATGTCACCCATATGTGAAGACTAAATTCCTGCTGTTCTGGAGATCACCTGTTACAGGTGAGTAATTACACTTTACCTGCCTACCAAGTCGTGTTTCTGTGGATAGTTTGGGCATCTCTAGACGAATGGAGGAGTTGGGAAGTGAAGTGGCCAATAGAATACGGTTATTGGTGTCCTTTCTATTTCCTATGGATAGAGATAGTGTTGTGAGACTTTTTTATAGAAGGCATGTGGAATTTTTTGAGCAAAAAAAAAATCATATTTATGGACTTCTGCAATATTTCACAGGCGTGGAGGAAGAATTTTTTGCCTTGTGTCGAGAGGTTTTAGCCATTGATGTGTCCTTTTTGCTTCACTTTCTTTGCAAATAAATGATTAAGTATCGGAATGTTAAATGTGTCGTCTTTGAACCACTACAGCTTCATGGTTTTATAGATGCACAGAGACTAAAGGTTCAGGTTGGAATTTAATTTAGAGGTGACTTGGGGTGTATCTGATCTGTCAGATATAAGTTAGAAAAACTAACTCCAAAGGAGTTTACCCTTTTGTGCTTGTTTCCGAGCATTTCCTCCTTAAGGACCCCTTTCCTTGGGGACTTTGGTATTCTTTAATTTCTTTGCACCTTAGTATGTGATATTGCTCATTTTCTTGTATTCAATTTTATAGATTTCTTGTCACGTTTTTCACGTGATTGTATTGTTAAAAATTAAAAATGTCCATTTTTCTCTTTCTTTTACTTTTCGTTATAGGAGGTACAGTAGTGAAATTGTGCTTGTATATTGCTGCACTTAATACGATGATATTGTCTTTCTTATGAATATACTAGCTGAGGGATCATTTTATAAAGCTGCCTGAAGGCTGTAACATGTGTTATTTGCCAGTTATTCAGCTTAACGCAAGATTATTTTACAACACACATTTAATAATAGCCATGAAGCCTTCAATTGCTTGCAGAGCAACCCCTTATTGTGCCAGCTGAATAACACAGCTTGCATTAAATCTCCCAAGCAGTTTTATTCATGGAGAGATAACAGTATCTCAAGAGGTGTTATCTTTCCTGAGCATTGGCTCACTATAATGCATGGACAGATGCATCTGGGCTGCAACTTAGAGTCCCTTATATGGAATTCTTATTCCCTAAGGGTTTACCCACAAGACCTGCAGTAGGAGGCTGAGACTGACAGTGTGATTCAGAGAGCTGCCAGGCGGGACTGCCTGAGCATTATTCTTGCCCTTCCCTCAATATCTTCTATGGTGACCCTGTGCTGGGGGTCTGGGGCGCCTTTTGAAAGAGGATTAAGGATGGGATGCTCAGGGGTACTTGAAAAGGGATTAGAGATTTGGGGAACATGGGTTTTGGGGGATGTGGGCGTCTTGGGAGGTAATTTGAAAGGCAACTGGAAAGTTGAGAGGCTTTGGTCTAGGGGTATCTGAAAAGGGATCGTGGATATGAAGTATCTTTGACTAAGCATTGACGCGACACCATTAAAAGATAGTAGGCCCAACCTGTGCATTGATGTGGCTGGGGACATGCAATTATTCCTGGCTGCAACAGTGCAAAACTAAATTTACCACAGAATTCACTAACCTGTGCTGTTGAGGAACCACAGATTAGTGAACCTAGTGGTAAATTTTCATAAGGTAAAATAGCACAACAATGCATTGCTTTACCAGGAGTTAGAAAATAGGGGGCTTAAATTAGGATAAATGCACTTGTGAAATGAAAAATAATTTTCATTTGAAAGACAGAATATGTATTCTAACTTTCAGCTTGCTTAAGTCTATTTTTTCTTCCTTCTCTATATGTATAACTTTGAGGTGGTCATTTTTAAGGAGAGTTCATCGCTGCTTTTACCAGGACTGAACAAGTTATCTTTAATGAAACATTTGTCTCTTTTTTTTTTTTTTCCTCAGTGCTCTGGTGAAATTTGGAATAGTACCATCTACCTCATATTATCAGGTGAGAGGCAGACTGTTCCCAATGTTGAGAAATGGCCTAGTTGTTCCTAGGCCCAACTTTTACTCCCTGGGGATGGGGAAGCTCTGGGTGAAAATGTCTCGTGTGGTCCTGGTCAAGGAACTGTTCTGCAGTGACTGGGAGGTGATTGTGAAATAGGGGAAGAACCACGAGTAGTAGACTCGCAAGCACCTTAACAGAAGAGAGAAATGAGCTGGAAAGGTGAATGAGTATGAGGAAAACTGTTGGATTACAAAAAGTAGTGTCCTGTTAGTAGGATAACAAAGAAACATAGTTAATACAATGGATTAAATTTGAAATGGTCCATGCTGTTGGAAGCAGCATGAGCAGTTTTAACTTGCCTATTTTATGCAGGGCCAGTCCCGGAGTTGGTTCAAAGTATTGATGCCCTTTTTTTTATTAGGCTGATGGATGGGGATTGGGGCCACTGGGGATTCTGTTGGGAAGTCAGTGTTGGGGGCACCAGCTCCCCAACAGTATTTTGATGGTATTGGGGGCTTTCTGCAATGTCAAACTTCCTCTCAGATGATCCTATTTTTCTGGGGCGGCATGCCAAACTGTGTATGTGTTTGGTTTGCTTTCCCATTTTGCACATCTCATTTGCATATGTGTCCCTTTCTGCATGCTGGTGCTGAAGTTGCGTGCTATCATTGCGTTACATCGAGGTGTACGTAGCTAATAGCTCGCAACTTCAGTGCTGGCTTTCTGCATTGGCCCTAAGTTTGTACCTGGGACAGTGGAGGCTTAAGTGGCTTGTCCAAGGCCACATGGAGTACCGGTGGGATTTGAACCCAGGTCTTTTTGGTTTTAGGTTGCTGTCCTAACCACTAGGCTATTCCTCCACTTCATCTATGCATAAGACCAGTTCTGGTGTGATAAGCACTACTTCCGTTTTTCCCATTCTTTCTTGCAGAATAGCTTAAAGTATGTCAGTTTTTGTGGAGACTATGGACTGCAGTCCTCAAAGATTTTATATTGGTTTCAGGTCTGGGCTTTGACTGAGTTACTCCGGAGCATCCACTTTCTTCTTGCTGAGCTACTCCATTGTTTTGCTTTGTGCTTAGGATCTTTGTCCTGCTGAAAGGTGAATCTTCTTCACTTTCAGGTTTGTAGCCGACTGGAACGGATTTTCCTCCAGGATCTACCTGTACTTTGCATCATCCATCTTTTCCTTGCTCTTCAAAGCCTCCCTGCCCCCACCCCCACCCCCACCCCCCTGCTGCAACACTTTAGATTAGTCCAGACAAGTGACTTATGTTCCCCGTCCAGAACATGGAGGCAGCACATGACAAGCTTCAGTGATGTTGCCGTTCTGGAACTTCCCAGCATTTTCTGCTGTTCTGATGCAGCAGTTTGAAGCTAGGCCTAACTCTCTGGGCCTGGATTACAACCTGGATGCCCTGTGGTTGATTTGCTTAGGTCTGACATAAGCTCTGAAGCCCGGATTTGTGAACCCCTATTTTGTTCAGCTAGAGGACACCCTATTTACAGCACAATAGCCTGCGGGTTCCAGCACTGGTGGGCTTAGAGACGGTCAGGTAGATCCCAAGGGATTGGTAAATAAGGGCCCTTGTGAGAGCTGACATCACCAGACCAGCCTGAACTTCCTCCACCATGCGGCTAAAGCTTGGAGAGAGCTGGGTGGCAGTGGAAAAGTGGCAAGCAGCATGCTATCTTTGATAACTCCTAGAAAGATTTAGAGTAGTATGACTACCGGTGAAAATCAAAAGAGCATCCAAAGGAAAATGGAGCCTAATGAGGAAAATAGGGATGGGCATAAGCACCAGCGAGTTAAATGTAAAAGGCAGGCCAAGAGAGACTTGGAAAAAAGCTTACATGCAGGCAAAAACTAATACTAAAACAATTTTTTTAAATACATTTGAAGGAAAAAGCCCATGGAGTCGTCAGTTGAACTGCTATATGACAAAGGGGTAAAAGGAAAGTTCAGGGAAGGAATGATTTATGGTGTATTGGTATTTAACATATCGCCTCTTGAAAAACAGCAAATCATTAACGTGAAAAAAATGGAAAATGAAAAACAATTAATAAAAGAAGGAAAAGAAATCAAGGACCACAAATCACGGATCACAAGTTACAGGTTACAGCATAAAACTCCTTAGCATAAAAACTAAGGAGGTCATATACTAAGTTATCTCACGCTAACACCATTAATGCATGTCATGTAGCACAGGATTCACTGCATGAAATTGATTCTGCAGCAAATAACATGCCTTAATGGCGTAATTATGTGTTAACTGTTATTTACTGTAGGACCCATTATATAAAAAAAAATCAGTCATTTACTAACATGTGTAAACGGCATTAGTGCTCATGGGCGTAGTTTGACGGCTTCATTTGTGAGTGACATATTTGCCTATTCATTATTTGTTTTCTTAAAAAAATATTAGATGAATAGGAAGCCAGTATATCCAAAGTGTGAGGGATAAGCTAGCGCCCACAAAATACTCAGAGGGAGCAGAGGTTCTGATTCAGTGGCTTTGTCAAACAAAGGAAATAAACATATTCCCAGTCTATATAATTAAAATGAAACAAAAAATTGTAGCTGTTTAATTATTTAGTCTGGCACTCTAAAATTAAAAAAAATATTGACAGCTGTAAATATATATTCTCCAAACAACAAAGGAGATGTAAGGTGCTCACATGCCAAGGAACAAAAAGAAAAAGAGAACCACAGCACAGTTTCTAACACCAAAATAAATTACAACTAATTTTATTTTACATTAGAAATTGTGCTGTGGTTCTCTTTTTTTTTTTCTTTTTTTTCTTTTTGAATATCTATTTTGTGTCCAATGAAACCCCTCATCCAACAGTAGGTGCAGAGCAGAACTAGAATATTTCACCATAGAACCCAACATACAGAAAAAATCTTTATTGCATGTCCTCTAGTCTTTCTACTTTTTGATGCTGTAAAGAATCTATCAATGTTTACCTTTTCCACTCTATTCATTAATTTATAGACTTACATAAGAACATAAGATATGCCATACTGGGTCAGACCAAGGTCCATCAAGCCCAGTATCCTGTTTCCAGCAGTGGCCAATCCAGGTCATACATACCTAGCAGTTTCCTCAAGAAACACAGGTTCCACAATGCTTGTATTGGGTCAAGCAGTGATATCCTGGGTCCCTTTTTAATAATGGTTTATGGACCTTTTCTCCAGGAACTTGTCCAAACCTTTTTTTTAAACCCAGCTACACTAACAGCTTTTACTACATCCTCCAGTAACAAATTCCAGAGTTTGATTACACGTTGAGTGAAAAAATATTTTCTCTTATTTGTCTTGAATAGTTTACCCTGTAGCTTCACTGCACGTCCCCTAGTCTTTCTATATTCTGATGATGTAAACAATCAATCTACGTTTACCCGTTCCACTCCGTTCATTAATTTATAGACTTCTATCATTTCTCCTCTCAGCCGTCTCTTTTCCAGGTTAAAGAGCCTTAACCTTTTTAGCCTTTCTTCATAGGGGTATCCTTCCATCCATTTTACCATTTTGGTGGCTCTTCTCTGTACCTTTTCTAATAACGCTATATCCTTTTTAAGATACGGTGACCAGAATTGCACACAATATTAAAGGTGCGGTCGCACCATGGAATTATACAGAGGCATTATAATATCCTTTGTTTTATTTTCCATTCCTTTCCTTATGATACCTAGCATTCTATTTGTTCTCTTGGCTGCCGCTGCACACTGGGCGGAGGGTTTTAACATGTTATCCACAATGACGCCTAAATCTTTTTCCTGGGTGGTGGTGGTTCCTAATGTGGAACCTTGCATCGTGTAACCATAGTTTGGGTTGTTTTTCCCTAGGTGCATAACTGTGCACTTGTCCACGTTAAATTTCATCTGCCATTTTGATGCCCAGTCTTCCAATTTATCAAGATCCTCTTGCAATTTACAATAGTACACCCCCACTGCCATCGTTTTCCCCTTTTTATTATTTATTCATTTTTTATTTATGGATTTTACAAGAATACTTACAAAAGCAAATACAAATACAAAGAAAAAGAAAAAAAGAAATCATCAAAGGCATATTAATCAAAAATAAGAAAACCTACAAATCAAATTTAGCCCACATCACGGTGAGAATAAATAAACATAGAAATTGGGGAACACCCCTGTAAAAAGGAAATAAGGAAAATGATGTCCAAACTTACTGCCCTAATACATTAATCCCACTACCCATATACTGATCTCCTGAACCAGCCCTGCTCTCCTTACTCAGCAGAAAAGTCCATAATCCAGAAAAAAAACAGAGTACCTTGAGACATAATTAAACATTTAAAGGGATAATGCAGAAAAAAGGAAGCTCCCAGAGCCACAACCCTGGAGTTCAGAGCTAGAAAGCTGTGTGGCTCTGGATACATCAGGAAAAAGTTGAACTTTAGTACCACAAAACATTTTGTCTTTATTTTTAAAGTAATTTATAAATATTAATGTTTTACCCTGATCACTTACTAGAGTGATCACTAAAGTAGCCCTGATAGAGATACTGTCCTGTGTGTCCTCAAGAAACTTAGTTAAGTCAAAATCGGGCTGCGATTATAACACATCATAATAATCTGAGGACCCAACTGACAGACTCCTTCTAGTAAGGTAATAAGATTTAACAACCATTGAATCACTATTAGACAAAAGCAGAATTTCCTTACAGTATTTATGTAATACAGCCACTGAAAGCAACCTATGACAGGGAAAATTTAACAAGTTAACATTTTTTTACTCTCATCATATTCTGAAAGGATTCTAACTTAAGGACAGTATTGTGATACATCATAACAGTAGAGGCATTTACTGCCTGCAAGGCAGAATATTAGGTCTCACACCTAAGAACTGAACTAACTAAAAAATCTATCCATTCCTCCATGGCTCCCAGCCTACTCAGTCTCCTGTGAGAATGGGCAAAGCTGTGGGACAGTAGACAAGAGACTTTTCTATCCGCATTACTACTCTTCAAACATTAGCCAAAGAAACCTGAGACTGCCTCTTTTCCCCTTCTTCAAGAACAGGAGGAGACCAAGTAACTGGCCTTTAGATGGACCATACCAACTGCGGAATGCTCTGCTGTAATGGTGCCTCACTATAGGTGGACATGGGCGGAGTCAGTATAATCGGGGAAGAGGTGGGATACAGTCCAGGGAGCTTAAAGAAGCTCCCATAAGAGATGGAGCCTGTGCAACAGTACCTGGTATAGACATGGTTGCCTCTTTAGGTTGAAGATGTTTATCTATCGGTCCTTGCACTGTTCCAACAACTAGAAACTCCTTCTTCTTATGTTTCCCCATAAATGGGGATGAGTACAATGAAATACTTGCACCTAAGCTCCAAAAGGCTCCAAAGGGACATTACATTCCCCTTGTGGCACGCCCCTTTGGAGCACGCCACGGCCATGTGCCTTACCAGGGGCCTAGATTTAAATGGTCTGTGGCTGATGTTCACAGACGTCTGTTGTTGTATCTGTTTCTCTACTCCACCTCTCAACATACAGGCAGGTAGGGAAAGTTCTCACCCGCCTTCCCCTTTTTACACAGAATTTCAATTCATAGGGATTATACCAAGTATTTTGTTTCCTGCAACACTTTAATCCTGTATCACTCAATGCCCTCTCTAACACAGAGCACAACCCCTCCACCAATTTGATCTACTCTATCTTTGTGATATAATTTGTACCCAGGTATCAGTGTCACACTAGTTGACCTCCTTCCACCAGGTCTCTGAGATACCAATCATATCTAACCTCTCATTTAGTGCTATATATTCTAACTCTCCCATCTTATTTTTTAGACTTCTAGCATTTGCTTACAAACATTTTAGAGGTCATATTTTATTCATATTAATATGGTTATCAGTTGATAGGGGTAATTTTGGAATCTTTAAGCTCTGTCTGCTCTGTACTTATGGACATTTGGGTTATTTTTGTCTTTAATGGAACCTCTTTGTCAATATGCCCTAACTTCAGTCTTTTGCTAGTACCCTTCAGGATACATCGTTCCAAACTATGCGCTCTTGGGCGACTGTCTGTCTGCTTTTCCCTATTTAGTTTAAAAGCTGCTCTGTCTCCTTTTTAAAGGTTAATGCCAGCAGCCTGGTTCTGTCCTGGTTAAGGTGGAGCCCATCCCTTCAGAAAAGCCCCTCCTTTCCCCAGAATGTTACCCAATTCCTAACAAATCGAAAATGCTCTTCTTTGCACCATCGTCTCATCCATGCATTGAGACTCTGGAGCTTTGCCTGCCTTTTGGGTCCTGTGCATGGAACGGGAAGCATTTCTGCGAATACTACCCTAGAAGTTCTGAATTTCAGCTTCCTTCCTAAAAGCCTAAATTTGGCCTCCAGAACCTCCCTACCACATTTTCCTATGTTACTGGTACCAACATGTACCAAGACAACAGACTCCTCCCCAGTGCTATCTAACACCTTGTCTAGGTGGCGCATGAGGTCTGCCACCTTCACACCAGACAGGCCTGTAACCAAGCGATCCTCGCATCCACCAGCCACCCAGCTATCTACATGCCTTACGATCGAATTGCCAACTATAACAGCTGTCCTAACCCTCCCCTCATGGGAATATGGCCCTGGAGAAACCACCTCAATGCGAGAAGGTTTTACATCATCTGGAGGGCAGGTCCTAACTACAGGATTATTTCTTGCCACACTAGGGTGATGCTGTCTTGTCACGTGACCTCTCTCCTCCGTGGCAACAAGGGTGCTGCCAGATTGGAGGTGGGACTTGAATACTACATCCCCATAGGTCTGGTCTATGTACCTCTCTCTCTCTCTCTCTCTCCCTTATGTCCTCCAAGTCTGCTACTCTAGCTTCCAGAGATAGGACTT
Organism: Ichthyophis bannanicus; assembly: GCA_033557465.1. NCBI lineage: Eukaryota > Metazoa > Chordata > Amphibia > Gymnophiona > Ichthyophiidae > Ichthyophis > Ichthyophis bannanicus. The sequence goes on from CM066031.1 coordinate 1,776,001,065, forward strand.
GTTCCCTGAGAACAAAGAGCTCCTTGCACTTAGTGCACACGTAAGATCCCTCACCCACTGGGAGAAAATCATAATGTGATACTCATTGCAAAAGACTGGAAAACCCCCATCTTGCTGCTGGACTGCTGTCTGCATCTTAGTTTTAAGGCCTTGTTAAGATATTAAAGTTGTTTTCTTACTTAGGTTTGCAGAGGATATTTATACTAATTCAACTATACCTTATATGTTAAGTTGACTTTGTGCACCTCAAGAAATTAATCTCAAGTCCTTTAATAAACATCTTCCTGATGAGGATAACCAGTCTCACCTGAAGGTGATTATGCACCCCTTCCCCATTTTATAGGTTTAAGAGCCTTTAAAACTAAGATTATCCCAGGTGTGAGTTGGGGTGGAAGGGAAGGAAAGAAGGCTTTCAAGCTGGCTTGCTACACAGTGCCCTGACCTGTGCTTCTAAGGGTAAAGCCGTATCAATTTCCTGGGTGATTCACACAGCCCTTGGTTTGATAGAGGAAGCCTTTCAAATTTCCCCTTTGATGTGTCACTTGCCTTTAACACCTATTTAAGACAATGTCACAGATCGTTTGCTTACTAATTGGAAGGCCTCTTTGTAAAGGTCACTAGAAGCAAGTTTAGTCCTTTGTACTTGGAGACTATTTATTCTACTTGTATGCTAAACTATAATCTGATTTGATGTAAATATAAAAGCTCTCTAGAAACAAAGTTATTTCAGTAACGATTTACCCTATTTTTCTTTCTATGCTAAGCTATACTCTGATTTGATTTAAATAAGCTCTCTGGTGATACTAAGATCTGACTGACTCAGCAAATACACTGATTTCTAAAATACACAGATATATATGTTTTAACCCAAGATTACCCTTGTTTCCCCAAGATTTAGAATATATTCCAGAAGATAAATACTTACAAATGCAGATCTATTTCCAGTTGTAGTACTCCCTTTGGGTAGTCCTTCAAGATATCCATGTAACATGGGGGTGTGGTATAGGCATGGCCGGGCAGAGCAATGGAGATACACGTGTGATTTCAGAATGGCATAAGCCCATCAGACCAGGGTTGTTGAGACGTCCATGCCTATACCTTCTCCTGTCCACAAATAAGGTGAAAAAAAGTGCTAGTTTTATGACTGCAATGCTTCCAGAGGGAAGATCAAAAAGCACTGTCATCACCACAGTTAATATTTCCCAGCCGAAGAAACCTTCAGATACGTACATATACCAAACATATTACAGGGCTGCCACCACACATCTGATTATGTGAAATGGCTGGCCAGGATGTGCAAGTCTCATGTCATAATCTCCCCCTTCTGAAATAGTCTTGCTGACACTTCATTGTACCTGTTCAATTCAAGTACATCCACATTTGTGAAATGGCCTATGCCTGTTCACGTATCTGACCTTGCTATCTGCATGGGGCCCATCGCCAGAACCGGTTACTGGGACATTCATTTTTTGCGAGGAGATGGAGTGATTTCAGCAGCACTCATACATGCCTCCTTTCACTGCTGCCACTCTCCCAGATATTTAGATATTGTGCTCTGGACATCCCAAATGCTTCCTAGATGTCCCTTCTAAAATGCCACTTCACACGAATGATGGCATTGAATATGTATATCAATTTAAATGCTCAGCCCTACCACTGAAAATTACCCCTTTTGAAAATAGTTCTAGCGACAGGGTAACTACCCTTCTCCATAAATGGTATTTTTTTAAATTGGTTTTCATAGACCTTTTCTGCCTCCATTGTTGAAGTTGCACATTCATAAGAACATAAGATATGCCATACTGGGTCAGACCAAGGTCCATCGAGCCCAGTTCCAGCAGTGGCTAATCTACGTCACAAGTACCTAGCAGTTTCCAAAACACACAGGTTCCACAATGCTTGTACTGGGACAAGCAGTGGATTTCCCGGGTTCCCTTTAATAATGGTTTATGGACTTTTCCTCCAGGAACTTGTCCAAACCAGGTCACTCTACATCTAGCCCGCCTAGGCTGCCAAGGAAAATGACGATTTTAATGAAGACTAGGAAAGAGGTTTGAAACAGAATTCTAAAATTACAGAGCTCTTATGCTGGGAAGTTTCTACATGACAGGTTACAGGATCCATCCAAGTGAATGCATCAAAGAACCTGATTTTATAACAAGGTGTGGAGTGGAGGAATAGCCCAGTGGTTAGAGCAAGAGATCAGAGTTCCAGTCCCACTAGCACTCCTCGTGGCCTTGGGCAAGTCACTTAACCCTCCATTAACTCGGAAGAAAGGCCTGGCAATCTATTTTCAGTCACACTGCCAAGAAAACTCCCGAGCTGCTGTTTACTTGCCAGGAGTCAGCACTGACTCAAAGGCACACATTGCATTTTTGCCTTTCGTGAGAAATCCAAAAAGTGCTTCTTTTATAAAGGCCACCAAAATCAATATTATCTATTTCCTCAATCCAAAATTTTGTACTTAATAGATTATCAGAAATGGGGTCACGGTTACTTTGGTACGAACAGCTGAATATGTCTTTGTCATTCATTTAATCATTGATCCTTGTAAATGTCTTATTTGCATTTAAAATTTCATGTTGACATTATACAATATATAATGATTACAGGATTATTCTGTCTTCTTTCACAATCATTATTCATTTAGAAATGTATAGATCTGATGTGAGGATTTTGTTATTTTACAGCAGTTTCACAGACATTTACACTAATCTGGATCAGCAGCAGTTGCAAGCAGTTATGCGTGTTGCTGTATCCCTGATGCAGATCTAAGGTCAAAACATGAATTCATGTCAGATGGGCAGAATTGGAATTTGCAGCAAACGAAAAGTGAAAAATTGCTATAACACAATCCTCCATCAAATTTATAATTTCTAAATGAGTAATGATTGTGAAAGAAGACTATGAGAGAATTACCCTGTGATAGGTATTGTGTGAAGGTACCATGAAATTTTTAATGCAAATAAGAAATTTACAAGGACCAATGATGAAATGAATGGTGACGACATTCAGCTGCTAGTACCAAAGCAAATGTGCTGCCATTTTTGATGGCCCATTAAATAGAACATTTTTGATTGAGAAAATAAATATTGATTTTAGTAGTTTCTATTCTATCCTTATCTATTAAGGTGGATCTTTTGGTTAGTGTTTAATAAAGGCAACATAAGTGCCTACATTCCTTTATAAGATAGACACTGAGAATCTGCCCCTGTAGTGCGCAAATGCCAACACACACAGTTACACCTGCTCTGAGGATGGTGTAATGCACGGGTGTACACTTAAAAGATACTTTTTATAATAGGGTGCACAGGTTTAGAGAGCAAGAAGGCACCTATTGGTCTCATTTTATAAAGACAAATAGGTGCCTATATGTTTTTATAAAATACTAGTGCAAATTCAACAATAACAGTGCCTACATGGAAGGCACAGACGATATGCCTACTCGAACACAGGCATAAATATCCATGCACAGAGCGTGCAAGTATGTGCCTAGATTGCATATTTTATAATCAATGCAAGTATTTCATGGCTGTGCCTGTGGTCTATGCTACCCCAGCAACACCTACAGTAAAAGTCAATAAGAACATAAGATATGCCATACTGGGTCAGACCAAGGTCCATCAAGCCCAGTATCTTGTTTCCATCAGTGGCCAATCCAGGTCACAAGTACCTGGCAGGTTCCCAAAAAAATACACAGATTCCACAATGCTTATCTTGGGGCAAGCAGTGGATTTCCCGAGTCCTCTTTAATAATGGTTTATTGTCCTTTTCTCTAGGAACTTGTCCTAACCTTTTTTTAAACTCAGCTACACTAACTGCTTTTACTACATCCTCCGGTAACGAATTCTAGTTTGATTATGTGTTTAGTGGAAAAATATTTTCTCTTATTAGCCTTAAATGGGTTACATTGTAGCTTCATTGCATGTCCCCCCTAGTCTTTCTACTTTCTGATGGGGTAAACAACCGATCTACATTTACCTGTTCTGCTCCATTCATTAATTTACAGACCTCTATCATATCTACCCTCATCCATCTCTTTTCCAAGAGCCCTAGCCTTTTAATTGAATGACCGACCATCTCGTATTATATAGGACAGTCCTGTATTTTAAGGATTTGCCCCTGGAATCATATGAGATGCCTAAATGTCCCCTATTTTAAAACACATGTCCCACTACTACACTTTGGAGGAGGAACCAAAGAACAGATATGAAGACTGGCAGTAAGTCAATGAAGGCTTTTATTGATGACTTACTGCCAGTCTTCATATCTGTTCTTTGGTTCCTGCTATCTTCTACAGATATACAGTTGTTTTTCGTTTCGCCACTGCTACACTTTTCCACATTTGTACCAGCGGACCTCTCAAGCTGAAATTTTCAAAGAGAAACTCTATTTATATGAGAGTATTTCCATCAGAGACACAAAAACATACACACATGCACATGCATTCATCCACCCCCCCCCCCCCACCAAAAACAAAGATCAGGTCCACACATGCACATTAGCACTTTTCAGACACAGATTCTGTCTCTGACTGTCTACTGGTACTATGCTGCTTCTGCACTCCTCTACTTCAGTGCACCCAGTTCTTGCTTTTGCTACCATTTCTTTTTCTCAACCTGCAATAGCCTCCTCCCACTTTACCCCATTCCTCTTACATTTCCACCTGTTTACCCCTACCAAGAAACTCACTTATTCTACTAACTTTCTCCCAGACCCTGTGCAGAAAATCAGCCCGCCCTTCCTTTGACTAGTGCAGCCTTTCTATTGGCTGGAACTTGCCACTTACTCTGCACTCCGTCCTCAATCCACACTTACTCTCCCAATACCCGGCCAATTGTAGATTTTTCTTCCCTCCCACACAAAAGATTTTTCCCCTCTCCATTTCACTCTCCCAGCCCCATCCCATTCTAATCCTCCCCAACATCAGCTCCCTTCTAGTTCCAGCCCCACCCAGCATCTGCTCCCTTCTAGTCCCTGCATCAGCCCATTTCCAGTCCTAGCCCCTCCATCAGCCCATTTCCAGTCTTAGCCCCTCCATCAGCCCATTTCCAGTCCTAGCTCCCTCCCCTCACAGCCCATTTCCATTCCAAGCCCCCCTCCCCATCAGCTATTTGCAGTTCAAGCCCCCCCTTTTACTGAGCCCATTTCCAGTCCTAGCAACCCCCCCAGTCGATTACCAGTTCTAGCCCCCCCATAGCCCATTACCAGTCCTAACCCCCCCATCACCCCATTTTCAGTCCTAACCCCCCTCCCCCATCAGCCCAGGTAAATGTAAAAATTAAAAAAAAAAAAAACCTGGCTGCTGCCGTGTCTCGCGGCCCCTTCCCGTCTGCCCGGCAGTTTCGGCAGAGCCTCATCAGCTCCATCAGCGGCAGGCTTTTCAAGCCGCGAAGAGAGAGAGTTTCCCTCTCACGGCTCTGTTAAGCCTGCCGGGGCTGATGGGAATTCCCATCAGCCCCGGCAGGCTTAACAGAGCCGCGAGAGGGAGAAACTTTCTCTTCGTGGGAGGCCCTGAAAGCTGCCGCTGATGGAACTGACGAGGCTCTGCCGGGCAGACGGGAAGGGGCCGCAGGACAGTTGATTCTGACGCTACCATGGCAGCAGAAGCCAGGTTGGTTTTTTTTTTCCCTCTCTGTCGCGGGCTGCACAAACTTCTCTCGTGGGCCACATGTTTGAGACCCCGGATTCTGACTAAGACAGCTACTTTACAAAGTTGTAGAATCCTAAAATAATTTAGATGGTTGGCAATCCTAAACTCGTGAGTCTTCAGCACATCTGACAAATCTGGCTCTGCTTCTCTTCCCAGGGCCCAGGCAACCATCAGTCAAACAAAGCCAGCCAATAGGCTGCAGCAGTCACAGCCAGGTAATAGTGAGCAGGGGGAGATGGGAGCAGTAGCTAGGATACAGAATTGTTTTTGTTTGCCAGGATTCAATGCTCCAACTGAAAGGTGCTTTTCAGTCATGAACAAAGTGTGGACTACAAAAAAACGCCAACTGTATGTAAACTCTCAAATGTCTTAATGATTATAAAGTACAGTTTTGAATTGAGTTACCCAGGTTTTTAATTATCTTCGTGGAAATGTTGCTATTTTGAAGACAATTCACTTTGTTGAGATGTACAACAAGTAGGCCTGATTGGCACATTTGTAAGTAAAGTTATAAACTTAGCCTACTGTGAGAGAGTCAGTTGGACCATTAGATGATAGAAGGGTAATAGGGGTACTAAGAGGGGACAAGGCCATAGCGGAGAGACTGAATGAATTCTTTGCTTCGGTCTTTACTAAGGAAGATGCAGGGATGTTACCCATGACTGAAATGATATTTAAAGGTGATACTGTGGAAGAATTGAAAGAAATATCGATACACCGGGAAGATGTGTTACAACTATTTGATAAACTGAAGAGTAGCAAATCACCTGGACCGGATGGTATACATCCAAGGGTATTGAAAGAACTGAAATATGAGATTGCAGACCTGCTATTAGTAATCTGTGAACTATTATTAAAATCATCTGTAATATTTGAAGATTGGAGGATGGCCAATATAATGCCAATTTTTAAAAAGGGTTTCAGGGGTGAGCCGGGAAACTACAGACCAGTGAGCCTGACGTCAGTACTGGGAAAAATGGTAGAGACCATAATAAAGAACAAAATTACTGAACGCGTACAGATAGTCATGGCTTAATGGGAGACAGCCAACATAGCTTTAGACAAGGAAGATCCTGTCTTACTAATCTGTTTTGTTTTTTTTTTGGAGGGTGTGAACAAACAGTTAGACAAAGGTGAGTCGGTTGATATAGTTTATCTGGACTTTCAGAAAGCCTTTGACAAGGTCCCTCATCAGAGATTTTTGGCAAAACTAAAAAATCATGGCATAAGAGGCAGGTGTACTATTGTGGATCAGGATCTAGTTAAAAGATAAGAGGGCAGGGCTAAATGGACAATTTTCCCAATGGAGAAAGATGAAGAGTGGAGGACCCCAGGGATCTGTGCTGGGTCTGCTGCTTTTTGACATATTCATAAATGACCTGGAAAAGGGTGAGTGAGGTTATCAAATTTGCAGATGACACAAAACTTTTTAAAATGGTTAAAACCCATGAGGATTGTGGAAAATTGTAAGAGGATCTTGATAAATTGGAAGACTGGGCATCCAAATGGCAGATGAAATTTAATGTGGAGAAGTGCAAAGTTGTGCACCTAGGAAAGAACAACCCAAACTATGGTTACACGATGCAAGGTTCCACATTAGGAACCACCATCCAGGAAAAAGATTTAGGCGTCATCGTGGATAGCATGTTAAAACCCTCTGCTCAGAGTGCAGCGGCGGCCAAGAGAGCAAATAGAATGCTAGGTATCATAAGGAAAGGAATGGAAGATAAAACAAAGGATATTATAATGCCTCTGTATTGTTCCGTGTTGCGATTGCACCTTGAATATTGTGTGCAATTCTGGTCGCCGTATCTTAAACAGGATATAGTGTTATTAGAAAAGGTACGGAGAAGAGCCACCAAAATGGTAAAGGGGATGGAAGAGAGGCTTAAAATGTTAGGGCTCTTCAACCTGGAAGAGACGGCAGAGGGGGAGATATGATAGAGATCTATAAATTAATAAATGGAGTGGAACGGGTAAACGTAGATCGATTGTTTACGTCATCAGAATATAGAAAGACTAGGGGACATGCAATGAAGCTACAGGGTAACCTGTTTTAAGACTAAAAGAGAGAATATTTTTTCACTCAACATGTAATGAAACTCTGGAATTTGTTACCAGAAAATGTAGTAAAAGCTGTTAGAGTAGTTGGGTTTAAAATGGTTTGGACAAGTTCCTGTAGGAAAGGTCCATAAACCATTATGAAAAGGGACCCAGGATATCACTGCTTGCCCCAGTACAAGCATTGTGGAACCTGTGTCTTTTGGGGAAATTGCTAGGTACTTATGACCTAGATTGGCCACTGTTGGAAACAGGATACTGGGCTTGATGGACCTTAGTCTGACCCAGTATGGCATATCTATAAAATAATAATAATAATAATAATTTTTATTTTCCTTAACTTTGAACCCCTCCAGCTTGATTAAGCGTCCCATATTTGAATTTTAAAAAGATGGTCAGGTTAACTTTTAAGCCTTTCCTGATAGAGATATCTTTCCATCCCCTTTACCATTTTGGAGGCTCTTCTCTGTATCTTTACTAATTCTGCTATATCCTTTATAAGATAGGGCGACCAGAATTGTACACAATTGCACGTCCAGTCTTCCAATTTATAATGATCCTCTTGCAATTTTTCACAGTCCTCTTGGGTTTTAACAGTTCTGAATAATTTTGCGTCATCTGCAATTTTGATCACCCCAGTCGTTATTCCTCTTTCCAGGTCATTTATGAATATGTTAAAAAGCAGGGAGGCCCAGCACAGATCCCTGGGATAATCCACTATTTACCTTTCTCTATTGAGAAAATTGGCCATTTAGTCCTACTCTGTGCTTCATATCTCTTAAACAGTTTTTGATCCACAATAGTACACTGCCTCCAATCCCATGACTTTTTAATTTTGCCAAGAGTCTTTCATAAAGATATGCCATACTGGGTCAGACCAAGGTCCATCAAGCCCAGTATCCTGTTTCCAGCAGTGGCCAATCTAGGTCATATGTACCTAGCAGTTTCTCCAAAAGAAACAGGTTCCACAATGCTTGTAGTGGGTCAAGCATTGATATCCTGGGTCCCTTTTTAATAATGGTTTATGGACCTTTCCTCCAGGAACTTGTCCAAACCTTTTTTAAACCCAGCTACACTAACAGCCTTTACTACATCCTCTGGTAACAAATTCCAGAGTTTGATTACACGTTAAGTGAAAAAATATTTTCTCTTATTAGTCTTAAATAGTTTACCCTGTAGCTTCATTGCATGTCCCCTAGTCTTTCTATATTCTGATAACTTAGACAATTGATCTACGTTTACCCGTTCCACTCCATTCATTAATTTATAGACCTCTATCATATCTTCCCTCAGCCGTCTCTTTTCCAGGTTGAAGAGCCCTATCCTTTTTAGCCTCTCCTCATAGGAATAGCCTTCCATCCATTTTACCATTTTGGTGGCTCTTCTCTATACCTTTTCTAATAACGACCTTTTCATGAGGGACCTTGTCAAATACTTTCTGAAAATCCAGATGCACTATATTAACCTGCTCACTTTTGTCTACCTGTTTATTCACACCTTCAAAAAATATAACCGATTAGTAAGACAAGACTTTTCTTGGCTTAAATCCACGTTGGCTTTCTCTCATTAAACTATGACTCTCTACATGTTCAGTAATTTTAGTCTTTATAATAGTTTCTATCATTTTGCCCGGTACTGACATCAGGCTTACTGGTCTGTAGTTTCCCAGATCACCCCTGGAGCCCTTTCTAAAAATTGGCATTACATTTAATAATTCACAGGTTACTAATAGTAGGCCTGCAGTCTCATATTTCAGTTCTTTCAACACCCTCTGGTATATACCATCCAGTCCAGGTGATCTGCTACTTTTTAGTTTATCAAATAGTTGTAATACATCTTCCCGGTGTATCGATATTTCTTTCATTTTCTTCTGATACATCACCTTTAAATACCATTTCAGGCATGAGTAACTTCCCTATATCATCTTCAGTAAAGACCGAAGCAAAGAATTTATTCAGTCTCTCGCTATGGTCTTGTCCTCTTAGCATTCCTTTTACCCCTCTATCATCCAGTGGTCCAACTGAATCTCTCACAGGTTTTTTTCTATGAATGGACTTGAAAAAGTTTGTATTATGCATTTTTGCCACAGCAAGCTTTTTTTCAAATTCTCTTTTTCCCTGCCTTATCAGTGCCTTGCATCTAATATGTCGGTGCTCATGTTGTTTCCAGTTTTCATCATTTGGCTCCTTTTTCCATTTCCTGAAAGATGCTTTTTTGGCTACAAGCCTCTCTAACCTCACCTTTAAACGATGCTGGCAGTTTTTTGGCTTTTTAAACAACACCCATGCTTGATGTAAATCTTTAACCTTTGCAGCTGCTCCTTTTATTTTTTTTCTTAACTATTTTCCTCATTTTATCATAGTCTCCTTTTTGAAAGTTTCCCTGCCATCCCATTTCCATTTATTAAATCAAATGTGATCATGCTATGATGAGTATTGCCAAGTGGTCCCAATACCCTTACCTCTTGCACCAGATCCTCTGTTCCACTAAGGACTAGGTCCAGAATGATTTCCCCTCATGTTTGTTCATGAACTAATTTGTTCATGTTACGATGAGCATTTTTACACTTGACCTAATTTTACGCACCTTTATGGCCACATATGTGCTAAAATGATTTCATAAAATTAATCCCTAGGTGTGTACTCATGCGGATACATTGCAGCTCTGTCCAAACTATGACCCCAAGCATGCCTAAAAATAGATGCTTAGTCGTTTTTACATGCATATGTGGTCACGCACTTTTATAATGCTGTTTTCCATGGCTTTACATACAGAAAAGCTTTATAAAATTACCTCCTGAAATGCTATTTTGAGGAAACAATGCAGGGTTACCTTTTTTTATCAGGGCTCCTCTTTGCCCTTCTGACTCTCCAGCCTCACCAGTTTAGCTCAGATCTCCAGGAACAAGCAGGAATGAGTCTTCACATATGGGTATCATCGGTACCGACGGAGCCTGCGCGGGAACGCTCCCCAGCGTCCAAAAGGAAAGCTTTTGGGAGCATCCCACAGCGCCTGCGCGCTGCCTTCCCGCCTTTCCTAACCGCCTCTCTCCAGTTCTTCTTTTCCGCGGAGCCAGCAGGTCGTGTTTCCTGTCACCGCTGAAGAATTTCTTATTTTCTTTTATTCTTCTTTAGTCGCGTGTCTGCCTTCTCGATTCCGGACCGGTACACTGGTCTTTTTTCTTTCTTAAAAAAAAAAAAAAATCTTTACTCTCTCCAGTGCATTTTTTCTTCTGGGGCCTTAGGCCTACAGATATATTTTTCCTCATGGAAAAACCCGCCTCCGGGTTTAAAAAGTGCACGAAGTGCAGTAGCACTATTTCTGTCACCGACACCCATGACTGGTGTCTAAAATGTTTAGGTCCTGACCACTCCATTGCGGATTGTGAGTCCTGTTCCATGATGTCTAAAAGAGGGTTACAGAATAGTGCAGCCAAGCTCAGTGTCCTGTTTCCCTCCGATGCAGCTTCTGTAGCATCGACGTCTTCCAGGGCTGCTTCTTCATCCCATGGATCTCAAGTAACCAAACTTAAATCTGGCCGGTCCTCAAAGAGTTCATCTCCCTCCAAGTATCGAGATGCCCCCGGGCTTACTCTTGAGGTACCCACACCAGCAAAATTACCCCGGCGGGAGGCTCCGGCTTCCAAAGCACTACCTATGGGGTCACAGGTTGACATCGATGGCTCGGCCTCGACCGATCACCTGTTTACAATGTTCTGGGGTACCGGTGGTCTCCACCGGTACCGACATCCAGACATTGGTGGCGTCATTGGATCAGAATATCCTGACCATGCAGCGTGCCATCATGGCATTCATACAAGCTGCGACGCCTACGGTACCGCAGCAAACCCCGTTGTCGGTACCCATACCAATTCCGGTACATGATCCGATTCCGGTTCCGATACCAGTACCGCTTGCATCGACATCAGCATCGACGACAGCGGTACGCTATCCAGTGATGCCCATCAGTACCAACACGGTACCGATTACTCCCGATGTCGATACCTCCCGGTACCCGTATCGGGCTCTGCGAGAGCATCCAGACAGTCGATACTTTGATTCCTCTGAAGACTCTGATTCTTCAGAGGCCTCAATTGAAGCAACAGGGATCCTTCCTCAGGAACCCTCTTCTCCAAAAAGGAGAATGTCTCCTACTGAAGATTTGTCTTTTCAGGACTTCATTAGGGAGGTGGCCAAAGGCCTGTCCATCTCAGTGACCTCTGAAACTGAACCTAGAGCCAAAAAATTGGATATCCTTCAATATCCTAAGGCTCCTAAAGAGGCAGCCACCTTACCAATACATGAGATTCTTTATGATCACATGTTGAGCATATGGGAAACTCCTCTTTCCACCTCCCCTCATTCCAGAAGGTTGGACACCATGTATCGTGTTCCTCCTTGTCCTGGTTTTCATAAGACTCAGCTTCCTCACCACTCCATTGTGGTAGAGTCTGCTATGAAAAAGATCAAGAGTGCAAAAAGGCACTCCTCTGCTCCTCAAGGAAGAGAATGCAGAACCCTAGATGCCTTTGGCAGGAAAATCTTGCAGGCCAGTATGCTTGTAGCCAGAATCAACTCCTACAGTCTCTATATGGGGATGTTTCTGAAAGAAGTTACAGATAATCTCCAAACCTTATCTCCTTTTATGTCAGAAGATAAGAGAGAAGAATATATCACCTGGCTTAAACATGCACAGGATGTATCCAAGTTTTCCAACCGTGCAGCCTTTGACTCTTTTGAGGGGGCCAGTAGAGCCTCGGCTATTGCCATAGGTGCACGCAGAGTTGCTTGGTTGCAAGCCTCTGATTTGGAATCCTGGGTACAGGATGGTCTAGGTAACCTTCCCTGTACAGGCGAAAACCTGTTTGGCAAAGATTGGCAAGCAAAGGCCAACCAGATGGATGCTGAAAATTCTGCTTTAGATAGACTTTCAAAGTCTACTACTGCTCCTTTTAAAAAGAGGTTGTTCAAAAAGGGATTTTCCCAAAGAAAGAGAAATTTTCTTCTTATGGTCAGGCCTCTTCTCAAGGTCGTTTTGCTACAAAGAGATAGCAACAACCAAAACAGGCCAAAATCCAGGCTGCGAGGACTGCTACGACCCAACAGCCTCAGCCTCCTCAGGGCCTTTGACTTTCCACTAGAGAACTTAGCCTTTCTGGCTCTAGAAAATCCAGAGCCTCTCACCATCCCAGGAAGGTTAGCTCACTTTGCTCCCAGATGGGAACAAATCACAGCAGAGCAGTGGACCCTCTCCATCATAAGGGAAGGGTACAAACTTCATTTCTTAAACCTTCCTCCTCACATCATTGTGAAACAGTTCAATTCTCCAACATCTCTCCTCAACCTTCTAGGTCAAGAGATTGCTACCCTTCTTGCCCAAGGGGCAATAGAAGAAGTACCCCTTCTTCAACAGGGCTCAGGGTTCTACTCCCCCTATTTTCTCATTCCAAAGAAAACAGGGGGCTACAGACCCATATTAGATCTCAGAGAATTGAACAAGTTTCTATGCAAGGAGAAATTCAAGATGACTTATCTCGGAATTCTCCTTCTGTACCTCCAGATTCAAGACTGGCTTTGTTCTCTAGATCTCAAGGATGCGTACACTCATGTTCTCATCCATCCAACACACAGAAGATTCCTTCAGTTCCTTTACCAAGGAAAGCACTACCAATACAAAGTGCTTCCTTTCGGTCTGGCCTCTGCTCCAAGAGTGTTCACAAAATGCATGGCAATAGTAGCTGCATTCCTACGCACTCTAGGAATATTCGTATTCCCATATCTGGACGACTGGCTCATCCGAGCTCCATCCCAGAGGTTCAGACTTCCCTGGCCTGCACAAGGCGTGTTCTTCAGTATCTGGGACTGGTAATCAACATTCCAAAATCCCATCTTACCCCTACTCAGTCTCTAGAGTTCATAAGGGCCTTACTGGATACCACAACTGCAAGGGCCTATCTTCCCCAGACCCGTTGCCTACGCTTGGTGCAGTTAGCCTCCCAGATTCAGTTAAAATCCCATTTAACTGCTCGAGAGATGTTGCAACTTTTAGGCCACATGGCATCCACGGTGCATGTGGTTCCCTATGCTCGCCTTCACATGAGAGCAGCTCAGTGGACCCTATCCACCCAATGGACCCAGGCATCAGGTTGCCTGTCAGACAAAATAGCAACCTCCAGTCGCCTATTTTGGTCCCTTCACTGGTGGAAGTCCACTCAGAAACTGTTGCTGGGGTCCCCCTTTCAACAGGTGTTACCCCAAGCAACCCTTACAACAGATGCCTCTCCAAAGGGTTGGGGGGCTCATCTACGAGATCTCTCGACCCAGGGCATCTGGTCTCCACAGGAGACATCTCTTCATATCAACCTCTTAGAGCTCAGAGCAATCTTTCTGGCTCTGAGTCTTCCACACCCTGCTCAGCTACAAGACAGTCCTCATCCACACGGACAACCAAGTAGCCATGTTCTACGTGAACAAGCAGGGAGGAACTGGCTCTCTGTCGCTTTGCAACGAAGCTCTAAGATTGTGGGCCTTCGCCAGAGAGCATCAAATCCATCTCATGGCAGTGTATCTTCCAGGGGTTCAAAACTCTTTGGCAGACAGACTCAGTCGAGTTCTGCTTCCGCACGAATGGTCCCTCCATGGGGACCAGATAGCCAGGATTTTTCGGATTTGGGGTACCCCAGACATAGACCTGTTTGCAAGTCTGTGGAATGCCAAACTTCCCCGGTTCTGTTCCAGGATTCCATGTCAGGGAGTTCAGGCCAGGGATGCCTTCCTCCTTCATTGGGGGCAAGACTTCCTCTATGCCTTTCCACCTATTCCCCTCATCCCCAAAACTCTGTTCAAGCTTCAGAGAGACAAGGGGTCTATGATCCTCATAGCACCACTTTGGCCACGCCAAGTGTGGTACCCTCTACTTCTGCATCTCTCTCAAGCTCCCTCCCTAGACCTGGGGTCTGCTCCAGATCTCCTCTCCAAGGAGGAGGGAACCTTGTGGCACCCAAATCCTCAGTCTCTTCATCTCAGGGCCTGGTTGCTGAAGGCCTAGACCTTCAAGATTTACACCTTTCTCAGCAGGTGAAGGATATCCTTCATGCTTCCAGAAAGCCTTCCACCAGACGTTCATATGCTTTTAAATGGAAAAGGTTTTCCATTTGGTGTGCAGAGAAGGGTCTCAACCCTCTTGCAATACCTTTGCATTCTTTACTAGACTATTTGCTGCATTTATCCCATGCAGGCCTTAAAACAAATTCAATCAGAGTCCATTTGAGTGCTATTGCAGCATCCCTTAAGCCTCTCAATGGACAACCTATTTCCTCTCATCCTCTTATAGCAAGATTCATGAGAGGCCTTCTTTTGACTAAACCTCCCATTAGACCACCTCCAGTGGCATGGGACTTGAATCTGGTTCTTGGCCAGCTTATGAAGCCACCCTTTGAACCCTTAGCCAGTACTTCCTTGAAATTCCTTTCCTGGAAGGTTATTTTTCTCATTGCAGTCACCTCAGCTCGCCGTATCAGTGAGTTGCAAGCTTTAGTGGCTAATCCTCCTTATAACAAGGTTCCATCATGACAAGGTAGTCCTCAGAACTAATCCACACTTTATGCCTAAAGTGGTCTCGCCTTTTCATCTGAACCAGGAGGTCTATTTACCTGTCTTTTTTTCCAGGACCTCATGCATCAAGTGCAGAGAAGAATCTTCATACCCTGGATTGTAAAAGAGCACTTGCTTTCTACTTACAAAGGACACAGCAACATAGAAAGTCCTCTCAACTTTTTTGTTGCTTTTGATCCTTCTCATTTAGGACTTCCAGTCTCCAAGAGAACTCTGTCTAATTGGATTGCTCAGTGTATTTCCTTCGCCTACCAGAACAAGAATCTTTCTCTGGAGGGCCATGTCACAGCTCACAATGTGAGGGCCATGGCAGCCTCTATGGCTCATCTTAACTCTGTGTCCATCGACCAGATCTGTCGAGCAGCCACCTGGGCATCGGTTCACACCTTCACAGCCCATTACTGCTAGGACAAGGACTCCCGCCGGGATGCCTTGTTTGGTCAGACTGTTCTCAAACACCTGTTCCATATCTAATCAACTCCTACCCTCCATCCCTCACTGGATGCCTGAGATTCATGGATGCAGGTGGAGCCCTTCCCAGGGACTCACAATCTGGATGATCTCCCAGGCATCTCTAGCTGGGGAGTCCCCATATGTGAAGACTCATTCCTGCTTGTTCCTGGAGATAGCACAGTTACTTACCTGTAACAGGTGATCTCTGGGAACAGCAGAAATAAGTCTTCACAACCCACCCACCTCCCCTAGGAGTTGTATCTCTCTATCTATCTTTCCTTTCCTCTCTCTCTCTTTTTTTGTCTCAGCTTTAAAACTCGAACTGGAGAGAGGCGGTTAGGAAAGGCGGGAAGGCAGCGTGCAGGCGCTGTGGGATGCTCACAAAAGCTTTCCTTTTGGACGCTGGGGAGCGTTCCCGCGCAGGCTCCGTCGGTACCGACGATACCCATATGTGAAGACTTATTCCTGCTGTTCCCAGAGATCACCTGTTACAGGTAAGTAACTGTGCTTACTCATGAGGTAAACCATTTTCAACATAATGGCTAAAACCATAGATGCTTCTAGATAAACAGAATTTCTTGTGTTTGTAAATCTGGGGAGGACGTTTAATGCCTGGAACAACAGTTTTCATGACTTTTTATATTTTAGCCATGCTATATACATTTTCTAGGTAGATCACATTTATTTTAGTTTTGTTGTTAGCAATTAGTACCTTTGAGAAGACTAGTTTATGGAATGTAATTCAAAATCTTTTTGCCCACATATTAACTTAACTCCACCTTAATATTCACAAGATCGGGTTTTCTAATTTTTAATTATACAATTTACCGAATTTCAGGTGAAAGATATCAAGGATGCTATTTTTAAGGCATTTGGGGTGACGCCAAAGATTCAGTGCCTTCCACCAGCTCTGGTAAGATTAGTTTTTCTTTGTTTGAGTTTATCTAAAGAAACTAGGATAAACCTGTATTACAGCCAGGGTTTAGTTAGATGCAGTGTCGCTAAAATTGCCAGATAATCTGCATCTTGTCAAGAGTCTGCAGCAAACATTCAGCTACCACTGGCATCTTCTCTTGTGTCCTCGCCTCTGCTATGCCACTGGGAGTAGCTGCCAAACCCCACTTTCTCTTACTTTGCTGCTGCCTACCCTCACCACTGTTGTGCTGGTGGACTACTGGCTTGCTGCTGATTCCCACTACCTATTCTGCCAGTGCCATAGAACAACTGCAAAGCCACTCCGGCCACCAGCACCAAATGACGTTGAGATGGAGACACTGGGGGAGAAAAGGACAGGAAAGGAGAAAAACGGAAGAAGTACAACTGAAGGGATAGAGCAGAGGGGAAAACACCAGGAGGTAGGAAGTTGAAACTGAAGCTGAAGAAAGAAGGGGAAACCAAAATGGAGTAAAGGTATCAAAATACAAGAAATGTCGCGTTTTGTCAGACCACTGGTCCACTGAGGCCAGTATCCTGTCCCTGGAAGTGACCAGTCTAGACCAGTCTTTTACAGTTGTATGTGTTACAGAGGCTGAAACAATTGCTTACCGCAGATAATTTTAGAGCAGTTGTTTAAACCTTCCTTTTAACTTCTGTAGGTTATTAGGCATGTTTTGCTTAGGCACAAGGCCGGCCTGTCCACTAGGCGAGCTAGGCGGGTAGCTTTGTGCTGCTGCTTTGTTGCCTGCAGCACATGGCCTGCCATAGGCAACAAAATGGTGGTAGAAAGACGTTGCTTTTAAATTGCTGCTGTTGCCACTGTCCCTACCTGCCTCCCGCCCCAGTGGAGGATGGCAGTGGCTTGGTGCAGGGTGGGGTTGTGAGAGCGGCTTGGCATGAGGGAGTGACATGGTTGGGGTTTATGCCTGTGATGGCAGAAACACTTGGGCCGGCCCTGCTTATGCACAGTGCCTATGGGTCACGGGTTCAGATGGTTGCAATTTTGTCTGCCTATATAAACGTTTGCTCATGAATAAGGACTCTACTAATCCTGGGTGCCAGGTCTACATGGTGCCTAGAAATTGCACCCTGGAACCTGGGATTTCATACTCCTGATTTGGCTGCAGCTCCTCACTTCCTTCAATGTGATCGGCTCAACCATGCAGTGCGCCATGTGGTGGAAAACGTTTGTGCTGATCTGTTTCAAGTCTTGCCCCTACCACCAGGTACAATGACTGAGTCCAATGACAAAGGAGCAGCACCAGGGTATTTCCGAAGTGGTGCAAGACTTGTAGGAGGTTTCTAGGCCTAAAACATAGCCATCTTTAAAACATACCAAACAGGCCTGAGTTTAAGTGCAGATGGCTCACAGGACTGCCCATAAATGCATGCTAGCATAGCCATCTCCTTTCTTATTTGTGCCATCTAAAAGACTCCAATCTGACTGTAGCACTGTCCTCCATCTCATACCACCAGCTCAAGATGTATTAGATTGATGTTCTAGCACAGATAGATCAATATCACACACTAGCGCAGATCATGACACTGCAACTCCAGTGCAATAATTACTCTGCATCAACTGCACAGAACCAGTGCAAAGTCTTGCTTTCCAGTGTAGTACAGACATTTGTGCAACAGTCAACCGTTCAGCCTCCACTGGTGCCCACCCAGTCCTTGTAACAGTAGCCACTGCATCTTCATCCATTTCATTGCCTCTACCCAAGCAACCACACTTATTCATACCAAAGATGTTAGATGAATTTGTCAAGGGTTACTCTAAAGATTCACTCACTTGGTTTGTGGCTTGTCATACTGTGAGGGCTTGTGTGCATCAGCAATCCTGAGAGCTATTGGTAGCTTAACTATTGCCAGGATCTCCCAGGATGGACAGATCTCAGCTGACTTAACAGACTAAGACCAGCAATAGCAATATGGGCAGTAGCAATATGGGATGGTATTGTCTGTGGCGGATCACATTTCTGTGACCTTGGCAACAACAGTGGCATTACCTGAGCAGAAGAAAAGTCTGGCAATCTACTTCTGTATCCTGCCATGAAAACCCAATGGATAGTCCCACCAAAACAAATTGCAAAATAGTGCTGGCAGATGAGCCCCTCAGGTGTGAAGACACTCAATTGGCTACTGGGGAAGAGCTGAAGATCTTCAGAGTAAAGCCAGCATTTATAATGTGGTTAGAACAAAGCCCTTGGAATGTCTGATTGCTGATGTAGCTGGCATGAAATGAGAGTCAGAAGCAGGGCCAGCCCAAGGATTTTTGCCACCCTAGTCAGAAGCTCTGACTGTGCTGCTACCCCCCTCCCCCTCCTGCTGAGCCATGCCACCCTCCCCCTTATGCTGAGCCGTGCCTGCCCACATCCCCCTACTGTTGATTCTGTCAGTGGGTGGCTTATCGGCAGCAACAGACCATGTGCTGAAACACATGGTCTGCCGTGGGTGCTGCTGCCGAGCCTAACCGCCCCCTTCCAGAATCAGTGGCAGCACGGGGGGGGGGGGGGGACGACATTGCAGTTCAGCAGGGGGGAGGGCGGCGCAGCTGGGTGCATGGAAGCAGCAGGCCATGTGTGCTGAAGCACATGGCTTGCTGCTCACAGACGTCTGCTGCCTTAAGCGGCTGCCTAGCCCACACGGTGGATGGGCTAGCCCTGATCAGAAGCTGTAAAGATGTCTTACATATTGGGACATGGAACATACGAAGCATGATCCAAGGGAACCTGGAAGTGATTAAGAATGAAATGGAACAAGCACAGCCAGGGCTGGCCCAAGAGTTTCTGCTGCCCCAGTTGTGCTGCCTCCCACCTTTTCGAGCCATGCTGCACCCTTTCATGCCAAGCCATGCTGTCCACCCCCACCAACCCCCGCCCCCGCCACTGATTCTGTCAGTGGGTTTGGTAGATAGCTCGGCTTTGTGCAGCGGCCCACATGGCCTGGCGCTTCTGACCCCCATCCGACACAACTTCCTGTTAGAAGGGGGTCAGAAGCAGCAGCACATGGCCTGCCGTCCAAAGAGGTCTGCTGCCCTAGGCAGTCACCTAGTGGATGGGCTGGCCCTGTGCTCAGCTCTATAATCTGTTGGGTGTCAGTGAACTGAAATGGACTAGCATCAGGCACTTTGAATCACATGGTATATACTACACTGGAAATAAAAAAAAAATGCAAGAACTGTAATGAAATGTAATGCAGTCAATGAAGAATTTAATTTTTGTTAGTCTACAAGGAATGCTCATCAATACAACTATTATTGAGGTATATGTGCCAACTACAGATGCAGAAGAGGACAGAGTTGATCAATTTTATGAACAACTATAAGCTAATCATACTATGTTAAGTATGATTGGGGAGAAATCATCTTTTGTGGACTTAATCCATCTAACAGGACATGAATCGGCAGGGGATGTGGTGGTGGTAAGGTTTGCTATTATATTTGTAAGTTGTTTGATGGTGATGGGATAAAACGAGGACCATGTAGCTTGGTTTAGGTGACTGACATTATTTGACTGATGGTTGGGGCTAGATGGGGGCTCGCAAATGGATATGGGTATAAGTTTGCTCATATAATAGTTGGCTAGGCTTTGGGGATCAATTTGGGTATGGTCTGAATTGGGGTTAGGGGTTTTAGTGAGTGATCTGACAACATGCAAGCAAGATATTCGGATAGTTATAGGCAACTGGAATGCAAAAGTTGGGAACAAAGAAGGCAAAGTGATTGGAAAATATGGGCTTGGCAATAGAAATGAAGCTGGAAAAGAATGATAGAATCCTGCAAGACCAACAATCTATTCATCTCAAATACCTTCTTTCAGCAACACAAGTAGCAACTGTACATATGGACTTCGTCCAATGGAGTCTACAAAAATCAAATTGACTCTGTGGAAGCCAACGATGGAAAAGCTCAGTAACATCAACAAAGACAAAACTAGGAGCTCACACTGGTGCAGATCACGGCTACTAATATGCAAACTCAAACTAAAGTTAAAAATGATCTCATTAATATAATAAAGTATGGTCTTAAGAATATACCACCGAAATTCAAAGACTGCCTGCAAAATAGATTCACCACTTTGAATACAAATGACATAGCGCCTGAAGAACTATGAGATGATAACAAGAAAGATATGCTTGAAGAAAGTGAAAAGTCTCTAAAATAAATAAATAAACTAAATTAAATAAAAAATACATTTTAAAAAAGAAAGGTGAAAAGGCATACATGGCCTAAGTGGATGACTGAAGAAACTCTCTCTACAAATTGCTTAGAAATGCAGAAAAATTAAAGCTAGGAGGGAGAGAGAGGTGGTAACAGAAATTTCCAACATACAGTAAGATGAGACAAAAAGAGGTATTACAATAATGCATGCAAGGAAATAGAATCAGAAACTATTACAGAAAGAACAAATCATTTTCCTAAAACTACAAGAGGTAAAGAGAAAATTCCAGTCTCAAATTGGAATGCTAAAAGTTTGTTCAAAGATCCATGTTGAATGATCCTGAGAAGATAAAGAAAAGGTGAAAAAAACACACCGAGTTCTTATACCATAAAGATCAATTGGATCAACAGGAGTTTCAGCTCGTACTTTATGATGAAGAACCATTGGTGGTGAAATAAGCAGTTGAAACAGCATTGAAAGCATTATCAATGAACAAAGCACTTAGGAAATGATGGCATTTCCATTGAAGTATTACAGCAATCAGATGCAGTTGTTACAATACTTACAAGGCTCAGCTGAGAAAATTTGGAAGACATCATAAGAACATAAGATATGCCATACTGGGTCAGACCAAGGTCCATCAAGCCCAGTATCCTGTTTCCAACAGTGGCCAATCTAGATCGTACATACCTAGCAGTTTCCCCAAAAGACACAGGTTCCACAATGCTTGTACTGGGTCAAGCATTGATATCCTGGGTCCCTTCTTAATAATGGACCTTCCCTCCAGGAACTTGTCCAAACCTTTTTTAAACCCAGCTACACTAACAGCCTTTACTACATCCTCCGATAACCAATTTCAGAGTTTGATTACACGTTGAATGAAAAAATATTTTCTTTTATTAGTCTTAAATAGTTTACCCTGTAGCTTCATTGCATGTCCCCTAGTCTTTCTATATTCTGATAATGTAAACAATTGATCTACGTTTACGCGTTCCACTCAGGTTCATTAATTTATAGACTTCTATCGTATCTCCTCTCAGCTGTCTCTTTTCCAGGTTAAAGAGCCCAAACCTTTTTAGCCTTCCTTCATAGGAGTATCCTTCCATCCCCTTTACCATTTTGGTGGCTCTTCTCTGAACCTTTTCTAATAATGCTATATCCTTTTTTAAGATACGGCGACCAGAATTGCACACAATATTCAAGGTGCAGTCTGAACATGGAACGATATAGAGGCATTATAATATCTTTTGTTTTATTTTCCATTCCTTTCCTTATGATACCTAGCATTCTAATTGCTCTCTTGGCTGCCGCTGCACACTGGGCCGAGGGTTTTAACATGTTATCCACAATGACACCTAAATCTTTTTCCTGGGTGTTGGTTCCTAATGTAGAACCTTGCATCTTGTAACCATAGTTTGAGTTGTTCTTCCCTAGGTGCATAACTTTGCACTTGCCCACATTAAATTTCATCTGCCATTTTGATAACCAGTCTTCCAATTTACCAAGATCCTCTTGCAATTTTCCACAATCCTCTTGGGTTTTAACAACTTTAAATAGTTCTGTGTCATCTGCAAATTTGATAACCTCACTCGTTATTCCCTTTTCCAGGTTATTTATGAATATGTCAAAAAGCAGCAGACCCAACACAGATCCCTGGCGTACACCACTATTCACCTTTCTCAATTGGGAAAACTGGCCATTTAGCCCTACCCTCTGCTTTCTATCTTTTAACCAGTTCCTGATCCACAATAGTACACTGCCTCCTATCCCATGACTCTTTAGTTTTGCCAGAGTCTCTGATGAGGGACTTTGTCAAAGGGTTTCTGAAATTCCAAATACACTATATCAACTGACTCACCTTTGTCTACCTGTTTATTCACACCTTCAAAAAAACATAACAGATAAGTAAGACACGATCTTCCTTGTCTAAAGCCATGTTGGCTGTCTCCCATTAGGCCATAACTATCTACATGCTGAGTAATTTTCTTCTTTATGATGGTTTCTACCATTTTTCCCGGTACTGACGTCAGGCTCACCAGTCTATACTTTCCCGGATCACCCCTGGAGCCCTTTTTAAAAATTGGCGTTACATTGGCGATCCTCCAGTCTTCAGGTATTACAGATGATTTTAATGAAAATTCAGATTACTAATAGCAGGTCTGCAATCTCATATTTCAGTTCTTTCAGCATCCTTGGATGTATACCATCCGGCCCAGGTGATTTGCTACTCTTCAGTTTATCTAATAGTTGTAATACATCTTCCCGATGTATCGATATTTCCTTCAATTCTTCCACACCTTTAAATACCACTTCAGTCATGGGTAACATCCCTACATCTTCCTCAGTAAGGACCGAAGCAAAGAATTCATTCAGTCTCTCTGCTATCGCATCTTAGTGCCCCTTTAACCCCTCTATCATCAAATGGACCAACTGACTCTCTCACAGGTTTTTTGCTACGAATGTACTTGGGAAAAAGTCTTTATTTCGTGTTTTTGCTTCTGCAGCAAGCTTCTTCTCAAATTCTCCCTTTGCCTGCCTTATCAGTGCCTTGCATTTGACTTGCCAGTTCTTGTGCTGTTTCCAGGTTTCGTCGTTTGGCTCTTTTTTCCATTTCCTGAAAGATGCTTTTTTGGCAACAGCCTCTCTGACCTCACCTTTAAACCATGCTGGCAGTTTTTTGGACTTCCTTCTACTTTTCTTAAAGCATGGAATACAGCTGGCCTGGGCTTCCAAGATAGTAATTTTCAACAACACCCAAGCTTGATGTAAGTCTTTAACCTTTGCAACTGCTCCTTTTAGTTTTTTCTTAACTCTTTTCCTCATTTTATCATAGTCTCCCTTTTGAAAGATAAAAGGTAGTACTGTGGATTTCCTTACTATCACTCCTCCACTAATTAAATCAAACACAATCATGCTATGATCACTATTATGAAGTGGCCCCAACACCCTTATCTCTTGCACAAGATCTGGTGTTCCACTAAGGACTAGGTCTAATATGACTTTCCCTCTGGTCGGTTCATGAACCAGCTGCTCCAAGAAGCAGTCATTTATTTCATCTAGGAACTTTATCTCCCTAGCATGTCCTGCCGTGACACTGACCCAGTCGATGCTGGGGTAATTGAAATCACCCATTATTACTACTGCGCTGTAACCTTTGTTAGCTTCCTTGATTTCTTTGAGCATTTCATCATCCATTTGTTCATTCTGGCCAGGTGGTCGATAGTACACCCCCCCACTGCCATTGCCTTCCCCTTTTTACATGGAATTTCAATCCATAGAGATTCTACAGCGAATTTTGTTTCCTGCAAAACTTTAATCCTTTCTGACTCAATGCCCTCTCTAACATAGAGCGCAATCCCTCCACCAATTTGATAACACTTATTAAAGGAGGGCTGCTACACAGTACCCTGTCCTGTGCTGCTGAGGTAAGCTGTGACCAACTTCCTAGATGATTAACAGTCCTTGCTTGGATAGAAGGAGTCTTTCAAAATGGCCTTTTGACCTGCCACCTGGTGTTAACACCTATTGAAAAAGTTTCACAGGTCTCTTGTCCCCTGGGTAGAAGGCTTCTTTGTAAAGGTCTCTAGAAGACTTTATTTGTTGCTCAAAGAGTACTGACCCTGTTTTGCCTTTTATGCTAAGTTATATTCTGATTTGATTTAAATTACAGCTCTTTGCTGCTGCTAGGCTCTGACTTATTATGAAACTTAAACTACAAGCTCTCTGCTGGGTTCCTAATTTAACCAGAAAGCTCTTTTCTGTGTGTTAAATTTAAACTTAAACTGCTGCTACTAGGCCCTGACTGATTTAACAAAAAACACTGGGTTCACAGATTAGTTAGCTTTAATACAAAGAAGTCCTTTCAGAAAATTTACAGAAGTATATACTCGCAGATCTCTCCCCAGAAGTAGCAATCCCTTTTTCTAGTCCTTGGCTGACTTACTAGAAATATCTGTGTTCATAAGAATACTGGTGATCCAACTTGACTGACTGTGGAAATTATCACGCAATCTCTCTGATCCCACATACCAGCAAGATTCTATTCAAGATCATTCAGTGACGACTATAGCCATACATGGAGCGAGAACTGTCTGAAGCGCAAGAAGGGTTCAGAAAAGGGCAAGGAACAAGAGACGACATTGAGGATGTGAGATGGATCCTTGAAAAGACAAAAGAATACTAAAAGGATATGTACATGTGTGTGCGAGTTCAAAAAGTCCTTTGATTACATAAACCATGAAAACCCTGGGTCACATTAAGAAGCAGAGATATACTAAACACCTAATAGTTCTCATGCACAATCTCTACATTGATCAGGAAGCAACAGTTTGAACAGGAGAAACAGAATGGTTTCAAATCAGTGAAGGTATATGATAAGGCTGCATGCTTTTCCATATCTGTTCAATGTATATGCAGAGCAAATCATCAGATAAGCAGGACTGTATGAAAACAACCAAGGTGTGAAGATTGGTGGAAGACTCAACAACCTTAGCTATTATGCTGATGATACCACATTACTGGTTGAAAGTGAAAATGATCTGAAACAGCTGCTTATCAAGATCAAGAAACATAGTCTTAAAATAGGTCTTCACCTTAATGTAAAGACAGATTCTGACAACTGGCAAAATCAATTTCATCCTTGATGGAGAAAAAAATAGAAATAGACAACAATAACCTGCTTGGATCAATAACACAGGTACACTACCAAAAAACTGCCTCCAGTTTTGCAACTGATTCCTATAGATTTTGGGGTGCTGAATCCAGGAAAAATAGCCAAAATGTTCCATCATGTCACGTTTTCTTGCAAAATTAGATTTCTTACCCATATAAGGAATGTTCACATAATTTCTTTTTAGCCGACTGCAGTTTATTTTCTTGGCCCAAAATAGAGGTTGTAATGGTTAACTAACTAGAAACACTCCCTCGTGATATTTTAGAGTGTTTTGTATTCATTTTATACATTAACAGGACAATTGGGAGGCGGGGGGCTAAATCCAGTACTCGCGCTGGCGCATGTTCTTTCCTGTTCGCCTCGCCTTGTTCGCTCGCTCGCTCAAACACGGTGGTTGCGACATGAACGTTCCTGTCAAATTTCAGTTTCTTGCAAGTTCATTATTACCTTTTGTTTGCTCAGTCGTAATCCAGCTTTATTCCGAAGTGGTTCACTACAGTTGTAGTTTGCAGTGCTGTGTATTTGTGATGGCTCACAGAGCCAGAGGTTGCGTCAACTCTCCGGACAGTTTTTGTTTTATTTGTGGGGCATATACCGTGAAAAAGCGGCAGAGGAACATTTCTGCATTTATTAAAAAAGTATATTTCGCCTATTTCGGTTTGAAGTTAGGCGATAAAGACAAACCGTGGGCTCCTCACAAAGTGTGCAAGACATGTGAGGAAGATCTACGCTTATGGATGAAAGGTAAAAAACAAGCATTTCGTTTCTGAATACCTATGATGTGGCGTGAACAAAGAGACCACAGCAGTGACTGCTATTTTTGCTCTTGCATTGTGAAGGGATACAACTTAAAAAATAAGAACGTAATAAGTTACCCCAACCTTCCCTCAGCAATTAGGCCTATGCCTCATAGCAACGAAATACCTGTGCCTGAACCACCAAAATCTTTGGATCATATTTGTGTGGACGGTTCTGATCATGATGAGACTCATCAGATGGCTTTTCCCGATGAGTCCAGTACTTCCGAGTTTGAAACTGAACCAGATCCGAAACCTGAACTTTTCTCTCAAGCTGAATTGAATGATTTAGTCCAGGATTTAGGACTCCCAAAAGATGCTGCCCAACTGCTAGGTTCTCGGCTTAAACAGAAAAATCTATTGTCACCAGGAACAACTTTTTATTGGTACCGCAACCGCGAGACACAATTTTTGAAGTATTTCAGCAAAGAGGAAGATTTGGTATTTTGCAACGATATATACGGAGTGATGGAAAAGTTTTAAACTCAAGTATGATCCTGCTGAATGGCGGCTGTTCATTGATTCGTCAAAAGACAGCATAAAAGGTGTTCTTCTTCATAATGGCAACACATTCGCTTCAGTTCCTATTGCTCACTCTGTTATTCTCCAAGAAAAATACGAGCATTTGGCCCTGATTCTTCAGAAGATTCGTTATGATGAGCATAAGTGGATGATTTGTGGAGACTTTAAAATTCTATCCATGCTATTAGGGCAGCAATCCGGTTTCACCAAATATCCCTGCTTCCTTTGCTTGTGGGATAGCCGGGCCCGCGACCTACACTGGGGGAAAAAGACTGGCCAATTCGGGAGTATTTGAGACCCGGTGAGAAAAATGTTCTTCATGAGAGCTTGGTACCTCGTGATAAAATTCTATTACCACCTCTCCACATTAAGTTGGGTCTCATTAAGCAATTCATCAAGTCCCTTCCAAAAGATGGTGAGTGCTTTCGGTACCTTTGCTCAAAGTTCCCCCGATTTCTGAAGCAAAGCTAAAGGAAGGAGTGTTTGTTGGCCCTGATATAAGGAAACTCATTTCAGATGGAGCATTCGCTGAAACGATGTCTGAGAAGGAAAAAGAAGCCTGGGATTCCTTCAAGGATGTTCTCAAATTCTTGGGGAACAGGCGGGATGAGAACTATAAGGATATTGTTGCCAGGATGCTCATTGCCTTCAAAGAACAAGGCTGTAACATGAGCCTGAAAGTCCATTTCTTGCACTCCCATGTGAACTACTTTCCCGAAAACTTGGGGGCGTACAGTGAAGAACAAGGTGAAAGGTTTCACCAGGACATCAAGGACGCAGAGAGAAGGTACCAAGGAAGATGGAACACCACTATGATGGCTGATTTCTGCTGGTTGCTGCTGCGGGAAACCCCAGATGAAAAATACGCCAAGCAGCGCACCAAGAGAAGCATTCGGAGGAAGAAGAAACGGGCCCACCAGGAGATTGATTGACCCAAGAATGACTTTAAAATCTAAACTGTGTTGACAAATATCATGTTTTTACTAAACTTTGAAATAAAAATTTGCTAGTTATTACCACAGTGTCGGATCTCATTTATTAGAATTTTATTTTCACACCATCGGGTGTTTGTCTTCATGTATTGCAATGGTGCGGTTTGCGTTTTCTATTCTTACATACATACCTGTACAACATTTTTTGCACATTTCTTTGCTTTGCTTTATGTCTAACCTCGCTCTTATATGCTCAATGTTTGTGCACATGTATGTGGCTGTTTTAAGTGCAGACAATTTTGCTACCATCACAGTGTGTTTTGTTGACATTACTCTATTCTTATGTGCTGCCTTGTTACAATTTTCTTTATTCTTATTTGAATAACTACTAAACAATTAGTATAAAGAATTCATCCAAGAAACTTTTATCTCGATCGCACTCAATCTGAAACGTTCACCTCAAACTGCTAACCCAATGTAGCAAAAAATCTGTACGTGATGGAGAAAATTGGTTACCAGATTTGGATTCAGCGCACCAAAAAACGTAAAAATCAATCGAAACATTAGAGGCAGTTTAAAAAAAAAATTTTTTAGTGTACCTGTGTAATTAAATGACAAGCCGTCAAGAAATCTAATGAGACATTACTCTTGGCAGAAAAGCTATAAAGGAATCTAGCCAAGTGTGTATTTCTGCAGGTAAAATTCAACTTATCCAAGCCATGGTATTTTCAATAACATAGTATATGACATCATATGGATGTGAAAGTTGAACAGTGAAGAAGAGAGACAGGAAGAGAATTTATTTCTTCGACTTATGGTGATGGCGAAGAATGCTGTGCATCTACTGCCCAAAGAACAATCAATTGGTACTAATGGATATCTTTTCAATGTATATGCAGAGCAAATCATCTAAGGAGCAATGTCTGGTGAAGGATAAGGATCTTCACCTTGTGGTCGTCCGGAGGGTGCTCCTCTGGTATTTGGAGGTTACAAATTCCTTTCTTAAGTCTGACCATCTTTTTGTGCTGTTTGCTGGCCCGCACAAGGCTGGTGTGGCGGTTAAATCTAATTTGGGGCACTGGATTAAGGAGGCCATTGCCTCAACGTATCTGATGCAGAACTGGACAGTTCTGGAGGGTTTACGCACACATTCTACACAGGCGCATGCATCCTCATGAACAGAGCAAAGTTCAGTAGCCCCTGCAGACATTGTCAGGCAGCAACGTGGGCATCACTTTCCATTTTTATCAAGCATTACTGCTTGGATGTCCACAGGTGGGTGGATACAGCCTTTGGCTTAAGGTTTTTGCGAGTTATGGTGTCATCTTCCTGCCAAGTGGGGTTGTTGCTTTGGTACATCCCACTTGCCTGGACTGGTGTAGCAGGACGATACAAGATAATGTCTTTTCCTCGAGTCCTGCTAGACCAGTCCAGGGCCTGCCCCTAGAATTGTTTGCTCTGTTCTGCGGCAGTATAGGAGAGAGCAGGCAGATGCCCAAGAGCGCATGGTTTAGAACAATGTATCCTTGAAAGATACTACCAAAAAAATGAAGTTAGGGCACATCAGCAGAGAGGTTCCAATAAAGACGAAGGTAGCCCAAATGTCCTAAAGAGCAGACAGAACTTAGACTCCAAATTACCCCTGTCTACCGATTAACCAGATTAATATGAATAACATACAGTTTCTAAAATGTTTGTATGCAAATGCTAGAAGTCTAAAAAATAAGATGGGACAGTTAGAATATATAGCACTAAATGAGAAGTTAGATATGATTGGTATCTCAGAGACATGGTGGAAGGAGGACAACCAGTGGCACACTGATACCTGGGTCCAAACTATATCGTAATAATAGAGCTGATCAAATTGGTGGAGGGGTTGCGTTCTATGTTAGAGAGGGCATTGAGTCACAAAGGATTAAAGTTTTGCAGGAAACAAAATTCGCTGTAGAATCTCTATGGATTGAAATTCCAAGTAAAAAGGGGAAGGTGATGGCAGTGGGGTTGTACTATCGACCGCCTGGCCAGAATGAACAAATGGATGATGAAATGCACAAAGAAATCAGGGAAGCTAACAAAAGTTACAGAACAGTAATAATAATAGTGATTTCAATTACCCCGGTATTGACTGGGTCAGTGTCACGGCAGGACATGCTAGGGAGATACAGTTTCTAGATGAAATAAATGACTGCCTCTTGGAGTAGCTGGTTCATGAACCAACCAGAGGAGAAGCCATTTTGGACCTAATCCTTAGTGGAACACAAGATCTGGTGCAGGAGATAAGGGTGTTGGGGCCATTTGGCAATAGTGATCATAGCACAATTGTGTTTGATTTAATTAATGGAAGAGGGATGGTAAGGAAATCCACAGTACTGCCTTTTAACGTTCAAAAGGGAGACTATGATAAAATGAGGAAAATAGTTAAGAAAAAACTAAAAGGAGCAGTTGCAAAGGTTAAAGACTTACATCAAGCTTGGGTGGTGTTTAAAAATACTATCTTGGAAGCCCAGACCAGCTGTATTCCACGCTTTAAGAAAAGCGGAAGGAAGTCCAAAAAACTGCCAGCATGGTTTAAAGGTGAGGTCAGAGAGGCTGTTGCAAAAAAGCTTCTTTCAGGAAATGGAAAAAAAAGAGCCAAATGACGAAAATGGTAAACAGCACAAGCACTGGCAAGTTAAATGCAAGGCATTGATAAGGCAGGCAAAGAGAGAATTTGAGAAGAAAGTTGGTGTGGAAGCAAAAACGGTTAATAAAGACTTTTTCAAGTACATTTGTAGCAAAAAAACCTGTGAGAGAGTCAGTTGGACCATTAGCTGATAGAGGGGTAAAAGGGGCAGTAAGAGGGGACAAGGCTATAGTGGAGAGACTGAATGAATTCTTTGCTTCGGTTTTTACTGAGGAAGATGTAGGGATGTTACCCATGACTGAAGTGGTATTTAAAGGTGATACTGCAGAAGAATTGAAAGAAATATTGATACCGCAAGAAGATGTATTACAATAATTTGATAAACTGAAGAGTAGCAAATCACCTGGACCGGATGGTATACATCCCAAGGGTGTTGAAAGAACTGAAATATGAGATTGCAGACCTGCTATTAGTAATCTGTGAACTGTCATTAAAATCATCTGGCCTATCTAGTCTGTCCTTCCATATCAACCACAACAGTCCCCTTTGTTGAGGTGAAAAAATATTTTCTCTTATTATTCTTAAAAGGGTTACACTTTAGCTTCATTTCATGTCCCTTAGTCTTTCTACGTTTTGATGGCATAAACAAACGATCTATGTTTACCCGTTCCACTCCATTCATTCATTTTTAGACCACTATCTTAGTTCCCATCAGCCATCTTCCAGGTCAAAGGTCCACAACCTTTTAAGCCTCTCCTCATACTAGTATCCTTCCATCTCCTTTACCTTTTTGGTAGCTCTTCTCTGTACCTTTTCTAATTCCACTATATCTTTTTTAAGATACGGCGACCAGAATTGCACACAATATTCAAGGTGCGATCGCACCATGGAACAATACAGAGGCATTATAATATCCTTTGCTTTATTCTCCATTCATTTCCTTATGATTCCTAGCATTCTATTTGCCTGCTTGGCCGCCACTGCACACTGGGCGAAGGATTTCATGTTATCCATGATGATGCCTAAATCTTTTTCCTGGGCAGTGGTTCTTAATGTGGAACCTTGCATCATGTAACCATAGTTCGGGTTGTTCTTTCCTAGGTGCAGAACTTTACACTTGTCCACATTAAATGTCATTTGCCATTTGAACGTCCAATTTATCACGGTCGTCTTGCAATTTTTCACAATCCTCTTGGGTTTTAACAACCTTGAATAATTTTGTGTCCAATGCAAATTTGATTACTTCACTCGTTATTCCCGTTTCCAGGTCATTTAGGAATATTTTAAAAAGCCGCGGACTCGGCACAGATTTCTGGAGTACTCCACTAGTCACCTTTCTCCATTGGGAAAATTAGTCATCTAGCCCTACCCTCTGCTTTCTATCTTTTAACCAATTCCTGATCGACAATAGCGCAGTCTCCTATCCCATGTCACATACTATAATCAGTTTGCTAGTTGATGGTAATACCATCAAGTTCTGAAGACTGTAAATTTCAAGGGCTCAGGCTTTTTTGGTTATGGGATCGGTGATGTGAAACAGTTTACCCAACAAGATAAGGGAAGAGATGAATTTCTTAGTCTTTTCAAAGAAGCTGAAGGCATTACTATTTATAGAGGCCTGTGACCCCTAGAACTTTTGTTTTGTGGGTAGATGAAGGCAGAGTTTCTATTATGCTTTTATTTTGTAGTTTAAAGTCATTTTTTAGTGATTTTGTGATTGATTGTTGTAGAATGTTATGCTGGGTTTAATGGCTGTACCTTTATTAATGTCTGTTTTTGTATTTTGTTTCTTTTCAAGTTTATTATTTGTGGTGGTGCCAGTTTTATAATCCACTGAGAGAAGTTTCTCCTGGATTGGAAAACTAAGTTTCTGCAAAACAAATATTTAAGTTCACGTTTTCTTCACAGCACTATTTCTTAAATAACATTTATAAGTCACATAGTTATTTCAAAATGCCAAGTGACATACATAGAAAAAACAGTAAAAATAAATAAATAAATAAATAATGTTGTTAAGTGCCGTTGAGTCTGTGTCAACTCATGACGACCCTCTGGATAATTATCCTAAATTGTGTTCAGTTTTCAGTCAGGCAGCTAATTGTTGACAGACTGGTACCCGTAGCTGCTACTGTTGTATCGATCCATCTCATTGCTTGTCTTCCTCTTTTGCGTTGACCTTCTGTCTTGCCAAGCATGATGTCTTTCTCTAATGGTCTCTCTCTTCGCATGATGTGTCCAAAGTATGAAAGTCGAAGTCTTGTCATCTGAGCTTCTAAAGAAAGCTTAGGTTTGATCTCCTCTAGTACTGACTGGTTTGTGCTTCGGGCAGTCCATATTCGCTGCCAGCACCATAATTCAAAGGTATTGATTTTCTTCCTTTCTACCTTTTTCATTGTCCAGCTTTCACATCCATATATTATTGAACATACCATGGCTTGAACGAGTCAAATCTTTGTATGGAGAGAAACATCTCTGCTCTTGAGAATCTTGTCTAGGTCTTTCATAACTATTCTGCCAAGAGCAATGCATCGTCAGATTTCTTGACTGCTTGCTTCTTTATTGATAATTGATCCAAGTAGGTTAAAGTTGTCCATGATTTCAATTCCTTCTCCTTAAACAATGAACTTATTGATTTTGCCAGTTGCCATGATCTTTGTCTTCTTCATATTAAGGTGCAGGCCCATTTTAAGACTATGTTCCTTGATCGTGAGAAGCAAATGTTTCCGATCATCTTCACTTTCATCCAGTAATGTGGTATCATCAGCATAGCAAAGGTTGTTGATGAGTCTTCCACCAATCTTCACACCTCTGTTGTCATACAATCCTGCTTCTCTGATGATTTGTTTTGCATATAAATTAAACAAGTACGGGGAAAGTATGCAGCCTTGTCGTACACCTTTGCTTATATTAAACCATTCTGTTTCTCCTTGTTCCGTTCGAACTGTTGCTTCTTGATCAATGTACAGAATGTGCAAGAGAACGATCAGGTGTTCTGGTATACCCATGCTGCTTAATGTGGCCCAGAGTTTCTCATGGTTTGCACAGTCAAAAGCCTTGCTGTAGTCGATAAAGCACAAATAGATATCCTTTTGGTATTCTTTAGTCTTTTCAAGGATCCATCTCACATCCGCGATGATGTCTCCCGTTCCTTGCCCTTTCTTGAACCTTGCTTGCACTTCAGGTAGTTCTTGTTCCAGGTATGGTTGTAGTCTCTGTTGAATAATCTTCAGTAGAATATTGCTGGCATGTGGAATCAGAGTGATTGTGCGATAATTTCCATAGTCAATTGGATCACCTTTCTTTAGTATTGGTATAAATACAGATCTTTTCCAGTCATTTGGCCATAATGTTGTCTTCCAAATTTCTTGGCAGAGCCTTGTAAGTATGGTAACAGCTGCATCAGATTGCTGTAGTACTTCTATGGGAATGCCATCAATGCCTGGTGCTTTGTTCTTTGATAAAGCTTTCAATGCTGCTTCAACTTCTTCTTTGATCACCAGTGGTTCCGGATCATAAGGTACAGGTTGAAATGGCTGTTGGTCCACTTGATCTTTATCATATAAAAACTCTGTATATCATTTCCACCTTTTCTTGATCTTCTCAACATCATTCAACATAGAACTCTGAGTATCTTGCAACATTCCATTTCAAGGATGGAAGTTTTTCTTTAACTCTCGTAGCTTAAGGAAAGCTGATCTTGTTCTTCCTCTAATAGTTTCTGCTTCTATTTCCTCGCTTGTGTCATTGTAGGACTTTCCCTTGTCCTGTCTTGCTACATGTTGGAAATCTCTGAGTTCTGTGATTCTCTTTCTTTCTCCTCTGGCTTTAGTTTCTCTGTGTTTCTAAGCAATTTTCAGAGTTTCTTCCGTCATACATTTTGGCCGTTTTTGCTTTTTCAGCTTATACAGAGACTTCTTCCAACACAACCTTCTTGATATCATTCCATAACTCTTCTGGAGCTCTGTCATTTGTATCTAAAGCAGCAAATCAATTTTGCAGGCAGTCTTTAAATTCCAGTGGTATATTCTCAAGGTCATATTTTGCTACATTCATGAGTGGCTTGCTCTTTTTCAACTTTAGCTTGAGTTTGCATACTAGTAGCTGTGATCTGTAATACAGTGAGCTCCAGATTTTGTCTTTGTTGATATTATAGAGCTTTTCCATCGTTGACTTCCGCAGATGTAGTCAATTTGATTTTTGTACAATGCATTGGGTGAAGTCCATGTGTACAGTCACCACTTGTGTTGCTGGAAGAATGTGTTTTTGAGATGAATCGATTGTTGGACTTGCAGAATTCTATCAGTCATTCTCCAGCTTCATTTCTGTTTCCAAGTCCATATATTCCAACCACTTTGCCTTAGTCTTTGTTGCCAGCTTTTGTGTTCCAGTCACCCATGACTATCAGGATATCCTGTTTGCATGTTCTGTCAATTTTAGCTTGTACTTGTTCATAGAACTCATCAATTTCATTCTCTTCTGCAGCTGTTGTTGGGGCATATACTTGAATTATAGTTGTGTTGATAGGCATTCCTCCTAGAGAAATAGAGATTAAGTGTTCACTGACTGCATTGTATTTCATTACAGTTCTTGCAAGTTTCTTCTTTATTATAAATGCCACACCATGTCTTCTTTGTCTTTCATTTCCAGCATAGTAGACCATGTGATCATCTGATGCAAAGTGCCCGATGCCAGTCCATTTCAGTTCGCTGACACACAACAGATCAAGTTGTACACGTTCCATTTCATTCTTGACCACCTCCAACTTCCCTTGGTTCATGCTTCGTATGTTCCATGTCCCAATATGTAAGACATCTTTACAGCTTATAAGAACATAAGATATGCCATACTGGGTCAGACCAAGGTCCATCAAGCCCAGTATTCTGTTTCCAACAGTGGCCAACATCCCTACATCTTCCTCAGTAAAGACCGAAGCAAAGAATTCATTCAGTCTCTCCGCTATCGCCTTGTCGCCTCTTAGTGCTCCTTTAACCCCTTTATCATCTAATGGACCAACTGACTCTCTCACAGGTTTTTTGCTATGAATGTACTTGAAAAGGTCTTTATTTCGCGTTTTTGCTTCCGCAGCAAGCTTCTTCTCAAATTCTCTCTTTGCCTGCCTTATCAATGCCTTGCATTTGACTTGCCAGTGCTTGTGCTGTTTCCAGGTTTCATCGTTTGGCTCTTTTTTCCATTTCCTGAAAGATGCTTTTTTGGCAACAGCCGCCTCTCTGACCTCACCTTTAAACCATGCTGGCAGTTTTTTGGACTTCCTTCCACTTTTCTTAAAGCGTGGAATACAGCTGGTCTGGGCTTCCAAGATAGTATTTTTCAACAACACCCAAGCTTGATGTACGTCTTTAACCTTTGCAACTGCTCCTTTTAGTTTTTTCTTAACTGTTTTCCTCATTTTATCATAGTCTCCCTTTCGAAAGTTAAAGGATAGTACTGTGGATTTCCTTACTATCCCTCCTCCACTAATTAAATCAAAGGTGATCATGCTATGATCACTATTGCCAAGTGGCCCCAACACCTTATCTCTTGCACTACATCTGGTGTTCCACTAAGGACTAGGTCTAATATTGCTTCCCCTCTGGTCGGTTCATGAACCAGCTGCTCCAAGAAGCAGTCATTTATTTCATCTAGGAACTTTATCTCCCTAGCATGTCCTGTTGTGACACTGACCCAGTCGATGCCGGGGTAATTGAAATCACCCATTATTATTACTGCACTGTAACTTTTGCTAGCTTCCTTGATTTCTTTGAGCATTTCATCATCCAAGCTTCTGACTCTCATTTCATGTGCAGCTACATTAGCAGTCAGTCATCCTGAGGGCTTTGATCCAACCACATCGTAAATGCTGGCTTTACTCTGAAAAGTCTTTAGCTCTTCCCCAGTAGCTAGTTGAATACCTGCCAACCTGGGGGTCTCATATTCCAGCACTATAGTGCAATTTGTTTTGTTGTTTGTGACTATCCATTGGGTTTTCATGGCAAGATACAGAAGTAGATTGCCAGGCCTTTCCTCTGCGCAGTTTAAGTTTAGTATTGTTGCCGTTGTCACAGAAATGTGATCCTCTGCTGCCAACAATGTCCCATTTTGCTGCTGCTCAGATGGGTGGTTTGTCTTGGTCTGGTACCTCAGCTGAGACCTGTCCATCTTGGGAGACCCTGCCAGTAGTTAAACTACCGATAGCTTAGCCCTCAGCAAGCCACACAAGCCCTCACAGCATGACAAGCTGCAAACCAATTGAGTGATTTATTTATTCATTTTTAAATAATAATAAATAAATCATAAAATCAAAATAAAACTAAACATTATAAATATGAAATAATACAACAGCTTGCATCAAAGAATTCAAAACTAGAACTACAAAACACAAATACCAAAAGGCCTCCAGCCTACTTCCAAAAACTTTAACACCAATGTTTTTATTTTCTTCCTGTATAATCTCCAGATCGATTGGCAGAGAATTCTAAATTTTGGAAACATAATATTAGAATATCCTTCTCTATGTCTATGCATCTTACATTGGCAGGTACACAATTTGCATTGTTGTGGTGACTAGACCACTCTGCCGGGTACATACTGTATCAGTTGTGTTGATCAGATACATATTTGGGAACAAAAATAAACATGTCCTTAAAAATCATGGTCAATAATATCAATTCAGTGCTCACATAAGGATTCCTCCTCATCCATACGTACCTAACAGAATTGGGGAATGTACAGGTATTCATTGTGGGGCTTCTATGGTTTGTCCCAAGGACTTAGTTATTAGTATTTAGCTGATGCCTTTCCAATGACAGTTCAAGATGAGTTAGAATCAGGTATAGTAGGTATTTCCCTATTCCCCCAAGGCCTTACAAACTAAGTTTGTACCCAAGGCAGTGGAAGTTAAAAATGACTTGCCCAAAGCCATAAGGAGTGCCAGTGGGATTCAAACCCTGATCATCTTTTTGGTTACAGACCACTGTTCTAACCACTAGTCATCTACTCCATTCCACAGATATAATAAAATAAAGTACAAGGTGCAATTAAAAAGTATTGAGACTGACATTTATTGCACTCAGTCTCCTTCAAAGTAGTCCCCTTCCAATAAAACACACTTCCCCCAGTGTTCCGCCACTGCTGGAAACCATTTTGAAATGCCTCTCTTTCGTTATACTGTGAAGCTGCTGTGTCGAATTTTGCTTAATGGTCTCCAAGTCGCCAAATCTCTTTCCTTTCTGTGGTAATTTCAGTTTTGGAAACAAGAAAGTCACGGTGCAGGGTCAGGCGAGTAAGGAGGCTGATGGACCTGCTCGATTTGGTGTTTGGCTAAGAACTGCTGGACAAGATATGATGCGTGAGCTGGTACGTTATTGTGATGAAGCAACCGTTCACCATTCCTGTGCAATTCTGGCTACTTACGATAAAATGCATCTCTCAAACCAGTCAGAACTTGGACATAGTACTCCTTAGTGATGGTTTGACCTGTTCAAGCATACTCATGATGAACAATACCCTGGTAATCAAAGAAAACTGTGAGCATGACCTTGTCATTTCTTCTCACCTAATAGGCTTTCTTGGATCTGAGAGAGTCTGGGGTCTTCTATTATGAGGATTGAGCCTTAGTTTCCGGGTCATAACCAATAAACACATGATTCATCACGAATAATAATCTTTTTGATGAAATCGGAGTTATTTTTAATGCATTCCAACAACACTCTGGCAGCAATCTTCTTTTTGGTCAGGGGACAGGAGTTTCGGCACGTATTTTGCAGACACACATCTCCTCCCCAAGTCGACAGTACTGTACTGACCCGAAACTGATGTCTATGTCCTCAGCAAGCTCACTGATAGTCAATTGACTATTTGAGCATATTGCGGAATGCACTGCTTCAATTTTGTCGTCATTCCTGCTCGTGGATGATCTCCAGAACGTCTGTTACTGTCAACACTTGGGCGGATCTCCTGGAAACATTTCTACAAGTCAAACTCGAGCACAACTTATGCATTCATCCCCATACACTTGCTGTGACTTGTGTGATACAGTGGAGCCAATGGAGGTTAGTGAAAGTACAGAACTCACCTCAAAATGGGCTAGGCAGAGAGATCCAGCATGGCTAAGAAGGGCTGAGCACCCGGTGCCATCAGCACAGGTAGGAAAGAAAGGGTTAGAACGGAA
The DNA here is from genome assembly GCA_033557465.1 of Ichthyophis bannanicus. NCBI lineage: Eukaryota > Metazoa > Chordata > Amphibia > Gymnophiona > Ichthyophiidae > Ichthyophis > Ichthyophis bannanicus. The sequence goes on from CM066031.1 coordinate 1,776,039,657, forward strand.
CTTTCCTGTCTGCAACAGTGACGCAGTTAGAATCCAGGATTCTAATTACCAGCACCTGCCCCCAGGAGCAGACGTTACGTGCAGAGAGGGGAGGTACAAAGGGACCTGGTTAGAACCAGGAAGTCAGAACAGACCTGAGTACAGCCCTGAGAACAGACCTGAGTACAGCCCTGAGAACAACTTCAGGAATAAGGCTGAGAGCAACTACGAGAGAAAGTCTGGGAGACAGAACAAATACCTGAGAGCAAGTAAGCAGGACTCTGCAGGGGAAGGTGACACTCCGATGCAGCTAGAGTTTCAGCAGCAATCAGGCAAGTCACGGAAGCAGAGAGGGTTCCAAAGCTCCAGGAGAAGTTTTAATCCCAGGGAAAGCATTGAAGGTCTGGGAGGTCCAAAAGCTCTCAGAGAAAGCTCCAGGCAATTACCAAGGAGCATTAGAGAAGCGTACCACTGGCAAGACAGCCCCCAGGAGGATTTCCTGGAAGGCAGGAAGTGGAACACTAGCCCCGAGAGTTTTTACAAACCTCGGAGGAACTTGCTACACGAGGCTAGAACTTTGCCACGAGAGAAAAACCCCACAGCTGATGCCTGCAACCTAGATAAGGTAAAGAAGATAAAACCTTACATTGGGGAAGGAAGTGAAACTGGGTGTTTTTATAGTCCTTATTGGCAGCAAGGTTTTAACCTGGGAAAGGGTTCCAACTTCCAAGTGAGAGAGCCAAGAGAGACTGGCTATAAGAGAACTGATTACAGAAGAGGTTTTTACAATCCCGAGTTAGAGCAGTGCCTGGGAGAGGGGAAAGTTTACCCTCCCCCGACCAGTGAAGCTACCACTTGTTATATGAGTGAGCCTGGCTGCGTCAGCTGCCAGCCAAGTATAAACCAAGATACAAGCAGTAATAATTACATTGACCAGGAGCCAATGGATTGTACAATTTGTCTGAATGATGAAATAACCTCTTTGCGTTAGACCTCTCTGTGCAAGGAACAAGAGAGAAGAAAATTGCTCAAGCTGTGTTTTGTTTAAGTTCTGCATTATTGTATTCCAAGCATTGATATTCGCCGGGGAACGGGAATAAACCCCACTTTACTTTATCACCTTGACTGTCTGACTCTCTGTCTTAAAAAGAAGTAGCAACAAGGTGACTCAAAACACCCTAGGCGACTGCCTAGGGCACTCACTGAGTCTCTCCCTACGAGGCTTGGTGACACTTGTCATAAGTCTCTGCACGAATCTCCTAGTTTCTGACAGAATTTAATGCAAATCTTCTGTTCAATTTTTTCACTCATCGTAAATCTGACGAACTGCTTTTACCACAGAACTACTTCTAGCTGATAAGGATTGGATTTAGCACATAATGTTGAACAATTACCCCTCCCTCCTCCTTGTGTGAACACCTATTGTGTTTGATGTATGACACATACCTATCTGCTTTGTCAATTTGCCTCTCTTTTTGTCATAATATAATGGTTGATTATGTTTATTTATTTATCATGATAACGTATGTTTTCTCGACCTGTTTTATTTGTCCTCCTCATCTTATGTACAGTTTTGATTATTTATATATATTTTTTATTATGTTGAGTTTGTATAATTGATACTTTGTATTATTTGATTTTATCTGTATTTCTTAAGCCCACTTTTCATGATTATCTATATATGGTTATGCTTTTAATTCCTTTGATATAATTAAATGGAATTTATTACTTTTTATGTTGTTTTTTAAATGTTTTCTGGAATTTAATTGTTTTTTTGAATGTACATGGAGTCCATTGAATTATGTACCGTTTGTTCTCTTTGAAGTTACCCACTGAAGAAGGCTTTGCCGAAATGCAGCCGTACAGGGGTTCCAGTTAATAAAGGACTGTTTTTAATTTCTTGCCTTGTTGTGTTTCCTGTTTGCCAGCGAGTAAGTAGGTATTTGTGTGACTAAGAGGCTTGTTTACAAAGCCACGGTAGCGGTTCACGATCATTATCGGAGCCGCGGCCCCATTGAAATCAATGGGGCCGCGGCTCCGATAACGATCGCGAACCGCTACCGCAGCTTTGTAAACAAGCCCCTAAGTGTGGCAAGACCATTTCTGGCACTGACCGCCACAACTGGTGCTTGCAATACCTTGGACCTGATCACAAGCCAGCATCTTGCAAGCTTTGCTTGCAGATAGCGCGCCAAGCACTGAAGGGTTGGGGAAAACAAGAGTCCTGCTTCAGCTCATCAAATTCAGCATCCTCAGCCCGACCCCCTCATCAACGTTGACCAAGGGTTCAGAGGCATCCAAGGGGAAAGAGTTAAGTGCCCAGTCGGAGCAGAAGGGCCCAAGTAGTAAGAAGAGAGTTCTAAGAGACCCTGTTGATGTCAAAGGGTGAGCACTGGGATAAAATCAGAGTGCAGTGTCATTGCAGCTCTTCTTGACGCAATGCAGAGATCGATGGTTGGGAACAACCATCCAAGCTTGCCTGGTAGGAGGAATCTACCTGGACAGCGGAGTCGAACCCCCCCTCCCCCCATTGCGGCAGCCGGATGTCTCCCAATGCACCTATCATCATGGAGTCTCCGCCTGAGGTGTCAGTACTAATGTCCGTGGTTGTGGCATTTGCCCCCTCGCATGTGGTGGTTCTGGAGGAATGCTTTTGAGCCTTTGAATCTCATTTGGAGGCAGTGGAAGCCTTATGAAATGCAGGCTTTACGGCATGCAGAGAGTCATCGCCGCACTCCATCCAGCCCTTTCTGGAGACCCCCATGCCCTGCCCATCGAGGTGGAGACATCAGTTGGGAGATCGGAATAGCCCCCAGTTACTGGAGCAATCTCCCTTTCCAGTGCATCAGAATCCAAGGCCCAGGGGCATCGCTGTCATCACACCAGGTGACATGGGGCCACCAGCGCCTACCCTCTCCCAAGCTGCAGAGCAGGCGTGAGGAGGAGACTCGGCACTACTTAGACTTCCTTTCAGAATCTGAAACCAAGGAGGAATCGACAGCTTCAGACCTTTAAGTCTCTGGACCTCCCATCCGATCCATTGCCCTCCCACCGAGCAGCGCAAGTCTCCCTCGGAGGACATGTCCTTCCAGGATTTTGTTAGGGACATGGCCAAGGCCATCCACTTTTCCCTGGAATCGGAGGAGGAACCAAGGGCAGAGGAACTGGAGCTGCTCCAGTACCCCTCGGTCCCCAGAGGCAGTGATTGTTTCTATGCACCATGTCCTGCAAAGATTTCTGCTGCAGCTGTGGGAAACGCCTCTTACGGTCAGCTGCAGACTCAACTCCCTGTACCAGGTCCAGAAGGCCCCAGGCTTTGAGAAACCTCAGTTACCACACAATTCCATCATGGTTGAAGCGGGCTAAAAGCCCCAAGACGCAATCTTCGGTGTTGCTGGACTGTGAGGCTTGAACTTTGGACTCCTTTAGAAGGAAATGATATAGGGTTCCATGCTGGTTGCCAGTGTCCTGGCCTACCAGACCTATATGAGCATGTTCCTCAAGGATGCCATGTTGGATCTGAAGGACTTTGTCCTTGGGGATGAGGACAGCAATCATGAGACATTTCAGGGCCTGGTTGCCCACAGAAGACTGCTCAAAATTCATAGTGTGTGGTGACTATGATGCCTTAGAGTCCGTGGGCAGAGTGGTGTTGGTGGACATTGCTGGATGGCATGGCTGCAGTCTTTTAACCTGGAACAATAGGTCCAGGACAAGATCGCCAATGTCCCCTGCTGAGGGGAGAACCTCTTCGGAAAGCCCGTGGAGAAGAAGGCAGGGGAGCTCGAGAAGGAGCATGTGACTCTCTCAAAGCTCTCCATGAAAATTGTGGATCCCGCATGGAAGAAACATCAGGCTAAGAAGGCCTTCTACCTGCACCCATGCCAGTATTATCTATTCCCACCACAGGCACAGCTGCTGGTGGCTCAATTCATGAGGGGGTCTGCTCTTCTCGAAACCCCTGTTCAATCCCCCTATGGACGCTTGGGATATCAAGATGGTACTCGTCCAACTGATGTGAGCCCTTTTTGAGCTGCTAGACTCGTGCCCCTTGAAGTTCCTGACCTGGAAAGTCCTTTCTGGTGGCGGTAACGTCGACATGATGCATCAGCGAGCTCCAGTTTCTGATCACTCATCCTCTGTACACCAGGTTTCCCCAGAACAGGGTAGTGCCCCGCCCACTCCCACGCTTTCTGCCAAAGGTGGTCTCAGCATTCAACCTCAACCAGTCATTAGTTTCATTGAGCTTCTTCCCCAGCCTCACGCTAATCGGGGAGAGATGACATTGCATACGTTTGACTGCAAGTGTGCACTGGCTGCCTACCTGGAGCGCACAAAGGCTCATAGCCAGTCCACCCAGCTGTTCATTTCCTTGAACCCCCAGTAAGCTGGGTGCCACTGTCTCAAAGTGCACACTATCCCTCTGCCTAGAGGACTGCATCGCTTACGCATATTCCTAACCTGGTTTGAGCCTTGATTGTGATGTCACAACCCACAATGTCCATGTGATGGCTGCGTCAATGGCCATCCTCTGCTCTATCTCCACAGAGGAAATCTGAAGGGCTGCTACATGGTCTTTGGTCCATACCTTTGCAGCCCATTACTCTGTGGATTGGGATTCCTGATGGGACACCAATTTTGGCCAGACCATGTTCTGGCATCTCTCTGGGTCTTAGTCAACTCCGGCCCACCAGCCCTTCTGTCCATCCAGGCTACCTGCTAAAACCCCTCAGGTAGATGTCTGCTGAGGATACTGCATCAGATGAGTCCCTCAGTGGGACTACCATTCTGTTCTTTCTGGCTTCTTCCTTTCTGGTGCCCCTGCTGGGCTGTTGATGTCTTTGAGTTCCAGTAGCTTGGGAAACCCATATGTGAGGACTTATTTCCTGCTTGTTCATGGAGAAAGCATAGCTACTCACCTGTAGCAGGTGTTCTCCGTGAACAACAGGAATAAGTCCGCACAGCCCTCCCACCTCCCCAGAGAATTGCCTTTTTGGCTCCTGCTATGTTTAGACTGGAGAAGATAGCGCTGCGGCAGCCGGGAAGGCAAGTGTGCATGCGTGGTGTACATCCCAAAGGCTTCCTTTGGAAGCTGGGGAACGTTCCATATGGGGCTCTGTTGGTGTTGTCACCCATACATGAGGACTTATTCCTGCTATTTGCAGAGAACACCTGCTACAGTGAATAATTACGCTCTACTTTGAATGATTTAGAAGAACTATATGTGTATGATTTCTGTATTTGTCTGTTATGCACTATTTATGCATTTAAGTCCCTATTTTAAAGGGCTGCGTGTTAGTTTGGTGCCATTCTGTAAGCATGCATTTATGTCCTATTGCACATAATTTCAGTGTGGCCATGCACAAGGGCGGAGCATAGGCAGAGCAGAAATTTGTGTACATTAAGTTTATAAAATAATGTAAGTTAGACACATTTCTGAAAAATCCGACTGCTGCGACTAGAGTGAGGCACATCCTTATGCTCCCATTTTTATAACGCAAAGTACACACATCCTCTGCTTTATAAAATAAGCCTCAAATATGCACATTCATGGCACAGGAGCTTATAAAATTACTTTCTTAATGTTTTTGGGGATCATAGTCTCATTGGTAGTATTCCTCTGTGAAAATACAGCACAAGAAAACTGGATTGCGTGTTTCTATAAAGTGTGAATATGAGGTTTTACCAGTATTGCTGCAGACTCTGACTCCTTTGTACTTGTCTTGCTTTGTGCTAGCTGTCTCTCTGTTATTGAGACAAAAAGCATTTTAATATTTTATGTCTAGTTCCTAGGAGTGAGAACTCAAATGGGCTTATTTAAAAGCTTGTCTCTTCTTACCATTTTCAGGAGGACAGCGCACAAATTCTTGGGCAGATTGAAATTTGTTTTACTAAAGAAATTGTGCCAAGAAATTGCACTGAGAGAGAGGATGGAGCCCGCCTCTTGCTGAAGGATGCACCAGTCAGCTGGGATTCAAAGCGGACAGATTTCACAGTGTGTGATGATACTTTGCAGACATATTACCCTCCTGTGGAGCAGATCTGAGACTGATTCCTAAAGAAAAACCTCTGTAGCAAAGAGCACTTTGTCCTCTAAACTATGACTCATAGGGAACGCAGACAGTGGTACTTATACTTTATTACTTAGGGGCTTATTTTCTAAAGGCTTTCTCCCATTTTGTATCTGGTGAAAATATATGGTACTCATTCAGAAACTTTATAGACAGCCTCTTGAGAATCTCTGTTATACTATAAAGTCTTTTATGACAACAATGTAAGCATTAGCTCCATTTTAGTCTCTGGTGCAATGAGAATCCTCTGATGCACATGATCAATTTGTTTTCTATTTGCATATAATAATCCACCTTTCTGGTATGGATTACCCAAAGTGGCTTACAGTCATTTAAACACAATTCATACCATAGTTCATAAAATACAAATTCCTACTTTCTTTACAAAATAACACAATAGTTTTATTGCAGCCCTCAACCGTGGGCCACAAACTACAGTTTTTTTTATGGAGCCTGGTACAGAGAAGAGTTGGAGGTATCCAAAACACTGTGAATATTGTAGACGTGCCTTCCAAAATACTTACATTCAGTGGAACTTTAGTAAAAAGTCAGATCTGGGGCGGGCTGAGACTAATCTCTTGCCTTGCCTCCAGAAAAAGTTGTGATAGAGGTTGCCTTTTCTACTAGCAGAGAAATAACTGAGTGTGGGGAAACTTGGGAGCAGCCTCTGGACGTCTGGCCTTCTCCAGTGTAGGGCACTGAGCTCTTGTACAAAACAATGCAATGAGTAGCAGTTGCTTTGCGAATCCTTATGCAAATCTGGGTCAGGCTTCTCCATGTGGAATAAAGATAAAACGCAGAGCTTCCTGCCACTCCAAAATCTGAGCCTTGGGGTTCTGGCAGCCTACTTGGACATGTGACCTCCTATTGTGTGACTGATGTGCAAAGTATATCAACCAGACACGTAATGAGGTAGTCGGCTGATACCTCTGTTTCATGACATGAAAGGAAATGGTGGGAGCTCGTGACTAAGCACGGTTTTGCCTAGAACTAGAGTCACAGTGGACTGGGAAAGAGGGCTAGGGTCCCAGAGACGAGGGTGGGAGAGGGTATGTTTGGAATACGAAAGCTTAAGAATGGCAGAAGTCAAAACTATAAACATGAGCACATGCTATCTGCTGCAGCACCCGTGTTATTCCTAAGGACACTGTGGCAGCACACACTAATGTTTAGTAAACATGCCCCTAAGTTTAAGGAGAGCTAACGAATCAAAATGTGCGCTAATCAATGCGTATCCCTAGTGCTGTCTGGTGGAGTGCTATACCTATGTTGGAAATATTTTTAAAATATAACTGAACGTTATTCCATGTCTGCTTTAACTCCCTTGTGAGAGCATACTCTGTATTAGCAACCCTCATGTGCCTTATATTTCTCGCTGCATGTTTTTGTCTATGTTCTCTTAATATATGCAGTTTGTTTTTATGGATTATTGTGCATGCTAAACCACTTTGCTGTTTATAATGAAAGTCTATTAAATATAATACCTTTACAAAGAAAAAATATTGTTCTATTTAAGAGATGCTTTTTTGGCAGCAATAGTGATTTTTCTGACACCTGTCAAGTAGCCTGTGCTGGTGTTGGGCTCTGATGTCCTTGATGCTGCCAGATGCAGTGGTGTGTATGAGGGACCACGAGTAAGATCTTTTGAGTTTTCTCTCACATCCCAGAGAATGTGAGACACCAGCTCCCCTCCTCCTTCCTCCCCCACATTGCCTACTTCAGTCCCATGGCTGTTTTAAGAGACCACATTCGTGGAGTTGTGCACCAAAGGAGTGTGGGCTTTATAGTGCAGGTTTGGGGTAGGTTGAGAAATCTTTAAGGTATGTATGGGGAGATTGGTATTGGGAGGTCCCAGGTGGGTTTTGTGCTACTTGATTTGGGCTTGTTTACCTTTGAAGTTATGATATTTGTTCTGGTTATGCCTCTGAATCCCACAATTGGATATTAATGAGAAATCAGTCTTATCTCTGGCCAGGATACATATTCTGGTAAGTCTCTTTTGAGGTTATGTATGCTGTGATGGGACAAGATAATACTTGTGTGCTCATCTAGGCTACAAAGGATGGTGAATAGCAATCAGCCTAACAATCTTAAGAGCCTTAAGTTTAATGCAAGGTCTGTTTATTAGAGGTCTAATTCATATCTGACCTTATTACTGACTTTAAGGCATGCATTTTCATGCACTCTCAACGTTTTACGCCTATTTGAAGCACACCCATAGCGTGTGACTTTAATGCTGGCATGCTGAAAGGGACTTATGCAAATTTGTCATGTGTTAGCCACGTGTTTAATGCTGTCATTTATTTATTTATTTAGACAGATTTGTATGCCACCTTATCCTTCAATCGAGGTGATCATGTCACATCACAATTGGAGGGTTACATTTAACATTAGGGTATGTATAAACCCTAATGCACAGTTTAACTGGGAGAGCAAGCCAAACACATGCACGCAGTCAGCACTAGTTTCACATGCTCTCCCAGAGAAACAGGGCCACCATGTGGCTAATTTGCATATGAGCCCTGACAGTATTTTGATGGCATTGGGGGCTTTCCCTAATTCCTAGATCATCTGATGCCCCTCTTCACAATGTGCAGCGGTAGCAATACATTTAAAAAGGCACTGTGGCACTGGAGTTACCTGCTGCTCTGACACCATGCTGCCATTTGTGTTCCACTCCCCCCCTCCCCTCAGATTTAACTTCCTTCGTGTTAAAGGATGTGGAAGCGGAGGCGGTGGAAGCACAAAAGGCACAGCAGCGCTGGAACAGAAGGTAACTTCTGTATTGCCTACCACTGCATGCTCTGGAGAGGGGTTCATTCGAATGAGGTTCGTCCAGGGTGCCGGTCCTGAATGTAGTGAGCAAATTTATTTATTTATTTACATTCTCTTATATACTGTGCTATTCTGCATCAGTGCGGTTTACATTGAACAAACTGAAATTACATTGAACAGGGCATTATAACTTGGAGAAAACTATTTTACAGGGAACATGGGCTATGGAGGGTTAAGTGGCTTGCCCAAGACCACAAGGAGCACCTGTGGGACTAGAAACCCCAGTCCTTCCGGCCCAAGGTTGCTGTCCTCTAGTGGGATTTGAACCCCCGGCCTGAAGTACCTTGCCCCAACCACTAGGCCACTCCTCCACTCCAAATGAGTCAGAAAAGTAAATGAGAAAGCTGGTGTAAAACACTTTGTGACCTAACATTAGTGATGTGTTTCTTTTCTCTGGGATTTGAAAACCTGGCTGTTTCTCAAATTCACGTATCAATACAATAAAAAATAAATGGTATTCTGATGTGTTAATTCTATATTTATTAACGTTTTGAGGATTTTACAAGCATCCACATGTTTTTTCCAAATTGAGTGGAACAAGAAATGGTAACATTTCCTGAGTGAATTTTTCAGTCCAAAAGTATACATTTCAATTCCCCCTGTAGTTGTGTCTGACAATCTTAAAGTAGCTAAACAGATAGAAAAGGCAACTGTGAAAGCCAGAAGTATGGCCTGGGTGCCTAGGGAGAGGAATGGCCAGCAAAAGAAAGGAGGTGATAGTGCCTCTGTATAAATCTGATACAACCTCATTTGGAGTATTGTGTGCAGTTCTGGAAAACGTACCTTTAAAAAGATATAAGCAGGATGGAGATGGTGCAGAAGGTGGCTACTAAAACGGTTAATGGTCTTCGTTATGAAGCATATGAGGATAGAATTAAAGATCTTAATATATATACTTTAGAGAAAAGGTGGGATGGGGCAATATGCTAGAGACATTTAAATACCTCCATGGCAATAAATGCACAGGAGGGTCTCTTTCAGTTGAAAGGGGATAGACTCGGGAGTAATATGTGAAAATATTTCTTTATGGAAGGAGTGGTAGATATGTGGAATAGTCTCCCAGTGGAGATGGTGGACAGGACAGTATCTGAATTCAGAAAAGCATGGGACAAACACAGAGGATCTCTAAAGATAAGAAGATGACTATTGTAGTTGATATGGAAGGGCATACTAGATAGGCCATGTGGTCTTTTACTGCTGTCATGTTTTTATTTGAACTACAATCCAAAAAAAGGGGAAAGGGGTGGAAACAAGTGGAGAAAACGAAAAGAAGAAACAAATTACAGGAAAATAAGGCCATAGGCACTAAAACCCTTAACATATACATCACAGGCCAATACGTCGCATTGAGTCTTTCCAGATGACTGGAGTAGAGCTAGACAACTTCAAATCTATAAAAGCACACATTTGTTCAGAAAGAAAAAAATATGCATCTCACCTCTAAACATTTAACAATACATTTGCAATGATATCTAAGAAAAAAGGTTGCACCCAGTGACCAAGTCTCCTGCATTATGGCCAGAAACAATTTTATTCTTTCTTGGGTATTACATATTACATCAGGAATAGCCATACCTTCTGATAACAAAACCTGGGGATTCTTAAAATACAAACATAGGATCATTCTTAAATCCTGCTCAAATACAAAACTGACTAATAAAGTTGCTCTAATAAAGCAGACCCATTTAATGGCTCTTCAGGCACACTTGCTTGAGGCTTTTTAGTTGGAAGAAATAGTCTTGTCCGGAGCAATCCCTTCAGAAGGAACTTTTAACACTTTGGTCAGATAGGACTTAAGTCTCCAAGTCAGAGGACTCGGGTAAAAGTGGCCTTGTGCCAATCTGCAAAAGGGGCAGCTGCCCCTGCACAGCGGGGGCCCAGATGCCCTTGCTTACCATAAGTAAAAGCGACCCTTCTCCTGCCTCCGTGTCCATTGCCATCACTACTTCCCCTCTTCGGGACATGCAACTGTGGCAATACATTTAAAAAGGCACCACAGTGCTGGAGTTACCTTTTCTCCTGGTGCCATTTACGCTTCTGGCCCCCTTTGATTCCACTTTATCAGGACATGGAATCAGAGGGGGTGGAGGTGTAAACAGTACTCTGGTGCTGTGCTGCTTTTTTAAATGGATTGCCACTACTGCACATATCAATCTTTCTAAAACCTTCGCCATCTGGTTTACTTTAGGAAACCCAGTTCCCCCCCTTGTTCCCCTCCTCTCTTCTGCTCCTATCCCAGTTGTTCCATCTCTGTGCTATCTTGGAGTTACCTTGGATTCTTCTCTGTCCTTTAAAGAGTACATCTCCTCGGTGGTGAGACGGTCCTTTCTCACTCTAAGACAGCTTAGTGCGGTCTGCCCTTTCCTCTCAGTCCCGTCCATGACCACCATCCTCTTGTCATTAGTAACGTTTAGATTATTGCAATGCCTCCTTTGCCGGCCTTCCCCAATCCCAATTACAAAGATTACAACTTGTTCATCACACCGCTGCCCGTATTTTGACCAATGCCACACATTTTGACCATATCGCCTCCATTTTGATTCATCTCCATTGGCTACCAGTCCCATACAGAATTCAATACAAAATACTCCTTTTCGATCAGAAGTCTATTCACTCTGGTTCCCCACTTTATTTAGCAGACCTGATTCACCTCCACACTCCTCATCGTCTCCTTAGGTCCATCCATGCTAACCGCTTATATCTCCCCACCCCATCCCAGGCTCATCTTGAATCAACACGCTCTTCTGCCTTTTTCTTTCTGGGTCCCCGGCTCTGGAATTTGCTCCACCTTGCCCTCTGCCTAGTGTCCTCCCACAAAACATTTAAAACAAGGCTCAAACCTCACCTATTCTGTAACGCCTACGACCTCCCCCCCCCCCCCCCCCCCCGTCGTTGATACTTGCTGTCTCTCCTCCGCCTTGGTTCCCTAAATTTCTCTATCTGTCTCTGCTCTTACTTTCCTTTCTATTTTATTTGGCATTCCTTTCTATTTCCCAGCAGACTCATAATTTGTTTGTAAACCGCTCTATTGCCTACGGTAAGAGCGGTATATTAAATCCTCAAAGATAAAGAGAGGGGCAGCAGCACTGGAGGGAGGCACTGTGAGCAGAGGGGTCTGCCCATGAACATGAAATGTTTGCCCAGGGCCCCATAAGGGGTTGAAGCGGCCCTGCCCTGGCATCTTTGGAAAGTTCAAGAACCTAAACTTCAACCAACGCAGTTGGTTTTCAAGTGCTGATCAATTGCAGTTGTATCTTTCTCTTGTGAGTAAAGGGGTAAGTTGCAGCATCTATAACCCCTTTAGAATCAGTTCTCTTCACCAAGGCTGAAGTTTTCTCTTGCATATCTTTAACTAATTGCAAATAGTCTTGAGTCAGAGCACCTACTATTTGAACTAAAGAGTTTGGGCCCGATATTCAGTTTATTTATTTATTTACATTCTCTTATATACCGCGCTATTCTGCATCAGTGTGGTTTACATTGAACAAACTGAAATTACATTGACCAGGGCATTATAACTTGGAGATAACTATTTTTACAGGGAACATGGGCTATGGAGGGTTAAGTGGCTTGCCCATGACCACAAGGAGCACCTGTGGGACTAGAAACCCCAGTCCTTCCGGCCCAAGGTTGCTGTCCTCTAGTGGGATTTGAACCCCCGACCTTCTGGCCTGAAATACCTTGCCCCAACCACTAGGCCACTCCTCCACTCAGGATGGCTATGCACCACTATGTCGCATAGCCATTGCCGTTGTCCTCTAACCCCAGATATTCATTGCTGTGGTCATATGCAGCCTTGGCATTGACTATCTGGGGTCACTACCCAGCTTCCAATGCTGCAGAAGCTAACTGGGTAATGGCGATATTGCACCGCTACCCGGTTAGTTCCTGTGGATAAAAGGAGGCAAGCTTTTGCCTCGACTAGTTTTACCCACTACTTGGTTAGTGACTGACTGCCACCCACCAAACTCCCTGGAAATGCCCACATACTAAGCAGTTAGCATCAGGGTGTATAGCGGCATTAGTTGGGGATATTCAGCGACACTAACCATGTTAGTGCCATTCAGATCTGTAAACCGTGTAAAAGCTTTTCCAAAATTGGGCCCTTAATCTCTGTGGAGCATTTGGAGACAGAGGCATCTACTTTAAGCAATATGTTCCAAATAGATTGAAGAATTACCTCCTTGGTAAGCCATTCCACACCAGGAGAAAATCCTGATGATCCAACGGATCAGCATTCACATTCACCAGATTCAATGCTCTTCACCATTGCTGCAGGGGTTGAAGTTTGTACACTTCCTCGCTGTCCTCCAGTTCTGAGGGCTTCATGTACCCTCTCACATGATGGTATGACCTCTCTCAGGTCAGATTTTGCAGCGCTTGTAGGCAGCATTTGCTCTCCATATCTTCCACAGTCGTAGGTGGCTCTATAATGAGGTCAAGTGAGGCGGTGGCCTCAGGCGGCAGCTTTTTGGGGGCGGCAAAATTGCCCCCAAAAAGACCACCGTCACTGCCTCACTCAGCCTTCAAAATAAAAGAAAAAAACAAAACTCTGGCGCAAGAAGCAGCTGTTGCTGCTGCTCCAGCAGCTGCTGCTGCTGCTCCAGCAGCGGCAGCGGCAGAATGAGGAGCCCCGCGACCAACCTGTTTCCTGTTTCCCATCAGTGCCGTGGGCTCAGCTTTAACAGAGCCGTGGTTAAGGGAAACACTGTCCCTTCGCTGCGGCTCCACAAAGCGGAGCCGGGAAAACCAGCAGGCTCGGCAGGCAGGCGGCTGCAGGGCTCCTCATTCTGCCACTGCCGCCGCTAGAGCAGCAGCAGCAGCTGCTTCACACGCCGGAGTTTTGGGTTTTTTTTCAATTTCCCTGGGTTGGGGGGAGGGGTCTAGGACTGGAACTGGGCTGATAGGGGGTTAGAACTGGAAATGGGCTGATTGGGAGGGGGGCTAGGACTGGTAATGGTCTATGGGGGGGGTTAGAATTGGAAATGGGCAGATGGGAGGTTAGGACAAGAAATCGATGGATGGGGGTTTAGAACTGGAAATGGACTGATCAGGAGGGGGCTAGGACTGGGGCTGAGGGGGGTTAGTACTGGAAATGGGCTGATCGGGAGGGGGCTAGGACTGTTAATGGGCTATGGGGGGGTTAGAACTGGAAATGGGGTTTAGAACTGGAACTGGACTGATCAGGAGGGGCTTAGGACTAGAAATGGGCTGATGAGGGCTTAGGACTGGAAATGGGCTGATCGGAGGGGGCTAGGACTGGAAATGGGCTATCGGGGGAGGGCTAGGACTGGAAATGGACTGATGGGGTGTTTAGAACTGGAAATAGGCTGATGGGGGGGTTAGGACTGGTAATGGGCTATGGGGGGAGACTAGGACAGGAAATGGGCTGATTGGGGTGCTAGGACTGAAAATGGACTTATTGGAGGGTTACGACTGGTAATGGGCTGATTGGGGGGCTAGGACTGGGGTGGGCTGATAAAGGGGATAGGACTAGAAATGGGCTGGGACAGGAAATGGGCTAATAGGGGAGAGTGCTGCTGGCCCTGGAAGAAAACTAGGGGCTAGGGCTACAAATGGGCTGATGCGGGGGGGGGGGGGGTAGACTAGGACTAGAAGTGAGCGGATACTGAGAGGGTCTGCCAGGGGAAGGATGGGGCAGGAAGGGAAGGAGGGGGCTGGAAAGGAGCTGACACCTGGAATGTACCAAAGGGGGACTGGAAGGGAGCTGACACTTGGGGATGGAAGTGGTAGGTAGCTGGGTAATAAGGAGGAGGCTGGAAGGGAGCTGACATGTGAATGGCACTGGAAGAGAGATGGACAGAGGCTAGGGTGGCTGGAAGGTAGCTGACTGGGGGGTGGCACTGAGAGTGAACCTGAGCTGATACCTGGGATGATATTTGGACTAGAAGGGGCTGGAGAGTGGGGAAGGAGGGGGACTGGAAGGGAATGGACACAAGTGGCAGTCATGGGAATGCAAGGTGGTTGACATTGGAAGGTACTGGGAGGGGAGGACTGGAAAGGGGACTGATACCAGGGAGGGTTACTGAAACTGGAAATGGGCTGATGGAAGGAAGTGAAGAAAACAAAAGAAGAGATAAGAAATGGCAGATGGACCATAGACCACAGAAAGAGAGGTAAGAGAAGACAGGAAAGCAGAAGCCTCAGATCGGGACCAGCATGATCAGAGAATAAAATGGTCAGACAACAAAGGTAGAAAAAATAATTTTATTTAATTTTGGTGATTGGACTTTGTGCTATTTTTATATTTTACACAGTATTGGGGAACTGCATCTCTTATTTATCTGATGTTGCACTGCATGTGGACTCTGGCTTCTTGGGGTTTCAGTTTAAATTTTGTCTACATATTTTTATTTTTAATTTAGATTGTGGTTACTTATTCTGTACTTGGTGAAGGTCGATGTTGTGCGTGTGTGACTGAGGTCAGGTGTTCTGTTAATATGCAGTTTGTATATAAAGATCTATACTATACTGTAGTAATTTGATTTGTTCAGCTTTTCAAATAGGTGTATGGATGTTCCAGGGCCCACTGTAGTATTTAAAGTAATGCTTTTTTTGGATGGGCTCCTTATGTGACTTTTGGAAGTTTGTGCTAATATGGTATGGTATGGTAGATTTGCTTTTTGTTGTAAGGTTTTTTATTAGTTCACAATATGCCTGGTGCTGGAGAATAGTGGTGGTTGTTGTTGTTAGTGAGATGATCAGAATCAGATTTTTTTAAAATATTGAGTTCTGTGGGTGAATGTCCTGGTACTGCTCTGCACCTACTGTGGATGCAAAATATATGTTAAAAGAAAAAGGGAGAACCATAACGCAGTTTATAACAAAATAAAAATGGGTTATAATTTAGTTTTATAAACTGTGCTATTGATTCTTGCTGTCTTTTAGTTCCTTGGTGTGCAAAGAGGACCATACCTAGCCCTGTGCAAGCAGTGCAGCCGCACAGGGCGCAAAGGCTTGGGGGGCGCATTTCGGCTCTCTGCTGTTGCCCTGCTGCCGCTGGCAGGACAATAGCAGGCAGTTAAAATGCGCCCAAAGCCTTTTCGCAGCACTTTAAGCAGGGCTGGTCCCTCCTTTTATTTATTTTTTATTTTATTTATTTAGCAAGCATTTGTAGCCCGCTCCTTCCAGCGATCAGAAGCGGGTAGGATTACTATTGTGAAACTGCCGAATCAAGGCAGGTACAAATTTTGTTTACATACAGATTGTCAGAAAAGCACATCATACAGAGTTAACACTTCTTAGCTATGGGGGAGTTCATTTACATATATACATAAATACATATATACAGGATAATCTTCTTGGACACAGTGGTCAGGGGCTGCTCCATCTGTGGGTTTAGTTCAGGTTGAAATGTGATTGGAAAATGTGCATTTTGAGTTTCTTTCTGAAGTCTAGAAGGTCATTGCTAGCTCGTAGTTCTGGTGGGAGTTGGTTCCACAGTGTTGGCGCCGCATATGAGAAAGCCCTGTGGCTGGTGTTAGCTTTGGCAGATCTTATATCTGTTGGAGTGTGAAGGATGTTGGAACTGTGGGTTCTTCTGTTTCGGGTAGGAGGTTGCAATCTTACTAGGTTGTTGAGGAAGGAAGGTGCTAAGTTGTGGATGAGTTTGAAGGTGGTTGTTAGTATTTTGTATTTTGTGCGAGCTGTTATGGGTAGCCAGTGTAATTGAATTAGTACTGGTGTGATGTGGTCACTTAGATTTTTCTTCATTATGACCCTGGCAGCTACATTTTGTGCCATTTGTAATATGTTTAGGGTTTTTTTAGGTAAACCTTGTAGGATGGCGTTGCAGTAGTCAAAATGTGGCATGATGAGTGCTTGTGCCACTGTTCTGAAGTCTTGGGGATCAATAATATTCCGAATGGGTTGGAGCACTCTAAGCTTGTGGAAAACTGCTCTGTTGGTCTTTCGGAGGTGTTTTTCCATCTTTAGGTCACAGTCAAATGTGACTCCTAGATACTTTATTTCTTTTTTTGTTTGGTAAGTGTTGTTACATAGTGTTATTGATGTGGGAGGGTCAAAATTCGGTTCTTTGGAGATATACATTACTTCGGTTTTTTTGTGATTAATTGACATACTACTTTGTTGTAACCAGTCTTGCATCTCTCCGATACATGTCTCCAGTGGGTTGTAGTCTGGGTTTTTAGTGTCTAGTTGTGTGTATAGCATGATATCATCGGCATAGATGTGGTAATTAATTTCGTGCCGTGAGAAAATTTTGCATAGTGGCTGCATATATATGTTAAACAGAAGTGCTGAGAGAGCAGAGCCTTGGGGGATTCCCTGTGTTTGTGAGAAAGATTCTGCTTTTTCTCCGTTGAATTGAACCTGTTGTGTTCGATTTGAGATGTAGGATGAGAACCATTTTAGTGGGGTTCCTGTTATTCCTATTGATTTTATCCTTCCTCCGACACGATGTCAGAGCAGGGATGGACAGATCTGCTTAGTGTGCCGGCGCCTTTCTGATTGGGTGCATGCCCCCCTCCTCCTCCCCATACCTCCATCCAGTGCTGCCTGCTCTTTCCCTGCTGCCGGCGCCGCCGTGAAAAAAACAGAGGGCAGCAGCAGCAGGGAAAGAGCAGGCAGCGCTGGATGGAGGTATGGGGGGAGAGGGGGGCGTGTGCCCGAGTTGCAAGTTGCATAAGGCGCGATTGCAGTTCGATACAGCCCTGTGTGCAAACATCTTGCATTTCCTCCATATAATCAAATTGGCTTTTTGATTTGGTTTAGTCTCTGATTGGATTTCTGAAAAAGCCCCGCCCCCCTCTAAGGTGATGGGGGGGGGGGGCGCCATCTCATTCTTCGCCTCAGGCAGCAGACTGCCTTGAGCCGCCCCTGTCCACAGTAGCAGGAGCCTGACCTGCGGAGTTTGTGGGTAAAGGGGTAAGTTGCAGCGTATCATCAAGCTTCCTCTGCCGAGACTCAAGATCACTGGTTTTAGAGGTCTTAAATGGGGACTTGTTCTGTTTCTTTGGTGTCATCAGAAACCAAAAAGAAGGAAACAAAGCATGCAGAGATCAGATGGAGAGCTGCAACAAATGTGCTCTTCTCCCTCTCAATTGTATTTTGATTTAGGGACATTTCATGTTTTCTTATGTAGCTTTTTTATGTATATGTATGATTTAATGATTTGTAGTTTTATATGCTGTAATCAACCATGAACTTTATGGGGCTTCACATAATAAAGTCAAATTAAATAAAATTATCAATTTGTTGCCCTTCTCTGAACCTTTTCTTGTTCTGCTTTACCTTTTTCAAGTTGGGGCAACTGGAACTGCATGTAGTACTCAATGTGCGGTCACACCATGGATTGATGCGAAGAATTATGATACTCTTTGCTTTATCTGCTATTTCTCTGTTCTTTTCCTAATAATTCCTAACATTTTATCTGCTCTTTTTTTTTTTTTTTACAACTACCCAACACTGAACTAAGAATTATAATGTGCTATCTGCAGTGATTCCTAATGTGGAATCCAGCATCATGCATTTGTAGTAACGCATATTTTTCCCTACATACTGTATATTAGTTTGCACTTGTTTACTGATCTGCCATTTAGATGCCTAGTCCTTAGTTTTACAAGGGCAACCTAGAACGCCTCACATTCAAATATTTTGTCTCATCTGAAAATGTAATCATTTTATTCATTGCTCACTTTTCCACATTATTTATAAATATATTAGAAAGAACTGGTCCCGTACAGATCCACAGGACATCTCATTATTTACATTGCCCCATTGTGAGAACTGTCCATTTAACCCTACTCTGTTTCCTACCTTTAACCAGTTCCCAGTCCACAAAAGGATATTGTCTCCTGTCCCATGACTTTCTTAAATTTCCTCAGAAGTCTCAAATGCCTTCTGAAAATCCAGATACCCTGCATTGACTAGCTCACCTTTATCCACATGTTTACTAACACCTTAAAAAAAAAAAAAAGGTCTATTCCTTATTGTCCCTTCAGTCCAGTCCAGATGCATGGGTTATGCTCCATCACCAGTGAATGGAGACTGAGAATCACTGGTTTTGATGATGTTGCACTATATAAGGGTTCTGTGCCTATCCGCTCACTCCAGTATTTCTCAATCTCCAGCAGATAGTGATGAGCTTCTGTGCAGTCTGGACTCTACTGAAACAAATTGGAAAAAAACAAAAAAGATTAGTTAAGGAAGAGGAATTGCTGCTCTGTGGAAACCCCAGTGCTGTTAATTCAGCATTTGGCTGTGCCTGATCTCTCCCCGGTACAGCCCCTTCTCACCTGTCAGGCTCTCCTTTCAGGTCATTTGGAGATTCTCCATTTCTCCAGGACCAAGCAGGAAGTCAGTCCTCACATATGGGTGACATTGACGTCGATGGAGCCCTTGCGGAGCATTTCCCCAGCTTTCTATGAAAGCCTTTGGGAATACTGCACGCATGCGCGGTCCCCTTCCCGCCTAAAGGTGCCATCTTGCTCAGTCTCTCTTTTTCCATGGAGCCCGTTGGACATTTGTCCTAGTTCACCCGGAAAACAGTTAGATTTTTTCATCAAATTCTTTCGATTTCTTCGCGTTTTTTTCTCCGGTTCGACGCCGGTTCCCCTTCTCGCCGGGTTCGGTACACCGGTATCGAGCCCGATCTTCTTTTTCTGTTTTTTGCCCTTCGTGGCTGGCATTTGCGCCCTTTTTTTCCTTTTCCCTGGAAGGCCGGTCCTTTGACCTCGCGGGGACTCTTTTTTTCCCCCGATGGCTTCCAGTGGTTTTAAGAAGTGTGATCGGTGCAAGAAACTAATGTCTCTCACCGACACACATGACTGCTGCCTTCGGTGCCTAGGTCTGGATCGTGATCCTAAGATCTGTGGACCGTGTGGGAAAATGTCCACTAAGGCACTGCGAAGTCGTCAGCACCAAAAGGAAAGGCTTTTCTCCGATTCGGCCTCCGGCCGGGCCCGGACCTCATCTGAGGCCTCGACGTCTTGGGAGTCTGACCCCGAGCATCGTCGGGGCTCCTCGGAGAGGGGGTCCCCCGAGTGGCAGCGAAAGAGGAAGAAGCGGCTCACGAGGGCGGCATCGGAGGAGGTCCCTGGCCCCTCGAGGGCTAGGTCTCGGACCCCTGACCGCCATCCCGGGCCTGTGGAACAGGAGAAGCCATCAAAAGTACCTCGAGTGGAGCCAGAGTCTGCTGGACACGTAAGTCCTGTTGTCCTCGAGGACTCTCCTCCCAGGGAGCCGCTGTCGGGGCCTGAGTCGGTGGCTGCTGAGTCTCCTGAGCTGGGTCTCAGGCTGACAGCCTTGGAGTGCAGACTGTCTGCCTTCATGGATCAGCAGCGGGTGCTGATGGCCAACCTCACTGGCGCATCTGCCCCGACCACCGGGACATCGACGTCCAAGTCGACCTCGGTCATGGTCACCCTCGACCTCCCGGTCGGGACCGAGGGCGTCGGGGCGGGTGCTGCCGGGCCCCGCACGGTCAGAGTCCGACTCCTCTTCGGACGAGTCCGCCTGAGAGACGGAGGATGAGGAGTCCCCCGATACCTTCAAGACTCGGTGCGTCCCGTCGGACTCACCGCAGTCTGAGCCCCGGAGTAGGTCCCCTCCAGAGGATACCCAGTTCTCGGAACTCGTTAGGGATATGGCCACTGCTTTGGCAATCCTGGCGGACCCCGAGGAGGAGCTTCGAGCCGAAGAGCTCAAAGCACTCCAGTATGACTCTCCTCCGAAGGAGGCCTTTACTGTGCCGGTTCCTCCGATGCTGGAACGGCTCCTCTTCCGGATGTGTGAGGCACCGGCCTCGGCGCCGGTTCTCAGCAAACAGGTCGATTCCATTTATCGACTCCGTAAGAGCCCTGGGTTTCAGAAGGCGCAGCTACCACACCATTCCATGGTGGTGGAATCGGCCATGCATCGTCTGAAAAGTCAGAAGATGCACTCCGCGGAGCCCCCTGGCAGGGAGGCCCGGAACCTGGATGCGTTTGGTAGAAAGTGCTTCCAGGGCTCGATGCTTGCTTGCCATGTCCAGTCTTACCAGCTGCAAACACAACGAAGAGCAGCGCTCTTGCAGAAATAGTGGGAGCACAAAGAGCAAGAGACGAGTCGTCAAGGATGATAAACAGTTGTTTATTAAACCAAACCCCAACGTGTTTCGGCGTGACCGCCTTCTTCAGGGGGTATGCTGCTAAAAACATATAAATAAAATAAAACAACATAAGCAACAAATACTCAATTGTAAAACCATTAAAAAGCCCCAAAGGAGAATGAAAACAAAAAATACACAGAGAATACAATGCAATTAAAAAGCAATAAAAACCAATTAAGAAAAATATCTAGAACTAAATCGCTATCCCAAAAGTGAGAAACCGAGGCACAGGAACAAAGGCATAGCAAGAGGGACACATATATAAAAATGAATATGTTAAAAAACAATTTAAATACATTACTTGTAAACAAAAGTATAGAAAAAAACGTGGCATAGTGCAACAAGTATAGTGCAACATAGTGTAATACAATGAATGTATTAAAATAACATGTTAAACACAATAAGCTATAAACAAGGTGTAAAAAAGAAAAGGAAGAAAATGGTGTAGTAAAACAGAAGAGGCATAAGTTCAACTCCACATACTTTGATAGTATACTAACAACAAAGCCTGTGCACAATATCCAACAATATTGAGCCGAAGCTCA
The DNA here is from genome assembly GCA_033557465.1 of Ichthyophis bannanicus. Classification (NCBI taxonomy): domain Eukaryota; kingdom Metazoa; phylum Chordata; class Amphibia; order Gymnophiona; family Ichthyophiidae; genus Ichthyophis; species Ichthyophis bannanicus. Next base: position 1,776,061,217 of record CM066031.1, read on the forward strand.
GAAATGTATGGTATTGCTAACTGTTTAGGCGATAATACTGGCATCCAAAAACAACTAGACGGCAAGGAAATAGAAACAATCTGTCAATGGGAAACATATGGAAATAGAAACAAATTATAAAAACCAACATGCCGTCAGGGAACAGGGAGAAACATATAGAGCTAAAAAGTGTAGATGAGGAGAACCGTACCAAATAGTGAATGTGCATTATACTGGTGAAACAGTGCTGCCTCAAAATCGAACTGATGTGCCGGGGCACAAAAGGTGAAATAAGACAACTGCAACATTGCAGGCAGTTTATGCGATTAAAAAGCACCCATTCATGCATTAAAACGCATTAAAAACAAAAAAGTAAGTGAAAATACAAATGATGAACATAATAGAAAAGTCTAAATAATAATATGAACAAAAGTGTTGCGTGGAAAGAAATTACACTAAGGCATAACCTCAAAGTACAGCGTGAAACTCCAACCAATGTTGCAAATAGAAAATAAACAAACCGGGGAAATAAAATAGTTGTATCGACAAGAGATATATAGGGTAGATAAAAAGTAACTGAAGTCTAACCTCAGAAAAGAGCATGCAACTCCAAACAATACTACAGATACCAATGGTAATCCGAAAAGTTAAGAACCCAGCGAGGAAGGCTAAAAAAGCCGCCGCAAAATCGCACCAAAACTCACAACGAGGATAAAGGGGCGGAGCTAGATGGGTAACTAAAAAATATGAAGGAAACTAATGTGCCTCAAAAATGTGTGAATCGCACTGATAACATCCCTTAATAAAACTATCAATAAATAAGGTAGAACCAGTAAAACAGCCTCAATCATACAAGAAACATAGTAAATAAAATACATATTAGTTACTATGAAGACACCAATAAATGCTAGTACGAAACAACATAATGAGTAAATGCCTAAGAGAATACAGAATGTATTAAAAAATGTGCAGCATAAAAAGTAAATACCTTAAAAACGTAAGCATATACATAGAGGATAAAACTAAAAATATGTGAAGCTATGACTGTGCCATGGGCATACATGTACAAATAGACTAAAAGCAAGATACATATTCAATACCTTGAACTAACCCCTTGATCAATAGACAGAAACAAGAAAAGGGCATAATTACAGAAAAACTGATAGGTCAATCTCCTGATTTAGGCCATAAGGTTCTAAACTGTTGAATTCAAAAATATACCTTTGCTCCAGTTTCAAAAGAGCCTTGTTTGTGTCACCACCCCTCCAGTGCGAAGTCACCATTTTCAAAACCAAATATTTAAGGTCACTAACTTTATGTCCGGCAGCAATCCAATGGGCTACCAGAGGTTTATCAGGGATTTTTCTTATGTTGTCGCTCCTATGTTCAATAATACGCGTGCGTATCTCTCTAATAGTTTTGCCAATATATATCATGTTGCATGGACACATGATAAGGTATATCACGTTTGATGTCTTACAATTGGTGTAATTTTGTGATTAGATATGGGATGTATAAAACTATTCCTCACGATAATCGTGTGGAGACAAACCGAGCAATTCCCGCAACTACTCTGATAGAGTAGTATGTGCCCTTACGTTTACAAATCTATCAAAGGATATCATCAATATACTCAGGCAAGAATGGTATCTTCTCAATTCATTACCATCATTTAACTCTAAACATCTTATGGTTGCCTATAAAAGGAATCCTAATTTATCTAATATTTTGGTACCTTCAGCCTTAACAAGATACAATCCGCCTCCTAAGATTAAAGGCCATTATAGTTGCGGGAATTGCTCGGTTTGTCTCCACACGATTATCGTGAGGAATAGTTTTATACATCCCATATCTAATCACAAAGTGTATTTACAGAATTACACCAATTGTAAGACATCAAACGTGATATACCTTATCATGTGTCCATGCAACATGATATATACTGGCAAAACTATTAGAGAGATACGCACGCGTATTATTGAACATAGGAGCAACATCATAAGAAAAATCCCTGATAAACCTCTGGTAGCCCATTGGATTGCTGCCGGACATAAAGTTAGTGACCTTAAATATTTGGTTTTGAAAATGGTGACTTCGCACTGGAGGGGTGGTGACACAAACAAGGCTCTTTTGAAACTGGAGCAAAGGTATATTTTTGAATTCAACAGTTTAGAACCTTATGGCCTAAATCAGGAGATTGACCTATCAGTTTTTCTGTAATTATGCCCTTTTCTTGTTTCTGTCTATTGATCAAGGGGTTAGTTCAAGGTATTGAATATGTATCTTGCTTTTAGTCTATTTGTACATGTATGCCCATGGCACAGTCTTAGCTTCACATATTTTTAGTTTTATCCTCTATGTATATGCTTACGTTTTTAAGGTATTTACTTTTTATGCTGCACATTTTTTAATACATTCTGTATTCTCTTAGGCATTTACTCATTATGTTGTTTCGTACTAGCATTTATTGGTGTCTTCATAGTAACTAATATGTATTTTATTTACTATGTTTCTTGTATGATTGAGGCTGTTTTACTGGTTCTACCTTATTTATTGATAGTTTTATTAAGGGATGTTATCAGTGCGATTCACGCATTTTTGAGGCACATTAGTTTCCTTCATATTTTTTAGTTACCCATCTAGCTCCGCCCCTTTATCCTCGTTGTGAGTTTTGGTGCGATTTTGCGGCGGCTTTTTTAGCCTTCCTCGCTGGGTTCTTAACTTTTCGGATTACCATTGGTATCTGTAGTATTGTTTGGAGTTGCATGCTCTTTTCTGAGGTTAGACTTCAGTTACTTTTTATCTACCCTATATATCTCTTGTCGATACAACTATTTTATTTCCCCGGTTTGTTTATTTTCTATTTGCAACATTGGTTGGAGTTTCACGCTGTACTTTGAGGTTATGCCTTAGTGTAATTTCTTTCCACGCAATACTTTTGTTCATATTATTATTTAGACTTTTCTATTATGTTCATCATTTGTATTTTCACTTACTTTTTTGTTTTTAATGCGTTTTAATGCATGAATGGGTGCTTTTTAATCGCATAAACTGCCTGCAATGTTGCAGTTGTCTTATTTCACCTTTTGTGCCCTGGCACATCAGTTCGATTTTGAGGCAGCACTGTTTCACCAGTATAATGCACATTCACTATTTGGTACGGTTCTCCTCATCTACACTTTTTAGTTCTATATGTTTCTCCCTGTTCCCTGACGGCATGTTGGTTTTTATAATTTGTTTCTATTTCCATATGTTTCCCATTGACAGATTGTTTCTATTTCCTTGCCGTCTAGTTGTTTTTGGATGCCAGTATTATCGCCTAAACAGTTAGCAATACCATACATTTCTGAGCTTCAGCTCGATATTGTTGGATATTGTGCACAGGCTTTGTTAGTATACTATCAAAGTATGTGGAGTTGAACTTATGCCTCTTCTGTTTTACTACACCATTTTCTTTCTTTTCTTTTTTACACCTTGTTTATAGCTTATTGTGTTTAACATGTTATTTTAATACATTCATTGTATTACACTATGTTGCACTATACTTGTTGCACTATGCCACGTTTTTTTCTATACTTTTGTTTACAAGTAATGTATTTAAATTGTTTTTTAACATATTCATTTTTTTAACATATTCTTTTTTATATATGTGTCCCTCTTGCTATGCCTTTGTTCCTGTGCCTCGGTTTCCCACTTTTGGGATAGCGATTTGGTTCTAGATGTTTTTCTTAATTGTTTTTTATTGCTTTTTAATTGCATTGTATTCTCTGTGTATTTTTTGTTTTCATTCTCCTTTGGGGCTTTTTAATGGTTTTACAATTGAGTATTTGTTGCTTATGTTTTATTTTATTTATATGTTTTTAGCTGCATACCCCCTGAAGAAGGCGGTCACGCCGAAACGCGTTGGGGTTTGGTTTAATAAACAACTGTTTATCATCCTTGACGACTCGTCTCTTGCTCTTTGTGCTCCCAGTCTTACCAGCTGTACATGGGCATGTACTTGCGGGACCTGGCAAAGGAGCTTGCCGGGTTCTCTGCTGGTCTCTCCGGGAACCTTTGCAGAGGTTCAAGTCCTTGTCTTCGGGGATCCGGGAATGCTCTAAGTTCATGTCCCGGGCGGCCTACAATGGCTTCGAGGCCTTGGCCCGTGTTGCGGCAGCCTGCATCGTGGCTCGACGCCAGGCATGGCTGCAGTCATCGGACCTCGAGCCATGGGTTCAAGTCAAGTTGGTCGATGTCCCTTGCCGAGGTGAGAACCTTTTTGGCAAGCCCATGGCCGAGAAGGCTGTTGAGCTTGAGACCGAGCACCTCTAGAGGACAAGGCTGTCTCGAAAGACTTCTGCCCCTTCACACAAAAAGAAGGGCTCGGGTAAAATGTCCTTTTACCCGAGGAAGGCGACTGCCTAAAAACAGTTCCCACCTTACCAGGCCTCCCCCGCTCCCCCACAGGGTCAGCAGGCCAAGGTGCAGGGACATGGGCCCCGTAGGCAGAAGGCCCCCAAGCCTCTGGCTCTTGCTGTCCCATCCCTGTACAGGAGGTCGACTAGCCCTGTTTGCCCACCGGTGGCCACCCATTACAGGAGACAGTTGGGTATTAAGCATAGTCCACAAGGGCTACATGCTTCATTTTCATCAGTTGCCTCCTCCCTACTTTCCAGGAGAGCCTCCAAGGCCTCCTCCCAATACAGCCCTTCTCCTGCAGGAGCTTCAAGGTCTGTTGCAAGACAAGGCGGTGGAGCCAGTGCCTCCCCACCTTCAGGGTCACGGTTTCTACTCCAGGTACTTCCTCGTACCAAAAAGAACAGGGGACCTCAGGCCTATTCTCGACCTCAGAAATCTCAACAAGTTCCTAGAGAAGGAAAAGTTCAAGATGCTTACTCTTGGAACACTTCTGCCCTACCTCCAGCAGGGAGATTGGCTATGCTCCTTAGATTTAAAGGATGCGTACACTCACATCCTCGTTCATCCAGACCACAGAATGTACCTCAGGCTCATGGTGGGAGGAAACCATTATCAGTACAGAGTGCTGCCATTTGGCCTCACCTCTGCTCCCAGGGTCTTTACCAAATGCCTGGCAGTGGTGGCGGCCTACTTAAGGAATCAGGGTATCTTTGTCTTCCCCTATCTGGACGACTGGCTCATCAGGGGTCAGACGTGCCAGGAGGCCAGGCAAGCCACCCAACGAACGATTTCTCTACTCCAACACCTGGGGTTTGTCATAAACTTCGCAAAGTCCACTTTGCTCCCCTCCCAAAACTTGGAGTTCATAGGAGCAAGGCTGGACTCTCTGCAGGCAAAGGCTTTCTTGCCAGAGGACAGAGCCCAAAGACTGATAGCATTGGCAAACCAGTTTCTCAGCAGGTCACTGGTCTCCGCCAGGCTCTGCCTGAGGCTTCTTGGCCACATGGCTTCGACAGTACATGTGACCCCCAATGCCAGGCTTCATATGAGGCCTGCGCAATGGTGCCTCAGAACTCAGTGGTCACAGGCCACAGGGCGCCTCAGCGACAGAGTAAGGGTGTCCAGACCATTCCTGAACTCCCTACGTTGGGGCTGCATCCCCCCCAACTTACTGAAGGGGATGCCTTTTCAGCCACCTGGGTTCACAGTGGTGTTGACCACCGATGCCTCCCTGCAGGGCTGGGGAGCACACTGTCTGGACAAGTGCACCCAGGGTCTGTGGTCTCCCTGGGAGGCCAAGCAGCAAATCAATCTACTGGAACTGCGGGCTATTCGCTTAGCCCTCAATACTTTCTCTCAAACCCTGGCCCACCAGTCTGTCTTGGTACAAACAGACAATCAGGTAGCCATGTTTTATGTGAACAAACAGGGCGGCACTGGGTCCAGGCTCCTTTGTCTGGAGGCACAGGACCTTTGCTTGTTTGCGCTCAGGCGCAACATGTTTCTCAAGGCTGTTTATCTTCCTGGCCAGGAAAATTGCCTGGCAGACAGGTTGAGCAGGATTCTGCAGCCCCACGAATGGCAGCTCCACCCACTTCCTGTTTGGCTGTCGTACTGAGAGGATCAGTTGTGCAGAGCTCCTGCTAGGGAGCAGTTCCTTTTTCTGCCTGTGCCTGGATGTCGGGCCCTGGGCCACCTCCAGCAAGGGAGGCCCAGAGGCCTGCCAAGCCTGGTGGGCCTCCTACTCGGACAGTGGATGGAGAAACTGGCAACCTGGAACAGCTGGAGCCCCAGGAGGGGGACTCCCCAGGTAGGACTGCACCTGGTCAGGAAGGAGGGACCCACAGGTATGGAGGTTTGGGCCCGCTACCCCAGGGAGGAGGCTCCTGTCTCCTCCCCAGGCAGGGTGTGGAGGCTGGGTGGCAGCAGGGAGAGGCCCTGGGGAGACCCTGGAGGACCGTGGAGTATAGAACTGGAGGAGGCAGGTTCCCCCCTCCACATTGGGTCCTGGAGGAGGCCTCTACCTCCTCCAGTGAGGATGAGGACGGGGGGTCGGGCCTGCCGTCCTACCAGCAGTCAGCTAGGGCCCCAGATGACATCGTGGCGGCAGTGCGACGGCTTCGGGGTCTCCAGGAGGAGGCGGCCCAGCTGCAAGCCCAGCTCTCCCACCTGGAGAGCCTGCAGGCCACCATTCCCGGGGAGGAATGGGTGGCCTATGCTACCTATCGGAAGGGGGTAAAGCGGGCCCTGAAGGCCAAGTACTTGGAGATTGCGTACTATCAGAACCAGGGTTGTGGGTCCCTTGCCGAAGTTTACCAGAATTATAATCGTTGGAAGATACCTGCAGTCCAGGGGAGGCCCCCGGGGGTGGGTCAGCAGGGGGGTCCATCCTCCTCTAGAAGTATGCCCTCTCCCATTCTAGTTCCTGGGAAGTCTACCACCCGTTCCCTGCCTTCCTCTTCTAAAGCATTTCCTGGATGTCCTGTGTCTTACCTGCAGCAGGGTGATGGTTGTGATGTTGTGAATGCGCTGGTTCCTCCCTCCGAAATGCTGTCTGCCCAGATTGTTCCTGCACGTCCCCAGGGTGCTCCATTGATCCTGGTGGCTCACCAACAGTCGTGTAACACTGAAGGGACCATCCAAGATGGCCGCCGGGGTCTTTCTGATGACGTCACTAAGGAAGTGAGGTCGTTGCAGGAGCTGCCTGGAGGACTTCCCCCAGCCAGCTTACAATCGCAAGATGGCCGCCGGGGTCTTTCTGATGACGTAATTACGGAAGTGAGGTCGTTGCAGGAGCTGCCTGTAGGACTTCCCCCAGCCAGATTACAATCACAAGATGGCCGCCGAGTAATGGGTACTGACGCTTCCGGGAAACCCAGGAAGCCTGCAGAACGACCTTCCCCATCTTCTGATTTGCTGCGGGATTTTCGACGGCACTCTTTAAGCACAGAGGGAGCTTCTTTTTCATGCCCCTCGATTGGAGGGGGTGTTGTAGAGAGGCAGCAGTATTCAGCGGTTCCTTTTCAGCATACTGCTGATCCACTGTCTTTGGATGTTTCCGGCTCTGAGGGGTTTTTTGCACGGGATCCCCGGCGGCGGAAGACTGGTTGGCCTCAGCCGTTTGATTCTGCTGTGCCACTTGAGGATCCACGGGTGGCGGATTTCTCCACCTGTAATAGGAATCCTGCTCCTTCAGCTACGATGCCTGTCCAGGTTACTGGGAAGGGGTTTGGTAGGGGGATGGCTGGTGGGCAGGACTCCCCTATTGTGGCTGCCCTCCCGGCCCCTAGAAAGCTACAGGGCACTCGCCCAGTATGTTCTGAGGTGGCTGACTGGGGCCGGAGGGGTGCTGGAAGGAGGAGAAAGGGGCAGGATGGGGGCTGCTCTTTCTTTTCTGCAGTCCCCGGGGGGGAGAGGGGGAAGAAAAGTGCTAGTCAGCTGTCACTGCGGCCGGGGGTAGAGGAGCGGGATGCGCAGCTGCCTTTGTTGTCTGTTATTGCGGCCGACGGAGACCTGGCTCACAGGGGGGTGTCCGCCCTTTCTGTTGGAGCCCTGACTACCGGCCAAACTTTTCTGGATCCTTGTGCCACGTCTGGCACCGACAACCAGGTAGGACCAGGGAGGGACAAGGGCAGGGGGGTGGGGGTGTGGGGGAGGTGCTGGGTGGGGGATCTGCCCTGTTGTCTCGGGCGGGTCCTGCCTTGTTGTCGATAGCCATACAGGGGGTGGCGGATGATGGGCTACAGGACGGGCTGATGGAGGAAGGGGGGGAGCGGACGACTGGTTATATAGTGGGGAAGGAGATAGTGGCTGCTTCAGGACGAGGGAAGGACTTGTTCTCCATAGGGTCAGGGGGGGCGGTGGTCCCCTTGGAACCCGGGAATGAAGGGGAGCGGGGTCCGTCCCCGGTAGTGGTGGCCGAAACCCAGGAGCCTTGCGCTGGGTCGGGAATGCGGGAAGGAGGTTTGGGGGAGCCTTCCGGTTCCCTGGGTGTTACCGAGAACCAGGTCTGTGATGCCCTACGATTGGCTTTGGAGGCCCCGTTGGGCCCTCCCGGGGCTTTTACTGCCTTTCGGCAGCCGGAGGTAGAGATAAGTGGTGGTCCAGGGGTTCTCGGTGGCACTCAGGGATCCGGAGGAGGTAGCATCCCGGACTCTGTCTTTGCGGAGTTGACCTTCCCCAGTCCTCCGGTTGATCTAAGTGAGGAGGTTACGGATCCTGCGGTCCAGCAGCAGGATCCCCCGCAGATGGATGCAGGAACAGATCAAGGAGGGCAGGAGATGGGGGCTGGGGGGCCGGCTCCCCCCCTCCGTACCTTTGCGGAGGCTCTGAAGGGGTCGGGCACCACTCCAGGGCCGTCGGGTGAGGGTAGGGGGAGGGGAGGTTTTCAGGGGAATGGTCCCGCAGGAGGGGAAGGAGGAGGAGGAGGGGGAGGGTTTCAAAGAGGAGTAGGGGGTGAGGTCCGACGGCGCAACGTGGCGCAGATCCGATGGGCTGGGGAGGGGTCCCCTCCAGCCAGGGAACAGGTCTTGAGGATGGTCCTTGGGCTGGGGTTTCTCCCAGGAGATCTCTACGCCTTTATCCACATGAACAACACCATTGAATATGATGTTAGTTTCATGCTGAGACGGGGGCTGGAGATTTTCTGGGACCGATACCAGCAGCCGGGGGGGCGGGGGGGGGGGCCTGACTTTCGTGTTGTGCCTATCTCTCGCCAGGGGACGGTACCTGTGACCATCCTATCCAGGAATGAGTCGCTCCCAGGGCAGGACATCCAGTTTTGGTTGTCGCGCCATGCGGTGCTTCTCGCACCCCTGGTTAAGGGCGCTGGGCCCCTAGGGGTGTGGGACGGGTCGTGGAAGGGCAGGATCCGTTTGCGTGAGGTGGGAAACGTGGTGCAGCACGTGCCCTCGGCCGGTTTCCTCGGTCGGGATCGCATCTTGTGCTATTACCCTGGGCAACCCCGCGAGTGTCACCGCTGTGGCTCATTCCGCCATTTGAGCATGAACTGTCCCGAGCAGGTCTGCACCCGTTGTGGTGGACGGGGTCACGCTTCGGCCGGGTGTCTGCTAATTCGGTGTAACCTTTGCGGGGAGTTGGGCCACCCCTTTGCCCGCTGCCCCTCCGCGTCACACAATGGACCGGGGGGGGTTGCCGTCACTCCACCTCGGGCTCCTGTGCGGGAGGAGGCTATGGAGGCCCCTCTCCCTCAGGAGGAGACCGGGGGCCCTAGTGCAGAGGAGTCCATCGAGCCGAGGGAGCCACCAGGGGGAGGGGATTCGGGTAGGAAGGAGGAGAGGGTTGATGTGGTGGAGGTTAATGTAGCACGACAGGATAGTGGGTTGAGGGTGGTGCCACCTGAGGAATGGACTACGGTCCCTTCCAAGGGTGGCAAGTCCAAAAGGAAGAAACGGGAGACATCCCCGTTGCTGGATGCAGAGCCCGTGTTGGACATCAACCGTTTCGTGTTTTTGGCCGCTGATGCGGCTGAGGCGGATGAGGGCTTGCCTGTGGAAGCAGGGCTTCCTGTGCGGCGCTCGGAGCGGTTAGCGGCGGGGGCGGCCCCTCTTCCTCAGCGGCGACCTTCAAAGGTGCAGAAGGCGCGCCGCAGTCAGGGTCCTCCAATCAAGGGGGATACTGGCGCCCGACGGGTGAGGGAGGATGGCCTTGTACCCCCGCAGTTGGGTTCGGGGCCTTCGCAGGAGCCCCCTGCTGACCCGGCCGCCCTGGCCTCCCCCGCGGGGGTGGGCACTGTCGTATTGTCTCAGTCTTTGTCCGGGGAGGGGGGGGCTGCACAGGTGGTGGACCCCACGGAGGAGGTCATTCCTCCGACCCCTGACCCGTTTGTGCCTCCTCATCCCGTGGGGGCTGGGTCTGCCCTCGCGACAGCTTTGCCTGGTGGTCCCGGGGGCGCCAGCACCTCCTGGGGTGATAGGGTTGAGCGGGAGGAGGAGGAGATCCTCGAGGTGGTCGACGTGGACCAGGAGGAGTCGCTCCAGCTCGCGGGCTTGTCCTGCAAGCGGGATTCTGGGGATCCCGGGGTTGGTGAGAAGAGGAGGAAAGGGTCACTGCACTCGAAATAGGCATGGCGTGCACTCCTGCGTTCTCGTGCGCCACCATCAACGTGGCCAGCATTTTCTCAGACCAGGCGCGGGCTACGGCCTATGATTTTCTTTCTACGAGTGGGCTGGATGTCATCTTCTTGCAGGAGACCAGGCTCACCTCGCTCGCTAGCCTTCATCGGGCGAAGCGGGAGTGGAGGTGGGGCCCTTCGTACTGGTCCCTTGCGGCACAGCCCTACGCAGGAGTGGCGGTTTTGTTCACGTCTAACCGATTTCAGGTGCAGTACGTGTGGGAACTGGAGCAGGGCCGGTGTCTGCTTTTAGATGGCTACTGCGGGCCCCATCGGTTTCGTTTCGTGGTGGTCTACGGCCCCCAGTCTAAGTTGGCGCGGAAGACCCTGTTCGGGGTTATCCGCCCCTACTTACACACCTCCCGTTTGGTGGTCCTTGCTGGGGATTTTAACACCACCACCTTTTTGCAGGACCGAGGGGGGGAGCGTTGCCCACCCAGTTACGAGGGCCTCTTTTTGGCCGAGATGACCCGGACGGCTGACCTCGTGGATGTTTTCCACCGGGCCTTTCCTAGGTCGCCGGGGTTCACCTACTACCATGGGACCTGCAGGAGTCGTATCGATCGGATATATGTGAGTGCTCGGGTGGAGTGTTCCCCTCCGCAGTTGCAGGCGGTTGACTTTTCGGACCACCGCGTCCTCTCTGTGTCCTTCCTGGCCAACCACGAGGAGCTTAGCAGGGGTCCTGGCCTGTGGCGACTGAATGTGCAGTTGTTGGCAACATCAGAGGTGGTCCAGGAGTTCTTGGCCTTTCTCGCAGACCAGGAGACCCTGCTGAGTGTTTTTCCTTCCCGTGGCGCCTGGTGGGATGAGGTGAAGACGCGTGCCCGACAACTCTTCCGTTCCCGGGGTACCTCCATGGCTCGATCCCGCTACCTCACCTACACTGTCCTCCGGAGGTCGCTGGATCGTTTGGTATCCCGAGGGGCAGCGCGGGAGGAGGTTGAAGAGGTGCGTGTCCAGCTCCGTGGCCTGCTTTACGATCGCCATGCCTCCCTATGCTTCGAGGGGGCGGCCGGTGGGGGCGCCACTCCAGACCCTTTCCGGACTTGCAGGGAGAGGGTTCAGCGTCGGGAGGTCATGGCCCTGCGGGGCGAGGACGGTACCATTCATACCTCCCAGGAGGACCTTTTGCGGATAGTGGGGGAATACTTCTCGGACCTGTTTGGGGATCGCCCCGTGGACCTCACCCATATCCGAACGTACCTGGGCCTTCCCCCGGTGTATTCGGCTGTGGTCCAGGCACAGGTTGATGCACTCGCTGCTCCAATTCAGCAGGTGGAGGTGGAGAGGGCGATTCGTGCCATGCCGTTGGGGAAGGTGCCTGGGCGCGATGGGCTCCCTGTGGAGTTCTATCGCACTTTCATTGCCCAGCTGGCCCCCTTCCTGACCTCCCTGTTTCAGGAGATCATGGACACGGGGTATCTCCCGCGGTCATTTCGCGAGTCTGTCCTGCTGCTGCTCTCCAAGGGGAAGGACGATAGCTCCTTGGACTTCTGGCGGCCGCTCTCTCTTCTGAACGCGGACCGGAAGATCCTGGCCAAGTGTTTGGCCAACCGACTGGTGGAGGTGTCGGGCGATTTGCTGTCCCCTTCCCAGTATTGTTCCGTTCGGGGGAGAGGGGTTCTGGACGCTGTCGCCACAGTCCGGGAGATGGTGGAAAGAGGCCGGTCGCTCCAACGGGACCACTGGTTGGTCTCCTTGGATCAGTCCAAAGCCTTTGATCGAGTCAGTCACCGGTACCTGTGGGTGGTGCTCCAGCACTTCGGCCTCCCCGCGGGTTTCCTCTTCGTCGTGCAGGCGCTGTACCGAGGGGGGGTGAGCTTCCCGTTTATTAATGGGTGGCTCGGACGGCCATTTGGTGTCGCCTCGGGGGTGCGGCAGGGGTGCCCTTTGAGCCCCCTGCTGTATGTTTTCTCCCTCGACCCCTTCCTCCGGAGATTGTCCTCAGGTGGGTTGCGGGGCCTGGAGGCGCCCGGTGCGCCCCCGGTGTCCGTCGTTGCTTACGCTGACGACATCTCAGTTTACGTGGACGGCACTGATGGGGTAGAGGCCCTGCGAGAGGCCGTGGAGGAGTACTCGGAGGTAGCCCATTCTGTTGTAAACCACAGCAAGTGCCAGACGCTGTGGTTGGGCTCCTCGGAGGCCTCCCCGCCTTCCTGCGCCCCCTTTCCTCCTCCCGTGGGGGAGGTCCGCGTTTTGGGCCTCGTCTTCGGGTCGGAGGACTGTGCGGAGTCCAATTGGGACCGTTGTCTCGAGACTGCACGGTGTCGGGTGCTGCGGTGGAGGGGGTGGAGGTGTACGTACGAGGAGAAGATCAAACTCCTCGGGACGTTTCTGCTTCCTCTCTTTCTGCACGTGGCCACGGTCTTCGTTCTTCCGTTGTCCCGTCAGGCGTCTGTTTGTGCCGTCTTTTTCTGTTTTCTGTGGGGTAACCGCTTGAACCCTGTCCAGCGCAACATCGTCTGCCTGGATCGGGCAGAGGGTGGTTTGGGTATGTTGCACCCCCTTGTCTTCCTGTCAGTCTTGTCTATGGCGTTTCACTTAGGTAGGATGAGGGAAGGGGGTGGGGTTTGGTGGGTGGCCTCCTATCGGGAATGGTTCTCCCGCTTCTGGGAGCAGTGGGAGGGGGCGTCCTCGGTCCCACGTGTGCGCCGGAGAGGGGAACAGGCCCCATCGTACGTATTTGTGATGGTGGGGCTCATTCGGCGGTGGGGGGTGACCGACCCGCTCGCCCAGTCCTTGGGGCGGAAAGGATTATACCGGATGGTACTCACCTCTCACTATCAACCACGGTGGGCCCTGCGGGACTGTCCGGCGGATGTGATGCAGCGGGGCCTTCGGCTGTTGAACTCCCCTCGGCTACCGAAGAAGGTTCGGGATGTAGCCTGGTTGTCTTTCCACGGGCGTTTGTACGTGAGGGACAACCTCAAGTACAGGTCACAGGCCGAGCGGGTCTGTCCGAGGGCCGGGTGTGAGGGGCAGGCGGAGACCATGGACCATTTCCTCCGGCAGTGCCCCTTCAACGTGGAGGCCTGCCGGTTGGTGTCCGCTGCTCTTCACCTGCGCGACCTTTCCCTCCTCACGTATGCGGAGTGGGTGTACGGGGCCTGGTCCTTTCCTCTAAGGCAGGACTCCGGGACCCTCTACCTAGTCACGGCTGTAGTGCGCTACCACCTGTGGCAAGCGCGCTGTCATGTCTCGACCCGGGGGTTGGTCCTGCCCCTCGACGAGGTGGTGCGGGACATTCTGGAGGAAGTGTCCAGCATGGCGCAACGCGAAAGGCGGGTGGTGGAGGTCCATCGTTGGGAGCGTCTGTGGCGTCACCTCACCCTCCGCCCCCCATGAGGGGGAGGGGTTCCCTGGGGTTTTTCCTCCCTGTTAGAGGTTAGGGGTTTTGTTTTTGTCTCCCGGGTGGAGGAGGGAGGTGAGACAGGAGGGGGGGGGGGTTTAGTCCCTGGGGTTTCTTCCTAGGTTTAGGGATCTGGGGTTGCTTTCCTTCCGGTGGGGGGGAGGGGGGTTTGCACTAGGGCTGGGGGGGTTGTTGGCCACTTGTCCGCTCTCCCTCTCTCTCCATGGGGGATGTTTGTTTTCGTTTTCTCCCTGGAGCAGGTGTGTGTTTGTTTTGTTTTTGTTTTTGTTTTTGTGTTTCTGCGCATCCCGCTCCGCTGTTTCGGCCGATAGGGTTGGGTTTTTGTGTTCATTTATTGATTTGTATTATGGTTTTGTTTCTGGTGGGTTTTCGTTGGGGACGGCACATGCCTGTATGTTTCTGTTTAGGGGGGTGGGGGTTTTCTTTATTTATGGGGAGGGTGGGGGTGGGGTAGGGATTGGGGTGGGGGCGGAGGAGATGTTGCTCCTTTGTGGGGACGGGGGTGGGAAAGGGGGAATGCGTTTTGTTTTTGTGGGTGTGAGTGAGGGCTTGGCAGCCCTGATGGACATTTGGGACATTGGACTGTGCTGGGATTGTTGTGGGTGGTTGGGGGGGGGGGTTGGGATGGACATTGCATTTCTGTTGGACTGCTGCGGGTTGCTGTTGGGGGGTTGGGACAGACATTGGACATGCTGAACTATTGCGGGTTGATGATGTCGGGGGGAAGGGGCATGTGTGCTGGTTGTTGGGTTTGGTGGTGGGGAGGTGGGTCACGGGGGGGTGGAGATACTTGTTTTGTGCTATGTCGGGGGGTGGGGGTTTTGGGGGGGGGTGGGATTTGGTTGGGGTGCTTGTTATTGTTTTTGTTTTTGCTTTTTGGTATGTCTTTTGTTGCTTGTTTAATAAATTCAAAATTTACATCCCTTGGTGGTTCAGAAGATTTTCCTGAAATGGGGACTTCCCTCCATAGATCTGTTTGCCAGTCCCCTCAACAGACAGCTGCCAAGGTTCTGCTCCAGGCAACCGCATCCTCTGCGGCTAGCAGTGGATGCTTTTCTGATTTCCTGGTCCCAGGGCCTCCTGTATGCGTTTCCTCCTACGCCTCTGGTGGCCCAAACCCTGTTCAAGATTCTACGGGACAAGGCCTCGGTCCTTCTGGTAGCTCCCAGGTGGCCGAGGCAGCCTTGGTTCCCACTTCTGCTTCAAGTGGCAGTGGACACCCCACTACCTCTGGGGTTCCAGCCCGACCTTCCCTCTCAGGATCAGGGGTCTCTTCTGCACCCCAATCTAAAATCTCTCCATTTGATGGCCTGGAGGCTGCAAGGGTAGTTTTGGCTCCCTGGGGCCTCCCTCCGGAAGTTGAGGAGGTCGTCCTGGCCTCTATGAAGCAGTCCACCAGAAAAACCTATGCCCTGAAATGGAAAAGGTTTTCTGTGTGGTGTCAGCTGCGTACAGAAGATCCTTTCTCCTGTGCTATACCAGTGGTGCTTCAGTACCTGCTGCACTTATCCAATCAGGGACTTAAGTCCAATTCTGTTCGGGTCCACCTCTCAGCTCTAGCAGCTCACCACTCACTGGTGGAAGGACACTCTCTGTCGGTTCACCCCTTGGTGTCCTGGTTCCTCAGAGGTTTGCTCCTGCTCAAGCCTCCTGTCCGTCCTCCAGCCCCTGAGTGGGAGTTGAATGTGGTCTTGCCGAAACTGACTCGCCCACCTTTTGAGCCGATGGCTACTTGTCCTCGCCGCTTCCTGTCCTGGAAGACACACTTCCTGGTAGCCCTAACCTCGGCCAGGCGAGTGAGTGAGCTTCAAGCCCTGGTCTGTGACAGGCCTTACACTCGCTTCTATAGGAACAGGGTAGTCCTTAGGACTCATCCAAAGTTCCTCCCAAAGGTTGTCTCCTCTTTCCACCTCAACCAGGAGGTGGTTCTTCTGACATTCTTCCCTAGGCCTCATGCAAGCCAGGCTGAAGCAGTTCTGCATACCCTGGACTGTAGGAGGGCCTTATCCTTCTACCTTGACCATACGCAGGGACATAGAAGGGCTACTCAGCTCTTCATCTCTTTTGACTCTAATAATTTGGGGTTAGCTGTGTCCAAGCGTACCTTGTCCAATTGGGTGGCTGACTGTATCACCTGGGCTTACAGGGCAGCTGACCTTCCCTTGCAGGGTCGGGTCACGGCCCATCGTGTCAGGGCAATGGCTGCCTCAGTAGCTCATCTCTGCTCTGTACCGTTGGCAGACATCTGCAGGGCTGCAACTTGGTCCTCAAGCCAGACCTTTGCGGCCCATTACTGTCTGGAGAGGGAGTCCTGTAGGGAAAGTGCTTTTGGCCAGGCAGTACTCTGGAATCTCTTTGAGGTTTAGGCAACTCCTGCCCTCCGTTGGGCTACCAGTGGAGGTTCTTTCAGTGAAAAGCCTTTCTTTGATGCTGGGACTAGAGGGAGTTCTCTTGTTCGGCCTGGGTTCCTTGGTAGCCCAGAGCTAGGGAGTCACCCATATGTGAGGACTGACTTCCTGCTTGGTCCTGGAGAAAGAGAAGTTACTCACCTGTAACAAGTGTTCTCCAGGAGCAGCAGGAATCAGTCCTCACAACCCTCCCTCCTCCTCTGGGAGGTGCAGTTGTACATAGTTTATTTTACATTTTTGTGTGCTGTTTTTTAGCTATGTCATTTGACTGAGCAAGATGGCACCTTTAGGCGGGAAGGGGACCGCGCATGCGTGCAGTATTCCCAAAGGCTTTCATATAAAGCTGGGGAAATTCTCCGCAAGGGCTCCATCGACGTCACCCATATGTGAGGACTGATTCCTGCTGCTCCTGGAGAACACCTGTTACAGGTGAGTAACTACTCTATTTCCCCTCCCCAACCTTTGGGAAGGGGCCCGGTTGGTATCTGTGTGGCAGAGTCTGGCCCTTTAATTCTCTTTGTAAAAACAAACAGAGCAGCAAAATTAGCCACAGCATTGAGAGAGCACTAGGTTGAGGCAATCTGTTTTAGCAGCATTTTCCCACGTTACCAAGGTGAGAGTGGCTTGATTAATTTTTAGTGTCAGCTCTCAGCATGCCAGCGGCTCGAGTGGCCTTCGCGACCTGTGGTAGCCATCACAGGCAGCTGTCAGTGGTGTTTTTTTGTCAGAGGTGTGGGAAGGAAGGCCATGCCGCAGAAGACTTTATATGGGGGATTAGACCAGTGAATTTGGAAGCATCGTCAACATTGGGAAAACAATTTAGCTCTTAATCAAGTTTCTCCTCAGCCACGAGACCCTGTGGTTTTGATGGGAAGTGTGGCTATAGTTCCAGTAGATGAAAGAGAAGCAGGAGACCTCTCTGAGGTTCAGGTTATGGTTCTGAGTCCCTCAGGGGGGCAGCTCTTAAGGTCAGTTGAGCCTAGGGAGAGCCATTCAGCGTCAGGCCTACCCTTTTCTCCAGAGTTTGTATTGCTGTTGCACCAGACCTTCTGCATAAAGCAAGGCCTGGTGCAAGCTTCTCACAAAATTGGTACTAAGAGTAGCTTACATGAGCCAGTGTCAATGGCTAAAGAACTTGCAGAACCTGCAGCTAAATGCCATAGGGTAGAAGATGACCCATAGGAGGAACAAGATTCGGTCTTTTCGGGGGCTTCTGAAGATCTCCTAGAAGGTCTGTCTGGGCTTGGGGGAGATCCCTCTGGAAAGAGCTTGAGGAAGGAGAAATTCTGCCAGGCGAAGAACCCCACTATCATTAGGGTCTTTTGTCAGGAAGAGTTGACAGACCTTATTGGTTCTTAATATTTTTCATGGCTCTCCAATGAAAGAAGGGACTCTAGAAGATCCCTTGTTGCAGAGTATTCGGAAGCCTCAGAGATCTTTTCCAGTGCAGAGTGCCATTAAGGAGATAATTGAAGCAGAATGGGAGGTGCCGGAGGCCGATTTACAGGGTAGTGGATCTATGTTGCATTTATACCTGATTCCGCCAGTTGAGAATGACCACCTTAAATTACCGAATATGGATGTTCTGGTTTCTGTGGTTACCAAGAAAACTACGATTCTCAGGGTGGAGCAGCCTTGAAAGATGCTCAGGACAGAAAGCTTGAAACATTGTTAAAACAGTCTTTTGAGATCAATGCTCTAGTGTTACAAACGTCTATTTGTGAAGCATATGTGGCTGAAGCATATTTAAGATGAGCTCAGAGTTTGCATGAGTCTGATCCTGTTCCTCAGGAAGCATTATCAGAGGCGGTTAAGCTGGAGTCAGGGTCCGGATGCGTTGTATGAACTCGTCAGAGCCTCTGCCAAGAGCATGGCTTCAGTGGTCTCAGCGCGATATCTCCTCTGGCTCTGCAATTAGTCTGCAGATGTAGCTTCCAAGAGCGACTCAGTAAGCTTCCTTTCTAAGGGAAATTTGTCTTTGGAGAGGCATTAGATAAATTAATTAAGGACTTGTGGAAATCCAAGGTTCTGAGACTTCTGGAGGACAAGCCAAAGAATGGAAAATCTACAGCTCCTGTGAAGGGCCATTTCAGGGATTTTCAAAGATTGTGCCTTTTCTATTTTTTTTTTTATTAAGCTTTTGCAATATACAAACCAAATAACGAAAACAAGAAACACAATATCAAAAGAATCATTAATAGGTAAATCACTTCAACAATTATTGTCAACAGTCCTCATCACGGTAGGAGCAAAAGGATACAAAGAAGAAAAAAGAAATACACCAAGAAAAACAAGACAAAAGGGAAAAGAAAAAAAATAAAATTCCCCTCCCCAAGTCCAATACTAAGGGCAAAAATCATACCAGACTCCAATTTTCCCTTACTCCTCTTTATCAACCAAAAATTTCTCTAATTGATACATCATATAAGTAATATGAGTTTCCATGCAAATTAACAATGCATTTGCATGGAAAATGCAGGAAAAAGGTAGCACCAAAACCCTAGATTTCAGTGCAAGAAATTGCTTGCGGCAAAGCTGTGTGTTCCTAGAATCATCAGGAAACACATGGAGCTTCATTCCACAAAACAGAACCTTTTTATACTTAAAAAAACAATTTTAAACACCTTAACCTTGTCTGCTACAGACAGGAAAGAGACCAATAAAGTACCCCAATGTGTTATATTATCAGTGGAATCTTCTAGGAACTTTGTTAGGTCCTGACTCACACTGGATAATATATCCACCCCTTCTGCTCCAGCATCAACCTGTGGAGACGTAGTAGGCAAATAAACATGTTTCTGAACTGGGACATCTTCCTTCTGTAAGAGTACCTCCTTGAAATATTTACTTAACAAGATTTCAGTGGATAACAGGTGTGTCAAAGGAAAATTCAAAAACCTCAATTGTTAACCCTGGAGACATTCTCAAGGGTTTCCAATTTGAAGTGTAAAGAAACTGAATCCTTTATAAACAAAGCATTAGCTTGTTGCATTGAGGCTAACCACTCCTCAACTCTAGAAACATTTTTATCCACATTCATCAACTTATTATCCACTTCTATAAATTTCTGAACCGTCTCATGAGAGAAGGTACAGAGAGAGAATACTGAGCCAGACAGTTTAAAGTCAATATATGTAATAGCAACCCACAAGTCTTGCAAAGAAATACCTTGAGGCACAACCACTGATGACTGTCTCACATCAGGTATGGATATAGGCTTTGGAAGAAAACCAGAAGCCTAGGGAGATATCAGTTGTCCAGTAGAGATTTCCAACACCATAGAGGACAATTGCAATTGGGGGAAAGGTGGAGGAGGCCTTTCCGCAGGGCTGAGAGATGCTCCCTCCAAAGAGAGCTGTGGCACAGTACTGGCAGCAAACATTTTGTCCAATTCCAGAAACTGCCTACGCCAAATCTAGGTGACCCGGACAACATCCGGAAAGACCTGAAATTTCTGACCACAAAAAAGGGCCTCTCTGTGTTTAAAATAAGCTCGCAACACTCGTAATTTCACAGATCCAAAGGTCACCACTAAAGTGCAGTGCCTGGAAATGATGTCTTCAGAATCTTCCTAAAAACACAGTTAGATTCTGTCCAACCGAAAGGTCTGAAGGAACAAAGGGGCCTTCACCCTTCGGAGGAGAAGGAGAACAGGAAGGTAATACTTATGGGAAAGTTCTACATCCCCCACTAACTGCAAAACTTAAGTAAAATACTTTTTCAGTAAAATATCTGAAGATAACAAATGGGTAACAGGAAAATTCAAAAACTGTAGGTTTATTGCCCTGGAATGATTCTCAAGAGCCTCCAGCCGATAGGAAACAGTAAGAGAATCTCTCATTAAAGTGATATTGAAGATTGAAGTTGAGAATCACACTGGGGAGCAAACTTACCCAAATAACCCAACTGTTTGTCAATAACTTGCATTTTATCAACTACTTCATGAGTAAATTTACACAGAGAGGACACAGTAGAAGACAAGCGAGAATCAATATTTTGAAAGGACCCCATATATCTGCAAGAGTCAATTCCCCAGAGGGGGGAGAAATAATCGTCCCACCGGAAACCGCCGGATTCACAGGCTGTGGAACTGGGCAGAAGCTTCCGGGGAAAACTCCAACAAAGTGGATGAAAAAGCAGGCTGGGGGATCGGAGTTGGGGACCAAAGATCAGGGCTCAGAGATCCCTTCCGATGATTGAATACTGTGCAGCAAGGAAGTCAAATGTTTGTCCATGGGCCCCACCATCTTATTTTATTTATTTATTTACACAATTTTTATATACCGCTGCTTCCAAGGATCAGCAGCGGTTTACATTACAACAAAAATCAAACAGATACATAGAACTTTATGGAACTATATTACAAATTACATTATAACAAGAATTATATAGTACAAGAATTACAATATTAGAATGTAACAAAAACATTATTGAACTATATTACATTAAAACTGTATAACAGGTATAAGAGTGAGCATAAACCTATTATAGGAGATTACACTGATTTTTATATATATGTGTGAAGAATCATTATAATGTTGGTTAGCACTTACAGTAGACATTGTTTCAGATGTATCTTACTTACTTGTGTTATCGCCACAGCTTTAGCTCCAATCTTAGCCTTCCTTTTGCTCATGGTACACCAAAACAAGACCTCTCAGCTTCTGAGCTTCTCAGGAGCACCAAAGGGGCATAAGAACATATGATATGCCATACTGGGTCAGACCAATGTCCATCAAGCCCAGTATCCTGTTTCCAACAGTGACCAATCTAGGTCATATGTACCTAGCAGTTTCCCCAAAAGACACAGGTTCCACAATACTTGTATTTGGTCAAGCATTGCTATATCCTGGGTCCCTTCTTAATAATGGTTTATAGCCCTTTCCTCCAGGAACTTGTCCAAATCTTTTTTTAAACCCAGCTACACTAACAGCCTTTACTACATCCCCCGGTAACAAATTCCAGAGTTTGATATTTTCTCTTACTTGTCTTAAAATAGTTTACCCTGTAGCTTCATTGCATGTCCCCTAGTCTTTCTATATTCTGATGATGTAAACAATCGATCTACGTTTACCCGTTCCACTCCATTAATTTATAGATCTCTATCATATCTCCCCTCAGCCGTCTCTTTTCCAGGTTGAAAAGCCCTAACCTTTTTAGCCTCTCTTCATGTCCAGCCCTTTGGGTCGCGACACGCGGTCGTGTATAGTAGCCACTGGGCTTTGTAGAGGCAGGAAAAGGGGATCCTCGCCAGCCTAGGACTGTCCTTCCTATGCCTGCACGCTAGTCCAGAAACAAAGCCTCCAGCCGACCACTGATGCACTGTTTCCGCGGCGATGGCAAGCCGTGTCAGCTCCCAGGGCAAAGCAGCTGCTCTCCACCACGCTCCAGCAGCTGCCAGGCTTTGTAGAGGCAGGAAAATGGGGTCCTTGCCAGCCTAGGACTGTCCTTCCTATGCCTGCACGCTAGTCCAGAAACAAAGCCTCCAGCAGACCACTGCTGCACTGTTCCCACGGCGATGGCAAGCCACGTCAGCTCCCAGGACAAAACAGCTTCTCTCCCCATGGGACATTTCCAGTTTTGAGCCTTACCTTTTGGTCTGGCCACAGCACCTTGGACCTTTACAAAGGTGGTGGAGGTAGTAGCAGTCGCTTTAAGGAGTGAAGGAATTTTGGCCAATCCATATCTGGACGATTGGTTAATCAGAACAAAAACTGTGCGGGAAAGCCAAGAAGCTACGCAACAAATAATAGCCTTCCTCCAAAAACTGGGCTGGGCTATCAATTTCAACAAAAGAAACTTGAAATTGACGGAAGATCTGGCTTAGCTAGGGGCTCGTTTCGACACAAAGGTAGGCCTGGTGTCCCTGCCTTCCGAACGAGCCAGGAAGATGCAAAACCAGTTGCCAAAAAAGCATCTTTCAGGAAATGGAAAAAAGAGCCAAATGACAAAAACTGGAAACAGCACAATCACTGGCAAGTTAAATGCAAGGCACTGATAAGGCAGGCAAAGAGAGAATTTGAGAAGAAACTTGCTGTGGAAGCAAAAATGCATAATAAAGACTTTTTCAAGTACATTTGTAGCAAAAAACCTGTCAGAGAGTCAGTTGGTCCATTAGATGATAGAGGGGTAAAAGGGGCAGTAAGAGGGGACAAGGCTATAGCGGAGAGACTGAATGAATTCTTTGCTTCGGTCTTTACTGAAGAAAATGTAGGGATGTTACCTATGACTGAAGTGGTATTGAAAGAAGAACTGAAAGAAATATCGCTACACCGGGAAGATGTATTACAACTATTTGATAAACTGAAGAGTAGCAAATCACCTGGACCGGATGGTATACATCCAAGGATGTTGAAAGAACTGAAATATGAGATTGCAGACCTGCTATTAGTAATCTGTGAACTATCATTAAAATCATCTGTAATACCTGAAGATTGGAGGATCGCCAGTGTAACGCCAATTTTTAAACAGGGTTCCAGGGGTGAGCCGGGAACCTACAGACCGGTGAGCCTGAAGTCAGTACTGGGAAAAATGGTAGAAACCATCATAAAGAACAAAATTACTCAACATGTACATAGTCATGGCCTAATGGGAGACAGCCAACATGCCTTTAGACAAGGAAGATCTTGTCTTATTAATCTGTTATGTTTTTTTGAAGGTGTGAATAAACAGGTAGACAAAGGTGAGTCAGTTGATAAAGTGTATTTGGACTTTCAGAAAGCCTTTGACAAAGACCCTCATCAGAGACTTTTGGCAAAACTAAAGAGTCATGGGATAGGAGGCAGTGTACTACTGTGGATCAGGAACTGGTTAAAAGATAGAAAGCAGAGGGTCGGGCTAAACTGCCAGTTTTCCCAATGGAGAAAGGTGAATAGTGGTGTACGCCAGGGATCTGTGTTGTGTCCGCTGCTTTTTGACATATTCATAAATGACCTGGAAAAGGGAATAACAAGTGAGGTTATCAAATTTGCAGATGACACAAAACTATTTAAAGTTGTTAAAACTCATGAGGATTGTGGAAATTTGCAAGAGGATCTTGATAAATTGGAAGACTGGGCATCAAAATGGCAGATGAAATTTAATGTGGACAAGTGCAAAGTTATACACCTAGGGAAGAACAACCCAAACTATGGTTACACGATGCAAGGTTCCACATTAGGAACTACCACCCAGGAAAAAGATTTAGGCGTCATTGTGGATAACGTGTTAAAATCCTCTGCCCAGTGTGCAGTAGCAGCCAAGAGAGCAAATAGAATGCTAGGTATCATAAGGAAAGGAATGGAAAATAAAACAAAGGATATTATAATGCCTCTGTATCGTTCCATGGTGCGACCGCACCTTGAATATTGTGTGCAATTCTGATCGCCATATCTTGAAAAGGATATAGCGTTATTAGAAAAGGTTCAGAGAAGAGCCACCAAAATGGTAAAGGGGATGGAAGGATACCCCTATGAAGAAAGGCTAAAAAGGTTAGGGCTCTTTAACCTGGAAAAGAGACGGCTGAGAGGAGATATGATAGAAGTCTATAAATTAATGAACGGAGTGGAACGGGTAAACGTAGATCGATTGTTTACATTATCAGACTATAGGAAGACTAGGGGACATGCAATGAAGCTACAAGGTAAACTATTTAAAACTAATAAGAGAAAATATGTTTTCATTCACCGTGTAATCAAACGCTGGAATTTGTTACCGGAGGATGTAGTAAAAGCTGTTAGTGTAGCTTAGTTTAAAAAAGGCTTGGACAAGTTCCTGGAGGAAAGGTCCATAAACCATTATTAAAAAGGGACCCAGGATATCACTGCTTGACCCAATACAAGCATTGTGGAACCTGTCTCTTTTGGGGAAACTGCTAGGTACATATGACCTAGATTGGCCACTGTTGGAAACAGGATACTGGGCTCAATGGACCTTGGTCTGACCCAGTATGGCATATCTTATGTCCTAAAACCAGATCTAGAGATTTTCCCGGATGCACCTCCATCTGCATGGCATTACCTACAGCTCCTGGAGTCCATAGCTGCGACCTTGGATCTTGCACCATGGGCCAGGGCTCATATGAGACTTTTGCAAAAGGCCTTGTCCCAGTGGTCTCCGCAGAGACACACTCTCTCGAAGAGGTTACCATGTCCGTGGGAGCAAAGATGAGCATACACTGGTGGTTGGACTCAACCAAACTAGCAACAGGGATGCCGCTGTAGCCTCCCAAATGGGTGGTAGTGACCACCAATGCCAGTCTTTACAGATGGGGAGTGCATTGTCTGTCCCAAGTATCGCAAGGTCGGTGGTCTCTAGAGAAGAGCAGTTGGTTCATAAATCGCTTGGAGATGTGAGCTGTATTTCTGGCTCTCTAGTCCTTTCTCCCTGTGGTGCAGCACAAGGCGGTGAGGTTTTCTCAGACAATACAACCACTGTAGCTTACATCAATCGTCAGGATGGCAGGGGAAGTGCAATTTTGGCAGAGGAGATATTGCCACTTCTTCAATGGGCAGAGACTCATCTTCTAGCACTGTCAGCGGCTCACATGGCTGGAAAAGAAAACATGCAAGCCGATTTCCTCAGCTGTCATCAAGTTGGATCCAGGTGAATGGTCTCTGAAAGACTGTTTTGCAGCATAATACAGCATAGGGATCCACCAATCATGGATCTGATGGCATCCTCTTCCAATGCCAAAGCGGTGCGGTTCCTCAGCCGCAGGTGGGAGATAATGTCCAAAGGTTTGGATGCCCTGGCACAGATTTGACAAAAGGACAGCCTCCTATAGGTGTTTCCACCGTGACTTCTAATTTGGCTGAGTACTTTAGTAGCGCCAGCCTTGATATGCAGATCTGGTCCAGCTGACTGTGGGCAGTTCGTGGCACCTTCCTGTAGTGGACAATCTGCTATGGCAGGGTCCAGTTCTCATGCTACAAATGGCTTGATTCTTGCTTACAGCTTGGCTCTTGAAAGGGCTAGGTTACGGAAGAAAAGTTACTCTACTCAGATAATGGTGACTTTACTTTGAGATTGAAAGCATTCATCTTCTTTATCTTATGTCAGAGAGTCTGGCATATTTTCAAGAACTAGTGTAAGGAAAAAGGCTCTCTTGGCCTCTCTACCAGATGTACTGGCCTGTTTACAGGCTGGATTAGATAAAGGTCTTGCTTTAAATTCCTTACAAATTGAGGTGTCAGCCTTAGCCTCTTATCAAGGTGGAATTCAAGGTGTTTCTCTGACCTCTCATCCGGATGTAGTTTGTTTATCTGAGAGCTGTCAAGCAAGTTTGGCTGCCTATGCATCAACTGGTGCCATTGTGGGACCTGAATTTGGGCATATCTGCTCTTACAGAACTTCTCTTCAAACCTCTGAGTCAATCTTCTCTGAAGGATCTTGTGTTGAAAGTCGTCTTTCTGGTGGCTATATGCTCGGCACATAGGATCTCCGAGCTGCAGGCTTGCATTAAGAAATGACATACTGGGTCAGACCAAGGTCCATCAAGCCCAGTATCCTGTTTCAAACAGTGGCCAATCCCAGGTCACAACTACCTGGCAGGTTCTCAAAAAGACACACAAGTTCCACAATGTTCATCCTAGCATAAGCAGTGGATTTTCCGGGTCCTCTAATGGATTATGGATCTTTACTCCAAGAACTTGTCTAAACCTTTTTTAAACCCAGCTACGCTAACAACTTTTACTACATCCTCTGGTAACAAATTCCAGAGTTTAATTTCACATTGAGTAAAAAAATATTTTCTCTTATTAGACTTAAATGGGTTGCATTGTAGCTTTGTTGTGCGTCCTCTAGTCTTTCTACGTTTTGATGGTGTAAGCAACCGATCTATATTTACTTGTTCCATTCCATTCATTAATTTACAGACATCTATCATATCCCCCTCAGCTGTCTCTTTTCCAAGAGCCTCAACCTTTTAAGCGTCTCTTCAAAGCCTTCCATCCCCTTTACCATTTTTATTGCTCCTCTGTAACTTTTTCTAATTCTGCTATATCCTTTTTAAGATATTGCGACCAGAATTGCACACACTATTAAGATGCAGTTGCACCATGGAATGATCTAGAGGCATTATAATATCCTTGGTTTTATTCTCCATTCCTTTCCTTATGATTCCTAGCATTCTATTTGCTTTCTTGGCTGCTACCGCACACAGGGCAGAGAGTTAACATATTATCTATGATGACGCCTAAATCTTTTTCCTGGGTGGTGGTTTCTAAGGTAGTACCTTGCATCATGTAACCATAGTTTGGGTTGTTCTTTCCTAGGTGCATAACTTTGCACTTGTCCACATTAAATTCCATCTGCCATTTGGACATCCAGTCTTCCAATTTATCAAGGTCCTCTTGCGATTCTTCACAATCCTCTTGAGTTTTAACCACTTAGAATAATTTTGTCATCTGCAAATTTGATCACCTCACTCGTTTTTCCTATTTCCAGGTCATTTATGAATATGTTAAAAAGCAGTGGGCCCAGTACAGATCCCTGGGGTACTCCACTATTCACCCTTCTCCATTGTGAAAATTTGCCATTTAGCCCTACTTTCTGCTTTCTGTCTTTTGACCAGATCCTGATCCATACTACTACACTGCCTCCAATCCCATGACTTTTTAATTTTGCCAAGAATCTCTCATGCCAAGAATCTGTCAAAGGCTTTGTGAAAATACAGATACACTATATCAACCAGTTCACCTTTTTCTACCAGTTTATTCACACCTTCAAAAAATATTAACAGATTATTAAGACAAGACTTTCCTTGGCTAAATCCATCTTGGCTTTCTCCCATTAAACCATGACTATATACATGATCAGTAATTTTATTCTTTATAATGTTTTCTAACATTTTACCCAGTACAGACATCAGGCTCACCAGTCTGTAGTTTCCCAGATCACCACTGAAACCCTTTTTAAAAATTAGCTTTACATTGGCCACTTTCCAATCTTCTGGTATTACAGATGATTTTAATTTCCAATCTTCTGGTATTACAGATGATTTTACATTGGCCACTTTCCAATCTTCTGGTATTACAGATGATTTTCCTACGAATCCCTATATTAACATTACCTTCTACATAGGCTGACTACTGTTAATATTGATTTATTTAACAGACATCCATGGGTTGTACATCGTTTATTCTATTATTACTGCTGTTATTTGTACATAGTTTGTCTACTGTGTGATACAGCGGACCCTCTTCTGGAGAGAAAAATAGTTTTGAAGTCTGAAAGAAAAAGGAATTGCCTGCAATTTCCAGAGGATTCACCTAGAGGGAGCAGGAGAGTTAGGACAGAGACCACAGAACCACGCCCTAGTGGGCAGGACTCATGTTCCAAAAGCTCACATTTAAGAGGAAGCTTATCTGCTAGGAGCTTGCCCGCAAGAAGCTCAGCTGCTAAAACCTCGTCTGCTTGGAGAGCTACTACTCAGGGAGCTGTGGAAAGATCACCCTCACCAGTTGGGAGAGACCAAGCGAATGCGTGTTCCAGAGAAGGACCAAAGAGATGCTATGAAGGTACTAGCCCAAGAGTGGGATCTAGGCCGCAAGCAAGCCTGAGTAAAAGGACAGGCTGGGAAAGGAGAACCAGTCCTGTAAGAGAGAGGACAGGCCGAGAAGGCCGAAGCCAAGCCAGACCGGGCCCTGAAGCCCACAAGAGAACAGGCCTCAAAGGCCAGAGGAGGAAAGACTGGGAGAGCAGGAGGAATATACCTGAGAGCACTGATACTGAAGGCAGCAGCCAAGGTAGGCCTCCAGCCTCGCCCCAGAGAACCAAACAGAAACCTAAAGGTAAAGCTTTTAACCTTTGTTATTGTGTGCCTGAAGTCAAGCTAAGAGAAGAATCCTGGGAAGGTGGTTCTCCTTATTTAAAACAAGAGCCAAAGCAAAAGTTAAAAGATAGTTTGAGCAAGAAAAGAACTTTTAGAGGAAAACATTATAGAGAGAATGTTTTTAAACCCCTAGAGCAAGAAATGCCATTTTGGTATTCCACCACGCTGAACCGTGGGCCCAAACAAACTGCCAAGCCTTGGGAAGCAGTGAGACGAACTCACATGAAGGACACTTACCTTGATCCCTCAGAGCAGTCAGAGGAGGCCATGCAGGTGGAATCTGTACAGGAGGACATTGATAGTCCTATGGAATGTATATACTGTGCTGGAAGTGATATAGAAGCGTTCCAGAGCTCAATGAGTGAATGAAGTAATTTGCTATTGGATGTTTTTGACACTGTGAAGTTAACAGTTTTTGGTTATTCCATCTCTTACTTTCAAAATCTGCTGTAAAGACTTGTTTTGCTACGTACCGGAGTGTTTATCCTATGTTATGAACCCTTAGTGCTAAAAGGGGAAAATAAAGCCTTTTTCTTTTCCCTCCACTTTAGTCTCTTTGGGAGTTGGCAACGAGGCTGGCACAAGGCTCTGCCCCTTGACCCTCGCACCTGGCCAACCCTGATCACAAACATCTTGGTGACCCCCAGTCCCAGCCTTTCGGTGGAACCACTACGCCGCCACCAGGGGGTGCTGTGCGACCGGGGCGCGTCACAACTGTTACTACCATTACTACTGTTATATGTTGCTGATGTTTTATGTAACTGCTATCATTGCAGAACAAATTGTTAAAATGTAAACCGCTGCTGATCACCGGAAGGAGCGGTATAAAAATTGTGTGCAAATAAATAAATGATAGTTTACAGATTACTACTACTAAGTCTGTAATTTCATATTTCAGTTCTTTAAATACCCTTGGATGTTTACCATCCAGTGTTTATCAAATAGTTGTAATACATCTTCCCAGTTTATTGATATTTCTTTCAGTTCTTCCAATACATCACCTTTATATACCCTTTCAGGCATGGGTAACTTCCCTACATCTTCTTCAGTAAAGATTGAAACAAAGAATTCATTCATTCATTCTCTCCACTATGGCCTCAAACTCGCTTAGCGCTCCTTTTACCCCTCGATCATCCAATGGTCTGACTGACTCTCACAGGTTTTTTGCTATGAATGTTCTTGAAAAAGTTTTTATTTGCATTTTTGCTTCCACATCAAGCTTCTTTTCAAATTCTCTCTTTGCCTGCCTTATCAATGCCTTGCATCTAACTTGCCAATATTTATGTTGTTTCCTGCATTTCTCAATTGATTCCTTTATGGCAAAAACAGCCTCTCTAACTTCAACTTGAAACCATGCTGACAGTTTTTTGGCCTTCCTTCCACTTTTCTTAAAGCATGGAATACATTTGGTCTGGGCTTCCAAGATGGTACTTTTAGACAACGCCCATGCTTGATATAAATCTTTAACCTTTCCAACTGCTCCTATTAGTTTTTTCTTAACTATTTTCCACATTTTATCATAGTCTCTCTTTTGAAAGTTAAAAGGTAGCATACTGTGGATGTCTTTGCTGTCGTCCTTCCATTTATTAAATCAAATGCGATCACGCTATGATCACTATTGCCAAAATCCTTATCTCTTCCACCAGATCCTGTGTTCCACTAAGGACTAGATCCAAAATAGCTTTCCCCTCTTGTATGTTCATGAACCAGCTGCTCCAAGAAGCAGTCATTTATTTCATCTAGAAACTTTATCTCTTTAGTATGCCCTGCTGTGACATTGACCTAGTCGATACCGGGGTAATTGAAATCATTCATTATTACTGTGTTGTAGTTTTGGTTAGCTTCCCTGATATCTTACAGCATTTCATCATCCATCTGTTCATTCTGGCCAGGTGGTCGGTAGTACACAACCACTGCCATTGCCTTCCCCTTTTTACATGGAATTTCTATCCATAGAAATTCGATAGTGTATTTTATTTCCTGCAAAACTTTAATTATGTGACTCAATGCCCTCTTTAACATAGAGTAGATCAAATTGGTGAAGGGGTTAAATTCTATCAATGCAATATAGTTTCTACGCAGGTATCAGTGTATCCCATTGGTTGCCCTCTTAACACCAGGTCTCTGAGATGTCAATCATATCTAACCTTTCATTTAGTGCTATATATTCTAGCCCTCCCATCTTATTTTTTAGATTTCCAGCATTTGCATTTAGGCATTTTAGAGGTTATATTTTATTCATATTAATCTGGTTATCAGTTAATAAGCATAATTTGGAATCTTTCAGCTCTGCCTGCTCTGTATTTAGGGTATCTGGGATATTTTTTTACCTTTATTGGAACCTCACTCTCGGGATGCCCTAACTTCCCTCTTTTGCTAGTATCCTTCAAAACCATGTGCTCCTGGGCCACTGTCGGCTTTCTCCTATTATCTAGTTTAAAAGCTGTTCTATCTCCTTTTTAAAGATTAATGCCAGCAGCCTGATTCCATCCTGGTTAAGGTGGAGCCCATCCTTTTGGAAAAGCCCCTCCCTTCCCCCAGAATGTTGCCCAGTTCCTAACAAATCCAAAACCCTCTTCTTTGCACCATCTTCTCATCCACGCATTAAGACTCCGTAGCTCTGCCTGTCTTTTGTGTCCTGCATGTGGAACAGGAAACATTTCAGAGAATGCTACCCTGGAAGTTCTGGATTTCAACTTTCTACTTAAAAGCCTAAATTACGTCTCCAGAACCTCCCTCTGACACTTTGCTATGCCATTAGTGCCCACCGGCTCATAGGCAAGGGCAATGCAGTCCGCCACCCAAGTAGACAGAGTTTGTTTGGTCACTGGAAGCCCCAATCAATTGGGATCATAGGAGACGAAAAGCTGAAGTGCTTTGTGGTGGCCTTGAGTCCATTGCAGATAGAAGGACAGAGCCCTCTCACAATCCAGAGTATGGAGAATGGTCTCCACCTTGCTGGCATGAAGCCTCGGGAAGAAGGTTGGGAGCACCACTTCCTGATTGAAGTTGAAGGGGGACACCCACCTTCATCAGAAACTTGGGGTGTATGCAGAGCACCACCCAGTTCTTATAGAACCTCGTATAGGGAAGCTCTGCCATCTGAGCTTGGAGCTCACTGATACTGAGAGCTGACGTGAGTGCTACGAGAAAGGCAACCTTCCAGGAGAGGAACCGCAGGTTGCAAGTAGCCAAGCGCTCAAACAGTAACTTAGTAAGCTGTGAGAGCACAACATTAAGATCCCACTCTGCCATTGGTGGGCAAACGGGGGGTTGGACAACATGAGGACCCACAGAAAACGAGAAACAAGGGGCTAAGCCGAGAAGGGTTTGCCCTCAACAGAGTGGTGGTGCACTGCAATTGCACTCAGGTGCACCCTGACTGAGTTGGACTTCAGTCCCACCTGGGACAGGTGTAATAGTTACTGGAGTGTACTGTCTGCACCGAGCAGAACAGGTTCGCCCACCTTTCGGCGCATCACACCAAGAATCGATGCTACTTGAAGGCATATGCCCTTCTCATGGAAGCCTTGCAGGAGGCCAGAAGGACCTCCTCCACGTCTTGTGGGAGGTTGAAGGAAGCTAGAGCTACCCTTTCAGCAGCCATGGCATGAGCAACAGGGACTCCAGGTTGGGGTGCAAGAGAGAGCCTTCCTCCTGTGAAAGTAGTCCTGGGGCACGGCCCAAGGGAATTGGAGATGCCGCTGACAAATATAGAAGCAGCAGGAACCAAGATTTCCTGGGTCACTGGTGGGGGCTATCAGTATCAGTGATACCCTGTCGCGACTAGTGGTGTTGACAGGAAGGCATAAGGAAGGCATAAAGGCAGCCTTCCGTCCATGTAATGAGGAACGTATCTGCTGCCACCCGGGATGGGTGCAGCTAATGTGAGAAGAGGTGGGGCAACTACGTGTTGTCCAGGCTGGCTAACAGGTCCACTAGGGGGTGCCCCAGTCTGAAAAGCCAGGAGGCCACTCTGAGATCCAGGCACCACTCGTGTGGCTGGAAGACTCTGATCAGCCTGTCCACAAGGGCATTGTCATGGCCTGGGAGGTGGATTGCCCATAGGAGCATCCCATTGCATGTCACATATGAGCAGAGAGCTACGGCCTCCTGGCTGAGAAAATACAATCCCGTGCCCCCTTGCTTGTTGACGTAGAACATTGCAACTTGGTTGTCCATCTGGATCAGCACTGCCTGGTACTGCAATCAGTGGCAAAAGGCTCGGAGAACCAAAAATATTTCCCGGAATACCAGAAAGTTGATCTGCAAATGGCATCATGTCTGTGATCAATTGCCTTGCATGCAGAGGTCCTTGCAATGAGCTCCCCAACCCAGCAGGGAGGTATCCATGGTTAGGACTCTCTAGGAGGTGGGTGCCTGAAAGGGCATCCTGGCCTGAAGGTGGCGGGGGAGCTGCTACCAGTCGAGGGAGTCCACCAGCTGGCAGGTCACTTATACTGTCTTGAAGCCTGCCCATGCCTTATGTCCACTGGGAGAGAAAGCACCACTGAGTTGCCCTCATGTGCAGGCAGGCATATGGGGTCACGTGGACCATGAAGGCCATATGGCCCAGCAGGCAGAGGAGAAGATGAGCAGGCAGTAACCAGTGGTGCTGCACCTCTGCAGCTAGCATCCTGAGATGCTCTGTCCTTTCGAGAGGGAGGAAGGCCTGAGCCTGGAGGGTGTCTAGCTGAGCCCCTATGAACTCCAGGCACTGAACCGGAGCGAGGTGGGACTTGGGGTAGTTGATGATGAACCTAAGAAGTTGCAGGAGGTGGATGGTGCACTCAGTGGCATGGTGAACCTCCCCTTATGAGCCAGTCGACCAGATATGGAAAGACGAAGGCCCCTTGGAGATGAAGGTGGGTTGCGACCACTGCTAGGAACTTGGTGAAGACCCTTGGCGAAGAAGCCAGCCCGAAGGGTAGCACCTTGTACTGATAGTGTTCTCTCACCATGAACTGGAGGTATTTTCAGTGGCTGGGATGGATCAGGATGTGTGTATAAGCATCCTTCAGGTTTAAGGAGCATAACCAGTCTCCCTGCTGGTTGTATGGCAGCAGTGTTCCAAGGGAGAGCATCTTGAACCTCTTCCTTACCAAAAATATGATCAGGTTCGGCAGGTCCAGGATGGGCCTGAGGCCCCCTGTTCGCTTGGGAATGAGGAAATATCTGAAGTAGAAGCCTTTGCCCCAGAGATGTTTGAGTACTGGCTCCACTGCCTTATCCTCAAGGAGGCCTGCGAGCTCGGTGATGATCAGAGTCTGGTGAAGGAGAAGCCTTATGGGTCCTCCTGGGAAGAACGAGGGTGGTGTCCATTGCAGGTGGAGGTGATAACCCACCCTACTTGCAGTACCAAGGTATCGGTGGTGATGGAGGACCACCTGTGGACTGCTGAGGGTCTCCTGGGGGAGAGGAGGCCATGCCCAAAGAGTCAAAAAACCCCTCCAAGCTGGGCCAGGGCAGTGCCTGGGTCTTAGGCTTGAGGGGCCATGCCCTTGCCCTTGCGACTGTTGTCACTGCTGGGAGGCAGAGATGGCTTGGTACTGTGGGACATTACCAAAAAGCCCCTTCTTCCCCAAGGCTTTCTTACATGGAATGTGACCCAGTAGCTCCTCAGGAACCTATGGACACAAGGGAGCATCCGGTGGTGGAAGCCGGTAATGCTAGAGGGAGCACAGATTTCTTTAGAGAAAGAAAAAAACACACTTCCAATCAAGCTAAACAGCACTCCTCGGGGAAGGGAGTGAGGAAGCCTGTGATTGGGCACGCCCCAAAGGAAGGCGGGCAATGCAGGCTAGAGCCAGCTGCTTAAATATACAGAAACCAGGAAGTCAGAGGGAACTAGTGAAGGACTCGAGAAAAGTTCTAAAGGAAGGACTAGAAAGGAGAATAACAGGACAACTGGTTCCAGACAAGCTGAGAACACGAGAGAAGCTATCTGAGTTCCCAGAGGGAGATACAAGGATTGCAGAAGGCAAGTCTGTATGGGATTATCCTTGCTATAGAGATTCCTGTGACAAGCTGCACCTGGAAGGTACTGTGGGAGAGGATTCAGTAGAGAGAGAGAACTGCTGCAGGCAGAGGTCTTTTAACTACGCTGAAAACCCAGGGCTACAGAACCAGGCAGAGCTGTGGAAGAAGGACAGAGGGATAAGGTATTCCCCAGATGAAAAGCTTCTGTATCAGTACCCAAGAAAAGAAGTGTTTTATGCTTTTAAACCAGGCAGTCTCTGTTCCACTTTTAAAAGCACAGCTAAACAAGATGGTGGCGTCTGTTATCAGCCAAGGGAAGCTTTAAGTAATCCTGAATATTCTTTTAAGCTAGCTGATATACCTAACCTGGAGAAGGCTGAATGTAATGCTTTTGATTATTCTCCTGACATTGCAAAGTTTGAATACCAAGCACCCACGGCTAGAGAACGTTTAGGAGATAAACGTAGCCCAGCACATGTGTTTGTTCCCAGTACAAACAAACTTAAGTGGCAGCCTGAGATTGATAAGCTCAGTAAACAGTTACTCATTGAAGGGACGGGAGATCAGACATACTTGGGGAAGTTACCGGCTGAGTCACTTCTAAAGGACTTCCAAGACTTCTTAAAGCAGAAGAGAAGTTTTAATCCGGTTGTGCCAGACATTGAATGTATGGAAGAAACTTCTACCCCTGATTCTTTATTGCCCCCTGATAATGATGACATGTTAATGGATTGCTCAATCTGTTTAATTGACAGAGACAATTAAACAGCCAAGTTTTTGTACTGTTCTATGAGGTAATAGGACATTGACAATTAACCTCATTTATACAAGAAAACTTGAGTGAAGAGATTTTTTCTGTTTCCTTCCTGTATGATGAAGCACATGAGAGAAATGTGTAATAATACAGCGCAACAAGCAACTAGATAAGATTCAGTTATTCCTGTATACTTTTGGATTTAATTTCTTCTGCACCGTCTGTAATTTGCATATTGAACTGCGCACTGGCAAACTAAGCCACGAGCAAATAAACCAGTTAAAATAAATAATCCTTTGCCAAGCCTTATCACTCGTCGCACCACAACACAACTACAACAATTGCCCACGGGCGTCGCAAGTCAACCCCTCTTTAGCCCTCAAGGTTAAGGAGCGGGTGGGGCTGGCTGACAGGAAGCACAGAGGTCTTCTTAGATAGACTGGTCCTAGTCAGGAACTGAGTCTATCTCTGCAGCCTTGTCTGTCATGAGCTTTCCAAAGAGACTCTTTACGGTGCAAGGGACATCGATGAGTTTGTTCTGGACCCACTGCTCAAGGTCAGACGACTGCAGACATGCCTGGCATTGAGCTAAGGACTCTAAGCCATCATATGCTGCTCAAGACAGGAACTTTGAGCACTCTTTTGACTGCCGAGGCCAATAACTTGAACCGCTGGAGAGGTTTCTCATTGAGACCTGCCGAGAAACCAGCGAGCTTCCTCACCAGATCTTTGAGGTACATCCCGATGTACAGTCAGTAAGATTGGACTCAGCAAGCCAGCATTGAGCCCTGGTAGCATTTTCGACTGAGGGCATCCAAGACCCAGGCCTCCCTACCCAGGGGCACTGAGGAATGAGTCTTTTGGCTCTTGAGTCAACATATGGCTGACTTGACGACCATAAAATTGTGAGAGAACTAGGTTTTTTGAAACCCCAGGCTCCGGCAGACTCGATCCGTCTGCTTATGATGGGCACCGATGCCAGTGTCTCCCACATATGGAGGAGAAGGCGCTCGAGTATCAGAGGGATGGGGACCATAAGAGACTCTTTTGGAGAGGCCTCGCACTGGAGGATCTCAAGTTCCTCCATGCAGGGATCCTCCTCCACCTCGGTTTCAAATGCAAGCACCTTTTCTATGTCTCGCACAAAGTCAAGGAAGGCAATGTCCTCTGGTAGGGAATGGCACTGGGACACTGGTGGAGATGGCTCCAAGGGTACGTCTCGGTGTCACCGTGTGTCCGGGGACTCTATGTCCTCGGTCTCCCAGTCGTACTTGAAGTCAGAGGAAGAATCCAAGGCTCCGTGGCTCCCATGGTTGAGGCCCGAGCTCACCAGCTCATAGCCCCAAGAAGACCTGCGGACCAAGCCACGTGCCCTTGAGGGAAGGACTAGTGCCCCGAGGATCGGGACCTTGTCTGATGCTGATGGCTCTCTCGAGGCCAGTGGCACTTGAGGATTGGCTCGACATCCAGGGAAGCCCTTGAAGTTGAGGGCCCAGTCTTTGGGGTGAATGAACCAGAGGAATTGGACATCCACACCAGCTGCTGGGCCAGGAGGGCAGTGATACTACGATCCAAAGACACCATCCTGGTCTCCATGCCTCCAGCCTTTGATGCAGTTCCATTGAGGGGGAGTCCTCAACCAGGATGGCCTCGAGGGTCCAAGGCCAGTCGTCTAACGCTTACGGCTCCTTCTGGGGCAGCTTGTGAGGCCGCTCCCACTCCAACCCCTCAGACTCACTCGGGGGACTATGGGGCCCGATGTGGGATTTATCCGCTTTTCCAGACCCATCCTCCGAGGCAGCCTTCGAGGTTTTCAAGCTCTTCTTGCATTCCACTTCTGGAGAGCTCCTCTCAGAGAACCTATGGCAGCGGGACTCCGAGAAAGCCCGAGCATCGCAGGACACCAAGGTACCAGAGGGAGACTCTGGCACAGAGTTGGATTTGTAGAACTTCTCCTGCTGCAGCCGATGGCTCTTGATGGTCTTTACAGACATGGACTTGCAAAGGTCACAGTCCAAGTTGTCATGGTCCAGCCCGAGGCAATGGAGGCAGCAGTAATGTGGATCAGTGAGGGACATCAACTTATTTCACCGATCACATTTTTTGAAGCCTCTGGAGGCCATGGGGGGAAAAAAGGGTCCTGCTACCTGGGCAAGGGTCCAAGACCTACTGGCCAAAAAGGGCACAAAGCGTCAGTCAAGCGATACCTCAAGAAAAATAAGAAAACAAACCCAAGGACCGACACCAAGGCAAGATGGCTCAGAGGCTGTAAGAGGAACCGGTATGCCTACCGGAAAGAAAATAATTCAAGACAGACAGGCAGAGCCTAGCATCGGGCAAGATGGTCGCATAAGAGCTGTGCTCCGGAAGGCAATGGTCAAGAATTCTGAAGTCTTTAACTAAGTAGTTCCTACCTACTCTGATATCATTTGATCCTCAATATGTCTGGCCCCAAGCCAGACATATCGAGGATTACCAAATACCTCAAAACGCCAGGCAAAGAGAACCAAAACGGAGCCTCTCTCACCTCACAAGATGGCAGTCACCAGAGATTGTCCTGAGTCCTTACAAGAACTTCTGGCTGAGATTTGCGCTGTTAAGGACTTGGTCAAAGCTAATTGAGACTCATTGTGCATAATCAGGAGGATATCAGTGCCTTGAAAAATACTTTGGAGACAATTACGGTCAGATTCGAGAAGGTGGAGAACGTGGTGGCAACGCATGAGGAGCGGTTCAGGGCCACTGAGAAGCAAGCAAAGTTGATAGTCATTGCAAAGAGAGTTGGAAGATGGTAACAGTCGTGCTCGGAGGAACAACATAAGAATTTTGGGAGTTCCAGAGGGAGCCGAGGGTTCTGACATGATAGCTTTTCTACAGTCAATGATTCCGGGTGTGTTGAAGGTGAAGTTCGCCATGCCTTTTGAAATCGACCGCACCCATCGAGTTCCTACTCAGTCCGTGGTTGCGGGCAAGCGTCCACATCCAATCATCCTCAACGTTTTGCACTTTCAACAAGTAACACAAATAATGGAAGCAGCCAGAGCACACTCTCACTTGGAATAGCAGGGGCACAAACTCTTATTCTTCCCTGACTTTGCGAAGGTGATGGTGGATCAGAGAAAACGTTTTTTGGTGCTACGTCCACGCTTATTGCAGCTGCAGGCCCATTTCAGGTTACTCTACCCTGCTCGCATGAGAGTCACACTGCACAACCAGACTAGGACTTTTGATGATCCAGGGGAGTTGCACGCGTTCTTGGAGGACAAGGAGTTGGTGTTGATGCAGTGAAAGCGTGCCTTGCAATCAGTGGCTTGTAAAAGTTCTTCAACGCTTTCTTATTTGGGTGGTTTGACTGGTCTGAGGTCTTGAAGAAGCGACACATCCATACAGAGTTGACATTCGATGTGCCATTCAATGTGACTCTACTACTACTACTACTACTACTACTATTGAGCATTTATATAGCGCTACCAATCGTACACAGCGCTGAACAGACAAGAAACAATCCCGCTCGTCAGAGCTTACAATCTAATCAAGACAAACACAGAGCAACAAACAGGATAAGACAAAAACATGACACATACAATCTAGTCACGACACAGAAGTCAAGATCTGAAAGCAACAGAGAAGAGGTGAGATTTCAACCTGGATTTAAAGAGGGCTAGAGAGGGTGCCTGGCGTATAGACGCCAGTAGCATGTTCCAGGAACTTCAGGGTATTGCCCTGGTCATTAATGCCTTACTTTGTTTCTTTTTCTTTCTCTCTTCTTTTGTGTTTTGTGTTTGTGATGTCTGTTGTGGTTGGGAGGGCAGTGGGGCTTGGAGGAGCAGGACGGCCCTTACTTACTTACATGCGGCCTTTTGTGTTTATAAATTATTTAGTGGGGGCAGTTTCGCTATAACTTTTGGTGCTCTGGGTTTGGGGGCGCTGCTTTCCTGTTTCTGGAATGGGTAGTGTGTGGTTTAAGTTGATTTAAGCGGCAGAGGAATTGAAGTAAATTAGTTAATTTTCCCCTCCATGCCTGTCTTGTCCCTTTGGGCTCACCCACTAAGTTTTGAGCTGTTATAGCTCCCCAGAGTTTTGGTGGCTTGTTATTTAGAACTAGGTGTTTATTTTGAGCAATCTTCCATAGGGGAAATGGCTAAACAGTGACTTTTCCTTTTGTGGTTTTTTTCTTGGGCTATAAGTGCAGCTATCATTATGAGGTCTTTTAAGGTGTGGATCAACAATGCAATATCATATGTTACAACTAGGTATGTTTCCGTAACAGTTGACTGTCATTTTGTACTATATTGTCAATATGTCTTCCTTTAAGATAGTCTCACTGAATGTGAAGGGCATCAACAACCCTTCATAAAGAGGAAAAAGATATTTCTATAAGGACGCAAGGAAAGTGCTGACATCCTACTGTTATAAGAGACACATTTAAATGTGAAGGAGTCGTTAAAATTAGATATAAAACCATTTTCACTAGTGGCTTTTTCTGCTGCCAATCAAAAAAAAAACAGGGTAGCCATCCTAGTAAGGAAATCTCTATCCCTCATTGTAATATAAACTAGATCTGATACAGAGGGGTGGTGGGCAATGGTTGTCCTTAAAACAGGACTCACAGAACTGGCCTTAATTAATATATATGCTCCTAATGTGGATTGTCCTGCCTTCTTTAGCTCCATTGTGGCCTTGGCACAAGAGGTGTCCAGCTATCCAACTATTGTGAGAGGAGACTTCAACCTCATACTTGACCCCTTGTTAGACAGGAGTCCAGTGAGAACTAATAAGGTCCCCAAAGCTCACCCTGTTCTTTTGTCTTTAATGCAAGAATTGGGGCTGATAGACATATGGCAGTTGCAGCACCCTATGGACAAAGAATACACTTTCTTTTCTCCCCCTCATAACTCGGTATCACGCATACACTATTTCCTAGTCTCCAAAGGACTATGCTCTAGAATTAGTGAGTCCAGTATACATGCAATTCATATCTCTGATCATTCTGCAATCTCATTTACCCTATTTGACTCAATGAGCTGCCCATCTCATTCACGCTGGCACTTTGATAGAACTCTTCTTGGCAGTCAAGAGTTCCGGGAAGCTATTCTGTTGGCTATAGAGGAATATTTTCAGTTTAATTTACCTCAGGATACCTCGGGTTGGGCGTGATGGGAAGGCTTTAAAGCTAATATGCAGGACACCATTGCCAGTTTTGCTATACGACAGGCCAAGCAGCGTAAAGCAGAGCTTGAAGTTTTGGACAAGCAGATTAAAGCGGGAGAACGCATTATAGGTCAGAAAACTGATCCTAACATTCTAATATGGTTAAAGTGGCTTAGATTTAAATATAACTCAATTTTGACTACTGAGGC
Source organism: Ichthyophis bannanicus (assembly GCA_033557465.1). Taxonomy (NCBI): domain Eukaryota; kingdom Metazoa; phylum Chordata; class Amphibia; order Gymnophiona; family Ichthyophiidae; genus Ichthyophis; species Ichthyophis bannanicus. Next base: position 1,776,101,416 of record CM066031.1, read on the forward strand.
TTCACAGAATATTCAAGTGCAGAAAAGGCAGTATTACTTAGAAGGTAACAGGGCCGGACGGTTACTAGCTAACTCGTTAAAAACCATAAGGAAGCATCTCGAATCACTGCTTTGAGAGATCCTCAGGTGCAACAATTGATTGTCAAGGACTTTGATATCACAGAGGCCTTTCGTCAATTTTATGCACAGTTATACTCCCCAGAGATAGATTTCTCTGAGGAGGATTTTGATAGATTACTGGCCACTACACAGAGGCCAGTGTTAGACCAGGATATAGCGGCAGGACTAGACAAACAGATTACGGTCATGGAAATTATCCAGGCTATTAACTCTATGCAAGTGGGCAAGGCCACTGGCCCAGATGGCCTTCCAGTTGAATTTTATAAAACCTTTTCCAAAATCTTAGGCCCATATCTTCAACAATACTACAGGCTTCTTCTGGAAGCGGAGGCCCAGACTGGAGTGTTTGCCTCTGAAAACATTGTGGTTCTTGAAAAACCTGGGAGGGACCTTCAGATGGTTAATAATTATTGTCCAATTTCATTACTAAATGCAGATTATAACATTTTTGCAGCCATTTTAGCTGGTCGTCTCTCCAAATTGATCCCTTTGATACATCCGGACCAATGTGGCTTCAATGAAGGACGCTCCACAGCCAATAATGCTAGAGTGTTGTGTCACGTTTTGGAAGGTGCAGAAAGAATGGAGGGCCCACTTGTGGGACTATCGCTAGACGCAGAGAAAGTATTTGACCGATTGGAGTGGCCTTTCTTGTTTGCTGTTCTGAAGTGGTTTGGGTTTGATGAGGGTTTCTGTAAATTGATCAAACTAATGTATGTGAAACCAAGTGCTAATATCTCTGTGAATGCGACTCAGTCTAAAGATTTTCTTTTGGGACGTGGCACCCGTCAGGGTTGCCCCCTTTCGCTCATCCTTTTCAATCTGGCCTTGGAACCTTTGGCCCTATTGTTAAGACAAAGCCTTGCGGTTAATTGAGTGTCTCTAGCTGACTTAGAAATTAAACTTTATGCTGTTTACCACACCCAGCTCTATACCGGCTATTCTAGAGTTGATTGGTCAATATTCAGGATTATCAGGTTATAAAATCAATTGGTCAAAGTCTTTAGCGTTCCCTTTGAATTCAAGGGTTTGTAGGCCAGATCTTGAAGATTTTCCTTTTGTGTGGGAGCCTAAAATGGTGAAGTACTTGGAAGTCCACTATTGCTATCCACTTAGTAAAACTTTATTGTTCAATGAAGGGGAGCTCCTTTCTACAGTTCGTAATATAATTGCAAAGTGGTCGCCGGTCTATCTTGAAACAATAAAAATGACTATCACTCCTAAAGTGAACTATGTTTTAGAAATGTCACCAGTCTTTCTTACAAGTAACACTTATCGTCAAGTTGAAAGGACTTGTGTCCAATTCTTATGGAATAATAAACCGCCTAGAATTGCTCTTAGGAAACTTAAGTCTAAAAAAGAGGAAGGGGGTGTGAACTTCCCTGATTTTCAGGCCTACTATTGTGCTTTTCTACTAAAGCAAGGTTCAAAATGGGTGGAGGAGACTGGGGGAAAATGCCCAGTATGGCTTGACCTGGAAGAGAGATTAAGTGCTCCATTTCCCTTAAAACGCCTCCCTGCTGGCATGGTGTCTTCTGAGAGGTTGAAGTCTCACAGGGTAATAGCAGACACTCAAAGGGCCTTTCAGCAGCTAGCAAAGGCAATCCCTAAGGAGGAATGCTTATCGAAACTAATCCCCATCTGGCATAGTCCTTTCTTAAAAATTCATCAAAATCCGTTTGCATGGCAACAATGGTTCAGTAGGGGTATTTGGGCCACCGGTCAACTGATATTAGATGGCAAGTGGAAGCCTTTTGCTTGTCTACAGCAGGAGTTTGACTTGCCTAAATCCTTATACTTCCAATGGATTCAGCTGAGATATTGTATAGAGAAATCCCCTATTGATATTAATTCTTTATCTGAAGAATGGAGGTTGTTGAACATTATAGGTTCAGCCCAAATGGCTATTGGGGTGGCTTCTTACTATTATAAATTGGTCGTTCAGAATCACACCCCACAGTCCATTGGTGCTCAGCAGATATGGGAACATGACACAGGGGAGACTCCTCTGGAATCATGGGTAAAATTCTGGAGCAAGACAATTAGAGTATCTCAGTCTGCCTTTATTTCACAAACTTTATATTTTCTTGCACACAGAGCTCATGTTACCCTGATAAAGGTTGCTAAATGGGATAAAATGGTTGGGAATAAATGTTGGTCTTGTCAGAGTGATGTTGGCACTTTAAGACATGTGGTATATGACTGCCCTAATATTCAGTCCTATTGGATTCCAATTTGGAACCAAATCCAAGAAGTCTCATCCTCAGGCGCCTCCTTCTCCAAATGTGGAAAATGCCGGCATCAGTGCCGATTGTGAGATGATGCCTGGAGGGTCCAGTGAGGGCCCAGCTTCAGGACGGTGCAACTCCTCACACCTCCATGGTCATCGAGTCGGCCATGCGTCGACCGAAAAGCCCAAAAACTCACTCTTTGGTGCCCCTGGGTAGGGAATCCCACACCCTTGGGCATGTTACCAGGGCTTGATGCTGGCATGCCGTATACAAGCATATCAGCTGTATATCGGCATGTACTTCCAAGACCTAACCAAGGAACTTGGAGTGTCACAGCGGTGACCATCTCCAATGCTTCCAGACCCTCACAAAGTTTGTCGGGGAGTGCTCTTGCCTCAGTGAAAACCTCTTTGGCAAACCAATGGAAGACAAGGCAGTGGAGATCAAGACCGTGTATGTCATCAAGACTTGACTCTCGAGGAACACCTCCACTCATCCCAAGAAGAAACCATCAGGGAAAAGGCCTTCCTTCCACCGGAAAGGCCAGCCTTACCGAGGTTATTCCCCATATCACGCCCCTCAAACCCCTCAGCAGGGTCATCAGAGCAAGGGAGCAGGCCAAGGCCTAAGAGGCTCAAGCCCAGCCCCAGCCCCACCTCCAGCCCAGACTGGGTCAGTGTTTTGACTCCCAGAGCATAGCCTCTCCTCCCATGGGGGATCAGCTACCAATGGGGGGGGGGGCGCCTGATTCATTTTGCCCACTGATGGGCTGCCATCATCACTGACTCCAGGGCACTTCAGGTAGTCAGGGAAGGTTACCTCCTTCATCTGGACCAGACACCTCCCCCTTTCTTTCCAAGGCAGCCCCTCGGACTCCCCTGCCACAAGCCCTGCTACTGCAGGAACTTGCAGACCTTCTCAGGGACAGGGCTGTGGAGCCCATACCACACCACCTAAAAGGAAAGGGATTCTACTCCAGGTAGTTTCTGGTCCCAAAAAGAACAGGAGGCCTATAGCCCATCCTGGACTTGAGAAACCTGAACAAATTCATGGTGCTGGAGAAGTTCAAAATGCACTGAGTGTCACATGTATGATTTTCTCCCAGTTGGTGAGGGGTCTTACGTGTGCACAAAGTGCAAGGAGCTCTTTGCTCTCAGGGAACGAGTCTGATCTCTGGAGGCAAGAGTAGCAGACTTGAAAGACATAAGGAAGACAGAGAGGTACATAGACGAGACCTACAGGGATATAGTCCTGAAGTCCCACCTCCACACTGGCAGCATTCCTGTTGCCATGAAGGAGAGAGGTCATGTGACAGGACAGCATCACACCTTGGTGTAGCTAGGACCTGTCCTCCAGGTGACGTAAAACCCTCTCGCACCGAGGACATTTCTCCAGGGCCATGTGACCATGAGGGAAGGGTTAAGACAGCCGTTATAGTTAGTGATTTGATCATTAGACATATAGAAAGCTGGGTGGCTGGTGGACGTGAGGATTGCCTGGTAACATATGCCTGCCTGGTGCGAAGGTAGAGGACCTTACGTGCCACCTAGACAAGGTCTTAGATAGTGCCGGGGAGGAGTCTGCTGTCTTGGTACATGTCGGTACTAATGACATAGGAAAATGAGGTAGGGAGGTTCTGGAGGCTAAATTTAGGCTTTTAGGTAGGAAGTTGAAATCCAAAACTTCCAGGGTAGCATTCTCCAAAATGCTTCCCGTTCCACACACAGGACCCAAAAGGCAGGCAGAGCTCCGGAGTCTCAATGCGTGGATGAGACAATGGTGCAAAGATGAGGGTTTTGGATTTGTTAGAAACTGGGGAACATTCTGGGGAACGGAGGGGTTCTTCCGAAGGGATGGGCTTCACCTTAACCGGGATGGAACCAGGTTGCATGCATCAATCTTTAAAAAAGAGAGAGAGAGCAGCTTTTAAGCTAGATAATAGGGGAAAGCCGACAGACGCCCAAGAGCGCATGGTTCGGAACAATGTACCCTTGAAGGATACTACCAAAAAAATGAAGTTGGAACCTCTCTGCTGATGTGCCCTAATAAAGACAAAAGTAGCCCAAATGCCCTTGAGTACAGAGCAGACAGAGCTTAAAGATTCCAAATTGCCCCTGACTACCAATAACCTAATTAATATGAATAAAATACAGTCTCTAAAATGCTTGAATGCAAATGCTAGAAGTCTAGAAAATAAGATGGGAGAGTTAGAATATATAGCACTAAATGAGAAGTTAGATATGATTGGTATTCTCAGAGACATGGTGGAAGGAGGACAACCAGTGGGACACTGTGATACCTGGGTACAAACTATATCATAATGATAGAGCTGATCAAATTGGTGGAGGGGTTGCGCTCTAGGTCAAAGAGGGCATTGAGTCACAAAGGATTCAAGCTTTGCAGGAAACAAAATTTTCTGTAAAGTCTCTATGGATTGAAATTCCATGTAAAAAGGGGAAGGCGACGGCAGTGGGGTTGTACTATTGACTGCCTGGCCAGAATGAACGAATGGATGATGAAGTGCTCAAAGAAATCAGGGAAGCTAACAAAAGTTACAGAACGGTAATAATAATGGGTTATTTCAATTACCCCGGTATTGACTGCGTCAGTGTCACGGCAGGCATTGCTAGGGAGATAAAGTTTCTAGATGAAATAAATGACTGCTTCTTGGAGCAGCTGGTTCATGAACCAACCAGAGGGAAAGCCATTTTGGACTTAGTCCTTAGTGGAACACCAGATCTGGTGCGAGAGATAACGGTGCCGGGGCCACTTTGCAATAGTGATCATAGCATGATCACGTTTGATTTAATTAATGGAGGAGGGATCGTAAGGAAATCCACAGTACTACCTTTTAACTTTCAAAAGGGAGACTATGATAAAATGAAGAAAATAGTTAAGAAAAAAACTAAAAGGAGCAGTTGCAAAGGTCAAAAACTTACATCAAGCTTGGGACTTGTTTAAAAATACTATCTTAGAAGTCCAGACCAGCTGTATTCCATGCTTTAAGAAAACTGGAAGGAAGTGCAAAAAACTGACAGCATGATTTAAAGGTGAGGTCAGAGAGGCTGTTGTAGCCAAAAAAAGCATCTTTCAGGAAATGGAAAAAATAACAAAAACTAAATAACAAAAACTGGAAACAGCACAAGCACTGGCAAGTTAAATGCAAGGCATTGATAAGGCAGGCAAAGAGAATTTGAGAAGAAACTTGCTGTGGAAGCAAAAACGAGTAATAAAGACTTCTCAAGTACATTCGTAGCGAAAAGCTTGTGAGAGAGTCAAGCGGACCATTAGATGATAGAGGGGTAAAAGGGGCAGTAAGAGGGGACAAGGCTATAGCGGAGAGACTGAATGAATTTTTTGCTTCGGTCTTTACTGAGGAAAATGTAGGGATGTTATCCATGACTGAAGTGGTATTTAAAGGTGATACTGCAGAGGAATTGAAAGAAATATCGATACACCAGGAAGATGTATTACAACTATTTGATAAACTGAAGAGTAGCGAATCACCTGGACCGAATGGTATACATCCAAAGGTGTTGAAAGAACTGAAATATGAGATTACAGACCTGTTATTAGTAATCTGTGAACTATTAAAATCATCTGTAATACCTGAAGATTGAAGGATCGCCATTGTAACACCAATTTTTAAAAAGGGTTCCAGGGGTGATCTGGGAAACTACAGACCAGTGAGCCTGATGTCAGTACTGGGAAAAAATGGTAGAAACCATTATAAAGAACAAAATTACTCATCATGTAGATAGTCATGGCTTAATGGGAGACAGCCAACATGACTTTAGACAAGGAACATAAGATATGCCATACTGGGTCAGACCAAGGTCCATCAAGCACAGTATTCTGTTTCCAACAGTGGCCAATCTAGGTCATACGTACCTAGCAGTTTCCCCAAGGGACACAGGTTCCACAATGCTTGTATTGGTTCAAGCAATGATATCCTGGGTCCCTTCTTAATAATGGTTTATGGACCTTTCCTCCAGGAACTTGTCCAAACCTTTTTTAAACCCAGCTACACTAACAGCCTTTACTACATCCTCCGGTAACAAATTCCAGAGTTTGATTACATGTTGAGTGAAAAAATATTTTCTTTTATTAGTCTTAAATAGTTTACCCTGTAGCTTCATTGCATGTCCCCTAGTCTTTCTATATTCTGATAAGGTAAACAATCGATCTACGTTTACCCGTTCCACTCCGTTCATTAATTTATAGACTTCTATCATAGCTCCCCTCAGCCGTCTCTTTTCCAGGTTAAAGAGCCCCAACCTTTTTAGCCTTTCTTCATAGGAGTATCCTTCCATCCCCTTTACCATTTTGGTGGCTCTTCTCTGAACCTTTTCTAAAATCGCTATATCCTTTTTAAGATACGGCGACCAGAATTGCACACAATATTCAAGGTGCGGTCTCACCATGGAACGATATAGAGGCATTATAATATCTTTTGTTTTATTTTCCATTCCTTTCCTTATCATACCTAGCATTCTATTTGCTCTCTTGGCCGCTGCTGCACACTGGGCCGAGGGTTTTAACATGGTATCCACAATGACACCTAAATCTTTTTTCCTGGGTGGTGGTTCCTAATGTGGAACCTTGCATCGTGTAACCATAGTTTGGGCTGTTCTTCCCTAGGTGCATAACCTTGCACTTGTCCACATTAAATTTCATCTGCCATTTTGATGCCCAGTCTTCCAATTTATCAAGATCCTCTTGCAATTTTCCACAATCCTCTTGGGTTTTAACAACTTTAAATAGTTTTGTGTCATCTGCAAATTTGATAACCTCACTCGTTATTCCACGTTCCAGGTCATTTATGAATATGTCAAAAATCAGCGGACCCAGCCCAGATCCCTGGGGTACACCACTATTCACCTTTCTCCATTGGGAAAATTGGCCATTTAGTAAGATCTTGTCTTACTAATCTGTTATGTTTTTTTGAAGGTGTGAATAAACAGGTAGACAAAGGTGAGTCGGATGATATAGTGTATCTGGACTTTCAGAAAGCCTTTGACAAGGTCCCTCATCAGAGACTTTTGGCAAAACTAAAAAGTCATGGGATAGGACACAGTGTACTATTGTGGATCAGGAACTGGTTAAAAGATAGAAAGCAGAGGGTAGGGCTAAATGGCCATTTTTCCCAATGTTAAAAGGCGAATAGTGGAGTACCCCTTGGATCTGTGCTGGGTCCTCTGCTTTTTGAAATATTCATAAATGACCTGGAAAAGGGAATAACGAGTGAGGTTATCAAATTTGTAGATGACACAAAACTACTGAAAGTTGTTAAAACCCAAGAGGATTGTGGAAAATTGCAAGAGGATCTTGATAAATTGAAAGACTGGGCATCCAAATGGCAGATGAAATTTAATGTGTACAAATGCAAAGTTTTGCACCTAGGAAAGAAAAACCCAAACTATGGTTAAACGATGCAAGGTTCCACATTGGGAACCACTACCCAGGAAAAAGATTTAGGCATCGTCGTGGATAACATGTTGAAACCCTCTGCCCAGTGTGCAGCTGAGGGGAGATATGATAGAAGTCTATAAATTAATGAATGGAGTGGAACAGGTAAACGTAGATCAATTGTTTACGTCATCAGAATATAAAAAGACTAGGGGACATGCAATAAAGCTGCACGGTAACCTATTTAAGACTAATAAAAGAAAATATTTTTTCACTCAACGTGTAATCAAACTCTGGAATTTGTTAGCAGAGGATGTAGTAAAAGCTGCTAGTTTAGCTGGGTTTAAAAAAGGTTTGGACAAGTTCCTGGAGGAAAGGTCCATAAACCATGATTAAAAGGGATCCAGGATATCACTGCTTGACCCAATACAAGCATTGAGGAACCTGTGTCTTTTGGGGAAACTGCTAGTTTTATGACCTAGATTGGCCACTGTTGGAAACAGGATACTGGGCTTGATGGACCTTGGTCTGACCCAGTATGGCATTTCTTATGTTCTCGCCCTTGGAATATTGCCCACCCTACTTCCAGCAGGGAGATTGGCTATGCTCCTTGAACCTAAAGGATGCTTATACCCACATCCTTATTCATCCCAATCACAAGCAGTACCTAAAGATTCATGGTTAGGGGCAATCACTACAAGTACAGGGTACTACCCTTCGGCCTAGCCTCTGCACCAAGAGTCTTTTCCAAATGCCTGGCAGTGGTGGCCATCTACCTCTGTCTCCTAGGGGCCTTCATCTTCCCATACCTGGATGACTGGCTAGTAAAGGGAGACACTGCCTCAGAGGTGCAATGGGCCACGGCCCGCACCATCAAGGTCCTACAACATCTGGGGTTCATGATAAACCACCCCAAATCCCACCTCACTCCAACACAGGACCTGGAGTTCATAGGGGCTCGCCTAGACACCCTTCAAGCCAGGGCCTTCCTCCCCCTGGACAGGGCAGATCACGTCAGGGTTCTGGCAACCGAGGTGCAGCACCATCACGCCAAACCAGCGCGATCCATGCTTTGCCTGCTCGGACATATGGCTTCCACAGTCCATGTGGACCACAACGCCTGCCTCCAAATGCGGGCAGTTCAGTGGTGCATCCGCTCACAGTGGACTCAAGCCATAGGCAACCTCTGGACAGGATATCAGTGTCCTGTCAACTAGCAGAGTCACTCGATTGGATGCACAGTACTTGTGGAAGGGCATGCCCTTTCAACAACCAAACCCCCAGTGGGTCCTCACTACAGACACCTCCCTACTGGGCTGGGCTACCCACTGTGAGGAACTGCGTATGCAGGGCAACTGTTCCCTTAAGAAAGGTCAGCAGCAGATCAACTTGCTGGAGCTCAGAGCCATTTTTCTGCAGCATCAGTTGGTGCTGGTCCAAACGGACAACCAGGTTGCAATGTTCTACCTGAACAAACAGGGTAGCACAGGGTCTCACTGCCTCTGCCAGGAAGTAGTAGCGCTCTGCTCGTACATGATCAGTCAGGGAATGCACCTCAGGGTGGTATACCTTCCGGGCCAGGACAATGTCCTAGCAGACAGACTGAGCAGGGTTCTCCAGCCGCACGAGTGGCGCTTAGACCCTACAGTTGCACAGCAGCTAGTCCGTATATGGGGAATCACAAGTCTGGACTTCTTTGCCAACCCAGCCAATGCTCAGCTTCCCCGCTTCTGCTGTCCCCAACCACATCCGTCTCAGATAGTGGCGGATGACTTCCTCCTCTTGTGGTCGGATGGCCTGTTGTATGCCTTCCCTCCCATGCCACTAATTGTGCAGACCTTCTTCAAGGTCTAGCGGGACAAGGCTTCCATGATCCTGGTGGCCCAGACAGCCTTGGTTTCCTCTGCCTCTCAAGAGAGCTCCCGATCCCTCTGGGGAATTCCCCCAGGACTACTGACCCAGGAGGAGGGCTTGATTCTCCACCCCAACCTGGGGTCCCTGTCGCTAACAGCATGGCTGCTGAATGGATCACCCTAGTGCCCTTCAACCTCTCCAGGGAGGTGGAAGAAGTCCTTCTGGCTTCTCGTAAGAACTCCATGAGACAAGCCTATACCTTCAAGTGGCGCAGATTCTTGGTATGGTGTACAGAGCAATGGGTAGATCAATTTTCCTGCCCAGTGCTGCTTACAGTGCTGTACTTGCTCCACCTCTCGTAGACCAGACTTAAGTACAACTTTGTTAGGGTACTGAGCATGCTTTCCGCAAACCATCACTCCATAGCAGGCAAGCCTCTTTCTGTGCAGCCCCTCATTACTCAATTCATGCGGGGCATGCTGCTCTCTAAACCTCCCATCTGGCCACCTCTGGTGGAATGGGATCTCAATGTGGTTCTGACACAGCTTACCAAACCGCCTTTGAACCCTTGGCTACCTGCCATTTGCATTACCTATCTTGGAAAGTTACCTTCCTGGTGGCACTCACCTCTGCCTGCAGAGTAAGCAAACTTCAGGCCTTGGTGGCCGAGCCACCCTACACCAGTTCTACAATAACAAGGTCGTGCATCGCACCCACCCAAAATTACTCCTGAAGGTGGTATCCACCTTTCAACTCAACCAAGAAATGTTGCTCCCTACCTTCTTTCCATGGCCCCATGCCAAGGCAGCGTCCGTTCTCCATACTGTGGTCTACAAAGGGGCCCTGCCCTTCTACCTGCAATGTACTCGGGGTCAGTGCAAAGACTCACAGCTTTTCGTTTCATATGACTCAAGTCGAATGGGGGAGGCTGTCACCAAGCAGACCCTGTCCATCTCTGGGTGGTGGACTGCAACACCTTTGCTTACAATCAGGCTGGGCTATCATTGGAGCGCCAAGTCACGGCGCACGTCAGGACTATGGCAACCTTGGTTGCAAGCCCATGCTCTATCCCTATGGCAGACATCAGCCAGGCCACACTTTTGCAACTCACTACTACCTGGAGAGGGAGTCCTGACAGGACAATGCCTTCAGCCAGGCCATACTCTGTAAACTGTTGGAGTCTAGACAACTCCTGCCCTCTGACCCTTCTTGTTCAGGTTACCAGAGCTCCCTGAACACTGGGGTCCTCAGAGCCTGTCCTCAGATTCACTTGCGGCTGCTCACGACTGGGCCATGTTTTTTCTACAGGTTCTGTAGATAGGGAGTCACATATGTGAGGACCGATTTCCTGCTTGTTCCTGGAAGGACATATGTTTTCCAGGGACATCAGGAAACAGTCCTCACAACCCTCCCTCCTCCCCTTGGAGTTGCTGTACTATTTTTCCATCTTCTTTTGTTGGGTTTAGCTATGTCATCTGAGTAAGATGGCACCCTTGGGCGGGAAGAGGACCACATATGCATGGTGGCATTTCCCAAAAGCTTTCTTTGAAAGCCAGAGGGATGCTTCAGTGAAGGCTGCGTCGGCATAGATGTCACCCATATGTGAGGACTGATTCCTGCTGTCCCTGGAGAACACCTGCTTCAGGTAACTAAGCTTTTCTTTCAACTCAAAAAATATTTACCCTGTTCTTCCTTGTATACTAAGCTATACTCTGATTTGATTTAAATTAAAAACTGTCTGCTGTGTTTTAAATTTAAACTAAAAGCTCTGCTGATACTAGACCCTGACTGATTTTTTTTAATTTAAATTAATGGATTTCTGCTCAGTTTTAAAAGCTCTCTGCTAGGTTTTGTGTTGTAGGGAGCCTTTCCTTATGATATTTAAAGAAAAATTAGTTTTGCGACCAGTTTCTTCATTCTTACTGAAAGTTGTATTTGTGTTCCATCTTAATCAAATAGTAACTCTTTCTGTGTTCTCTGGCTCAGAGGAGGATGGAATATCATCTGTTGCACCTGTAGGATATCCATTATTTCACCTGTAGGATATGCATTATTTCAAGGGAATTCAATCTTTTAGAAATTTAGATAATCTCTTTGTCCTTTTTGGAGGTATGCGCAAAGGTGAGGCAGCTTCAAAAACTTCTATTGCACGGTGGTTGAAAAAAGCTATTGCATGTGCTTATTTGCTCAAAAGTAGATCCCTTCTGGACAGGTTGCAAGATTACTCAACTAGGGCTCAAGCGGCATCCTGGGCCAAGTATAGTCTCGTTGCTCCGATTGATATCTGTAAAGCAGCGACTTGGTCATTGCTTCATACATTTGTACGCCACTATCGTCTAGATCAGTCCTGGAGGGCACCAAACCATTCAGGTTTTCAGGCTGTCTCTAATGAATATGCATCACAAAAAGAGTATTAATACACTCCCAAAATCATTCAATATTTCAGACTTTCAACATTAGTACTTCAACTGGACTAAAACAATAAATTCAATCTTAAGATCAGCAAGTCGTACAAATCTCAATGTTTTACCAAACGGGGAGAAAAGGCCTCAGGATATTATCACATCCCTCTATGCGGCAAATCACAGCCATAAGGGAAATAGAACACTCAATATCACTGGCTTAAAAACACTCTCTTTTTTTATATTCAACTGCTGCAGAAGCTAGTTGGATTTGCTCTCAGCAATTCCTAAGCTAAGTACATTGGTGGACACTTTGTGGGAGAGTTTCTGAAAGTTTTTAATTGCTGTGCCCCATTTTGCTTTTGAGCTGATGCGTGTAACAGCTTCTCTGTGTATCCCCTGGGTGATCACTACATTTGTTCTGGTTTTACCTCTTAAAGATTGTGTGTAAAGACAGTACTAGCAATTGCTGAATAGTGCATAGATAAAAATTTATTAAAGAAATATTGGAGATTGAAAAGTACTTTTTTTTTCGTCTTTCATTTTAAAATAAAAATTTGAATATTAAAAAAGGGGGAATAGGGATGGGGCGATTAAAGATGGCGGCAGTTTGAATTCCCTGCCAAGAGGTCCTGTGCTGTGAGCGTTTTTTTGTTCCTTGCTTCACTCCTTCTGCGGTTGGTATGGGCAGAAGGAAGAGGAAACAGGCTAACCTACCCCCAGGTGAAGCTGCTTCCAGTGTGGCAGGTCAGAAGACGCTCCAGATGTGTGGCTTCGTTGGCGGGGGAGAGCGAGCGGCATCTTCGGCAGGTCCGGTGGGTTCATCGGACCTGAGCACGTCCGGGGTGTTACTGTCCCCGGAGCAACGGGCCCCCCCGCCTTGCCCCGGAAGCACAGTGCACGGCAGAGGAGGACCTCCTGCCGGCGTGCTGACTAGTACGCCGAACCAGGAGGATCTGGAGGGCTCTACAGCTGATGCAGACGCTCCGTGTGGAACCCCTGGACTTGCAGTGTCATCACGGACTGTATCCAGTTCTCTGGTCAGCCCTCTCCAGGAGGATGTGTCCCCGAGGGAGAATGCTGGTGGAGGCGGTTTGGTGAAGCCCATGAAAGTAACTATGGAGGTGCTATGGGAGGCCATTGCCACAGTGAACTCTTCCTTGCAAAAGTTTACTACATCTGTAAATACTGATATTAACTTTTTAAAGGTGGATTTTCAGCAAGTCTCAAGTGTGCAGAAGGAACAGGAGGGGAAACTGGCACAGCTGAGCGGGGAGCTGGATCAACTTCGTGAACTACACCATGTCCATGTGAAGGACCGGAATGTGACCAATAGAAAGTTGGAATACCTGGAAAACCAAGTCCGGAAGAACAATTTAAGACTGGTTAACTTTCCTAGGTCTCCTGTGTGTTCTCCTCTGGAAATGGTGCGGAGATATTTCCAGGAGGTCTTGAAGATTCCTGGGGAGAATCTCCCGCCATTAACCAGGGTTCAGTATTTAACTACTGGCAGGGAAGTTCATGGAGTTACAGGCAACTTCCCGGGAATCTCTGGAGACCTGACTGGTTTCCTAGAGAGTTCTCTGGAGTTAGTCACAACCCGCTCTACCCTCCTTATTACACTGGCCCTTGAGTCTGATAAGGCTTTAATTTTTCGATTGTATTTTAGGAATTTCAGTCAGCAGTTCATGGGCTCATGTGTGCGTATTTTTCCCCGATTTGGCTAGAAATACTGAGCTGAGGAGGAATGACGTTTTGGGTCTCCGGCCCAGGGTCCTTTCCCTTGGCGGAACATTTTTGTTAAAATTTCCTGTTCGATGTTTTGTCTCGTATAAAGAGAAGATATTTATCTTTTTTGAGCCCGCTCAGCTTCTGGAGTTCTTAGTGGCTAGAGAGGATAACATTGTGATTGTAGCTTCCCCTTTGGCTGATGTGTAAGTCTTGCACTGCTTTGCTTCTTTCTTCCTTTTAATGTATTATTTTCCTGACGCCTCTCCCAGGTAATGTTGTGGGCTGATTTTGGTAATGTATTATGGTAGGATTATATTCTGTTTGGTTTTGGATATATTTATGTGTTACCATGTTTCCTTTATTCAATTTTTTGGAGTTGAATGTATTTTCAAAAATCAATAAATAAAATAAAATAAAAAAGGGGAGAGTTTAAGCCAGTGATGTTTAGTATTCTATTTTCCCTACGGCTGTGATTTGTTGCATAGGGGTATGATAATGTCCTGAGGCTTTTTCTCCCATTTGGTAAAACATTTGAGATTTGTACGACTAGCTGATACTAAGATTGAATTTATTATTTTAGTCCAGTTGAAGTATTAATGTTGAAAGTCTGAAATATTGAATGATTTTGGGAGTGTATTAATATTCTTTTTGTGATGCATATTCATTAGGGACAACCTGAATGGTTTGGTGCTCTCCAGAACTGGAGTTGGAGATCCCTGGTTTAAATGTTCAGGCAAGGGATGCGCAGTTTGGGGCATGAATGTTGCAAGCTGGGTTCACTGGTTCCACCCAAAATTGAGTACTGCTCTGGTATATCCCATACATCTGGACTAGGAGGATGGTAAGGAAGGCAAAATTAGACCTTACCTGCTGATTTTCTTTCCTTGAGTCTCTCCAGTCCAGTTGATAACCCTCCCTTTCTGTCTCCTTTTTAAGCAAGACCAGACATGGAAGAATGTATGTGGCCTGTTGCGTGTATCCGATGCTTCATCTTTGTTCTTTTTAAAATAACAAGATAAGCTGCATTTTCCAAAATAGTGCCAATTTTGCCGTTTTCAGTTCTCTGTAGAGATGTAACTCTCAATTCCTCTAATTTCTCTGTTTTTTTCTCTGAATGTATATAGTTATTACCCATTGGTTGCAACTTTACTTAACAATTGTCTTTGTGGAATCTTCTTTTTTATTAGAACACTGGAGTGAGGGATAGGCACAGAACCCTTATAGTGTGACATGATCAAAGCCAGTGGTTCTCCATCTGCTGGTGATGGGGCATAGCCCATACATCTGGACTGGGGACACTCAAGGAAAGAAAATGAGCAGGCAAGGTCTAATTTCACCATACTGGTAGGTCAAGACTTCCCTTTCCTAGATCCATGTCAGCCTTGATATTAAGCAATGTTTATTCCTATGGCCAGTAATTTTGTTGTTCAGAATAGCTTCTCTCATCCTGCCCAGCACTAATTTCAGGCTCACTGAAGTTTCCTAGATCATCCCTTGAGGCCTTTTTAAATATTGGCTACCCTTGAATTCTCAAGTACTATATATTACAGATTACTAGTAATAACTCTACACTTGCAGGTTTAAACTCTTTCAGATCTATGGGCTGTATACCATGTAGCCCTAGTAATTTATTACATTTTAGTTTACCATTTTGCTCTATACCTTCCCAGGTCAACATGATTTGCTTCAGTTTATTTGTATGATCACCATCAGAAAACGTTTCCAGCATCCTACCCAATGAGAACCAAAACAAAGAATTCATTTAGTTTCCCTTCTATGGCTATGGCCTTGTCCTCCCCGAGTGCCCTCCCCTTTACTCCTTAGTCATCTAGTGGATGATAGGTTCTCTCAAATGATTTTTACTTTGAATGTAGTTGAAAACTGGGGTTTTATCCGAGGGGAGGGGGAGCGAGTTGTTACTGTACATTCGTGGCTTCTTTTCATATTCTTATTTTGAATGTCTTCCCTATGAAAAAAGGCTAAAAATTCTATAGGACATTCATCACTAGAGGGAACATTTAAAACAAACATGAAGTGTTTTCTCTCAATGTATAGTTTAACTATGAACATGTGGTCAGAAAATGTGGTGAAATTAGTTAATAAAGCTGAATAAAAAAGGTTTACACAAGTTTCTGCAGAAATAATTCATAAACCACCTGTTATCTATTGGTAGAAATGTATTTCTTCTTTAGGATCTGCAGCATATTTGTGACCCAGATTGGTCACTGGGCTTGATGGACCTTTGGTCAGACCCATTATGGCAAATTAAGAATGTACAATTTGCCAGTGTGTATGCCATTTCTAATTTCTTCATGTGGATCTGCCTTCCATTATTTGAAAGGTGTCCTTCTGGCTTTAATAGCCTCTTTCATCTCACTATTTAACCATACCTGTAATTTTTTATTGCTTTGACTTTTTTTAAACTAATTAAGAATATTGAACCCCTCCTAAGCATGTACTCAAAAAACAAAAAGTTATTTTTAGTAAATATTAATATTTTTTTATCAGATTCTTGCTGCCACAGGCAGACTGCCCGAATCCATTTTACTGAAGACTTACCTTCAACTTATCTTTAGTCTTCATATCAAAATCCTCAATGTCCAAACCTGACACAACATGTTTTGAATGATTATCTCACATATAAATTATCCTGCATTAGGGCACTCTTTGCCACCGCTTTGGCATGCTTATGACCAGCAACAGCTTTTGCTTTGCTTAGCATCCATCCCGATTTCTGGTTCTCCTTAGTCCTTATATGGTTTTCTTCCATGATGTCAACAAGATTTTTAAATGCAGTGATTCTCTTAATCTCCCACTGACTTATACTTTCCAAAAAATGAAGACCAATCTGTATCTAAATTCATACAACTAGGGCTCGTTCTTGGATCAAAAATCCAATGTTGCTCCCACTAGTTAAGATCTTGTTGGCAACCACCATGGCGATGAAGGGTGCTTGTTATTGAGACTTCAGCCATCTTTAGGTTATCAAGTGAATGACTAAATGCTAATAAATAGTTAAAAGAGACGTTCTGGGAAAATGGACTATATATGATTGTGTAAATACTACTGTAGTGTTTTTTTCTGACACAAACAAACCTAGTAGTAATGGTTTTGTATGGCGAGATTTTTTTTAAATTATTAAAGCAGTTAGGTGCACAGGTGGTGTTCTCTTCAATCCTCCCTGTTGAGGGTAAAGGCCAAGGCAGAGAGGCTCGCATCCTGGAGATGAATGCATGGCTGCGTGGATGGTGTCTTCGAGATCGTTTTGGTTTCCTAGACCATGGGATGCTGTTCCAAGGGTTGCAGAGCAGAGATGGCATCCATCTGTCCAAGAAAGGTCAACACATCTTTGGTAGTAGACTGGCTAATCTACTGAAGAGGGCTTTAAACTAGATTTGTTGGGGATGGGTGAAGAAAGCCCCTAGGTAAGTGAAAGCCCCCAGGTAGGTGATACATTAAATACCTTTATGGAAATGGGTAACATATGGAAAGCAGTGTGTATTAATGCCCGTAGCATGGGAAATAAGATCCCTGAAGTTGAAGCTTGGGTGGGAGTGGCTGACTTGGATTTAGTGGCAGTTACAGAAACATGGTTCACAGAAAACCATGACTGGGATGTAACTATACCTGGCTATACTTTATTCAGAAAGGACAGGGTAGGAAGAAGGGGAGGAGGAGTGGCACTATAAGTAAAAACTACTATTAAAGCTTTGGAATTACAGAGCTTAAAAGGGAGAGAGGAGGCATTGTGGGTTAAACTAGAAAGAGGGAAAGAGAAATCTATTTGCATTGGTGTGATATACAGACCTCCCTCACAAGAGGAAGAGGTGGACAGAGAGTTAATTGAAGACATACGCAGCATTGTTAGGAAAGGGGAAGTACTACTGCTAGGAGATTTCAATATGCCAGATGTTGATTGGCACATTCCTGCTGCAGTATCATCTAGAAGTAAGGAGATCCTGGATTCTCTACAGGGAGAACTATTCAGGCAATTGGTAACAGACCCCACACGTGAAGGGGCCATACTGGACTTGATGCTTACCAATGGTGAAAGTGTTTCTGATGTTGTAGTGGGAGATCATTTTGCATCCAGTGATCACCAGATGGTGTGGTTCAGTATTAGGACTAGGGCTGTTAGAATCCATTCCAAGGTGAAGATCTTAGACTTTAGGAAGACTAACTTTGCGAAGATGGGCCAATACCTCAGGGAGTCGTTAGTGGGATGGGAACAGCTGGGGGATGTAGAAAAACAGTGTGCAAAACTGAAAGGGGGTATTTTAAAGGCAACCAACCTTTTTGTTAAAATGGTAAATAAAGGCAAAAGGAACAGGAGACCGCTATGGTTTTCGAAGGAAGTAGCTGAAAAAGTGAAGAAAAAGAGGGAGGCCTTCATGAAATACAAGAGATCACAGAGAGAAGAAGACAGGCATCTGTATTTGGAAAAACTTAGAGAAGCTAGCAAAGTAGTCAAGAAGGCAAAGATTCAAAAGGAGGAGGAAATAGCCAATGCAATAAAATGGGGGGATAAGACATTTTTCAGATATATTAGTGAGAAGAGGAAGGGCAAAAGTGGTACTGTCAGACTCAAGGGTGCAGGGGGGGAATATGTAGAAGCTGATAAGGATAAAGCGGAATTGCTTAACAAATATTTTTGTTCTGTGTTCACAGATGAAGAACCAGGAGCAGGACCTCAGAAAACACCCACAAATAAGAACAGAAGCGAGGGACATCTTGAACAATTTTCAGAAGACTGTGTTCGTGAGAAACTAGCTCAACTTAAAGTAGACAAAGCGATGGGACCGGATGGGATACACCCTAGAATACTGAGGGAACTTGGGGACGTTCTAGCAACTCCACTGACTGACCTTTTCAATGCCTCGTTGGAGTCGGGAATGGTGCCAAAGGACTGGAGAGAGGCTCATGTGGTGCCTTTACACAAAAGCGGAAGTAAGGATGTGGTTGAAAACTACAGGCCGGTTAGTTTAACTTCGGTGGTGAGTAAATTATTGGAAACGCTGCTGAAAGAGAAAATAGTGAGGTTTCTGGAGTCCGGCGGATTACAGGATCCGAGGCAGCATGGATTCACCAGAGGCAGGTCCTGTCAGACAAATCTGATTGATTTCTTTGACTGGGTGACCAGGGAGTTGGGACCAAGGGAGAGCTCTAGATGTGGTGTATTTAGATTTCAGTAAAGCCTTTGACACTGTTCCTCACAGGCGACTTATAAACAAACTGAGCACCCTAGGTATGGACCCTAAAGTTACTGCTTGGGTTAGAAATTGGTTGGGTGGGAGGCGACAAAGAGTACAAGTAAATGGAGCTCACTCTGAGGAGAAGGATGTTACCAGTGGTGTGCCCCAGGGATCTGTCCTTGGTCCGATTCTTTTTAACATCTTTGTTAGTGATATAGCGGAAGGGCTGTCGGGTAAGGTTTGCCCCTTTGCGGATGATACCAAAATCTGCAATAGAGTAGACACCCAGGAAGGTGTAGATAACATGAGGAGGGATCTAGCTAAGCTTGAAGAATGGTCTAGAATTTGGCAGCTGGGATTTAATGTTAAAAAATGTAAGGTCATGCATTTGGGCTGCAGCAATCCAAGGGAACAATACAGTATAGGAGGTGAAGTACTTTTGTCCACTAAAGAAGAGCGGGATCTAGGCGTGGTTGTGTCTGATGATCTTAAAGTAGCTAAACAGGTAGAAAAGGTGACGGCAAAAGCTACAAGGATGCTTGGGTGCATACGGAGAGGAATGGCTAGCAGAAAAAAGGAGGTGATAATGCCTCTGTATAAGTCTTTGGTGCGACCTCATTTGGTGTATGGTGTGCAATTCTGGAGACCGCACCTTCAAAAGGATGTGAACAGGATGGAGTCGGTGCAGAGGGTTGCTACTAAAATGATTAATGGGCTTCATTATAAAGCATATGAGGACAGACTTAAGGATCTTAATATGTACACCTTAGAGGAAAGGCGGGATAGAGGTGATATGACTGAGATGTTTAAATACCTCCGTGGCATAAATGTTCAGGGAGAGAGCCTCTTTCAATTGAAAGCAAGTTCTGCTACAAGGGGACATGGGATGAGGGTGAAGGGAGATAGATTCAGGAGTGATATGCGGAAATATTTCTTTACGGAAGAGTAGTGGATCCGTGGAATAGTCTCCCAGTGGAGGTGGTAGAGATGAGGACAGTAACTGAATTCAAAAAAGCATGGGACCAACACAGAGGATCTCTACAGGTAAAAAGTGGACTGTTGTAGTTGTTGTTATGGAAGGACAGGCTAGATAGGCCTTGTGGTCTTTTTCTGTCATCATGTTTCTATGTAAATAGCAATACCTGAAGGAACATCTTTTATAGCTACTATTTAGCAGTGCAGTTTTAATCTAATTTTGCCGTAAGGTGTCTTTTCTTGTTCCGCAGATGCTGTTTTAAAATGATTTCAGGCCTTTACAAGAATGGGCTATTATTCTTTTTTACATCTGCAGCTATGTACAAATATGACAGCAGCATGTAGGGCATATTAACCGCCTTCCTGCCCACTACCTATCTCTGCACTTCTTTCAAAATGTAACTTATTTGCTGAATATATTTAGGCTAGCGGTAATACCTAAAATGAAAGTGAGCATTCGAACAGCTGCTTAAGAGAATTCGAAATCTGAGAGATTCCCCCCTCCCCCTTTGCAGTCAAGTGTTTAAATTTTAAAAAAGTGCTAACTACCTGGATTGAATATTAACTTGACTGTTTTTATGCAGTTCTAGATTTAGGAACAGGAAACTACCTTGGTTGCCAAGTTTTAATGTTTTGGGGCATTGCCTCAGCTATGACTGAATATAGGCCTACTGCTGCAATGTTCATTCTGTGGAGTAGCCCTTGAAAATTTTTCTTGGAATCTAGCAGTCAGATACCGAAACCTAGGCCACAGTGCATGCCTCTGCCCACCCAAAAAAGGTGTATCGTGCTTATCTTTTTAGAGCCTGATTTACTAATAAAGTAGGCCCCATCCTCACGGATACTTTAAGCTACACGTGTGGTACCTGCATGTGAGGTGCTGCAGTGGGCTGTGTGAGGTAAGAGGGTGAAACACCCCCACTCTGTAACTACTTGCACTCTCCCCTCCCCTCCAGCACTCCAACTCCTCTCCTGCTGTCCCCCCACCACCATTTCCTTTCCCAGACATTCTCCCCCTCCTAGCACTCACCCCATGCCCTCTATTCCCCACCCCCCACCATTCTTCCTTAAATTAAACCTGCTGCCCCTTTAAATTTTTTCAGCCTTTACACTCTCTTTTTTAATTCTTTTGCAGGCTCAAGGTAGTTGCAGCCACATATGCTGAGCCCCAGGTGCCAGGTTAGATTTTTCAGTTGGCATGATGACCTAGCGCCTGGGGTTGTACAGTATAATTGGTGGTATCTGTGGCATTTCTCTAAAAAAAAAAAATTCAGTATACAGTCTGGCAGCCCTCATGCGCTGAGAGGCTCTGCAATACCTCGCTTGCCCTTACTCCTCCCCTATAACCAATCATGTTTTTAGGCTTCTGAATTTAAGACTTCAGGGCACTATGTTGGGCATTGTCATTTCAGCAGATACATTTTCATGAGTTACAGGACTGAATGTTTTCAATGACAGCACCTAAGATCTAGAATTCCCTATCAATCAAACTGCAGCCTTTGTCAGAAATGAATTTATTCAGACAGAAGCTGAAGGCACATTTTTTCCAACAGACTTATCACTGTTTTAGGGATTAAGGAAGGAAAGACTCTCTCATATTTATGAACTAAGTTGAAAACAGTTTAATGTGAATGGTGTGGCAGCTGCACATGATTGAGCAGCCATTTATGGGAGGGAATCTGCCCCTTAATTTCTCCACAGTAGCAGTCCACTTTGTTCTTGAAATCATTTTTTATTGCCAGTTTCTATTGGTGGCATGGAGACAGAAAGGACCTGTTATATTTATGAGGTCTTGATAGACCGCTCTTCAAGAAAACAGCAGAACTGTGTACAATATCTAAAAACAAGTTTTTAAAAATTGCAGGGGTTAGAAGAACGCCAATAAAAACAAGAACAAAGGTAAATATTAAAACTGCTCACACATCAAAAAGGGGCAAACTAGGTGGATGGGAGATTGTAGGCGATATTAAAGAAGTAGGCCTTCAGTAAGGATTTAAATTTAGAAGACTGTTCCAGACAGAAGGCAGAAGACTAGGTGGTTTCAAGCCAGGCCTGGACAACTGCAGGAAAATGAAGGCAGTTTGCATAGAGACTACAGAGTGTGTAAGGAAGAAGGTGATCATATACATAGCAGGATGATCGGTATGAAGGGCACAATGTGTTGATTGGCACATCCTTGCTGCAATGTCATCTAGAAGTACAGTAAGGAGATCCTAGATTCTCTACAGGAAGAACTATTTTGGAAACTGGTAACAGAACCCACATGTGAAGGGGTCATACTTTGTGCTAACCAATAGGGAAAGTGTTTCTGATGCTATAGTGGGATATCATCTTGCATTCAGCGATCACCAGATGGTATGGTTCAGTATTAGCACTAGGGCTGGTAAAATCTATTCTAAAGCAAGGGTCCTAGACTTTAGGAACACTAACTTTGCCAAGATGGAACAATACCTCAAAGAGTCGTTAGTGGGATGTAGAAAAGCAATGGGCAAAACTGAAAAGGGATATTTTAAGGGCAACAAACCTTTTTGTGAGAAAGATAAATAAAAGGAAAAAGGAAGCAGCTGAAAAGGTGAAGAAACAGGGGGTGGCCTTCATAAAATACAAAACATTAGAGAGAGAGAGAGGAAGACAAATGCCAATATTTGGAAAAAATTTAGAGAAGCTAGGAAAGTAGTCAGGAAAGCAAAGATACAAAAAGAAGAAGTAGCCAATGCAATAAAATGGGGGGGGGGGGGGAGAGACATTTTTGAGATGTTAGCAAAAGAAGATGTGCAAAAGTGGTATTGTTAGACAAGGGTGAAGGGGAGGAATATGTAGAAACAGACGAGGATAAAGCGGAATTGTTTAACAAATATTTCTGTTCTGTGTTCACAGATGAAGGGCTGAGAGCAGGATCTCAGACAACATCCACAAACAGGAACAGAAGTGACATGGATCTCAAACAATTTTCAGAAGATTGTGTTCATGATGAACTAGCTAAACTAAACGTATACAAAGCCATGGGACCAGATGGGATACATCCAAGAATATTGAAGAAAGGTGAAATTAGACTTACCTGCTAATTGATGCTAAGCCATCAAGAAATACCCGGCTACTGCCATTACTGACCTAATATCAATCACACCTCCTAACCGAGTAAGGAGATTGAATGCCTCAAATATCCTCATTCTACCTAAGGCAAGCACGAAGTGTTCCCAAGTCACTAGATCTAGAGCCTTTGCCTTCTTTGCACCATCCTGCTGGAACGCTCTACCAGCGACTATTAGAACCATCAGTGATCTCCCCCAATTCAAGAAGGCACTGAAACATCACCTTTTTCTCCTTCACTATGATGTTTGTCTCCCCCTCACACCCACCTACTTTCACACTTCAAGGCAGCACCTCAAGCCCATGCATCTCACATTCTTAGACTGAACACTCGCAATCACACTTTTACCCTCCACCCACCATGAGAAGCTTATGCAGTTTCATATAACCCAATATATAACTGCATAAAGTGGCTTGTATATTTATCATGTTTTCCCTGTTAAGGAACCTGTTTAATGTATACCCAAGTTATTTTACCTGTTCACTGTAAGCACAAATCACTAAACTGAGATGTGTAGTTTAATGTTCATTGTAAACCGCACTGGTGTCAAATAGCGCGGTATAAAAGAGACTGCAAATAAATAAATAATTGTAGTTCCTTTAGGAACTCCAGTCTAGTCCCGAACATCTAGGGTTGTGCCCCTCCTCCAGCAGCTTTGGAGACTGAGAAACGTCATTCTTTTGATGACACTGGTATAACGCCACAGGCACCGCCTCCTTTCTCCAGTAACCTATTGACAAAGCAGACTCACTGGAGCAACAATTAAATAGTCAACATTATTATCAAACTTTAAACTAACTTAACCTATAAACCCTTAAGGGAGAAACTTCTCCTGTTACACTTTACTAACGCTTGTTAGAACTGCTGAGGCCTGCTCTTCCCCCCCCCCCCCTTACGGGGAAAAGAGACCCCTTCAAAACCCTTTATGTAAAACCTCCCCATATGAACTAAAACCCACACAGTTACAGTCATCTCTTACCTGTGATATTTCACTCGCTTCACGCTCTAGTCCAAAGGAAAACCCAGGGAGGGATACGGGACTAGACTGGAGTTCCTAAAGGAACTACAATTAGCAGGTAAGTCTAATTTCACCTTCCTTATCGTCCCTCCAGTCTAGTCCCGAATATCTAGGAATGTAGCAGAGCAGTAAAATAAATCATTGGGAGGGACCTGCTAGACCAGCCTGAAGCACTGCTGTCCAAAAATAGGTATCCCTTTACGCCTGGACATCCAGATGGTAATGCCTGACAAATGAATTTAAAGATGACCAGGTCGCTGCTTTACAAATCTCTACCGCCGGTACTAAATGGTACTCAGCTCACGAAGCTGCTTGAGCCCTAAGCCCTTCCGGCACTAGCTTACCCTTCAACAAATACGCTGACGCTATTGCCTCCTTAATCCATCTTGCAAGAGAAGCCTTTGACGCTGCCTCTCCCTTCCTTGCAACACCAAACAAAACAAATAGTCTATCCGACTTCCGGAAATCTGCCATCCGTCGAATATGTCTTCAATGCCCGGCGAACATCCAACCGATGCAACCGCCCCACAGAATTCTCCTCCGAACCAGCACAGAACACTGGTAATGAAACCACCTGATTCATATGAAAGGCTGACACCACTTTTCGCAAAAAGGATGGAACCGGTCTCAACACCACCTTTGACTCGTAAAAAAACAAAAAAGGTTTCCTACAGGACAACGCTTGTAACTCCGAAATTCTCCTGGCCGAACAAATCACTACCAGAAAAACCACCTTGAGAGTAAGATCCTTCAAAGACGATCTAGACAATGGCTCAAACGCTTCCTGTACTAACGCTTCCAAAACCAATTGAAGCTCCCACTGTGGGACCACCTGCCGACATGGTGGCCTTAAGAGCAACACCGCTCTTAGAAAACGCTTAACATCCGGATGAGCTCCCAGCGCTTCCTCCTTGAACTTTCCTCTAGAACAAGAGAGCGCCGCTAACTGCACCCTTAAAGATGAGGCTGCTAGTCCCTTCTGAAATCCATTCTGTAAAAACTACAGAATTTGCGGAATTGCCACCTTCAATGCTTCTAAATTCCTGTCCACACACCACGCTTCAAAAATATGCCAAATACGAATGTAAGCTAAAGAAGTAGACTGCCTCCTAGCTTTCAATAAGGTAGCAATTACTGACGCCGAATATCCTCTTGCCCTTAACCGTGCCCCTTCAAGAGCCAAGCCGTAAGCGAGAATCGACCCATCTGCGGCATGTACAGAGAACCCTGAGACAACAGGTCCCTTCTGATCGGTAGATGCCACGGTTGCTCTACTACGAGTCTCCGCATACCAAGGCCTTCTCGGCCAATCCGGCGTGATCAAATATAACCAATCCTCTGTGCCGTTCGATGTGTTGCACTACGCGGCCTATTAACACCCACGGAGGAAACACATACAAGAGGTTCTCCGTTGGCCAGTCCTGTATGAGAGCATCCAGGCCCTCTGACATTCTCTCTCGCCTTCGGCTGAAGAATCAACTGACTTTTGCTGACTGGAAAGTCGCCATGAGATCCATTACCGGTGACCCCCAATGACGCACCACCATCTCGTATACTTCCGGATGAAGAACCCACTCTCCTGGGTCCACCTTCACCCGACTTAAGTCAGCTTCCACAATGTACACCCCTGCTACATGTGCCGCCGACAGAGCCTCTAGATTTCGCTCAACCCAATCGAACAACTTCTCGGCCTCTGCTTCCAGTGACACACTGCTGGTGCCTCCTTGCCGGTTGATGTAGGTTACTGCAGTCGCGTTGTCGGAAAACACCCGAATTGCCTTTCCGTGTAGATAAGGTTGAAAAACTTGCAACCCCAGCGCCATCGCTCTGAGTTCCAACCTGTTGATTGACCACTGCTTTTCCTGATCTGACCACAGACCCTGCACGTACTGTCCTTGGAAATGCGCCCCCCCCCCCATCCTATTAGGCTGGCATCTGTTGAGGGGGAACTCCAACAGGGCCTTTCCAAGGGCATCCCCTTTTCCAGGTTTCCTGGACTTAACCACCACTGCAGTGCCAGTCGAGTCTGGCGCTGACAGGGCAGCTTTTTGGTCATAGACTCGCTCTGATGCGACCACCGCCGCAGCAATGCTTTCTACAACGGCCTCATGTGCGCTCTCGCCCACAGCACCAGCTCTAGCGTTGCCGCCATGGTTCCGAGCACTTGCTTATAATGCCATGCTGTGGGCCTTGGTCTGACTAGAAATTTCCTGATCAACGTCCTTAATCCTTGCGCCCGATGTTGAGGAAGGAATACTCTGCCGACTTCCATATCGAAGCGGGCCCCCAAGTACTCCAGACTCTGCAATGGTATCAACCTGCTCTTTGCCATATGGATTACCCAACCTAGACTCTGTAGTGATGCGACTACCTTTGCCGTAGCCGCCTCGCTCTCGGCCCTCGACTTCGCTCGAATTAGCCAATCGTCTAGATAAGGATATACTAGCACCCCATCCCTTCTTAGGGACGCCGCTACTACTACCATCACCCTGGTGAAAGTACGTGGCGCTGTCGCGAGTCAGAACGGTAACGCTCGGAACTGAAACTGTCCCATTGGAACAGCAAATCTTAGAAACTTTTGATGTTCCTGCCGAATGGGAATGTGTAGGTACACTTCTGACAGATCCAGAGCCGTAAGGAATTCTCCTTTCCTTACCGCTACTATGACCGACCGCAAGGTTTCCATATGAAAATGAGACACTCGGAGACACCAATTTACTCTCTTGAGATCCAGAATTGGCCGATAAGTTCCCTCCTTTTTTGGAACTACGAAATAAGTTGAGTATCGACCGGAACCGTATTGGCCTCGAGGCACCAGCACTATCGCTTGTAAATCCATCAGTCTCTCCACGGTCTGTTTGATAGCTTTGCACTTGAGATGCGCCCTGCACGGAGACTGCACAAACAAATCGGTCACCGGCCGAAGCAACTCCAACGCATAACCATCTCGAATGACCTCTAGTACCCATTGGTCTGATGTAATATGGACCCAGGCAGGGTAAAACTCCCTTAACTGACCTCCCCCACTGGTACTAGGTCTGCCTGGGTCCCCCCTCACTTCATTGTGATTTTCTGAAATTTGACGAGGAGGCAGCAAATCCTCTGCCTGCCCCTCGAAATCCCTGGTTTCCATAGGGAAAACAACCTCTTTGACCATGACTGAACCTTGGTGACCGAAATTGACAAAAATCCCTCTGCGGCATCTTGGAAGTAGGAGTCAACCGACCTTGTTTTTGTCTGTCCTCCAGTAGTCTACCTCCTTTGGAGTCTCCTAGATCCTTTTCTAGTTTATCTAAATCTTCTCCAAAAAGTAGCTTCCCCCTAAAAGACAGTTTACTTAGCCTCGCCTTGGAAGACGTATCCGCTGCCCAATTGCGCAGTCACAGATATCGGCATGCCGCTACTACCGAGGCCATACTGTTCGATAATCCTCTAATAAGATCATAATGAATATCCGCCAGATAAGCCGCCCTCGACTCTAGTCTAGCTGCTTCACCTGTCGCTTCTGGCCCCTGCTCCCCCCGGAGTCGTTGAGACCAGCGAAGACAAGCTCTTGATACCCATGCACCAAAAACTGAGGCCTGAATAGGCAGCACATTCACCTCGAAAACCTGTTTCAATAAAGAATCTAGCTTCCTATCCTGGGTATCCTTAAGAGATGCACTACCTTCAACTGGAATGGTAGTCTATTTTGTGACCACTGAAACAGCTGCATCCACCTTTGGTGACTTAAACAATTCTCTATCCTGGTCTACGAGTGGATAAAGTCGAGACATGACCCTAGACCCTTTAAGTCCCACCTCAGGCATGACCCATTCTCCCTGAATCATTTCCTTAACTACCCTGTGAATAGGAAATGCCCGCTGAGTTTTCCTAAACGCCTGTAGCAACGGATCCTCCAACGTACAATCCTCCGCTGGTCCCACCTCAGGCATATTAAGAGCCTTTAGTGTCTCTGAAATTAAAGCCTGTAATTCATCTCTCCGAAAAAGGCCTGGTCCTCTTGTTCACCAATCTCCCCTTCTTCCAACTCCTCATCCAAATCCAGCTCTCCATCTTCCGACTGCAACCCTTCTGAAGCTACTGACTGCTCAGGCCGGTCCTTTTCTAACCTTAGCTTTCTCCTGATGTCCCTTCCGTCATCGGTGTTCCTGGCCTTTTCTCTCCCAGCAGACACAAAGAGCAGGAGATGTTGGAGAAAAGGGTCTTTATTATGCACAGGACACCCCAACGCGTTTCGGCAACGCCTTCCTCAGGGGGAGAAAACTAATAAATACAAACATCATAAATTTATTAATAAGTACAATCAAAGAAAATTTAAAACACAGTTAAAAACATTAATAAAAAAGCACCGGCAAAATATGAAGCAAAAGATATGATTCAACATAAAAATACACATAATAACAAAGCAGGGCTGAGGAACCAAACATATATTTGAGCAATGGGAAGAAGAAAGAAAGAAAGAAGAAAATTTGAACTAAAAATATATAAAGGGTGGTGCGGAGACATGCTGTATATACCATATAAAGATAATAATAAATAAATTAAAACAAACAAGACCATAGAGCTCAAATACATGATAAAAATAATGATAATGATAATAATAAATATACAATAATAAAATATAACAATATCTGGGGAAAAAACTGACACCATGCCCCCTGGCAACGGCGGCTGAGATATTGGAAGATCCGGAGTGCTGGAAGGTCCTGCTACAGACTCTAGCGGAGATAAGTTGGTCAAACCTGGCTCCAGCAGGACTGCAATTTGAGTTTCATTACCACCTTCCAATTCCTGTTCCATGGAAGCTGACGCTTGGATGCAGCCCTGCAAACACCTGCTTCAGAGAGTGCACTCCTTCTAACACCGAAGAGTAAACACTGCTGCTTAGAAGGCATCCCGCCAAATACCGCTGTGAAACTACCTAGGATCCGCAACAGAACAAACCCTGTGCCCACCACAAGTGTTCTTAGCAAACCCTCTCTTCAAATCAAAATTTTGCAGGTTTTTTTTAAACCACGTGGCAGCCTCACTGCATCCCTCCGATGCAAATTTTGAAGAGAAAACTTAAAAACGAAGCTTTCCCGCCACAGAATACGCCTCCGAAGTGAAAAAACTCTCAAATGACTTTCCCGCGCGAAAAACCCCTGCGGCACGGCCTGCTGCGGTCTCCGGCACACCCTGTGTTTTTTATCCTTACCGCACACTGTTCTGAAAGTCTCTGCAGTCTCTCACAGATGCTCCTGTAACTGCAGCTTTTTCCCCCGCAAAGACTGACCAGCGCTGGGGCTCTCTCGCGAACGACTGATCAGAGGGCTGGGACTCAGAATCACCGATGCTTCAGCTGCTCTCTCCTTGAGACTGACTGCCCACACATACACACACAGATCCCCAAAGCGCTAGCAGGCAAACCTTCTGCAATGAGCTGGCCTGTGGCTGTCCCCGGCTCCCCACTGCAATCGGAGAGACCGGGACCGGAGCTTCTGCTTTATTTTCACCCGTCTTCCCCCCGATGCTTCAGCTACACACACACCGCCCCCGGGAGGGAGAAGGGAAGAGAGGTCTTCAGCAGATTCAACCAATTTAAAGGTATATTTCCTAAATAAAAATTCCCTTTTACTACCAATCCTGCAATCCTGACTAAAAATTTCCTATTCTGTCCTTAATTGTTCCTCTAGTGGGCCCAAACCTCCAGGCCCACCACCCTCCAGCTGCTTGGAGACTGAGATAAATAGAGAAAGGAGGTGGTACCTGTGGCTTTATACCAGTGTCATCAAAATAATGATGTTTCTTAGTCTCCAAAGCTGCTGGAGGAGGAAAACAACCCTAGATGTTCGGGATTAGACTGGAGGGACGATAAGGAACTTGGGGACGTTCTAGCTGCTCCACTGACTGACCTTTTCAATGCTTCTTTAGAAACAGACATGGTCTCAGAGGACTGCAGAAATGCACATGTGGTCCCTTTACACAAAAGCGGAAGAAAGGACAAGGTTGAGAACTACAGGCCATTTAGTTTGACCTCAGTGGTGAAATGCTGCTAAATCAGAGGTTAGTGAGGTTTCTGCAGTCCAATGGATTGCAAGATCTGAGGCAGCATGGTTTAACCAGATGCAGGCCGTGTCACAAAAATCTAATTGATTTCTTTGACTTGGTGATAAGTTAACAGAGGGAAAGCCCTAGATGTGGTGTACATAGATTTCTGTTAAAGCATTTGATTATATTCCACAGGCAACTTATAAATTAGGCACCAAAGGGATGGACCCTAAAGGCGACAAAGGGATGGACTGGGTTAGAAATTGGTTGAGTGGGAGGCGATGAAGTGTACAGGTAAATGAAGCACATTCTGAAGGGATGTTACCAGTGGTGTGCTGCAAGGATCTGTCCTTGGTTCGATTCTTTTTAACATCTTTGTTAGAGATATTGCAGATGATACCAAAAATCTGCAATAGACACCCAGGAAGGCATAGATAATATGAGGAGGGATCTAGCTAAGTTTGAAGAATGGTCAAGAATTTGGCACCTGAGATTTAACGCTAAAAAATGCAGGGTCATGTATTTTGGCTCCAAAAAATCCAAGGGAGTGGTTAGGTGGGGGCAAAGAATTTATGCCCATGAAAGAAGATCTGGGCGTAATTGTTTCTGATGAGAGAAAGAAAAAGAATGTGGAAAGGGGGATGAGAAAGAGAGAGGGGTGGCTGAGGAAGGGCAGGATGGCAGGGGTGTTTAGAGAGAGAATGAAAGACTGATGAAGACCCTGTGTCACAGCTGATAACTGAACCAAAAATAGATAAATCACCTGTTTTACAATTCTTAGGGGAATACTGGCATGCTGCTGATAGCACACTTGGGAAAAGGAGGGCTATTGTGCCAGAGCTATGCAATGCTGATTTACTAAGCTTTCGTTTCCCCTGTGGAAAATTAGACCCAAAAAGAACGGTGGCAGACCTCTGACAGGCTGCAACTTCCACTCCTGACTTTTGAACTTCAATTAGGACAATAGAGGTGAGGTGAGGGGTAAGAGGTCTCATCTGCTGGCTCCTACGTTTTTGGAGCAGCTGCTACATTGAAAAAAAATCTGTCAAGGCCTGCACATATGTTGAATGTTTATTCCCATGTGGGGTGACTGTGGGGTCCTGTGATATGCACTGGCCTTATTACTTTATGATCAAGATACTAAAATGGAACTTTAAGACAATCCTGAAACATAAAACTGTTGAAGTTAATATAAGATATTTTAAAACTTACAAGAAAGAAAATCCAGAGTGTTAAATCCTATCACATGAAAAATCATAGAAACATGATGGCAGAAAACGACCTATTGGCCTATCTAGTCTGCCCCTTCCATATCAACTACTACAATAGACACCTTTTTTCCTTTAGAGATCCTGTCTTTGTCACATGCTTTTTTTGAAGTCAGATACTGTCCTCATTTCCACCACCTCCACTGGGAGACTATTCCACACATCTGCCACTCTTTCTGTAAAAAAATATTTCTGCATATGACTCCTGAGTCTATCCCCTTTCACCTTCATCACATGTCCCCTTATAGCAAAGTTTGTTTCAATCGAAAGAGGTTCTTCTATGCATTTATGCCACAGAGGTATTTATGCATCTTTCATCTCTCTTCTATCCTGCCTTTCCTCTAAAGTATACATATTAAGATCCTTAAGTCTGTCCTCATATGCTTTATAATGAAGACCACTAACCATTTTAGTAGCCACCTTCTGTACTCTCCCTGTTTATATTCTTTTGAAGGTGTGGTCTCCAGAATTAAACACAATACTCCAAATGAGGTTGCACCAAAGACTTACCGGTATACAGAGGCACTATCACCTTTCTTCTGCTGGCCATTCCTCTTCCTATGTGCTCAAGCATCCTTCTAGCTTTCGCAGTTGCCTTTTCTACCTCTTTAGCTACTTCAAGATTGGCAGACACAATCAAAGTCTACTGCATGGTCACCTTCTGCTTACTTGTCCATCTCCCTAACAGATTATCACTAGAATGTTTTTAGATTCACGTGCACATTATAGTATTGTATCTTTTGCTCATACTGTCCTGAAATGAGGAAGCTGGTTTTAGCTTCTGAAAGTTATCCAAAAAAATGTGTTAAGGTGATACCTTTTTACAAGACTTTATTTTACTTCCATTAGATACATATATTATACCCCTCTTGGGGTAATAATGTATCCTTTATTGCCCTAACGTAAACATATTTAAATGCCTTTTAATAGGGAAACTTCCCCAATTCCAAGGTGAAAGGACAAGTAAATATCTGAAAAACATATAACGAACTTTCTGCAAAAGAAATATGGAAACTATACTAAACAACAGACATTGTACTCTCGGGATTCACACGAATCAGTCGAGAAGCATTTCTAAGATCCTGCAATTGCTTGGCAGGCTTCCCAACACCCTCTTCAAACCTTTTTTCTATCACAGGTAGCACCATTTCGTATAGAAAGGAAGCATTTTGTCTGATAAAGATTTTCTTGTCAGACTCCTGCTCGCAACGTAAACTATAGTCAACATGCTGAACAGCAACAAGAATTATTTCCAGCAGACTTTCAAGAAGAACCATATGAAGTTCTGGAAAATACAGCTTTAGTGCTTCTTCCAAAAAGGCCATTGTTTGCTTTGTAAAGGCAACAATTGTGTAGCTAAGGTTTACCCAACATTCATCACCAACATACTGGTCAAAGCTTCCTACTCCACAGTTTCTCATCTCCTCTCTGAGCTTTCCAAGCGCCTCGGGTGTCATCAGGTTCATCTTTCTCCACATCTCCTCAGAATTGCGATGTTTAGTAGCCTCGATGATGATTTCTTTATAACTCTGAAGAGCAGTTTTTATGTCCTTCACCAGAAGGGCATGAAGAATGAAGGTAAGGTCCAAACCAATTTCACTCAATTGTATGCAGTGCTCCTTTGCCACTTTTACACACTCAGCAGCAGTAGACAGACTTTCCTTACTATCAAACACTTGCTTGCTGAAAGCATCCACAAACATCTTCATAGCTGCTCGAGACCACACAATGAAGGCAGAGTAGCAACCACTATTGCCAGCAAAGTCCATCTCAAACTCTCTGGCTGTTTCCAGTAGGCTGGTGAAAAACACATTACAGAGTTTGTGGATATACAATAATGTGGCTCCTTCTATCCTCAACTGACGGATCGCTGTGTGCACTGCAGATGCTCTGTTCTTCAAGAACAACTCACATGCTTTGGTGGACTGACCTAAACGAATAAGCTGAGAAACGGCTCTCCGGGTGGCCTTTGGCCCACCACGCAGGGACCTGTCTGGGGACAGCTCAAACACCAAAACATCTGTCAACTGGCGGATTCTTTCATCTACTTTGGCCTTCAGGTCTTTTACGGATTGTGTTAGAGGTTTGTCCTCCAAATACCTGTTCAATTTATCTAGCAAATCCACTGCCCCCTCAAAATCTCTCTGAGCAATGCAGACATCTAGGTCTTCAGGGAGTTCCTGGATCCAGTCCAAGAATAGATCAACCAGTTGCTCTGGGGATTCTTCAGCTTCATCAAATGGATTAAGGGAGACCTCAGGGACGGATGGCGACTGGGGAGCCTCCTCCTCCCTTTTACGATTCTCATTCAGGACTTTTTTCTTCTTCGTTTCGTCCAAAACTTCCAACCATTCCTTCTTGATTTTGGTGTTTTCTGCCTGGAAAATACGGCTCTCAGGGAACATGAGTATCTTGAACATGTCCTTCATGGGAGGATGGTCCTTGACATTCACTACAGCCAGGTCGTCCAAGTCATACATGGAGTTGAATTTGTACATGCCGCGCCTGTTGGGCAGCCAGGTGGCAACCAAAAGGCAGTCGTTCATTAGGAAGACGTGGACCCGCTGGATCTGTGCCATATGGTCCACATCGTACTCCACGAGGTCCCCATTGTAGATGAGGTACCGGCCCGGCACCTCCAGCAGGTTCTCGCAGCCCTCCACCTTCTCCAGCAGAGTGGTCAGGGTGCGCTGCTTGCCCTCCTCGGACTCCTTGGGGAAGGCGGCCTGCAGTTCACGCGCGGCCTCCTCCTTGTCGGCAGCCAGCAGGACCTGTGTGACGCTCTCCATGATGCTCTTCTGCTCGGTGAGGATGTGGCTCAGCTGGTACATCTCACTCTCCAGGTAGGAGATCTCGCGCGCCGTCTCGATGAACTGCCGGTAGTTCTTGTAGACGTTCTTCTTCAGGTTCTGCGCCGTCTCGTCGGCCAGCGTCTGCACGCGCTGCCGGTGCTCCTGCAGATCACGGTCGCCGTCCGACTGCTGCGACTGCTGTGTCACGTACTGCTTCGGGTCGAAACTGCTGGACTCAAGCTGCCGCCGGAGTCGGCTCGCGCCGCTGTCCGCCATGGTTGCGGCAGAGAAGGGAAGAGAGGTACCGTAGAAACAGGACAGCGCGAGCGATGAGCGATCACGTCGCGCCGGAAGCCAGGTCGGCGGCGCATGCGCACAGCAAGAGACGGACGTCCAGAGTCGTCACCGAGGAGGAATGAGACCAGCGTACGCCTTACGTCACATCGGTTTGTAGATTTTCCCCTTACGCCTTTGGAGCACAGAGGCAGCAGACGCACCCTGTCCCCTTCCCTCTCCCCTGCCTGGACTAGGTGGGCCGGACTTGGGCAGTGGTAAGCTTTGTATTGTGTAACGAAGTGTTGAGCGCTCACGTTATTTTCTGACTGTTTTGTTTCAAACGCTTCAGTGCGTGTACATGAGCTCTCGGGCGCTTCTCTTCATAGTCCCATCGCAGCTAGAGAAGGGCCGGGCAACGGTAATTGTACTCTTGTCCTCTACTTGCAAACGCCTCTCAGTGTCTGGCGCATGCGCACAGAAGTCCCCCCCCCCCCCTATTTTCGCATAAGAGGAACGATGAGCCCTTCTTTTCCACGAAAAGTTTTAATAGAGTTAAAATGCGGATCTTAAGTTATTGGTTGGTAGTTCAAGGAAAAGCTAATGAAATACATATCGGCCCATGAGTCATGAAAGGGGGTTCATATTGACTTGCTTTCCAGGGAATAAGCTATCTGTAGTCTTCCGTACAGTATTTGTCAAACCTGTAATTCCTGTGGATCAATTTGATTAAATCGTGCCAGATTTTATTCATTTTTTCCTTATTTTTCACAAATTCTCAGCGTTTTCTTGCTACACGTTTTGATATTTAAAATGATAACTAGTGGGAGTTTAGGATGATATTCGTTCATATTTGCTTTTATATTTGCTAGATTATGGATCGTAGGAAAAGCTTGTATATTAGGGGTGTTCAGGCAAAAGTTTTTTTAACATTTGTTTTGTTTTGTGTTATTTTTCTTCATATTTCATTTTTAGTTTGTATCCTGTTTCATTTGGCATCAGTATGTGCAAATTTATTTTATTTATTTATTTATTTCAATTTTTTATATACCGCGCTATTTACAATCAGCGCGGTTTACAGAGAACCAAAGACCAGAACAACAGGCTGTTCGGTATTACATAAAACAGGAAAATAAATTTGGATAAGATAAACATGGATAATATGGGGGTAAAACTATATACATTGAACTATATACATAGAATATTGATCTGCTAATTCATTTGCAGATTTCATTTGCAGATTTCAAATGCTATTTCATTTACTGTACACTAAACAAAAAATGCACAGTATTAATATTGATAGTTTACACCATTAGTTCATAATATACAAACTAATCTATATGTGTTATTTACTTAATTTAGTGATTTGTAAGATGCACATTAATTGAAATATTGAGTAAAAAATCTTGCGTGATTGATATTTTTCCCACTTCTATTACGGTTAATGGAGATCTGAAAATGTATGAATATTATTCAGAATCTGTAAAATGCTCAGAGTGGAAAGATTTGTGGTGCTTCAAATGCTCAAAACCAATACTCAGTTAAGGAAGTCTGAGTGTGTGTGATAGATCCTGAAAGAGCTGGTAGTCTATGAAACTAAAATGGAAGCTGCTTTGTGGAGTTCTAAATTGACAGCAGCTATTAATAGCATGACATGATAGAGCTCAGCAAAGGCATAAACATGAGCCCTTACTCAGCTATCTAGAGTTATCAGAATTATAGTCACAGATATATTTGTCAAATTGTAGCCCCATTTTCTTTGGACAAAGAAAAGGGGAAAGCATGCAGAGCAATGGCCTATGAGATTCTTTCTATCCTCTTTCTGTGTGCTTTCATCTTTATGGTCTCTGTGTGTGTGACCTTGGAGGGAAGAGGCAGGTTGAACAGCTCCCAAACATTGCATTGCTTTGGAACGAATAATTAAACCAAGTGTGGTTTCAAAGATTGGATTGTACAATTTGATCACGGGACTCCACTATCCTAGAGCAACAGGTAACCTACTCTTTGCTGGTCTCCCTCTGAATCATCTCTCTTCCTTTCAATCTTTTCAACATTGCTGCATGGCTAATCTTCCGTCAGCCTCGTCATGCTCATATTACCCCCTCTTCTCACACTTCTTTGGCTCCCTATCAGTTTCCGCATCCAGTTCAAACTTCTCCTGCTGACCTATAATTGCATTCACTCTGCAGCTCCTCACTAGCTTTTCTCTCTTATCTCTCCCTACACCCTTCCTCGGAAACTCTGCTCTTCTGGCAAATCACTTCTATTTGTGCCCTTCTCTTCTATTGCTAACTTCAGACTTCACTACTTTCACCCTGCTGCTCTTTATGCCTGGAACAAACTACCTGAGTCTGTACGTCTGACACCTTCTCTGACTCTTTTCAAATCCAGGCTGAAAACTCACCTCTTTACTGCTGCTTTCGGATCTTGATTCGCCTGATCTTCTTTGTGTTTCCTTACCATTCCCTCTTGCTGTTACCCATGTCTACAGCTACTGTGCTGTCTTGACTAGATTGTAAGCTCTGATGAGCAGGGACTATCTTTTACATGTGTCTGTGCAGCTCTGCATACATCTTGTAGGGTTATTCAAACGCTCAGTAGTGGAGTAGTAGTAGCAGTAGTGCATTTCCACCACTAGGAGTGAGTACGCGGTACATGGCTCGGTCACTAGGTATCGCTGTACATAGCATGGATCACTTCGAACCAGGAAATTATGCTACTTTGATATCCAGAGAGCTTTAAACAGAATTGTATTCATTTTGAAATTTAATTCCCTTAGATGCTTGTCTCAGAAGGGTTCATATTTT
Source organism: Ichthyophis bannanicus (assembly GCA_033557465.1). Classification (NCBI taxonomy): domain Eukaryota; kingdom Metazoa; phylum Chordata; class Amphibia; order Gymnophiona; family Ichthyophiidae; genus Ichthyophis; species Ichthyophis bannanicus. The sequence goes on from CM066031.1 coordinate 1,776,138,612, forward strand.
GCTGTCTTCCTGGCAAGACTATTTTACTACTTTGGCCAGAGATTATTCTAGAGATAAAGGGAAGCATTGAATAGAATATTTAAAGTGTAATTGGAGAATATTTTCTTTAAAATCATTGGTTAAGTTGGTATGGATTAAAGGAATTTTATTTTATAAATAAAAATAGATGACTGTTTTAAACAGAATTGTTAAGATCACTGTTAAATATTAAAATAGTAAACATTACAGCCTTGTATAAATGTTATTAACAAGTTTCTTTGTTTTCTCTCTTTTTTTTTGCTTATTTTTCTGTCTTTACAAGAAGAACCATCATATGGCAGCAAACACAATTTGTAAAATCAGATAAGTACAGTTACATTACTTTAAATATCCAGTCTGTACAATTTCTCCTTAAGAATTAAGATCCTTTGTCTCAAAATTGTTTCTTCTTTTGTATTTTACTATAGAATGAAGACATTTGAAAAATTGCTTCTGCATTATTAAGACCTCAGATGGACCATTCTTACTTAAATGCATTACAGAATCACTACTGCTACCAAATAACTAACCCACCCTGAATTACTGTTGTCAGTATCTTACCCTATAGTTTACTGTTATCAGTATCTTGACCTGTAATTACTGTTGTCAGTATTTTTGCCCTGTAATTTACTGTTATCAGTATCTTACCCTGTAATCACTCTTGTCAGTATTTTACCGTGTATGTACTATGGTAACCAGTCTCTAGCAATCTCTACATCATTAGCAACTGTCGTCCGTATATAGCAACTACTGCACTATAATTACAGTCAGTAGACATACCTATATTACGCTGCTGACAGTAACTTCATCATTAATCATTGCATGATCCTTTACTACTATTTAACACAACACATCTCAAACAAACATGGATCTCACAAAGTTTCAATCATACCTTATCATCACCATACTAACCATTCACCTAACTCAAAACATCTACGCCCTTAAACCAAATCCCACAGTTTACAACACCATCCCCATCATTCATAACCCTTACAAAACTACACTACAACCATACCCACACACACTTAACCAGACACACCGCCCCAACACTCCTAGACATTCAAGACTAATTCAAATAAACCTCGTACAAATCGAACCCATAAACAGATCCCCCGAAACAAACACCATCATAAAATTCATCCTCATAAATGCAAGATCCATACGAAATAAAATACCAATAATTAATGACATAATCACCGATGAAAAACCTGATATCCTTCTCATCACAGAGACCTGGCTCGCACCCACAGACACAATCCTCCTAAACCAACTCAACACACATCAATATGATCTTTTCAACTGCCATCGAGAAGCAAAAAGGGGAGGCGGGGCCCTAATCATCACCAAAAAGAGCTCAAATACTCACTAAAAAATGTGAATAACATAGATGGTATGGACATCATAAATATAGAAAACAAAACCCTCGCACTGTCCCTCATCTACAGACCCCCCACAGCAGACCACAAAAATCTCACCCCCATTCTAGAACTTGCATGTACAGCTACACAGAGAAAACCACTTGTTATATTAGGTGATCTAAACCTACCATCACTCAACCCACAACACACAATCAACTTTATGGAATCCATGAAAGAAATGGGTTACAACCAAATTATACAAACATCTACACATACAAAAGGTAACACTCTAGACCTTGTATTCATTCCCACCCCATTTAATAAACACCAACTACAATCCCCACCTCTTATTACAGAAGTACCATGGTCAGATCATCATCTAATAACCTTCAATTTACTCTCACTATCATACAACAACACCGAAACTACTCCAACACCTTATAATTCTCGCTTTACTCATTTCAACAAAGACACCTTCCTAGACAATGTATTACCTAACCTTATAAATAACACAACAGAAATCAACACTATAATAAACCAATGGAACACAACAATAAAAGAAGCAGCAACCCCAACTCAAGGTCCCCAAAAGCAATTTACAAAAAGAAAGTCAGAAAAATGGTTCAACAAAGACCTCTATAATATGAAAAAGCAGCTAAGAAAACAAGAAAAACAGTGGAGGAAATCTAAAACCAACGATAATAAAACACATTACTTAAATCTTCTCAACAAATACAAAGACACTATTAACAGATCGAAAAGAGAATACCACACAAAAGTCATAAATATGGCACTCAATAGACCGAGAGAATTATTTGCAATTATAAAAACACTAACAAAAACCCAAACATCAGAGCCTGAACAGTCAACAATAAGCGCACAAACTCTTGCAAATCATTTTGCTAACAAATTAAAAAACAAATCATCTAATACAATCATAACTATATCCACGGACTTAAAACCAACAATTAAATGGACAACCTTTCATGACATTGAAAAAAAACACCTCCTCAATATCATATCAATGATCAACACCACCACCTCCCCCTAGATCCATGCCCAGTATCATGGATAAAAAACACCAAAACAGAATTAGCTAACCATATACAAAATATAGTGAACCAATCACTATCCCAGGGCATCATGCCAGATGCCCTGAAACTCACATCCTTACGCCCAATAATAAAAAATAATAAACTCAATCCTACAGACCCAAACTCCTACAGGCCCATAGCCAGCATACCGTTTATCGCCAAAGTAATAGAAAAAATCATACAGCTCCAACTACAAGATTTTATTGACTCACATGCACCACTAGACTCACACCAATTCGGCTTCCGCCCATCCCACGGGGTCGAAACTTTGCTTATAACACTCATGGATGACCTCATAAAAGGCACTGACACATGCAACCAAGGCTACATCCTCATATTCATTGATATAGCTGGTGCCTTTGACAATGTCCACCACAACACCCTCATTAACAGACTCCTAAGTCTAGGAATAGGAGGAACAATTCTATAATGGTTTATATCATACATCACAAATCGATCAATACGCGTTAAATTAGGACAAGACACCTCTGAACCATTTGTACAAGGACAAGGTATTCCACAGGGTTCGGCCCTATCGGCCCTTCTTTTCAACCTGTATCTGCAACCCATCACAAATATATTTAAAAAACATAAAGTCAACCACTACATATACGCAGATGATATCATGCTCACTCAACCAATAAGCACAAATAATCCCACCTATCAGAACTTACTAGACTGCATCAACGAAGCAAATACCTGGTTAGAAAATAATAACCTCAGCATCAACCTAAAAAAAACTGAAGCAATGTTCGTAACAAGAAAACCAGATACTACTCTCCCTGAAACAATAACAATTAACAACACAACAATCCCAATCAAAAAGGAAGTAAAATACCTAGGCATCATAATAGACCACACACTTAGTATGCTCCCCCACATAAAGCAAACTGTAAAAACCATATTCTATAAACTTAAGACCATTCAACACCTACGACCAATACTAGACACACATGACTTCAGATCTGTTATCAGCACACTCATCACTCCACACTTTGACTATTGTAACAGTCTACTTATCAGCCTCCCCCTCACAAGCACCAACTTACTCCAAAGAGCTCAAAACATCTGTGCTCGAGTAACAGCAAAAGCACGCCTTACTGACCACATAACTCCCATCCTCGCCGAACTACATTGGCTTCCCATAAATAGCAGAATATCATACAAAATACTATTAACTACATTTAAACTTATCAACGACATATCACCCTCACATCTAACCACTCTACTACATACTCCAAAAGAACATAGAACCCGCAGACAAAACGCAACTCACTCACTAGACATAAAAAAATCAATCCGAAAAACAAAAAAAACCACAAGCTCAAGAGCTTTCTCATATGCAGCCCCCACCATATGGAATAAACTCCCTCTAAGCCTCCGCAAAATAAATGACCTACAGACATTCCGGAAAGAACTAAAAACATATCTGTTTAAAGAATACTTTATAAATCTTAATGAACCCCCTCCAGCACCCTCACCACACCTCCAAAAAAATCCTCCATAACCTCAGATCAAAAAGCCACAAACCACAACACATTTAGGAAAAATCAACCTAGAATCCTCAGTGTATTAAAATCCCTAGAAATCCCTAGTGTATTAAAAACCACGATTAACAATTGAATAATGTAAATATTTAACTAATGTAAATAGTTACAACATTTGCATAATTATATATTCCATGTTACTTGTTGTTGTTTACGAAAAGTTAATTGTACGTAGTTTGAAAAAACAAGATGTTCCATGTAAAACCATGTTCATTATGTTAATTGTAAACTGTTCATTGTGTTACTTGTAAACCGCCTTTGATCTTGGGAAAAAGCGGTATAGAAGAAAAGCATAAATAAAATAAAATAAATAAATAAAGGTAATTACTTTTTCCCTATTTGTTCAGAAGTGTTTAAAATGTTTATATTTGCACAGTCTCGCATGTGAATGTCTTGGTGATAGAGTGCAAGGAGTGCCTAATTTCTTCGGGTGGGACATTGGAACATTCTATAGCTGCTCATTATGTCTCCTTTCTTATCTCTTCCTATTCTCCTCCTCGAAAGCTCCGCTCATCAGGTAGATTCCTTCTATCTGTACCCTCACAGGGAGAAGAAGTAGACAGAGATTTAATAGAAGACAAATGTAGCATTGCCAGGAACGGGGAAGTGCCACTGATATGGATTTCAATATGCCGGATGTTGATTTGTGCATCCTTGCTGCGGTGTCATCTAGAAGTAAGGAGATCTGGATTCTTTACAGGAAGAACTATTCAAGCAACTGATAACAGAACCTACACGTGAAGGGGCCATACTGGACTTGGTGCTTACCAATGGGGAAAATGTTTCCGATGTTATAGTGGGAGATCATCTCGCATTCAGTGACCACCAGATGGTGTGGTTCAGTATTAGGACTAGAGCTGATAAAATGCATTCATAAGTGAGGGTCTTAGACTTTAGGACAACTAACTTTGCCTAGATGGGCCAATACCTCAAGGTTAGGGGATAGGAACAGCTGGAGGATGTAGAAAAACAGTGGGCAAAACTGAAAGGGAATATTTTAAGAGCAACCAACCTTTTTTGTTAGAATGGTAAATAAAGGAAAAGGAGGCCACCATGGTTCTCAAAAGAGGTAGCTGCAAAGGTGAAGAAAAAGAGGGAGGCCTTCATGAAATACAAGAAATCACAGAGAGAGGAAGACAGGCATCGATATTGGAAAAACTAAGAGAGGCTGGTAAAGTAGTCAAGAAAGCAAAGATACAAAAAGAAGAGGAAATAGCCAATGCAATAAGCTGGGGGGGGGATAAGACATTTTTCAGATATGTTAGTGAGAGGAGGAAGGGCAAAAGTGGTATTGCCAGACTCAAGGGTGAAGGGGAGGAATATGTAGAAACTGATGAGGATAAAGCAGAATTGTTTAACAAATATTTCTGTTCTGTGTTACATAGAAACATAGAAATATGATGACAGAAAAAGACCACATGGCCCATCTAGTCTGTCCTTCCATATCAACAACTACAACAGTCCCCTTTTTACCTTTAGAGATCCTCTGTGTTTGTCCCATGCTTTTTTGAATTCAGTTACTGTCTTCATCTCTACCACCTCCACTGGGAGACTATTCCACGGATCCACTACTCTTTCCGTAAAGAAATATTTCCGCATATCACTCCTGAATCTATCTCCCTTCACCCTCATTCCATGTCCCCTCATAGCAGAACTTGCTTTCAATTGAAAGAGGCTCTCTCCCTGAACATTTATGCCATGGAAGTATTTAAACATCTCAATCATATCACCTCTTTCCAGTTCATACTGCTAGACCAGTCCAGACAAACGGGTTGTGTCCCCCTGCCAGCAGATCTTGGAGACAGAGAATTCTACCAGAGCTCTGATAGGCTGGACTCTGGTGATATGGTCCTACCCCTAGGGGTCTCCCTCAGTATTTCTCTGTCTCCAGCAGATCTGGTTGCTTTTGTTGTTTATCCCTCAAAATCTTTAAAATTTATTTAGAATCCCTTTGGGGATTGATATTTCCACTTGCCTGTTGCTGCCAGTATAGTTTCACTGTGCACCAGGGTGTTTGCAGCTGAGCTCCTGTTTGTGACACAGTAGAGCTTGCTCACAGGAAGAATCCCCAGCATCTGGCCATGAGGGCTTGTTAGCTGGACGTAGGCCTCCCTAAAATCAGGTTTCTCTGTATCTTGAGGCTCCTGGCTGCACCCAGATTTCACAAGAGGTGTTACTCTGGGTTTCCCAGCAACTTGATTCCCCAGATAAACTTGGAGAGCTCCTGGGCCTGGCTTCAGTAGAGCTCCCAATTTTCTTTAAGTAGCGCTGAGTCTTTGCCAGAGAGCTTAGACAGCAGGAGGATCAGGTATCAATTTCTGAGAGAAACTGTAAGTAAACTGTTTTTCTTACTTGCCTCAGCTGCCCTGGGTTTATTTCAACTGCATTGGGACAGGCTGTCTCTGACCTGATTTCTTCACTTCCGGTTTCATCAGGGTCTGTTCATCTGGGTTTGAAGTTCCTATTTTCTTCATTTTAATTTCCTGGATGCACCTAGAGCACACAAGAGGTGTTTCTCTGGGTTTCCCAGACTTCCCTCCTTAATAGCTGTATTTTCTGTAATCAGCACTACAACAGGGTTTGAGCTTCTGATTTCACTGTCTGTGCAGCTCCCCTTTTCTCCAGAAACACCTTCCAGCCCCTGCCATGAGGGTCTGAGTGGCTGCAGAGGGATCAAACTCTAATTTCTCTACCTTTCAGTCACTGTAATGACCTTACACTGACTTTGAAAGTTTCTCTTCTCCATGGGAACTCAGCTCCTCTGTACCAGCACAGTGAATAACTGACAGTTTCCTTCTACCTCTGTTTCTGGTGATTCAGGGTTCGTCAGGATTTGAATTTTTAAGTTGCTAGCAGCACTCCTTGCCTCTTCCCCAGCGATTTCGCTGCATTTTTAAGGTTTTTCGAGCTTAGGGAACTTTTATTTTGTAGTTTTTCTGTGCCAGTGGCCATTTTGAAAATCAGGAGGGATTTCTCTTCAGTGTTTTTTGGAGGGAACAGCTCTGGGCAGCCATTTCATAACATTTAAACATGCTGTGAAGGCACAGGGAGTTTCAAAATCCCTTTGCTTTGAAGGGTCTTCTGTTTCCCTAAGCCTACCTTGATTTTTGTTTACAAAAAAAAAAGGGTTTAAGCCTCTGCAATGCCTGTTTCTCTGCACAGCTGTATTATATGTAATAATAAGAAAAAGCAGTTAATAGATTGCTTATGTTCCACCTGCATGCTGCATCCAGGAGAATTTTCTTCCTCCATTTCCTCTGCGCTGCCAGCTGGGGACATCAGCGCTTTAACTCCTCCCTCCTTAGAGCCCCTGCAGCAGGATCTTCCTGCAGAAAAGATTCAGTCAGCTCCCATTTTGCTTCCACAGCCGCTGGACGCCACGGCAGTCTTGGCTGACAGGGAGTTCCTGACGCTCTTCCGCCAGGCATGGCACCTGTGGCGTTCTGAATCTGTTGGTATACCTTCAGCACCCGCCCGGTAGCACACAAGGATATGGTGGGGTCTCGCAAGCGGTCCCGAAAGTCCTCAGACCTTAAAGCAATACGTCCTAGGAACATTGCATGTGGCTTGCGGGACACTACGGATATTCCAGAAGACTTTAAATCGTCGGAGGTTGAGCCCTGACTCATTGGAGAAGGAAGTTGGGGAATATTCTCCATCTGATTCTTCGCTGACAGTTCACGAGGGCTCTCAAGATATCAGACTCTTTCAGAAAGGGAAGTTACCGGCCCTAATCACACAGGTGATGGAGTCGCTAAGTCTAGTCGACACGCCTGATCCTCAGAATTCTCAAACCCTGTTGCAGCCGGATCCCATTTTACAGGGCATTCGTAAGCCTTCCAAAGCTTTTTCCTTTCCAGCCGAGTTACAGCATATGGTATCTCGAGAGTGGGACTCTCCAGATTCCTCTCTACGTACGGCACGCGGTATTGGTCAGTTATACCTTGGTCTCCTTCTGACTTGGACCGTTGGCTGACATACCCGAAGGTTGATGCATTAGTGACCGGGGTCACCAAGCATACCACAATTCCGGTTGAGGGCGGAGCGGCACTCCGCGACCAGCAAGACCAAAAAAAGAAAAAAAAGTTGAGTCTGCTAAAGACGGGTTTTTCATTGTCCGCTCTTTCCCTTCAAGCAGGAGTGTGCGCAGGTCTAGCAGCACGGGCCTCCCTTCGATGGATTCTGCAGCTTCTAGGTGATCCCGAGTTGGCTCGTTTAGAATCCATCGCTGCATTCCTGGCAGAGGCCTTCTCTGATCTCTTGCGGCTGTCAGCTCGCTCCGTAGCACCGGTGACAGTAGCTCGGAGATGGCTCTGGCTGTGTCAATGGGCAGCGGATGTTGATTCGTTCAAAGATTCCAGCATTTAGCTGCCATTCATCCAGTTCCACCGTTGGACAGAGGACTAGGCCGTTACGCTGTCTATTTCGTGGTGCCAAAAAAAAAAAAAGACGGCTCCTTTCATCCTACCTTGGATCTCAAAGGTGTCAATCGCAGTCTGCGGGTACCACACTTTCGAATGGAGACTCTGCGATCCGTTATTCAAGCGGTAAGCAAGGGGGAATTCTAGCTTCCCTAAATCTCGCAGAAGCATTCTTTCACATTCCCATTCGAGAGGGGCATCAGCGACTCGTTCGATTTGCGGTACTCGGTCAACGTTTCCAATTTCGTGCGATGCCCTTCGGTCTAGCTTCGGCACCTCAAACCTTCTCCAAGGTAATGGTGGTAGTAGCTGCGGCCTTACGCAGCCGCGGCATCAGAGTTCATCCTTATCTGGATGTCTGGCTCATTCGCGCAGACTCTCTCCTCGAGGCTTGCAGCACAGTCTCTGTGGTTGTTGCCTTTTTCGAAAGCCTCGGCTGGGTAATCAACCACGAGAAGAGTTGTCTTCAGCCGCCCAGGAGATCAAATTTTTTTGGGGGGGCTTGATTTAATACAGCCTTAGGTTGGGTCTTTTTGTCAATGCCTCGATTCCTCAAGTTAACTTCTCAAGTTCGCAGTCTCCTAGCACAGGTCTCGCCTCGAGCATGGTGTCCAGAGGATTATCCAGTTTGGTTGCCTCTACTACCGGCGGTGAGACTTTGCCTCCGTTGGTGGCTCCGGCCCCACAGTCTCGTCTCCTTCGAGGGGTTCCCTTGGAGACTCCGCGCTGGGTGTTGGTAACGGCAGACGCCAGTCTCTCCGGTTGGGGAACGCATTGCAGCTCACACTCAACGTAGGGGATTTGGTCTCCTTGGGAGGCCCGGTGGTCTATCAATCGCCTTGAGACGCAAGCGGTGCGCTTAGCCTCGCAAAAGTTTCAGCCTCTTCTGCGGCGTCAGGTGGTTCGAATTCTGTCCGACAACGCTACGACAGTGGCATACCTCAACCGCCAAGGGGGCACAAAATCTCCAGGTGTATCGAAGGTAATGGGTCTTCTCCTTCCGTGGGCGGAGAGGCATCTGCAGGTGATCTCGGCGCAACACATCGCGGGGGTAGACAATGTAAAAGCCGATTTCCTCAGCCGACATGCTCTGGATCCGGGGGAGTGGGCTCTGGCGTCAGAATCCTTTCAGTCCATTGTTCGACGATGGGGTCTACCGGCAATGGATCTCATGGCTACGGCGCAGAATACCAAGGCACCGATGTACTTCAGCCGTTGGAAAGACAACGGGTCGCACGGGACAGATGCTCCGTCTCAAGCGTGGCAAGCCCATCTCCTTCTGTATGTCTTTCCTCCCTGGTCCATGATCGGCAAGATTCTCCAAAGAGTCAGGGAGCATCGTGGCCCGGTAATCCTGGTAGCACCAGATTGGCCTCACAGACCGTGGTATGCGCATCTCGTCTGGCTGTCTCGGCCATCTCCTCTACGCCTGGGGGCGTTCCCAGGGCTCCTGCTCCAAGGGCCGGTGGAAATGGGAAGCCCGGCTCCTTATTCGCTTACGGCCTGGCTCTTGAACGCCGCAGGTTAGTTCAGAAGGGATATTCGTCGCGTGTGATGGCGACAATGCTTAAGGCACGGCGGTCTTAGAAGTCTCTTTGACACTTGGTGTTTGCTACGTCACATCTTGCCCTGGTGTTGCAACATCCGGATATTCTTTCCTTTCTGCAGGCCGGTCTAGGTAAGGGTCTGGCGCTCAGGGCCTTACGCGTGCAGGTTGCTGCGCTAACTTGTTTTCGAGGGCCGATAGCGGGGCGTTCTCTCGCCTCGCATGTGGACATTTTGCATTTTCTTAAAGGGGTTCAGACATTACGGCCCCCGATACATCCTTTAGTTCCTTCTTGGGATCTTGCTCTCATTCTCTGTGCCCTTGTTGCTCCTCCCTTTGAGCCCCTGAAGGCATGTTCCCTTAAGGATTTAACGCTAAAGACAGTTTTCCTAGTGGCCATAACCTCGGCACATCAGATTTCCGAACTTCAGGCTCTCTTGTCGAGACCCCTATCTCTCGTTTTCTTCAGCGGGAGTTTCTCTTCGAATTGTTCCATCCTTTTTACCTAAGGTGCTTACCCCGTTTCATGTCAACCAGCCTCTTTTCTTGCCTACCTTTGAAAGAGAGCAGTGTTCCGGTCACCTTCGTCAATCGCATGCTGTGGACCTCAAGAGAGTGCTTTATCGGTATCTTAAGATGACAAACGCCTTCCGTAAGACCGATCATCTTTTTATCCTGTTTGCGGACCCTCGACGGTGGTCCGCAGCCTCCAAATCCACCATTTCTAGATGGTTGCGAGGAGCTATTGAGGCAGCTTATATACTGCAAGGCAAGCAGGTTCCAGCAGGGCTCCGAGCTCACTCCACTCGGGCTCAGGCTTCGTCTTGGGCCGAGCGGTCTCAAGTAGTCCCTCGACATTTGCCGGGCGGTGACTTGGTCATTGTTGTCCATGTTTGTCCGTCAGTATAGATTGGACGTTCACGCTCGGCAGGAGGGTCAGTTTGGAGCTGCAGTGCTGTCGTTAGCATTGACCCCCCCCCCCCCCCGAAAGCAGGTAACTTGGGTACTGCCCGTTTGTCTGGACTGGTCTAGCAGTATGAACTGGAAGGAGAAATTTCACTTACCGTTAATTTCCTTTCCTTCCATAGTGACGTCCACTATGTGTGGTCTTATGGTTTAGTTGCGTTACATGTTTGGGTTCGCTTTTCAGACGATACTGAGGGAGACCCCTAGGGGTAGGACCATATCACCAGAGTCCAGCCTATCAGAGCTCTGGTAGAATTCTCTGTCTCCAAGATCTGCTGGCAGGGGGACACAACCCGTTTGTCTGGACTGGTCTAGCAGTATTCCAGGAAAGGAAATTAATGGTAAGTGAAATTTCTCATCCCGCCTTTCCTCTAAGGTGTACATATTAAGATCCTTCAGTCTGTCCTCATGCTTTATAATGAAGACCACTAATCATTTTAGTAGCCACCCTATGCACCGACTCCATCCTGTTCACATCCTGTTGAAGGTGCGGTCTCCAGAATTGCACACTATACTCCAAATGAGGTTGCACCAAAGACTTCTACAGAGGCATTATCACCTCCTTTTTTCTGCTAGCCATTCCCCTCCGTATGCACCCAAGCATCCCTCTAGCTTTTGCCGTTGCCTTTTCTAACTGTTTAGCTACTTTAAGATCATCAGACACAACCACGCCTAGGTCCCGCTCTTCTTTAGTGGACAAAAGTACTTCACCCCTTATACTATATTGCTCCCTTGGATTGCTGCAGCCCAAATGCATGACCTTACATTTTTTAACATTAAATCCCAGCTGCCAAATTCTAGACCATTCTTCAAGCTTAGCTAGATCCCTCCTCATGTTATCCACACCTTCCTGGGTGTCTATTGCAGATTTTGGTATCATCCGCAAAGAGGCAAACCTTACCCGACAGCCCTTCCGCTATATCACTAACAAAGTTGTTAAAAAGAATCGGACCAAGGACAGATCCCTGGGGCACACCACTGGTAACATCCCTCTCCTCAGAGTGAGCTCCATTTACCTGTACTCTTTGGGGTATGTTTACTAAACCGTCTTAACGTGCTCTCTGTAACGTTATCGTGCAATAAGGTACCTTTACAAGGCGCACAGGTACCTTATCGCGCGATAACGCGCACTGCGGCGCAAACGAGCGCTGAAGGCGGGGAAAGGCTCCCGGAGGGCGGAGGAAGGCTCCCCAGGGGCGGAGAAAAGGGGTCAATGGGTGGAGAGTGGGAGGGGAGAGGCTCCCTGCACACTAACGCTGTGAAATCCGAGGCTCAAAACTAACGCCAGTGAAACCCTGGCGTTAGAGCAAATTTAAAGGGAAAAGAAACCATTTCTGTCAGCAATGTACAGCAAAACCAGGGAAACCTACAAAAAAGTGATAAGTGTGATACATGTGCACGGAACAAAAGGGCAAATAAACCTTGAAAATGTACAGAAGAAAATGTAAAAATAAAATAACCAAGCTAGCCAATAGTGATATCAATGGGAAACATCAAAAACACTCCCACGAAAGCTCCAAAAATAAGATATGAATTTTGGAAGGGTCTATGCTCCGTCCGCATACAAGGTGAATGAGCCCACAGTGTAATTGCGCTGAGCAAGGTTTCTGACTCCATCGGCCAGGTTTTCTATGGCGTGCACATGTTCCACAACAGCAGGGGGGGCATGTCGGAACGGGCAACTGGACACCGAAGTTAAACTAACCGGCCTGTAGTTTTCAACCACATCCTTACTTCCGCTTTTGTGTAAAGGCACCACATGAGCCTCTCTCCAGTCCTTTGGCACCACTCCCGACTCCAACGAGGCATTGAAAAGGTCAGTCAGTGGAGTTGCTAGAACGTCCCCAAGTTCCCTCAGTATTCTAGGGTGTATCCCATCCGGTCCCATCGCTTTGTCTACTTTAAATTGAGCTAGTTTCTCACGAACACAGTCTTCTGAAAATTGTTCAAGATGTCCTTCGCTTCTGTTCTTATTTGTGGGTGTTTTCTGAGGTCCTGCTCCTGGTTCTTCATCTGTGAACACAGAACAAAAATATTTGTTAAGCAATTCCACTTTATCTTTATCAGCTTCTACATATTCCCCCCCTGCACCCTTGAGTCTGACAATACCACTTTTGCCCTTCCTCTTCTCACTAATATATCTGAAAAATGTCTTATCCCCCCATTTTATTGCATTGGCTATTTCCTCCTCCTTTTGAATTTTTGCCTTCTTGACTACTTTGCTAGCTTCTCTAAGTTTTTCCAAATACAGATGCCTGTCTTCCTCTCTCTGTGATCTCTTGCATTTCATGAAGGCCTCCCTCTTTTTCTTCACTTTTTCAGCTACTTCCTTCGAAAACCATAGCGGTCTCCTTTTCCTTTTGCCTTTATTTACCATTTTAACAAAAAGGTTGGTTGCCCTTAAAATACCCCCTTTCAGTTTTGCCCACTGTTTTTCTACATCCCCCAGCTGTTCCCATCCCACTAACGACTCCCTGAGGTATTGGCCCATCTTCGCAAAGTTAGTCTTCCTAAAGTCTAAGATCCTCACCTTGGAATGGATTCTAACAGCCCTAGTCCTAATACTGAACCACACCATCTGGTGATCACTGGATGCAAAATGATCTCCCACTACAACATCAGAAACACTTTCGCCATTGGTAAGCACCAAGTCCAGTATGGCCCCTTCACGTGTGGGGTCTGTTACCAATTGCCTGAATAGTTCTCCCTGTAGAGAATCCAGGATCTCCTTACTTCTAGATGATACTGCAGCAGGAATGTGCCAATCAACATCTGGCATATTGAAATCTCCTATCAGTAGCACTTCCCCTTTCCTAGCAATGCTGCATATGTCTTCAATTAACTCTCTGTCCACCTCTTCCTCTTGTGAGGGAGGTCTATATATCACACCAATGCAAATAGATTTCTCTTTCCCTCTTTCTAGTTTAACCCACAATGCCTCCTCTCTCCCTTTTAAGCTCTGTAATTCCAAAGCTTTAATAGTAGTTTTTACATGCCACTCCTCCTTCCCTTCTTCCTACCCTGTCCTTTCTGAATAAAGTATAGCCAGGTATAGTTACATCCCAGTCATGGTTTTCTGTGAACCATGTTTCTGTAACTGCCACTAAATCCAAGTCAGCCACTCCCACCAAAGCTTCAACTTCAGGGATCTTATTTCCCATGCTACGGGCATTAATACACACTGCTTTCCATATGTTACCCCTGTTACCCATTTCCATAAAGGTATTAATGTATCACCTTCCTGGGGGCTTTCTTCACCCATCCCCAACTAATCCTAGTTTAAAGCCCTCTTCAGTAGATTAGCCAGTCTACTACCAAAGATGCGTTGACCTTTCTTGGACAGATGGATGCCATCTCTGCTCTGCAACCCTTGGAACAGCATCCCATGGTCTAGGAAACCAAAACGCTCTTGATGACACCATCCATGCAGCCATGCATTCATCTCCAGGATGGGAGCCTCTCTGCCTTGGCCTTTACCCTCAACAGGGAGGAGTGAAGAGAACACCACCTGTGCACCTAACTGCTTCACCCTCTGTCCCAGAGCCATGAAGTCACTTTTGATACGTTCCTAGGTATACCTGGCAGTATCATTTGTTCCAACATGGATTAGCAACATTGGGTAATAGTCAGTGGGCTTGATGAGTCTCGGCAAACTCTCCGTAACATCTTGGATTTTGGCACCAGGCAGACAGCATACCTCTCTGGACATCAAGTCTGGTCGGCAGATGAACGCCTCAGTACCCCTCAGAAGAGAGTCTCCAACCACCACTACCCTTCGTTTCCTTCTGGTCACTGATTCTGCAACTTTGGGGTACTTGAACTCTGGTTCTTCCCTTTCCAGGGATGCTTTCACCTCCTCCACTTCCAGGGCTGCATAATGGTTCTTCAATTCAAGGGCTGGAGAAGTTGGATTGGTGGTTTTGCAGGCCCTGGTGACTTGTGTCCAACCATCGACATTCTGTTGGCACCCATCTTCTCCTGTGCTGGAGAGCTTGGTTGCTGCAAGAAGCATCTCATCAATGTACTTCTCACTGTCTTGAATGCTCCTCAGCCTCGCCACCTCCTCTCTGAGTTCCTCCACTTGTTTCCTCAGAGCTTCAGCATGCAGGCACCCTGCACATGGAACCGGTCCTTCAACTGGCATTAGGACCTCTGTCTGGACCGAGGCAGAAGCTGTAACAGGGGCAACAGCTTTAGCAATACGATTTTTCCCAGCCATTGTTCTGTTCGTGGAGCTTAGGTATCTGATAAAGCAAAAGAGAGAGATCTACCAAGTACCAGCCGGTTTTGCAGCTGTCCTTTCAGAGAAAAATCAGTTAAATCTCTTTAATTATATTCAAAATGTGCTGGTCCAATTCTCTGTTATTTGTTAAAGGGGGAGGTGCCCTATAAAGCAAGACTGCTCACTAGGGGTGGGTGGGAGTCGGGGTGGGTAGGGAGGGAACTAACACCTGATTAGGTGTTTAGCAGTTTCTAAACCTGAGGAGGTTACTGGAGTTCAGCAACCTACTGTGCTCAAGGAAAGTTCCCCTAAAGCACCAAAAAGAAAGTAACCTTGCTTTAAAAAATATACAAAAAACCCTTTTAAGAGCTCCCAGTCAGAGAGCTAGCAATGTAATATAATAAAACAAACAAACAAACCCTCAAATCCTTACTGTTTGTTGATCTGTGGAGCTCTGGTTAGGAAAGCCTATAAAGCTCCTTCTGAGGCACCTTATGGTTACAGTCCATATAAGGTGCCTTATAAGGTGTCCTATGGAGCGCCTTAAAGGTTGCCCTATAGGGGACATTATAGGGTGCCGTGGCGGACAGTGCACTTTATGATGTGCACTGTGGAGTGCCTTATAGGGTGCCTTATGCGGCACCTTAGGTTACGGCATGTGAGGGTGTGTTTGCTGGCAGCAATAATTAAAGTACAAATAAAATGCCTCAGGAAACAATACTTACATGTCACAGCTGATGCCTCAGCCAGCCTTATGCATTAGGCACACTGGGGGATCGAACTCGTGACCCCTGTATCATCAGTCAATGTATTAACCATTGTGCTACACCTCCGTTTCTGTGTTTGCATGTCTGGGCGCCTACTTAGGAGTACCGCGCGTTAACGCGCTTAGCGGCGCTTCGCCCGGTAATGAGCGCATCAGCGCGCGTTATCGCGCGATAATCCCGTTTTGCTACTTTAAGACTGCAACGCCCACTCCTTTTATGGCAGCCTGCAAACTATCGCCGGGCGCTCGTTAAGACGGTTTAGTAAACATACCCCTTTGTCGCCTCCCACCCAACCAATTTCTAACCCAAGCAGTAACTTTAGGGTCCATCCCTAGGGTGTTCAGTTTGTTTATAAGTCTCCTGTGAGGAAGTGTCAAAGGCTTTACTGAAATCTAAATACACCTCATCTAGGGCTCTCCCTGGTCACCCAGTCAAAGAAATTAATCAGATTTGTCTGACAAGACCTGCCTCTGGTGAATCCATGCTGCCTCGGATCCTGTAATCCGCTGGACTCCAGAAACCTCACTGTTTTCTCTTTCAGCAGCATTTCCAATAATTTACTCCCCACCGAAGTTAAACTAACCGGCCTGTAGTTTTCAACCACATCCTTACTTCCGCTTTTGTGTAAAGGCACCACATGAGCCTCTCTCAAGGGCTGGGAGCAGGACCTCAGACAACATGCACAAACAGGAACAGAAGTGACGTGGATCTCAAACGATTTTCAGAAGATTGTGTTCATGATGAACTAGCTAAACTAAAAGTAGACAAAGCCATAGGTCTAGATGGGATACATCCGAGAATACTGAAGGAACTTGGGGACGTTCTAGCTGCTCCACTGACTGACCTTTTCAATGCCTCTTTGGAATCGGGGATGGTGCCAGAGGACTGGAGAGAGGCACCTGTG
This sequence comes from Ichthyophis bannanicus, assembly GCA_033557465.1. Classification (NCBI taxonomy): domain Eukaryota; kingdom Metazoa; phylum Chordata; class Amphibia; order Gymnophiona; family Ichthyophiidae; genus Ichthyophis; species Ichthyophis bannanicus. Next base: position 1,776,155,455 of record CM066031.1, read on the forward strand.
GTCCCTTTACAAAAAAGCATAAGTAAGGATGTGGTTGAAAACTACAGGCCAATTAGTTTAACCTCGGTGGTGAGTAAATTATTAGAAGCGCTGCTGAAAGAGAAAATAATGAGGTTTCTGGAGTCCAATGGATTACTGTATCCGAGGCAGCATGGATTCACCAAGGGCAGGTCTTGTCAGACAAATCTGATTTGATTTCTTTGACTGGGTGACAAGGGAGTTGGACCAAGGGAGAACCCTAGATGTGGTGTATTAAGATTTCAGTAAAGCCTTTGACACTGTTCTGCACTGGCGACTTATAAACAAACTGAGTATCCTAAGGATGGACTCTAAAGTTACTTCTTGGGTTAGAAATTGGTTGAGTGGGAGGCGACAAAGGATACACGTAAATGGAGTTCACTCTGAGGAGAAGGTTACCAGTGGAATGCTGCAGGGATCTGTCCTTGGTCCGATTCTTTTTAACATCTTGGTTAGTGATATTGTGGAAGGGCTGTTGGGTAAGGTTGTCTCTCTGCGGATGATACCAAAATCTGCAACAGAGTAGACACCCAGGAAAGTGTAGATAACACGAGGTGGGATCTAGCTAAGCTTGAAGAATGGCCTACAATTTGGCAGCTGAGATCTAATGCTAAAAAATATAGGGTCATGCATCTGGGCTGCAACAATCCAAGAGAGCGGTTCAATATAGGGTGTGACGTATTTCTGTCCACGAAAGAAGAACAGGATCTAGGTGTGATTGTGTCTGATGATCTCAAAGTAGCTAAACGGGTAGAAAAGGCGACGCTGAAAACTAGAAGGATGCTTGGGTGCATAAAGAGAGGAAGGCCATAAGAAGAAAGGAGGTAATAGTGCCTCTGTATAAGTCTTTGGTTGACCTCATTTGGAGTTTTTGCCTAATTTCTGGAGACCGCACCTTCAAAAGGATATAAACAGATTGGAGTCGATGCAGAGGGTGGCTACTAAAATGGTTAGTGGGCTTCATTCTAAAGCATATGAGGACAGACTTAAGGGTTTTAATATGTATATCTTAGAGGAAATGCGGGATAGAGGTGATATGATTGAGACGTTTAAATTCCTCCGTGGCATAAATGCACAGGGGGAGAGCCTCTTTCAATTGAAAGCAAGCTCTGCTACGAGGGGACATAGGATGAGAGTGAAAGGGGTTAGACTTGGGAGTAATATGCTGAAATATTTCTTTATGGAAAAAGTGGTAGATCTGTTTTATTTAACCAGTTTTCTATACCACCTTATCCTTCAATTAAAGCGGTTTACATTATGTAATCACTACGAACAGGTCCTGGATACATTCCCTTGTCCCCAAAGGGCTCACAATCTATGTGTACCTGAGGCAACATAGGGTTAAGTGGCTTGCCCAAGGCCACAAGGAGTGCCTATAGGACTGGAAACCTCAGCCCCTCCAGCCTGAGATTGCTGTCCCCAGGTAGGAATTACACCCCCGGCCCTTCGGCCTGAGGTACCATGTCCTAACCACTAGGCCACTCCTTGTGTGAAATAGTCTCCCAGTGGAGGTGGTAGAGATGAGGACAGTATCTGAATTCAAAAAAGCATGGGACAAACACAGGCTCTCTAAAGGAAAAAAGAGGACTCTTATAGAGGTTGATATGGAAGGACAGACTAGATAGGCCATGTGGTCTTTTTCTGCCATTACGTTTCTATGTTTCTCTTCCACCGCCAACTGCAGATTTTGTTCGTTCCACCTTGCTGCACCATACTTCTGGAACAGACTACCTGTACCAGTACTTCATCTCTGATCCTATTCAAATCCAGGCTAAAAGTCCACCTCTTCGATGCAGCTTTTGGATCCTGGTCCCCCCCCCCTCCCCTTTTTCTGATTACCACCCATGTGTTTTATAACCATTTCCCATGGTTTCGACCCTAATCCCCTGTTTATTGTATTTGTTTGTCGTATATAGACTGTGGGCCTTTGTCTTACATGTACATCGCTGTTTATGTCTTGTAGGGCTATATAAATAAGTAGTGGTATCTCTTTTGTAGGTGGTGTTTCTCTTTGAAATAGGTGGAAGGTACTCAACATGCTATCTTCAAAGAATCATTAGGACAAGCTACCTGCTTTCTTGTGCCTGTTTTCCGCAAGCTGGTAATGTAGCCATGTTCCCTTCTCCTGGATACCTTAAAATGTGTCCCTAGCTAGATCCTACTTGCAATGAGCCATGTGGGTGTGAGTAAGACAAATGAAGCCTTTCTTTATTTCAAGCTTTTCACATTGTCTTTGCCTGTTCAAACAAACATTAATTCCTTCTGTTCAGTATTTTCCTGTAATTGTTCCACAGTTTCTGTGTTGACCCTACTTAAGTGCTTTCTTCAGAAATCTGTCAGTTTTTAAAAGCCTTCTGTGAGGTTTTATCTTTAGAATGTTGAAATTGTCAATTAGCCTCGGCTTGTTGACTTCTGTCAGGCAGTAGCCAGATAAATTATGACAGATGCTAACTGTCACAGTTTCAGAAAACTGTCATCTTCTTTCCAGAATGTGTTTTCCTTGTGACTTTCTTCTTTTATTTATCTATGCAGATGGTTCAGCCATTGTGATCCTAAGTGCTCACTAGAATCGCATGAACTATGACAGGCTTCAAGACAGTTTAGAAGTTTAGTTTGCCTTTTGTCTCTGGTCTAAAGTTCTCAGTTTCCAACTATTTTCAACAACTAGTCTTCTCTTAGTTACACCTAGACAGGTAAACTCTGTGGTCTGCTCATCAATTAATCACTTTGTTTTTTTCACACAAGCTATTAATATTATCTCCAGGAACAAGCAGGAATAAGTCATCACATATGGGTACGTCGGTACCGACGGAGCCCGCGCGGGAAAGCTCCCCAGCTTTTCAGATTAAAAGCTTTTGGGGCCTCCCACTGCACATGCGCGCTGCCTTCCCGCCTTCCTGACCAGCTCTCGTCAGTTTCTTTTTTTCCGCGGAGCCAGCAGGTCGTGTTCCTGTCACCGCTGAAGAAATTGTTAATTTTATTGTTTTCTTTAGACCGCGTACCTGCCTTCCCCATTCTGAAACCGGTACTGCCGGTCTCTCTTTCTTTTTAAAAAAAAAAAATTTTTTCTTTTCTTCAGCACAGCTTGGTACTTTGTTAGGCCTTCAGGCCTACACAAATTCTCCTCATGGAGAAGCCAGTTCCTGCTTTTAAAAAGTGTACCAAGTGCAGTGCTGTCATTCCTGTTACAGACACCCATGAATGGTGTCTTAATTGTTTAGGACCTGACCATTCCATACCGGACTGCCCATCCTGCTCCCAGATGTCGAAACGTGGATTGCAGAACCGGGCCAACAAGTTCCATGTGCTGTTTCCTTCAGAAGCATCACAGTCATCGAGGTCTTCCTCTCCGGATGGATCTCAGGTAACCAAAACTCCAGTGGGCAAATCCTCTAAAAGCAAATCTCTTTCTAAAGATCGAGAGGCTCTCAATTCTGAGTTCGAGGATTCTGCCCAGGCCAAAAAAACCCGGCGGGAGGTTCCGGCCTCCAAAGCAATCATGGGGTCACAGGTTGACATCGATGGCGCGGCCTCGACAGATCACCTGTTGTGCTGCTCTGGGGTACCGGCCCATACCGGTACCGACATCCAGGCAGCAGTGGCGTCTATGGGCAATACTGTCCAAGTCATGCAGCAGGCCATTCTGGCTTTTATTAATGCCGCTACGCCCTCGGTACCGCGGCCAGCGGTACCGGGTCCGGTTCCGGTAATGGCTTCCATACCGGAACCGAGGCCATCGTCTTCCAAACGCAGATCGGTTCCGCATGCCGGATCCGGGCTTTTGCCCGGTACCGATCCCATACCCGGTACGCCCGATGTCGATACCGAACGGTATGCGTATCGTGCGTTGGAAGCACATAGAGGATACTCTGCTTCTTCAGAGGATTTTAACTCCTCTGATGATTCTGATGAGTTCTCCCTTGATCTTCCTGAGGAGCCTTCTTCTCCTAAAAGGAGAATGTCTCCACCAGAGGATTTGTCCTTTCAGGACTTCATCATAGAAATAGCTAAAGGTCTTTCTATTGCTTCATCCTCTGAAAAGGAACCCAGATCAAAGAAACTGGATATTTTAGGATACTCTAAGTCTCCTAAAGAGGCAGTCACCCTGCCTATCCATGAAATCCTTCAAGAACACTTGATGGACTTATGGGAGGCTCCTCTAACATTGTCTCCTTCTTCTCGCAGGTTGGACACCATGTACCGTGTCCCCCCTTCTCCTGGTTTCCAAAAAACCCAGTTGCCTCACCATTCTATTGTGGTGAAGTCTGCAATGAAGAAGATAAAGAGTACCAAAAGGCACTCTTCTACTCCTCCAGGGCGAGAATGTAAGACTCTAGACTCTTTTGGCAGGAAAATTTTCCAGGCTACTATGCTTATAGCCAGGATTAATTCCTATAGTCTTTACATGGGCATGTTTCTCAGTGAAATCGCTCTAAAAGTTCGGCATTTTGCCCCCTTCATCCCTGAGGATAAAAGGGAGGAGTTCATTTTCTTAGTGAAACACCTTTTGGATATTTCAAAGTTCTCCAACAGGGCAGCTTTTGATTCCTTTGAGGGTGCTGGTAGGGCTTCGGGCATTGCTATAGCAGCCCGACGTCTTGCTTGGCTCCAGGCTTCTGATCTAGAACCTTGGGTCCTAGATGGCTTACGGAATCTGCCCTGTACAGGTGAGAACTTATTTGGTGAGGAGTGGCAAATTAAGGCCACTCAAATGGACGCAGAAAATGCCACCTTAGATAGACTTTCTAAGTCTACCTCCACTCCTGCCAAAAAGAAGTCTTTTAAGAGGCCTTATTACAAGAAGTCCAGATTTTCCACAAATACTGGCCAACAATCCTCTCAGCCTCGTTTTGCTGCTAAACGTCAGCAACCTAAACAGGCAAGGTCAAAGCCTGCGGCGTCTGCTACGCCTCAGCAGGCTCAACCCCCTCAGGGGTTTTGACTTGCCCCTAGAGAACTTAACTTTTCTGGCTCTAGAACAACCAGAGCCCCTCACCATACCCGGAAGGTTAGCTCACTTTGCTCCCAGATGGGAGCAAATTACATCAGAGCAATGGACCCTCTCTATCATCAGAGAGGGTTACAAACTCCATTTTTCCGACCTTCCTCCTTATACTATGGTGAGGCAGTTCAATTCTCCCCCATCTCTCCTGACCCTCTTGGGTCAGGAAGTCTCCTCCCTCCTTGCCCAAGGATTCTACTCCCCTTATTTTCTAATACCAAAGAAGACAGAGGGCTTCAGACCAATTCTAGATCTGAGAGAATTGAACAAATTTCTTTTCAAGGAGAAATTCAAAATGCTTTCTCTGGGCATTCTCCTTCCATACCTTCAGAGTCAGGATTGGCTTTGTTCTCTAGACCTAAAGGATGCGTATACACACATACTCATCCACCCATCCCACAGAAAATACCTTCGATTTCTGTTTCAGGGACAACATTTCCAGTACAGAGTACTCCCCTTCGGTCTAGCCTCTGCTCCAAGAGTGTTCACCAAATGCATGGCAGTCGTAGCTGCCTTTCTAAGAGGCCTGGGAATTTTCATATTCCCATACCTGGACGACTGGCTCATCCGAGCTCCATCTCAGTCCCAGGCCCAAATTTCCCTGGACCGCACAAGGCGTCTTCTGCAGTATCTGGGACTGGTAGTAAACCTTCCCAAGTCTCAACTAATCCCTACTCAGTCTCTCGAGTTCATAGGGGCCCAGTTAGACACCATCACTGCGAGGGCCTACCTGCCTCAGCTCAGGGCCCAACGCATGCTGAGTTTGGCCTCCCAAGCTCAGTCCAGCAGTCATTTGACAGCCCGGGAAATGCTGCGACTTCTGGGCCACATGGCCTCCACGGTACATGTGGTGCCCTACGCTCGTCTGCATATGAGAGCAGCTCAATGGACCTTGGCCACCCAGTGGACTCAAGCATCTGGAGCGCTCTCCGACCAAATACTCACCTCAAGCCGTCTGTTTTGGTCCCTCCAATGGTGGACATCCACCAAGAATCTGTTGTTGGGGGCCCCCTTCCAACCTTTGTTGCCCCAAGCAACCCTCACAACAGATGCCTCCCAGACAGGGTGGGGAGCTCATCTTCAGAACCTCTCCACTCAGGGCACTTGGTCTCCACAGGAGACCACCCTTCATATCAACCTCCTGGAACTGCGAGCAATTTACCTTGCCCTCAAGGTCTTCTATACCCTCCTTGTCAACCTGACTGTCCTAGTTCAGACAGACAATCAGGTAGCCATGTTCTATATAAACAAACAAGGAGGGACAGGCTCTCTGTCGCTTTGCAACGAAGCTCTCAGATTATGGGCCTTCGCCAGAGAGCATCAAATTCACCTTCTTGCAGTGTATCTTCCAGGAGTTCAAAACTCTCGTGCGGACAGACTCAGTCGAGTTCTGCTTCCACACGAATGGTCCCTACATATGGACCAGATACGCAGAATCTTTCAGGAATGGGGGACCCCGGACATAGACCTCTTTGCAAGTCCGTGGAATGCCAAACTTCCCCGGTTCTGTTCCAGAACTCAGTGTCAGGGAGCTCAGGCCCACGATGCCTTCCTCCTGCATTGGGGTCAGGAATTCCTCTATGCCTTTCCACCCATTCCTCTAATATCCAAGACTCTGTTCAAGCTCCAGAGGGATCACGGGACTATGATCCTCATAGCTCCCCGCTGGCCACGCCAGGTGTGGTTCCCTCTACTTCTGCATCTCTCCCAGGGATCCTCCCTGGACCTGGGAGCTGCGCCAGACCTCCTGTCTCAGGAGAAGGGGACTTTGTGGCACCCAAACCCCAAATCCCTACATCTCAGAGCTTGGTTACTGAAGGCCTAAGTCTTCAAGACTTTAATCTTTCTCAGCCTGTGAAAGATATCCTTCATGCCTCTAGGAAACCTTCCACGAGGCGTTCTTATGCTTTCAAATGGAAGCGTTTTTCCATTTGGTGTGCTCAGCAGGGTCTTGACCCTCTAGCACTTCCTTTGAATTCCCTCTTGGACTATCTCCTGCATCTTTCAAATGCAGGCCTTAAGACGAATTCAGTAAGGGTCCATTTGAGTGCTATTGCAGCATCCTTAAAACCTATAAATGGACAACCTGTCTCCTCTCATCCTCTTGTTGCACGTTTCATGAGAGGCCTGACCCTAACTAAACCTCCCATCCGACCTCCCCCGGTAGCATGGGATTTGAACCTAGTTCTAGGTCAGCTTATGAAGCCACCTTTTGAGCCTTTGGACTCTACCTCCTTCAAATTTCTTTCCTGGAAGGTTGTTTTCCTTATTGCAGTCACTTCGGCTCGCCGCATCAGTGAACTGCAGGCTTTAGTGGCTCATCCACCTTATACTAGGTTTCATCATGATAAGGTGGTCCTTAGGACGAATCCCCACTTTATGCCCAAAGTGGTCTCGCCTTTTCATCTTAATCAAGAGGTATATCTACCTGTCTTTTTCCCGGCTCCTCATGCATCCAGTGCAGAGAGGAACCTTCATACTCTGGATTGTAAAAGAGCTCTTGCCTTTTACCTCAACAGGACTCAACCACATCGAAAGTCTTCCCAACTTTTCGTGGCTTTTGATCCTTCTCATTTGGGACTTCCAGTCACCAAGCGTACACTTTCCAATTGGATCGCTCAGTGTATTTCTTTTGCTTACCAGAGTAAGAACATTTCTCTGGAGGGCCATGTCACAGCTCACAATGTGAGAGCCATGGCCACTTCTATGGATCATCTTCACTCTGTATCCATAGATCAGATCTGTCGAGCAGCCACTTGGGCCTCGGTTCATACCTTCACAGCCCATTACTGCTTGGACAAGACTCCCGCCGGGATGCCTTGTTTGGTCAGGCTGTCCTCAAACACCTGTTCCATACTTAAACAACTCCTGCCCACCTTCCCTGGATGGATGCCTGAGATCCATACGAAGATGGTTTACCCTTGGAGGGGGATCTCCCAGGCATCTTAGCTAGGGAGTCCCCATATGTGATGACTTATTCCTGCTTGTTCCTGGAGATAGCACAGTTACTTACTTGTAACAGGTGATCTCTGGGAACAGCAGGAATTAGTCATCACAACCCACCCACCTCCCCTAGGAGTTGTATCTCTATCTATCTTCCTGTCCTCTCTCTCTATTGTCTCAGCTTTAAACTCGAACTGACGAGAGCTGGTCAGGAAGGCGGGAAGGCAGCGCGCATGTGCAGTGGGAGGCCCCAAAAGCTTTTAATCTGAAAAGCTGGGGAGCTTTCCCGCGCGGGCTCCGTCGGTACCGACGTACCCATATGTGATGACTAATTCCTGCTGTTCCCAGAGATCACCTGTTACAGGTAAGTAACTGTGCTTTTCCTACTTAAGCCTCTTAAAGCTGTCCGGGTGCTGATTTACTAAATCAAATTAGCTGTTAAATACATGAATTCTCACATGTTAACAGTGCTACATTGTCACAGATGCTGTCCCTCTAGCTCAGTTGTCTGGGTAAGGAACTCGTCCACAAAGAATGCATTCATTCAACTTATTCAGGAGTATGAAATAATATAATTCTTTTTATTTCATTAAAATCAAGGAGGAAAAAGATCTCAGAATCTTACGAGCAATTGCATTTTATTGGACATTTATCGTGTTGTTAGCCCATAATCAACGCTCCTTGCATCACAGATCAAAAATCCTCCTTTTCATTTAATCTTCCTTATTCATTTTACTCGTATCCCTGTGGGTAAATCTTTAATGCATTTATTTGCAAGCCACCATGTGCACCCCAATACCACAGATGAGCCAAAGCGTTTTGCCTGGAGCTTCGTCAGGTGGAGAACCCAATATTTTCTTTTAGGAAATCGTGTGCTATAAAAACAGGGCTATGTATTATATTTTATTAATAAAAAAATCTCTCATATAAAGAATCTTCTTTATTATTCCAAATAATTTATCACAAGAGAGAGAGCTACACCCAATGACTCTGGGTTCTTGGGTTTTTTGGGCTTATTATATATATTTGCTATACTGATGGCGTGGCTAATGTTATGAGTTAATACAGAGGTTTAAGAAACTCTGGGAGCCCTTTTATTTATCCTGCATGCATAGTGGGGGGTTTTTTAGATGCATCCCCCTATAAGCTAATGTCTTTGGCTCTGAACAATGTGATTATGATTTTCCTTTTGTATCTATCTCAATATTTATCTTTTCTCTGTTTCAACTGTAGTTGAGGGAATATAGAGGACATAGTTACACACACATATATATATAAAAAAAGGGAATATTTAGTATTAGTAGTCAAGTTAAGTATATAGTTGGCTATTTCCATATTATTAATTCTATATGTATTTATGCTTTGTTTTTCAATAGGGGGTCAAAAAGAACACAGTGTTGTCTGGTATAGCTCTCTCTTATGATAATTTATTAGGAGTAGCAGAGGAGATTCTTTATTTGAGAGATTTTTTTTGAATGAAATATAATACGTATTCCCCTTTTTTTTTTTTTAATAGTGCACGATTGCCTAAAAAAAAATATTGGGTCACCCCCTGACAAAGCTCCAGACAAAATGCTTTGACGTCATCTGTGGTGCTGGGAATGCACATGGAGGCTTTCAGATAAGTGTGCTAAAGATTTGCCTATATGAAATATAAAACACAGGGGATACGAGTAAAATTAATAAGAAAGATTAAATGAAAAGAGAGGTTCCTTTGCGTCCCTCTAGTCCAGTCCCGGAACCATAGAGTTTAGAACCTCCTCCAGCAGCTTTGGAGACTGAAAGACATCAACTCTTTGATGACACTGGTATAAATAGGCAAGGACCGCCCTCTTCCACCAGTACTTTCAGTCTCCAAGCAGCTGGAGAAAGTTCTGAGCCTGGGACTGGGCTCAGTGGACACAAATAGGCAAATTTACAAAAAACCTAGCTCTGCTTATCAGTTTAGGCTGGGGATTTTATTTGGAATTGATTTGGAATTTCTGTTTTTGGTTTGTTATAGGTAGAGTGCTGCTGCTGGAAGTGTTCCTGTTTCTTCTGCTGGCTTTCTCTCTCTCTCCTCCTTCTCTCCCCCCTCCCTTCCCCCCCCCCTTCAGTAATTTCCCCAGCGATTTAGACGAGCAGTGGGGGGCTAAATTGCAGAGCTCTGTCTCCCTGCTCCTGAACCCGCATAAAAGGGTGAGGAGTAGGTTGAAGGCGAAGGCAGCACCGGCAGCATCGGGACCTTCTTGTGTGAGTGCTGCCTACCGCTGGAGCTGAAGCCGCGATAAGGGCTGAGCTCCGGTGCCGGTGGAACCCCCTCCCCCACTCTTCTCGGCGGCAGCGGTGAGTTCCTTGAGCGGCTTGCCGCGTGGGTTAGTCAGTGCAGCACGGGGGCTGGAATGGAATACGCGACTACAGCCTTTTAATTAACGTGCTGCTAAGGGGAACGCGTGTCTCGGCGCGGGAAGCATGGCGGCGACCATTTTGGCAGCCGCGAGTTTAAAACTGTTCAGCTTCCTCGATTTAGTTGACAGGCTTAGAAGCTTCGTTTTGGGAGTTGTTCAGTCAGAAAGGGCTTGCCAGCTGGTTGGGCACGTTTTGTGATCAAAAGCAAAAAAAAATGACTCGGAGGCGTTTTTCTGGCTATCAGTGTCTTCTGGCATAGGGGCAAGGCTGTGTCACTGTACTTTTGGTAATAGCGAGAGGGGGTGTTGTGGCCCTGTGGACTATGCCTTCCAAGCCTCGTTGTTTAGTTTGTGGCACGAGGCAGGGGGAAGTGTTGGACTCCGGAGTGTGTAGAGCCTGCACTTTGGAAGCCGTGGTCATGGATAAGGCATTGGGGGGTCCCTTGGGGGAGCGAATAGAGCCTCCCTTAGAGGCGGGGGGTTCTCTCCCTCCTGTCTTGGCGCTGGCGGATCCGGTGGCAGGGCCGTCCTCTGAGGAAGGGACTACTCAGTCGCTGGAAAAGGGTCCAGGGAGTGGTACTCCAGTGATTCCACCGGATTTCTTCTCCCTCATGCAGCAGGCCTTTGCATTATTGCAGCCTGGGCTGAAGGCCCCTCCTCCACAGGGGTCCGGGGGGCAGAAACGGCCTGGGGCTGGCGGCCTTCCGGGGGAGGAGGCTGCTCCGTCCAAGAGGAGTAGGGGGACAGTGGAAGACAGTCCACCTTCGCGGCTTGAGGAGGTGTTGGCAGTGGCGGATGCGGATGGAGCGGAGGTCTCCGAGGAGGAGTTAGAGGAGGGGGAGTTACCTGACTCGGAGCAACAGAGTAGGATAATCCAAGTATTTTGGCGAGAGGAGCTGCCGGCTTTGATTGCTGAGATGCTCAAGACCCTTAACATGCCCTCGTCAGGGCCGGTGACAGAGGAGGAGTTGAAGGATCCACTGTTGCAGGCGGTGCGGACGTCCCATGGGGTTTTCCCGGTTCATAGAGTTTTTAAAAACATGATTCAGGAAGAATGGGACATGCCAGAGTCGGCTCTGAGGGGTTCGCGGGCCCTGGCTTGGCTGTATCCACTATCGGATCAGGATAGGGAGCTCTTTCGTTCGCCTAAGGTGGATGCGGCGGTATCGGCGGTGACTAAGAAGACTACGATTCCGGTTGAAGGCGCCGCCGCGTTGAAGGATGTGCAGGACAGGAAATTGGATACTTTACTGAAGCAAGTGTTCGATATTTGTGCTTTTTCCTTGCAGGCCTCGATAGCGGGGGCGTGGGTGGCGAGAGGCTGCTTGAGATGGTCCCAGCGGTTGCAGGGGGATCAGGTAGACGGGCAGGTGGATGAGGTGGCAAGATTGGAGTCTGGCACCGTTTATTTAGCGGATATTCATTATGACCTCATCCGAGGGCTGGCGAAGAGTATGGCGTCGGTAGTGGCGGCTCGACGATATCTCTGGTTGCGAAACTGGTCGGCTGATGGATCGTCTAAGGCTCGTCTCAGCAAGCTCCCGTTTAGAGGAAAGCTGTTGTTTGGAGAGGATTTGGAAAAGTTGGTAAAGGATCTCGGGGAGTCCAAGGGGGGTCGGCTGCCAGAGGACAAGCCCAAACCGGGACGAGGTACTACGGGATCCAGGGGGGGGGCTCGGAGAGAGTTCCGTAGATTTCGCCCCTTTTGTTTTGGCCAACCCCAAAGGGGCAGGTTTCAGGGACGTGGACAAGGGCTTCGAGGCTTCAGGGGGGCGGGCAGAGGTTTTGCGCCTTTCCAGTCCTCGAATGTTAGAAAGTCCCAATGAGATGAGGCGGACTCAGGTGAGGATGGTACCCATGGGAGGCAGGTTGCGGGAGTTTTACCCTGCCTGGGTCCAGCTTACATCAGACCAGTGGGTGTTGGAGGTCATTCGGGAGGGGTATGCCCTAGAACTCCATCGACCCGTGTTATATTCCTTTGTCCATTCTCCATGCAGAGCTCCACAAAAGCGAAGGGCGGTGGCGGAAACGCTCCAGCGCCTCCTGCAGCTCAGGGCGGTGGTGCCCGTTCCGGAGGACCAGTACGGTTGCGGTCGATACTCCATCTATTTTGTGGTCCCCAAAAAGGAAGGCACGTTTCGGCCGATTTTGGATTTGAAGCGGGTGAACCGGTGCCTTCGCATTACCCATTTCCGGATGGAAACGCTACGCTCCGTCATCGCGGCGGTCAGGGCCGGAGAGTTCCTGACATCACTGGATCTCACGGAGGCGGTTTATCTCCATATTCCGGTTCACCAGGAGCATCAAAGGTTTTTGCGGTTTGCGGTGCCCATGGGGCATTTTCAATTCCAGGCGATGCCCTTCGGGCTGGCGACGGCACCTCAAACGTTCACCAAGATTATGGTGGTAGTAGCGGCGGCGCTCCGCAAGGAGGGGGTGCTGGTGTATCCCTACTTGGACGATTGGTTGATTCGGACGAAGTCAAGGGAAGAGTTCCGTGGCCACGGCTCGGGTGGTGCGGATGTTGGCTGGGTGGTCAACTTTGCGAAGAGCAGGTTGGTTCCCTCGCAGTCCCTAGAGTATTTGGGGGCGCGCTTCGAGACGAAGTTGGCATCAGTATTTCTCCCGGCCCACAGAGCGCTAGGGTTGCGCCGCCTGGTACGGCGGTTTCTCACTCAGTAGGCTCCGACGGCGTGGCAGTATCTGCAGTTGCTCGGAACGATGGCAGCCACGATAGAGGTAGTGCCGTGGGCCAGGGCTCACATGCGGCCGTTGCAAAGCGCTCTGCTCCGACATTGGTCTCATCAGAGGGATGCGTTGTCTCAGCGGCTCGTTTGTCCCCTAGGAGTGCGACATAGTCTTCGGTGGTGGTTACGGATGGAAAGTCTGGAAGCGGGCGTGTCCATGGAGCCTCCGTCTTGGAGACTGTTAACGACGGATGCAAGTCTCGTAGGGTGGGGAGCGCATTGCGAAGGAAATTTTGCCCAGGGGCAGTGGTCTCTGGAGGAGCAGGAGTGGTCCATCAACAGGTTGGAGATGCAAGCGGTATGGTTGGCTCTTCAGAAGTTTCAAGACGGTTTGCGTCGGACGGCGGTCCGAGTGCTATGCGACAACCGTAGCCTACATCAATCGACAAGGAGGCACGGGCAGTGCGACACTAGAGGCAGAGGTCAGTCAGTTGTTAGGTTGGGCCGAGCAGAACCTGTCGGCTCTTTCAGCGCAGCATGTAGCCGTGGTAGACAATGTCGAAGCGGATTTCCTGAGTCGCCACAGAGTGGATCCGGGGGAGTGGGTACTAAACCTGGACATCTTTGCGTTAGTGGTACGGCGCTGGGGGATTCCGCAGATGGATCTGATGGCGAGTTTCGAGTCCGCGCGAGTAGAGCGGTTTTTCAGCAGGCAGAGAGAAAGAATGTCAGAGGGGCTCGATGCGTTGGCACAGAAATGGCCGAAGGAGGGGCTTCTCTATGTGTTTCCGCCTTGGGCTCTCATAGGCTGGGTAGTGCAGCGGATAGAAAGGCACCGCGACCTGGTGATTCTGATAGCACCCGATTGGCCCAGAAGACCTTGGTATGCGGATTTGATTCGGCTGCTGGTGGACAAGCCGTGGAGGCTCCCGCAGCGGGCGGATCTGTTGCTGCAGGGGCCGCTACGCATGCCACAGGTGAATCGATTCTCGCTTACGGCATGGCTCTTGAAAGGGCTAGGATGACTGCCAAGGGTTATTCCGCAGCAGTCATTTCTACGTTGCTGAAGGCGCGGAGAGGGTCCACTTCATTGGCGTATATTCGAGTGTGGCGCATTTTTGAGGCCTGGTGTGCGGAGCGAAATCTGCGTCCTTTGGGAACTTCGGTGTCGCAGGTCCTTTCGTTTTTACAGGATGGGGTAGAAAAGGGCCTGGCGGCTAGTTCCTTGCGGGTGCAGTTGGCGGCAATTTCCTGTTATTGGGGGAAGATTCAGGGTCAACTGTTAGGAGCTCACGGCGACATTCGCCGATTTTTGCGAGCCGTGTTACTCGTGCGTCTTCCGCGGCGTGGTTCGGTTCCAGCGTGGGATCTGAATTTGATGTTGGAGGCCTTGATCAGGGCGCCGTTTGAGCCGTTGAGTGAGGCTTCGCTGAAGGATCTGATGTTAAAGACAGTCTTTTTGGTGGCTATTTGCTCCGCGAGAAGAATTTCCGAGCTGCAAGCCTTATTCTGTAAGGAGCCATATTTGTCGTTCTTCGATCACAAGGTCGTGTTGCGTACTGTGCCGGCGTTCTTGCCGAAGGTGATTTCAGTGTTTCATCTTAACCAGGTGGTGTCGCTTCTGGTGTTTTCTGTGGAGCAGAAGAATAGGTCAGAAGGCAAGTTGCATCTGCTGGATGTTCGTCGCGTACTTAAGAAGTATCTCCGCAGCACCGCACCGTTCCGGAGGTCCGATAGGTTGTTTGTGTCGTTTGGTGGTCCGCGGAAAGGAGAGGCTGCGGCTAAGTCGTCTATCTCGCAGTGGGTGAAAGAGGCGATTGCGATGGCGTACCTCCTGAAGGGCAGAGTGGTACCGGAGAGTCTCCAGGCTCATTCCACTAGGGCGCAAGCGGCGTCTTGGGCCGAAGTCAGTTTGGTGCCGGTAGCGGACATTTGTAGAGCGGCGACTTGGTCGTCGTTGCATTCCTTTGCGAAGCACTATAGGTTAGATGTGCAGGCAGCGGGGGATGGGCGTTTTGGCTCAGCGGTGCTTCAGGCTGGGCTTGCAGGTCCCTCCCGTTGATATTCACTGCTCTGTTACATCCTCTATGGTTCCGGGACTGGACTAGAGGGACGCAAAGGAAGAGTAAATTAGACTTACCTGCTAATTGTTGTCCCTTAAGGGAGTCTAGTCCAGTCCCGGATCCCTCCCAGTAGATTGCGGAACTGTTCAGCCTGAAGTTTGGGGGATGTAACTCAGAAAGGGATTCTAGAGGTGCCGCAGAGTGCAGACGAGAGGGGATCCCTTTCGCAGCAGTGCTGGTAGGGCTCGGGGAGGTTGGTATTTACAATGGCAGATTCACACATTGTAAAAAAAAAAAAAAAAAAATTTGCAGATAAGAGAAGAAGGAACTTGGTTTTTCGTTCCTAAGGTTTAGTGGTTGTTCAGTTTATTGCATTGCCTTTTTTAACTACTTATTTGTTGCTCTGCTCAGTCTGCTTTGTCAATAGATACTGGTGGAAGAAGGCGGTCCTTGCCTATTTATACCAGTGTCATCAAAGAGTTGATGTCTTTCAGTCTCCAAAGCTGCTGGAGGAGGTTCTAAACTCTATGGTTCTGGGACTGGACTAGAGTTCCTTAAGGAACAACAATTAGCAGGTAAGTCTAATTTACTCTTTTTTGATCTATGATGCAAGGAGCATTGAATCTCCAGGAACAAGCAGGAATAAGTCCTCACATATGGGTACGTCGGTACCGACGGAGCCCGTGCGGGAAAGCTCCCCAGCTTCTTAGAATAGAAGCTTTTGGGACCTCCCACTGCACATGCGCACTGCCTTCCCGCCTTCCTGAACAGCTCTCCTCAGTTTCTCTTTTTCCGCGGAGCCAGCAGGTCGTGTTCCTGTCACCGCTGAAGAAATTGTTATTTTATTTGTTTCTTTTAGACCGCGTACCTGCCTTCCCCATACCGATACCGGTATCGCCGGTCTTTTCTTTCTTTCTTTAAAACATTATAATTCTTTTTTCTTATTTTTTAGCTTTTTGGTCACTTCAGAGAGGCCTCTCGGCCTACTCAATTTCTCCTCATGGAGAAGCCAGCCCCTGGATTTAAGAAGTGTACCAAATGTAATGCTGTTATTTCAGTCACAGACACCCATGAATGGTGTCTGAAATGTTTGGGGCCTGACCATTCCATACCGGACTGCCCATCTTGCTCCCACATGTCTAAACGTGGGCTGCAGAACCGGGCCAACAAATTCCATGTGCTGTTTGCTTCAGAGAATACAGCATCACAGTCATCCAGGTCTTCTTCTCCGGATGGATCTCAGGTAACCAAACCTTCTGTGGGCAAGTCCTCAAAGAGCAAATCTCCTTCAAAGCATCGAGAGGCTCTTAGCTTAGAACTTGAGGACCCTGCCCCAGCCAAACAACCCCGGCGGGAAGTCCAACTTCCAAAAACGCCAATTCAGGGGTCTCAGGTTGATATCGATGCTACGGCCTCGACAGATCACCTGTTAGCCTGCTCTGGGGTGGTACCGGGTCACTCCGGTAACCGACATCCAGGGCAGCTATGGCGTCCATGGGCGATACTGTACAGTCCATGCAGCAGGCCGTCATGGCTTTCATTAAAGCTGCAACGCCATCGGTTCCGCTTTCAGCGGTTCCGGGCCCGATACCGGTATCGTCCGCCATGCCGGTATCGAGGCCGTCCACCTCTAAACGCAAGTCGGTAACGTATGGGCTTTCGCTCCATACCTGTTCCATACCCGATACGCCCGATATCGATACCGATCGGTACGCGTATCGTGCGTTAGAGGAAAGCACCGATTCCTCTGAGGATTTTCACTCCTCTGATGATTCTGCTGAGTTTTCACTCAACTTACCTGAGGAGCCCTCTTCTCCTAAAAGGAGAATGTCCCCTCCAGAGGATTTGTCCTTCCAGGACTTTGCTTTATATATGGCTACAGCCCTTTCTATTACCACATCCTCTGAAAAGGAACCCAGATCCAAAAAACTGGATATTTTGGGATACTCAAAGGCCCCTAAGGATGCAGTTACCCAGCCTATCCATTAAATCCTACAAGAACAACTGATGGAATTCTGGTAAAATCATATGACTATGTCTACTAATTCCAGTAGGTTGGACACCATGTATAGGGTCCCTCCTTCTCCTGGTTTCCAAAAGACTCAAATGCCCCACCACTCTATTGTGGTGAAGTCTGCAATGAAGAAGATTAGGAGTACCAAAAGGCACTCTTCCACCCCTCCAGGACGGGAATGTAAGACTTTGGACTCTTTTGGTAGGAAAATTTTCCAGGCTAGTATGCTTATAGCCAGGATTAATTCCTACAGTCTCTATATGGGCATGTTCCTGGAGGAACTTGCCAAAAAGGTGCGGCATTTTGCCCCCTTTATCCCTGAGGATAAAAAGCAGGGATTCCTTTCCCTAGTGAAACAACTCTTAGAGGTTTCTAAGTTCTCTAATAGGGCAGCATATGATTCCTTTGAGGGAGCCAGTAGGGCTTCGGGCATTGCTATTGCAGCCCGACGTCTTGCTTGGCTCCAGGCCTCTGATCTGGAACCTTGGGTTCTAGATGGCTTACGGAATCTGCCCTGTACAGGTGAGAACTTATTTGGGGAAGAGTGGCAAATCAAAGCCACCCAGATGGATGCTGAAAATTCCACCTTGGAAAGACTTTCAAAGTACACTTCAATTCCTACTAAGAAAAAGTCTTTTAAAAGGCCTTACTATAAGAAGGCCAGAGTTGCTTCAAATACTGGCCAGCAGTCTTCTCAACCTCGCTATACTGCTAAGCGTTCAGCAATCCAAACAGCACGAGCTAAGCCTGCAGCAGCTACTGTAGCTCAGCAGGCTCCAACCCTCAGGGGTTTTGACTTGCTCCTAGGGAACTTGCCACTTCTGGTTCTAACACAACCAGAACCTCTCACCATACCGAAGGTTGGTTCACTTTGCTCCCAGATGGGAACAAATCACAACAGAACAATGGTCCCTCTGTGTCAGTCGAGAGGGTTACAAACTTCATTTCTCGTGCCTTCCTCCCCCTGTTATGGTGAGTCCATTCAATTGTCGGCCATCTCTACTAACGCTGTTGGGTCAAGAGGTTTCCTCACTTCTTGCCCAAGGGGCGAATGAAGAGGTTCCTCTGCCGCAACAAGGGTCCGGGTACTACTCCCCTTAGTTTCTCAGTCCAAGGAAGACAGGGGATTCAGACCAATCCTAGATCTGAGAGAATTGAACAAATTTCTCTTCAAGGAGAAATTCAAAATGCTGTCTCTCGGCATTCTCCTTCCTTACCTCCAGGGTCAGGACTGGCTTTGTTCTCTAGACCTACAGGATGCGTATACACATATACTCATCCATCCATCCCACAGAAAGTATCTTCGCTTTCTGTTTCAGGGAAAACATTTCCAATACAGAGTACTCCCCTTCGGTCTAGCCTCTGCTCCAAGAGTATTCACAAAATGCATGGCAGTCGTAGCCGCATTTCTAAGAGGCATGGGAATCTTTGTCTTCCCATATCTGGACGACTGGCTCATCCGAGCTCCAACTCAGTCACAGGCCCAGATTTCCCTGGACCACACAAGGAGCCTTTTGCAGTATCTGGGACTGGTAGTAAACCTTCCCAAGTCCCAACTCATCCCTACTCAATCTCTAGAATTCATAGGGGCCAGTTGGACCACCATCACTGCAAGGGCCTACCTTCCACATGTTTCGAGGCCAGCGCCTCCTGAGTTTGGCCTCCCAAGCTCAGTCCAGCACTCACTTGACAGCCAGGGAAATGCTACGCCTACTGGGTTATGGCCTCCACAGTGCATGTGGTGCCTATGCTCGTCTTCATATGAGAGCAGCTCAATGGACCCTGGCCAATCCAGTGGACTCAGGCGTCAGGAGCGCTCTCAGACCAAATACAAACCTCCGATCGTCTGTTTTGGTCCCTCCACTGGTGGACTTCCACCAAGAATCTGTTGTTTGGGGCGCTCCATTTCAACCATTGCTACCCCAAGCAACCCTCACAACAGATGCCTCCCAAACAGGGTGGGGAGCCCATCTGCAAACTCTCTCCACTCAGGGCACTTGGTCTCTACAGGAGTCACCCTTCATATCAATCTTCTGGAACTGCGAGCAATTTACCTTGCCCTCAAGGTCTTCCACTCCTCCTAGCCAACCTCACTGTCCTAGTTCAGACGGACAATCAGGTGGCCATGTTTTACATAAACAAACAAGGAGGGACGGGCTCTCTGTCGCTTTGCAACGAAGCTCTAAGACTATGGGCCTTCGCCAGAGAGCATCAGATTCACCTGCTAGCAGTGTATCTCCCAGGAGTTCAAAACTCTCGGGCAGACAGGCTCAGTCGAGTTCTGCTGCCACACGAATGGTCCCTACATTTGGACCAAATAAACCGAATCTTTCAGGAATGGTGGACCCCGGACATAGACCTCTTTGCAAGTCGTGGAATGCCAAACTTCCCGGTTCTGTTCCAGAACTCCGTCAGGGAGCTCAGGCTACAGACGCTTTCTCCTGAATTGGAATCAGGCATTCCTATATGCCTTTCCACCCATTCCTTTGATTCCCAAACTCTGTTCAAACTCCAGAGGGATCATGGAACTATGATCCTCATAGCTCCACGCTGGCCACGCCAAGTGTGGTTCCCTTACTTCTACAGCTCTCCCAGGGATCCTACTTGGATCTGGGAGCTGCGCCAGACTCCTGTCTCAGGAGGAGGGGACTTTGTGGCACCCAAACCCCAAATCCTTCACCTCAGTGCTTGGTTACTGAAGGCTTAAGCCTTCAAGACTTTCATCTTTCCCAACCAGTGAAAGATATCCTTTCTGCCTCTAGGAAAACCCTCTACCAGGCGTTCCTATGCTTTCAAATGGAAACGTTTTTCCATTTGGTGTGCTCAGCAGGGTCTTGACCCTCTGGCACTTCCTTTGAATTCTCTTCTTGATTATCTCCTGCATCTATCCAATGCAGGCCTCAAGACGAATTCGGTAAGAGTCCATTTAAAGTGCTATTGCAGCATCCTTGAAACATATAAATGGACAACCTATCTCCTCTCATCCTCTTGTTGCAAGATTCATGAGAGGCCTGACTCTCACTAAACCTCCCATCAGAACCACCCCCGGTCGCATGGGATTTGAATCTAGTGCTCGGTCAACTTATGAAGCCACCTTTTGAGCCAATGTTTTCCACCTCCCTTGAAATTTCTTTCCTGGAAGGTCATCTTCCTCATTGCAGTCAACTTCGGCTCGCCGCATCAGTGAGCTGCAGGCTTTAGTGGCTACTCCACCTTACACAAGATTTCATCATGATAAGGTGGTCCTTAGGACGAAACCCCACTTTATGCCTAAAGTGGTCTCGCCTGTTCTGCTGAATCAAGAGGTCTATCTACCTGTCTTTTTTCCAGCTCCTCATGCTTCCAATGCAGCAGAGGAACCTCATACTCTGGATTGTAAAAGAGCTCTCGCTTTTTACCTTAATAGGACTCAGCCACATCGAAAGTCTTCTCAACTTTTTGTGGCCTTTGATCCTTCCCATTTGGGGACTTCCAGTCTCCAAGCGTACACTTTCCAATTGGATTGCTCAGTGTATTCTTTTGCTTACCAGAGCAAAAACATTTCTCTGGAAAGGCCATGTCACTGCTCACAATCGTGAGGGGCCTCCATGGCAACTTCTATGGCTCATCTGCACTCTGTTTCCATAGATCAGATCTGTCGAGCCGCTACCTGGGCCTCGGTTCATACCTTCACAGCCCATTACTGTTTGGACAAGGACTCCCGCCGGGATGCCTTGTTTTGGCCAGGCTGTCCTCAAGCACCTTTCCATTCCTAAACAACTCCTGCCCACCTTCCCAGAGATGGATGCCTGAGATCCATACGAAGATGGCGAACCTTTACAGGGGATCCCATGCATCTAAGCTAGGGGAGTCCCCATATGTGAGGACTTATTCCTGCTTGTTCCTGGAGATAGCACAGTTACTTACCTGTAACAGGTGATCTCTGGGAACAGCAGGAATTAAGTCCTCACAACCACCCACCCACCTCCCTAGGAGTTGTATCTTTGATCGCTCTATCTTCCTGTCCTCTCTCTGTTGACTCAGCTATAAACTCGAAACTGAGGAGAGCTGTTCAGGAAGGCGGGAAGGCAGTGCGCAGGTGCAGTGGGAGGTCCCAAAAGCTTCTATTCTAAGAAGCTGGGGAGCTTTCCCGCACGGGCTCCGTCGGTACCGACGTACCCATATGTGAGGACTAATTCCTGCTGTTCCCAGAGATCACCTGTTACAGGTAAGTAACTGTGCTTTATGTGCTAACATGGTAATGCCCAATAAAATACAATTGCTCATAAAATTCTGAGATCTTTTTCCTCCTTGACTTTAATGAAATAAGAAAAAAATATATTATGCATTCTTTGTGGATGGTTTTTAACATATTTTTCTTCATTCGGTGATTGTGTGAGTATGGAACTTGGCAAAGTCTTCCCTTTTCTTTTATATGAGACGACACTGTTTGTATTCTTTAATTTTATTTAACTTAGTACAACCATTTATAACCCACCTTTACAATGCAAGTTCTAAGTGGGTGACAGGAACATTGGAAAGTTTCCAGCATATTTACCAAATTCCTACAATTCAATCTAATCACAGTTTCTAAAAAAAAACCCTCCTGAATACATTTGTTTTAAGAGCATGGCAAAATATCATATAATTAGAAAAATTGCTAATCTCATTTGGCAGGCAGGCTGTTCTGTTCGGTAGCAGCAACATCAGCAATCTACCCAAGATTAAATTTAAATTTCTTTATTGATGGAACTGCAAAAGAATTGCTATTAGTAAATTGGGAGACTCTTGAGGAACCACTAAACGAAATGAGCACAACTATCTATAGCTGAGTACATTCATTTAAGATCTTCATTACAAAACATAATTGATGTCATTGATCGGTATGATGGCGTAAGTTGAGAGCACCTCAATCCCCTTACAAAGAGCTTGCGTAAAGAGCACTTCCCTCACCTAAAGTTGCAGAATCGGCGATAAATAAGACTTGAGACAGCACAACATCATGGCAGCAAGAAAAAAGTTGATCTTGAGGGCTGTGCCTAAGAGAAAGCCAGGGCATCCCTCAAAGAACCCAAGATGGTGACAAATGACTTCGGCAGAGGCCATATGGCAGGAGATTATGGTGATAACATGAGCAAACCAGATAGGAATGGTGCCGATTCGATGGGTAACAGTGAAATCAAAAACCTACTGCTGGAGTTAAAAATGGAAATACAAAGCCTGCGGAGTGACTTAGGGACCATGGCAGCAGATTTTAGAGTGGAAATGCATGTGTTTGACGGCAGCATGTAGTCCATTGAGGAAAAATCAGCCACGCATGAGAACACATTAATGGAGCATGAGAACCAATTAAAACAATCGATGGAGACCAGTCTGAACTAGCCAATCACTTAGAGGACATTTAAAATCGTGGAACCGGAGACTGCACCTACGGATTGTTGCGCCACTGGGAAAAAGTCTTGGGTATGGAAATGACTGACCAAAGCTTGAAAGGTATATATTTATGGGGATGAGGAAAGGATATCTCATTAAATTGTATAGGGGGTACCTGATGCCAGCTCGGCTGCACGATCAGTCCCTCACCACAGTGTTGGCGAGGATGCCCAGAGAAAGGAGACTTTATACACATGTGGTGGGAATGCAACCAGCTACAGTCCTATTGGGTGGCTATCCGGGATGAAATGAGGGAACTGCTGGGGCGGCAGATCCCCTAGAACAAGGAATTTGTGCTACTGGGATTTAGTAATGAGGGAAGGAGGATGAGAACCAAAAACTGGCACGAGCATGTGTGATGGCAGCTAAATGGCGACAAACGGGGCCCTTCACTATAGGGAAATGGAAAGAGCGAACGCATGATATGTATAGTTTGGACTGATTGTCTCACAAAGAGACAAATAACGAGAATTTGAAAGAGAGTGGGAACCTTTTATTAAGAAGTACAAATATTGACAAATTGCTGGTGCTAATTTGGAGTAGTGTACAGGTTAACCAAGTATATTGAGCTGGTGATCAGATTACTCAAAATACATGCTTAGTGGCATTTGTTAGCCTCATTGTAAGAAGCACCTGCGGTCATGGGAGGGAAAGTGGGAAGGGAAGAGTGGGTGGCGGGAAGGGGCATGGGGAGTGGGGATAGTTGCCTTTGTATTAATGTTATGGGGACTGTGTTCAACCCCCCCCCCCTTGCGCTATTGGAAATAAATAAAAAGTTAAATATAAAAAAAATTCAAAACATAATAATTTAAAAGTAATCCTGGCAGTTACTGGCCACTAATGTAGCTGTTTGGGAAAAGGTCTAGCCCTATCATGCTTTCCCCTTACAAAATATAACTGATGAACTTTTATTTGAATACCTGCGTATGAGTTAGATGTTTCTTTGCAATGCCAAATAGGTAATGTTGCAATAATCCAATTGCGATATGATAGTTACTTGTACCAGGAGCTTCAAATAATCAGCATTAAAATTTGATCTGATTTGTCTTATTACTAGTTTGTAAAATTCCTTTTCTTGTTAATGTCTTCACCTGCTCTTTGATAGCTAAAGTGGAATCTAATACAATCCCTAATATTTTTATTGTTTTTAATAATGGAATTTCTACACCTGATATTGTTGGAAAAATACTTGGAAAGTTATGACCTATCCATAATGAAATTAAACCCAGAAATCTTTTTTTGTCATATGCCTTATCATCCAAGATTCTATAACTTGGAAACAATTTGCTAACAAAGGTAAAATTTAAATCACCTTGAAACAGAAAAATAATAGTAGAAGCATCTGCATATATGAATATAGGCAGATTTAGACTCTCTAAGTCTATCCCTAAAGTGCTCATATACACATTAAAAAGTATAGGCGATATTTAGCCATGTAACACCACAAATATCATTCTGCATGGTGGTGATAATTCGTTTCCCCGCTTAACCCTTAAAGATCTGTTTTGCAGAACTCTTATCCAGTTCCAAACTCTTCCAGAAACACTGATCTCATTTAATAATGCTAATAGAATATCATGAGCCAATATATCAAAAGCTGATGCTAGATCAAATTGCATCAAAATAGCCTGACCACCCTTTCCCACTATGTTGTAATTCTAACAATATTGTCAATAGTATGGTCTCTGTACTATGCTGACTGTGAAAAGAAGATTGTGAAATATGAAGGATATTATAATCCTCCAAACACCATTATAACTGAGAGGCAACTACTCCCTCAGAATTTTGTAAGAATGGGCAGACTGGCTATTGGTCTATAATTTTCTACAATAACTAAATTGCCAGTTGTAGTTTTAGGAACAGGTGTCAATATAATAGTATCCAATAAATAAGGGAAAGAGACATTTTTCAATAATCAACTGATCATCAAAGTCAGAGTATGTTTTATTTATAAACTTGGATGCTTCACCAAGAGTTTTCTAACTATTAACTTTTACATCTAACATATAATCCCCTTGCACAACTTAAGCCAAAGTGCAGTTCCAAACAGGAGATACATGTAACTGTAGTGGATCAAAAAAAAGTGTAGCTATGCCCCTGGTATCTCACTAGGTATTTACACGGGAACCTTAAATTAAAAGATCACCCCTATAGTGCCTAGCCTGCTCTTATGTTTATGGAGGAAAGCCTTCCTCCTCACCCTATGTGGCCCTCACCACATCGGGGGAACATGGTCACCCTTTTGACTGCAAAATGAAATTTTCTTAATTTCCAAACAACAAAGTTTGATCCTCTGCTGAACTCAAAACTACACTAGGGTGGCTCTGTTTGGAATATTGTCCATTGATGACTCCAGAAAAGCTGAGATCCAAACTGTCCACAGAGTCTATAGCCCCTTCTTCATTCTCCTGCTTCCTCCACCTCAGTAGATAGTACATCTGCGAGATCAAAATCTCAGACGGTTGTGATATCTTTTTTTTATTAGTAGTATTTAGCTCATGCCTTTCCCGGAGAAGATCAAGGTGAGTTACATTCAGGTCTAGTATGCATATATACCTAGTGGTTGGGGCAAGGTACCTCAGGCCAGAAGGCCAGGGGTTCAAATCCCACTAGAGGACAGCAACCTTGGGCCGGAAGGACTGGGGTTTCTAGTCCCACAGGTGCTCCTTGTGGTCTTGGGCAAGCCACGTAACTATTTTATAGGGAACATGGGCAATGAAGAGTTATCTCCAAGTTATAATGCCCTGTTCAATGTAATTTCAGTTTGTTCAATGTAAACCGCCTTGATATCATGAAAAGGCGGTATATAAGAAATGTTAAATAAATATATTCCAAAGTTCTTTTGTAGATAGCAATCTTGCCTAGAGAAAATGCAGGAGTCTAATGTTTCTAGAATGCTGCACATTCTCTATAGCCTCCAGCCTTAGATGTAACACCAAACTATCTTTAAGGCTCCTGGGACTTTTTGGGCAGCCGTCGCCTGAGACTCCACATTTCCCAGTCTTTGCCTCTCCTCCCCCACCTTAAAATCCAGTTCTGTTAATTGAGCCACCGCCTGTGTGGAGAATTCAGCAGTTTGAGCAACAAAGCTAGAAATCCCAGCCTCAGTCCTCCAAAGGTGTCCCCCAAATGTCCTGCAAGGCATTCTTATTCCCCACCAGGAGGCTTGTCATCTCAGCACTCACCCCAGGGAGAGACGTTGGGAGAGGATTGAAGCTCTATTTGCAGCAACTACTAGTTGAATTGCCAACCAAGCCACTAGCTCAGACACAGATTTCCCATGATCTTCTCTAGATTGCATCCGCATTTGACTCTGGTTGAGGTCTATTCACTTTGCAATCACTCTGGCAGCAGCCGTCGATAGCTATAGTGTGGCATTCCCAACATTGCTGTGGTGAGCTGGCTGAGCTTTGGGGGGGGTCGCTGGAGCTGAGTGAGATCCCCGGCTTGTCAAAAGAGAGCTCTGCCTTTTTGAATATGGTGGTTTCTGCAGGTGTGCTGGGAGTAACATGATGATCCTTTGGGCCCCCAGTCAAGCTTTTCTGCCCTTCCTCTTCAGAGCCATTGCATAAAGAAAAAGTAATTAAGAAGACCCCCACAGCAGGTCAGAGCAGCCACGCCCTCCCACGGCACCATCTTGATTCCCTCTGGTCCTTTCTCCTTGTATTTTTGAAGTACCTGGACAATCTGTGCTGGGAAAAAGACAGACAAGTACAGGATAGGTAACTAGGTAACTGTTTTGCCTTGTAGAAGAACGGTATATCAAACCAGTTTAACTGCAATGCCAGTAGACATACACCTTGGTTTAAAGTTGTATGAGGATGAAAGATGGAAAGAGGACTGTCGGCATACATCGGCATGACATTATGCCTAGCATAGGTGTCATAGCTTTTTCCCAGACCTTGGATTTCAAGCAGCTTTGTTACTCTGGTGATGTCAGTCTCCAAACTTATTAAGGGTAGTTTACAAGATGAGATTAGCTCTGACCCCCTGGTGATGTCAGTCTCCGGGCCTGATGAGATTGGTCTGCAGCCCCTCCTTGCTAATCAAGTGATAGCAGACCTCAAACAAACCAAATTATGACAAGGGGAGGTGCTGAAGATTTTCACTATAAATACAGAGAAACACAAAAATATCTCTCTCTTCCTATTTTCATTGGACACAACTTCCCCCCCCCCCACCCTTCTCTCTCTCTCTTCCTATTCTCTCTCACACTTCACACATGCGCACACACACACACACACATTCATTGAGGCACACTGAAGCAGCTCTGTAACAACAACTATATAACTCTGTTCTGTACCTATGTAATAAGCCTTTTTCTATATAAAACGTTTTCCAAGCCACACCAGTTTTGGTTGTCTTATTTGTGCTGCTTAGCCTACTGTCTCTGTGAAATGAACCCAGGACCAAACGGAGCGTAACCAAAAGTAGAGAGCAGCGAAAGATTACATTTTCCAGAAGATTACATTTATGGGGGCCGTCTCAGACTTCACAGCAGATCTCCAGTTGGGTAAGTAATAATTTTGTTTGATACATTAAAGTGGATTTCAGACAGGGTGTGACAGGAAAATCAAAAGCCCTTGTGACCATGTACAATTGACAATTTTGGTTACAAGCTGGATGACACGGGAGTGAAAAGACTCTGTAGACAGGCAGAATGACACTATTTAGTGAAAAGTTCCAGTGATACCTTTGTTTTGTGGGTTAGACAAGGTGAGATTTTTATTGTCAAAAGGCTCTGTAATAATCCTGAATTTTAATATTACCTACACCTAGGGACATTACATAGAGTGGTTTGCAATTTTCTTATTTGTAGGTAGAGGCTTGTTACGATTTGTTACAAGGCACAGATTTTTCTCTAGTATTTGAGCTGCTAAGAAAAGACAGATAGATAGTCCAGCTTTAGTTTGGAAGTGGTACACAGGTGAACAGTCCCTCATTGAATACAATATACATCTTTCCTGGTAACACTATTACCTCCTGTCCCTTTGCCTTTTATTTCTCAGTCTCCTGTCAGTAGAGCAGGCTTAAAGTTTGCTGCAATTGATACAGTTCTGACAATTCTGTTAATTTCCTAACATCCTTCTTACTATAATTTCATCCTAAACTTCCACCCTGTTAAAAGGTGGTAAGCACTTTTTATTCAGGTATAATTTTAAGGCGTGGTCTTTATGCCAGTACTCTTTACTGAACACCCATAAAATTTATGTCATTCCAACTATAATTCTAAGTTTCACTTCTTCATAAAAGTGAGCATTCCTCCTTCCAAGGTTGCACATTTGAGATAGTTGCATAAAACCAAATAAAAACATAATAAGCTAGGCCCCTGTACCAACTACAGTCTTTCTGCAGTCTCAAATATGGAAGCCTTTGATTTTAAATAACTTAAAGAAATAGTATTGACATACTGTAAGAGAAAAGGCAGTCCCTTTGAAGGGGAATTCCCTGAGACCTCATGGTATAATATACAAAGGCAAATGTTAAACCATTATCAAGAATTCAAAAAGAAAACAAATAAAATAAAATGCCTTTTTATCCAAGGCATGTACAAGGGGGCTCATTAGCATGAAACAGGACAATACTGAACTGACTTCTCATTGTACACAATTAACCAAAGACCTTGAGGAGGCACAAATTTGCATTTCTATGCAAAGGGCTCAGGTGATACAAGCCACAAATTCCTTTATAAATGTTAGTGAGCAATTAGAAGCACTTAAACTTGAATTGAGGCACGTTAAGGATGAATTGGCCTCTGAAAGACAAAAGAAATATAAGCTCTGCACTATTTCACCCTCAGCCCCCCCTGCCTATGACACACCCTATAAACAAAAGAATACAGAAGTATCTATAGCTGGGCTTAAGAATGGAAAAAATAAAGATGAATCAGAGGAAAAAAATCCTAATAGTTTATCTCAGCCAGAACAGAGCAATAACCAGGACCTGTGTCAGGAGGATAATTCAGATGACTCGGACCCGGCACCCAGTACCGAACTCAGAGCACCAGTTAAAGTGATGCTGCAGGACAATTTAAAAGATAGGGACATGGACAGGATAGTTGAGAAAGCGGACCCTATGCCTTTTAACGTTAATGACTGGTGCAAATGGGCCACTGATATTCTGATTCACTGGGGTCTAGGGAAATACAGAAGAAAACAATCAGACTTTGATAGACTTATGCATCTGGCTCTGGGGCCACACTATTATAAAGTTGGCTCTCTCACTCACCCATACCAGTTGGTTAAAAGGGGTATTGAGAAACTATTTCACTGTTCCCCAATGCAAGTATTTAAAATTATTTCACCTCGGGACACTTTGCCTGCAATTGTTACCTCAAAGTTGGATCCCGGTGCGGTGCTACAGGTGGAGGAGGAGCCCGGAGTCCCCACCCCCTTCAGGCCGCTATTTCATCGTTGGCCCGCCACGGAACGCGACCCGCGGGCGCGTACCCATGGGTGCGTGCTCGAAGGGGCGTGACCTAAGGGGCAGGTAATGCCCCTTTGGAGCCCCTTCGGAGCCTTGAGGAGCCTTCTGCATGGTCTCATGGGCAGACGGAGGAAGAAGGCGTTTCCAGCTGTCCCTGCCAAGGTAGGGAAAACGGTTGGCCCTATGGATCGACATCTTCTAGGAGCCGGAATATCATCTTCAGAGAAAGAACTTTCCGAGGAGTCCGTGAGTACTGTGTTTGATGTGTCCTCACATACGTTTGGGGTTGTCCACCCTGGAAAGGAAATGGTTGTTGGTGAGGATGTTTCTGCCAGGGAGAGTGTTTCTGGTGGAAGTCCTTCAAGTGAACAAGGCGTCTCACCTTTGATGGCATTAGGAGAACAGAAAATTAAAATGCCTTCCCCGGTGGTTTTTTCCTCTGGTGTATCAGAAGTGACTGTACCAGCCGAGGTTTCTTTACGGGATATCTGGGAGTTGGTCGCGCGTATGGAAGGCTCCTTTCGTGCTTCCTTCTCCCAAGTAGAGCAGTTTTCTTCACAGGTGGTACAAAAGCTTTCAGAACATGAGGCATTGCATGATAAAAATAACAGTCTTGTCTAAATTGGAGGTTCGTTTTTCCGTAATGGAAGCTGCAGTTTCATCATCTATTAAAGATAGTACCTCTGTCCATTATCAGTTAGAAGCTCTTGAAAATGTTAATCGTTCAAAAAATTTGCGTTTCCTAAATTTTCCCCGTACTCATTATTTGGCTCCTTTGATATTGTTACAAAAATATTTTAAGGAGGTGCTGTTAATTAAGGATGTGGATTCTATTAAGATTTCCTCTTTATATTATGTTCCCTTGCGTTTTCCTGGTATGACCTCTTCTCCAGATAGTGCACAGAAAGGAAACCCCAATGGTGTTGAATCTTTAGATCTTTCACAGTTTTTGGAGACCTCTACCGATATGATTTCTCAGCGTGCTACTTTGGTAGTTTCGTTTTTGTCACTTCAGGATAAAAGTTTGATTTTGCGATCATATTTTTCAAAAAAGGATCAGTTTTTTTTGTGGGGATTTTATACAAATTTTTACGGATGTAAGTAGGACCACTCAAATTTGTCGGAAGGCATTTCTGGCTTTGAAAGATCGGATTTTGGCCATTGGGGCTTCCTTCTTTTTAAAATACCCCTGTAAATGTATTGTGGTGTTAGAGGATATTAAGTATGTTTTCTTTGATGTCGGGCAATGTGAGGCGTTCTTGATTAGTAAGGAAGTTTCGTGAAGGTTTTTTTTTCCTTATCCCTTTCTTTCCATGTATAAATTGGGCAAAAATGTGGAGTTGGATCCTTTTGCTTTGTATTTTGTTTTTTTTGGATCAGGTGGTTGTCCTCTTGATGTGGACTTGATTTTTGTATTCCTACTTTATTTTTATAATAAAGATTTGTTTAAACTAAAAAAAAAATAAATAAAATGATTTCACCTCTACCAAATGATACACTGGAACAGTTTGCATATAGAGCCGGGATTTTAAAAGCAGTTCTTAATGAGCTGGAGTCCTGGCCCAATGCAGAAGATTATGGGGAGAGCACGCATAAGGCATTTTTATTAGAATTGCTATCCCCTGAGATTACAAAACACCTTCTGTTATTTTCTGAAGACCCTAAAGCAACCCCTTTTGATACTTTAACGCTCAGAATTGGGTCTGTTTGGAAGACCCAGCCCTCACAGGTCATAACAGTATCAGAAGCACAGAAGTGGCAAGCTGAGGGATCCTCTCAATATACAAAAAACACAGACAAAGGATACAGAGGACAGACACCTTGGAGAGGACAAAGCAGAGGTACTTTTAGAAATTCCTCAGGGTACATTCCCTTTCAGGAGCTCAAAGCACAGAGAAGATGGATTAGAAAAGGAGAAAATTAAATGGGAACAGGGCAAACACATACTGCAGGTAGAAACAGATAAATTAAAACAGGACATACGAGCAGCTCAGGACAAACACAAGGTTAGTGCAAAGGGGTGTCCTGATCTTCTGGGTTCAGATATCAAAATGTCTCAAACCTTCATAGCCCAGCCTGCCTCCGTTCTCTCAGCAGAGGACTCGATTCCAGAGCCTCTGGATGATGAAACAGATACAGGCCCAGAATACAGTTTAAGGCTTGTAACATCCTTGATACTGGACTCTTGTGGATGCCCCAATGTTATCAGCAGAATAAGGGGTCAGGATAAACTAGCTTTGATTGACACAGGGGCTGGAATTAGTTTTACAAACAGAGCTTCTCCCACTGCAGATCAGAAAAATATGGAAATTTATGAAATTCAAGGAATTAATGACACAGCTTCCAAATGTGTGGCAATCCCAGTTAAATGGGGTATCCCTGTGCACAGTGAACAAAACAAGGAAATGTTGGAAACCACTGCCTCCACTATAGTGAATACACCAAAAGAAATAATTGGAATTGACGTTCTCAACCAGTTAAACTTGGTGGTGGATATGGCTAATCTTAAATTGTGGCAGTATTCAGGAACTTCAAGTGCTTCTAAAACTTTAGTGCATGAAGTCATTCCCATGCAGTTAGCAACTCAGTGCACCAAGACAGCTCAGCAGTATGATCTGTGTGTAATTCCCTCAGGTGGCTGATATTCCAGTCTGGGCTCAAGACAAGTTAGATTGTGGGAAAATGCACACAGAAATACTGTTGGAAGGCGAGGATCCTCCACCACAGAAACAATACCCAGTACCTCATCAGGCTATAGAACCAGTGACTAAAATTGTGAAGATACTGGAGGAGAGGGGTCTGATTAGACCTATTTCTTCCACATGCAATTCACCAGCCTGGCCGATAGTTAAACTGGGGGGTTCCTTCAGGCTCACTATGGACTTCCGTGCCCTGAATCAAGTTTCAAAATCTGTAGTGCCCATGGTAGCCTCATACCCTGAAATGATCTCTAAACTGAACCCCAAATGTACATTTTTCTCTGTTTTAGACATATCCAATGGGTTTTGGAGTCTGCCCCTGGCCCTTGAATGCCAATACAAAACAGCCTTTCAGTGGCTGAATAAACAATATGCATGGGACTGTGCTTCCACAGGGCTATAAGGATTCCCCCTCAATATTTCATAAATACATGCAGGAAGCTCTGTCACTATTATCTCGCAGAAATAATATAATTCAGTATGTAGATGACATTCTGATTCAGTCTGAGAATGAAGCTGTACACTGGAATCATGTAAGAGAAGTTTTAAAAGCCCTCTTACAAGCTGATCTTAAAGTTAATCCTGCCAAGGCTCAACTGTGCAAATCACAGGTTTCCTTTTTTTTTTTTTTGGTTTGCAGCTTGTCGTGCTGTGAGGGCTTGCGTGCATCAGTGATGCTGAGAGCTAAACTATCGGTAGTTTAACTACTGGCAGGGTCTCCCAAGATGGACAGGTCTCAGCTGAGGTGCCAGACGAAGACAAACCACCCATCTGGGCAGCAGCAGAATGGGATAGTGTTGACGGCGGAGGATCACATTTCTGTGACAACGGCAACAACACCAAACTTAAACTGCGCGGAAGGAAGGCCCGGCAATCTACTTCTGTATCTTGCCATGAAAACCCAATGGATAGTTACAACAAAACAAATTGTGCTATGGTGCTGGAAGATGAGACTCCCAGGTCGGAAGGCACTCAACTAGCTACTGGGGAAGAGCTGAAGACTTTTCAGAGTAAAGCCAGCATTTATGATGTGGTTGGATCAAAGCCCTCGGGAAGTCTGACTGCTGATGTAGCTGCGCATGAAATGAGAGTCAGAAGCTGTAAAGATGTCTTACACATTGGAACATGGAACGTACGAAGCATGAACCAAGGGAAGTTGGAGGTGGTCAAGAATGAAATGGAACGTGTACAACTTGATCTGTTGGGTGTCAGCGAACTGAAATGGACTGGCATCGGGCACTTTGCATCAGATGATCACATGGTCTACTATGCTGGAAATGAAAGACAAAGAAGAAATGGTGTTGCATTTATAATAAAGAAGAAACTTGCAAGAACTGTAATGAAATACAATGCAGTCAGCGAACGCTTAATCTCTATTCGTCTACGAGGATTGCCTATCAACACAACTATAATTCAAGTATATGCCCCAACAACAGCTGCAGAAGAGAATGAAATTGAAGAGTTCTATGAACAAGTACAAGCTGAAATTGACAGAACATGCAAACAGGATATCCTGATAGTCATGGGTGACTGGAACGCAAAAGTTGGCAACAAAGAAGAAGGCAAAGTAGTTGGAAAATATGGACTTGGCAACAGAAATGAAGCTGGAGAAAGATTGATAGAATTCTGCAAGACCAATGATCTATTCATCTCAAACACCTTCTTCCAGCAACACAAGCGACGACTGTACACATGGACTTCACCCAATGGATTGTATAAAAATCAAATTGACTACATCTGTGGAAGTCAACGATGGAAAAGCTCTGTAACATCAACAAAGACAAAACCTGGAGCTGACTGTGGTACAGATCATCAACTACTAGTATGCAAACTCAAGCTAAAGTTGAAAAAGAGCAAACCACTCATGAATGCACCAAAATATGACCTTGAGAATATACCACTGGAATTTAAAGACTGCCTGCAAAATCGATTTGCTGCTTTAGATACAAATGACAGAGCTCCGGAAGAGTTATGGAATGACATCAAGAAGGTTGTGCTGGAAGAAAGCGAGAAGTCTCTACAAAAGGTTAAAAAGCAAAAACGGCCAAAATGGATGACGGAAGAAACTCTGAAAATTGCCCAGAAACGCAGAGAAGCTAAAGCCAAAGGAGAAAGAAAGACAATCGCAGAACTCAACAGAGATTTCCAACGTGCAGCAAGACAGGACAAGGAAAAGTACTACAATGACACTTGCAAGGAAATAGAAGCAGAAACTATTAGAGGAAGAACAAGATCGGCTTTCCTAAAGCTGCGAGAGTTAAAGAAAAAGTTCCAGCCTCGATTGGAATGTTACAAGATGCTCAAGGTTCTATGTTGAATGATGCTGAGAAGATCAAGAAAAGGTGGAAGGAATATACAGAGCTTTTATATGATAAAGATCAAGTGGACCAACAGCCGTTTCAACCTATACCTTATGATCAGGAACCATTGGTGATGAAAGAAGAAGTTGAAGCAGCATTGAAAGCCTTATCAAAGAACAAAGCACCAGGCATTGATAGCATTCCCATAGAAGTATTGCAGCAATCTGATGCAGCTGTTACCGTACTTACAAGGCTCTGCCAAGAAATATGGAAGACAACATCATGGCCAACTGACTGGAAAAGATCTGTGTTTATACCAATACTAAAGAAAGGTGATCCAACTGACTGTGGAAATTATCGCACAATCGCTCTGATCCCACATGCCAGCAAGATTCTACTGAAGATTATTCAAAAGAGACTACAGCCATACCTAGAACAAGAACTACCTGAAGT
The DNA here is from genome assembly GCA_033557465.1 of Ichthyophis bannanicus. NCBI lineage: Eukaryota > Metazoa > Chordata > Amphibia > Gymnophiona > Ichthyophiidae > Ichthyophis > Ichthyophis bannanicus. The sequence continues at coordinate 1,776,189,859 of CM066031.1, forward strand.
GCAAGCAGGGTTCAGGAAAGGGCGAGGAACGAGAGACATCATTGCGGATGTGAGATGGATCCTTGAAAAGACTAAAGAATACCAAAAGGATATCTATTTGTGCTTTATCGACTATAGCAAGGCTTTTGACTGTGTAAACCATGAGAAACTCTGGGCCACATTAAGAAGCATGGGTATACCAGAACACCTGATCGTTCTCTTGCGTAATCTGTACATTGATCAAGAAGCAACAGTTCGAACGGAACAAGGAGAAACAGAATGGTTTAAAATAAGCAAAGGTGTAAGACAAGGCTGCATACTTTCCCCCTACCTGTTTAATTTATATGCAGAACAAATCATCAGAGAAGCAGGACTGTATGAAGACAACAGAGGTGTGAAGATTGGTGGAAGACTCATCAACAACCTTCGCTATGCTGATGATACCACATTACTGGCTGAAAGCGAAGATGATCTGAAACATTTGCTTCTCACAATCAAAGAACATAGTCTCAAAATGGGCCTGCACCTTAATGTAAAGAAGACAAAGATCATGACAACTGGCATAATCAACAGGTTCATCGTTGAAGGAGAAGAAATTGAAATTGTGAACAACTTTAACCTACTTGGATCAACTATCAATAAGAAGCAACAAGCAGTCAAGAAATCAGACGACGCATTGCTCTTGGCAGAATGGCTATGAAAGACCTAGATAAGATTCTCAAGAGCAGAGATGTGTCTCTCCATACAAAGATTCGACTTGTTCAAGCCATGGTATTTTCAATAACATCATATGGATGTGAAAGCTGGACAGTGAAAAAGACAGACAGGAAGAAAATTGATGCCTTTGAATTATGGTGCTGGCGGCGAATACTGTGTATACCATGGACTGCCCGAAGAACAAACCAGTCGGTACTAGAGGAGATCAAACCTAAGCTTTCTTTAGAAGCTCAGATGACAAGACTTCGACTTTCATACTTCGGACACATCATGCGAAGAGAGAGATCATTAGAGAAAGACATCATGCTTGGCAAGATAGAAGGTCAACGCAAAAGAGGAAGGCCAGCAATGAGATGGATCGCTACAATAACAGCAGCTACGGGTACCAGTCTGTCATCAATGAGCCGCCTGACTGAAGACCGAACACAATTTAGGATAGCTATCCAGAGGGTCGCCATGAGTCGACTCCGACTCGACGGCACTTAACAACAACAACATTGGCCAGGATGGTAAATCTGTAGATTCTCAGAGGATAGAGCTGATACAGAAACTTCCACTTCCTACAGATCAGAAATCACTCCAGTCATTTTTAGGGCTCACTGGTTTCTGTCGTGACTTCATGCACAATTATGCTGAAGTGGCAGCTCCACTTTACTCCCTGCTAAAAAGTAAAAGTTATGTTTTGGAGGAAGAACATACAGAAGCTGTAACTAAATTAAAGCACATTCTGACTTCTGCTCCTGTTCTTGCACACCCGGATCACACACAACATTTTTTCCTGTACCCTGTAGTTGGAGAGAACAGTATAGGTGCAGCTCTAACACAACACCTAGGAGGAGTAGATCGCCCTATTGCCTTCTGTTCCAGAGTTCTCACTTCTCCTGAACTCAAAATGGGAAACTGTGAAAAACATGTACTGGTTTCCTATGCTGCTATGCAGAAATTTACATACATCATCAGTGCTCAAACCACATACATATGCAGCCATCACACCCCCCTCAAATTCATTGTAGAGGGAAAGTTAGCATGTAGCAAAATTAGGACTGAGAGAATAGTCCAGTGGACTCTCATGTTGCAAGCACAGAATGTAAAGTTTGAATTGTTGAAAGAACCTAACGTGCAAGTGGCTGGAATCTTGCTGGAGGGGCAACTTCATGACTGTCAGTCCTCACCCAGTGCCCCTAATCACATGATCTTTAGGGAACTAGGACTAGACAAAATTTCACCTTTTCTTCCTACAGTATATATTGATGGTAGTAGCCAATGTGAAGGAGGCAGGCGACTAGCAGGTTTTGCAATTTTACAATTTGACCCAAATAACCAGAGACAGTATTCCTGTGGGTCAGCGTCAGCACAGTACTGTGAGCTGTCTGCTTTTGTGGCTTGTATGCAACAATATCAGGATTCACACCCAGAGATACAAATCATTTTAGATTCTGATTATGTCTTTAAAAGTGCCATTGCCCTGTTACCCTGGTGGCTGGCAAATAAATTTAAATCTACGGATGGAGCCACAGTGAAAAATTCATCACTCTGGACTATGGCACAAGAACCGAGTGAGAAGTTTCAGAGAGTACATTTAGTTAAAGTAAAGGCACATAGGAAGAAAGGCCCTTTAGTGAAAGGAAACACATTAGCAGACTCACTAGCCAAGGAAGCATGCCATGTAGGCCTCATATGGCCCTGGTATGAGCAGACACGCATGGTTGCTATTGCTACACGTTCCACAGATTATGATCAGATAATACCACCAGATTACTTCGTAGCACTGCAGACAAAGGACCCTGAGCTTTTCAATTTGAGGAAGCTTGTGCAGGACGCCCCAGATAACCTATATCAGCACACACCCTTTCTCACACTCGCTATAGAGAAAGACATTCTATGTGCAAAAAGAGAGGAAGGCTTGATTATAGCTATCCCTAGAGCTCGAGGTAAAGAGTGGATGCATTGGGTTCATGGTGCAGGTCCTATGGGGCACCCTAAAGCAGAAGAAATGCAGACTATCCTCAATAGGTTAGTATGGTGGCCAGAAATGAAACATGATATACAGGATCATGTTTCCTCCTGTGTAATCTGTGCTTCATTTGGGAGGCAACCTAAAAAGAGAAGGGGACAGTTAATGAGATCACCTCCTCGTGGCCCATTTGAGAGATTGCAAATAGATCATGTGGGCCCTCTTCCGTTAACAGCTAGGAAAAATAGATTTTTACTCTGTTGTTGATTCCTTTTCTCATTGGGTAGAAGCATTCCCTGTCCCAGATCCTAATGCCCGACAACCAGCAGTATTGGAAACACATCACCCAGTTGAAACCATATGGGTAATACGTGTTATATCAGTCTTTGTTTTCAGATACCACCTGAAGACAGCACGGACAGCTGCTTTCTGAAGACAGCACGGACAACTGCTTTCTAAACAAAAGTTGCTTGAGGATGGGAACTATTTACTTCTGCTGTATAGTTGATATGTCCTAGATACTGGACATGTATCTAATAGTTATGTAAATAAGTAGTAAAAATTATTTTTGTTGTTGAATAGTATAAGTGGGGAGCACTAGTTTACTCCCTAGTAGAGTGAAACAAGTTAGCTTTTATTATGTCTCAGTTTCCTGTTGTTCTTGTATCTGCTCTCTTCTACCCAAGTCTCATTACAGGAACTATCATCCGAATATGCACGATTGGCTGGGCTAACTCCACAGGTGGGGTATATCGCTATCAAGAAATACCCCCACCTTTCCCGGAAGGAAAGGATCTGGTCATCCTGAGTTTCTGTTCCGTACAGGACAAGCCAGTGTTCTACTCACTAAACATCACTCAAGTACAGTGGGCGCCACCAGTTTCCACTTCTCGAGAAAGGACACAAGAATTGAGGGCACCTCCAGAACATTACTTTCTAGGTATTCCTGCCTTGATGTTGTATAATATTTCCTTTCAGGACAAAGAATGTTTCTTTTTCAGTTGCTCCCAGAATGCATGACACCCGCCTTCCTAAGACAGTTCAAACAATACCTGGTGCAGTCATACACCACTGGTCTCCATCACCATTAACGGGACAACGTATTCCACACCGCTGGTTACCAATGACTTTATTGACATTCCAGACTGTACCTCATATGCTGTGCATCCATTACCACTTGGCATGGGAGAAAAGACATTACATAAACTGCTCAACTTTACAGAACTCCATGCCTATATTGATCACCTTAAAACAACATCCACTGAAGTGAATCACACCATCACTTATGAGAATGGACACACTTGCTACAAGATGCTCATGCGTCTGCGTGGGAATTGTTATTTGGTTACTCGCCTACTGCTGATCATGTCTGTAATGTTTTTATTCACCCTATTATTATTTTAATTGCTGTACAAATATTGCAATGCATTATCATAATTTTCCTGTGTTGTAAAATGAAACAAATGTACATCTCCTTGCAGCGCATGTCCTATAGAACATCAACAACATTTTAAGGTAGTTACACTGAATTTCTCCAGCATCTACCCCTACATCCAGGCTCATTTGGCCTGCTAATTTGGCATTTCCTATTACATTGAATACCAGAGTCAGCTGCAGTCTAGTATTGCTTCCTATCCTCACTCATAGCATCCTGGTACCTTTCGGCTTTAACCTCCTCAGAAATTCCTGCAGCCCTTATGCACTGTTCACTCTCTCTAAGACTGGCACTGAGGTAGCATATTGGGTTCCCCCCCAGTAGTGGTTGCCCTACCTAAGACACGAGGTTTGGACTCATAAGGGGACTTGTTTATTTCTAGAACACTAGAGACAGTACTGTGCAGGACAGGGGACCTGCTGGACATAGCAAGGTATTTAATACAGGAGGTATTAGACAAGCTGCCTACTATCATGTAATGGCAGCTGGGACAGGTACCACAGGTTTGCTTCCACCATTTCCAGGCAAAAATAATAAATAAAAAAGGTGTGGGCGATGTCAGCATACATCAGCATGACATTATGCCTAGCATAGGTGTCATGGCTTTTTCCCAGACTTTGGATTTCAAGCAGCTTTGTTACTCTGGTGATGTCAGTCTCCAAACTTAATGAGGGTAGTTTACAAGATGAGATTAGCTCTGACCCCCTGGTGATGTCAGTCTCCGGGCCTGATGAGATTGGTCTGCAGCCCGTCCTTGCTAATCAAGTGATAGCAGACCTCAAACAAACCAAATTATGACAAGGGGAGGTGCTGAAGATTTTCACTATAAATACAGAGAAACACAAAAATATCTCTCTCTTCCTATTTTCATCGGACACACCTTCCCCCCACCCTTCTCTCTCTCTCTTCCTATTCTCTCTCACACTTCACACATGCACACACACACACATTCATTGAGGCACACTGAAGCAGCTCTGTAACAACAACTATATAACTCTGTTCTGTACCTATGTAATAAGCCTATTTCTATATAAAACTCGTTTTCCAAGCCACACCAGTTTTGGTTGTCTTATTTGTGCTGCTTACCCTACTGTCTCTGTGAAATGAACCCAGGACCAAACGGAGCATAACCAAAAGTAGAGAGCAGCGAAAGATTACATTTTCCAGAAGATTACAAGGACAACCAATGGGATACTGGTATCAGGATTCAAATTATATTACAATGGTAGGATGGATCAAACTGGGGAAGGGATGGTATTATATGCTGAAGATGGCATGGAGTCAAACAGGATAAATGTTCTGCAGGAAACAAAATGTAATATGGAATATTTACGGATAAAAATTCCATGTAGGATGGGGAGGAGCATGGTGGTAGGGACAGGATGAAGAGACAGACAATGAAACACTAGCAGAAATTAGGAAGGCTAGCAGTAAGAATGGGAGATTTCAATTATCCCAACCAACCTTTTTGTTAAAATGGTAAATAAAGATAAAAGGAAAAGGAGACCGCTATGGTTTTTGAAAGAAGTAGCTAAAAAAGTGAAGAAAAAGAGGGAGGCCTTCATGAAATACAAGAGATCACAGAGAGAGGAAGACAGGCATCTGTATTTGGAAAAACTTAGAGAAGCTAGCAAAGTAGTCAAGGCAAAAATTCAAAAGGAGGAGGAAATAGCCAATGCAATAAAATGGGGGATAAGACATTTTTCAGATATATTAGTGAGAAGAGGAAGGGCAAGAGTGGTATTGTCAGACTCAAGGGTGAAGGGGAGGAATATGTAGAAGCTGATAAGGATAAAGCGGAATTGCTTAACAATTATTTTTGTTCTGTGTTCACAGATGAAGAACCAGCAGCAGGACCTCAGAAAACACCCACAAATAGGAACAGAAGCAAAGGACATCTTGAACAATTTTCAAAAGACTGTGTTCATGAGAAACTATCTCAACTTAAAGTAGACAAAGCGATGGGACCGGATGGGATACACCCGAGAATACTGAGGGAACTTGGGGACGTTCTAGCAGGTCCACTGACTGACCTTTTCAATGCCTCGTTGGAGTCGGGAGTGGTGCCAAAGGACTGGAGAGAGGCTCATGTGGTGCCTTTACACAAAAGCGGAAGTAAGGATGTGGTTGAAAACTACAGGCCGGTTAGTTTAACTTCGGTGGTGAGTAAACTATTGGAAACGCTGCTGAAAGAGAAAATAGTGAGGTTTCTGGAGTCCAGCGGATTACAGGATCCAAGGCAGCATGGATTCACCAGAGGCAGGTCTTGTCAGACAAATCTGATTGATTTCTTTGACTGGGTGACCAGGGAGTTGGACCGAGGGAGAGCCCTAGATGTGGTGTATTTAGATTTTAGTAAAGCCTTTGACACTGTTCCTCACAGGCGACTTATAAACAAACTGAGCACCCTAGGGATGGACCCTAAAGTTACTGCTTGGGTTATAAATAAGTTGGGTGGGAGGCGACAAAGAGTACAAGTAAATGGAGCTCACTCTGAGGAGAAGGATGTTATCAGTGGTGTGCCCCAGGGATCTGTCCTTGGTCTGATTCTTTTTAACATCTTTGTTAGTGATATAGCAGAAGGGCTTTCAGGTAAGGTTTGCCTCTTTGCGGATGATACCAAAATCTGCAATAGAGTAGACACCCAGGAAGGGGTAGATAACATGAGGAGGGATCTAGCTAAGCTTGAAGAATGGTCTAGAATTTGGCAGCTGGAATTTAATGTTAAAAAATGTAAGGTCATGCATTTGGGCTGCAGCAATCCAAGGGAGCAATATAGTATAGGGGGTGAAATAACTCTGTCTACTAAAGAAGAGCGGGACCTAGGCGTGGTTGTGTCTGATGATCTTAAAGTAGCTAAACAGGTAGAAAAGGGGACGGCAAAAGCTAGAAGGATGCTTGGGTGCATATGGAGAGGAATGGTTAGCAGAAAAAAGGAGGTGATAATGCCTCTGTATAAGTCTTTGGTGCGACTTCATTTGGAGTATAGTGTGCAATTCTGGAGACCGCACCTTCAAAAGGATGTGAACAAGATGGAGTCGGTGCAGAGGGTGGCTACTAAAATGATTAGTGGTCTTCATTATAAAGCATATGAGGACAGACTGAAGGATCTTAATATGTACACCTTAGAGGAAAGGCGGGATAGAGGTGATATGATTGAGATGTTTAAATACCTCCGTGGCATAAATGTTCAGGGAGAGAGCCTCTTTCAATTGAAAGCAAGTTCTGCTACGAGGGGACATGGGATGAGGGTGAAGGGAGATAGATTCAGGAGTTATATGCGGAAATATTTCTTTACGGAAAGAGCAGTGGATCCATGGAATAGTCTCCCAGTGGAGGTGGTAGAGATGAGGACAGTAACTGAATTCAAAAAAGCATGGGACAAACACAGAGGATCTCTAAAGGTAAAAAGGGGACTGTTGTAGTTGTTATGGAAGGACAGACTAGATAAGCCATGTGGTCTTTTTCTGTCGTCCTATTTCTATGTTTCTATCCCAGTATTGATGAGCTAAATGTCTCATCGGGACGTGCTAGGGAGATAAAGTTTCTAGATGCCATAAATTGTTGCTTCATGGAACAGTGGGTCCTGGAATCAAAAAGAGGGGAACTTACTTCAGATCTAGTTCTTACTGATGCACAGGACCTGGTTGCCTTGCTAAGTTGATGATCGGTTCTTAAGGAGTAGCTATCACAATGCGATCAAATTGTCATCATTGAAAGGTGGATGCTAAAAAACAAAACAAAACAAACCAACCCAACACAGAAGTATTTAATTTTAGAAAGGCAGGCTATGATAAAAAGTGGAAATTAGAAAAAAAAAAACTAAAAAGAACAGATGTCAGGGTCAAAAGTTTGCATGAGGCATGGACATTATTTAAAGATACTACACATAGTAAAGGTTGAAAGAAGGCCAACGATAGCCAATGTGCTTTAATGGTGAGGTGAAAGAGCCAGTGAAGGCCAGAAGGGATGTTCAAAAAATGACAAGCCGACCTTGACATAAAAAACAGGGATGAGCACAAGCACTGGCAAGTGAGAGATAAAACAATAATGAGGCAGGCCAGAGAGACTCAAGAGGCAAGAACTAATACTAAAAGCTTTCAAGTACCTTCAAAACAAAAAATAAAAACAGTGAGGGACTCGGTTGGATCATTGTATGACCAAATGATGACAGAGAGTGCTCAGGAAGGATAAGACACACATATCAAAAAATGTAACTTGATTTCTTTGCCTCAGTCTTTACTGAGGAGAATGTTGGAGTCATACCCACTTCAGGAACCTTTGGTAGTGATGAATTGGAGCAACTAGAGCATATTGCTGTATGTCTAGAACAGTGGTCTCAACCCAGTCCTCGGGGCACACCCATCCAGCTGGATTTTCAGGGCATCTGCAGTGACTATCCATGAGGTAGATTTATGTGCTTTGCCTTCTTGGCATGCACATCTACAGTATGTATTTATCTGTTACAAATTGCTATACCACATTTTCCTAAAGATCAAATGCGGTTTACAATGAACAACAATTTGAATAGTACAGTGAAAGGCACATTTTCAATTACAAAGAACTCTTTAACTACGGTATATACATTAGCTGTCAAGGCTGATTTACAAAGAACTATATAAACTTACACTGAGCTATGTGCCATTTTGGTGTTAAATGGGGGTGGAGACCAATACAGTATAAAGTAATAAAGCATCTCATGCATATTCATTGTGGGTATCCTGAAAACCTGACTGGATAGGTGTGCCCTATGGACAGGATTGAGAACCACTGTTCTAGAAGATGTAATAGATGAAAGTGACAAATTCAAGAGCAGCAAATCACAAGGACTGAAAGAACTCAAATTTGAAATTGCTAACCTTTACTAGTAATCTGTAACTTGCCGTTTAAATTGGCCATGGTACTGGAGGGCTGGAGGTGACTAGTGTAAAGCCCATTATTATAAAGAGCTTCAAGGGTGATAACAAGCTGACATCGGTTTCAAGCAAAATGTTATAAACTATTCTGAAAAACATTGGCCATAAAGATAGGCGCTGCTTAATGGGAATGAGTTTGCATGGGGTACAGCAAAGGCAAGTCTCATATTATCAATGTAATTGTTTTGTTTGAAGGTGTAAACAAATATGTGGATAAAAAAGGAACTGGTTCCATTATTTTCCTTACGTGTATCACATCGCACTTGCTCACATTGAGGTTCATCTTTTCATTTGGATGCCAAATCTTCTCAGCTCAAGAGATCCTTCTGCAAATTTATTTTATTTATTTGTTTGCCATTTGAACAGCTTTGAATAATTTTGTGTTGTCTGCGAATCTGATCAGTCGTTACTCCTGTTTCCAGGTCATTCATGAATATGTTAAACATACTTTTGGGACACTCCACTACTGATCCTTTTCCATATAGATACATGACAATATATTTCTAATCTCCGTTTCCTTTTAGCCAGTTTCCTATCCACAAAAGTGCATTGCCTCCTATCCCAAGGAGAGAGACTGTCAAATGCCTTCTGAAAATACAGATATGCTTTATCAACCAGCTCATTGGTCAGGTCAGGTAGCTGTATGGGAAAGGATCAGCAGTGGAGTGCTCCAAAATATCTGAGACCTCTGCTTTATCCTCATCTTTTCTGCATATTCCTCCCCTTCACTATTTCTTTTTCTTTTTGTACCTTTGCTTTCCTGAGTACTTTGCTAGCTTCTCTTAAGTTTTTCCAAATATAGATGTCGGTCTTCCTCTCTCTGTGATCTCTTGTATTTTCTGAAGGCCTCCCTCTTTTTCTACACCTTTTCAGCTACTTCTTTTGAGAACCATAGCGGCCTCCTTTTCCTTTTACATTTATTTACCTTTCTAACAAAACGTCTGTTGCCTTTAAAATATCCCCATGCACTTTCTGGGTCTTTCTTCAAACATCTCCAATGAATCAAATTTAAATTCCTCTTTAATAGGTTAGCCAGTCTGCTGCTGAAGACACTTCTTGTACAGATGGACGCCATGTGCTCTGAGCCTCTGGAAACGGGTCCAATGTTTTGGTTGCCATGGCGACCTGGTGCCTGGGACTTATCAAGCCCTGAGTTAGGGCATAGTATATCAAGCCAACTTTCAGTTAGTGTTTACTTTCCACCCACCGCAGGCATAATCTTTGATTTATAGGCCCTTAAAGCAGTTTAAGGGGAAAGGAGTGATCTTATTCACTTTCAGATTTAACTGATTATCTTCATCAGCAGTTATGAATAGATTAATTAAGGCCTTGGAGTTCATCTTGAGGTGAGCATTAAACAAAGTCCCTTAAAAATTTTAAGTATAATTATATTGGTTAAATTATCCCTATTCTCCTAGCAACTTTAAATAGCTAAACAAATCTTTAAAATTAAGATGCATGCAGAAGTCCAACAGTGAGATGGGGGCTATCCAGTCTTTTGCACTGTCACATATGATTTTCTCACAGTTGGTGAGAAGACCTAGATGTGAACTAGGTTCAAAGAACTCTTTGCTCTTATGGAATGAGCCTGATCTTTGGAAGCTAGAGTAGCAGACTTGGAGGAGCTGAGGTAGACAGAGAGGTATATAGATCAAACTACAGGGAGATTGTAGAGAAGTCCCACCTCCAGTCTGAAAGCCTCTCTGTTGCCATTGGGAAGAGAGATCACATGAAAGGAGAGCATCATCTTGGTGTGGCAGGAAGTGATCCTGTAACTAGGACCTGTCCTACAGATGATGTAATTCCTTCTTGCACAGAGGATGTGCCTCCAAGGCCATGCCCCCATAAGGGAAGGGTTAAGACGGCTGTTATAGTTGGAAGCTGGGTGGCTGGGGACATGAGGATCACCTGGTAACTTGGCTGCCTGATGTAAAGATAGTGGACATCACGTGCCACCTAGATAAGGTTTTAGATAGTGCTGGGGAAGAACCTGCTATCTTGGTACACGGAGCGTAGGTAGCATCGCGATTTATGCACATATTTTATGCATGAACATTACTCCTACTCCAGAACAGGTATAAATGTTCACAGCTTCATTTTAGCAACAGTTGCTCCAGCTTTTGTGGAGCAGTTTTATAAAGGCATACATGCACCTATGTGCCCTTATAAAATAGGCTTAAAAGAGATGCCTACTTGCCCGAGCAACCAGTGGAGTATTGCGGTTCTCCATGGTCCAGGTGCCAGTGTTTAGATTGTGTCTTCCTCCCCCATATCTCCCTGTTTTCTTCCCTCTCAATCCCCACCCCACTTCACTTAGTAATCCAGCATCTCCCCTTTCTATTTCTTCTCCCCTCCCTGTGTGGTCCAGCATCTCCCCTCTCTCCTCTCTTTCTCCCCCCTCCCCCACCCCTTGGCTCAGCATTTCCTCTTTCTTTTCCCTGATACTCCCAACCTCATCCCCATGGTCCATCATCGCTCCTTTCTCTTTTTTCCCGCACTCTGTGGTCCATCATCTCTCCTCTTTTCCTTAGGCCCTACTCATGTAGTTTAGCATCTCCCCCTCTTTCTCTTCTCCCTCTCTGTGCCTTCCTCTAGTTCAGAGGTTCCCCCTACCTCCTTTCTGCCACAGCCCCTTTAATTGCCTGGACTGGCAGCCCCAAAACTGACAGAGACAGAAGCACTAAAGTAGGTGCAATTGAAACAAGCAGGTGGTGAGTGATTTACATTTTCTTTCATTTTGTTAGGTTTAAATTTTGTTCTGAAGGTGATCAAATTATTAATGCTTCTGAACGCTGTGCAAATAAATAATAGCTGGAGTTAAAACCTTGACAGTTGGTTTGACTGCTCCAAGCTTTCAAACTTTTGTTTGGAGGATAATTTATTCAGATAACTTCTTGGATGTGTAAAAAGATACTTTTTCAAATCTACCACTAGATGGTATGATTTTCCTTGTGATATTACCATATGGTAAATATTGGTTACTACAGAATAATATCTAGAAAATCTGCTTTCTCTTGGGTCTTACTAAAAGGTTCTCAGATGTTGCACCTAATGCGCCCAAAGAGCTGAAACCATAGCACGTTAGGTTATGCGTTAGCTGCATTTCCCCAGCAGTTTACGTGGACCCCTGTCCCTTAGTTCAGCCGCAGTAGCGCAGGAGCACTTAACTCTGCCTCTGGAGGCGGCATTAGATGAACTCAGCACTAACTGCACTGAGCACGCCACGCCCACTCTCCGCCCCTAATCCGCCCACTGGCGACCCTAATACAGGTTGCATAGATAGCACAGGAATCGTTCCACGCAGTCATGGCCCCGTGCTAGTTGGCAATGCATGTCCCAGTGTACCTTCAGTGTGCATGCTGTCATCTAGCACTCGTTAGTACAAGATCCCCTTAGTTTCTTAACTAACTGATTTTGTGGAGAGTCTATAAATTCATAATGCATTTTGTATTTTTTGCATTAATTAGTATACGGTAGCATCTCTAAATTTAAAACTGAAAATTTTGACAATGTTAATGAAAGAAAAAGTTTGAATCAGTTGCATTCAATATAGGAGGCAGAAAGAGAAACGTTCAATGCATAGCAAAGAAGAGACACTAGTTTCAAAATGGTTTTTCCTATTCTCTGCCTTTGGGGAAAATTGTTTCAAATAGGCCTAAGGTGGCTTAAATAGACTGAGTTAGCACAATGACATATAGATCACAGATGCGGTATACTCTATAGCAGTACAACTATCTACTGTTTAACTGAGTGATGTACCACAAGATGGGTTCAAATCCTAGCACAGTTGCAAGGTTAGTCTTACCCTACAGGCCAAACAAGTGAAGGAATCGTAGCAGAAGAAGATGAAAACATCAATGTTAATTCTTATACTGTGTTGTGTTTCCCATCTGAAATGATAGAAATACATAATAAAATATCATTTTTGTTTGTGATTTAGCAACGCACTAACATGCTTTAGCGCACACTATTCATTAAACAGTGGATCATGTTTACTAAAGATTAGTGAGCAAAAGATTAATGGTAGTGTGCACTAAGTGTTGCTTCAGCCAGAGGAATAAATTGGGCCCTGCTGGCACTTACCAGACACTAACGGTTGTTAGGGCACATCCTTTTGTAAACATGCCCCCAGCGTGCCATTCCCATGGAGTCTTCATTGGGTTAGTACCTCAACTTCAAAGAGTGGATCATATAGGCATTGTGCTCCAGGCTAGTAATCAGTACTCTGTTCAATTTTATTGACTGCTAAAGTACCCCTAGAAAATGAAATAGTTTTCTTTTTAAAAGAAGATAAATATACATAAATTTACTTACAGTGTGAGAGCACTATGATCACTAACCGAATGTGTCCGTCACAAAACGATGGGCAGACGTCTCCTGTAATGGCAGGCCACCACTGCTCTCACCTTCCCCTTGGCTTGTTGCGGCCTTTCCCAGGCAGGCTGCCCTTGCGCTTTCCTCCCTCATGCTGTGCTACCCTCTTTCAAAACATTATTGCATACTCTCTCTCTGTGACGGCGGTGCCCTGCACATAGTGCAAGCTGCACCAGTGCACTGGCCACCTAGAGTCAACAAACAGCCTTTCAAATAACTGACTTATTATATAGAGTGGGAGAAGAAACTATTCTCCCAGGTTAGAGCTATCTAGATCCGTAGAGGGAGAAATATCTATTTGGAGCACTATCTTGTGGTTTCAAACATAGGAATACTGACAAGATGGAAAAGCGGAGAACTAAATACAAGAAGAAATTCCACCAAGAACTAAAATATCTTATTTTCCAGTATACATGCATTTTTGCTTCCATGGTCCATGTGGATCCAGAAAAAATAGACCTGTCAAAGTCCTCATGTGTCCTCTGCAAGTTTGGTGTTCATAGGCACTGTCTATTCTAAGTGTCCCGACAGTGCTGTGTTAACCTTATACGCTATCTAAATGTTTAATAGTAGTAGTAGTAGTGTAGTAGAAACGGACATAGCATTAATCATAAGCTTTCTTTGCCTTTGGGAAGTAGGCTAATAACATGGAACAAAAGTTTATGAAGTGTGTTTGTGGGTAAATATTGTTTTAAAAAAAGTTTAAAACAGGTGTTTAGAACAGACCACCACTAGTGGTATTATGGAAGAATGGGAAAATGTAAAGGAGACAATATAGAAGAAAGCTTAGGAAATGATAGGGACGAAAAATAAACTTGTAAAGAAAGGCTTACAGATCTAGAATGATAAATAACCCCTCATGCATCAAATGCACAACAGGTGTATAATTCCACCTGTTCATATCTCCTCTCTGTTGCCCCGAGTTATTGACCCCTCCCCAGTTACTTGTTTACTATGTAATTGTTAGAAGTAAACTGCTTTGACTGAATGATAAAGCAGTATATAGAACCTGTTAAAGAAAAATAGAATAAATCTTTCATTCGATCTTTGCAAATCTCCCTGTTCTACTCTGTAAAGCAACCCCACAACATAATGCTGCCACCAATGTGCTTTTCTGCAGGGATGGTGTTAGTAGGATGAAGTGCCATGTTTATCTTATGCTAAACATTGATTCTTTTAGAATGGTTCCTTGGCAATCTGCACATGTAAATAGCATACACATACAGATGCTGAATTCACAGTGCTGCTATTTATGTGTCTAGATGATGTGGGATGTTTAGATTCTAAGGGGGCGTGTTGTGGGAGTGCTTTCGGCTATCGGTTGAAAAAATATACATGTATTCCCGATTTGCACAGGATTACGTGTATAGGTTTTAAAAATTTCCTGTCAGCTTTTGCACTTCTTCTGCAGCACACGTAAGTGTGAGCAAACTGCTCATTTTGGCCAGGAATTTGGAAGAGTGACCAAAGGGGAAATTACACCTTACTTTCTGGTACTAAAGATGTCCTTAAAATTCTAAAAAATTGCCCGTAGGAGCTTAGCGAGATTTTGTAAAATATGGTGTTTATCTATGTGTCAGCACTAGTGCAAATTGCCACCTACATGTGTCGGCACCCGGCGCTGGGCATTGTCTGCACATTTAAGAAAATAAATGTGTATTACTCTGCTGTTCTATAACTGTTTTAGAAAAGGCTGAGTGCTGAGCAAGCCTTTTGTAAAATAAGCAGGAAATTGTGAATGTCCCGATTTGGGCGTATGTTTCTAACCCAGAGACCCTGTGTAAAAATCGGGCTGATAATCACCTAGCATTGAAACAAAAAATTTCACTTTGGTCTGATCAGACCACAAAACCTTCTCCCACGTGCATGCAGTGTCCCTTCGTATTTCTTTGCATTATATGGCTTCAGCTATGGCTTCCTTCCTGCTGCCCTCCTGTACAGGCCATGTTTGTGGAGTAATCTTGAAATTGTTGAACAGTCAACATTTTCCCTAGTCTCAGCCAAAGATCTCAGTAGTTCTTTTAAAGTAATCTTAGTCCTCACTGCATCCTTCTTCTGCAGTTTCCTTAACCACTGCTATTGACTTTTAGAGGGACATCCTGATTGAGGCAGGGTCTTGCTGGTGCCAAACTGTTACCATTTTACAATGATGGGCCTGACATTGCCCCAAGGGATATTCAAACATATTGACATTTTCTTATAGCCTTCACTAGCCTGCGTTACTTATCCCTGGTTTAAGAGCTTGGGTTGGTTGCCATGGGATGGATGGGCAGGACTGATTACTCTAGGGTAAATACCCCAGGTAATAATTTCAGGCTAGGCTAAATGGTCTGGCCATTTGTCTCAGGGTGAATTTATTTATTTTACATTTCTTGTATACCGCCTTTCATGATATCAAGGCGGTTTACATTGAACAGGGCATTATAACTTGGAGATAACTATTTTACAGGGAACATGGGCAATGGAGGGTTAAGTGGCTTGCCCAAGACCACAAGGAGCACCTGTGGGACTAGAAACCCCAGTCCTTCCGGCCCAAGGTTGCTGTCCTTTAGTGGGATTTGAACCCATGACCTTCCGGCCTGAGGTAACTTGCCCCAACCACTAGGCCACTCCTCCCTCACATGAATGACCCGTGTTGTTTGCCTTGTAGAAAGTGGCCCGAACTATTTACCCGAGTGAGAAGGGATGGACTAATTACTGCAAAGTAAATATCCTATGCAAATTACCCTGGACGAGATTGCCCAGCTTGGTCTGGTTTCCATGGGGTGGATAGACCAGGCTGGTTATCCTGAGGTAGGTAGCCTGTGCCAATTGCCTTGGAGGAAATGGCTCTGTCTAAGCTGATTTCTCTTGGTGAATGGCCCAGTCTGTTTACACTTGTGTGGATGGCCTTGTCTAGTTGAATTCTGAAGATGATACATTCAAAAGGATATAAACTGAATAGAATTGGCTACCAAAATGGTCAGCATTCTTTGTCATTAAGTAAATAGGGATAAAGATCTCAATATGTATACTTTGTAAGAAAGGTGAGAGAAGGAGAGAGAGGATAGAAACCTTTAAATATTTCCATGGTATAAATGCACGGGACAGCCTTTTTCAATTGAAAGGAAGCTCTAGAATGAGCAATCATAGGATGAAGGTGAAAGGGGTTAGTCTCAAGAGTAATTTAAGGAATTATGGGCCCGATTTTGAGCCCGCCACCTTTCCGCCTAACCTGGATTTTCAATGCCAGGGTCTAATGCGGCCTCGGCATTGAAAATCCGGGTCTTGCCATACAAACTGGAAGCTGCAGGAGCTAACCGGTTAGCCCCTGTGCCTTAAAGATAGGCAGGGTTTTCCACGCCTATCTTTAAGGCACAGAGGGCTAAGCAGGTAGCATCAAAAATCGGTGCTACCCAGTTAGCCCTTTCCTCTGCCGGAATGCCCCTAACACACCCCGATGCTAACCGCATAGCTTCTGGGCACGTTAGGGACATATCTGGGATTTTTGAAGGGCACTACCTGGGTAAATGCCTTCGAAAATTGGGCCCTATATGTTCAGGGAAAGGGTAGTGGATGCATGGAACAGCCTGCCAGTGAAGGTGGTAGAGATAAGAACTGTATCCGAATTCAAGAAAGCATGGGACAAGCATAGAGGATCTCTGAGTGAGAGGAAGTGATTGTAGAGCTTAGTAGTTTTCATGGATGGGTAGACTAGATATGTCGTATGTTCCATACACCTTTGAATAACTTTATTCAGAGTTTTTTCAGCAGTTCCCTGTTCAACATGCTTAGACCGTTGTTTGAAAGTAACTTCATACAATCGAAATAGTTTGACTCTTTATCCAGTAGTATTTGAATCCGCTCAGCTACTGCGATTGGACACAGGTGGGCTCTAGTTTGCTTATTATAGGTCTTGTTAAAAGCAAGTTTTGGACACCGAGTTAATTTGGGTTTGCCATGAAAAAGAATGTGAAGACTTATACAATCAAGACTTTTGTTTCCTATTCTTCATTGTGTTTTGAATATTTTTGTAATTGTCCTTTGACATAGAAAGAGTAGAGTACATTGTATAGATCAAGGAAACAAAGTCCTACTTAAATGCATTTTGAATGGTTTTTATTAGACTGCAGAATGTGAAAAATGTGAAAGGGTATAAAGACTTTTGCAAGGCACTGTAGCTTTTATAGATATCCAAAAAAGTATTTAACAGGGCTGACTACAATAAATTGTGGCAAATTTTGGAAAAGAGATAACAATCAACAAATGCCATCTGAAGGGGGTCCCACAATGGTGCCGATCAGGAGGGACCTGCCCTGAGCTCTGGCATCTAGATCTCGCTTGCCTTGTCGATATTGGTAAACGGAAAGCTAAGGTGAATTTTTTCATCTGAAATGACCATCTCTATTCCCATTGGTCCAGCCGCTTCCAACCCCCTGCAGACAGGAAGTCGGCATCAGAGAGATCGGAAGCAGGAACAGGACTGGAGGTTTCGGTAAGTGCTGCAGTGCTTTTTTAAGGGATTGCTGCCAATGCTGGTCCCGGAGTGGGGTGGCAGTGGGCTGCCTATGCACCACTGGCACTCTGGACAACTGCCGAGATCACCTAATGCTAACACCAGCCCTGTCTGCCTCCCTGAAAGCTGTGCACTAAATTACTTCCTCCAAGGCAGAAGGAACTGTGTGTGTGTGAACATGCCTGTAAGAATCGGCTTTTATGCATGTATTTTATAAGCTATATGCGTAAGTGATGATCCCATTTCCACTCTGTCCTAGGGGGAATGCTTACATTTTTATAGCACATAAACATGGGGGCTGTGTTTTCTTAGCACCTGCTTTCATACTGGGGCAGCGCCCATTTAAGCACTTAAAACGCTTCTTATAAAATTATCCCATAACTGGCTAAATCCTCTTTAAAATAATCCCCATACATCTGACTCTTTAAATTGAAAAAAATTCACTTGGAGCAGCCTGATCCATTTCCTTCAAGCTCTTTAAATTGCAAAATTCCCCCTGCACAGCTGGTCCCCTTTCCTTATGACTCTACTGAAAATATAAAAGTGTCCTTTGGCAGCAGGACCCCTTCCCTCCCTGATTTCCTTTAAAAACATAGACAATGGTCTATGATAGTAGGATTCCTTCCCTCCCACTGACTCTGAAAGAATGCCTCTATGGTAGGGGAATTCCCCTCCCTCCCTTTTGCCCCCAGAAGGAAAATACCACTACGGATTCCTCTCTTTGCCTGTCTCCAGTCCTAAACTTTTTTTCACAAGCAAATTCTGTTTTACCAGCAGCAAAGAGTTTTCATAAAATTATACCGGGGTTACGTGTGTATAAGAGAGGGATGGAGAAGGTTTGTGCCTATTTTTGCATAAGCTGAATGCAGGTGTCTTAGTGGAGAAATATGGACAGAGTGTGGGGTGGGATTGTAACGTAAGTGTAAATTTATGCATGTGAAATTGAAACAAAGTCCCATGCAGGTGCATTTACTTGCAATGGTTGCAGGTTTTGTGAGGCTATTTTATAGACACACGGGGCTAGTTTATAAAGAGCTCCATAGAGGGACACGCTATGTATGTGTGTAAAGCACAGTGTTTTACTGGTTTCCATGCATAAATGGGCACTTACAGATGTACTTTAGGTGGTCACTATTCTGCATTCACATACTTGCATGTACGGGGCAGTTTGGGCAGAGAGTAAATTTGCATGCTTACAGTGCATTATTAAATACTATAATTTACATGTGTTCTGGGAAAGCATAAGTGTGGGCATTTAAGCCATGATAGAGGTGGTGTAAATACTTATGTCTGAACTTTGTGTGTTTTCCACCCCTTATGTCCCTATTTTTATAAAGTACGTGCATACCTTACTTTATAAAATAGGCATGAAGTACGCAGGTGAAAACATGCATAAATCTAGCCGACTCATAAAATTCCCTTCATAGGGGCCTGTGTACCAATATGCAATAAGTATTTGCACTTTGCATGCTTTAACAGCAGAAATGGATGTGTGGTAAACGCAAAGGCTGTGCTGTAACGTTTGGGGACATACATACCCAGCATCTTCCTTACTGCACATTAGATTCATTCACAGTTAGCATGGATGAACTTCATGCCTCCTTTTGAGGAAGTGTTAAGCCTGCCTGCCTGCCTGCCTTAACTGCAAAAGTGATACCTCGTGCTAATTACTGTGTGCTAAATGCAATGTGCAGTCCACACCCAATCACCACCCATAACTCACCTAGTCCCTGCCCCGTCCTGTGCTAAGCAGTTTGCATTTTTAGCACACAGTTGCCATTAGCACGTGTTAAGTCCTGTGCTAACTGCCCCATTCAGCGTTCGTCAGTTAGCACGGGAATTAGCACACAATAAGGGGTCATTTTCTAAAATTTTCCACATTTCAAACCTTCCTTTAAATGTAAACTGCTTTGCTATCTTTTGTGCATGAATTAGTGTATGACTAAATTAATAAAATTACCCCCCAGGGTATGCACAGGATCAAGACTGCACGGACTTGTACATGACCCATGTGCATGCATGTTCTAGTGCGGAGTTTGGGCGGAATGTGAGTGGAGTCGCAAAGTGCATGTGTTCTCTATAAAACGGGCACAGTCACATAGACTTCAGGTGTATTGTGATGAGGAAGCCTCTAGTGAGCATATGGAAGTAGAAGAAAAGAATGATTTTACCTTTAAGAAAAGTGACATCCCTGCAGTACACACGTTTCAACGTTTGCCAAAAGAAAGCAAGCACAGAGAAACTGAAGCTAGGCTGCCACACCCAAGCTCTGCTGATGTAGTAGCAAGCTTGGAACCTAATTACAGACACCTGTCCAGAGAGGCAAAGACACGGCTCAGAGAGCAGGAATATAAACCCTGGCTAGAAAGAGAGTCAGGAGGAGGACGAGGAAGCAGGAGGAGAAGGGAAGAACAAGGAAGAGACAGGAGAACCACGACGACAGCACTCGAGAGGGAACACAGGAGGAGACACAGCTGGAGAAGTGGAGGTGAAGCAATCAGAGCAGAAGGGGAGAAGAGAAACCTTCAAACCCCAGTGCCGGATAGAAAGGTTCAGAGAGTTCAGAGGTGGGAGCCCAGGACTCAGTCCAAGAGTCTACAAAGCCTAGCCTGGAACAGGGAACCAGGGCAGAGCTCCAGGGAGGAACTCCAACAAGGGAACCAGAGACTGCTTCCCCATAGCTGGAGAGAGCCAGAGAGGAGTGAACCGCCCCTGATCTCTGGAAGGGGCGGTATATAAGAAACTGTTAAATAAATAAGAGGAGTCTCCACAACCTCAGGTACCTGTAATCCCTATCACATAGAGCTGTGCTCAAAGGAGACACAGAACCCCTTAGGGAGGAGTTACCCTAAGACATATGATAGTAGCTTGAAGCAAAACACTGCAGTTTACTGCATAGAACCTTTTGTTTGGGGAATAAATTTTGTCATCTTTGCCTTTACCACTGGTTTCACGACTATTTCTTCTTAGAAGGCAAAAGAACTACCACTCCCAGCAGGCTTAGCTGGAACAAAATAGTTTATACCACCTATAAGGAGAACATAATGGCAACCCTAACCCTCTTAGCCTGAGGCGGAGCGCAAGGGCATGACAAGTGGCATAGTTGTTGGATCATTTTTGGTACATCAGGATTTACAAACAATCCAGGATATACGCCTAAGGTTTCTTCAAGCACCAAAACTTCTGAGCTGCGCTGTGAATGGCAGCTTTGAGCACAGCTCTATGTGATAGGGATTACAGGTACCTGAGGTTGTGGAGACTCCTCTCTGGCTCTCTTCAGCAATCTCTTTCCAGCTATGGGGAAGCAGTCTCTGGTTCCCTTGTTGGAGTTCCTCCCTGGAGCTCTGCCCCGGTTCCCTGTTCCAGGCTAGGCTTTGTAGACTCTTGGACTGAGTCCTGGGCTCCCACCTCTGAACTCTCTGAACCTTTCTATCCGGCACTGGGGTTTGAAGGTTTCTCTTCTCCCCTTCTGCTCTGATTGCTTCACCTCCACTTCTCCAGCTGTGTCTCCTCCTGTGTTCCCTCTCAAGTGCTGTCGTCGTGGTTCTCCTGTCTCTTCCTTGTTCTTCCCTTCTCCTCCTGCTTCTTCGACCTCCTCCTGACTCTCTTTCTAGCCAGGGTTTATAATCCTGCTCTCTGAGCCGTGTCTCTGCCTCTCTGGACAGGTGTCTGTAATTAGGTTCCAAGCTTGCTACTACGTCAGCAGAGCTTGGGTGTGGCAGCCTAGCTTCAGTTTCTCTGTGCTTGCTTTCTTTTGGCAAACGTTGAAACGTGTGTACTGCAGGGATGTCACTTTTCTTAAAGGTAAAATCATTCTTTTCTTCTACTTCCATATGCCCAC
This sequence comes from Ichthyophis bannanicus, assembly GCA_033557465.1. Taxonomy (NCBI): domain Eukaryota; kingdom Metazoa; phylum Chordata; class Amphibia; order Gymnophiona; family Ichthyophiidae; genus Ichthyophis; species Ichthyophis bannanicus. Next base: position 1,776,211,570 of record CM066031.1, read on the forward strand.
TAGAGGCTTCCTCATCACAGTATCCATTACACTATTGGTGTAAATGTCTGTGGCTTCCATCTAGCCACAGTTCTACTGGTTGACCCCTAGTATTTTATAAAACTATATACACTGTAGCTGCCTACTCTATATGGCTTTATAAACGGGTACTTTTATTCTCTTAACTTAGGGGACCTGCTACAAAATTATCCCTAATGTGACAAACTGCTGAATTAACTGTTAGTAGGTACTAATTCCTGCGTTAACTGTTCAGTGCACTTGAGTAAAAGTGGGTCTTAGATTGCAAGCTGTTTTGAAAGGATAAGTGCATATTGTACCTGTATGCAACCTACCTTGCGTTCTGATGTGGAAAGGCAATTAAGCAAATCTCAGAGCATGGCTCATAAAACGCTTTCCTGCTAATCTGCGTGTGTGTCATGTGTATCTCTGACCTAGAGGGAAGGGGCAGTTTGAATGGAGCAATATCTAAAGGTTCTGTTGGTTTGGAGAGAATAATAATATGAAAAGCAAGTGTGATAAAGCATAGTTACTCAACTGTAACAGGTGTTCTCTGGGGACAGCAGGAATCGATTCTAACGTATGGGTGACATCGGTGCCGATGGAGCCCCACAGAAGCATCTCCCCTGCTTTCAAAGAAAGCCTTTGGGAGCTGCACCACACATGTGTGGTCCCCTTCCTGCCCAAGGCTGCCATCTTGCCTCAGTCTAATAACATAGCTAAGATGGACAATGAAAAATAAAAAAAATACTGTAAGGGAGCAACTCCAAAGGAAGGAGGGGGGAGGGTTGTGTGGACTGATTCCTGCTGTCCACGGAAAACACCTGTTACAGGTTAGTAACTACACTTTCTCCAGGAACAAACAGGAAGTCAGTCTTCACATATGGGACTCCCCAGCTACAGGCAAACAAGAACCTGTAAAAACGCCACTGTGACCTGCAAAGAGTGAGCTGTGATCTGCAGCAGTTGAGTCCCTACTAGGAGGATCTTGCAAGACCCAAGTGTCCTGCAGAGAACCAGCACCCTGGTAGCCTGAACATAGAAGGGTCAGAGGGCAGAGGTTGCCTACACCCTGAAGAGATTACAGAATATGGCCTGGTCGATGGCGCTGTCCCGTCAGGACTCCCTTTCCAGGCAGTAGTGAGCTGCAAAGATATGGACCGAAGACCAGGTTGCAGCCAGACAGATTTTCATCAAGGGGACGAATGCAGATTTACCACGGAAGTAGCCATGGCCCTGACACGGTGTGCCATGACCTTCTGGTTCAGTAAAATCCCTGCCTGCTCATAGGCAAAGGTAATGCAGTCCACCACCAATGGACAGAGCTCACGTAGTCACTGGAAGCCCCAGACGGCTGGAGTCATAGGATACGAAAAGCTGAGGCGTTTTTCAGTGACCCTGGGTCCATCACAGATAAAAGGACAGGGTCCTTTTACAATCTGGAGTATGAGAACTGTCTCTGTTCTGTCGGTGTGTGGCCTCGGAAAGAAGGTGGGGAGCACCATCTCCTGACTGAAGTGGACAGGAAACACCACCTTCGGCAGAAACTTGGGGTTTGTGTGGAGCACCATCTTATTCTTGTAGAACCTCATGTAGGGAGGCTCTGCCATCAGTGCCTACAGCTAGCATACTCTGTGAGCTGATGCGAGTGCTACGAGGAAGACAACTTTCCAGGAGAGGTACCTCAGGTGGCAGGAAGCCAGATGCTGAAACGGTGACTTAGTGAGCTGTGAGAGCACCACATTGAGAACCCACTCCACTGCCAGATGGCGAACGGGGGGTTTAGATAGCTTGAGGCCCCACAAGAACCGAGACATAATGGGCTGAGCGAAGAGGGACTTCCCCCTCAATGGGATGGTGGTGTGCTGTGATAGTGCTCATGTGTACTCTGACTGAATTGGACTTTAGTCCCAACTGCAACAGGTGGAGCAGATACTGGAGTACCATTTTGATTAGGCCTGCTAGCTTGGTGAGAGGCAGGGTCTGGTGAAGGAGAGGTCTGGTGGGCTCTCCTGGGAAGTACGAGGGTAGTGCCTGCTGTAGGTGGAGGAGATAGCCCTCCTTGACCACGTGTAGCACCCAGGTATTGGTAGTGATGGTAGACCACCCGTGGAAAAACAGGCCAAATGCCCCGCTGTGGGCTGCAGGGGACCTCCTGGGGGAGAGGAGGCCATACCCAGGAAGTCAAAAACTCCTCTCAGGCTGGGCCGAGGCTGACTTTGGGGTCTTTTGCTTTTTGGGCCATGCTGCTGCTGGCCCTGTTGAGGGGGCGAGAAGGCCTGGAAATGCAGGGTACTGCCAAAGCCCCCCTTCTTCCTCTGGAAAAAAGGCTTCTTTCCTGGGGCTTTCTTCTATGTTTGCACTGCGGTCTTCTTTGAGAGTCTGGTTCTTGTCAGAAACTCTATTTCTATCTCTGCAGCCATGTCTGCCATGGGTTTCCCGAATAGGTTCTCTCCTCTTCAGGGGACATCATTAGGTTTGTCCTGTACCCATTGTTCTAGGTCAGATGACAGCAGCCATATTTGGCATCATGCCTCGATGCCTGCGGCAGCCACCCTGATCAAAGAAGTCATTCAAAAACTTCCAACACTCTTTTACCGTTGAGGTTAGGGACTTAAACCTCTGTGGGAGTTTCCCATAAAGGTCTGCTGAAAATCCACAGAGCTCCCTTGACAGTTCCTTCATGTACATGACAATATAGAGCTGATAGGACTGGATCTGGCAAGTTTGCATCGAGCCCTGAAAGGCCTTTCAGTTGAGGGCATCGCGGGTTCGGGTCTCCCTGCCAGGTGACACCGATGAATGAGTTTTTTGGTTTTTGAGCTGGCGCATGGCTGAGTCCACAACAATTGAGTTGTGGGGAAGCTGGGTCTTTTGGAACCCAGGGTTTTGGTGTACCTGGTATATGGCTTTGAGGCACCTACTGACAATTGGTACTGATGCCAGTGTTTCGCACATCCAGAGGAGGAGGTGGTCTAGGATCAGAGGCACCGGTACTATAAGGATTTTCTTAGGGGGTGCCTCATATTGGAGTATCTCCAGTTCCTCGGTGCATGGGTCCTCCTCGACCTCGGTTTCAATAGTGAGAGCCCTAGCCATGTCCCGCACAAAATCGAGGAAAGCAATGTCCTCTGGTGGGGAACAGCATCGGGGCATCAGGGAAGACATGTTTAAGGGCTCATCTCGGTGTTGCCTTGTGTCTGGGAACTCTTCGTCCTCAATCTCCCATTTGGACTTGATGTCCGATTATGAGTCTGATGCCGTGCGATCACCTCTGTTGAGGACTGCGATCTCCAGAAGATCTGCTGTCTGAGCCACGCATGCTCGCCAGAGAGGATCAGTGCCCCAAGGAACTGGACCTTGTCCAGTGCTGGGGACTCGCTCAAGGACTGGCTTGATGTCCAGGGAAGCCCTTGATGTCGAGGGTCCCATCATCAGGGTGGATGAAGTGGACATAAAGGCCCACTGCATGGCCACGAGAGCAGAGATACTGCTCTCTAAAGCCGCCATCCTGGTCTCCATGCCAGTTGGCTCCACAGCCTTCGATGCAGACACCAAGGGCTTTGGGCCCGTCATAGGCACTATCGAGGGGGGAATCCTTGATGAGGAAGGCCTCAAGGGTCTGAGACCGGTTGGCGGGTGTCAATGACTCCTTGCGGAGCAGCTTGTGAGGCTGCTCCTGCTCTGATTCCTCAGACTCACACCTGAGACTGTGGGGCCTGGAGTGGGATTTCCCCTTCTTCTCAGACCCGTCTTCCGAGGCAGCCCTTGAGTGTTTCATCTTCTTGTATTCCACCTCTGGGGATTTCCACTTGGAGGAACCGTGGCCGCGGGACTCTGATGAGGCTCGGGTTTTGCAGGGCACTGAAGTATCGGAGGGGGCCTTGGAGCGTGATGTCACCAGAGACTCAGGTGCAGAGTCGGATTTCTGGAAAACATTTTCCTGCTGCTGCTGATGGCTCTTCAGGACTTTTGAAGTCATAATTCTGCAGAGTTCACAGTCTGAGTCGTTAAGTTCCGGGCAGAGGCACCAAAGGCAGTAGTCGCACAGGTCAGTGAGAGACATCATTTTACTACACGAATCACACTTTTTGAAGCCACTGGAGGCCACCTTGATGAAAAAAGAGAAAAACGAATGAACAAACCCAAGGAGCGATGCCGAGGCGAGCTGGCTTGGGGGCAGGAAGGAACCGGTATGCAAACCAGACAAAAACGTAACAAAAATCACACTTTTTCAGGGGGAAACTGGACAACATCCAGAGGGCTCCGCGGTGGAAAAAGGAGACTGAGGCAAGATGGCACCCTTGGGCAGGAAGGGGACCACGCATGCATGGTGCATCTCCCAAAGGCTTTCTTTGAAAGCTGGGGAGATGCTTCTGCAGGGCTCTGTCGGCGCCGACATCACCCATAAGCGAGGACTGATTTCCTGCTTGTTCCCTGAGAATATATCAAACCACTAGATATTGCTATCAACAGATTTTAAAGGAAGGATATTACAGTTTAACCTCGCAGTACCACTTGTCCCATGGCAACAGGTATTGCTGCCCTTCTCCACCACTAGTTTGCAGTGCACATAGTAAACAGTAGCAGACTATACGGTTCAGTCACTAAGGAAGCTGCCTAAAGGTATGTTCCATTTACATGCATATGTCCCTATTTTAAAGGACTTATATGTGTAGTGACACTTAAGCATGTGCTTTAGGGGGTTGCTATTGAGTAAGCATGCATACAAGTGCCATTACATGTACTTCCAGTGTGGGAATGCACAAGAGTGGAGCCTAAATTTACATGTGGTTAGAGCAACAGTCTAGTACCCCAGAAATCTGGGTTTGATTCCCACTGGCACTCCTTGTTACCTTGTGCAAGTCACTTTACCCTCCACTGCCTCGGAAGAAAGACCTGGCAATCTACTTCCAGTCACACTGCCAAAAAATCTCGGGTTGCTGGGTTGCCAGAAGTCAGCATTGACTTGACAGTGCTTAAAAAATACTATAATTTACATTCCTATTTAAAAAATATAGGTACAGGCATTTACATAAGAACATAAGCTTTGCCATACAAGGTCCATCAAGCCCAATATCCTGTTTCCAACGGTGGCCAGTCCAGGTCACAAGTACCTGGTAGGTTCCCAAAAAGGTACACAGGTCCTAGGACAGGGCTAAGGTCCCGTGCCTAGATTTTTCCACCGCTTATGCCCCTGTTTGATAAAGAAAAGTCGGCGCCTGCTTTCCTTTATTAAGAGGCTCAAGATAAGCACATTCTGGGTGCCTAAAACTAGGTGCCTGGCTATACATTACCCTCCAGGGGTAATTTTATAAGGAGGTGGCCTAGTTTTAGGTACCCGTAGATAAATCTCAGTATTTTAGTCATTTATGCACCTCAGTGGCCACTTACATGTGGAAGTGACTTCTATAAAATCCTGACTAGCATAAAAGTACACCTGTCTGCATCACATGCCAGAAGCAGGGTTGGCCCATCCACTAGGATTAGGTGGCTGCCTATAGCAGCAAACACTGCTAGGCGGCATGGTGGCTTTCTGCCACCACTTCGGTACCATGGCAGGTCATGCATTTTGGCACATACACATAGCCTGCTGCTTTTGGCCTCCCTCTGATGCAACATTTTTCAGAGGGGGGGGGGCAGGAGAGGCAGATCATACATGGGCACCAAAACGCATTGCTTGCCAGGGCACTGAAGCAGCAGCACAAAGTCATTTTCAAATTCTGCTGTGTCTGTGCCACCGAAATTCCCTCCTCCCTCAAGATGATAAAAGGAATCGGTGGTGAGTGGTGGCTTGGCTTGGCATGGCTGGAGCTCCTGCCTAGGGTGGAAAAAACCCTTGGGCTAGCCCTGACCAGAAGCCGTATAACAAGAGACATGATGATCTGAATACATATACTTTAGAGGAAAGGAGGGACAGGGGAAATATAATGCAGATGTTTAAATACTAGAAAGGTATTAATGGGCAAACAAACCTTTTCTAAAGACAGGGAAGCTATAAAACTAGAGGACATGAAATGAAGAAGAAGGAAGGTAACATCCCATTTACTATTTGTAGACGACCTGAAGCTCTACAGTTTCAGTGACCAACGATTAGCAGAGCAACTCCGTGTAGTGAAAAACCTTTCTGATGACATCAGGATGACTTTTGGCCTAGGCAAATGTGCTAAAGCAACGTTTTTTAGAGGAAAATTGAGCAAAATGGAAAACATCTCCCTGGGTGAGGGCTGTGACATCAAGGAACTTTGACAGGAAGGTGTATATAAGTATCTTAGAACGAAGAAAGGAATGACACTCAAGCAGAAATTACTGAGAAAAAAAGATAGTAAAAAATACTATAGAAGATTGAAATCATTATTGAAAAGTGCCTTAACATCATGGAATAAGATAAAAGCCATCAATCTGATTTTGGGATTGTAGACTTTCCTCTTAAAGATCTTGAAAAACTGGATGTGCAAACAAGAGAACTCCTCTATGCCCATGAAATAATTTACAAGAATCAATCTATGTCAAGACTACATTCCTAAAGATGAAGAAGGGCTAGGCCTCATAGAGACTGATTACACCTACAGAGTTACTATCATAGGCCTCCAGGACTACCTAACAGCATTATTGGATCCAAATACGCAAAAGGTGCTGAAATGTGAAAGTAAACATCCAGAATCTGTTTCCATCATCAAACCTTGGACAAGCTTTATGATGACTAGAAGGAATGAGTGAGAATCCACAAGCACGCACTGGGAAGGAAGCAACAGAATTTGCAAAACAAGAGAAAAAACTCTTCAAAGAATTAAATCAGCAAATGAGGAAAAACAAGTGGCAAATGTACAAATACAGTGGGAAATACAAAATGTTACTCCAGGAATCCTTCGTTGTTCAAGGATGGACACATGAATGGTTAAGGAGAGGTGAATTGAAACCGAAGAAAGAGAGATTGATAGTTGCAGCCTAGGACAGCGGATTACAGATGAGAAGGTTTACAGCACGCATTGAAAAAACTGGCAAAGCAGACATATGTCCATTCTGTAAGACTGGAAACAGTGACTCATCTCATAGCTGAGTGTGAAGTTCTGATGGCAAAAAAAGTTCTATTTATTTATTAGTTAATTAGTTTTATTTACCGCTTTATCACATAAGGCGGTTTACAGAGAACCCAACTCGTACTCCACTGGGCAGTTTACAGTGAACAAGGAACAGCTTAGAAAGTGCAATGAACAATTAATTTGCTACCACATACTAAGGCCTTCAGGATGAAGTATATCGGCCAACTATTTACAGGTCTGGTAAATCACTGCAGAAATTGATGTATTGCATGTTAATCTTTACATTAGGGTGGGCTATGTAAGTGAGTGGTGAGCAGAGCTGTAAGTGTACTAGATTGTCCATTAGATTGAAGCTTGTTTATCCATTATGGACTGGTAGGATTCAGTGAACAGTAGGGTTTTACGTTTTTTTTCTGAATATGGTTAGGTCTTTTATTTCATGTAGATTGTTCGGAAGAGAGTTCCATATAGTGGGTGAGTATAATGTAAATACCCTGTTTGTTGTTGATTGGTTTGCATTTTTTGAGACCGTCGGGGTGACTAGAAGGTGCTTCATGTTTTCTCTTCTACTTGTTTCTTGTTGCGTCTGGATTAGTAAATTAAGGTATGTTGGAGCAATGTTGTTTATTGTCTTAAATGTGGTCAGTATTGCCTTAAATTTGATTCTCCATAACTGGGGTCATAAAAAGATTTACACATAAATTTGATTCTCTGTGAAACAGGCAGCCAATGCAGGTAGTACTTGATTGGGGTTATGTGATCAGATCTTGAAGCTTTCATTATAGTATGAGCCATGGAGTTCTATGCCATTTGGAGTGGTTTCAGTGTTTGGGTAGACCTTGTAGGATGATGTTACTGAAATCGAAATGTGGACAGATAAATGCTTGGGCTATTGTGCGGAAGTCATCTGAAGATAGAAGAGGTCTTAAGTATTGTATCATCCGTGTCTTGTTATATATTATTTGCGTTATCATGCTGATGTGTTTTAGCATGTTGAGGTTCTGATCTAGTAGAATACCCAGATATCTATACAGAAAGATGTAACAAAGTAGCGCATCTCATACATTGGAAACTCTGTAAACACTGCAACTTCACTATACTTCAACTTCAACTTCACTATACCTCATGATCCTAAGAGAATGAAGAGGTTATGTTCACCTGGGAATTCCCATTCCGACAGATAAGAAACTGGATGCAAGGAAACCCGACATAATGGTAAAGGAGAAAAACAACAGAATGGCATTGATTATAGAGGTGTCTGTTCAAAATGATTATTCTGTGAATCGCGTGGAGAGGCAGAAGATACTGAAGTACAAGGAAAATATGGCAGAAAGATACAGAAATATTTCCTATTGCATTGGGAGCCACAGGCTTGATGATGAAGAATTTCCAAGCACATCTTGACAAACTACCCATACATGTTACATTTTTTGACCCCCAGAAGGAAGCTCTCTTAGTATTACACCAAGCATTAGCAGTAAATTTGAGAGACTAAGATCGTACTCCACATACGTTGGCTTAGTAGTGAAGTTCATGACTGTCGTGTTATGTGCAAAACTAACCCATTTGGAGAAACTGCCTTGAGGAAAATCCTGATGTTGCTTTTGAAAATACTTTTTCACCGATAGGGTGGTGGATGCCTGGAACACCCTCCTACATGAAGTGGTGGGGTCAAAAATGGTGACAAAGTTCAAAAAGACATGGGATGATGGACACAGAGAATCTCTATATAGAAAGAGGAGCATGTCTGCTCAAAGCAAAACTTAAATGATCTTCACACTTAAAAAAGCATAGCAGGGGCAACCATGAGGGATGGTATGTGAGTCACTCATTTCCTCATCTCCTCTTTTTCCTTTTCAATGGGCAAGTGAAAGGCCAGGATTGTGGTAAAGTCCCCTGCTTTACTGTCTCAGCCTGCCACTAGGCAATTAATATACCGCAGCTGCTCACCTCGTCCGCGTCTGTTGTTCTGAGAACATCGTCTGTTGTGTTGGAGCCTTCAGGAGAGGGCTCTTTTCTTGGTCAGGCTATCTCTTTGAGCCCCGATGGAAGGCCTTTTGCTTTACTGCAGCAAGGATTCAGCGGCTTTGATGATCTCAGCTGAGAGCTTGACTATTCTGGTGTGGAACCTGGCCCAGCTGCAGGGGAGGCGTCCTGAGGGAGTATGGCATCCTCCAGAAGTGCTTTGCAGTTGACCTCGTAGGTGAATCCCATTGGAGTGCTCGGCGAGGCAGTGGCGGATCCTCCATGCCTCCCCTCTGTTTGTTACTGGGGGGTTGTCTGGAGGAGCAGAGCTCTAGTCTGGCGTTACCAGCATACAATAGAAGGCTCCTCTGGTGACACCTCCAAAAGTGTTCTTGGATAGTCTCTGGCAAGCGGTGGTGTTTATTGACCGAATAACTTCTGCAATGGCAATTTTAACTTTGGATATGAATGTCTGGTTACAGAACAAGGATGAGGAACTCTCTCTTTTGAATAATCGCTTGAAAAAGTTTGAGGGCTCTGTTTCTCAGTTTGGTGAGATACAAACAATTCTAGTTCAGGATAAGACATCAACTGCTCACGAGTATGAGCCCTTAACTTAAGATTTTTAAATTTTCCTAAATCTGCTTTGTTTTCTCCCCTGACCATGTTACAGATGTATTTGCTTGATATGCTTAAAATTCCTGATAATGCAGGTGCTGTAGATACATCAATAATACTGGAATCGCCATGTGCAGCCAAGTCTCCTTACAAGCCTATGATAGTACTAGGAGATTTAAACCTCACCTCAGTATCCAGAAAAGATGACCAAGCCATGAGATCCTTGCAACTCTACCAACTACCAACCCCACCTACGCACCGCTCAGGATTCACCCCAGACCTTGTATTTGCAACCAAGGACAGCATAAGCACTCCCGTAGTCACACCCGTACCCTGGTCAGACCACCATGCTATAGAATTTAAAATCCAGCTCCCATCCACACCTGAACCACAGAAAACACCCAACCTGACAAGAAGATTTAAGGGTTTCGACAGACAAATTTCTCAGCGACATCCTCCATAATCTCCCCCAAGACTGCACTGATCTAGACAAGGCTATAGACATATGGAACACTACCATAAGCACAGCTGCAAGAGCACCTGAATGAGTCAGAGCTAATCTTAGGGGTACAAGAAGAAACCTTGCCCCCTGGTACTCCGAGATTATCAGAACAGCTAAAAGAAAGCTACACCAGAAGGAGCAGCAATGGAGGCGAGACCACTCAGGTAACACATTAAAGGAATACCATATAATGCAACAGGACTACAACAACCTTATCAACAGTAAAAAAAGAGCAATACCACACTAATCTCATCTTAAAAGTGAGCAACAAGCCTAGAGAGCTTTTTGAGGTAGTGCGATCCTTTATAAAAGAACCATCACAAGAAGACAATGACAAGATACACCCACAAACATTTGCAGATTTTCTCCTTGCCAAGAACCAGGGCCGGCCCGTCCATTGAGCAAGAATGTTTTTTGCACATGGCCCCGCGTAAAGAACATTCTGCTTTTTTTAAAATTACATTTAAAAAAAAAAGCTGGCTCTGGCTGCTGCCACCGCGGCAGCAGCAGAATGAAGTGTCCCACGGGGCCTCCTCTGCACGCTGAGCCCCTCTGCAAGGGCTTTCAGATTCGCGAAGGGAGAGTGTCTCCCTCGCGTCTCTGTTAAGCCCGCAGGGGCTAATGGGAAATTTCCCATCTGCCCCTTTAGACGCGAGGGGCTGATGGGAAATTTCCCATTAGCCCCTGCGGGCTTAACAGACACGCGAGGGAGACACTCTCCCTTCGTGAATCTGAAAGCCCTTGCAGAGGAGGCCCCGCGGGACACTTCATTCTGCCGCTGCTGCGGTGGCAGCGGCAGCAGCCAGAGCCAGCTTTTTTTTTTTTTATAATTTTGCCATAAGCCGATGGGGGGGGGGGGGTTAGGACGGGTAACGAGCGGGCAGGCGGGGGTTAAGACTGGCAATGGGCTGGGACTGCCTGCCGAAAGCAGTGGATATAGCTTCAAATATCAACGGCACAACTTCATTGGGCATCCCAAGAAAGAGACAATCAATAAAATCCAAACTTTGCTGAGCATAGGAAGTATGGAATGTAATTAATTTATTTTTATAACAGTCTCCCCCATCAGGATAGCTCTAGAGATTATTACAAAGCTTGGTAGCATGGGAAACTGGGTTTAGCTTATGCCTTTCTCAGAATTTAAAAGCAAGTTACATTCAGGTAAGCTAAGTATTTCTAAAGGACTCTTTTACTAAAAGGTGTTATGCATTTTGTTAAGCAGTTAATGCGCAGTTAACCATTTCTGCTGGCCCGTGGTAATTGTTACCTCTCAGGAGGAACAATTATTAATCGTGCATTGCGTGAGGGGGTAGAAAGTAGGTTAGTGCATGTGTCAGACGTGCATGCTAATTATCAATGTTGCAGTTAGCACAGGTGCATCGATAGGTGGAGTTAGGCGGACCTGTGGTAATTGTCAAGGACTAGAATGTGTGCCAAGGGGCTTTCCTGTGTGATAATTGTCAGGCTCTTGCTGGCCATACACACGACAAGTACCATAGTGTGGTGGCACCTAATGCGCACTGATTTTGATCTAAAACACATGTTAGGAACAATAAAATACCACAGCATGGGGTCAGTCTGCCAAATAAGGCACTTTACGTTATTAACCCTGCATGTTGCATCTCAGGATCAGGCATCACTGTTTTGAAAGGCGGCGGCAGGAGCATGTGAGCAGCATTCCTGCCTCCCATCATATTAAAGGTAATTGGGGGAGGGAGCTGAGAAAGGTGAGGCATTGTTTCTTGGGGGAGTCGGGCTAATGGCTACTCGGCCATTTGTTCTTTTTGGAAGGGATTAGGAGGTCGGGTAGGGGCCACAGGGCTACCCATGTTTCAGTGGAAATCAGAGATTTTGGGGTGGCATTGACACTGAGGTCAATGGGGCCACACATGCTTTTTGAGGGGATCAGAGGTGGGGAGGGGGGCTTCAGAGCAGATTGGGTTCCCAAAGCCGGCATAAAGATCCAGTCTGAAGAGTAAAAGACTGCGCAGTATTTTGGTGCAGTTTTAAACATCAAGAGCAATTAAAAATCCACTTGTTTGTATGCAATTAGCATTCCCACCGAGATATGGTTTGTGTAGGGTTTTGTTTTCTGCATTGGAGAACAAGGATAGCGCAGGAAATGCTGAGGAAGAATATTGCGCGGTTTGTGCCTGCTGGGAAGTGCTGTGGCATGAAGCTCCCATTCATTTTGTTTTTATAGGTGCAAGAAGCTGGGTGGTGGCGGGGAAAGGTTTAGCAGAAAGGAATATGGGGAGAGAGAACGAGGTGCAGAAATGTGTTCCAATAAGACTCTGAACATCTTTGGGTAGAAAGTATTCAAAAGGAATATTTTTGGCACCATGGTATGAAGCTGGATTTGCTCTATTGTTAATTTTCACTTGGGTGGCATATGTGGGTATAAGGCAGCATATGCTATTTTGCCTTTGCCAGATTATAAGTAAAAGTCATTTGTATTTTTAGCTTCCTAGTACTACACATGATAGATCTAGTGATTGACAGTAGTGTAAAAGTGCATTAATGTGCAGCTCCTACACTTGTCCTCTAATGTTTGTGTCATCCTGCATTTACACAGCAGACTTCTGCTGTTTGAGCATCATGTGGGTTTAGCCTCTTCAGGAGACATTAGACATGAAATTCTAGGAGGATTGGGTGTCTCGGTGGCAAGTGCCCCGTGGAAGAACCTGGGTCTGATTCCTGGCTCAGGTCTTCTGCTAGATCTGGAGATAGAGCAGAGGCAGCCCCTGGGGGGAAGAGTGTGGAGGCACTTCAGGTCACTATGCAACACCATCACCTTGTGGCCAGATTTAAATTGAGATTGCAGGGGTCAAAGAGCAGAGTAACTTTCCTGGCATCCCAGCACCATAGGTGACTCTGAAAAGCTTGAAGCCAATGTGAAGAGGTCAGGGCCGGCCCGTCCATTGAGCAAGAATGTTTTTTGCACAGGGCCCCGCGCAAAGAACATTCTGCTTTTTTTTAAATTACATTAAAAAAAAAAAGCTGGCTCTGGCTGCTGCTGCTGCCGCTGCCACCGCGGCAGCGGCAGAATGAAGTGTCCCGCGGGGCCTCCTCTGCACGCTGAGCCCCTCTGCAAGGGCTTTCAGATTCGCGAAGGGAGAGTGTCTCCCTCGCGTCTCTGTTAAGCCCGCAGGGGCTAATGGGAAATTTCCCATCAGCCCCTCGCGTCTAAAGGGGCAGATGGGAAATTTCCCATTAGCCCCTGCGGGCTTAACAGAGACGCGAGGGAGACACTCTCCCTTCGCGAATCTGAAAGCCCTTGCAGAGGGGCTCAGCGTGCAGAGGAGGCCCCGCGGGACACTTCATTCTGCCGCTGCCGCGGTGGCAGCGGCAGTAGCCAGAGCCAGTTTTTTTTTTTTTTTTAATTTTGCCATAAGCCGATGGGGGGGGGGGGGTTAGGACTGGTAATGGGCTATAGGGGTGTGTGTTAAGACTGGTAATGGGCTGTGGGTTGATGGGGGCTGTCTGGAAATGGGGCGATGGGGGGTTAGGACTGGTAATGGGCTATGGGGGGGTTAGGACTGATAATGGGCTATTGGGGGGGCTAGGACAGGAAATGGGCTGATGGGGAGGGGTTAGGACTGGTAATGGGCTGTGAGCTGTTGGGGGGGGGTTAGGACTGGTAACGGGCTATAAGGGGGGTGTTAAGACTGGTAATGGGCTATAGGGGGGGTGTTAAGACGTAATGGGCTGTGGGCTGATGGGGGCTGTCTGGAAATGGGGTGATGGGGGTTATAGGGGGGTTGTTAAGACTGGTAAGGGGCTATGGGGGGTGTCTGGAAATGGGGCGATGGGGGGTGATAGGGGGGTGTTGACTGGTAATGGGCTGTGGGCTGATGGGGGCTGTCTGGAAATGGGGCGATGGGGGGTTAGGACTGGTAATGGGCTATGGGGAGGGTTAGGACTGGTAATGGGCTATTGGGGGGGGGGCTAGGACAGGAAATGGGCTGATGGGGAGGGGTTAGGACTGGTAATGGGCTGTGGGCTGTTGGGGGGGTTAGGACTGGTAATGGGCTATGGGGGGTTAAGACTGGTAATGGGCTGTGGGCTGATGGGGGCTGTCTGGAAATGAGGTGATGGGGGGTTAGGACTGATAATGGGCTATGGGGGGCTAGGACAGGAAATGGGCTGATGGGGAGGGGTTAGGACTTGAGGACGGCTGATGTGGTTAGGACTGGTAATGGGCTGTGAGCTGATGGGGGGGTTAGGACTAGCAATGAGCTATGGGGGCTGACTGGAAATGGGCTGATGGGGTTAAGACTGGAAGTGGGCTGATGGGGGTTAGGACTGGTAATGGGTTATAGGGGGGGCTTAAACTGAAAATGGGGTGATGGGGGGGTTAGGACTGGAAGTGGGTTGATGGGGGGCTAGGACTGGTAATGGGCTGTGAGCTGATGGGGGGGTTAGGACTAGCAATGAGCTATGGGGGCTGACTGGAAATGGGCTGATGGGGTTAAGACTGGAAGTGGGCTGATGGGGGTTAGGACTGGTAATGGGTTATAGGGGGGGCTTAAACTGAAAATGGGGTGATGGGGGGGTTAGGACTGGAAGTGGGTTGATGGGGGGCTAGGACTGGTAATGGGTTGGGGGGTTTGCTAGGACTGAAAAAGGGCTGAGTGGAAGGGGAGGCTTGAACTGCAAATAGCTGATGGGGAGGGAGCTTGGAATGGAAATGGGCTGTGAGGGAAGGGAGCTAGGACTGAAAATGGGCTGATGGAGCAGCTAGGATAGGACTGGAAATGGGCTGTTGGGGGAGCTAAGATTGGAAATGGGCTGTGGTGGGGGCTTGAATTGAAATGGACTCATGGAGGGGCTAGAACTGGAAGTAGGCTCATGGGGGGCTTGGACTGGAATTGGGCTGAGTGGAGGGGAGCTAGGATTTGACATGGGCTGATGGTGGGGATAGGAAATGACTAGAAATGGGCTGATGGGGGCTAGGATTGGAAATGAGCTGATGAAGGGACTCAGACTGAAAATGGATGGGGGAGCTAGGACTGGAAATGGGTTGATGGGGGGCTAGGACTGGAAATGGGCTGATGCAGGGACTAGAAGGGAATGGATGCTGGGTGAGACTAGAACTAGAAGGGAGCTGATGTTGGGGGAGGATTAGAATGGGATGGGGCTGGGAGAGTAAAATGGAGAGGGGAAAAATATTTTGTGTGGGAGGGATGAAAAATCTACAATTGGCCGGGTATTGGGAGAGTAAGTGGGGATTGAGGATGGAGGGGTAAAATTTGTGTGGATGAAATAGGAATGAGGAAAGAGCAAATGGAGAAAGAATAGTATGTCAAAGCAGATGTAGAGAGAGAGAATGGAAAAAAAAAACTAGAAGAGAGAAGAAAGAACAAATGGACAGCAGACGATGGACAGTTAGCAGAAAACATGAAGAAACCAGAAGAAAGTGGCTGGAGCAATTGCAACTGAAAAAAATGCACAAAAGGTAGAAAGATATCTCTTTATTTTGAATTTATTAGCTGGAATATGAAAGCTCTGGGAAATGTGCATCATTAACGTCTGCGCTTTGTTTGGTACAAGAGGAAATTAATTTATAGTTTTATTTCTACAGTGTTGTTGTACATTCCAAGTTTGGCTTTTGGGGTTCCCAGTCTAATTATTGCCTTCCTGTTTCTAAATTGTGATTCCTTGTTTGGTGATGGTCTATGTTCTGCATGTGTAACTGAGCTGAGGTATTCTATTTATGTAATTCCTATTTGACATTGCCACTTGTTCTCTTTCCCCAGTATTCTCTGAAATGTATTGGTTTAATATTTGCAGTGTTGCCTTTTGATAGGTAGGGTATGGTGCTTTGTGAGTCCTGGTAATGCTGTCAGGATACGGCGGGTTTGCTATGGGTTCTAAATGGGCAGCATTTGTAGTAGTTCCTAATGTGCCTGGCGGTTGGCACTGGATTATAGTAATGTAGAAATCTTTTAGTCTTTCTTTATCCATACACTCATTAAGAGACATGTTTACTAAAAGTTAGTGTATGGTAACATTATGCAAATATTTATGCAAATAAGGCCACTTATGCAAATGAGGCCCCGCACCGAGTCTCCACACATGGCCCCACACCCCCCTTGGGCCGCCCCTGCCAAGAACAGACACCCCATGAGCACCCAAAAGCCTACTAACACTCCCCCGCCTATACCAAGCACAAGACCAAACATAACAAGCAAGTGGCATGATTTTCACATCCCTACAATTGAACAAGTTACCCACACAATAACCCAGTTAAACTCAAGCACAGCTCCATCTGATCCTTGCCCGCTGGCATGGATAAAATCAACAAAGGAAGAATTAATCAAAGTCATCCAAAGTTTAATAGATACCTCCCTAGCTCAAGGCTACATGCCCACGGCACTCAAGGAAGCCACTATCCGTCCAATCCTGAAGAGAACACCACCAGACCCCACAGATCCTGCTACATTTAGACCAATTTCCAGCCTCCCTTTTTTGGCCAAAATTATTGAGAAGACAGTGCAAAGACAGCTCCAGGATCACCTAGACACACATGCTCCACTAGACCCACATCAACACGGCTTTCGCCCTAACCACAATGTTGAGACTCTACTCATCCACCTATTTGACACCCTGCTCAGAGGAATAGACAACATCAAGGCTGGTTTTCTGCTAGTGTTCATCGACATTTCCTCAGCTTTTGATACAGTATCCCACAACATCCTCCTAAACAGACTAATGGACATTGGCCTATGCAACACTACCCACAAGTGATTTCAATCATACCTTAGCATGACAGAAGGTCAAGGTAGGATCACACACATCTGATGCTTTTCAAACAACACAAGGGGTATCTCAAGGATCCTCTCTGTTGGCCCTGCTCTTTAACATTTACATACAGCCAGTATGCAATATTTTCAAGAAGCACAGGCTACAATATGCTATCTATGCTGATGACATCATGGCATACACCTCAATCAACCTAGACTCTCCATATTACTCTTCCATCATAAACTGTCTCCAAGAAATATCCATCTGGCTTTCCAACAATAACCTAAACATAAATATGAAAAAAACTGAGGTACTAATCATCACTTGGAATACTTATCATCGCAATTAAGGATGAAACCCGATACCTTGGAGTAACACATGACCGCCAGCTAAACCTACAACCACACATCAACAGAATCACTAAGAATGCATTATATAAGGTTGCCACCATTCGGAGACTCAAGCCACTCCTCAACCAGGATCATTTTCGATCAGTTTGTCAAGCAATTATAACCCCATCCTAGACAATTGCAATGCCATTTATCAAGGTCTACCAAAGCAAGCTACACGATAGTTACAACTGGTACAAAACACAGCCGCTAGAGTCATCACTGGTGCAAATAAACAAGAACATATAACACTCCTCCTACATCAACTCCACTGTCTTCCTATCACCGAATGTGCTAGATACAAATCTGCCCTGACCGTATTCAAGATAAGAAATCATATGACAGTGGGAGCTCTAGAGGAGATGTTCTACACCAGAGACAGTAATAGATCTAGAAGACAGAGTACAATTGACACTATCCCTACACCCTCTGAATACAAAAGAGCAAAGGAATCAACGACAAAGAGCATTCTCACTTACAGCACCAGCCATATGGAACTCTCTCCCTGGAAAACTAAGGTCCACCGCTGGCATAAAGGACTTTAGAAAACAACTAAAAACGTTCCTCTTTGCTGATCGTTTCCATGAAACCACTTAACTCTTGACCAGTCGAACCTCACCCACTTACTGTATGTACATATGTTCTTTGTAAATAAGATCAGTGCATCTCCTGCATGCCAACCCCCCCCCCCTCAAGTTTCATAACAAGTTCCTTGTAAATCCTGTGAGTTATAATGTAAACCGCTTTGATTCAATGATAAAGCGGTATATAAGAACTGTTTAAATAAATAAATAATACTCTCCCTCCGACAGTTAAGGTTTTCTATCTGCTGACCAGGGCTGTGGGTACCAGTCTCGGCTCCAGTCATAGGTCTCCAGAAGGGGGAGCAGCTCAGGCAACTGAGTCCTTGGATATTACAGGATTGCTTGACAGCTCCCTACCTGATGCTTTATAGCATGAAACCTTACTAGTAACAATTGTTTTTCCTCAAGATAAGGATCATGTTCTTTGCCTGTTTTATAACCATAGTTCTAATCTATTTTGGGGGGCTAAAATATGGGGTTTCCTGATCTCACTAGATCTACTCAGGAGCAGAGGAAGAAAGTTATTGAAATGAGACAGGCCGTTTTAGATTTGGGGGCTTCTTCACCTTCCGTTATCCCTGTAAATGTGTTGTACGGTTTGAGAATAATAGGTACTTGTTTTTTTCAGCCCTCACAACTTTGATTCTTTTTGGACTCTAGGCACTTACGTCACCAGACCTTTACCCCTGTGACTTGAGGCCTCCAATACAAGATGTGGAAAGCGGTCTGCACCTCTTTCCCAAATTTGTTTCTTTATTTTTGTTACTTCTCCTGGTGCTTTCTGTGCTTCTTGCCCTCCCTCTTTTCTATTTGGAACTACTATGTTCACAGTATTTTACTTTATTGTATTCTTTTGTTATGCTTAGTATGTCCTTGCATTTTCATTATTGCATTTAATTTTATGTATATTTTTTGCAAATAAAAAAAAAGCATAGCAGGGTTAGCGGTAACAATGCAGCAGTTACAACCCCAAGTAAAAAGCATAGAGCGGGGGTAAACTGCACCAAGGCCAGGGCAAGGTAATTAGACACCTGAGGCAGATCTTCAGCCTTGCAGCCTCCCACCAAGATTATGATAATTAAACTCAATCATAATCATCTCAACACCATCCCCCTCAGAAAATCCTATAAAAATTAATATTTGGACATCATATTATTTTATAAAACAAAGGATAATATTAATATATATACAGAGGGAACCTTCCAAAATCTCCTTACAAGGATACATGAACTCGTTACAAATTGTTCACTCTGTCACAGGTGAAAGTAAGCACCGATGAACCTTTATGTTTGTGTAGCTGTTAGGACCCATTGCTTTGCTTTGACTGTGGCTACTCTTTGCTGCCCTCCAGAAGCTGCTGCCCTAGGCAACTGCCTAATTTGCCTAGTGGTGAGGCCAGCCCTGACTGCATGGAATGGCAGTTACTACCCAAAGTAAAAAGCCTAAAGCAAGACTAAGCTGCATGGAGTGGCAGTTTCAACCCTAAAATATCTTATTGTCCACGCTAGATAGTCTTTATCTGCTGTCATTTACTATGTTATATATTTTCACTGTGGATGTGCACATGGGCAGATTTTGGGTGGAACATGAGCGGTGCAAACAAGTACATATGTAGATTACAGAATGCAATAATTTACGTGCATACTTGCAAAAAAGTAGGTGTGGTCATTAGTATCAGCTCTAGGGCTAATGTAAGTCATTGTTTCTTAATGTATCTGCGTTCTCTGCCTCTTACACTAGCATTTTATAAAGTGAAATATGCATATAGTGGATTTTATGTAATAGGCATGGCATACACATGTGAAAACGTGCTCTGGAGTAGAGGAGTAGCCTAATGCTAGAACAAGGGAAGCCAAGATTGAAATCCCAGTGCTGTTCCTTGTGATCTTGGACAAGTCATTTAACCCTCCAGTGCCCCATGTACAAACTCAGAGTATTGTCCCTCTGTGGACAGGAAAAATAGCCACTGTACCTGAATGTAACTTTCCTTGATTCTCAATAAAAAGGCATGAGCTAAGTCCAATTAGTGATTAGTGAAAATTACCCTCTATGTATTACGGTACAAAAGAACCATGAAGAAAGCTATTTGATTCATTCCCAGGTTTCACAGCAGAATTTACAACAAAGAAAAGTTAAATGCACATCTGAATCAACAAAAGCCAGCCCAAAGTTGCTGAGCCCTGTGCCATGACCTAAACCAGGGGTTCCCAAATCTGTCCTGGGACCTTCCCAGCCAGTCGGGTTTTCCGGATATCCACAATGAATATGCATGAGAGAGATTTGTATACAATGGAGGCAGTGCATGCAATTCTCTCTCATGCTTATTCATTGAGGATATTGTGAAAACCCGACTGGCTGGAGAGCAGGTTTGGGAACCCTTGACCAGGGGTGGTTCTGTCATTAGGTCGAGTGAGGCGGTGGCCTCAGGTGGCAGCTTTTTGGGGGTGGCAAAAATTGCCCCCAAAAAGCCCGCCTCACTCGGCCTTCAAAAAACAAAACAAAACAAAAACCCGATCGGAAGAGCCACAGCACAAGGAAGTGCCCCGCAGTCGCCCCTGCAGAGCTGCCCTCTCTCCCTTCAGCGCCGGCTTTACAGAGCATTTCTTGTTTCCCATTAGCCCCGACAGGCTTAACAGAGCCACGAGAAAGGGAAACTCTCCCTTAGCGGCTCTGTTAAACTGGTGGCACTGAGGGAGAGAGAGGGCTGTGCCGGGGCAGCTGTGGGGCACTTCCCGTGGCAGCAGCAGCTTCAGGAGCCAGTTCTTTACATTTGAATTTCCTGGGGGGGGGGCTAGGATTGGAAATGGGCTGTTGGGGGGGTGTTAGGCTTGGAAGTGGGCTGATGGGGGGTTAGGACTGGTAATGGGCTGGGGGTGTAGGACTGGAAATGGGCTGTTAGGGGGGTGTTAGGGCTGGAAATGGGCTGATGGGGGTTAGGACTGGTAATGGGCTAGGGGGGCTAGGACTGGAAATGGGCTGTTGGGGGGTTAGGACTGGAAATTGGCTGATCGGGAGGGGGGCTATGGCTGGTAATGGGCTATCGGGGGTGGCTAGGACTGGAAATGGGCTGATGGGGTGGTTAGAACTGGAAATGGGCTGATAGGGACGGGGCTAGGACTGGAAATGGACCTTTTGGGTGGGGGTTAGGACTGGTAATAGGCAGATGGGGGGCTAGCACTGGAAATGAGCTAGGACTGGTAATGAGCTGATTGGGGGGGGGCTAGGACTAGAGTGGGCTGATAAGGGGGATAGGACTGCAAATGGGCTGGGACTGCAAATGGGCTAATGGGGGAGGGGAGGAGAGTACTGCTGGCCCTGGAAGAAAACTAGGGGCTGGGGCTACAAATGGGCTGATGCAGGAGGATGGTAGAATAGGACTGGAAGGGAGCAGATAATGAGAGGATCTGCCAGGGTAAGGAGGGGGAAGGAGGGGGCTGGAAAGAAGCTGACACCTGGGATGTACTGAAGGGGGACTGGAAGGGAGCTGACACTTGGGGATGGGAGTGGTAGGTGGTTGGGTAATGGGGAGGAGGCTGGAAAGGAGCTGACATGCAAATGGCACTGGAAGGGAGATGGACAGAGGGTAGGGCGACTTGAAGGGAGCTGACTGGGGGGAGGTGGCACTGAGAGTTGATGTGAGTTGATATCTGGGATGGTATTTGGACTAGAAGGGGCTGGACAGTGGGGGAAGGAGGGGGACTGGAAGGGAATGGACACCAGTGGCAGTCGTAGGAATGCAGGGCGGTTGCCATTGGAAGGTACTGGGAGGGGAGGACTGGAAAGGGGGCTGATACTGGAGAGGGTTAGTGGAACTGGAAATGGGCTGATGGAAGGAAGTGAAGAAAACAAAAGAAGAAATAAGAAATGGCAGATGGACCATGGACCATAGACCACAGAAAGAGAGCTAAGAGAAGACAGGAAAGCAGAAGCCTCAGATTGGGATCAGCATGAACAAAGAATAAAATGGTCAGACAACAAAGGTAGAATTTTTTTTTTTATTTAATTTTAGTGATTGGACTTTGTGCTGTTTTTATATTTTACACAGTATTGGGGAACTGCATCTCTTATTTATCTGATGTTGCACTGCATATGGATTCTGACTTCTTGGGGTTTCAATTTAAATTTTGTCTGCATATTTTTATTTTATTTTAGATTGTGGTTACTTATTCTGTACTTGGTGAGGGTCGATGTTGTGAGTGTGTGACTGAGGTCAGGTGTTCTGTTAACATGGAGTTTGTACATAAAGATCTGTACTGTACTGTAGTAATTTGACATGTTCAGCTTTTCAAATAGGTGTATGGATGTTCCAGGGCCCACTGTAGAATTTACAGTGATGCTTTTTTTGGATGGGCTCCTTATGTGAGTTTTGGAAGTTTGTGCTGATATGGTATGGTATGGTAGGTTTGCTCTTTGTTATATGGTTTTGTATTAGTTCACAATATGCCTGGTACTGGAGAATAGTGGTGGTTGTTGTTAGTGAGATGATCAGAATCAGATTTCTTTTTTTAAATATTGAGTTCTGTGGGTGAATGTCCTGGTTTTGCTCTGCATCTATTGTTGATGCAAAATATATGTTGAAAAAGAAAAAGCAAGAACCATAACGCAGTTCATAACAACAAAATAAAAATGATTTATAATTTAGTTTTATAAACTGTGCTGTTGGTTCTTGCTGTCTTTTAGTTCCTTGATGTGCAAACAGGACCGTACCTAGCCCCGTGCAAGCGGTGCAGCCGCACAGGGCAGAAAGGCTTGGGAGGCACGTTTCGGCTGTCTGCTGTTGCCCTGCCGCCGTTGGCAGGACAATAGCAGGCAGCCAAAATGCGCCCCCAAGCCTTTTCGCAGTACTGTAAGCAGGTCTGATCCCTCTCTCCTCCGACACAGTGTCAGAGTAGGGAGGGACAGATCTGCTTAAAGTGCCAGTGCCTTTCAGATCAGGCACATGCCCCCCTCCTCCTCTCCATTCCTCCGTCCAGCACTGCCTGCTCTTTCCCTGCTGCCGGCACCACCATGAAAAAAGCAGAGGGCAGCAGCAGCAGGGAAAGAGCAGGCAGCGCTGGATGGAGGTATGGGGGGAGAGGGGGGAGGGGGGGCGTGTGCCTGAGTTGCAAGTTGCACAGGGTGCGATTGCAGCTTCATACGGCCCTGTGTGCCGACATCTTGCATTTCCTCCATATAATCTAATCGGCTTTTTGGTTTGGTTCAGTCTCTGATTGGATTTCTGGAAAAACCCCGCCCCCTCTAAGGTGGGGGGGGGGGGGGGCGCCGTTTCATACTTCACCTCAGGCAGCAGATTGCCTTGAGCCGCCCCTGCCCCTGACCTAAACCATGAAAAAGTAGAGCCATGTTACTATGTAAGAAATTTCAAAATAACTCACAAGAAATGCCACTCCAATAAATGCTGTGCACATCTTATTCAAAAAAATCTGCAAGTAATGAAAATTAATATATTTATGCATAAAAATTGCAAAAGAGAAGCAATAGCTATGCGCCTGCTATGAAACCAGGCGTAAGAGGTTGGTGGTTGCAGCAACCCAAAACCAATCTCCAAGAAACCAGTGACTATAAAAAAGCAAATGCCCTTGGGCACACCATTCCCGTAACGCTCATTACTTGTGTATGTACTTTTCACTTTACTCTTCTTCAGAGTAGCCTATATTTCAATTATTCATTTTGTCTCCATTCTTTGACTAAATATAGCAGAATAGCATTGATACTTCAGATCACTGTTTAACCCACTGGTAAAGACCCTAGCAAACCTAATATATGGAGAATGGTGGTTTGAATAGCTGCTTTAAGGTGAAAATACAGTGATCGGAAAGCATGAGATCAGGCAAATTGATTTTTTTATTGACCTGATCATTTATATTTGACAAAATCTATTTGCATCTTGCTAGATATTTTAGATCGTCCCTTACACCATTAACAGCATCTGTATATCAAGCTGGCCTAGCACTGTCTGGGATGTACTGTGATGAATAGTACTGTGAAAAGGTGTGTGAACTGCAAGTATTATAATAAGAAATACTAATTCTTACCATGACATCCTTGTTTAATTGAAACCGATACGTTCTTACACAATAAAAGTACAAATGAGGTTTTAACCTTTTTATTGCAACATCGCATATCAAAATATCGGTTCCATAAAAATGTTGCAGTTACTCTGGATCAATGGACAAAATGAATGCATGGTAACTGCAAAGCCTCTGCGTGATGTGTTGGGGTCCTTCCCAACATGTTGCCGTTTAGTTCACATTGAGAATTTGCCATGTGATGGTGGTATTAATTGTGCCACATAAACTGGCATGCTAACGGTAGCTTCCCATGTGTTTACTGTAAGGTACGGTGCCCACCCATTCTCCACCTGGTTCAACCTAAGCTGTTAAGGTGGAAATTGTGACACATTAACTGCTAAAATACCGCATTAACTATTCTCACAGCACCTGCATGAATGGTTAATGCATATGAATTGCCATGCCAACAGCTATTGCAGCTTAGTAATTAAAGGGAAGGAAATTGGATTAGGCTCACGTCTTTCTCAGAGTTCAAGACAAGTTACATTCAGGTCCAGTAGATATGCTTCTGTCTCCAGAGGGCTCACAATCTAAGTTTGTACCTGAGGCAATGGAGGGTAGGCCCAAGGTTTGTGCTACCTTTTTTGCTGCCCTGTGCAAATCATTACCGTGCTGCCCACCACCCTGTCCCACCCCTCCCCACCCCAGTGGATTCCAATGGAACCCTTCATGAGCTTCTCTTTTGTTCCACCAATAAGTGCTTGAACACCATTTACACATGCAGTGAGATTACAAAAAAGGCTACAAGATTCTACACAATTTCCGTCCAATGCCAACTGCCAGGTACGTTATAAAGTACTACAAAACCCTGCTCATTTATTTATTTATTTGTGTGTTTTTTTATACTGCTATATCGGGCAAGCAAAGTGGTTTACAATTGAAATAACAGATACATTAAACATTTAACAGTATAACTGGTGCTGAAAAAGGAGGTCAGAAAATTTGCATAATTCTAACAGTAAAACTTCTTTAGAATTCAAAATGAGAGACAATGTCATTTAATCTTTAGTGAAGAAGGGGAGAAATTACAGTACTTAAGTAGGATCTATGTCAGTTGGATCCATATTAGGTGGGGTTTCGTTGTGAACAAAATGTTCAATGAAGAGGTGAGTTTTGAGGTGAGAATGGAACGAGGGGATAGGTCCATAATGTTCCGAAGGTTAACTGTTAATGAGTTCCAGAGCGTTGGGGATGTGTATTCAAATGCTCTGTTGCTAGTGCATTGCTTGGTATTATGAAACTCTGATGGAGATTGAGAGCGTTGTTCGTTTTGACATCTTTGTCGGTTATTGGGTGCTACTTTGATTAGTCAGGAGAGGGTTGTGGGAGCTATTTTCCTAATGATCTTGAATGTGATCATCAGTAACTTGTATTTTATCTGGCTTTGGATAGGTAACCAATGCAAGTCATATAGGATTGGAGTGATATGTTCGATCCGGCGTGAGTTGCGGATGATTCGTGCGGCTGAATGGTGAGCCATTATGAATGGGTGTAGGGATGTTTTTGGTAGGCCATGCAGTAGACTATTGCAGTAGTCTATATGTGGGGTGATTAATGCTTGCATTATTGCTCTAAAGTCAGAAAGCTGTAGTAGAGGTTTTACATGTTGAAGGAGATATATCTTATTGAATATTTTTTTAGTTATGTTTTTGATGTGGGACTGGAAAGTAAGGTGTTTGTCAAGCGTTACACCTAAGTATTTAACCTCATCTTTGACTTCAAGTATAATGTCATCCAATGGAATGTTTTGAGGTGGTTTGTATGTTTGATTCCTGGAGATTATTAACACCTCATTTTTTTGTAGTTAATATTTAGGCCAATATTCTTAAGCCAGGATGCAATCTCCTTGAAGCAGAATGTTAAAGGGTCAAAGTTGGGGGTAGTTATGTTGAAGGGCATATAAAGCATTATGTCATCCACATAGATGGCATAATCAATCTTGAATTGTTTTATAATTTGATAAACTGGTTATATATATTAAATAACAGCACTGAAAGTGCTGATCCTTGAGGTAGACCTGTGCTTTGAGGGTAGGAGTTAGAGGATATGTGACCCATGGAGACCTGTTGTAATCTTTCAGAGAGATAGGATATTTATTTATTTATTTACATTCTCTTATATACCGCGCTATTTTGCATCAGTGCAGTTTACATTGAACAAACTGAAATTATATTGAACATGGCATTATAACTTGGAGATAACTATTTTACAGGGAACATGAGCTATGGAGGGTTAAGTGGCTTGCCCAAGACCACAAGGAGCACCTGTGGGATTAGAAACCCCAGTCCTTCCAGCCCAAGGTTGCTGTCCTCTAGTGGGATTTGAACCCCTAACCTTCCAGCCTGAAGTACCTTGCCCCAACCACTAGGCCACTCCTCCACTCCACTCCAGACATATAAACCATTTAACCGTTGCATTACTGATACCAATTTGTTTCAGTCTTCCTTCAGAGTCTATAGCCAACCTGCACTGCCAGAACTCTTACCACCAACCCTACCTATGAAAAGGCAGCACTACAAATACTATATTAGGCCCGAGGACAGCAGTACACCTCATAATGGGAGAACCGAACAAACAGAACTACTACAGATCCCTGCACAGAAAGCAACACTAGCAGAGCATTCCACCCCCATTACACACGTAAAACAGAGACAGCCCTTCACAATTACAAAGCAAGGGACCACAAATTGAAAATAGGAAAATATGCAAACAACCCCAAGAAGTCAGACTTTGCATGCAGTACAGCACTGAACAAACAGAAATGCATTTCCTCATGTACTAAGCAAAATACAAAGACAGCAGAGATATGCATTTCCAATTAATTCAGAATAAAATATTTTTTCTTCCTCTGTTGTTTGAACATTTAATTTGTTTTAGTTGTGTTGGTCCCAGTCTGGACTGGCCCATCCACTAGGCAGGCTTGGAGACCGCCTTGGGTGGCAGATCTTCATGGGCGGCATGGCACACATAGCACACATGGCACACATAGTCTCCTCATGGAACTGTCAAGAACTTCCCAGGATGTGGTGAGAAGAGGAAAATTAATCCAAGAAGTCTTCGAAAGTTAGTATGATCGGTTGGAAAAACACTGCGTACAACATCCAAAGAGCTTAAGGCTGACCTGGAGCAATCTGGAGTAGTAGTTTCAACCTGCATCATATGCTGCACACTAAACAAAGAAGGACTTCTTGGGCAAAGGCCAAGGAGGACCCCCACTGCTCAAAGACAGATATAAAAAGGCACATCTGATCTTTGCCCATACCCACCTTGAGAAACCACAGTCCTTCTGGGAAAATGTTCTGTGGACAGATGAAACCAAACTTGAGCTTTTGGCAACGCAGACCAGCAATACCTTAACTAGTGAATAATTGAAGCTTATAAGTTAAAAACACCCTTCCTACAGTTAAATATGGTGGAAGTTCTATAATGTTGCGAGGCTGTTTTGCTGCCTCAGTAACTGGAGGCCTGTAGCGTACTAAAGGAATCATGAAGTCGGAGAACTACCAAGGTATTTTGGAGCAAAATGTGCTATTTAGTGTTAGAAAGCTAGGTCTGGGTTGAAGGTCATGGGTTCTCCTGCAGGACAATGACCCAAAACATACATCCAATAGTACAAAAGAATGGTTAAAAGGAACAAATGGACTGTTTAAACTGGCCAGCAATGAGTCCTGATCTCAATCCAATTGAGAACCTTTGAAAAGAGCTGAAATCTGCCATTGATAAAAGGAATCTTGGAAACATTCATGATCTGGAACAAGTCGCAGTTGAAGAGTGGGAGAGACTATCAGCAGACAAATGCACAAAACTTATAGATGGCTACAAGAAACATTCAGAGGCTGTGATCACTGCCAACCAAATATTCGTGAAGGGTGCCATTAATCCTGTCCAGGTCATATTTTGTCTTTTTCTCAAAATTACTATGTCTATGTTGCAATGACATCTTTTTTTGTTGTATACCTTTGAACATGTTATTAAAATATTATGATAACATATAGTTAGAATCTTTCCAATTATTTCTCAAGATATTATACACAGCATACCTAAAAAGCATGGTTGCCAATAATGTTAACCACGACTGTACAGCACTCAGGTGCCTAGCTCCTATGCAAGCCAATTAAGACCACTAATACCTGATGAGGTCAGTGACTTCAAAGAGCTTGCTTGCAATGGAGACCCTCAAAGCCTATAAATCTTTCAAGTTTAAAACAAAACAAGAGGGGAAAAGCCAAAATTTAAAATAAATCACACACGAGCTCATTCCAAGCTGCTATTTGGCCCCTTTGCTGACGTTGTATGGGGAGGTTATATGAGGGCAAGAAAGAGGTGTTGTGAGGGTGGAGTTAGGGTGGGCAGTGGGCAGTCTGCGGCCCCGGACATACAGGGCCAATTCCAATGTCGGCCCTGTATGTCCGGAGCCGGCAGACTGAATGGGGAACTTATTCCACCTCTGAAGTGGAATAAGTTTCCCTAGTCAGCAGGGGTTGGCAGGTCTGGGTGGCGGAGGAGGTAGGAGGGTAGAGGAGATTCCCCACAGCCCGACCCTGGCCTTAGGAGGACAGATCGGGGCTCGTCTGTGATGGGTGAACAATCTTGTCGGCGGCTGGGGATCACAGCTCCTGAATGGAGTGGCACCGTGGTTCCATTCAGGAGCCTTGACTGAGTTAGCTGGGCTAGGCCTGTACGTGCAGGCCGGGATTGGGGTCCAGGCCTGGATGCAATTCTGATCCTGCAGGGCTATATGTGCCCCGCAGGATCAGAATCCCATCTAACTCTGTGCGTCCAGGATAGAATCGGGCCCAAATCAACACTAGAATAACAGAAACAATCTACATGTTTATATCAATCCCAATATGACTACGCATGCATTCGTGTGCACACAGGCAGACGAAAATGCTATTGGTGAAGAAGGTGGACCGTAGCATGTCCAATTCCAAGTATGAAAGAATATCTTTAATTGTCATCTAGATCAAAGCTGGCATTTAACATGGATAAATATGGCAAATGTTGTTTTCCATTTGCAGTGGTGTTCTGCCATGAAATCGGGTCTCTTCCAAATACCCAGTTGTGACAATCCCAGAATTTTGCTGATGCTGTAACCTCTGTGTCTTGTTTGCAGGTTTAACAGTAGCTGAAAGCAGCTGGCATGTGCTGAAAATGAATGCATTTACAGTTTCTCATTTGTGTTCTTTTAAAATTAAACATTCATTAAAGTTATGGACCCAAGATGTGTGAGTGCTGCAGCAGAAGTTTCTGAGGGACCGGCTGTTTTCTCTAGTAATAGCTATGTTGATGGACTATTAAGAGTCATTTTACAAAACATTTGTACAAGCAAAGCAGTGTTTTACATGCAGAAATAGGCATTTAGAAGATTATCCAGACCGTACACACATAGGTTTATCTGACCTGAGCAGAGATATTCCTGGAATTAGCAGTTACACACATCCTCTATCAAATATGCACATCTGTGCATAAAATCAGCCAGGCAATATGTGTGTACTAAGTAGCAGGTGTAGGTAATAGGTGCAGATACTTTCTCTGAGGTAATGTTCAAAGGGAACGTGCACGCAGAGCTTCGTTTAGGAAATTGGTATAACTTCTGTGCGTAGCTGCTGCACAAATTAGGAATCCCGTTATAAATTTTCCCTTTTTGGGAGGTATTTTATAATATGGTGCCTATGTAAAATGTGAAAAAGAAGACACTTTTATGCCTATTTTATAAAGGCAATAGCAAAGTAAATCCTAAAAAAGGGGGCCGACTGGCTCTGCATATATTGAAATTAACTTGAAACTAAATCAAAAGAAAGAGACTTCAGAGCCTCGAGCCAGCTCACAGTGTCGCATTCACATTAAACTCTGCTGCATATTAATGGATCACAGTTATTATCACTGCTTCCATGGGGTGTTTACAGCTGGAGATTGCAATAAGTACTTTGAGATCATTTTTATTGCTGAATCTAGTGTTTGTGCCCATAGTCTGTTTTGTATGAAGCTATATGAAATGAAATTTGGATTTTGTTGGGTTAATTGGAAGTGACTGATTGTTACTTGAATATGAAGAATTTTTTCAAAAAAGATTACTACTCATTCTATGCGTCCCAACCCCCTCCCTCTAACCCAACCACCCATCCCCCTGCTCCCCCTCCGCATGCACTCCAAAACGTCAGCCTAAAACCACCGACCCCCCAAACACTAGCTTTTTTGAATTCTAGTCATTCTAGATAGGTTAGCCTATGCGCATCCCCCATATATGACTCCCAAGTTGTACTTTCCATGGACACTTGAAGTTTATTATATTGTAAGCCGCTTTGAATATATGAGAAGGCAGGATAGAAAACGTGTTAAATAAATTAAATAAATAAATATGATCCATTAATACGTACGCAGCAGAGTTTAACATGAATGTGACTCTGCAAGTTGGCTTAAGGCTATGAGGTCCCTGGGTGCTTTTGATTTGGTGGCCTTTTACTAAAGTTCATTAAGCAGTTAGCATGTGCTGTCCAGTGTACGAGCACACTAACTGCATAGCATGTTATGGGGCAGCGACTGGGTGGGTTATAATAACATAGTGTATGACGGCAGATAAAAACCAGTATTTATTTATTTATTTATTTATTTATTTTTCTTATATACCGCGCTATTAAGATCAGTGCGGTTTACATTATAACTGAACAATGCAACAATGTATTACATAACACGATGTGCTTACAAAGAACAGCTATGCCCAGTAACATGGCTAGAAGTGGTTGTAACTGCCGCTTTGTGCAGGTCACCTCCCTCTGTGCCTGTGTTTAGGGTTGTACTGGCTGATCAGTGCATGTCAGTTCCCCTCTATTTATTCAGTATAAAAGATACTTATGTTTGCTTTGATTTTATCCTCTTGCTATAAAGGGATCCACTGTGTCTGTCCCATGACATTTTGAATTCAGTCACTGTATTTGTCCCCAACTACCTCCATCAGGAGGGCATTCCAAGCATCCACCACCCTTTCAGTGAAAAATAATTTTTTGATGTTGCCTTTCAGTTTATCTCCTTGAAGCTTCATGTTATGCCCTCTAGTTTTGCAGCTTCCCCTTCTTTGAAAAAGCCTTGTTTTTCATTGATACCCTTAAAGTATTTAAAGATCTGTATCGTATCTTGCCGTCCCTCCTCTCCTCTAAGGTACACATATTTAGGTCTTCAAGTCTCTTCTCATACATCTTCTGACGCAGGTTCTAAATCATTTTGGTAGCCTTCCTCGGAACTATTTCAAGTCGTCTTATATCCTGTATGAGATACAGTCTCCAAAATTGAACACAATACTCCAAGTGAGGCCTCATCAACAACTTGTACAAGAGCATTAATACCTCCTCCTTTCTGCTGGTTATTCCTCTCTGTATGCAGCCCAGCATCCTTCCGGTTTTGGCTACCGTGTAGTCCCATTGTTTCGCCACCTTAAGATCCTCAGACACTAGCACTCCAAGGTCCCTCTTCTGATCTGTGCACCCCAGCCTCTCTTCCCCTATCGCATACCATTCCCTTTGATTTCTACGTCCCAAGCGCATGACTCTGCACCTCTTCACATTAAATCTTAACTGCCAAATATTAGACCATTATTCTGGTGTTTTTAGATCTTTCCTCATGTTGTTCACTCCCTCAGAAGTATCCACTCTGTTGCAAATTTTCGTGTCATCTGCAAAAAAGGCAGACTTTCCATTCAGACCTTCTGCAATGTTACTCACAAATACATTAAATAGTATTGGTCCCAGGACCAATCCCTGAGGCAGACAACTATGCACCTTCCTTTCTTCTGAGTGAGTTCCATTTATTTAGCAATGGTTATATACCACTTTTCACCGGGTCAAAGTGGTGTACATTCAGGTATGGTATATATTTCCCTTGTCTCTGAAGGGCTCATAATCTACATTTTGTATCTGAGGCAACAGAAGGTTAAGTGGCTTGCCCAAGGCCACAAGGAGTGCCTGTGGGACTAGAAACCCCAGCCCATCCAGCCCAAGGTTGCTGTCCTCTACTGAGATTTGAACCCCTACCCCTCTGGTCTGAGGCAATTTGCCCCAACCACTAGGCCACTCCTCCCTCCGTTGTCACCACCTTCTGTTGTCTGTCAGTCAACCAGTTTCTGATCCAGTTCACCACCTTGGGACCTATTCCCAGGCTGCTTAGTTTATTGATATGCCTCTTATTTATTTAAGTTTTTTATTTTTTTATACCATCTTTCAGGAACATCTAACCTGTTTACAAATAACCAGTAAACCATTACATTTTAACAAATTTCACACAGGTTACAGCATAGAATGGAGAGGATACTTCAGAAGGATTGCAACTGGACTGTACAATGTGGGAATAAAACTTATTTACAAGTATGGACATATGTACATGTAAAGGGTAGATCTATTAGCATGCAAGAGATGACCTCAGTTTTGATATCTTTCCATGGTTGCAGTCAGAAAGACTGGAGGAGGGGAAGGGGGAGTATAGAGGGAGAGAAAGGAATGAAGAACAGAATCAAAGGCTTTGCTGAAATCTAGGTATATCACATCCATCACATGCTCTTGATCTGGTTCTCTTGTCACCCAGTCAAAAAACGCAGTCAAATTTGTTTGGCATGATCTTCCCCTGGTAAAACCATGTTGCCTTGGATCATGCAATCCATTAATTTCCAGAAAGTATTGGGAGGAGTGGCCTAGTGGTTGGGGCAAGGTACTTCAGGCCGGAAGGTCGGGGGTTCAAATCCCACTAGAGGACAGCAACCTTGGGCCGGAAGGACTGGGGTTTCTAGTCCCACAGGTGCTCCTTGTGGTCTTGGGCAAGCCACTTAACCCTCCATTGCCCATGTTCCCTGTGAGTATTAGTGTATGTGTCTCATGTCCCCACATGTTAAATGTATCCCCCAATTGTGTTGTGACCGCTTTGATTGAAGGATAAGGCAGTATACAAAACTGAATAAATAAAGTCCGCTATTCTTTCTTTCAAGAGCATCTCCATTACTTTTCCCACCACAAAGGTCAGGCTTACCGGCCTATAGTCTGTCACCTCTTCCCTATTACCACTTTTGTAAAGAGGTATCACATTAGTCCTTCTGTTAAAAACGTCCTTTAAACGCCCTGCCAGAACCTCTCGAGTTCCTTCAGTATCCTGGGATGTATCCCATTCGGTCCCGCGGCTTTATTCAAAAACGTTGTGTTCTATGAATGGTGTAGTATCTACTTCCTTCTCATTTGTATATTTGTCAGTCCTACATAGTCCTTCTCCAGGATTTTTTTTTAATGAATACAGAAATGTTTGTTTAGCATTTTCACTTTTTCAATATCACTTTCCACAAATCTGTCCTCGGCCCTTTTGAGTCATGCATAGCCACCTCTCGTCTTCCTCCTCTCCCGAATATACTGTACCCGGAAAAGGTTTTGTCTCCACGCTTCACATCTTTAGCCATCTTTTCTTCCGCCTTTGCTTTTGCTGTCCTTATTTCTCTTTGTCTCTTTTAGCTTTATCCTGTATTCTTTCTGTGTTCATCTTTTTAAGATCTTCTGAATGTTGTGAAAGTGTGTATTTTGCCTTTATTTGTGCAGCCACCTCTTTGGCGAACCATATAGGTTTCCTTTTCCTCTTGTTTTTATGTACTTTCCTTACATATATATCTGTTGCCCCTTTTATTACCTCTTTTAGTTTAGCCCACTGCAATTCCACTTCTCTTATCTCCTCCCACCCTGCCAGCTTCTCCTTCAGGTACTTTCCCATTTTACTGAAGTCAACATTTTTGAAGTCTAGGACTTTGGGTTTGCTGTGATTGGACTCTGCCTTGGCTTTTACCTAAACCACACTGTGTGATGATCACTGCTGCTCACATGGGCCCCCACCCAGACATTCAACACACTATTTCCTTTGGTGAGTACTAAATCCAGCATTGAACTCATGGTAGAAGGATAAATGTGGGCTGCATATTGAGTTAGCACATGGTATTTTGGTACACAGGCCCCTTAGTTTAGATTTAGTTACAGCTTATGAATAAGCCATTCAGTCCCTTTTTAGGTTGTTTTTGTCATGCTTACATAGGGGCTTGTTTACTAAAGTACGGAAAAGTTTGCTCTTTCTGTGCATTAGTTGCTCTTTCTGTGCATTAGTTGTGGTATGTGCAAAGTCTGTGCGGTAACTGTTGGAGGTATGCCCAGCATTTGCCCTTCAATAACTGCACAGAACAGACATTGACCACATGCTAAATGCATTGGCGGATAGCATGGATGCACTATCTGCATGCAGTTACCATGGTCTGCTGCTTATAAAACCCAGTCTTCCTGATCAGTATCTCCATCGCCCTTCACGCCTCTGGTCAGCATCTCTATCATATCCCACCTCCTCGGTTAGTATCTCCACCATCCTTCTCACCCACCCTCAATCAGCATCTCCATCCCATCTCACTCCTATGATCAGCATCCCCATCATCTCTCGCCCCCAGTCAGCATTTCCCCCATCCCCGATCAGCATTCTCATCACTCCCCCCGATCAGCGGTCTCCACTACCTTCCCCATCACATGACTGTCATCGCCACTCCCCTGATCAGCATCTCCGTCACCTCCTACACCCACAATTAGAATCGCCACCATCTTTCCCACCCTTCCGATCAGCATCTCCATTCACCTCCCTCCCCTAATTCTCCGAGCACTTACTGGGGGTGTCCCTGATATGTTAGTGAGGGGGGCAGAGAAATCCACTTATTTATCAGCTTGACCCCTAGTGATAGCAATGCAAGACTGTCATTATGAGTCAGAGATGTCATTTTGAATCCAGGCTGGCAATGAGATCCCCAGGAGCATCTGGGGATCATCCTCCCCTCCCCCCGGAACCCATCAAGGACCCCCCCCCTGTAAGTGCCAGGATCTTGGGGAGTGGTTGGAGGTCCTGATTGGGATGTGTGGCAGGTGATAAAGATGACTTGGGGGACCAGTGAGGTTTCTGGATGCTGACCAGCGCAAATAGATTTTATTTTTTAAGTAATGTGGGTGTACTTAACACACCTTTGCTATCAGCAGCCATGACAGCACATAGTAACTTAAAAGCACAGTTTACAAAGGGCGTCTAAGTGCAATCTGGGATGTCCAAGCCAGAATGTAAAGGGGAGGGGGGAACAGGCACATGCAAGGTTGGGCGTAATTTCAAAAACATGGACATGCCTAATAAGGGCCTCTATGGAGACATCTACTTAGACATCCCCAGAGTAGCATTTCAGAACAGGGGTGTTTATTACCTAATGGTTAGAGTAGTAGGTTAGGGGAAGAGTGGCCAGGGTGCAAATCCCAGTGTGGGGCTTTGGGATCTTAGACTAGTTACTTAGCTGTCCATCGTCTCTACACTCTCTGGATGTTTTAAAGGCAAAACAAGCACTTTCCTGATGTCTCCTCGTGCCTGGAGCGCGTGACCGTGCCTGCAGATGTCCCAACATTTCTGAAATCGAATGGGGATATCTAAGTCCATTGGACCTCCCCAGACACACCTCTGCCACGCCCCCTGCCTACTTGGACATCCCGCACTGGAGACATCTCCGTGATTTGCAGATCCAAGTGCAGGTCTTCAGAGATCCAAATTATGACTAAGATCGTAGAATGACCGCCTTATTGTGCGCTAACTGCAAGTGCTCTCCATACCCATGTCACCAATTCTTTACCCCGTCTCTGCCCCTGCCATAGAAAGTAGTTAACGTGCCACATGATCCTGGCACTTACCACATGCTATGTGCTAATTTATCCTGGAACTGCTTACCTCACTTCCCCCTACTGAAATATGCAAATTCAGTATTTTAGAAAGGCAACATAACGCATGTACCTGTCTTTACACATGGACTGTTACAATAATCCCCAGCAGTGCACAAATACTTCCGTGCAATGTTACACCTGCACCAAGGCAAGCGTAACTTATGCATGTGCTCTGTGTAGATACACACATATCTTATAAGCTATGCACTTACCTCACACCTCCACCCAGTGACGCCCTCTACAGTGCATACTTGCAGTCGAGTGCTCTTAGGGGCACGTGGTGCACACACTTATCCTCACACAATTTTATAGCAGCCATTTCCTATGCAAAAAAGTGCTCTTTTAAAAATCTGGTTTTGATGTTCTTTATTACTTGACTGTCTTATTTGGCTTGGAAAGTAAACCATTCTGTTGAGCCTTTTTATGCCTGAGGTATGGTTAAGCAAAGTGTTGCACATAAATACAAATAAATAAAATACTTTATAAAATTACCCTCTATACTGTTAAGCAACTTCGCCAAATTCAAATAAACCAGGACCTCTTTAAGTCGTACAATCAGGATCCAAATGAAGAACCCTAACATTGACTAGAATGGCTTTCATCTGATTGTCTATGCAAATTCCACAGACCTTAGTGCTTCTGGGCCATACACTTTCCTTCGAGAGCCACATAGATAAAATGAGAAGATCCTCACTCAGAATAACATCAGCTATAAATTTACAAACTGAAAACGGAGAATGCCCCCCCCCCCCTGCCTTGAGAAGAATTTCTGTGCTCGCTTGCTACAGGGAGAACCTCGCCCATGCAATGAAAATCCACCCAATGCTCATCAATAGCTGTCAAATTATTGGAGGCTAACTTAAACCGACTAATCTAAATATAGCGAACATGGTGAGTACAGCTGGCAGAGCAGATGCTTAATTTCAGGACCAGAGGTTTTGAGCCCCCTTGTTGGGTGACTGATGAGATCTCATGGGGCGGTTGGATTATGCATGGAAACATGAATGCTCATTAACCCAGAATGCAGAGAGTCAATGAAGATGACAACAAGCAGTCTAGTTTCTATGAATGGGAGCTCAGCAGAGCAATGAAAATAACCGGATGGGCAAACTGATATTTATCTGGCATCATCTACTGTGTAGTTTTGATATCCTTGCTAGAGTGGTACCACCAAACATCTAAAAAGTTGAAACCAGGTAAGCAGAAGATAACTAGAAACCTTGAGAATAATTTCATAAGGAGTCAACTGAAGTTAACACTACTTATACTCAGAAATCACAGTATTTTATTTATTTACATGTGTAATTGAGATGTCGCTATTCTGAATGTAAGTGTGTATACGTTCACTGTGAGCGTGTGCATGGGTGGAATTGAGAGGAGCACACAAGAGCACACATAAATTATAAAATACTATAATTTATACTCATTCTTTATGAATCTAGGTGTGAGCATTTACACCAATTCTAGATCTAGTTTAAATGCTCATGCCTTAGATTAACGTGGATATTTGGTCACTTACATTAGGATTCCATAAAGAAAAGTAGGTGCCTACTTTTGTTTATAAAATAGACTTGACATAGGCACGTGAAAATGCACATTAACTAGGTGAGACTTTATAAAATTACTCTCAATCTGTATAGCCACACTGCAGCAAAATATGCCTATTTTGTAGAAACTTCCTTATGACAACATGGTAATTAATATGGCAGGAGTGACTTTGAGATCATCTTACTGGGACTTGCATGGGTATCAAAACAAGTGAGCAGCTTCCTGCAGGATCAGAGGAGGAATAGGCCACATAGAAGGCCCTAACGGGATGATTCAAAGCCCTTAGCTGGCTGGCCAACGGGTCTGACTGCAATATTCAGCAGCACTATCCATATGGTGCTGCAGAATATCTCCACAGACTGCACCAGCACTATCTGGTAGCAATTTTCAGCAGCCCTTGTCTGGACAACTTAGGCCACATGAGAAGTGTGCTGGCTGAAAACTCCGCTATCTGGGTAAGTGCTAGCACTTACTCGGTGTGCGCTGCTCAGCCCGGATATCCAGCAGAAGCTCTTATACGTATACTGCTGCTGAATACCCCCTCCCTATTCAAGTGCCATGACCGACCAACATGGCATTTAATATTGGCAGGTCACAAACGACTGTAATAAGGAATGAGGAGACTCTTTTAGACGCGAGGCATGGTTTTGGCAAGAGGTAGACCATACAATACCTTTCGGTTAGCCAGTTGCAAGTTGTTGTTTTTTTTGCAGAATAGCTAATTAGCTTTTTGTAAAACTATCCATTTTAGCCATTGTGCTATGACTGAAGAAAGCCACAGCACAATGACTGAAATGTCAGTTCCACTTACTAAGACGCGGCATGACCCAGAAACCTGCAAAGATCATGATACTAGCAGTGGAAGCCTAAGAAAACGTATCTGTAGAAAACGTCTGTGTGGGCTCAGTTGAATACAGGTCTTCATAAAAAACAAAATTCACGATTTCTCTGTAAAACCGCGTTCAGGTTAGTACATTGCTCACCAAATCTTTGATAATTTTTAATTTTACATCTGCAGAGAATATCTTGCATGTACTTAGCCACTTTAACCGTCGCTCTCATGTCAACTTATTCTTGTGCTCACTTGAGGGAGAGTTTTATCAGTATATATCTGCAATCCTACTTGCAGCGTCTCCTCAGCAATGTTTCGCAGCAGACTGCACTGCTCTAGATGTAAAGGGAGCACACTTATTTGTCAGTCCTTTGCCACTGATCTGATGATGGAATTAGTGACATTTGTAGAACAAACCCTTGGCAAATATAGAGGCACTGGAATAGCAGCAAAGAACATGCACTTATTTACCATTTTTCGCTACTTAAATTTATTTAAAGATTTCATTCAGCAAAGCCCATAGCAAACAGAGAGCATTACACTGACCACAAATGGTATTTCTGAATATATTTGTGTGTTTCAATTAGATACATCTGAAGAGGTCTTAGACGTCTCCAAAGCCACATATACTATAACCAATGTTTCCCCTAAGCAGCTTAAAGCCTCGCAGGAGACCTCTGCCAGCACTCCTGCTGGTGGGAGACAGTGCAATGTGAGTGGAGTGGAGGAGTGGCCTAGTGGTTGGGGCAAGGTACTTCAGGCCGGAAGGTCAGGGGCTCAAATCCCACTAGAGGACAGCAACCTTGGGCCGGAAGGACTGGGGTTTCTAGTCCCACAGGTGCTCCTTATGGTCTTGGGCAAGCCACTTAACCCTCCATAGCCCACGTTCCCTGTAAAATAGTTATCTCCAAGTTATAATGCCCTGTTCAATGTAATTTCAGTTTGTTCAATGTAAACCGCACTGATGCAGAATAGCGCGGTATATAAGAGAATAAAAATAAATAATAAATAAATCTTGCTTAGGATTGCAGACAAGTCCCAAGGGATAGGCATGTCACAGGAGCGTCAAGCTGCTTAGTGTTGCACCAAAGGCAGGTCCCTGCCTGGACCTGCCCGTGCCTCACGATCCTAATTGCAATCACACTGCATCACCCCCCCCCTCCCCCCCACTGGCAGAAATGCTGGTGAAGGAGTCCTGAGCAGCTTCAAGTCACTTAGTGGGAACATTCACTTCTTGCTGGGCCTTTAAAAGGTGCTGCAAAATATTAAGACCCTATGAAAGTAATTTTAGAATCCTTGCATATCATTTTTATGTGCAAATGCCTATTTTAGAATGTTGCATATGTGGGTGGTCCAATGAATTATGTGTATTCATGATCTTGCATGTTGGCTTTTGCACCTGCCCTAAGGGATGCATAAGTAACAGTAAAATTCTTATTTCAACGAAGGCTTGAAAAGAGTGATTTAGAATGCAGCTGCAGGAGTGGTGGGCAAGTTGGAAGACTTATCCTGTCTATGGAGGACACCAGCGACAGGTGAGCAACTTTGTTTCCTTTGTGGGCAAGCAAGATAATGTCCTCATATATGGGAATCCTTAGCTACAGGCTGCCTTGAAACAAAAAAGGGGAAGAAACATAGCATCTGAATGGTAGAAACCTAAGAAATAGCTGGTTTTGGTGGCAACGGACCTTGATTTAGGTAACCTGAAGGTTGTTGTTTTTTTTGATAGAGGCAATATGAGCAGAAAGAAATAGGCATGGGGGACTGGAGTTGGATTCTAAGTTTCTGAACAGATTCTGAAGTACTGAATGACCAAACCTGCTGTCGTGTCAGGAATCCCCATCCAGACAGTAGTGAGATGTGAATGTATGGACCAAAGTCCAAGTAGCAGACTTGCAAATTTCCTCCATGGAGATTGAGCACAAATGGGCCATCGATGCAGCCATGCCTTGGACATGGTGAGCTGTGACATGACCCTCAAGACTCAAGCCTGCCTGGTTATAAGTGAAGGAGATGCCATCTTCAAGCCAAATAGAAAGAGTACATTTGGAGATGGCACCCCTAACTTGTTTGGGTTAAATGAAACAAAAAGCTGGATGGACTGTCTATGGGCTTTAGTCCACTCCAAATAGTAGACCAAGGATCTCTTACAGTCTAATGTGTACAGCGCACTTTTCCCTTGTGAGCATGGGTCTTGGAGAAAAAGGTTAGTAAGATGATTAGCTAATTAAAGTGGAAGTCCAACATCACCTTCAGAAGGAATTTAGAATGGGTTTGCAAAACCACCCCATTGTTAAACAACTATGTGAAGGATGGATCAGCTGCTAGAGCCTAGAGCTCGCTAAATCTATGTGCTGAAGTGACGACCACCAAACACAAGGCCTTCCAGCTCAAACATTTCAAGGCACAGGCATTCAATTGCTCAAAAGGAGCTTTCATCAACTTCATTAAGACCACACTTAGGTCCCAAGAGAATTTAGGGCAGGCTTTAGTAGAAGTAACCCCCAAGTAAAATGAACAACTAAAGACTGTAAAGAGATGGGTTTACCTTCTACCTGATAGTAATAAGCCTAATTGCATTGAGATGAACCCGTACGAGCTGGTCTTCAAGCAGATTTTGTGTGGGGCATGAAAAAGAAACTAAGGCCTTTCCCTCACAACAAAAAGCAAATCTCTTCCACTTGAAAGCATAGGACCTCTGGGTATAATCTCTTCTGAAAGCCAAGAGGACTTTGATAACACCAAATGTCAGGTTGTGGGAGGACAAAGTCACAGGGAGTTTATGTTGGGATGAAGCCCTCAGATAAATAAAGCATCAACTACCTACAGTATGTAGAAATGGGTAAAAGGGGCAACATCTGGAAAGCAGTGTGCATTAATGTTTGTAGTATGTAAAATGAGATTCCAGATGTTGAGGCTTAATTGAAGAGGATGACTTAGATTTAGTGGTGGTTAAGGAGACATGGGATGTAATTATACCAGGCTATAATTAATTCAGGAAGGACAGCATAGTAAGAAGAGGAGGAGGAGTGACACTATATATAAAAATAATAGTAAAGCTATGGAATAATAGGGCTTATGATGGAAGGAGGAGGCACTGCGGGTTAAAATGGAAAGAGGGAATGAAACATCCATTTGCATTAGCGTGATATACAGACCTCCTCCACAGGCAGAAGAACTGAACAGAGATTTAATTGAAGACATTTGCAGTATTGCTAAGAAAGGAGAAGAGCAGCTGATAGATGATTTCAATATGCCAGATATCAAATGGGACATTCCTGCTGCTGTATCATCTAGAAGTAGAAGATCCTGGATTTCCCATAGGGAGAACTATTCTAGCAACTGATAACAGAACCCATACATTAGGGGGCCAGACTGTACCTAGTGCTTATCAGTGGGGAGAGAGTTTTTGATGTTCTAGTAGGTGGTCATCTTGCATCCAGTGATCACCAGATGATGTGGTTCAGTATTAGGACTAGAGCAGATAAAGTTCATTCAAAAGTGAGAAACATAAAATATGATGGCAGAAAAAGACCACATGACCTATTTAGTCTGCCCTTCTATATCAACCACTACAACTGTCCTCTTTTTTCCTTTAGAGATCCTCTGTGTTTGTCCCATGCTTTTTTGAATTCAGATACTGTCCTCATCTCTGCCACCTCCACTGGGAGACTATTCCACGGATCCACTACTCTTTCCGTAAAGAAATATTTCCGCATATTACT
This sequence comes from Ichthyophis bannanicus, assembly GCA_033557465.1. Taxonomy (NCBI): domain Eukaryota; kingdom Metazoa; phylum Chordata; class Amphibia; order Gymnophiona; family Ichthyophiidae; genus Ichthyophis; species Ichthyophis bannanicus. The sequence continues at coordinate 1,776,253,335 of CM066031.1, forward strand.
CCTGAGTCTGTCCCCTTTCACCCTCACTCTATGTCCCCTCATAGCAGAGTTTGCTTTCAATTGAAAGAGGCTCTCCTCCTGTACATTTATGCCCCGGACATATTTAAACATCTCAATCATATCACCTTTATCCGGTCTTTCCTCTAAAGTATACATATTAAGATCCTTAAGTCTCTCCTCATATGCTTTATAACGAAGACCACTAACCATTTTAGTAGACACCCTCTGCACTGACTCCAACCTGTTTATATCCTTTTGAAGGTTCAGTCCCCAGAATTGCACACAATACTCCAAATGAGATCACACCAAGGACTTATACAGAGGCACTATTGCCTCCTTTATCCTGCTAGCCATTCCTCTCCCTATGCACCCAAGCATCCTTCTATCTTTTACTGTCACCTTTTCTATCTGTTTAGCTACTTTAAGATCTTCAGAAACAATCACGCCTAGGTCCCGCTCTACTTTTGTGGACAGAAATATTTATTTCTTTATTTATTTATTTAACAGGTTTTATATACTGCTTTATCATCAAATTCAAGACGGTTTACATAGAACAAATGGAGCAAACATAGCAATACTTCACCCCCTATACTGTATTGCTCCCTTGGATTGCTGCAGCATGACCCCATATTTTTTAACATTAAATCTCAGCTGCCAAATTTTAGACCATTCTTCAAGCTTAGCTAGATCCCTCCTCATGTTATCTACATCTTCCTGAATGTCTACTCTATTGCAGATTTTGGCATCATCCGCTAAAAGGCAAACCTTAACCGACAGCCCTTCCGCTATATCACTAACAAAGATGTTTAAAAGAATCGGACCAAGGACAGATCCGTGCAGCACTCCATGACTTCAGGAAAACTAACTTTGCCAAAATGGAACAATATCTCAAGGAGTAATTTAGTGGGATGGGAACAGTTGGGGGATGTAGAAAAGCAGTGGGCGAAACTTAAAGTGAACATTTTAAGGGCACCAAACGTTTTGTTAGGAAAGTAAATAAATGTAAAAGGAAAGAAGGACATTATAGTTCTCGAAAGAAGTAGCTGAAAAGGTGAAGAAAAATAGGGTGGCCTTCATAAAATATAAGATATCACAGAAAGAAGGCAAGCATCAATATTTGGAAAAGCTAAGAGAAGCTAGGAAAGGAGTCCGGAGAGCAAAATTAAAAATGGTAGAAAAAAATAGCAAATGCACTAAAATGGGGGGACAAAACATTTTTCAGATATGTTAGTGAGAGGAGGAAGTGCAAAAGTGAAATTGTCAAACTGAACAGAACCCATTTAGAACCCATAGAAAATCTGCCATATCATACCAGGACTTACATAGCACCTAACCCTATTTATCAAAAGGTAGCACTAAAAATATTAAACCAATACATCTCTTACTGGGAAAAGAGAACAAGTGGGTCTACTACTCAGAAACTAGACGAACAGAACAGCACAGTTCTCTCGTACACGCAAAACAGACAGATCATCACCAAATATAAAACAAGGGATCATGATTTAGAAATATGAAGACATTGGGGCTTGTTTACAAAGCCGCGGTAGCAGTTTCCAATCGTTATTGGAGCCATGGCCAAACTGATTTGAAACCGCGGCTTTGTAAACAAGCCCCAATAATTAAACAGGGAACCACAAAAGCCAAACATTGAATGCACCATGACAATGGAAAAATTAAACCATGAAATTAATTTCCTCTTATACTAAACACAGCTCAAAGACGACAACAATGCACATTTCCCAGAGCTGATATATTCCAGTTAATAAATTCAAAATAAAATACTTTCTTTTCTACCTTTTGTTGTCTGTGCATTTCATTTTTCAGTCAAAATTCCCTCAGTCTCTCTCTTTGTGTCTTCTAACTCTTCATTGTCTGTTGTCCATTTGTCCTTTCTTCTTCTATTTTTTTTTCCATTTTCTGTCTACATCCACCTCTGACATACTGATCTTTCACTTTTTGTTCTTTTCTCCATTTCTTTCTTTACTCATTCATCCACTCAATTTCAACCTACCATTCAATCCCGTCTCTCACCAGCCCTGTTCAGCATCTCCCAATTCCCTTACCCGTCTGCTTTACCCCCAAAGTCCAGCATATTATGCTTTCTCATCCACCTCCCCAGCCGTTTCCCCCACCATAGACCATCAGCTTTCTATCCCCTTCTCCTTCTCCATCCTCTCCCCCTGCAGTGGTCTAGCATCTCTCCTATCTCCCTTCCCAGACCAGCATCTTCTCTCTCTCTCTCCGTTCCTCTGCATTCCAGACCAATATATCCCTTTTCTCTTATAACTTAAAATCCACCTCTTTCTCTCTTGATAGATATAAATATAGGGCCCGATTTTCATCTAGGCAGGCTATGCCCTGCATTGGTGCATAGCCTACCTGCCCAACCCCCTTAACCCGGATTTTCACTTCTGCGGCGACAGAAGTGTAAATCCAGGTTTGGCTGGACATGCCCAGAGCCGCCAAGGCTAAATGGGTAGCAGCAATTTTCGATGCTACCTGCTTAGCTCCTGCGCCTTAAAGATAGGCAAGGAAAAACCTTGCCTATCTTTAAAGCACAGAGAACTAAGTGTGTAGTATCGAAAATTACACACACTTTTCTCCCTCTCTCCCTGGGAAAACATATCATGCAAAACCATCCCTAGTGTCTTCTTTCTTTTCCTGAGTCAGTGGCAGAAAGATCTCATAGCACCATCCCCAGCTTTATCTTTCTTTCGCTGATTCAGCACGCAGCAGCCAGTGCTGCCTGTAGCATTCACTTCTGTTGAATGGACCTGCACACTGGAAGGGAATGCTACAGGCAGTATTGGCTGCTGTTGCTGACTCAGAGAAAAAAGATGAAGCTGCAAGATGCTGAAGCTGCATGCACAGTGAGTTGTGCCAGCTCCTGGGCCCACCATCTGTGTCCTCACTTCCTCTCCCGATACCCAGCCAATCTTAGATTATGTCTTCTTTTTTTCTCCCACTCAATTTTAAAGTCTCCACCTAAGTCCCAGTGCCTGCTCTCACCCATTTCCCTGTCCTCAGTACTGCCTCCTACTTCCCTTCCGCACACCCACCCAGTTACTTCCTCTGATAGTCATTAACTCTCCCTTTCCTCCTTCTTACTTCAGCATTTATACTTATGCCCCTCCCTTTCAACTGGTCCCTCTGTATGACCTTTTTTCTTCCCTTCCCCCTCTCCATCCTCACTCTACCAGCTCGCTCCCCCCCCAGCCCCAGCCCCAGCCCCAACCCCACCCCCTTCTAGTTCCAGCCCCTCCCAGTATCTACTCCCTTCCAGTTCCATTCTACCTATCCTCCAGCATCAGCCCATTTCCAGTCCTCCTCCAGTCCCTCTGTTGCTCCATCTCGGGTCTGGTCCAGTATTGTCCGTCTTCAGGTCCAGTGGGCAGGCATCTGGTAGTCCTTTCAGGTCCCTCTGGTGGTCCTCCTGGCTTAGTCCACTCTCTAAGAAGAGTCCAGGAACCAATGCCCCCCCTTATGGGTAAGTGTCCCCTCTCCAGGTCCAATGTAGCCCTCACCTTTGCATCAACACACAGTGTGAATACTTCCGTTTATACAAACATATATGTCCCATATCACAATAAATTCCCCCCTTGTAGTCTTGGATTCAGCCAGGGAGTGTCCCAAATGTGGAATTACCTAGATACCCAGCCACCTCCAACGTAGCTGCTTGTTGCTACTACCACCCCAAGTCTGGTGGGTTATCCACCGGCTGAATGTCCATAGTGATCTCTTCAGGGACTAGCTGTTGCTCATTTCCCAGCTCCATCTCCTCCTCCCACTGGGGGTTCCCTCGATCCTCTCCAAGGGGCTCTTTTATCTTTATCTTTATTATTTCACTTGCTTGACCGCCCATGCTGGAGCATCAGGGCGGGTTACAGTCATTAAAACAGGCTGCAGGCAGAAAAGTAAGGAATGCCAAATGTATGACAGGAAAGGCAAGAGAGCAAACATTTAAAGCACAGAACAGACAGAAGCTCGAGACCAGCAATGCTTAGGCGGAGGGGGTGAGTGTTAGGTCGAATGCTTGACAGAAGAGATGAGTTTTCAGTAGGGATTTGAAATTAGGATAGGAGCATTCAGCACGGAGCATGGCAGGGTGGGAATTCCACAGGGCTGGACTGAGAAAAAAAAGTAGTGTGACAGGTATGTTCAAGGTGGGCTCGGGCAGGGGAAGGAAGGGCCAGACCGTTGTTGTGAATGGAGCGAAGGGCATGAGGGGGAAGGTGAATATGGATGAGGTCAGCAAGGTACTGGGGTTGACTGGTATGGATAGTCTTGTGGACAGTAGTGAGAATCTTGTATAGGTAGCGATAGTTCAACGGAAGCCAATGGAGCTGAACAAGAAGGGGAGTGACATGGTTCCTGTGAGTGGTGTGAGAGAGAAGGTGGGCGGTAATGTTTTGAATGAGTTGCAGACGATGGAGCTGGTATTGGGGGAGGCCCGCGAGGACCATGTTGCCGTAGTCAAGGCAAGATAAGAGAAGGGAGACCATGAGCAGAAGCAGCAAAGAGGAAGGCAGGAAGGAACGAACTGCGCTAAGCTGACAGAGAGTGCAAAAGGAACACAGGACCAGAGAAGAAACAGGTTGGTGAAAGGAGAGGGCAGGGTTGAGGGTGACACCCAGGTACCGTAGGAATGAGGTGAGCGGGATCGGGGTGCCAGAAAGAACATAAGAACTTAAGATATGCCATACTGGGTCAGACCAAGGTCCATCAAACCCAGTATCCTGTTTCCAACAGTGGCCAATCTAGGTCATACGTAACTAGCAGTATCCCCAAAAGACACAGGTTGTACTGGGTCAAGCATTGATATCCTGGGTCCCTTCTTAATATTTGTTTATGGACCTTTCCTCCAGGAACTTGTCCAAACCTTTTTTAAACCCAGCTACACTAACAGCCTTTACTACATCCTCCGGTAACAAATTCCAGAGTTTGATTACACGTTGAGTGAAAAAATATTTTCTTTTATTATTCTTAAATAGTTTACCCTGTAGCTTCATTGCATGTCCCCTAGTCTTTCTATATTTTGATAACGTAAACAATCGATCTACGTTTACCCGTTCCACTCCGTTCATTAATTTATAGACTTCTATCATATCTCCCCTCAGCCGTCTCTTTTCCAGGTTAAAGAGCCCTAACCTTTTTAGCCTTTCTTCATAGGAGTATCCTTCCATCCTATTTTGGTGGCTCTTCTCTGAACCTTTTCTAATATCGCTATATCCATTTTCAGATACGGCGACCAGAATTGCACACAATATTCAAGGTGCGGTCTCACCATGGAACGATATAGAGGCATTATAATATCTTTTGTTTTATTTTCCATTCCTTTCCTTATGATACCTAGCATTGTATTTGCTCTCTTGGCCGCCGCTGCACACTGGGCCGAGGGTTTTAACATGTTATCCACAACGACGCCTAAATCTTTTTCCTGGGTGGTGGTTGCTAATGTGGAACCTTGCTTCGTGTAACCATAGTTTGGGCTGTTCTTCCCTAGGTGCATAACTTTGCACTTGTCCACATTAAATTTCATCTGCCATTTTGATGCCCAGTCTTCCAATTTATCAAGATCCTCTTGCAATTTTCCACAATCCTCTTGGGTTTTAACAACTTTACATAGTTTTGTGTCATCTGCAAATTTGATAACCTCACTCGCTATTCCACTGTCCAGGTCATTTATGAATATGTCAAAAAGCAGCGGACCCAGCACAGATCCCACTATTCACCTTTCTCCATTATGAAAATTGGCCATTTAGTCCTACCCTCTGCTTTCTATCTTTTAACCAGTTCCTGATCCACAGTAGTACACTGCCTCCTATCCCATGACTCTTTAGTTTTGCCAAAAGTCTCTGATGAGGGACCTTGTCAAAGGCTTTCTGAAAGTCTAGATACACTATATCAACTGACTCACCTTTGCTCACCTGTTTATTCACACCTTCAAAAAACATAACAGATTAGTAAGACAAGATCTTCCTTGTCTAAAGCTATGTTGGCTGTCTCACATTAGGCCATGACTATCTACATGCTGAGAAATTTTATTCTTTATGATGGTTTCTACCATTTTTCCCGGTACTGACATCAGGCTCACCGGTCTGTAGTTTCCCAGATCACCCCTGGAACCCTCTTTAAAAATTGGTGTTACATTGGCGATCCTCCAATCTTCAGGTATTAGAGATGATTTTGATGATAGTTCACAGATTACTAATAGCAGATCTGCAATCTCATATTTCAGTTCTTTCAACACCCTTGGATGTATACCATCCGGCACAGGTGATTTGCTACTCTTCAATTTATCTAATAGTTGTAATACATCTTCCCGATGTATCGATATTTCCTTCAATTCTTCTGCACCTTTAAATACCACTTCAGTCATGGGTAACATCCCTACATCTTCCTCAGTAAAGACCGAAGCAAAGAATTCATTCAGTCTCTCCGCTATTGCCTTGTCGCCTCTTAGTGCCCCTTTAACCCCTCCATTATCTAATGGACCAACTGACTCTCTCACAGGGTTTTTGCTACGAATGTACTTGATAAAGTCTTTATTTCACGTTTTTGCTTCCGCAGCAAGCTTCTTCTCAAATTCTCCCTTTGCCTGCCTTATCAATGCCTTGCATTTGACTTGCCAGTGCTTGTGCTGTTTCCAGGTTTCGTCATTTGGCTCTTTTTTCCATTTCCTGAAAGATGCTTTTTTGGCAACAACAGTCTCTCTGACCTCACCTTTAAACCATGCTGGCAGTTTTTTGGACTTCCTTCCACTTTTCTTAAAACGTGGAATACAGCTGGTTTGGGCTTCCAAGATAGTATTTTTCAACTACACCCAAGCTTGATGTAAGTCTTTAACCTTTGCAACTGCTCCTTTTAGTTTTTTCTTAACTATTTTCCTCATTTTATCATAGTCTCCCTTTCGAAAGTTAAAAGGTAGTCCTGTGGATTTCCTTACTATCCCTCCTCCACTAATTAAATCAAAGGCGATCATGCTATGATCACTATTGCCACGTGACCCCAACACCCTTATCTCTTGCACTAGATCTGGTGTTTCACTAAGGACTAGGTCTAATATGGCTTCCCCTCTGGTCGGTTCATGAAAACCAGCTGCTTCAAGAAGCAGTCATTTATTTCATCTAGGAACTTTATCTCCCTAGCATGTCCTGCCGTGACACTGACCCAGTCGATACCGGGGTAATTGAAATCACCCTATTACTGCGCTGTAACATTTGTTAGCTTCCTTGATTTCTTTGAGCATTTCATCATCCATTTGTTCATTCTGGCCAGGCGGTCAATAGTATACCCCCACTGCCATCGCCTTCCCCTTTTTACATGGACTTTAAATCCAGAGAGATTCTACAGCCTGCAAAACTTTAATCCTTTCTGACTCAATGCCCTCTCTAACATAGAGCGCAATCCCTCCACCAATTTGATCAGCTCTATCATTACGATATAGTTTGTACCCAGGTATCACAGTGTCCCACTGGTTGTCCTCCTTCCACCATGTCTCTGATATTCCAATCATATCTAACCTCTCATTTAGTGCTATATATTCTAACTCTTCCATTTTATTTTTTAGACTTCTAGCATTTGCATACAAGCATTTTAGAGACTGTATTTTATTCATATTAATTTGGCTATTGGTAGACATGGGTAATTTGGGATCTTTAAGCTCTGTCTGCTCCATTCTCGAGGGCATTTGGGCTACTTTACTCTTTTTTGGAACCTCTCTGCTTTTGGATACATTTTTCCAAACCACCCGCTCTTGGGCGACATGTTGGCTTTCCCCTATTATCTAGTTTAAAAGCTGCTCTATCTCCTTTTTAAAGGTTAATGCCAGCAGCCTGGCATTAAGGGAGGGGGATAGGTCGGGGATGGGGGAACAGAAGGTAAGCCACATGGCCAAAGACTTAGATGTGTTTAGTTGAAGAAAGTTTGCAGAGAGCCACGCAGAGATTCTGGAAAGACAGGTGTTAAGGGGAGAAAGGTCAGGGGAAAATGGGCAGGTATAGAAAATGAGGAGTATATCATTGGCATAGTAGTATGCTGAGATTCCTGACTGTTGGACAATCAAGGTGAGAGGGGCGAGAAAGAGGTTGAAAAGGAGTGGGTATAGCACAGAACCCTGAGGGACTCTGCATAGAAGAGCAGTAGAGGGAGAGGAGGAAGAACCCACATGAACTGCGAAGGAGCGGGAGGACAGGAAAGAGCGGAACCGGTCGAGGACCATCCCAAGCACCCCGTATTTGGCAAGGAGAGACAGGAGCGTAGGATGGTCCACAAGTTAAAAAGCGGAGGATTGATCCAGGGAGACTAGGAGAGAAAGATCACCATGCTCATGTGCTATGTGTATCTCATTGAGGAGGGAGAGGAGAATAGTTTCAGTGTTATGGCCGGGACAGAAGCCAGATTGATGGGGGTGAAGTGCTGATGTGGAATCCAGGAAGGAGGATAGTTTGGAGAAAACAAATGTTTCAAGAAGCTTAGATAGAAAAGAAAGGTTGGAGATTGGCCTCCAATGTGCAAGCACAGAGGGGTCAAGAGAGGGCTTCCTGAGCACTGGACGAACAACAGTGTGTTTCCAGATAGTTGGAAAAAGACCAGAAGAGAGACTGGTATTGATCAGGCTGAGGGCAAAAGGAAGAAGAGCTAGTGAGGGTACCATGAGCCAGTGGGAAGGAATGGGGTCAAGGGGGCAGGTTGTCTTGTGAGATTTGTGAAGAGCTGTGAAGAGCTCGGTCTCTGTAACTGGGTAGAAAGTGCTCCAGATGTGCATGAGAGAGGGGTGTGATGGGGGGATGAGAGAGATGGGGCGGCAGAAAGGGGAGAGGAAGAGGCAGAAGGGGGACAAAGGAGGGGCAGGAGGGAAAGGAAAGGTGCAGGGAACAAATCCAAGGGAGTCTGAGCCAAGTCCTTTGCCTCCCTTTCATCCCAGGTGTCAGGGAGCCAGGCCCTATGTCTTCTGGCTGGGGAGGGAGCAGGGGTTCGGGCCTTTCCTTGGCCCCTGGGTGTCCTCGTCTGCTGCTCTAGGGGCCTCCCTCCTAGATAGGTCCATACCTTCAGAGCAGGGACTGGCTGGGGTCCCCGGGAATCTGGCAGTGACAGGATGTACACCCATCACACCCTCCCAGCATCAGCTCCCTTCTAATCCCAGGCTCTCCATCCCTCAGCACCAGCCCATTTTCAGACTTAGCCCCCCCCCCTCCCCCCATATCAGTATTCCTCCAGTTACGGTCCTTCCCAACATCAGCTCCCTTCCATTCCCTCCATCCACAAGCATCAGTCCTTTTCCAGTCCTAGCCCCCCCACCCCCCAGTATCAGTCATCCTCCAGTCCCAATCCCTCCCAGCATCATCTTCTCCCTTCCAATCCCAGGCTTTTCATTCCCTATCATCAGCCCATTTCCAGTCCTAGTCCCCAGAAATAGTATTCCTCCAGTTCCAGTCCCTCCCAAAATCAGCTCCCTTCCAGTCCCTCCATCCCCCTGTATCTGCCCTTTTCCATTCTTGTCCCCCAGTATAAGCCTCTCTCCAGTTCCAGTCCCTCCCAGCATTGTCTTCCTTTCAATCACAGTCTCCTCATCTCCCAACATTAGCCCATTTCCCATTCTAGCCCCAGTAGTAGTCCTCTTCCAGTGCCAGCAGTTCCACCCCTCCCCGCCCACACAGCACAAGGGGTCCATGTGCATCTGACTGGCTTAAAAGGGAGCTGGTGAGGCCAGAAGCCCGGCTCCCCGTCTCACCTCTGCATAGCCGTGGGAGTAAACAGGCGCAGAAGCGTTTTCCTTTTTCTCCTGCGATTGTGCTAAGTTGGAGCCACTCAGATCATAGAGATTAAACAGGAGCACTTCCTGTCTTGTGCAAGAGACAGGAAGTGCCCCTGTTTAACCTCTATGACATGAGTGACGCCGGCGGTTGCAACTTAGCACAGCCACAGGAAAAAGGGAAAACGCTTTTGTGCCTATTTACTTCCACGGCTGTGCAGAGCTGAGCTGGGCTTTGGGCCTCACCGACTCCCTCTTAAGCTAGTCAGATGCACGCAGGACCCCTCAAGGTGCAGGGCCATGGGCAGGCAACATTCCCAAACATGCCTTAGGCCAGCCCTGCCTCAGAAAACACCCACAAAAACAGGCTTTTCAGAAGACTTTGTTTGTAAGAAGCTAGCTAAACTAAAAGTAGACAAAACGATGGGGCCAAATGGGATCTATCCAAGAGTATTGAGGGAACTTGGGTAAGTTCTAGCAGCTCCACTCTCTGACTTTTTCAATGCTTCTTTAGAATTGGGAGTGGTCCCAGAGGACTGGAAAAGGACACATGTGGTCCCTTTACACAAAAACGGAAGTAAGGATAGGTTGGGAACTACAGACCGGTTAGTCTGACCTCTTTGGTGAGTAAATTAATGGAAATACTGCTAAAACAGAGGATAGTGAGGCTTCTGGAATCCAGTGGTTTGCAGGATCCAAGGCAGCATGGTTTCACTAGAGGAAGATCTTGTCAAACAAATGTAATTAATTTCTTTGACTGGGCGATCAGAGAGTTGGATCGAGGCAGATTCCTAGATGTTGTGTAAAGTCATCGACACTGTTCCACACAGGTAACATAGACCTTAAGGAATAGACCTTAAAGTGACTGATTGAGTTAGAAATTAGTTGAATGGGAGGCGACAAAGGGTGCAGTTAAATGGAGCTCGCTCCGAGTAGAAGGATGTTACCAGTGATGTGCCTTCGGAATCTGTCCTTAGTCCGATTCTTTTTGTCATCTTTGTTAGTGATACTGTGGACGGGTTGCCAGGTAAAGTTTGCTTCTTTGCAGGGGATACCTAAATCTGCAATAGGATAGATACCCAAGAAGGAGTTAGTAATATGAGGAGGGATGAAGCTTAAAGAATGCTTGAAAATTTGGCAGCTGAGATTTATTGCTAAAAAATGAAGGGTCATGCATTTGGACTGCAAAAGTCCAAGGGAGCGGTACAGTATAGGGAGTGAAGTACTTCTGTCCATGAAAGAAGAGAGGAACCTGGGCAGGATGGTTTCTGATAATCTTAAGGTGTCTAAACACGTAGAGAAGGTGACGGCGAAGGCTAGAAGGATGTTTGGATGTATAGGGAGAGGAATGGCCAGCAGGAAGAAGGAGGTGATAGTGCCATTGTATAAATCTTTCATGAGATTCCATTTGGAGCATTGCATGCAATTCCGGAGACCACACTTTTGAAAGGATATAAACAGGATAGAGTCGATGCAGAGGGTATGATCCAGTGGGCTTCATCGTAAGGCATATGCGAACAGACTTAAAACAGGTTCCCAACGTCGGTCCTCGGGGAACCCCAGGCCAGTCAGGTTTTCAGAGTACCCACAATGAATATGCATGAGATAGATCTGCATACAAAGGAAGCGGTGCATGCAGATCTATCTCATGCATATTCATTGTGGGTACTCTGAAAACCTGACTGGTCTGGGGTTCCCTGAGGACTGGGTTGAAAACCTATGGACTTAAGATCTCAATATGTATACTTTGGAGGAGAGGGGCAATATGCTAGAGACATTTAAATACCTCTGTGGCCTAAATGCACTGGGGAAGAGCTTCTTTCAATTGAAAATAAGCTCTACAACAAGGGGAGCATAGGATGAAGGGGAAAGGGGATAAACTCAGTAATATGTAGAAAAGCATAGTTACTCACCTGTAACAGGTGTTCTCTAGGGACAGCAGGAATCAGTCCTCACATATGGGTGACGTCGGTGCCGATAGAGCTCATGCGGAGCAAATCCCCAACTTTCACAGAAAGCCTTTGGGATTGCTACCACGAATGCTTGGTCCCCTTCCTGCCCAAGGGTACCATCTTGCTCAGTCAGATGACATAGTTAAAGACGGCAAAAAACAAAATAAAGATGGTACAACTGCAACTCCAAGGGGAGGAGGGAGGGTTGTGAGGACTGATTCCTGCTGTCCCTGGAAAACATCTGTTACAGGTGAGCTCTGGGAACAAGCAGAAAGTCAGTCCTCACATATGGGACTCCCCAGCTACAGGCTACCAAAACCCATAGCAAAAATAGAGCTCCCTCGTGGGGAGCCACACGCAGCAGCAATCAAGTCTGTATAGACAGACCAAACAGGACCCCTGTGTCCAATTAAACCAGCACTCCAGTAGCATGAACACAGAAGGGTCAGAGGGTAGGACTTGCCTAGACCCCGAAAAGGTTACGGAGCATGGCCTGGCTGAAGGCACTGTCCCGTTGGGACTCTCTATCCAGGCAATAATGAGATGCGAAGGTATGAACTGAAGACCAGGTGGTGGCCCGGCAGATGTCTGCTAGCGGGACTGAATGCAGGTTAGCTACTGAGGTCGCCATAGCCCTGACGTAGTGCGCCATGTCCATGCCTTCCAACGGAAGCCTCGCCTCCTCATAGGCCAGGGCAATACAGTCTGCCACCCATGTGGACAGTGTACGCTTGGACACCGCCTCCCCCAGCTTACTGGGGTCGTTGAAGCAAAAAATTGAGAGACTTTCTGGTGGCCTTGAGTGCGTTGTATATAGAAGGACAGGGCCCTCTTACAGTCCAAGGTATGGAGGACCGTCTCTGCCCGACTGGCGTGTGGTCTGGGAAAGAAGTTAGGAAGGACCATCTCCTGGTTGAGGCGGAAGGAGGACATCACCTTCGGAAGGAATTTAGGGTGCGTGCGAAGCACCACCCTATTCTTGTAAAACCTGGTGTAAGGCGCTTCAGCCACCAGGGCCTGGAGCTTGCTTACCCTGCGGGCAGAAGTGAGCATAACCAGGAAAACCACCTTCCAGGAGAGGTAACGAAAGTGGCAAGTAGCCAGGGGCTTGAATGGTGGCTGAGTGAGCTGCCCCAACACCACACTGAGATCCCATTCGGTCGCCAGGGGGCGAACCGGGGGCTTAGACAGGAGCAGGTCTCGTAGGAAGTGGGACACGACTGGGTGGGCCGAGAGGGGCTTCCTGTCTACCTGGTAGTGGTTCACCACTAGGGCACTGAGGTGTACCCTAACAAAATTAGACGAGCCCCAAATGAGAGAGGTGAAGCAGGTATTGCAACACCATGACCACAGGGTAAGAGAAGAGGTTGGCCCCCTACTCAGTGCACCAAAGTGAGAATCTGCGCCACTTAAAGGCATAAGCCCGTCTGGTAGACGCCTTGCGCAAGGCCAGCAGAACATTTTCCACCTCTCTAGGGAGGTGGAGTGGGGCTAGAGTCACCCTCTCAGCAGCCATGCTGTCTGCGAAAGGGAGCCGAGGTTGGGATGCAGGAGAGAGCCCCCCTCCTGGGACAGGAGTCAGGGGTTGTACACCAGGGTTATGGGGTCCTCCACCACCAGTTGCAGGAGCAGTGGAAACCACAGCTACCTGGGCCACCTTGGAGCTACCAAGATGACTGAGGCCCTGTCGTGGAGAGTCTTGAACAGAGTCCTGGCGATCAGTGGTGTCGGAGGAAAGGTGTACAGAAGTCCCTCTGACCATGAGATCAGGAAAGCATCGGCGGCCACCCTGGCGGGGTGAGGCTGCTGGGAGCAGAAGTGGGACAACTGGTGATTGTCCGGGCTTGCAAATAGGTCCATCACCGGTTCCCCCCAGGTCTGGAAAAGCCTGCTGGCTACCACTGGGTCCAGCTGCCACTTGAACGGCTGGAGAATCCTGATGAGTCTGTCGGCCAGCAAGTTGTCTTGGCCTGGCAGGTATACCGCTTTGAGGAAGATGCCCTCTTGGACTGCATAAGAGCACAGATATAGGGCTTCCTGGCAGAGGGCACGGGACCCCGTACCTCCCTGCTTGTTCACATAGAACATGGCCACCTGGTTGTCCGTCAGGATTAGGACTGACTGGTGGCCCAGGTGATGATGAAAAGCCTTCAGGGCGAGATGAATGCCTCGCAGTTCCGGGAAATTGATCTGTTAAGCACTCTCGTCCAGGGACCAAGTGCCCTCGGTGCGGTAGCCCTCGCAATGGACTCCCCAGCCCAGCAAGGAGGCATCCGTGGTGAGGACCCTCGAGTGGTTCAGAGTCTGGAAAGGCATGCCCGCCTCCAGGTTTTGTGGCGACCGCCACCAGAGCACGGACTTTTCCAACTGGCAGGTCACTCAGACTCTATCCTGGAGGTGGCCTGTGGCCTGGGATCATTGGTCCCGGAGGCACCACTGTGCTGTTCACATGTGGAGACGGGCATCTGGAGTGACGTGGACCATGGAGGCCATGTGCCCGAGAAGGTGCAGAAGATGCCTGGCAGGCACCGAGGTACAGTGCTGCAAGTCCCAAGCCAAAGACATGAGTCTGGCTGCCCGGTCCATGAGCAAGAAGGCTTTCAACCGAAGGGTGTAGATTCTTGCCCTAATGAACTCCAGCCCTTGCGTCGGGCAAAAGTTCACTTGGGGTAGTTTATAATGAAGCCCAAGTTTTGCAGAGCCTGGGTGGTGCGTGCTGTGGCCTGCTGCACCTTGGGGGCTGTGGTGAGCCAGTCATCGAGGTAGGGGAAGACAAATATCCCCTGGAGCCTGAGAAAGGTGGCGACCACTGTCAGACACTTTGTGAATACCCTGGGGGCCGAGGATAGGCCGAAGGGTAGCACCCTGTATTGGAAATGATTGCCTCCTACCACAAAGCGTAGGTATTGCCTGTGGTTTGGATGGATTAGGATGTGTGTATAGGCATCCTTTAGATCTAAGGAGCATAGCCAGTCTCCCTGCCGGAGGTAGAGCAGCAATGTTCCAAGGGAGAGCATCTTGAACTTCTCCCTCACCAGGAATTTGTTGAGATTACGCAGGTCAAGGATGGGCCTTAGGCCCTCCTGTCCTCTTCGGCACGAGGAAGTACCTGGAGTAGAACCCCTTGCCCTTGAGGTGGTGGGGCACCAGTTCCACCGCTTGGTCCTCAAGAAGCCCTGCCAACACCTTCAGGAGAAGGTCCCATTGGAGGGGAGACCTGAGGGGCTCTCCCGGGAAGCAGTGTGGAGGTGTTTGACTCAGGTGGAGGAGGTAGCCCTCCTTGACTACCCTTAGTGCCCAGGAGTCAGTGGTTATAAGAACATAAGAACATAAGATATGCCATACTGGGTCAGACCAAGGTCCATCAAGCCCAGTATCCTGTTTCCAACAGTGGTAAATCTAGGTCATACGTACCTAGCAGTTTCCCCAAAAGACACAGGTTCTGCAATGCTTCTGTCGGGGAGGGTCAGTGGTATTTTTGGAGAGCCTAGTTCTCATCATGAACTCAGTCTCCAGCTCTGCGTCCTTGTCGGTCATGGGTTTGCCAAATTGGTTTTCCCCTTGACATGGGACATCGACCAACTTGTCCTGTACCCATTGCTTGAGGTTGGACGACTGGAGCCAAGCTTGGCGGCACGCACTGATGCCCACTGCGCTACCTGGGCCGCCGACTCTAAACTATCATAGACCGCCCGAGACATAAATTTGGAGCACTCATGGACTGCTTTGGATAGGCTCTTGAAGAGCTGCAAAGGTTCCTCGGAGAGACCAGCTGAGTACCCAGCGACACTGTTCCCTCTAAGCTGTCCGCGTGTGCGTGCGCATACACCTCGCCGAGTGAGTGCACATACTCTACAACAGAGCGCACAAAAATTACGGTTCTGATTCTGATAGAAAACAACACAGACATCTTAAAATTTAAAAGTTGTGATTGTAATTGCTAGAAATTTTCTGCTTCATTTAGTAATTGTCTGTTTTCATTTAATTTGATTAAAATCAATGTGGTGTACATACTGTATTCTGACGTGTAGTCAAATTTTAAAGTATATAACGCCGAGTGTCGTTATGTGGCGCACAAAAATCTAACCTTCCTTCAAAAGCTGCACAGCTGATATTTTATGTGCACACAGCCTACAGAAAATTAGAGGGAACATTGCCCAGCGAGTTCCTTCGTCAGGTCCCTCAGGTACATACCCATGTACAGTTGGTAGGCCTGGATCCGACAATTCAGCATTGAGCCCTGATAGCACTTTCTGCCGAGGGCATCCAAGGTGTGGGCCTCCCTGCCGGGAGGCACTGAGGAGTGTGTCTTCTGGCTCTTCAGCCAATGCATGGCCGGCTCCACCACCATGGAGTTTTGCGGCAGCTGTGACTTCTGAAAACCAGGGCTCCAGTGGACCCAGTACATTGAGTCGAGCTGCTTACTGGCCACCGGCACTGATGCTAGTGTTTCCCACATACGGAACATGAGCTGCTCCAGGATGGGAGGAATGGGCACCATGAGCAATTCCACAGGAGGAGCCTCGTATTGGAGGATCTCGAGCTCGTCGGCCCGAGGATCCTCCTCGGACTCGGTGGGGAATGCCAAGGCCTTGGACATGTCTTTGACAAAGTCCAAAAAGCCCATATCCTCTGGTAGGGACCTTCTCCGAGGTTCAGAGACCGGGGAATCGGAAGGGACATCTCGGTGCCGACGGGTGACTGGAGACTCCTCGTTCTCGGTCTCCCAATTGGAACACTCTGAAGAGGACTTGAGGGGATGTTCTTCCTCGGGCTTTGAGGGGCCCGGTGCCATAAGACTCTACTCTGGAAGGCTTGTTGGGGACGACCTCAGCCCCATCAAGCGGGAGACCGAGCGTGACCTCGGCTGAGGATCTATCCAGGCCTGCATAGCCTCAAGGATTGGCTCAGACTCTGGGGACGTCTTCAACGTCGAATGCCCGGTGGTCAGGGTGGAGGAACTGGATGTGCCAGACATCAGTGCCCGCTGCTGGTCCAATAAGGCAGTTACACTGCACTCCAAGGCCACAATTCTGGACTGCAGTCTCAATGGCTCCGCAGCCTTTGGTGTGGGCACCGAGGGACTTGGGCCCAACACCGGCTCACCAGGAGGGGAATCCTCGACGAGGACTGTGTCTAACTGCCGAGGCCAGTCCGCAACTGGATCCTTCCGGGGGACCTTGGCCGGCTGCTCCCTCTCAGACAGCTCGAGCAGACACCCGGGGCTCCGCGACTGGTCCCGGGAGGACCCCGGTTGGTCAGAGCCATCCAAGGACGCCACCTTCAAGGACTTCTTCTTCCTCTTCGGTTCCCTCGAGGGAGACCTCAGGACCCACGACGACACTTGGGTTCGGCGTGTTCCTCCCGAGATGTCGAGGCCTCAGACGATGTCCTGGCTCTCAGAGGCATCGGGGACTCAGGAACAATATTGTCATGCTGCTGCTAGCGGCTCCTCAAGGCCTTGGAAGACAGCTTCTTACAAAGGCCACAGACCACCGGATTATGGTCCGGACTGAGGCACCGGAGGCAGCAGTCATGTGTATCGGTCAGAGACAATATTTTAGCACACCGATCACACTTTTTAAAGCTGCTGGTCGCCATAGGGGGAAAAAGAACCCCAGCAAGGTTGAAGACCCTTCGGGCTGCCAGCAGAGAAAAAGGCGCGAAGACGCCAAAAAACCCCCCTGACAACTTTAAGTAAAAAGGAGTCGACCCTGTTACTGAAGTATCGAGGTTGGGGTGGGAAAGGTACCGGTTCAAACAGGAGATGAATAAGAAACTCGAGAAAAAAATCAACTTTTTCTGTGGGAAAACAGACAATGTCTGGTGGGCTCCACGGAAAAAAGGAGACTGAGCAAAATGGCACCCTTGGGTGGGAAGGGGACCACGCATGCATGGTAGTAATCCCAAAGACTTTCTTTGAAAGCTGGGGATTTGCTCCGTATGGGCTCCGTCGGCACCAACGTCACCCATATGTGAGGACTGACTTCCAGCTTGTTCCCAGAGAATATTTCTATATGGAAAGAGTGGTAGATGCATGGAATAGTCTCCCAGTTGAGGTAGTAGGGACAAGGACAGTATATGGATTCAAGAAAGCATGGGACAAACACAGATGTCTAAAGGAAACAAAGGGACTGTTGTAGTTGGTATGGAAAGGCAGGCTGGATAGGCCATATGGCCTTTATCTGTTGTCATGTTTCTATGTTTTCTACGTTTCTATCCTGTATAACGAGAGTTGGTGTATAGCCCAGGTGAACTGAATCTCCGATGGATAACTCAAGGAGGAGAGGGAGCCATGCCAGAGCCAATAAGAGGTGATGAGAATAATCATGCCTCTGTCGCTCTTGACTTTAAGAAGGGTTTTCACAATGAGAGGAATTGGAGGATAGATGTACAAGAGACTTTCCTCCCAATGGAGAAGAGAGGCATCCGAATCTAGTTTCCTGTGTGTTCTGCACCCTGGAGCAGAACTGAAGCACCTGGGCATTCTAAAAAGTGGCAAAGAGATCTACTGAGGGAGTTCCCATTCTTAAAAGATGGAGAGAGACGCCCCAATCCAGAGTTCATTCGTGAGGTTGAAAGAATCGGCTCAGCCTGTCTATTGTCCTCGCCAGGCAAGTATGTGGCCCTTAGTTCAGTCCAATGAGAGAAGATGAAGTTCCACATTCTAAACTGTTTCATAGCACAAAAGGTTTGAGACTGTTCTTCCCTGCTTATTGATAAAAGAACACAGCAACTTAATTGTCGGTTTGAATCATGACAATTTGATCAATTAACCCATCTCTGAAAGCTAGTATTGTGAACTGCATAGATAGATGCTTGTTTGAGTTGAGATATATCAAATAAATAAATGTAGTCTTCTTAGTTCCAAGAAATTGATCTGATGGAGTCTTTCTTGGGTGGACCATGTGCCCATCAAGATAAGCTCCCCAACCCATTTTTGTTGCATCTCTTGTGAGCACTTTTTGGTAGGGAGGAATTTGGAAATTTGAGACCTCTGGCCAGAGTGGAATGATCCTTTCACCAGGATAGGGAATCCTGGAGGGGAAGAGTGACAGATATACTGTCACTGAGCTTGCCTGTGGTCTCTGCTCATTGAGTGCTCAAAGTCCACTGAGACTGTCCCATATGGAGATGTGCCAAGGGAGTGTCATGAACTGTTGAAGCTCTGTGGCCTAATATTCTCAACATGGCTCGCGCTGATGTCTGCTGACTCTTTTATATATCCTGCAGGTGCAGGAAATCATGAAAAGCTCACAAAACTTGTGAAATAATGCTGTGAGGTAGACACAGAATGTTGTACACAATTAGTGGGCTCTGCAGCTGAAAGAGACTGAGGTAAAATTGTGTGGCAATGGTAGGTGGGAAAACATGCGCATTCACAGTGAAACCTTTCCATAAGAATATAAGATATGCCATATTGGGTTAGGCCAAGGGTCCATCAAGCCCAGTATCCTGTTTCCAACAGTGGCCATTCCAGATCTCTAGTACCTGTCGGGTTCCCAAAGGTAGACACATTCCATGCTGCTTGTCCCAGAGGTAAGCAGTGGATTTCCCCAGTCCACTTTAATAATGGTTTATTGACTTGTCCTCCAGGAACTCATCCAAACCTCTTTTAAACCCAGCTACACTAACAGCTTTTACTACATCCTCTGGTAATGAATTCCAAATGCTTCTAGATGGATCTGGGGAAAGTTCCTGCATCAGCTCCGTCGGTGGCATTACCCATATGTGAAGACATATTCTGCTTATCCATGGAGAATTCTGCTTAGCCCTCTGGTAATGTTATATGACCTTAAAAACCTGAAAATATTCCCTTTAGGAGTTTGGCGCCTTCACTGTCTGCTCATATGCATCCATTTTCTTGAATACATATAAATTGCTGGCACTTACACAAGTCATATCACTCTTTTGTAAGCATGTAGTTGAGTGGCTTGGAAACCAAGAGACCAGGGTTTGATTCCCACTAGCATTTCTTGTGGCCTTGGGCACATCACTTAACCCTCCATTGCCTCAGAAGAAAGGCCTGGCAATCTACTTCAGGTCACACTACCAAGAAAACCCAGAAGCTGCTGGGCTGCCAGGAGTAAGCATTTAAATGAAGGCACAAATTGCATTTTTGCTCTCACTGCATATATAGAGAAATACATATGTATTTCCAGGGCTGGCCCTAGAGTTGGTTCAAGTTGCCCTAGGCCAGTGGTTCTCAACCCAGACCTCTGGGACCCTTAGTCTAGTCAGGCTTTTAGATCTGTATATAATGGAAACAGTGCAGTCAGATCTATGTCATGCATATTCGCTGTGGATATCCTGAAAACCTGACTGCCCTGGGAGTCCCAGAGGACTGCGTTGAGAACCATTGCCCTAGGCAAACCTTAAGCCTTATGCTGCCCCTCCCCACCAGCTATTGTTTAGCTTTGAATGCCCTACTCTTTACCCCCCCCCCACACCAGAAGCTGCCACCCTAGGCAACTGCCTAATTTGCCTAATGGTTGGTTCAGCCCTATGTATTTCCCACAAGCCTGATTTGTATTTTATATAAGGATCAGTGGACCTTTTGTAGTAGGCTGGAAATTGTGAATGCCCTGACTTGCATGTTCGATGTCTGATCTACATACCCTATTTAAAATGTATATGTTGTAATATAGGACGGTTCCTCACCAACCCATTTGTCTCATTATAGTATTCCATAGAGAAAAAGGACTAATTTTTTTACACTAAATCGATATTTCTAGTAATAATTTGTGCATGGTTAAGACACTAGTAATAGTTATATTATAGCTAAGTAGCCTAATTGATTAACCTTCACTAATTGCTATATATCCTCATTAATGGTGCAAAAGGGAAGCAATTGCAAAAGCTATCTACCAACATGGAAGTATAGTGTGGAGCGCCCTGGAAATTTTGGTCATACAGTAGTTATGGGAGAAAAGTCTTGGTAATCTAATTTTTAGCAAACTTGTTTCATGATTAATTTGTAAGGCTAGAGATGTAATTTGGCCTGTTCATTGGAACTTTTTCCTCCATTTTGTCATCATGGTGAAAGATCTTTATGCATATACGTCAATTTTCAGTAAAACATCTGGGAAAACTTTTGAAATGTATATAATCTAGATGTTTCCAGCTATTCCTATATTCAGAAGTGTTATACATATAATAGTACATTTTACAAAGGATATCCAAGCCAGAACATCTGAAAAAAAGCAGTCACGTGCAAGTTCAGGCACGATTTCACAAACGTGGACATGCCCGATATGGACGGCTACATAGACGTCCCCAGAATAGCATTTCAGAATGTGGACGTCTAATAGCCGAATGGTTAGAATAGTGGGTTAAGACCAAGATGGCCATGGTTCAAATTTCAGTGCTGTTGCTTGTGATCTTAAATTAGTCACTTAACTCTCCATCTTTTCTAGACTCTCTGGATGTTTTACAGCCAAAACACTTTCCTAATGTCTGTTTGTGCCTGGAGCAGGTCTAAACATGGATGGGGTCATAGACATCCCTCATGTTTCTGAAATTGAACGGGGACATCTAAGTCCATTGCACCACCCCAGACACGTCTTCGCCACACGCCCTGCCTACTTGGACATTCCCGCACCAGAGATGTCTTTAAAAGCCAAGCCATTTGTAAAATAGCTCTGGGGACATCTCTATGATTTTGACGTCCACATGCATACGATCTTTGCATGATAACCACCTGGTTCTTCGCTCCCCTTCATGGATAAAGTATGAGTCTACTCACCATTCCGCCTTCTTTTATCTTGCCCCAGACCTTTGGAATTGTCTCCCCTTGCAACTTCGGCTCAAACCCGCATTCTCCCAATTTAAACATCTTTTGAAAACCCACCTCTTCATCCAAGCTTTTGGGATCGATCCTCCCGACTGAGCTGCATATAAGGAAGTAGCCTTGTCGCTGTCATGTCATGTTAGTCCCTTTGTCTACTATCCTGTTCCTTTCTTTCCTGTATTGCAGTGGAGTTCCTCTTTCTGTTTCTCTTTGTGACTTGATGTTTTGATTTTATTTTATTATAAACCACCCAGTCTGCTTGCAAAGGGTGATCTATCAAAAAAGCAAGAAACCATAAACCATGTCTTTGGACATTCAAATCATGACTAAGGGGTATGTTTACTAAAACCCCGTTAGGTGCGCGCCGCGCTATTGTGCGGGATGCCATATAAGGAGTGGGCGTTTCAGTCTGAAAAAGCAAACTGGGATTAATCATGCGCTAATGTGCGCTGTGCGCTCATGTGCACCGCGCACATTAGCGCATGAGAAACTTGCGCGGGAAGCATAAGTGGCGTGCTGATGTGCAAGCACAGGAACAGAGCCACAGTACAATGGTGAAGACACTGACTGATGGTGCAGGGATCATGGGTTCAATCCCCCACTGTGCCCAATAAAGAAGGCTGGCTGAGACATTACCTGTTAAAGGTAATATTGCAGTCTGAAGCATATTAATTTTATTTTAATTACTGCTACTAGCAAACGCACTCTGAAAGTACTGTAACATAAGGCGCCCCATAAGGTACCCCAGAGGGCACATTTTAAAGTGCACTGTCCGCCAAGGCACCCTAGAATGTTGCTTATAGGGCACTTTATAGGGTGCCGTATGAGGTACCGCAAGGTCACAGCACTGTTTTTGATGGCAGCACTGTGCAGTTTAAGGAATGAAAATCATAAGTAGGTGTGCTGACATGAAAAGAGGAGCAGCAGCAGTGTAGCACAATGGTTAAGACACTGACCAATGATGCAGGAGTCATGGGTTCAATCCCCCACTGTGCCTAATGAAGAAGGCTGGCTGAGGCATTACCTGTTATAGGTAAATAGTGCTTTAGGGGGCATTTTATTTTTTTTCTAATTAGTGCTGCCAGCAAACACACCCTCAAAGTATTGTAACATAAGGTGCTGCATAAGGCGCCTCATAGGGTACCCCAGAGGTCACATTCTAAAGTGCACTGTCTGCCACGGCACCCTACAATGTTGCTGAAAGGGTGGCCTATAGGGCACCATATAGGGTGCCCTATGAGGCACAGCAAGGTCATAGCACTGTGTTTGATGGCAGCACTGTGCATTTAAATGCATGGAAATCTGAAGTAGGTGCGCTGACATGCAAGGAGGAACAGCATTGTAGCACAATGGTTAAGGAACTAACTGTTGATACAGGGGTCATGAGTTTGCTCCCCAGTGTGCCTAATACGTAAGGCTGGCTGAGGCATCAGCTTTGCAATGTACGTATTGTTTCTTGCAGCACTTCATTTGTATTTTATTAATTGCTGCCAGCAAACACGCCCTCACGTGCCGTAACTGAAGGTGCCGCATAAGGCACCCTATAAGGCACTCCATAGGGCACATTATAAAGTGCACTGTCCGCCACGGCACCCTAAAATGGCCCCTATAGGGCACCCTATAAGTCGCTCCACAGGATAACGTATAGTGCACCTTATATGGACGGTAACCATAAGGTGCCCTATAGGGCGCCCTATAAAGCGCCCTCTGAGGCACCTTATGGGTACAGTACGCAGAGAGTGTTTTTGCTGGCAGCAATAATGTACATTAAAAAGAGATAATGCTTTGGGCAGCCCTATCAAATAACCCCACTGTGGGTTTGAACCCATGACTTCTGGCTCCACAGGCAGTGAAGTAACAATTGGGCTACAGCTGCTAGCAAGCCCCTGGCTGGCTGCAGAGGGACTGCATGTCACCACACAGACAGTCTGCTGTGGTCACCAGGATAGGGTTAGCCCACCCGTACCCATGATGCACTGCACATGCAAATCAGCTGTCCACAGATGAACACAAGATGGGGTATCCACCCCCACAGCACCTCGGCCTGGTAGGGGGAACTGACCATGTCCACCCCCACAGCACCTCGGCCTGGTAGGGGGTACTGACCATGTGTGTTACTGGCACAGAGTAGCTACACACCGTCACATTGTGCGGGTACTGTGCTCTCCATGAGGGTGCGGTGGGGCGCCCAGCACCAGGTCCACAGCACCTTCCATGGCAGAAATAGGCCATGCTGCAGGTCCCCAGTAGTGCTAATGTGTGAGATAGGTAGTTTCTTCAGAAACACCTTGGATATATCTGTCTGTTTCAGTCAGGTGTAACCCCTATGGACCCCTAGGAGGATTATGTACCACCACCCTCCTCCTCCAGGGCTGAGGGTGGTAAACAGGGTCTCCCATCAACAGGTCCACATTCTACCTCCCTGCAATGGTGGCAGTAGAGGGGATCATCAACCCCAGTCCTGCTGGGGAACAGACACCCTACAGGGCAGTCAATGCAGCTCTGTACACATCCATAACACAATAGCAGACAGACATTAGGCCTGGATATGCTAAGCTGCACCCCACCACTATCTGATATTCTCCTGCAGCAAGCCTTCAGCCGCTGCACCCTGCAATGCGCTCCATCAAGACACATACCAGCTGCAAACAGTCTGCTAGCTAGTCCATAGTGGATGTTCCTGGTGGAAATGCATGCACCCAGAACTGGGATGTCAGCATACACAACAAGCAGATAAGTCAGTGACTGGGCCCCAAAAGGAAACCCATAAATATCCCATGAAAGAAATACTATATAGCACTATGGGGGTGCCTAGCCATGCTGTGGTCACTGCACAGTCAGAGTGAGAGTGATCTCCCAGCAGGACATGCTGAGGCCACCCTGTCTGTGTAGGTGGTTGCCGGGCACTAAAATGTCCCAGCCAGTGCCCTATGCCCTGTGCAGATGCATCCTGGCCAGGTCACCCTGTCCGGGCTGTACCCATGGTACCTTGCTCCTCATTATGCACATTGGCAGGCCAATACTGGCAACAGTGCTGGCAGTGTGGGCTGTGGAGGGTGTTTGCAGCCACCACACACTGGATAGACAGACACACACCCCCACACCTATGCCAGCATTGTGCTACTATAGAGGAGTTTAGCAGCCCTGGCCACCGGTGTACCATATCCATGCCTGGTGTAGTCCTGGGCACAGTACAGGCATGGATATGGTACGCAATACTGTTGGGGGTCACTCCCCAGGGTGGTAAACACTATCAGAGACCAGACCTGAAGCACACACCACAGACATCAGAAAGGTTGCTATGATGGAGCTCAATCAGCAAACTGTGCTTAACGTATGAATTGCTTTCTGCCAGTAATCATAGCAAACGTTTGATAGCTGTGTACCGTATACCCAGGTGTAGGGTGGCATTGCTAAGGTATGCAAGTGCTAGTATTGGGAGATGCACGCAGGGCCCAATGTCCTGCCTCTCCAGGAGGCATTGGCCAATGGGGCCTGTGGGTGTGGGTGTGTCTGCCCCTGTTGGCTGCTGCTTTACGGCAGAGGTTCCCAACTTCAGTCCTGGTGTGCCAAACACTGTTCGGGTTTTCATGCTGTCCCTCATGAATATGCATGAGATACATCTGCATACCATGGGGGTGGTGCATAGATATGCAGCACAGGCATCTTTATTAGAGGCAGCATGGAACCTGAATGGTATTTGGCCCTCCAGGACTGCATTTGGGAGACTCTGCTCTAGGTAATGCGCCTGTTTATGATGTCTGTGCTCGGTGGGGTAAAATATAGGCGTATTAACCATGCGTATGTTCTCTTCAATAAAGGTTTGTCCTTACTATCATGGTTTAGTTGTGGGAAAAATATGTGAACTGGATTGGCAGTGGCCCCAGCTGGGCTTTGAACCTGTGACCTTCTGTTTTTGCACACACTGTCTGTGTGCACTGCACCACCGTGTTGCCACAAATGTGCTGCATTCCCTGCGGAGTCCATGACTGTACATCCGACAGGGCCTGTTTGTTGCAGTGCACGGCACCCACCTGGACAGGGCTAGGCCATGGTCTGCTGTTGCCACCAGCTGCTGCCACCTCCACCACCAGTACCGCTCCATCCTTAGATTGGAGACAGCATAAACCCTGAAGGATTTGTGGCCCTCCAGGACTGCATTTGGGGGAATCTGCTCTAGGTAATGTGCATGTTTCTGGTGTCTGTGCTCTGTAGGGTAAAATAGAGGTGTTTGAGCCATGCTTATGTTCTCTGCAATAAAGGTTCATCTTTACTATCACGATATAGTTGTGGGTAAAATATGGGGACTGGATTGGCAGGAGCCCTAGCTGAGGCTTGAACCTGTGACCTTCTGTCTCCAAACACACTGGTTGTGTGCATTGCACCACCGTGTTGCCACAGAGACAGTGCATTCCCTGATGATACAATGACTGTTTGTTCGGCAGGGCCTGTCTGTTGCAGTGCATTGCACCCACCTACACAGGGCTAGGCCATGGTCTGCTCTGGGCAGCTGCCACTGCCCCCCTCCACCTCCAGTACCCCTGTGCCACCATGCTGACATGCCCTTCTGCTGGTGGAGCTGGTGGTATGCAGTCTCAGGCCATCCTGTGTGCGGGTAGGCGGCTGCCTATGGTGCGGGTTCTGGGGTAGGGGTGCCTGCATATCTGTCCGCACGTCCCCCAATCACCGCCTGCCAATGTTCTGTGCCCTTGGGGGTACCTGCTGGGTAATATCCCCTGTGACACTGTGCTAAACACTCTCGTGCCCATGTTGGGCCCTCATCAGTTGCTGTCTGGCTGCTGTTCAGTTTCAGCATTCCTAAGTGCCATCTAGGCATCTGCCTAGTTTGTACTGTGCCCCAACTTCACCACAGCATGTGCCGCCTGCAGCCCTCTGTATCCCCTTTCCAAGCATCTGTCCAGTTGCCCATTCCGACCTGCCTGCCCTGCTGTTGTGGAACATGTGCATGCCATAGGTAACCTGTCCAATGGAGAGGGAAACCCCGATCAGTGCTATTTCACTGTGGGATCATTCACCTTGTATGGGGACGGAGCGTAGACCCTTCTAAAATTCATATTTATTTTTTGGGGCTTTCTTGGGAGTGTTTTTTGATGTTTCCCATTACTATCACTATTACCCAGCTTGATTATAATTTTTTAAAATTTTGTTGGGGTCCTTTTCAATGTTTATTTGTATATTTGTACCATGCACAATGTATCACACTTATCACTGTTTTGTTGGTTTCCCTGGTTTTGCTGTACATTGCTGATAGAAATGGTTTCTCTTCCCTTTAAATCGGCTCTACCGCGAGGTTTTCACTCGCGGTATTTTTTTACTTGAATTTCAGCCCTGCTAGTGTGCAGGGAGCCTCTCCCCTCCCACTCTCCACCCATTGATCCCTTCTCTCCGCCCCTGGGGAGCCTTCCTCCGCCCTCCGGGAGTCTTTCCACGCCTTTATCGCACATCAGCGCGCCGCGCACATGAGCGGGCACTTTAGTGCGGCGCGTACCTGTGTGGGGCATATTTGTGCCCCGTAACGCGATATTAGCGTGCGCTAAGGTACCTTAGCGCACGCTAATGTGCGCCGCGCACATGAGCGCGGTTTAGTAAACATACCCCTAAGACTTTTAAAATGACACCATAGCTAGCACCCCTGAATATACCAGCATAAGTTATACATACGCATATACTAATATGTAAAATTGCAAATATCAGGGCTTCTATGTTCAAGCTATACATATATGACCCTAAATATAAGTGGTATTTATATATACAGTGTGTGTGTGTGTGTGTGTATATATATTGTCACCACTCACCTTCCCAGAGGCATGCAGCTTGAGCTAGGTGAGTGGGCAGTTGTGCTTCGTGTGTCTGGGAACCACTAGGTGAGGTTTGGAACGGCCTCTTGGGTAATGTAGTTCTACAGCACTTGAAGAAATTATAGTTGTGCACGAGTGATTTTCAGGTTAAATAGGAATTTATTCCCCTCCCGGGGTTGGACATCGTTGACCATTGAACAAAAGGTTACAGTAACAGAAAAACCAAGCTTCTGGTATAACAAAAATAAGTAAACTCAAACAATGCTTGTCTTCAGCTTTAAGGCACAAAAGAACAGAAAACAGTTTAACTCCCAAATGCTCTTTTGGACTGTTTTCTTCTTTTCAAATACTCCAACAATGTTAACAAAGAGACTTTACATTATCAGATACCATATATGAGCAGTCCATGTATACCTCAGGCTCAGGGGGTTGATAGGAATCCCATTGCATGGGGTCGCTTTCTCCTTCAGTGTCCCGTGGAGAGAACTCTTCTGCCTGCTGGGAAAACCTCTCAGCTTCAGTCACTGTGTTCCCTTCCCCCAACCAGCTAGAGGAGTCTGGGTGTTTACCATAAGTATTGGATTCTCGAGCACACAGCTCCTGGTAAGTGCAAGGATACAAACTGTCCTCTTCTGCTTGGCTATTATGAGTTACGTGTCTGTCTTCTAAACAGCTTTTTCCCAGGAACCTCTCTTGGCTGCAATCTGGTGTCAGGTAAAACTTTTTCTTTCCTTCAGATAAAACCATTGTAACAGGAAAATGAGCGTTACCTTCAGGATATCTGTAGTTATAAGACTGTGGCTGTCTTTTTCTGGCTTTTAGAGTAAACCTCCTTGCTTTTGGAGTGGCAGAAATCCCCAGTGCTTTTGCCAGATGTGCACTGCTCTCTGCGACCTGGGACTGTATATCTCTCACAGTTCCCCTCCTCCGAGAAGCTTCCCTGAGTGAGATTGGGACTCCCTTCCCTTCTCTCTTCTCCCAGCCTCAAGCCTTGGCTGAATTCAGGGTATCTGTCTTTCTCTTTTTGGCTTCTTCCAGGTCTCTCTCTGTGTCTAGGATTGTACCTAGGACTTCCTTCCTGCCTCTCGTCAGGTCTCTCCTCATGTCTCTTAGTAGCTTCCCTTCTATCCTCCACTAAGGGATTTTTATCTGTGTTTCTTTTTCCGTTGGGCTGGGCTCCAACCCCCACCAGCTGTTTCCCCTTCCCTGATGAAACAGGAATTAGCTTGTGTGACGGGCGTTCCCTAGCACACTGTGACGTTATTTGTTTGGGGTTTCTATGCCAACCCTCCATGCTTGCTTCAGAGCTGTCAACCCTGGTTTCACTTTGCAGTGAATTTTCTGTTTCCATCGGCTCTGAACCTTGTACCTCACGACAGATCCCCCGCCTTAAAATATTACGTACTGCCGAACTTTCCGTCGGACAGTACGTAATTCCAGTGTGGGATCTGCTGTACTGTTCCATATACACCATACTAGCGGTGGCAACCCTCTCTTTCCAGGGTTTTAAAAGGTTCAAGTGATACACCTGCCTGCGACCCTTTGTGTTTTCTATCCTATAGGAGACTGGTCCTACTTTCTCTACAACTGTGCAGGGTCCCCTCCAATGGGCTTCGAACTTTGGGCCCGGATTTGCCACCTGGATAATTACCTTATCCCCGACATTTAATGTCCGGGGCTTTTTGCCCCTGTCGTAATACTGCTTCTGCCTTTGTTTACTAGCTTGCAGATTTTCCATTGCAGCCTTTGCCGTTCTTTCTAGGCGTCGCCTCAGACCCTTTAAGAACTGAGGTATTTCTATTTCAGAAGTGTCTGGCTCTACCCATTGCTCGTTTAGTATATCTAATATCCCTCTAGGGGATCTCCCAAACATAAGCTCGTAGGGTGAGGCCTTTAGAGAGGATTGCACGCGTTCTCTGCACGCATATAATACAAATGGGAGCAGAGTATCCCATTCTGCTATCTCCCCTTTCTTCAACCCTCTCCTCAGCATCTGCTTGATGGTTTGATTTGTGCGTTCCACCAAACCATTGGTTTGGGGGTGATATGCGGACGTCCGTATGTGCTTTATTCCAAAAGCTTCCCACACGGTGGACAAATGCCTGGACAAAAAGTTGCTGCCCTGATCAGTAAGTACCTCCCTGGGGAATCCTACCATACAGAATAATTTGACAAGTTCCTGGGCTATAATCCTCGCAGAGGTGTTCCTTAGGGGAATAGCCCAGGGGAATCGGGTGGCATGGTCGACGATCACCAGTAGGTACTGGAAACCCCTGGGTGTACATGTCATAGGGCCCACCATATCTATGCCTATTCGGCTCATGGGTATGGCTATGGTCGGAGTAAGTATCAAAGGTACAGCCTTCGGCCTTAATGCTGATACCCTCTGACATGGAGCACACGACTCGCAATACTGTTTAGTCTCCTTGAACACCCCGGGCCAGTAAAAGCGACCTAATATTTGGTCCAGGGTGCCTTGGATACCTTTGTGGCTTCCTATAGGGTGGTCGTGCGCGAGACGCAAGACTGTAGCCTTGAACGTTGTTGGCACTACAAGCTGCTTCCTCACTGCCTCAGAGTAAGGGTCCACGCTTTCCCTATATAGGATGCCATTGTGTATGAAAAACCTAGGCAACGTAGGCCGGATCTCCCGGGCCCATTCAAAGGCTCTCTTGAGCGCTGGGTCAGCCCGCTGCTCAGCAGGAAAGGAGGGAAATTTATTCACTAGCTCTGCGGGTACCCAGGGTAGGCTCGCACCTGCCTCCAATTCTGCTCTGCCCCGGGATCTAGATTGCCTCTCATGGTGTCTCTTTGCCTTGGCCTTCCTCCCTTGCCTAACAGATTCATTTATTAGGTCCTCGTGGGTAGGAAGAATATCTGCTTCTTCCTCCCGTGACTCCTCCTCTTGGGGTACTAGTCCTTCACCAGGTTCTTCCCTGTCCCCAGCTGATGTCTCTCCCATCCCTGAGGTCCCGGCTTGTGATCTGGTTGAGACCAAGCCGGCTCGGGTATTCAAACCTGCCACTAGTCCCTCATAAAAGGGTGACCAATCCCTGCCTAAAATAAGGTCTTGGGGTAGTGCGGGAAGTATAGCTAAAGGCATTATTTGCTTGAACTTTAGTGCAATTACAGAGAGATTCCGCCGAGGATAAAGTGCAAACGCACCGTGGATGCATTTTACTCTGACCTGGTTTTCTGCTTGACTCGGGGGCGACGAACGGCGCCTCTCGATGGCCTCCCAGAGCCTACGGGAAATCATGCTCTGGTCGGCCCCCGAGTCAAGCAGGGCCAAGGTGTCTACCCCCTCTACCTGTGCATGTAATAGAAACCCATCCTGTAATGGCTCATCCACCCCAGACATCAGGACAGTTCGTTTTGTACACTCCCTTTTAAAATGCCCCATTTTCCCACACAGATAGCATTTTCCTTTGGGTACAGAAACATTCCCTCTAGGCACAAAAACATCATCCTCATTATCATTCTTAACATTCATACTTGCCATAGTGTATTTTTCTCTATAGGGAATCTTTCCCTTTTTACTACCAAACAAACCTGCGGCTTGCAGTACACTACGCTCCGAGGGATCAGCAATCTGGGCCTCCAGAAAACGGTCAGCCAAATTAGCTGCTTCCTCGGTGGTCCGGCAGTCCTGCAAGGTGAGATACATTCTCATCTCTTTAGGCACCGCTTGTACAAATTGCTCTAAGATTACTGTATCTAGCATGCTTTCTACAGATTTTGTTTCTGGACTTAACCACTTCCAAGCCAGATTTTTCAGACGTTGCTGCAACGCCTTTGGGGTTTCTTGCGGCTTCAGGCGGGCTTCCCTAAATAGCCTCCTATAATGTGAGGTAGTGAGCCCCAACCTGTCCTTTACCGCTTTCTTTATCTCATTATAATCCCCCGCAAGGGTGGCTGGCATGGCTTTGTAGGCTGACAGGGCTTCGCCTGTCAGCGAAACTGCAAAGCGGGTGGCCCATTGATTATCAGGCCATTTTAATGCCTGCCCAATATGCTCGAATGCATCAATAAAATCGTCTATGTTATCAGTTGGACTCAATTGTCCTAAAGAGAAGGCATGACTTGCGTTCAATGTGGTCCCTGGTACAACCATAGGATTCTCAATCCGTGGTTCTCGTGGTTCCTTCAGCAGTGCTGTCACAGCCTCCAGCAACGGCTTCTGCTGTTCTCTCATAAGGGTAGCATTTTCTTCCTGGATGCGCTTCGCGAGCTCCATTTGCGTATCCCACTGCTGCCGCATCCAGGCCATCACATCCAATGCCTCCATCTTCTGCCGTCAGTCCTGCAATAAAAGAGACAGAAAAAAAAACCCAAGTGCGGCTCCCTTTTTTTAGATTTTTTTTTTTTCAGCCCCACAGCGCCCCCTTTTCCTGCGATATCCTCCCCCACTTATGCCCAGGTGCTATTACCTGAGGCTTCGTGTAGAGGTCAGCATTCAGGAAAAGAAGCTGTTTTCTTGTGCTTTACTTTTCTTGCAGCCTTCCGGTAGCCCACTTGCTTGTGCAGGAGTCCTGGTACCGTAGTTTCGTGTATAATGTCCTTTATCCAAGGTCAACCATCCTAAAAACTACGCCAGATGTGTCACCCCTCACCTTCCCAGAGGCATGCAGCTTGAGCTAGGTGAGTGGGCAGTTGTGCTTTGTGTGTCTGGGAACCACTAGGTGAGGTTTGGAACGGCCTCTTGGGTAATGTAGTTCTACAGCACTTGAAGAAATTATAGTTGTGCACGAGTGATTTTCAGGTTAAATAGGAATTTATTCCCCTCCCGGGGTTGGACATCGATGACCATTGAACAAAAGGTTACAGTAACAGAAAAACCAAGCTTCTGGTATAACAAAAATAAGTAAACTCAAACAATGCTTGTCTTCAGCTTTAAGGCACAAAAGAACAGAAAACAGTTTAGCTCCCAAATGCTCTTTTGGACTGTTTTCTTCTTTTCAAATACTCCAACAATGTTAACAAAGAGACTTTACATTATCAGATACCATATATGAGAAGTCCATGTATACCTCAGGCTCAGGGGGTTGATAGGAATCCCATTGCATGGGGTCGCTTTCTCCTTCAGTGTCCCGTGGAGAAAACTCTTCTGCCTGCTGGGAAAACCTCTCAGCTTCAGTCACTGTGTTCCCTTCCCCCAACCAGCTAGAGGAGTCTGGGTGTTTACCATAAGTATTGGATTCTCGAGCACACAGCTCCTGGTAAGTGCAAGGATACAAACTGTCCTCTTCTGCTTGGCTATTATGAGTTACGTGTCTGTCTTCTAAACAGCTTTTTCCCAGGAACCTCTCTTGGCTGCAATCTGGTGTCAGGTAAAACTTTTTCTTTCCTTCAGATAAAACCATTGTAACAGGAAAATGAGCGTTACCTTCAGGATATCTGTAGTTATAAGACTGTGGCTGTCTTTTCTGGCTTTTAGAGTAAACCTCCTTGCTTTTGGAGTGGCAGAAATCCCCAGTGCTTTTGCCAGATGTGCACTGCTCTCTGCGACCTGGGACTGTATATCTCTCACAGTTCCCCTCCTCCGAGAAGCTTCCCTGAGTGAGATTGGGACTCCCTTCCCTTCTCTCTTCTCCCAGCCTCAAGCCTTGGCTGAATTCAGGGTATCTGTCTTTCTCTTTTTGGCTTCTTCCAGGTCTCTCTCTGTGTCTAGGATTGTACCTAGGACTTCCTTCCTGCCTCTCGTCAGGTCTCTCCTCATGTCTCTTAGTAGCTTCCCTTCTATCCTCCACTAAGGGATTTTTATCTGTGTTTCTTTTTCCGTTGGGCTGGGCTCCAACCCCCACCAGCTGTTTCCCCTTCCCTGATGAAACAGGAATTAGCTTGTGTGACGGGCGTTCCCTAGCACACTGTGACGTTATTTGTTTGGGGTTTCTATGCCAACCCTCCATGCTTGCTTCAGAGCTGTCAACCCTGGTTTCACTTTGCAGTGAATTTTCTGTTTCCATCGGCTCTGAACCTTGTACCTCACGACAATATATATATATATATATATATATAATATATCCTACATGTGTAGTCCTGCCCCTTAATGCCGCAACCCCCCCCTCCCCACTCTGTGTATAGTATAGCTAAAAATACTTAGAATGCCCCCGAATATTTTTTGAAGCAGTTACACTCTTGGCACCAAACCTTTAGCTTCCCTTTAAATACTAATCTGAACTTGACCTTTTGGAAAGCCTTATTTCTTATCTTGACCTGATTCGAAAACTGCTAATTAAAGGGCAGTTGGTTTATCACATCCCTGGGATAAATCAAAGAGGGGCATATGCTTCAATACTGCTATCCATATTCATGCTAATTTAGTACCTTCAAGAAAGAAGCAGCGCACGAAAGAGATTTCTTTGCGATATCTATAATAGGAATGTATTTTCATTTGAAATGGGAAATTTTAAACTGAATTTCCCATTTCATTTCCGATGAAATTTTGTTTATTTTGGTTTGTTCCTTTTGAAATACGACTGCCATTGCCACTAAAAGCAAAACATAGAAAACACATTCCTAGGCCCTTTCCCAACCCCTACATCCCTCTTAACATACTGTATCATTCTGCCTTTACAATGCAAGAGTGATCGCTCGTTTCTCCTCCCCATCAGTAAATAATGCCGTAAGCTGAGGCTGGCACCCGGTTTAATATTTTCCCATACAAAAATGGCACGACCATCTGAAACATGCACTCCAGTGAGGCAGGAACTACTGGGAGTCGCTTCTGTCTCATGAAAACAGAGCAATATGGTGAAAGGAGCTTGAGAGTATCGGGACCGCCTGGATGGCAGTGGTGGGCGAGACCCAACATTTAATTTTGTTTGTTTTTCATATTTTTGTTTCAAACAAAAAAAAAAAAGAAAAAACCCAAAACGAAAAACAAAACAAAAGAACATGTCTATGCACACGTCTTATCTGCAGGGATTGTACATGTGTAGCTGGTTATCCTGCACTGACTAGCAACTTAATATTAACGCTGCCCCATATAAATGCAGCTGAACAGTCATTTGCTGGTTAGGAAAGGTATATGCTTTATTCAGAAAATATTCTGACAAAGAAAAGGTTTAATCAGCAAACTTGTAGTATAATTGGTTATCCTAAGAAAATCAACATTTATGGGTTTTACAATTAGTAAATTCCTGAGAAATATCTTTATTAAATATGTCTTCCATGCAGTGGTCCACATGCCTTCTTTTGTTTGATTTGGTCCTTTGTGTATCATCAAATACCATGAGGTAAATATTCAAAAGATTTTTCCAGCTGCCTTTAGAGTTAGACAGAGAAATCTTCATCGTTAAAATTTTCCCCCAATGGCTGGCTAAATTTTGTGTGAACAAATTCTAGTGGGCAGAAAATTTACCTAGATGAAAAGAGGCTGCACAGTATCATTTTGTTTGCTCAGCAACAACATTCAATTCTAGCCAAAATTAGCCAGGTAACTCTGCAGCTGAATAGCTCAATCTGGTTAAACTTATCTAAATATATTCAGACTGTGGCTGTAGGTTGAAAATCTGGAAAAAGTTAACTCTTTGAATATTGACCTCTGTATTTTTTTTTAGGCCTGCTTCTCTATTAGGCCCTAACTCACTGTGATGTTTTCCCAAAGATACAGAATTAAAGAGAAATTGTGAATCAAAACTGTAAATTATTCTATGCTAAATGCATTCAGACCTGGTCAAGGCGGCTGCAAGACCAAGTTTCCCTTCCTTTTTTCTTCAATCATACTTTCTTGAATTCTGGTTCTATTTTTGCTCCATTGGGATGCAGTTGCATGTACCTACCATATTTTTATCCATTGTTCCTGAATCTATCCACTTCTATCTGCGAATAATATTTATATATGGATTGAAAAACTTTCAGAGAAACTAGATAATGATATACACAAGTTAATACATTGATTAGGTACTACCTAGTTTCAATAATTTGCAATTTGGTGGATAAATTTTAAAATTTCATTAAGATTTCCTCCTTAATTTTGGTTTTAAATTTAATTTCTGATATGATACAGGTATTTAGTTATAGAAAGGTTTCTCTAATTTAGCCACTCCCGGCATTTCATATCTAGGGCTGGTCATTATCGGAGTCTCGTGGAAACATAATTCTGATATAGCTAAAATATAGGCAGGGCAAAAAAATTAAAGAATAGAGTGCAGATATGGGTGCTTTAGGAACTGGAGGGTATGAATAATAAAAGAAATACATATTTTATTCTAAAAAATGTTAAAATATAAGAAGCAATATATATATATATATATATTAGGTCAATAAAGAAATGTAACCTATTAATAAGATTAACAGAGGAAGGAGAAATTTTCTAGAAACAAATAGATTGATATGACTTTCATGTTAACGAAGAAAATAGTCTGCCATCATTTTCCTCAGCAAGGACCTATAGAAGATGGTGAAAAATGCTGATTAGTCATGCTTTGTGTATGTGGCCAGAAGTATCATATCTGTTGGGAAGCCTATGTTGTATTTACTGAGAGGGGCAGAGGGTACAGACAGTTGAGAACACACGCCAGGCCTCTGTCTTCATCACTTTGGAAAATCCTCTTTCCTTTGCTGATTCCCAATCTGTGGACTGAGCCAGTCATGAAAGAAGTGGGAGCTGGACCATGACCAGAAAATTCAAGGTAGATAGCAGGTAAGTCAGATCACTTTCTATTGAATTCCATACCTAAGACAGTACGTCGCTATGTAACTATAAGACTACTTTACACTGGAAATAAACCCTTTGCTAAATTCTGAGTCTTACAGTGCATGGTTCTGCCGCCACCACCACCAGGTATCTACTGTTGTTCACTGATTAGCCTCTATGTAGAGCTGCAAGTTTATCAAGGATTAAGGGATCCATAGAAAGGGAGATGAGACACAGGACAGTTTCATGAGTACTAGAAGAGCCCTGTGAACGACTTTATGTAGCATCTGTTAGAGGACTGCAAAGAACAAGGGTTCGTGTTAAAGCCTATAATTCACTTGTGTGACCATTTACCAACATAACTTGGTAAAGATAATTTTTATAAATGTATAATTGTATACTGTCATTTTCATGTATATTTGGAAATATACGCATATAACATGGCTCTTATAAAATTGTGCCAGGTGTAAAGATACTCACGATGGCACGCATGTGCGTTGCTGGGGAGGTGATCTGGGCAGAGAGCGCGTGCAGCTGCGAAGGATGCGCAGAGATTATAAAGTACCTTGGTGGACGTGCATACTTCAGTAATCTTGAGCAGGCATCATGTCTGCATCTGCAACATGGGCACAATCTCTGTAGGGTTTATGCTATTATTTGATGTAAAATAGGCACCTTTCAGCTCTAGGTGTGGAGGAGCATCCTAATACTAGCTGCAGCAGCAGGCCGAGAGTCTACTGACCATTTTTGTGATCTTGTGCAAGTCATTTAACTCTCCACTGCTTCAGGTACAAACTTAGAGTGTAAGCCCTCTGGGTACAAGAAAATACTGGAGGACGCAATCAAAGGGATTTATGCGGTTTGCATAAAAAAACATTTTAAGCATGTAAAAGGCCTTCTTTACATGCGAACAATCCTTCATAAAATGCCCACCCATGCTCGACCTAATTCTAGATGCATGTACACCTGCACAGTTTTATAAAAGACATTTTTTACAAGTGAACCATGCTTTACGTGCTGAAAACACTTAATAAAATTATCCCTTACAGAAAAAGGAATATGCTTTCATATTTTAGCTCCATAAGGAACCTTCCTCAGGGATAAGCAAACATACAGAGTTTCTGGACTGTTGGATTGCTGTTTCACAGATATCGCTTTTGGGTAGAGATATCTGAACCAGTTAGTCTACAGTAACTTGAACCAGACAAGTTTCAGTTCTCCAGGAACAAGCAGGAAATCAGTCCTCATATCTGGATGACGTCAGCACCAACAGAGCACATGCAAAGCATTTTCCCAGCTTTCAAAGAAAGCCTTTGGGACATGCAACCACACATGTGTGGTCCTCTTCCCACCCAAGGGTGCTATCTTGCACAGTCTCCTTTTTTCCGCAGAGCCCAACGGACGTCTGTCCTGTTTCCCCGGAAAAATCCTTGCTAATTATCCTCAAAAGAGTTTCCCAGTTTGCATACCAGCTCCTCTTCCTGCCTTGAGCCGGTGACGTCCCTGGCACAGGTCTCTGATCCTTTTGTCTTTTTTGATCGAGGCTTGCCTCAACCAGCGTTCGTGCCTTTTTTCACCTAGGGGTTGTCGACCCCTTCCAGGTGTTCCCCACATGTCCCCCGATGGGTTCAAAAAATGTGTCCGCTGCAGTCAAATGATGTCAGTGACTGACACCCACGATTGCTGCCTGGGCCTGGACCACGACAGCACCTCCTGCGACCTGTGCCAGGTCATGACGCCTAAAACCAATAAAAAGAGGTTGGAGTTGCAAGAAAAACTGTTCCCGAGGTCCGACTCAGCACCAGCCTCTCTGACACCAAGCTCCAAGCTCAGCACTTCCCATGAGGCCCGAGTGTCCTTGGAGTCCTGCGGTGGCGGCTCCTTCGAGAAGACTTTGGACCCCAAGAGAAAAAAGAAAAAATCCTAGAAGTCCACCAAGGTTGCACCAGAGAAAACTGGTAAAACTACTTGAAAGGACTTAGGTGGCTCCGAGAAGTGCCCTACCAAGATCCTCAAGAAGGATTCCTCAACTGGCTGAGACCATGCGATTTTCCACGAGACTGTAGTCCTCGTCTAGGACACACTTGCGAGAGAGCTGGCACCGGGCCTGAGGTCCTTGGTACCCGTGCCAAAAGCTGCGGAGTCTTCTGGCTTGGAAACCAGAATGGTGGCCTTGAAGCAGAACATCATTGCTATCCTGGCTCTGCAGCAGGCAATGATAGCTAGTTTGTCCACATCATCTGCCCTGATGACTGGGTCCTCGACTGCAGGAGAGTCCCCGGTTGTTGAGTCGAGCTCTGAGTGCCATCAGCCTCGGGTAAGCCCTCGGCGCCGGTCAAGGTCTCGGTCCCGTTCCTCCGGCATCCGGTCCTCCACGGCCAGTTTCAGCTACTTGGATCCCAGGTCCTCCAGAGACCACTGGCCTCCCGGCCTCGATGTTATGAGTCGCAGGGCCTCAGACTCTCTGTCATCGTTCAACTCCGAGTGGGAGACCGAAGACAAAGCATCCCTGGAAACCAAGCGGCACCGAGATATTTCTTCAGACCCATCGCCCCCGGTGCCATTCTCCTCCGGATGTTGTGGCCTTCCATGACTTTGTCAAGGATATGGCAGTTTGCTGTTTCTTGGTGGACCCTTTGTCAAGGATATGGCCAGGGTCCTTTCAGTGCAAACTGAGGTGGAGGAAGATCAGCGCACCAAGGAAATGGAGATTCTCCAGTATGAGTCTCCCCCAAGGAGACTCTCACAGTGCCTGTGTAGCAATCCTCGAGTGGCTGCTACTCAGAATGTGGGAGATGCTGGCCTCAGTGCCAGTGGTGAGCTGGTGCCTTGAAGCTATCTACCTGCATCCGGAAGGGCTCTGGGTTCCAAAATACCCAACGCCCGCATAACTCCATGGTCAGCGAGTCGACCATGCAGAAACTTAAGAGCCAGAAGACCCAGTCTTCGGTCCCTCCTGTGAGGTGTGCTAGAGCCCTCGATGCCCTCAGGTGCAAGTGCTACCAGGGCTCTATGCTGGATTTTCGGATTCAAGCTTATGAATTGTACATAGGCATGTACCTAAAGGCTTTAACCCAAAAGTTGTATGGGTTTTCAGTAAGGCTTACCAGGAAACCCCTCCAGTGGTTCCAATCCCTGACCTCTGGGATCAAGGACTGTTCTAAGTTCCTTTCCCTTGCGGCCTATGACGGCTTTGAGTCAGTGGCTTGGGTAGCAGTGGCTGGCATCGGGGCCCATCGCTAAGCCTGACTGCAGTCCTTGGACCTCGAGCAATGGGTCCAAGACAAGCTGCTCGATGTCCCCTGCACCGGGGAGAACCTGTTCAGCAAACCTATGGACCACAAGGCAGCCGAGATCGAGGTCAACGTCGTGACTTGACAGAGGCTTTCCAAGAAGACCTCATCCTTTCCCCATAAAAAAACATTGGGGAAAAAGGGGCCCTTTCAGCAGAGTCACCACTACCAGCACTTCTCAGGCCAGCAAATGGTAATTACACTTACCTGGTAATTGTTCTTCCTTAAGGGACGACAGTTTAGTTCTCCACCTCTGGGTTGTGCACCTCCTCCTGCAGCTTGGAGACTGGGCATGTCACAAAAAATGTGACCTCACTGGAAGTAGTCTGCTGGTCTCTCCCATCATCCCCAGTGAACTATTGACAATGCACACTTAAAGGAGCAACAAATAAGTAGCTAATCATAAACATTCTAACTGAACGCATAACACTGCTTTATACAAAAGACCCTTTTGTCTTGGACAATAGTCTTTTCTGCTTGTGCCTTCGCCTCTCGCCTGCGCCCAAATGAATAGACAGGCAAGAACCAGAAGAGACAAAGACTGCCAGAAAAAAACATAAGTACCTACCGGTATTCTAACTCCTCGGTCGGCTGAACCTCCATTACTTAGCTCTATAGCACCCCAGGTGGGAATGAGGACTAAACTGTCATCCCTCAAGGAAGAACAATTACCAGGTAAGTGTAATTACCATTTCCTTATCGGTCCTCCAGTTTAGTCCTCCACCTCTGGGATGTAACAGAGCAGTACTCATCGGGAGGGACCTTTCCAGTCAGCTTGCAACACCGCCGCCCCAAAGACAGCATCCTCTGCTGCTAAAACATCCAGACGGTAGTGTCTACTGAAAGTATGAAGCGACGACCAAGTAGCCGCCCTACAAATTTCCACAGGTGACACCAAACTGTGCTCCGCCCATGACGCCGCTTGCGCTCTGGTAGAGTGAGCCCGCAATCCAACCGGAACCTGTCGCCCTGACAGCAGATAAGCTGAAGCTAATCCATCTAGAAATGGAAGCTTTCGCCGCCGGCTCCCCCTTATGAGATCCACTGAAAAGAACGAACAGACGGTCGGATTTGCGAAACGCCTCTGAGACCTTCAAATACCGATGCAACATGCGCTTTAAGTCCAACTGACGCAATCCCCAATCTGTCGCGCCGTCCTCTATTGAACCCAGCACCGGAAGGGAGACCGTCTGCTTTAAAGGAAACAGAGAGACTACTTTGGGCAGAAAGGAGGGAACTGGCCGAAGCACCACCTTTTCCCTAGAGAAAGATAGAAACGGTTCTCTACATGATAACGCCTGTAAATCAGAAATTCGCCTCGCTGA
The DNA here is from genome assembly GCA_033557465.1 of Ichthyophis bannanicus. Classification (NCBI taxonomy): domain Eukaryota; kingdom Metazoa; phylum Chordata; class Amphibia; order Gymnophiona; family Ichthyophiidae; genus Ichthyophis; species Ichthyophis bannanicus. The sequence continues at coordinate 1,776,293,909 of CM066031.1, forward strand.
GCAAATGGCCACCAAAACCACCGTCTTCAAGGTTAAATCCTTCACGGATGCTTGTTGTAAGGGTTCAAACGGCTCCCTAGCCAGGGCCGCCAAAACCAAGTTAAGATCCATGGGGGAACCACAATCCTACAAGAAGGACGTAACTTCGTTACCGCCTTGAGAAAATGCAGCACATCAGCATGCGCACCTAAGGCTACTCCTTGCACCTTGCCTCTATAGCAAGCCAATGCAGCTAACTGTACCTGCAAGGAGCTGGCCGCCAGGCCCTTTTCGAAACCGTCCTGCAGAAAGCTGAAAATCACTGCAACGGACGCGGTCGCCACTCACACTTGCCTCCTGGAACACCAATCCTCAAATATGCGCCAAATTTGAACATATGCCAGGGACGTAGATGACTTCCGTGCCTTAAGTAAAGTCGCAATGACTGCTCCTGAATAACCTCTTTTCTTTAAACGTGCCCTTTCAATGGCCAAACTGTAAGCGAGAATCGACCCACTTGAGGCATCCGCAATGGCGCCTGAAGTAGCAGACTGTCTGATGTCGGCAACCACCACGGATCCCCATCAAGCAGGCAAATGAGGTCAGCATACCACGGACGCTGCGGCCAGTCCGGAGCCACCAACAACACTCTTCCTGGGTGGGACTCGATCCGTTGTACCACCCGACCTATGAGCGCCCACGGAGGAAATACATAGAGGAGACCTGACACCGGCCAGCATTGCAGCAGAGCGTCGATCCCTTCCGACATCCTCTCTCGACGTCTGCTGAAAAACTGACTGGCCTTTTCTGAGTGAAAGGTCGCCATGAGATCCATGATTGGCGGCCCCCACCTGCGCACCACCTGCGCAAAAACCTCCAGATGCAATTCCCATTTGCCAGCATCCACCTGGAGTCTTCTGAGAAAATCTGCCGTCACATTGTCCTTCCAGGCAATGTGTGCTGCCGAAATCGCTATCAGCCGAAGTTCGACCCAAGAGCGCCTCTGCCTCTTCCTCCATGGCCGTGCTTCGGGTACCACCTTGCCGATTGATGTAGGCCACCATCGCGGAGTTGTCCGATAACACCCTTACTGCCTGACCCCGCACTGTCCCCTCGAATGATTGAGAAATGTCTTGTGAACTGCTCTGATTGGAACGTGTAAATACGCCTCTGTGAGATCGAGGGATGTCAAGTACTCTCCTTGGCGCACCGCTACAATGACGGATCGCAACATTTCCATTCTGAAATGCGGCACCCAAGGACAGCGGTTCACCCCTTTTAGAACCAAAATCTGATGAAATGACCCGTCCTCCTTTGGCACCACAAAATAAATTGTGTATCGACCCCTGCTGTAGTCCTCCTTGGGCACTGGGACGATTGCGCCTAAGCACAACAGACGATCCAGCGTGCAACGGACTGCGAGAGCCTTCTGCTGCCCCCTGCAGGGTGACTGAACGAAGGACTCCCGAACCGGCCGTGCGAACTCCAGCGCATAGCCCTCCCGGATGATTTCTAGCACCCACTGGTCGGACGTTATTTGGACCCAGACAGGAAGAAAGCTCCAAAGTCGCCCACCTATCGGCAAACTTCCTGCCGGGGTCCCTCTCACTTCATTGTGGTTTTTGATTGACTGTTGAGGCTGACGCCGCAAAACCACTACCTGCTCCCCGAAACCCCTGGGACCGTGGAGCAAATCTTCCTCTTTGGAATCTGCCCAAACGAGAAGTCCGAAATCTCTGAAAATCTCTAAGGGAACCCCGAAAGGCCAAGGTAGACCTCCCCTGCTTGGGCTTATGCTCCGGCAGCTGACCACCTTTAGACTCGCCTAAATCTTTTACCAACTTCTCGAGATCCTCTCCGAACAACAACTTTCCTTTGAAAGGGAGCTTACCAAGACGGGCCTTAGAAGCACCGTCTGCCGCCCAATTCCGCAACCACAGGGACCTGCGAGCGGCAACAAGGGATGCCATACTATTAGCCAGGGCTCTGATTAAGTCATAGTGAACATCTGACAGATAGGCCGACCCCGACTCCAGGCGGTCCAGCTCTCTCTCAGATCTTCTAGTTCCAACTGAGCTGACTGTCTTAACCGCTGATACCATTGAAGACAAGCTCTTGCCACCCATGCCCCAAAAATGGAGGCCTGTAAGGACACTGCATCGGCTTCAAAGGATTGTTTCAGCAAACTATCCAGCTTCCTATCCTGCGCATCCTTCAACGCTGCGCTGCCTTCTACTGGAATAGTGGTCTTCTTGGTTACCGCTGACACCGCTGCATCAATCCTCGGAGACCGAAACCTGTCCTTATCCTTATCCGCTAATGGATACAGTCTATTCATAATGTTGAACACCCTGTATCATTCTGTCAACTACCCTGTGGACGAGAAACACCAGCTGCGTCTGTCTCACTGCCTGAATGATTGGGTCTTCACCATTGTCGTCCTCAACAGGCTGTTCCATGGCGAGCTTAAGTGTTTGAAGGGCCTCGGTGATAAGCGCTGTCAACTCTTCCCTCCGGAACATTCAAATAATTCTGGCCTGATCCTCTGGTTCAGGAATCTCTCCTTCTTCCAACTCTTCATCTTCACCTTCCAGGTCGACCTCATTCTCTTCAGACTCCTGCCCTTCCAACTCTGAAATCAAGGGCTGTTGAGTCCTTGCTTGCTTCAGCGGTCTCGCAGTACTGGCACTCAGATCAGCCGAACCTGGCCGTTGCGGCGCCCCAGACAGTGACAGAGCCTCCGGCACCTTCCCTTGCTGTCGCAAACAGAACACTTGATGCATAATTAACACAAAGTCCGGGCAAAAATCCTCAGGCTGCAGCCCCGCAGCCAACGGGACCCCAGATGAACCGGCCGCCGCCTCGTGCCCGGCCGCTGGCACAAAAGCCTTAGCCCCTCTGCTTCCAATACAGTCGAGGACCCCTGAAGATCCTGACCTACCTTAACCTCCATTTGCTGCTCCACACTGGTAGAAACTTGCATACAGCCGCGGCAAATGCCAGAGTCTGCGATAGCACCTCTACGGGTACTGCACACTACACATTGAGGTCGTGAGGCCATGACGGCCGCAGCTGTACTAGTCTTTCTGTTATACTCTCTTTTGTTTTTTAAACTAACTCCTAAGTCTCCCTTCCTCTGTACTTTCTTCTTGTTTTTTTTTTAACCAAGACAACAAACAAAGTCACCCTGACCAGAATCAGAACTGAAGCGTTTCTTCCTGAGAGTCAGACAGATAAATTGAACCGCCGAAGTAAAAACTGCCAGCAACAGAGCTTTAAGCAGAAATTCTACCGTCTCAAAATAAAACTGAAAATAAATGAAAGCGGAGACAGGGAAAGAATTAGATCTCTACAAACCTGAATCGCACCAAATTACAGGAATTAAAGTGCCGCAGCATGCAGCTGCCTGCTTGAATAAAACCTTAGGCACGCTGACAAAATGGCTGCCGCTGTCTGACAGAGGCTGAAAAGGATGCCAAAACCTCCGGTTTCTGCTCGGCGCGTCTGCCACCACAACCCCACACAAGAAAACAGCTCTTCTTACTTTTTTTTACTCACATGCTGGCTTTTAATCCTGAGTCATGGCGCTGTAACCCACGTGGCTCTGCTTCACTGACGAGCAGGGAGCTGACGGGCAGCCTTCCGGCAGAAAAACTAGCGAGACAGCTGAGCCTCGGCAACTCCGTGCTGCTGGAGCATAAGCAGGCACTCCGCGTTGCTGAGCTCTCCCCCATACTGATCGGGGGGAGAGAGAAACGCCGTTAGGAAGCTGTGGAGATGGAAAGAAGGCAGGCAGGACCAGCAGGACCAGACACAAGAAAAGAGCACACCCCTTCTTTAGATTTATTGTTCCCTTTTTTTGTTTTTTTTTAAAGGTACAGCCCCAAAAAAAATGCAAACCACAAATTAGGGACAAATCAAGCCAAAAACTAGCTAAATCTAATCTAACTGCTCCTTATCTGTTCTCAAGTGAGCCCAGCACTTAGGCTCACTACGTCCTCCTGCTGCATGGAGACTGGACACACTTGGGATGATGGAAGAGACCAGCAGACTACTTCCAGTGAGGTCACATTTTTTGTGACATCCCCAGTCTCCAAGCTGCAGGAGGAGGTGCACAACCCAGAGGTGGAGGACTAAACTGGAGGACCGATAAGGAACAGGGTTCTCAACCTAAAAGGCAAAGCCATGGGGCTCAGAAGTCGAAGGCACAGAAGGCCTATGCCCCAGCTCCCACTTAGTCCGGAGGGAGCTTTAGACTCCTGGGGCAGGGCCTCCTCTCCCCAGGGAGACCTTCACCAGCCCACAGGAGGGCCGCTTGACACTCTTTGCCCACATGTGGGCCAGTGTCACCTCAAACCAGTGGGTACTGCAGGTGATAAAGAAGGATACCTCCTCCACTTATAACAGGTACCACCCAGGTTCTTTCCAGCAGAGCCAGTGTGACCTCTCCTTCACCAGATCCTTCTGCTCTCAGAACTCTCAGGTCTTCTCAGGGACAACGCAGTATAGCCTGTACCCAAACACCTATGGGGAAAAAGCTTCTACACCAGATACTTCCTTGTCCCAAAGAGAGCTGGGGGCCTCAGGCCCATTCCAGACCTGAGAAACTTAAACAAGTTTCTGGTGAGGGAGAAGTTAAAGATGCTCTCCCTTGGAACCCTGCTGCTTGCCTCCAGCAGGGAGATTGGCTGTGCTCCTTTGACCTAAAGGATGTGTATACTCACATCCTGATCCACCACTCCCACAGGCAGTACCTATGGTTCGTGGTGGGGGGAGGGCACTACCAGTACAAGGGTCTTTACCAAATGCCTGATGGTGGTAGCCGCTTACCTGTGCCTACAAGGGGCTTTTGTCTTCCCCTACCTGGACGACTGGCTCATCAGGAGCAGTATGGCATCAGAGGTCAGTCAAGCTGCAGAGCATGCAACCCTTATCCTGCAGCACCTGTGGTTCATCATCTATCTCTCTCCAGCCCAAAGCCTGGAGTTCATTGGTGCTCAGTTGGACATGTTACAGGTCAAGGCCATCCTCCCAAGAGAAAGGGCAGAATGCCTCAGGCAACGAGCAGGAGAGGTACAGCGCCACCAATCAGTGCCAGCTTGTCTCCTCCTCCGCTTACTGGGCCATATGGCCTCGACGGTCCACATCATGCCCTCAGCCCACTTACACATGCAGACAGCCCAGTGGTGCCTATGCTTGCAGTGGAATCAGGCCACAGGCAGGCTACAGGACAGGGTCAGGGTTACCGGCCAACTGGCGGAGTCCCTCAACTGGTGGCAAAACTTGCACCACCTCCAGGCAGGAATGCCCTTCCAGGCACCCATGCTGCTGAGGATCCTGACCACAGACACCTCCTTCCTAGGTTGGGGGGCACATTGTGGAGGCTACCGCACACAGGGCAGCTGGTCTCAAGAGAAGTCACTCCTACAGATCAATCTCCTGGAGCTCAGGGCAATCTTCCTAGACCTATGAGCGATCTGCCACCACCTGCGACACTGACCTGTGCTGATCCAGACGGACAACCAGGTCACCATATTTTATATCAATAAGCAGGGGGGCATGGGCTTGTACTCCCTCTGCCAGGAGGTGGTGACCCTCCTCTCCTTTGCAGCACACAACAGCATGCTTCTGTGAGCGGTGTACCTCCTGGGCCAGGACAACTGCCTAGCAGACAGGCTGAGCAGAGTCCTTCACCCACATGAGTGGCGCTTAAACCTCAGAATAACGAAGCAGCTCTTCCACCTCTGGGGTGGGCCCATGATGGACCTATTTGCCTCCAGATAACACCAGCTATCCTTCTTCTGCTCCCATCAGCCGCACCCAGAAAGAGTGACGGCAGATGCCTTCCTGATCTCATGGTCCGAGGGCCTACTCTATGCATTCCCACTGACTCCCCTGGTTGCCAGGATCTTCTTCAAGGTCCAGAGTGAAGAGGCATCAGTCTTACTGATTGCACCCAGGTGGCCCAGGCAATCTTGGTTCCCTCTGCTGCTTTCCCTGTCAGTGGCACTGCCAGTCCCTCAGGGCTGAGCCCCGGACCTTCTGTCCCAGGAGGAGGGCTCCCTCCTGCCCCCTAATTTGGGGTCACTAACGCTAATAGCATGGCTGCTGAAAGGGTAGCGTTGACTCTTTTCAGTCTTCTAGGAGAGATTGAGAAGATCCTACTGGCCTCCTGAAAACTCTCCACCAGATGGGCTTATGCCTTTAAGAGGAGAAGGTTCTCCACCTGGTGTGCGGAAAGGGAGGAGAATCCCTTCTCCTGCCATGTGCAACTAGTCTTTCCGTACTTACAGCACCTGTCACACACCGGGCTAAAATCTAACTTGGTTAGGGTGCATCTCAGTGCCACAGCCACTCACCACCACCCTATCGAGTGGAAACCCCTCTCAAACCAGCCCCTAGTCTCCAGGTTCCTCTTGTTATCCAAGCCCCCTCTCTGCCCTCCAGCGGCAGAATGGGACCTCAATGTGGTGCTCTCCCAGCTCACCAAGCAGGCGTTTGAGTCCCTGCCCACTTGCCACCTGCAGTACCTGTCTTGGAAAGTGGCTTTTCTGGTAGCCCTTATGTCTGCTTGAAGAGTGAGCGAACTTCAGGCCCTGGTGATGGATCTACCATATACAAGGTTTCATTTATTTATATTCTCTTATATACCGCGCTATTCTGCATCAGTGCAGTTTACATTGAACAAACTGAAATTACATTGAACAGGGCATTATAGCTTGGAGATAACTATTTTACAGGGAACATGGGCTATGGAGTGTTAAGTGGCTTGCCCAAGACCACAAGGAGCACCTGTGGGACTAGAAACCCCAGTCCTTCCAGCCCAAGGTTGCTGTTCTCTAGTGGGATTTGAACCCCCGACCTTCCAGCCTGAAGTACCTTGCCCCAACCACTAGGCCACTCCTCCACTTTTAAGAACAGAGTAGTGCTCTGCACACACCCCAAATTCCTCCCGAAGGTGGTATCTCCTTTCCACCAAGAGGTGATCCTATCCACCTTCTTTCTGCAGCCTCATGCCAGAAGGGAGGAACTAGTGCTTCATACACTGGATTGCAAACAGGCCCTGTCCTTCTACTTACAGCAGACTCAGGCCCATCGCGAAGCTCCTCAGCTTTTCGTGTCTTTTGACCCCAGCAGACTGGGGCTCCCTGTGACTAAGCAAACTCTGTCCACTTGGATGGAAGACTGTATTACCATCACTTATGAGTGAACTGGCCTCTCCCTTGAGCACCGGATCACAGCGCATCGTGTGAGGGTGATGGCCATGTCAGTAGTCAACCTCCGCTCATTGCCGGTGATGGAGTTCTGCAAGGCCACCACATGGTCTTCAATTCACACGTTCACAACTCACTACTACCTGGAGAGCGAGTCCCTCAGGGACAGTGCCTTAGGCCAGGCAGTACTCTGTAATATTCTCTGGGTATTGGCAGCTCCTGCCCTACAACCCTTCTGTGTTTAGGTTATTGGAATGATAGTGTCGCTGGATGCTAGGGTCTTGCAGAGTGTCTCAGTGGGGACTCACCCTCTGCAACTCACAGCTACCTGACTGGTCACTGTCGGTGCTATTGTGGTTTGGTCTTCAGCAGCCTGGAGCTAGGAAGTCCCTCCTGCTTGTTCCTGGAGAAAGCGTAGTTACTCACCTGTAACAGGAGTTCTCCAGGGACAGCAGGAATCAGTCCTCACAACCCTCCCTCCTTCCCTGGGAGTTGCCTCCCTACATTGTTTTAGTTTTTACTGCTGTCCTAGCTGTGTCAACTGACTGAGCAAGATGGCACCCTTGTGCAGGAAGGGGACCACGCATGCATGGTAGCATATCCCAAAGGCTTTCTTTGAAATTTGGAGAAACGCTCTGCATGGGCTCCGTCGGTGCAGACGTCACCCAGATGTGAGGACTGATTCTTGCTGTCCCTGGAGAACACTTGTTACAGGTGAGTAACTATCCTTTATTTTCATATTTGACAGAATTTACAGATTTCCCCTAGATTCAGGGCTGGTGCTAGGGTTTCTGGTGCCTCCCTGTATCCTATAAATCGGTGTCCCCCTCTGCCATTAGCTACTTACTCATTGCTGCACTCACAATGCTATTTTTTATAACACCTTAGTTTTAATTTTTCTTTCATTGTTTGACATTTTATTTTTCTTACTTTTTTATTTTTCATTTCCTCATTTTCTGTTTTTCAGCATTTTGGTAGTCCCCCAAAATTTGGCACCTCCCCTGCCAGGGTTACCTTACTTACTGCATTGTGTTGACCCTCTCTAGACCTGTTAGGGAAACCTGTTGGATTTTTGGGTAACATTCAAGTTAAAAAAATAAGAAGTGGATTTTAAAGATTTTTTTTGTCAGACTTCTTCAGTAATGTCTGTCAAACTAATTCAATAAACCTTTCAAAATATTTCTGGATCCGTTGAATTGTTCAACAAGTGTGTTTTTGAATATTTGCATCTCGATATGCTTGAGTTGGTGGCATAGCCAGGACAGATTTTTTTTGGTGGGGCCTGGACTACTGCTCCCATCGACTGAGTGGCCCTGATTCTAAAGTATGAGGGGGGGGGAGGGGGAGGTGGAGTGCTATGGCCCACCTGTGGCAATGTTCCTGACTCGAATTTACCCACTTTAAACCTCTTTCATGACCCTTTTTTCTGGAATTTTGCTTAGTCTGATAAATGCTTGATTCTCACGTGTTGTTATAGCTATTCAGTCTCTGGACTTCACCCAGAAATTCCAGGCTTTTGAATCCATTGCCGGTCTCTGGGGAAACACTAGAAAACTCCAGGTAGGTGCCTCTCCTCCAGACATTAGTAGGATGCAAGAGGAAATGGGAGAAGAGCAATTGTCTTCTATTCTGTAATGTGTGCTACAATCTCATCCTCTCCCTCTTCCTGTATGAAGAGGCAGCATGTGGCGAGAAACACAGATCATCCTGAAACTCTCTGTGGGAGTGATGCCCAGCACTATGATAATTGATTAGTTAGTAGGATATTTATATGTAGTTGTCTGTGCTGTTGAACATAGCTTTGTCTGCAAATCATTGGCCTGCTTTATCTGTGGTCAGACTTACCCACAGAACGTTTTCTGGATAGCTCTGAATATCAGCACTATGAGGGTAACTCTATAAGCTTGTGTGCAAGCAAACTTCTTTCCCAGGAGTGTATTTGGAGTCATTCTGTAACATAAAACACACACAGGATTTGCTTTATAGAACAGGGCGTATGGACGTGCCTGAGTCTAGCCACGGCACTTAGGCCTGCTCTACAGCAGTGCATAAATCATAGTATTCTGTAACTTACCCACATAGATTTAGGCCCTACCTATGCTTCGCCCAAGCTCCACCCCTGTGCACACCCCAAATGAAAGTATGCAGAACAGCAGCCGTTTTAAGCGCACGTGTCCTTCGGCATGAGGACTTATGCATATTTCAAGAGCGTAAATCTCTGTGTGCTCTATTTAGAATCAGTCCCTAAATGGATAAATATTTGGCATGCCCTCAGCATGCCTCTTTCCTCTCCCACATTATAATGGATTATTTTAGCCATATGTTGAGTTGGCCAGCCAAAATTGAAATGGTCTGTGTTGGTGGGGGAGGGGGAAGGATTTAAAACTTGGGGCATTTATTTCATTAATCCTGAAATAATGCAATCTCAGGATGCAGGTCTCAGTGGAGAGCAGGGTGGGGAACAAGGAAGGAGACACTCTGGAATACAAGTCAGTGACCTTGAGTGATATATGAGGGGAGGGAGGAGTGGAAAGGAGAATGCTGGAGTCTGGAAGGTGAGAGAGAGACATACTAATGGGGATCTTTTTACCAATGCCCACTAAGTGGTTAACACACATCTTACCAGATGGTAACAGCTCATGGTGACAGTTAACGCATAAGCATGGCAACTACCAGTCGCTAAAATGCACGTTAATTGCTCATCACGCGAAGGATCGGGGAACAGGAAGGGGAGGGGCAGAATGTGGGTTCCCACGCTAGCTACACCCACTCTCTGCCCCTCCCCTTCCCATCGCATACTAAGCAGATATCGCACGCTTTCTGTTTTGGACATTTGCTAGCTATTAGCCCATTCTAAAGCACACATTAGCAGGAGAGTGGTCTCTTGATTGTGGGAGTCCGTTTGGATAGGAAACAGGAGGTTTGGTGATTTGGGGATCATGCTGGATGCAGAGTTGCCCCTGCAAGTGCAGCTGTCACACTCAGCTTATGGTAAGCTGACATTGGTTTGGCAACTTACTCTGTTTTTGGACAGGGAAGCCATGCACCTTGTAGTCCAGGCATTTGTGTTATTGGTCCTGGACTACTGCAACACCTTTTACGTAGGTTCACCAGCCTATTCAATTAGGAAGCTGCAGGGGGTTCAGAATTCAGCAGCCTGGCTGGTGTGGGGGTTAGGCAAGTGGGACTCTGTCTTGGGTGTGCTGTGGCAATTATTATTTATTTTATTTAACAGGTTTCTTATACCGCTTTATCATTTCAGTCAAAGCGGTTTGCATTGTAACTTAAACTTGGTAATGTACATTAAACAGGGACATTGATAGCCTGGATTTTTCTGAGGCAATGACTTGCCCAGTTACATTGGCTGCCTATTCAAACTACTGGTGCTGACCTTGGAGCCGTGTTATCCGCAGGGTACTGTGGCTTGGTACCACTCGGGGGGGACTCTTCGATCTACTTAGACGCACTTTGCTGTACCAGGGTTTGGTCGGGTACGCTTGCCTAGGTGGCAGGCATGTGTCTTTGCTGTGACAGCCCCAAGTTGGTGGAGCACACTGCCAGAGGCTTTGCGGAAGGAAACAGATTTGCATGCATTCTGGAAGGTGCTAAAAACTTTCTTTTTCCCCCCTTAGGGGACAGCAGGCAGTGGTCAGCAGTGGTGGATTTATGTTATGTACTTTTTTGGTTTCATTTTGTTGTAAACTGCCCTGAATGCTGGTGCATATGGTGGTCTTAAAATAAATAAATCAACACCCCCTTAATTAACCTGGTCTGGTACTCTGAAGCTACCTGCTGGTTCTAGAGTTGATGCATCTGAAAATCTTAGGCAGAGTTGTGTTACAATACCGAATCTCGTGAGAATTGTCTTGTGTGTTAGTCATGGGATTTCCTAATAGGCCATAGTAAGTCCATCCCATGTTCTCACAAAGAGAAGGAACCATTATTTCCTTTCATAATCAAGAGATTCTTGGATGGCGTTCAACTTCTACCCAGAGATTACAGTCACCAAGAAGAAAGGTGCTAAAGCTTGCAGGCAAGAAATCAAAGCATGCCTTTAAAGAGCAAGATATTCTAAAAGTGAACGTCTGTGCAGAAATGACATTCACGTGTCAAAAAAGCAGTGTAAAAGTCTTAATTCAGTACATTTCCTAGAGTTTAGACAAAAGTTTCTATAAGTGTGCTTTTTTTCATTGAAAAAAATAGGGTGTCTTTTTTGCTCTTCTTACAGTCCTGTTTGGAACAGCGTGTATTCATAGGCTGAGGAGATGCACAGTTTCTCTATTGGACAGTAAAGTGGTCTTTTCCATTGGTATTGCCATTGGCAGTCTTATTTGGTGCTGATCTGTAAAGTCTCTGTTTTAGGCAGTCTGGGGTTTTGTTTGATAGTAAGCTCCTGGCATGATTCGAGTACCAGTCTCTTTCAAACACTGCTTTCAGCTGTTCGATGATGCTTGTGTTGTTTCTGTTATTCCACCCGTTTGTCTCCTTGATAACTAGGCCAGCTCCCGCATTGTGCGTGAAGTCATCTCCCACCCAGTCGAAATTACCTATAAGTCAATAAAAGAGAAAAGTGAAACTCTGTCTAGTAGTATAAAATGACTGAAAGAAAACGTAGTGACAAATCATTTTGCAAAAAACTATAAAAAGCGAAATGCAGAAGAGAGAGAGAGAAGTGGTTCTAAAGCTTGTGATATGTGCATAAAAATCTAGAAACCTCTTGACCAGGGATCTTTCATTTGTTTATTAGATTTGGATCAACCAAATGAAGCAGGACCATGGAATTCTACAAATCAGTTCAGATCCATTAAGCTGATTTTTCCGAGAGTTCACACATAGACCTCTTCTATTGGATATAGATACAGAAGAATCTTTCTCACCAGTGGGGAGGGAAATGCATGAACGGATGGAGTGGGGGAAGGTTTATATATGCATTTATCTCCTGGAGAAATGGGTAAACAATTTCTCAAGACTATTTTTCTTGTACATGAATCCAGATAAATTCTCTTCCCTGCTAGGGTTGCCAACCAACTGGTTTTAGGCTGGCCCGGCCATTTTTTTTTTTATGTTGGCGGCTGTCAGAACGGAAAAACCAGCCAATGAAGGGCCGGATTTCTTCTGACCACTGATTGCTCCTGTCTGCCCATGGGGATCTCAAGCCCCAGGGGTAGAAACTCAGAAATGGCTGCAATCCTGCGGCCAGAAGAGTCAGTGACTGCCCGTGGGGATCCCAAGCCCTGCAGGCAGAAATGCAGAAGCAGCCGCTGCCACCACATTCGCCATCTTCCCACCCTCCCACCTGCTGCTGCCAAAACACGCAGGGACCTTTTCTCTGCATGTCGCTGATGGCTCTGCCAGTCCCGCCCCTCTGAAACAAGGAGTACATGTCAGAGGGACGGGATTGGCAGAGCTATCGGGCAACACATGGAGAGAAGTACTGTAGGACCCGCTGCAAATAAATACATTGCAGCCATCTACCACCCTCCCAGTACAGTAAATTTCAAATGACAAGTGTAGGGCCTCATGAGGCAAGAGGTATTGTGTGGCCGAGCTGGTCACCAAGCTGCTGTTCCTCTTTCTCAAATTCTCACTACTTTGTGCAAGAGTTATCCTCAGCTTGGCCCCACTAAGCAAAGAGCAGGAGAAGAGCCCCAGCTCACTGGGCCCTTTGTCTCCTTGAAAAAATGTGCTTAAGGACACCTAGTTCTCTGTGTGTACATTTTTGTGTGTGCATCTACCTCATCTTCCTGTCTGCTCTAAGTGGGAAGATCAAATTACTAAAAGAAGAGAAGAGAATGCTGCTGAAAGAGATAGAGAAAGGGAGTTAAGGAAGAATGAGAGTATCGGAGGTTAGTCTGGAAGGGAGGGGGAGTGTGGGGGTGGGGCAGGCTGAATGAATGATTGAATCTGGGGAGGGGAAGGAAGAGCAGATGAGGAAGAGAAGTGATGGTGTGAACCTGGCATGAATAAGTCTGGCAGAAGTGAGGCTGAGGGGGCAATGAGAGAAAAAGGATGAACAGGGGGCCGGTGGGAGGAGAGTGGATGAGTGAATGAATCTGAAGGTACTGAATGGATGGGGGGGGGGGGGACAGAAAAGGGATGAACTGGGGGTGGAGGCAATCCTGAGGGCTGAGCGTGGTTGAGAGGGAATGAGTCTGGAGAGGTGAACCAGGGAGGTGGAGAGGAAAAGACACAGAATGGGCTTGGAAAGCTTGAGGGGATGAACCTGAGGGAGTGAAGTTGGGAGGCTGTGAGAGAGGTCAAGGGTGAGTGGATGAGTGAATCTGGGGATGGGTGAGCCTGTGGTGGGAGGGTAAGAAACAGAGGGAGTGAGCCTGCAGGAGGAGCGAGGGAGAGGATGAGTCGGAAGGAACATGAGGAAAGAGAAAAGAAGGTAGATGCACAAGCTGGATGGAAAGGAATGTGGCGTGAGAGAAGGGGAGGGAAGAACAGTGTGAGCAGATGGAATGAAGAGTAGAAGGAAGGGGAGAGAATGAGGTGATTTGTACACTACACCTGGCCCCTCACTATTCCTGCGGAAACACAGTCACCCACCGCCCATTTCCCAAATCAACTCACTCAGTCACTCACCCCGCCCCCACTCACTCATACACAGCCCAACTATATACTTAAAGATTCCCCTGCCTACTTACTGTAACATACCACACTTAATAACTCAACCACCCACCCCATCCACTCACACAGATCCCAACTTCACACTTGTAAACATCCCTCCTGCTCACTCAGACATCCTGCATCCATTTCATCCCCACACAGTTGCCTGCCCCTCACCTAAATCCAGTTGGTCACACACACTTGCACACAGAAGACTCAATTATAAACTTATAGGCACCCTCTTGCTTCCCCCCACTTATTTCTTATTCTCTTCCTAAAAAAGCTCAGCAGATGTGCTGCAGAAATAGTTTGAGAAGCTGAATCCATGTGTGTTTGCAAGTCTGTGTGCCTCAAACATGATGAGTACATCAGATAATAACTTAAAACAAATAAAGACTTACATATTATTTTACTGAATATTTAAAAGACACAGTGAATGTTCTGCTTGTTATGTTGTTTGAGTAATAATTTGCTGTGTTTGCCATCTGGGGTGCATTTTTGACACCTAAAATGGGGTCACAATGGAAAAAAGGTTTGGGAAGCACTGGTCTAGCATGTGTGGCTGAGGCCAGGTATCATTAAGTATCTGTGTAGGGGAGACCACGTGATGCGGACTGAGTAGAAGTCGCATCCTGAGCGGGTCCCACTACCACCAGCCTTACCGGCGATCTATTACCGTGAAAATCCACAACTCTTTGGTGAACAGCTGGTTCCCTAGTCCTGGTGTGCCTTGAGACTGCTGTGGCGAGATTTGAGAGACCCGATTCCATGGCAGCGGCGGTAAAATCTTTGCGAAAAGACCGGGAACGAGCAGCGGGTTCGCATAAGATGGCGGACTCGGCCTCGATGCCGGCTTCACCCCGCTCACCGACCACACCGGACGAGATGTCCTCAGCGGTAGCGGCCGCCTTAAAGCCACAGTTCGATGCTCTCCATGCTAAGATCGATGGATTGCATTCAGTGGTGGACCGGCTAGGCAACCGACTACAGGAGGCCGAAGAGCGTGTGGGTCAGGTTGAGGAGCAGACGGGGACGCTGACAGAGGAGGTTGCGGGTCTAAAGTCCCAATTAGCCTTGCAAGAGGCGAAGATTGATGACCTGGAAAACAGGTCTCGAAGAAACAACCTGCGTTTTCTGGGGATTATGGAGACTGTCCTCGACAAAGACTTGAGAGACTATATGGAAGCCCTGGTTCACCATATAATGGGAGAGGAGGAACTCGGAGGCCCTTTACAGATAGAACGGGTGCACCGGGTAGGAGCCAAGCGACCGCGTGATCCTCGCCCCCGCATCGTGCTGGCTAAATTTCTGTACTACCCCCAAAAAGAATTAATTCTCAAGGCAGCTCGGCGGAAAGGTGACGTGTTTTACAATAACACTAAGATCCGCGTAGCTCAGGACTACTCTGTGGCACTGAGTAGAAAGCGGCGGGAGTATGCACCTTTGTGTGAAAAACTGATTGCAGCTGACATCCGCTTTTCAGTGCAATATCCAGCCAGGCTCCATGTGTTCTGCGATGGTGCCCATCGTAATTTTGAGTCGGCTGCTGTGGCAGAGGACTACGTACAGAGGATCTGTAGTCAACAGAAAGCAGTATCGTCGCCTGCTAAATGAAGATTCAGAAGACGTATTAAGCTTATACAATGACACAACATCCTTCACGCACAGAAGAGCGGGGATATATAATAGAGTGCAAGAAGTAATATGTAGCAACTGTATTTCTCTGCTACAGAGTTGCCAATCCCCAGTAACTGTGTGTTTCTTTTGCTTTCCTCCAGGGACACTGAATGCCTTCTTGGGGGAGGGATAACAAAGTAGCCTGTTTTATAGTTACTTTCAGGTTTCTGTTGGTTCGGTTAGATATATCCCCAGATGGGCCTTCAAGGCCTGGTATAATCCGCCGACTTGCAGGGGGGGCCAGGGATTATTGTTGGTATTATATAGGCTGGGGTCCCCCTTGGGGTGGGAAGGGGGGGGGGTTATTTAGACCACCTCTTGTAGAATGTGCTCTGGAAGGGGCCTGAGTGATAGCGACCTCAAGCTGGGGGGTGTGATTGCTGGGGCCCATACCGAAAACTGACTGCTTTGGGCCCGAGTGCTGTAATGGATGCCCCTCTCTCTGGCTGTCCCCCTCAGTCACCGTTAGGATCCAGGTTTGAATTCGCCCATGGCTGGAGTGTCCTGCGGTGAAGGGGGGTGACACCGAGGGCTGCAGCGGGCCGAAAGGTGGGGTGGAGGGAAGGAGGGGTTTGCCGGGCCCGGGAAGAGGGAGGGGCTATTAAGACCTTGGCCTACTGTATAACTTGCTGTGTGGTCGGCGGGAGGGGGGATATGTTATTTTTGTATGGTAATAGGATTGTGATTGCCAGGTTGTGGTATTGTGCTATATTATATGGGTCTGGTGGGGGACACGCTCAGTGGGGTCTCGGGAGGGCTCCGTAGGTGGGGGGAGGTGTTCGGGGTCCTGTAGGTAGGCGTAGAAGGTTGAAGGGGCTGAGGAGGGGTCCTCAGGGGTGGGTTCAGGGGAGGGTCAGGATAGCAATAATGGGAGGCAGGAATGGGGTTACTCAGGGGGGGGTTGGAGGGTGTGGGGGAGGGAGAGGGGGGGTGAGGGGGGAAAGGGGTCGTCGCACTCCGAACTCTAAACATGGGCATGGTATTAACACTTCTACTCACACACTTGGGAGGCTCCAGGCTGGGAGGGTCTCCCTTAACACGCTTTGCTGGCAGCTAGGCCATAAACATACGGTGATCCTTTGAAGATTATCACCTGGAACGTTTGTGGTTTGGGTAGCCCGATTAAGCGCTATAAAATATTGAAGGCGCTGGCCAGACAACGCTGTGATATTGCACTACTCCAGGAAACCCACCAAACAACGGAGGAGCATGGTAAATTGGGTCGAGACTGGGTTGGCCAGGTGTGGGGTGCGCCTGCACAGGGGAAGAAGGGAGGGGTGGCTATCTTATTTCATAAGAGGGTGCGCTTCTCGTTGAAAAAACAGGTAGTTGATCCCGATGGACGCTTTGTATTATTATGGGGTGTACTGGAAGATCGTGAGATAATACTAGGGAATGTTTATGGGCCTAATCAGCTAGACCGGGCATTCTTTGATCGATTTGCGGCTAAAGTGTAACTCTTGCCGGATGTACCTGTACTTCTGGGGGGAGATTTTAACGGGGTGTTAGACGTGAGTATGGATACCTCTAGTGAAAGGGTGACGAGAGATTGACTACTTAGTTCTCAAATGTTGCAACGATTCCGGAAGCGGTTGGGCTTGATAGACCCGTGGAGGGTCTTGCATCCCTCAGAGAAGGACTTCACGCATGTCTCGCGGGCGCATGGGACAAGTGCGAGAATAGATTATGTCTTACTATCTACCACCGCCTTTGCTCAGGTGGTGGAGGCGCAGATAGGTCCTTTGGAGATATCTGACCATGCCATGGCCTGGGTCGAGATACAATGGGGGGGTAGAGTTGATACATCCCGTCTATGGCGGTTTCCCATTGAGTTCTATAAAGATGATCAATTTCGACAGTTCTTAGACCACCGATGGCGGGAGTTTGAGGACCATCATCAAGTGCACCGGGAAGATCCCGAGTTGATCTGGGAAACTGCCAAGGTGGTGCTGAGAGGAGATATCATTGGTTATGCCGCTCGGAAACGCCGCTTGCTGGCGGAACAGATTGTTCGGTTGGAGCGACAGGTCTCTCATGCACGGGTTCTTAGCAGTCAGTCCCCCACAGTGTTGAACAGGAAACGGCTTTGGGAGCTTCAGGTCTCACTGAATGAATTACTCCATCAACGCGCAAAGAAATCTTTGCTCTACTATAAATATCGGCTCTATTGCTTTGGGGACAAACCGGGGAAACTCCTCGGACGTTGCCTGCGGGGTCCACGGGGGGGGGGGGGGGAAGGGAGTAGCAGCTCTCCGAGATGAGAAAGGGAAACTCCACCAAGATCGTGAGGCGATCAGTGCACTTTTTAAGAACTTTTTTCAAAAACTCTATCGGGCCGAAGAGATGGACTCCTCTACTATGGTCGCTTACCTACAGGGGCTGCAACTGCCGAAAGTGACGGAGGCACAACGGGCTCAATTGGGGCAGCCAATTACACTACAGGAGGTCCAATCTGTAATTGCTCAGGCTAAATGCTGTAAGGCGCCGGGCCCCGACGGCTTCGGGGCTGAGTTCTATAAACTCCTCTCCGATGGGGTGGGACAGTTGTTGGTGGATACCTTCCAGCAACGAATAGATAAGGGTGGTAGGAGATGGGGAGAGAACCAGGCCTATATTACCTTGATACCCAAGCCAGCCAAAGACCCATTGCAGGCGGCTTCTTATAGACCGATTTCTCTGTTAAATTATGATGCAAAGCTGTTGGCGAAAATCTTGGCTGACCGGTTGGCGGGGGTACTAGGGGATATAGTGCATGAATCTCAGGTGGGATTCGTACGTGGTCGATATGCTGTTCGTAATATACGTCGCATATTGACATCCCTGGAGTGGGTACATAGCCACCAGCTACAAACACTTTTGGTGAGCTTCGACGCCGAAAAGGCGTTCGATAGGGTGGACTGGACCTATCTGGACTATCTGCTACCGCTGTACGGGCTTGGGCCGGCCTTCGGTGCCATGGTAAAGAGTTTATATGACACTCCGACAGCTAGAGTACTGTGTAACGGGGTTTTATCAACCCCCTTTTCTTTATACCGGGGCACTAGACAGGGATGTCCATTATCTCCCTTACTGTTCGTTCTGTCTTTAGACCCCTTAATACGAAGTATAGAACAGGACAGGCTGATTCATGGGATAAAGGTGGGTACACAGGGATTTAAAGTGTCGGCCTTCGCCGATGACATGCTCGTGCACTTATTGGCCCCGCGCGAATCGTTGCCGCGTTTACTGGCTGAGTTTCGGAGGTTCGGTAGTTTTGCGGGTCTTCGGATAAATGCGGAGAAGTCGGAGGCCTTAGATGTGCTGGGGGGGTTGCGGAATGGATGGGGGGAGAGTTTTCCTCTGCACTGGGCCGAGCATGGGTTCAAATATCTTGGTATTATCTTGACCAGGCTACCACAGGATCTCTATTATACGAATTTTGAGAGGGTCTTAACTGGAATGCGACGTCAACTACGAGCTTGGATCCCGCTACCATTGGCACTTCTGGGGAGAATTGCTGCAGTTAAGATGGTGATCTTACCACGTATACTTTATTGGCTTCAAACTCTATCGGTCTGGTTATTGCGAAGGGATTTACATAAAATGGAGAGGGAGATACAAGGCTTTTTGTGGAAGGGGGCTCGGGCGCGAATCCCAATTTCTCGTATGACTGGGAGATGGCGGAGGGGGGGCCTGGGGCTACCGGATTTACGATTATATGCCTTGGCTTGCCAGTTGCGACATCTTGGAGACTATCTAGGGGGAACGGACGTTTATACACCCAGAAGTTTGGAGGGGGCGTTGGTGGCCCCTTTCTCCCTAGTGGGGACGTTGCACGTGGATAATAAATACCTGCCACAGAGACTAATGAGGAATGTGCTGTTGAATGCGATGAGGCGCACATGGAAACTGTTAAATGGCTTCTGGCAACATAACTGGCAGGTTTCTAGTTGGTTGCCGATACAAGGCAATGTACACTTTCTGCCGGGTTCGGATTCCAGGGAGTTTAAGTTCTGGCACCGGCAGGGCCTTCACTACCTAGGCCATGCAGTAGACCTTACGGGTAAATGCAAGCCGTTTAGGGACCTACGTGAGGAGTATAACCTACCCGGCACCCATTATTTTGCGTATTATCAGCTCTCTCATTATGTGGCGACGCTACCTCGGGAAGAGTTGGGGGAGGACAGGTCTAAGCAGCTTATCGATTTTTTAGAAATAGGGGGGGATACACCCCTGATGATAGCTGGGTTGCGGACTAAGTTGGAGTGCTTTGGGGTGGTCCCGGACTATGGGAGGGTGGAGGCAGCCTGGGAGGGTGAATTGGGTCGGGTGCTTACTCCAGGCACGATTTCTATGGCAGTGGGGCGGATAATAGAACTAGCGGAGGGTGCCCGTTGGAGGGAGATCCAATATAAGGCCTTGACCCGGGTGCATTTCTCCCCAAGACGAGCACTACGGAGTTGCATTACGCAGGATGGGTCGTGCCCTCGATGTCAAACGCCATTGGCAACTTTAACTCATATGTGGTGGCAATGCAGGTGCATCACCCCGTATTGGTTTCACATCCGCCGGTATATTATGAGACTATTACAACAAAGATTTCCTTGGACCAGTGGGCTAGTTATTCTGGATCAATTACATCCGACTCTACCTAATGGGCGCTGGGAACGCTTATTAGTGCGTAAGGCTTGTTTGGTGGGGAAAGGTCCGATTTTGCATAACTGGAGAGATCGGAACCCGCCTACGTTCACGGAGTGGCGCAATAATTTTCATCAGTTGATGCTGGCAGAGCGCTGGAGGGCTAGGGGCTCAGTGAAGCGATGGTCCACCTTTCTGCTGATTTGGGAACCTTACATTCAGAACCTAAGCCCCCGTTGCCGAAGCGATATAGTCAATGTGGGCCTTTAAGGCCTAGCCTATAGGGTGTAGAGAAGCTACCAATTACAGCTGAGTGGTGTGTTGCAGCCGTCGTGGAGTTCGGGGTGCGATGATGGGGATGGGGGGGGATAGGGGGTTCAAAGGGAGGAGGGGGTTGGGGGAGGGGGGGATGCTCTGGGAATCAAAGGGGAGAAAAACTGTATAACCATGTTTGCCTTCTAATGTTTACTGTTGTGGTTTGTTATGGCGACATACTTGTTTTTTGTATAGGCCTCAGAGGAGATAAGATACCACTCCTCGATGGCCTTTTGCTGTGTGATGTACTGTTTGATATGTTGCTACTGGTTACAAAATAAAGTTTTCAAAAAAAAAAAAAGTATCTGTGTAGGGATCTGTAGTAATCCGCCTTGTTCACTTTTCCCAGTAGGTTGTATTGATGTTGTAGGGCTCACTGCAGTATTTACAGTGTTGCCTTGTTTCCTAGGTGGCACCTTGTTGGTACCATTATAGATTGCTAGATTTACGATCACTGCTGAGGGTCAGCAGAGAGTAGGGCTTTCAAAGCTAAATAATAAATTCTGACAGCCAGGGGGGACATACAGGTTAAGATACATTTTTCAAAATGTCTATTTTATAATGAATTTGTAAAATATCTTTAATAGCAGAAGTTCTTCTAATATATACATATAGAAATGTAATTTCCACATTAACCATTTGCTTCTCAATATAACCTACATGATTATCGATTTCCAAAAACTTGGCAGCCGAATCAGTAGAGAATTTACATAATGAACTCTCTCTCTCTTTAAGAATCTCCTCAGTGTGCATTACTACTGTCCATATATCCCTCAATGAGATCTCAGAACATGAGACTCATTTAAGGGTATACAGTACCAGTACCAAAAGCATGTGGAAATTGAACAGGTTGGGGAATAGAAACAAGGGAACCCTTTGCTTGAGAAATGCAGAGCTAACCTCCTGTGCTGGATCCTCCGACGATATAGAGGATAAGTTCAGCGAGACAGTGGGATCAAGAATACAATTGTGATCCAACAAGTTCTTAGTTCTGGATCACGCAATGGTATAATGTTTAAGAACCTGTCTGAAGAGCTGTATCTTAATGCATACCGAACACATGATCATCTTCTGTTCACAGCATCAATATGCTATCAGCAGAGGATGATTGTATGTTCGGTATGCATTAAGATAAAGCTCTTCAGAATAGTTCTTAAACATTTAATATTAACCGTGAACATGACGGATATTACGGTGCCATTAGTGGCACCTAAATAGATTGCATTGTCCGCCATTCAGTTAATGCATAATAAAATAGTTACTACCTGAAGCAAGTGTTCCATATGAACAGCAGAATAAGTCCTCACATATGGGTGACATCCCCATGTGGAAAACTCTCCCTGCTTCTTATAGAAGCATTTGGAATGGATCCATCATGCTTGCGTGCCTATTTCCACCTGCCACCATCGTGTCTCATCTCCTCAGTCAATGACTAGCAGAATGCAACTCTGAGGAGGGAGGGCTGTGAACACTTAGCTTGCTGTCCATGGAGAACACCTGCTAAAGTTAAATAACTGTTTTCTCCATAGACAAGCAGGCTAGGTGTTCACATATGGGATTCCCTAGCTAGAGGCTGCCTTAAAAGAAAAAGGGGAAAAACTGATGATGCAACAAGCTGATACTAGGTAATATGATTTTGGTGACAAAGACCAATGGATTCTGAAGAACAGATTGGCCAAATCTGCTGTTGCAGCCGGAGTCCCTTTCCAAACAGTAATAAGACATGAATGTGTGGACAGAAGTCCATGTTTTGGCTCTGCAGATCTCTCTCATCGAGGCTAATCTCAAATGGGTCACTGATGCAGCCAAGGCTTGGACATTATGATCTGTGACATGACCGTCAAGCCAGCCTAAGCATAAGAGATGGAATCCGCTAGTCAAATTGATCTGTACATTTGATGACAGTAGCTCCCAACTTACTGGGGTTAAAAGAAACAAAAGGTTGGGTGGACTTTCTAAGGAGTTTAGTCCACTCCTGATAGAAGACCAAAGCTCTCTTGTAGTCCAGCATGTGCAATATGCTTTCCACCTTTGTGAGAATGGAGTCTTGGGACTGGTTACTGACTGGTTAAGGTAGAATTCCAACACTGTCTTTGGATGAGTACGCCAAGCCATACTATTGCTAAAAAGAACCCCTTAGTATAGGGTTGATCAGTTATTAGATCAGGGAGCTCACTAACTCTGCGTGCTAAAGTGATGCCACCAAAAATGAGACCTTCCAGGTCAGGTATTTCAGTCCACAGGAATCTAGCAGCTCAAAAAGAGCTTTCATCCACTGAGCAGAGATCATGTTGAGATCCCAAGACATTGTGGGAGGCTAAGCCCCTCATGAACCAAATAACTAAAGGCTATAAAGATGATAAATGCCAATTGCACAGACCAGACTCTGACAAATGCAGAAGGAATTCAAGACGTTTTTGTGTGGGATACAGGCTCACATTTGACTTGGGATAGTTTATGATGATGAACCCAAGTGATTTTAATACACAGATGTCTATGCATAAGGATTCTTGAATCCATCCTGAGCTGTTTCCTGCATGTTTCCATGACCAAGTAGGGAAACATGTGCATGCCCAATCTGCATAGATATGCTGCAACTACGGCAAGGCATTTCATAAATACACAAAAGGCAGATGTGAGGCCAAATGGCAGTGTGTGATACCGGTAGTGGTGTTACCCTATAATGGATCACAGATACATCTAAGTCACTGGAAGTATGTGAATGTAGGTGTAGGTATCCTTTAGGTCCAGAGAACATAGCCAATCCCCTTTTTGAAGAAAGGGAAGCAAGGCACCAAGGGAATCCTTTTGAACTTTTCACAAGCAAAAAACATGTTCATATTCCTCAGATATAATAAGATAGGATGGAATCCCCCTGTTTTCTAGGTTACCAGGAAGTACCTCAAGTAAAATCCCTAATCTTCCTGCCTTAGTGGAACAGGCTCAACCACACTGGCCTGTTGAAAGACAGAAAGGTCCTGAAGAAGTATCTCCTTGTGCTGAGAGTTTAGTGACTAACCTCTTGGAGGAAAATTTGGTGGTAGTTCAAATAAGCATAATCTGGACCCGTCCTGGACTATTTTTAGAACACAATATCAGATGTTACAAGGGGCAAACAATTTGAAAAGAACGTGAGTCTCCCTCCAACAGGAAGGTTGACTGGGATGAGTATGGGAGGACTGGCCATTTTCTCTAGAAGCCAATCAGACCCGTCCTCAGTTTTGGCTGGGATGCAGGTTGGGATTTTTGGGCCTTCTGCTGCTGAGGGCAGGAGTGAGAAGCCTGCTTGGTTTGGGATGAGCGGGATGAGCAGGAAGAAAGAGAATACCTATGCCTATGAGATTAATAGGACCTCCTTTGTCTACCGCTCTGGTACCTCCTGGATGACAAAAAGGTTGGGCTGGAAGTGGACTTGGAGAGGGTCTTAAGAGTGTCAGTGTGCTTCCTCATGAGGATAGTAGCCTCCTGCTCCTAATCTCCAAAAAGAGATTCTCTTCATGGCATGGCATGTCAGTTTGAGGCCCAGAGCCATAAGTGTCTCCAGGTGCCAATATTCATGGAGAAAGTTCTCAGTGCCATATAATAAATATCATATATCACTTGGACAATGTTTTTTCCACATTCCTTCACTTGGCATGCTGAGGATTGAAGCTGTGCAGCTTTCTGTGGAGATAGAGAATCTGCAGACTTGTCCATGTTGAGCATAATGTCCCACATGCCTGTGAAAATTTGGTAGGATGTTATATGGGACATGGGCATAGCATTCTGAAATAATTTTCTCCCAAAAAAATCCAATGTCCTAGCTTCCCTCCTCAGAAGCATCAAAGAATTTCTGACTCTTTTAAGAGCAGATTTGATGACCTTGGAGTGATGCATCATCTGAAGTTTCTCAAATCCTGGAGCCTTTGGGATGCTATACATAGAGTTGACCTTCTTATGGACTACAGCAACAGAGAGGGTGGTCTCACATTCTCATCTGGAACCTCTGATGGATGTGGTGCATGGGCACTGTCACTGCCCCCTTAGGGGAATCACAAAACTGGAGTATTTTCAATTCTTCTGCCCTGGGTTCCTCCTCCATTTCTAACTGAAATGTTATAGACTAGACCATAACCCACACAAAATCATGGAAAGCAAGCTCCTCAGGTGGAGACTTGTGTTACTCATGAGGAAGTATCGGATTTGAGAGTAACTAAGGAGCCCTCTTCTTTGAGAAATACTCTGGGTCATGCTCAGAGTCACTGGAGTGCTCAAATTAAGGCTCAGAAAAGTCTGCTCAAAAGATGTCTGAGCCTCTGCCTGGGCTAACGGCTACTCTGCACAGGTGGCAGAACTCCTCTGTGACTGTCAGTGCTTTAAGGAACAATCACCCCCCTTATGTACTTGAGATAGACATTAGCCAGGCAGTCACTGGAGCTGAGGCTCTTTGAGGTCTCTATGATGATGACTTTCGCGTAGGCAGGCAGTGAGTCTTGAAGATTGGTTTGATGTTTCTATGCACCATCTCCAATGCCATTGAAGTTGCAGCCTCACACAGGGCAAAGAACATTGTCATCCTTTCCATTGACAGCTCTATGAAATGCTCCTCGAGGTCCTACTTTTGACAAAGGTGAAGGGATTCAAGCAGAATTGGCTGATGTCTGCAGAATCTATTGGGGAGTATCAACAGAACATAAGAAATGCCATACTGGATCAGACGAAGGTCCATCAAGCTCAGTATCCTGTTTCCAACAGTGGCCTCATGAAGACTGGTGCAACCTTTTTGGGGTTGCTTCAGGGCTATGGATCATCCAGTACCTTGATGCCCTTCACATCGTGCTCTAATGCGCTACGATACTGATACATCTCAGCCTCTGCTCAATGATTGATGTCCCTTAGCCCTTGATGTTCTTCTTTAGGTAGGAGTCGATGGATGACCACTCTTAGGACATCCTACAGATACCTGACACCGAGTGAGCCTGATAACTCCTCAATGTTGATTCATCTTCAGCATCCGGTGCAGCTCCTGAGGTCTTGAGGAACGATGCCACTGGTGCAAACATTGGTGTATCAGACTTATCTGTGCCAAAAATCCTTTTACATTTTATCTCTTCCCCTTGATTCCTCTTTTTGTCTTCCGTAAATGTAAATGACGAGAACCAGGTTTATGGTCGGGCCATAAGCATTGCAGGCACCGATTTTGAGTATCTGTCACAGACATGGTGCTGCTGCACAGGGTGCACTTTTTAAACCCACTGGGAAGTTCCTGGGACATCTCATGTGGAAAAATAGCTGCAGTGAAATCAAATGACTCAGTTTTGAGAAAAATGTAACCTGGCTGGGGTGTCTGAGGCCTAAATACAACCAATAATGGCAACATGGTAAAAATAAAGAGAAGTTGAAAACAGTCCATAAACCTGGCTAAAGGGCACTAACAAGAAAGAGAAGACCACGGCAAAGACAGATTGAAGAGAAAAATCCCTTATAAATAAGTGAATATTAATGTGGAAAGAAGAAACTCAGACTGCGGAAGAACATGTCTTCAGGGCTCTATGGATGAAAGAAGACTGAGCACATGAGATTGCAGCAGTTGGGAACAGGCATACAGGCATGATGGACCCACTCCAAAAGCTTCTAGAATGAGCTGGGAGAAGTTTCCATTGGGGGGCTCCATTTGGGACATCATCACTTATCCTACTTGTCCATGGAGAAACAACTTTATTCTGTGTTAACTAAATAGCAAAATGTTGGGCTCTGCAATTATCTTGCATTAATTTCTTCCATTAATCCATGATAGCTGCAAAATCTTACCACACTTTAGTAAACAGAACCCAAAATAAATAAAGCGATCTGGGTAGTGGCTGAATACTGGCTTTAAATTTATGGTTTGTTATTTTAATTTGATCATATATTTATTTATTTTGTTTGTATTGTAACTATGTTATTATTGAATGCATATATTTTTATTTTTATTTTATTGTTCCTATAATTACGAGGGGGTACCCAAAAAAAACAGAATTATTTTTTAAAAGCTATTTATTTCAAATTCTTTACAAAACAACCTTATCCCCTTCAAAATACTCTCCATTACAACTGATACATTTGTCCCACCGGTGCTTCCACTGTTCGAAACATTTTTTGTAGTCATCTTTAGAAACGGCTGACAGCTCCTCCCTCCTTTTTTTCTTGACTTCTTCAGTGTTGTCAAATCGGTGTCCTTTCATGCCCCTTTTCATGCGTGGAAATAAGAAAAAGTCGCACGGAGCCAGGTCAGGCGAGTAAGGTGTGTGGGGCAGCGGAACCATGCCATTTTTAGCCAAAAACTGTCTAACAGAGATGGCTGTGTGTGCAGGTGCGTTGTCGTGGTGGAAGAACCAGTCTCCTGTCTGCCACAAATTGGGTCTTTTTTGACGAACACTGTTGCGCAATCGTCTTAAAACTTCCAAATAAAAGGTTTGATTGACGGTCTGACCTGGGGGAACAAACTCTGAATGAACTACCCCCTTGGCATCAAAAAAGCAAATCAGCATTGTTTTGATGTTTGATTTGACTTGACGACATTTTTTTGGACGGGGTGACGATGATGTCTTCCATTGGCTTGACTGTTGCTTTGTTTCTGGGTCGTAACCATAGCACCATGACTCATCACCTGTAATGACCTTTGACAGAAAATCTGGATCAGTTTCAAGCTGTTGTTTCAAAACACGACATGTTTCAACTCGATGTTCCTTTTGATTGTCAGTCAGAATCCGAGGAACAAACTTGGCAGCAACCCTTTTCATTCCCAAATCTTCCGTTAAAATTTGCTGAACCGAGCTCCAAGATAACCCACTAATCTCTGACAGTTGATCAATTGTCTGTCGATGGTCTGTGAGCACAAGCTCTCTAATTTTTTCAATATTTTTCGTCGATTCGGGCAGTTGATGGATGCCCAGAACGAGGTTTGTCATCAGTCGACATGTCGCCATTTTTAAACCGAGCAAACCACTGGTACACTTGACCTCTTCCCATAGCGTCATCTTGATAAGCTGTTTTCAACATTAAAACAGTTTCAGCAGCATTTTTACCGAGTAGAAAACAAAATTTCACAGCTGCACGTTGTTCACTTAAACTTGTCGTCATAAAAAAAGAAACAAGAACAAAACAGCGCTAGCAAAAACAATCACTGCAGATGAACAGAACAAGCCAGGTCGACAACACAGGCGGCACTGAACTGACAATGAGTTGCACTATACACGCCTAGCGGCAGAAGTGCGTACTACACAAGCTCCGCCCACGGCAATGTTATTCCTGTTTTTTTTGGGTACCCCCTCGTATATTGGATCACTATACAGCTGGCATGGGGAAATCATTAATTTAAGTGTCAATGCTTAAATTAATTTGTATATTTGGTGCCATTATACATGTAAGTAGTGGTGCTGAATATATGTATAGTAAATTGTTTGAACAAGTGGTTCTATACAATGACACAACTGAGTCATCTCATTAGCAATACCTTTTATTGTTCCTCCTTTTTATTGTTTATCCCTCCAATTTTGACGTTTATCAATTAGTCCTGTATGATTTATATGCTCATTCTTGATGTTTGTTTCACCCAAGATTGTCTATTCTTAGTACACTAACCTTAAAGGCAGATCAACATGCTTTACTTAGCCTTTCCTTTTTTAAAATGTTTTGAGATTTGTTTGTTTATTGCTTGATGTTTTTATGCATTTATTGAATTTTATTTCTTAGTATTTTTTTAATTCTATTTTTTAATGTTTGGTTTTTGAGGCTTGTCCCCCCTGAAGAAGGCATTTAGCTGAAAAGTGTTGGGGTGTTTTCTACAATAAAGCTGTTTTACCCCTCTACTGTTGGTGCACTTGCTCTTTGTGTTCCGATATGTATAGTACAGTCACTATGTTGGCGCCAACTGTTTAATTTAGGCCTGCTGCTCACCGGGCACAAACTAAACACATAGAGGGTCAGTTTAAAAGATTTAATTGTGATTTAGATGTCTGAAGATGTGCACATGGATGTCGAATCACAGACACGTCTCCGTAGCCATTCCACAGATGACATTCCCAGACATCTCCGATGCAGGGGCGTTGATGTAGGCATGGGGGTACGGTGGAGGCATGTCCGGGGAGTGGCACTGTACTTACTCGTCCCTATTCAATCTCACATCAATGTTTATACCTGCTCCAGGCACAAATAGGCATCAGGAAAGTGCTTGTTTTCACCTTAAAACATCCAGGAAGTGTAGAAAATATGGAGAATTAAGTTGACTAGCCTTAGATCACAAAGGCCCACACTGGGATTTGAACCCTGACCACCCCTGCTCTTAAGCTACTATTACTTACTAACCATTATGCTATTAGACATCTTGGTTCTGAAATGCTGTCCTGCCGATGTCTATATAGATATTTGATATATGTGTATATTGGGCATATCCACATTTCCAAAATCATGCCTGAACTTGCACGTGCCTGCTTTTTTTTTTCAGGCCGTTCTGGCTTTGAAGTCCCAGATTGCACTTGGAAGTCCCACTGTGAAATGTGCCTCATAATTTACGTGGATACGAAGGCACACATTGCATTTGCAATGGCTGAATATTGCTGCTATCCAAAAAGTATTTTTGATTTACCCTCACTGTGCCCCAAACCAGCCCCATCTCATATAGACAGCATCAGGCTGCTTGCTGATATTTTCAGTCCAATACTGAATGTATAAATTTTGAAAATATACTGATAGCGAAGTTGTACATTTACCAGGTGCTGCAGGTGAATCTATAACTTCATTGGACTATTGGGCCAATAATCCATTTTAGAACTCAGATTGTAAGCAGAATATCAAATCTGATAAATAAATAAACCTGTAGCTTTTGGCTATCAAGATGTCTGGTGGAAAGTTATGCACTTAAGTGGTTAACTCAAACATTAATGGCAGGGCTGGTGTTAGATGCGCTGGGGTCCAGGGCAGAAATTTGGGAGGGGATGCAGAGTGGAAATTAGGAAGAGAGCCCAGAATCTCATCTGCAAGTGCAATCTCCTTCAGCTTAAGGCAAGCTTGGTGCCCCTGTGATATCAGGGCACAGTGCAATTGCCGTGGTTACACCTACTGAATGCCATCTCTGGTTAATAGCATAAATCCTCTTGAATACTGACCTCCTAAGGATCCCCTCTGCTTATCTCATCCCTTATTGAATTTTGTTACTGTTTTTCTTTCCATCACGTCCACTGGGATTCCATTGCATGCCTAACCCCCTATCGGTAAAATGGCATTTTCAAATGCAGTTTACCCTCTTTGAGACTCAGGCTTTGCCCTCTTGTGTTATAGCTTACTTTCTGCTGAGAAAGACTTGTTTCTTTGCATTACTCGCCCCTTTCATGTATGTGAATGCGAATAGCTCTGCCATCCTTCCCCCAGCTCTCTTCTATTTGAGTAGCATGTCAGATCTCAGTGTGAAATGAACAAAAGCTTGCATGAGATCTCATGGATTCCGTAATTTATTCTACTACTTTTTCCAAAAGTTTTCAAAATTGAATTTTCTAGGAAATTACTTCAGATCTCTCGAGTGAAAATTGGTAAAGTCTGAGTTCAAGCCAATTGACATGGGGTTTACTCACCAATATAAGCGGCTCTGTCAGTCACCATGTACTTGTTACGATTAATCTTTGGAAAGGACATGTTCTTCTGTTCTTTAGGAGCAAAAAATTTCTGCAATGAAGATGAGCATGCGATTATTAAAGTCTGCATTTAACCATGTTATTGAAAGATAAGAGGAGGACAAAGTGACATTTTACTTACCAGATAATATCCTTTCCTTGAATCCTGCTAGACCAGTCCAGGCAGGTGGGTTGTGCTCCCTTTACCAGCAGATTGGTGGAGACAAAGAACCAATGAAATGCCCAGGTTTCAATGGCATCACTCTCATGCCTCTATCTACCTTAGCCACCAGAGGTCTCTTCAGTATCTGTTCCAAAGCATATGAGAGAACATGGCAAGCCTCACACGACCCCAATGCAGGCAACAATGGGTAATGAAACAGTAGAGAACTATGTACAGGAAAAGCCTAAACAGAAGGCTGTCAGTAGAAGATAGACCTGCTGATTCAAGTATAGAAATCATAATGGACCCCAGAGTACTGCTGCAGAACAGTTCCAGAGTCATGACTCAAGGAAAGGACATTATCTGGTAAGTAAAATGTCACCTTCCATATTGTCCTGCTAGACCAGTACAGAGAAATGGGACATACCAAAGCTATGCCTCCAGTGGGCGGGAAGAAGACATAGCAGCTCACAAAACCTTAGAGCAAAAGGTCATGTCTGCCCGAGTGTGGACATCCAAATGGTAATGTTTGCCAAAGTGGAAAATGATGCCCATATTGTCGCCTGGCAAATGTCTGCAGGGCCTACTGAGCTCCGCTCCACCCACAAGGACATTTGCGCTCAAATAGAACGGGCACACAAACTTCTCAGAACTGGCCAATTCTGCAAAAGATATACTAAGGCAATGGCCTGCTTAATCCAGCACCCCTAAGTAGACTTAGAAACATAGAAACATGACGACAGAAAAAGACCACATGGCCTATCTAGTCTGTCCTTCCATAACAACTACAACAGTCCACTTTTTGCCTTTAGAGATCCTCTGTGTTGGTCCCATGCTTTCTTGAATTCAGTTACTGTCCTCATCTCTACCACCTCCACTGGGAGACTATTCCACGGATCCACTACTCTTTCCGTAAAGAAATATTTCCGCATATCACTCCTGAATCTATCTCCCTTCACCCTCATCCCATGTCCCCTCGTAGCAGAACTTGCTTTCAATTGAAAGAGGCTCTCTCCCTGAACATTTATGCCACGGAGGTATTTAAACATCTCAATCATATCACCTCTATCCCGCCTTTCCTCTAAGGTGTACATATTAAGATCCTTAAGTCTGTCCTCATATGCTTTATAATGAAGCCCATTAATCATTTTGGTAGCAACCCTCTGCACCGACTCCATCCTGTTCACATCCTTTTGAAGGTGCGGTCTCCAGAATTGCACACCATACTCCAAATGAGGTCGCACCAAAGACTTATACAGAGGCATTATCACCTCCTTTTTTCTGCTAGCCATTCCTCTCTGTATGCACCCAAGCATCCTTCTAGCTTTTGCCGTCGCCTTTTCCACCTGTTTAGCTACTTTAAGATCATCAGACACAACCATGCCTAGGTCCCGCTCTTCTTTAGTGGACAAAAGTACTTCACCTCCTATACTGTATTGCTCCCTTGGATTGCTGCAGCCCAAATGCATGACCTTACATTTTTTAACATTAAATCCCAGCTGCCAAATTCTAGACCATTCTTCAAGCTTAGCTAGATCCCTCCTCATGTTATCTACCCTTCCTGGGTGTCTACTCTATTGCAGATTTTGGTATCATCCGCAAAGAGGCAAACCTTACCCGACAGCCCTTCCGCTATATCACTAACAAAGATGTTAAAAAGAATCGGACCAAGGACAGATCCCTGGGGCACACCACTGGTAACATCCTTCTCCTCAGAGTGAGCTCCATTTACTTGTACTCTTTGTCGCCTCCCACCCAACCAATTTCTAACCCAAGCAGTAACTTTAGGGTCCATCCCTAGGGTGCTCAGTTTGTTTATAAGTCGCCTGTGAGGAACAGTGTCAAAGGCTTTATGGAAATCTAAATACACCACATCTAGAGCTCTCCCTCGGTCCAACTCCCTGGTCACCCAGTCAAAAAATCAATCAGATTTGTCTGACAAGACCTGCCTCTGGTGAATCCATGCTGCCTCAGATCCTGTAATCCGCTGGACTCCAGAAACCTCACTATTTTCTCTTTCAGCAGCGTTTCCAATAATTTACTCACCACCGAAGTTAAACTAACCGGCCTGTAGTTTTCAACCACATCCTTACTTCCGCTTTTGTGTAAAGGCACCACATGAGCCTCTCTCCAGTCCTTTGGCACCACTCCTGACTCCAACGAGGCATTGAAAAGGTCAGTCAGTGGAGCTGCTAGAACGTCCCCAAGTTCCCTCAGTATTCTAGGGTGTATCCCATCCGGTCCCATCGCTTTGTCTACTTTAAGTTGAGCTAGTTTCTCACGAACACAGTCTTCTGAAAATAGTTCAAGATGTTCCTCGCTTCTGTTCTTATTTGTGGGTGTTTTCTGAGGTCCTGCTCCTGGTTCTTCATCTGTGAACACAGAACAAAAATATTTGTTAAGCAATTCCGCTTTATCCTTATCAGCTTCTACATATTCCCCCCCTGCACCCTTGAGTCTGACAATACCACTTTTGCTCTTCCTCTTCTCACTAATATATCTGAAAAATGTCTTATCCCCCCATTTTATTGCATTGGCTATTTCCTCCTCCTTTTGAATCTTTGCCTTCTTGACTACTTTGCTAGCTTCTCTAAGTTTTTCCAAATACAGATGCCTGTCTTCTGCTCTCTGTGATCTCTTGTATTTCATGAAGGCCTCCCTCTTTTTCTTCACTTTTTCAGCTACTTCCTTCGAAAACCATAGCGGTCTCCTGTTCCTTTTGCCTTTATTTACCATTTTAACAAAAAGGTTGGTTGCCCTTAAAATACCCCCTTTCAGTTTTGCCCACTGTTTTTCTACATCCCCCAGCTGTTCCCATCCCACTAACGACTCCCTGAGGTATTGGCCCATCTTCGCAAAGTTAGTCTTCCTAAAGTCTAAGATCTTCACCTTGGAATGGATTCTAACAGCCCTAGTCCTAATACTGAACCACACCATCTGGTGATCACTGGATGCAAAATGATCTCCCACTACAACATCAGACTTAGCCTCTGTGTCACCCTTATGCGGACCAGCAAAGACTTAAGAAATGAATTTGTAACCTCCTAGTACTAGAGAAGCATCCTCTGGACATCCACAAGGCAAAGATCCTTTTCTTTCCACCAACACTGCTCCTTAGAGAAGGAGGACAGGCAGACCACCTGGTTAACATGAAAGGAAGAATCATCTTAGGCAAGAAAGAATGTACAGGCCGAATGGAAATGGCCTCCTTTGAAAAAGACAGGTAAGGATCTCAGCAGGACAGAGCCAATAGCTTGGAAATCTGCATTGTGGAACAAATCACAATCAGGAGAACAGTCTCAAGCATCAAATCCTTCAAAGTAGTGCGCTTCAATGGCTCAAAGGGCTCCGACATCAGGGTCCTGAGCACCAGACCCAGATCCAAGGAAGAGACCACAGTTCAGAGGGGAGGACCCAGATGCCGAATCCTCTGAAGAAAGCGCAAAACATCTGGGGGTCAGGCTGACAATCTACCAGCCACCGGACCTCTGAAACAGGCCAATGCTGCCATCTGAACCCTCAGGGAGCTAAGAGAGAGGCCCTTTTCCAGACCTTCCTGCAGAAAGGCCAGCAAGGATGGCAACCAACTGCCATGCATCACACCATCACTCGAAAAGGCACAAAACCCGCACATATGCCAGGTTGGTAGACCTCCTCCAGGCTCTGAGCAGAGTGGAAACTACAGCCGGTGAGTAGCCCTTATGCGCTAGCCAGCAAGAAGGGAATTGGGTCTTCCAGAATGATCAGTTCCTGATGTAATAGGCCATGAATGTAACTACAATGCAATCAACCACTCTCTTAATCCTGCCCAGGATTAACAGTAGTTGATTGCATTGTAGTTATATTCATGTGTTGTGTATTTGCAATTATTGGTGATTTGTTTTAAGTAATAGGCCATGAGCCAAAAGCAAACAAAGAGGTGGTGCTTGCAGGAGCCGCATCAGATTTCTGAACCATGATCTGCTCAGCCAGTCTGGTGTCACCAGAACAATCCTTTCTGGGTGGCACTCTCTATGCTGAATGACATGCCCTACTAGGGCCATGGAGAAAACATATACAGCAGATGTAGATGTGGCTAAAGCTGAGCCAGGACGTAAATGCCCTCTGACTCTGTCTCCGTGTGGCAACTGAAGAAGTGGCCTTCTTTGGCATTGGAAAAGATCATTATCAGATCCATCTCAGGGCAATCTCATCGGTGCAGTATCAACTGAAACTCCCCCTGTCTCAACTTTCATTCTCCTGCATCCAGAGTGCCGGCTGAGAAAGTCTGCTTTCACATCATCTACCCTGGCAGTGTGTTGAACCGACAAGGCTGGGAGGTTCTTCTCTACACAGGCAAGCAGGAGAGTCATCTCCAAGGCCATGCCTGCACTCCTCATGCCTCCTTGCTAATTGACATAAACTACCTCTGTGGCATTGTTCAACAACACTTGAACCGCCTGGCTTTTGACCAGGGGCCAGAAATGCAGAAAAGCCAACCTGATGGCCCTCGCCTCTAAGCAGGCCACACCACCTCCCTGCAGTTCTAACATCCTTGGGCATTTGGTATTGGCAATGGGTTCCCAGCCCGAGAGACTGTCATCCGTCATCTGAAGGATCCATAAGTAATCATCCAGTGGCATGCCCTTCCTCAAATGACTGAGCTCCTGCTACCACCACAGACTGGCTTTCACCATCACTGTGAATGGGAGTCTGAGTTTGAACTCCTGAGAATTCGGGGATCACTGAGTCAGCAAGGACCATTGGAGCAGCTGCATGTGAGCAAGCAACCAAGGTACCTCTCAATTATCACTGCCATCAATCCAAGGAGCTGAAGATAATCCCTAATCCTGGGATCCTGCTGTGAAATGAACAGCAGCAGGCAGTCCAGCACTCTCATGACTTTTTCCTCTGGCAGGAAGACTCTGCCCACTCAAGTATCAAAACGTGCTCCCAGATATGAGGGCACACAAATCCCTTGGCACTGTAGCATCACAGCCACCACCACCATGACCTTGGGGAATGTCCTTGGGGCAGTGGAGAGGCTGAATAGGAGGGTGGTGAACTGAAAGTGAGAGCTAAGCATGGCAAAACACAGATACCTTTGCTGATCCTCCTGGATCAGGATACGAAAATACTCCTCGGCCAAATCCAGAGATGCCAGGAACTCCTATCGGCACACTGCTTGAAACACAGATCGCAAAGTTTCCATCTGGAAGCGCAGGATGTGCAAGCACTCATGACATCCTTGAAGTCCAGAATGGGCTGGAATGATCTATTTTTTTTTCAGCACCACAAAATATATGGAACGCCAACCCTTGCCCCAATCATCTGGGGGAATGAGCACCACAGCCTGTAAGAGTAGCAACTTGTCCAATTTGATCCACACAGCCACCCTTTTGTTCGCAGACCTACAAGGGGAGATGATGAGGGCATCTGGGATCAGCTGTTTGCATTCCAGGATATTGCTGTACTGAATGGTGTCTAGAACCCAGCGATCCTTGTGACTTGGGCCCATTCTGGAAAGAAAAGAGGAAGCCTGCCTCCAACCAAAAGTACCAGGGAATGGGCCCCCAAATCTTCATTACACAGTCCAGGAGGAACCCCATTTGGGGGGTTTGAATCCCTGGGTCCATGAGGTCTTCAAAAGAACTGAGAATGAGTCCAAAATCCAGAAGCACGGTCGCTGGGAACCCCAGACGGATGGACATCCTTACCCAGAGCGCCATCCGCCACCTTCTGCCCTAAGGCAGGCAAGGCTGGACTAACTGCATCTCCCAGTTGAGAGAAGGGGAGCAAGCCCTCCAGGGATGACTCAGAAACTGCCATGCAGGAAGAGCAGAGTCCAGAAGCTGGAGATGAAGTGCCTCGCTTGCCACAGGCTAAACAATGTTTCCTGGAAGAAGACATAGAGAGTTAAGGCAAGTATCACAACAGCATGTGCTAAGGCTGCAATAGTTTGAAAGACGCGCATTATCAGCGCTTACACAGCAACCAACATTATGAGTACTTGGGTAGGAACACACATTGGAGCCGCTTGGGTAGAACACATGTACGTACCACGATACCACAAGGCACACTATAATAAAAGATGCTACTAATGCATGCAGAAAACAGCAGGAGACTCCCACACCGCACCAACGGTCGCTAGCGGTCCACTCTGAATTGCACCCCAGTCCGATGGAATCAGGAACCTCCAACAATGATGAGGTCAAGACTTGGTACTCACCCCCTGAGAGCCCCAGGCAGAAATCCATGCTGGATTTAGCTCTATTCCCCTAAAATTGTTTCTTTGCTCTGTAGCGAGTGCATTGAAGGTGGCTGGCAGGCAGATTCCTCTGAGAGCCTTCTGCAATCTTTGGGAGTGAGCAGGGGGGACAGAGGAGGAGGGAGGGGTGTTGAGGTTGTATGAGGCTGCTGAACTCTTCCAGATCCTTCCAATTTTCTGACTGCTCAACAGACCCTTTATAGGATAAGAGCGTGGATTTGAACCAATTTTCCCTCCTCCTATGGCTACTGAAAAGACCACATTCTATTGGAGCCTCCCATGGCACACTCAAATGAGAGAGTCACCCTCAAGGTGGTCATTTAAATCAATCTTTTCCTCTCAAATATTCAGATTTTCTTCAGAGTGTAGAAAATCCATCCACCATCTGCTGGAGACAAAGAAATACTGAAGCGACCTCTAGTGGCTGAGGTGGATAGAGGCATGGGAGTGATGTCATTGAAACATGGGCATTTCATTGGTTCTTTGTCTCCACCAATCTTCTGGTAGGGGAAAACAACCCACTTATCTGGACTGAACTAGCAGGATGATATGGAAAATCAGATTTTTCAGAAAATATAAAAGGGGGGCCTTTTCAAAGTGATTAATGCAGTTAGTAAACCTCCTAACTGCGTTAATCGTAGTGAGTGGGATATTCAATGGCACTAATGTGGTTGGTGCTGCTGAATATCCTGATGCTAACCAGCTACTGTCAGGGCGTTTCGTGGATGGACAGGAGGTGGCAACCGAGGATAACCGGCTAGTGGTGATATTCATTCGCTAGACAGTACCCCTCAGCATCAAAAATTAAGCACCTAAAAGGCTCACCTAACTTTCACACTGAAGCTAACTAGGCAGCATCTGAATATCGCCGTTGCCTGGTTAGCTTATGCACTATACGGTTGACCTGGATATTCAACGCCAGTGGCTGGATATGGCCCCGGCATCGAATATTTGGGTTTAAAGTTTAGAGGTGACAACTAATCACTATAGAATATCCTCCCCAAAGCCCCATCCTGCATTAGTTATCTAGGTGGGAAAAGGGACATGTCTGGGCGTGTACAATTTCCTGTGGGTCGTGTGTTAGGGGTGGAGGGTGGGCGTGGAGAGTACATCGCAGTTAGCGTGGGGGGGCACACGCGTGCTGTCAATGTTGCCATTAGTGCGGGTGCAACTAACACTACCTCATGATTGGGAATTAGTTGCACCTGCAGTAATTGCGCTAAGTGTTAGTGCATGCACCCATATTTTAACTGTCAGGATCATTCTGGTTGCAGTCCAACAGTTACTGTGGCGGCTTCACACTTAGCGCATATTAGTTTTAGTGCTAAACGTATGTTAAATGTAAAAACCTAACACACTTTTGTACATAGGACCCAAAGCTTGCAGCATATAAAGCAGAGCGGCATCACATGGGGATTTTGAATATCTAAGTTCCACATTTTATAAAGCTGGATATGCAATGGGAGCCAATTTAGGAACCACACTAGAAAACTCTAAATTTTGGATTTTAGAGGTAGTTTTAGACACCAGATAGGTAAGCTCCCTCAATCACTCCTGCAAACCACAGAGCCAAATAAGCAGTTAGCAGATACTTAAGAGTGCCTCGGAGCAGGTGTAGATTTTTTAGATTTCTAGATTTTTTTAAAGTCTGTATGTCCTGCAGTTGCTAAGTGGAAACACATACCTATTTTTCAGTCCCATCCAAATATGCAGTGCCAACACTGTGAATGCTGTGAATAAACACAAGTAGGCAGCAGCTTCTCTAAATTCATTACTTACATGCATACAGTTGCAGTCAACATTATTGGCACCCTTGCACTATGTAAGTTGTGCATAATATCTTGAGAAATAATTGGACATATTCCAACTGTATGTCATCAAAATATTTTAATAGTATATTCAAAGGTATACAACAACAAAAAGATCTCTGCAACGTAGACATAGTAATTACTGAGAAAACCCCCCCAAAAAACGACCTGGTCAGGATTAATGGCACCCTTCACTAAAATTTGGTTACACAACCCTTGGCAGTGATGACAGCCTCCAAATGTTTCTTGTAGCCACATATAGGTTTTGTACATCTGTCTGCTAGTAGTTTCTCCCACTCTTCACCTGTGATTTGTTCCAGCTCATGAATGTTTCCAGGATTCCTTTAACCAATGGCATATTGCAGCTCTTTCCAACAGTTCTTGATTAGATTGAGATCAAAACTCGTTGCTGGCCAGTTTAAAACAGTCCATATGTTCCTTTTTAACCATTCTTTTGTACTTTTGGATGTATGTTGGAGGACCCATGACCTTCGCTCCAGACCTAGCTTTCTGACACTAGGTAGCATATTTTGCTAGAAAATACCTTGATTAGTCCTCTGACTTCATGATGCCTTTAATAAGTTCCAGGCCTCCAGTTCCTGAGGCAACAAAACAGCCTCACAACATTATGGAACCTCCACCATATATAACTGTAGGAAGGGTGTTTTTTTCCTTATGCGTTTCATTTCGTTGCCTGTAAATGTATCGCTGGTCTACATTGCCAAAGAGCTCAAGTTTGGATTCATTTGTCTACAAAACATTTCCTCAAAGAGGGTTTAGGCAAAGATCAGGCGTGTCTTTTTTTGTCTCTCTTTGAGCAGTGGGGTTCCTCCTTGGCCTTTGCCTATGAAGTCCTTCTTTGTTTAGTGTGTGGTGTATAATGTGGCTTGAAACCACCACTCCAGATTGCTTCAGATCAGACTTAAACTCTTCAGATGTTGTACGTGGTATTTTTCCAACAGTTCTCACTAACCTTCGGAGAGGATTAATTTTTCTGTTCCTACCACATCCTGGAAGATTCTTGACAGTTCCATGAGCAGAAAACTTCTTAATAACATTGTGAACTGTAGACAAAGGAATTCCAAGGTCTTTGGAGATGGCCGTGTACCTCTTTAAGTTTGATGATAATGGCTTTTCTGACAGTCTCAGGCAGCTCTCTTGTCTTCATCATTGTGAAAATGGAACAGGAAGCGAAGGTGGCCTTTTTAAGCATTAGAACCATCTTCCATTGGTTGATTCAAGTTATATGAATACTGACAATTGATCAAACACAAAATAATTGGGACCCACTCCAATATAACTTCAAAGTATTTATATCAAAAACTTTATTGATACTGCTGAAAAATTCCTTTAAAAACACTTAAAAGTATTTTACTTTTATTTTAAAATGCATACTTTCACTATATTAGCATAGACATGCCTTTACAGTTATATATATTATTCTTCACTCAAAAATGTTATAATTTCTTCACTAAAAAATGTTAAAAATGTGGCAGTCATCACTTGAAAATGTATTCACATTTCTTCAAAACACATCTCTTTTCTAAGACATCTAAATGGCTTGACGTAACTTGGCACGTTGGTTTTGCCATATATAACAGTTTTATCAAAGGGTTTGTTTGCTACCAACCAATTCTATTAATGGTTCACAGTTACTCCCTTGCTGCAGACTTTTGGAAGTGGTGTATATAATTTTTGCTGGTACTGACAATTGATCACAGGTGTGTCTAATTTTACTGCAGTGGGAATGTGATTCTTTTGTTCTACCTGTTTTGAATTGTTTATAAGGGTGCCAATAATTATGTCCTATATTAATCCAAAGAACCAAAAAATGTTTATCCACACTAACTTATCATCAAAAAGGATAAAACGTATGCCCATATCCTTTTTGATAATAGTTATGTCCTGGCAATGTTCCAGTTTTTATACTATTTCCTTTTTTGATTAGTCTTGTATTATTTGATTCTTTTATGTGGAAAATATGTGTGCATATAGAGTCCAAAGCCATTTCACTGGCCACTTTTTTAAAGGAGATATTGGACATTAAGGGATTGAACTGCAGGGGTACCAGTAATGTTGACCACAACTGTAGGCCTTTGCATATATCCATGCGAATTTTCACACGTGCAAATGCCGTGTAGGTTTTCTAAAATGACCTCTATAATGTAAGACAACTTGGGCATAATTTGGAGGACATTATTTAGCAGCTGTTGATTGTGAGCTCTCCACTGCAACTGTCCCTGCAGCCTTATAGCATGCTGTGGTTGCACCTCTCCTCAAGAAACCCTCACTAGACCCTACCTGTCCTTCTAACTATTGACCCATCTCCCTCCTCTCCTTCATTTCTAAACTACTTGAACATGCGGCTCACCGCCATTTCCTCAGCTTTCCTCTCAAGTCCTCCTGGATCCTTTACAATCTGGCTTTCGTCCTTCACATTCCACTGAAACAGCTCTTGCCGAAGTCTACAGCGACCTGTTCCTGGCTAAATCCAAGGTCCTTTACTCGATCCTCATCCTTCTTGACCTTTTTACTGCTTTTGACACTGTTGACCACAACCTTCTCCTCGATACCTTGTCCTCGCTTGGTTTTAAGGGCTCTGTGCTATCCTGGTTCTTTTATTATCTTTCCTATCACTCTTTCAGTGTTTGTTCTGGTCCTGCCTTTCTGTTTGGATGTCTCACCACCGTTTGAAACTGAACATGGCCAAAACTGAGCTGCTTTTTTTCCCCCCTAAACCTTCCACTCCCCTTCCTCCTTTCTCAGTTTCTGTGGATAACTCTACTCTTTCCTGTCTTCTCAGCTCGCAACCTTGGGGTTGTCTTTGATTCCTCTCTCTCCTTCTCCACACACGTCCAACTGATAGCTAAAACCTGCTATTTCTTCCTCTATAATAGCAACAAAATTCACCCATTCCTTTCTGAACACTCCTAAGACACTTATCCACTCCTTAGTCATCTCCCGTCTAGACTATTGTAACCTACTTCTTGCTGGTCTCCCACTGAATCATCTCTCTCCCCTTTCTGCTGCGCAGCTAATCTTTCGCCAGCCTCGTCATGCTATATTACCCCTCTTCTCAAGTCACTTCATTGGCTCCCTCTCTGTTTCCGCATCCAGTTCAAACTTCTCCTGCTGACCTATAAGTATATTCACTCTGCAGCTCCTCACTACCTTTCCTCTCTTATCTCTCCCTACACCCCTTCTCCGCTCTTCTGGCAAATCACTTCTATTTGTGCCCTTTTCTTTTATTGCTAACTCCAGACTTCACTCCTTTCAGCTTGATGCTCCTTATGCCTGGAACAAACTACCTGAGTCTGTACATCAGGTGCCTTCTCTACTAACCCTTTTCAAATCCAGGCTGAAAACACCTCTTCGCTACCGCTTTTGGATCTTGACTCACCTGATCTCCTCTGTGTTTCCTTGCCATTCCCCCTAGATGTTTTCCATGTTGACAGCTACTGTGTTGTCTGTCTTGACTAGACTGTAAGCTCTGATGAGTAGGAACCAGCTATTACATGTGTTTGTGCAGCACTGCATACGTCTTGTAGCGCTATACCAATGCTCAGTAGTAGTTGCGGCTTTTATTCTTGAGATAAATGGCCGTATCCATAACTAAGTTTGACCTCATTGTATTTTAGAATTATCTTATTGTCTTTTAGATATGGAGAGGAACGAATATTCAGAAGATGACTATTTCTTTCAAAATCATTAAATTCATGGTGACTATAATGCAAGTGATTAATGTTTTAACGGGCATTTAATTTGATGTTATTAATTACATACTCACAAAGGCCTTATGTGATTTACAGATAAGAAAAGAAAATGAGCATAGAAAGACATTATGCTTGGCAAGGTTGAAGGTCAGTGCAAAAGAGGAAGGCCAGCAAAGCAATGGATCACTACAATAACAGCAGCTAGGGATGCCACTGTATCCACAATTTGCCACCTGACTGAAGACGAAACACAGTTTAGGACAAGTATCCAGAAGGTCTCCGTGAGTCAAAATCAACTTG
This sequence comes from Ichthyophis bannanicus, assembly GCA_033557465.1. Classification (NCBI taxonomy): domain Eukaryota; kingdom Metazoa; phylum Chordata; class Amphibia; order Gymnophiona; family Ichthyophiidae; genus Ichthyophis; species Ichthyophis bannanicus. Next base: position 1,776,336,180 of record CM066031.1, read on the forward strand.
AGGGCACTTAACAACAATAACCTCTGCTATGTTGTAGTCAGGGTTGGCCCTAGTACTAGACAAACCAGGTGACCGCCTAGGGCAGCAGAATTTTAGGGGCATCAATATGGCAGAACTAAATGAAGGAGAGATCAAATCCTCACCCGATGCTGTAAATGCATTGGTAATTCAATCAATGCTACGAGGTGCTACAGCAGAGCTATCAGAAAACTGCATTTATGTTTAAAATACGAGGAAAGTAAAATATTTTTCATAAAAGAAGGGTTTTGGGACCGGTGTTTAAAGAAGCACATATGGAAGGACATTCGGTTTGGCTAGCACAGAGGGTAGAGAGTGCGAAGCGGCTCCCAGCTGCCTTTCTACATATGATATTTTTTTCGGTTGTTTTGATCATATTTTCACTTTATTTTGATGCTTAAAGCACTGAGAGTGAAGGCCGCCAAAACTACAAAGGAGATATACCTGTTGAAAGCCAAGCAGTGGGGCAGGCCCTGGCTACCATCTCGCAACCACTATTGCCGGTTTCCTTAGCCGTAAGTGAGCTAGAGAACAGTGGACTACAAAGGGAATCTGATTTGGCTGTAGTGCTGCAAGAAATCAGGAAATCACAGATGGACATTGTGAAGAGAGTCCTGAGCAAATTTGAGGAAACATTTGTGGCGGTGGGGGTGCAGATGGAAGAAGTGGAGGCTCACATAGGAAGAGCTGAGAACCAGCAGGCCAGTCTGAAAGGAGAGGTGGCTTTGCTGCAAAAGCAAGTCGGATGGTTGCAGGAGAAGATGGTTGACCAGAATAATAGAGACAGGAGATCAAATGTGAGAATCTTTGGGATCCCTGAGGGGGAGGAGGGCCCGGATCATTCGTGCAGGAGCTGTTTAAGGTCTGCTTCCCAGGGTTCCTCTCCCCAAAGTGGTATCAGATTGAACGGGTCCACCCCGAGCTGTGAATGCACCCAAAAGCGAGCAGCAGGCCATGTGCCTTCCTGATCAAGCTCCTGCAATTTCAGGATCGAGAGCACTTAATCCGGGAGTTTTGGAAAACAGGACATGTGATGTATTAGAATTGGAAAGTGTTTATTTACTCTGATTTGGCAGCTGAAACCATGAGGAGGCATAAAGAACTTTTAAAATATCATGACTTACTTGTTCAGAGAGGTGTTAAAGTGGTGCTGCAGTACCCAGCCCACCTTGCCATGTTGGACAATGGTGTACGCAAGTTCTCCCAATCCCTGGAGGTCCTGGACAGCGTAGTTACTGATCTGATTTCTGGAAACAGCCTTAATCAGTCTTCACATATGGATGACATCGGCATAGATGGAGCCGCGTGTGGGAGCACTTCCCAGCATCTAATAGGAATGCTTTTGGGAGCATTCCTCCACACATGCGTGCGTGCCTGCCTTCCTGCCTTCCCAGCAATTCTCCTCAGTCAGGTATAGAGCTTAGAGAAAAAACAGAAAAATAAAAACCCATTCTACAATTCCCAGGGGAGGAGGGTGGGTTGTGAAGACCAATTCCTGCTGTTCCTGGAAACCACCTGTTACAGGTGAGTAACTACGCTATCTCCAGGAACAAGCAGGAATGCAGTCTTCACATTTGGGACTCATCAGCTCCCGGCTACCATGAAGGATAGAGGATGAAGGTGCGACCGATGGGGATAAACACCCCAAACCACAACCAGGGTAGAGTAGGGATCCGTCAGATCCAGCCCCTTGAGCACATTCTCCCCTGAGGTAGCCATTAGAAATAGAAGGCCGGTGGGAAGGAGGTGTAGTTAAGTCCCAAAAAGATGCCGAAGAATGGCTTGGCCAAAGATAGCCTCCCTACTGGAATCTTTATCTAGATAGTAATGGGCAGCAAAGGTATGAATAGAAGACCATGTGGCAGCTCGGCAAATCTCCAAGATGGAGACAAAGCGAAGGTTGGCCACCGTGGTCGCCATAGCTCGGATGTTATGAGCCGTGATGTGACCATCCATGGGAAGTCCGGCCTGTGCATAAGCAAAGGAAATGACTTAGCAATCTAGTTTTAAAGAGTACACTTTGTGACTGGTAGGCCCAAGTGACTAGGGTCACATGAAACAAAAAGTTGAGAGGACTGTCAATGAGGCTTAGTTCTGTCAAGATAATAGGCTAGAGCTCTCTTGCAGTCAAGGGTATGCAGTGAAGCTTCCGCTTGAGTAGACTGAGGTCTTGGAAAAAAGGTCAGAAGAGAAATTGACTGATTAAGGTGAAAAGGGGAAATTGCCTTTGGAAGGAATTTGGGATGGGTTCAGAGAATCACCCTCTATCATGGGAGAAGTGTGTGTATGGGGCATAATCCACCAGAGCTTGCAGTTCACTGACTTAACAAGCTGATGTGAGAGCAACCAAGAAGGTAATCTTCCAAGTGAGGAATTTCAGCGAATTGGAAGAGAGGGGCTCAAAGGGAGGTTTGAGCAGTTGAGCCAGGACATCGATGAGGTCCCAGACTACTGGAGGTAGCTTGATTGGTGGCCTTGTTAAGAGAAGGCCTCGCATGAAGCATACTATGAGAGGATGAACAGAGATAGGTTGGCCTGGGATTGGACGGTGAAAAGCTGAAATGACACTAAGGTGGACTCGCACCGAGTTTGTCATTAGCCTACCCTGGAGAGATGGATAAGATATCGAAGTAGAGGTGTCACCGGGCAAATAAATGGGCTGAGAGCCCGCTGGGATCACCAGAGGAAAAACCTACGCCATTTAAAAGCATACGTACATCGAATGGAATCCTTTCTAGACACTAGTAGGACATCTTTTACTTTCTCTGGAAGGTTGAGATGAGATAAGACTAGGCTTTCAGCAGCCAAATTGTCAACTATAGTGCTCTCAGATTGGGGTGAAGGAGTGTTTCCTGGTCCTGCAATAGGAGATTGGGTGTGCATCCGAGACTGAGAGGTTTGTGTTGTGCTAGTCGAAGGAGCAGGGGAAACCAGGGTTGACGTGGTCAGAATGGAGTGACGAGGATCATCATTCCCCAGTCCAGTTGCAGTTTGAAGAGGGTTTTTGGAATCAATGGAATGGGTAGGAACGCATAAAGCAGACCCTGGCCCCAGTGAAGAAGAAACGCATCTGAGGCCTGGCTCTGTGGAGACAGAATCCTGGAGCAGAACCAAGGAAGCTGGGCATTCATTGGAGTCACAAAGAGGTCAATGATGGGGGTTCCTCATACTTGAAAGATGTGTGCGCTGTTTCACAATGGAGTGTCCATTCGTGTGTTCAAAGGACTCTGCTCAACCTGTTGGCCAGCACATTTTGCTCTCCTGGTAGGTAAAGTGCTCGATGAGTTATTGCAAAAGTCCAGAGAGAGATAGTCTCCCTGCAAAGGTAGTGAGAACCTAGCTGTCGGTCTGAATGAGGACCGTTTGTCTGGTCAGCTGAGGACAGAGCACACGGAGGGCATTGACAATTGCCCTGAGTTCTAAGAGATTAATGTGATAAGTAGCTTCCCTGGGGGACCATAGGCCTTGCGTGATGAGACCATCAAGATGAGCCCCTTAGCCCTGTTTGGAAGCATCTGTCATCAGGATACGCTGTGGTGCAGACATTTGAAAAAGGTAACCCGATGAGAAGATTTTGAGTGGTGCACCACCAATTTAGGGATGCTACTAAATGAGGCATGATGGTAATCCTGTCCATGAGACGACCTATTGACTGTGTCCACTGATCGGAAAGAGTCCACTGTGCTGGACGTATGAGAGGTCGAGCATATGGTACTACATGAACTGTGGAGGCCATGTGTCCTATGAGACAAAGCATGTCTCTTGCACTGAGACTGGACCGGCCTTGGCATTGAGTTGCCAAGTCGATGAGATGCTGTAGCCGATCTCTTGGAAGGAAGGCTCGGCTTTGTAGTGTCCAGAAGAGCCCAAATGAACTTCAGTATTTGTGTTGGAGTGAGATGAGACTTTGGGTAGTTGATCACAAAGCCTAACTGCTGAAGTACCACGATGGTGCATTGGAGTGAGGCTGTCACTATGTGAGGGGTATCACTCTTGATCAGCCAATCATCTAAGTAAGGAAAGACAAAAATGCCCAGAGTGCAAAGGTAGACCGCCACGACTGCCTGGCACTTTGTGAAAACTCTTGGTGCTGATGCAAGACTAAAAGGTACAATTCTGTATTGGTAATAGTGTCCCTGGAAAAAGAATCGGAGGCACTTTCTGTGGGAGGGATAAATCAAGAAGTGAGTATACACATCTTTGAGATCAAGAGAGCAGAGTCAGTCTTTCTCCTGGAGGTACGGAAGTAAGGTTCCTAGCAAGACCATCTTGAACTTCTCCTTTACCAGGAACTTGTTGAGATTCCAGAGGTCCAGGATAGGCCTGAACCCCCCCTGTTTTCTTGGGGATGATCGCTGCAGCCTTCGGATCTTAACTCACCTGATCTTGACTGTCTTGACTAGATTGTAAACTCTGATGAGCAGGGACTGTGTATTACATGTCTGTGCAGCACTGCATATGTTTTGTAGTGCTATATAAATGCTCAGTAGTAGCAGTAGTAGAAATAACGGTAGTAGAACCCTAGGACTTGTTGAGGGAGAGAGACTTCCCCTATGGCCCCCTGCACTACTAGAGTGGCTATATCCTGTTGAAGTAGAGTGGAGTGCAGGTGATCCATGGGGGACTCCCTTTTAAAGAAAGTGGGGGGCAATAGTAGTAACAACGCTGCAGCTGGAAATGGAAAGGAACACCATAAATTGACAGGAAAGAGGAGAGACAGGCAAGGTAATAGCTAACAGTTAGAGAAAAGCAGCAGGAGAATCAGGAGAATAAGAAAGAAGAGAACTAATGTGGACTGGTACAAGGAATGCTTTAGGTTTGATGAAACAAATGAGTCTTGAGGTGCGCTTTGAATTTCAAATAAGACAATTCGAGACAGAGTGTGGGCAGCAGAGCATTCCAACGTGCAGGACCAATGGAAAAGAAGGTAGCATGGCGTGTGAGTTCTAGGTGAGCCTGAGACGGTGACGGTAGGGATATTCGAATAGCGTGGAGGGTTCGAAGCTGACGAGAGGGAGTATATAAACATATACGATTGGCCAAATACTGAGGTGTGGAGGTGTGAATAACTTTGTGAGTCAAAATCAGGAGTTTGTAATGAATTCTGAAGGGGAGGGAAAGCCAGTGAAGGTGAATGAGAAGAGGTGTGACATGGTCTGAGCGCTTGGCATAGGTGATGATAAGCGCCGCAGTATTTTGTAGCAATTGCAGATGCTGCAGTTGGTATTGAGGCAGGTTTGCCAAAGCAATATTACAATAGTCCAATCTATTCATTACCAAGGACAGCAGAAGGGTGGTGACCGAAGAGGGAGGCAAAAAAAGGGCAGATTGCTCTGATCTGGCATGGTGCACAAAAGGAGCGGCAAACGAGGAGGGACAGATGCTCCTGAAACAAAAGTGCTGAATCCAGAATGATGCCCAGGTAACGGAATGAGGGGATACCAAAGGGATAGGAATGGAATTAAGAAGAGAGTCTATGGTGGGGCAGGACGTGCTGAAGGAGAACCACATGGATGTTGATTTAGAAGGGTTAAGGTGTAATTAATTGGTTGAAATCCATGTAGCAATGTGTGAAAGACAGTCATTGAGTGGAGACAGATTGATTTCAACTGAGGTAGTGTGGTAGAGAAGGATTATGTCATCGGCATAATAATATGCTGACATAGGGTATTGCTGTATAATAAGTGGCAGAGGAGCAAGGAAAATATTAAAAAGCAGAGGTGACAGCACGGAGCCCTGCGAGACTCCATATAAAAGAGGTACAGCAGCTGAGGAAACTGAATTGAGGTGCACAGAGAAGGAGCGGGCAGTGAGGAAAGAACGAAACCTACGCAGCACAGTGCCCCAAATCCCAGAATCATGAAGGTGGGAAAGGAGGGTAGGATGGTCGACTAAATCGAAAGCAGAAGAAAGATCCAGTGAAACAGCCAAAGTGATATCACCGTGGTCATGTGCAACTTGCAACTCGTTTAACAAGGAGAGGAGAACGGTATCAGAGCTGTGGCCAGCACGAAAGCTGGATTGGTGGGGGGTGAAGAACATTGGTAGACTCAAGATGTGATGATAATTTGTGGAAGACTAATGAATTAATGAACGAATGAACGTAATAACTATATATAATAATAAAAAAACAAGGAGTTCTTTTTCCAGGATCAATGATGCTGGTCTAAAATTGTCAAATAGTTTGCCTGACACTGAGATCCTTTTTTCTCTTTGATAGGTGGTGTTGGTTCCAAAGTCCACCTAACCAACGGCGGACTCATCTCGACCCCCACCATCACACCAGTACCATGGTCAGATCACCACATGATCAAATTAAATATAACGACACAAAGACAAAAACAAGATGTGAACCGGGACAACCCACCCACACTGAGGAGATTCAAGAGTTTCGACATGGACCAATTCCTTCTGGACACTATACCACACCTGCACCAAGAAGAAAAGGATCTCAAAACGCAAATCACAACCTGGAACAACGTCATCAATACCGCTGCCAAAGCCACTGAACATCGACAAGAAAAAACTCGCTGCAACAAATTACAGCACAAGCCATGGTACTCAAACAGAATACGGTATGAAAAGAGGCAACTCAGAAAATTAGAACGACGATGGAGACACACCAAGTCGATTAATACACAGGAACTATACCTAACAAAGCAAAAACAATACAACGAGCTCAACCAAACAAAGAGCGAATACCACACGAACATCATAGTTAAATCCAACAACAAGCCGAGAGAGCTCTTCGAAATAGTGAAAACCCTCACCAAGGAACAGAGAACCGAAAATAAAATCCAAATAGACCCACAAAAGTTTGCAGACCACATCCAAGAAAAATTTCACTCATCTCTACCGCCAAGACCTGACACACTCACAAAGATAGGAACACTGCCGAAAACATGGGACACATTCAACACCCCATCCACAGAGCAGCTCTCGCACATCATCACCTCACTCAATACAAGCACAGCTCCAACAGACCCCCTGCCCAGTGAAATGGATCAAAGCCACCAAGTCAAACTTCATCCACACCATACACAATATGGTGCAAAGATCACTGACCCAAGGATTCATGCCAAATCAATTAAAGCTCGCTACGATAAGACCCATCCCAAAGAAATCCACACTCGAGAAGAGCAATCCAGCAGCATACAGGCCGATATCAAGCATACCCCTACTGGCAAAAACAATAGAGAAGACAGTGCAACATCAGCTACAGGAGCATATTGACAATCACGCACCGCTAGACATCAACCAACACAGGTTCCGCCCCAACCACGGAGTCGAAACCCTGCTAATATACCTATTCAACAACATACTCCGTCTTATTGACAACTGTAAGAACAGAATACTCATGATCTTCATAGACATTTCATTGGCATTCGACACAGTCGACCACAGAACTCTGATGGACAGACTACGGAACATTGGCCTGCATGGATCCATGCTGAAATGGTTCCAATCATATCTAACGGACAGACAGATACAGGTCAAGATTGGCCCCAACAAATCTCATCCCATAAAAGTCATGCAGGGAGTACCACAAGGCTCCGCCTTATCAGCACTATTATTTAACATCTACATTCAGCCAATATGCAACATCATGAGAGAAAACAACATACAGTATACAATCTATGCTGATGACATAATGATTTACACACTCATCTCGATCGACAACCCGGACTACTCCAAAATAACAAACTGTCTCATACAAATGAACGACTGGCTCCAGATAAACAACCTAAACATAAACTACAGCAAGACCGAGGCACTAATCATCACCTGTAACACCAACTTCATCCCTCCACTCGACATCAAGATAAAGAACACAAGCATACCCATAAAAACAGAAGTTAAATACCTTGGAGTAACTCTGGACAATGAACTGAATCTGAAAGCTCACATAAGCAAAACCACCAGGAATGCATACCACAGGATGAGCCTAATCCGGCGTCTCAAACCCCTCCTCGCCCCAGATCACTTCCTCACAGTCTGCCAGGCACTTATAAACCCACTCCTAGACTTCTGCAACCCGATTTATCTTGGCCTCCCAAAACAAACCCTCAGACCACTGCAACTGGCACAGAACACGGCAGCACGCATAATAGCCGGAACTTCAAGACAGGACCACATCACACCCATCCTGAAAGACCTACACTGACTTCCAATCACCTCACACATCAAATATAAGACAATCATAAACATATTCAAAATTAAACAACAATCATCAGCCCTTAGCTTACAGACCCTCATACAACCTGACAACAGTACACGACCGAGGAGAAGGGGCACTTCCAACCGCGTCAGCACACCAAAGGAGATCACCAAGGTCCGGAAAGACACCTCAGAATGAGCCCTTTCCCTGGCTGCACCGACAATTTGGAACATGCTAACAGATGAACTTCGACTAACTGCAGACATCAAAGACTTCCAGAAGCAACTAAAGACAACCCTTTTCATTGAACACTATGGGGATGTCACATGATAGACACACCATTCAGATATCTTGACACTGCATGTATAATAGCGCACAATGTAAATAGCGCATCATTAATCAAATATACCCTGACACACACACACACACTCTGGAACACTGCATGACCATCCCCTAAAACACACTATTGTGATTGTTTGCTGTGAAAACCGCCTTGATTCAATGAAAAGGCGGGATAGAAATCCGTTTAAATAAATAAATAAAAGTCTAGATTGTGTTGGATTTTTATGAGTCTTTGGAATACTCCTATGTTGGTTGTAGGTTTTGTACAAGACCTTAAAAAACATTTCAGCTACCCCATTCTTCTTCCATCCCATCATCCCAAAGCTTAAAAAAAAAAACATCAGTCTGCTGTTTCCTCTCCCATCCATGCATTCCTTACTCCCACAGATTAAAAGAAATAAAATCTGACCCTGTTGCCTGAGCGAAGAACAGTTAGATGGAAAACATAGGGATCTTCCCTTTTGCCAAAGATTTGGGGCAATGGCCAACAGAGTCATCTGTGCAGAGCCATGTGTGTAAGGCCCGGATGGCTGCCCCTTTTGCCCAGAGGTGAAAGCGGGTCACGCACTAACCGGATAAATGTAGTTGCATTGATTTAGTGCATTATGTGTGTATTATGTGTGTATCTTTGGAACTTGCCTAGACTCTATAGATAAGTAGATAATAAATATGGTTAAATAAATAAGTGATCACATTTTGACTAGTTAATCTGAAATTTTAGTTGATCACCTAGCTGCTGAACATTCGTCTAAAGGCAACTGATTAAAATTAACCAGTTATCTTACCCTCTGGGGAGGATTTTGAATATTTAGCTCATAGTACGATTCTGGTATAGGCTAAACATTTCTGAGGCTTCATTTTAATATCACAATTTTCTTGGAATGCACACCGAATAAAGATGATTGTTATCTTTTGGTTATGATTTATTATTATAATTCTTTCCAATCCAATGGTCATTGGAAAAAAATTATATAAAAGGGGTGTCTTGGGGCAAAGAATGTCTGTCTTGGGGCAAAATAACTCTCTGAAAATTTAACAGAACTGGACGAAATTTGGCATTTGGGAAAAAATAGTAAAAAGACACATGTATTTCAAAAATGGGCCAAATTGGACCAGGGGTTTCAGAGAAATAAGACCCCCAAAAACTAGCCCTATGTATTTCTATGGGAGGTGCTCCAGTTTCTGTAGTATAGAAACTTACATACAGTTAAACATACAGTTAGGGAACTGTTCCATCCAAACTCCTTCTCCCAATCCTTTAAACTGTCCCTACCACCAACAACTGTTTCTCCGTCGTAACGAGCCTGGGGGCATTAAATGACATCATAGACTTCCGCAAGGCCCTAAAAACCCTGCTCTTTACAGAAACCTATGAGCAGACAGACAGCGGTCTCAACCCGAACAGTAACACAACTACCCCCGCCAACTCGATACCAACACACACCAACTAGACATACGAGTTCATTGTACAATGTTAAATGTAACCCCAATTGTGCTGTCTAAATGTTGTTAAGTACCCTCATGTTAAGTGTAACCTTCCAATTGTGATGTGATGTGACCACTTTGATTGAAGGATAAGGTGGTATACAAATCTGTCTAAATAAATAAATAAATAAATTAAATAAATAACTGGCCGACCACTCTGCACAATGTCCCCACCCCAAAAAATACCGCCACACAACCACCCCACAACTTTCAAACAGCCCTACTTAAAAAGATAAATTCTTGCAATTGCCTCACCATCCCACAAACTGCCCCAAACAAAAACCCCTCCACAACTGCTCCACTAGCCTGAAAACTGGCCCACACCCATAAAGTAACCCCCAACTTCCCTGCCATCCCACAAATTGACCTACCAGTACAGCCCAACCCCTCCTTCAATAGCCCCACCCTCATCAATTACCCCACCCCAAAAACGTCCTCACCCCAACTGTGCTTTTCCCCCCACAAACTACCCTCACTGAGCCCATCAAGCCACAAACTACCCCTCCCAAATCATTACCCCCACAATTGCCATTGCAATCACAGCTCTTTCAGGTGCTCTTGTGGCTCTTTACTTGCCTCTTGGCTCTCACTTCTGTTTCCCATGGCAGCCTGCTCACTAATGAGTCTGTAGGCCTGGAACACTGTTGCAGGAGGGTGTTGCACAGCCCCTCTCTATCAAGACTGCTCTAAAGGGACCAGAACAGAATGCCCCTAGGTGACAGAATTTTTATTTTCAAATGTTTATACATGTTTTAAGATAGATTTCCTCAAGGGCAGCCCAAGGGTGTTGCAGGGTCAAGTGTAAGACTCATTGCGGGGCCTCGTTTGCATCAATATTTGCATATCCACTGGGCCTCATTTGTAAAACTCTAATTTATTTATTTTAAAATGTATATGCTACCAATCTAAAATTTTAAGCGGCTTTCAAAGGAGTCCTTCACAAGCCTCTTTGTTGTCCTAACAATGACTTAGGGGCATGTCTACTGAACATTAATGTGTGTTAAGTGCCACTGTGTTCATAGAAATAAATGAGTGTTGCTGCACTTAACACACATTCAAATTTGTGAATGCACATTAAGGTTTAGTAAACACACCTTTTAATGAGTGTAAGAAAATCATTGGCATGTGAGGATAAAGAAAGGCTATGATATTTTTGCATTACTGTCCTCCAGTGCCAACTGTCAGGTGCATTACTAGAAAACCCTGCACATATAGAACCCATAGCAAACCTGCCATATCATAACAGCACTATCAGGACTCACACAGCACCAAACCCTATTTATCAAAAGGTAGCACTACAAATATTAAACCAATACATCTCTTACTGGGAAAAGAGAAGAAGTGGATCTACTACACAGAAACTAGACGAACAGAAGAGCACATTTCTGTCATACACGCAAAACAGACAGTCACCAAATACAGAACAAGGGATCACAATTTAAAAATATGAAAACAATAATTGAACTGGGAACCCCAAAAGCCAAACTTTGAATATACCACAACACTGGAAAATTTAAACTATGAAATTAATTTCCTCTTATAGTAGTTGACTAGAATAAAAGAGAATCGGCAAAGCTCTTTTTAACTCAGATGGAGGTGTTGAACACGTCTGATGTAAAAGTCAAAATCATCTGATAATATGTTAGGCAATCATTCACAGCAAACTCCACCAATCCACCTCTACATTAAGGCCACCAGGAGATACTGTATGTAGATTAAAAATCCAACGTTGTTCCGAGCATTGTAACTGATATTTGCGATCACCAGTGCATAAGTCTGACGGGACATAATCAACCTTCCATTTAAGATCAGAAACTGAATGTCGAAATTGGATTCAATGAGAGATGATTGGTGCAGACGTGGGGCCCAATGCTGAAAGAGGCCCAGGGGGTCTAGACATTCCTGCGAAGCAGAATTGGATGCAGAGGGCCTGGACATGCCGGTCATGTTCCAATTCTGTGCCACTGCATGCCTAGAAAATCCCCCATCTAGGCCGCCCTATGCTCCTGCATGGAGCCTGCTGCTGTGATATCCCATCACCATGGCACCAGGACATCAGGCAGGAGCCCCGATCCGCTGCAAATAGTTTTATATACCTGTTCCCTGCCGCCCAACCCCCAATTGGGCCCACCAGGGCCAGGATTGGACTGCAGGGAACCCCTGCATTCTCGCTGCCAGTTCTGGGGGATCTACCAGTGCCGATTCACTTCTTCGGGGGAACCTATTCCACCTCCGAGGTGGAATAAATCCCTAGTCCATTCCTGAAGCCCCAAACGTACCAGGCTATGACTGGAATCGGCCCTGTACGTTCAGGGTCAGGGTGCCGCCTCCGCCTCGCCAACTCTCCTCCCTGTCGCTGCCCCTCCCACCCCCGTCCAGAGCTCCCCGAACAGCAGCCCTATACATGTTGGGAGCTTTGGACCAAGGATTGGGTCATGGCAAATAGAGGGGGTTGGACGTCCACCCTGGATATCTGACCCTGCTATTTGGAACTCTGCATGCCGGCCATAGTTTTGGTATTAATATGAGATTTGTGTTCACTCATCCATGATTTAACCAGTCAAATGTCACTTGTCTGATTTCATCTGATTATTTTTTGTGAAGAAAGGCTGGAATACCATTGGCTAGACTTTATCAACTTCTGCTGCCGAAAGCTTGAAACAGAGCTACCTTTGTGAGGTTCGAAACACAGTGCTGTATCGCTTTTTTTCTGGCGTTGACTACCAGCTAAGTACTTGTTTGCGGCCTTTTTCTATTGGCCGTTTATATGTGATTTTATTTTAAGAATTTTGCACATTTAGTTCTCTTAGCACATTGGTGGTTGGGCACCACTTTATTCAGAATAAAAGGATAAGTTTGTTATTTGGAAGGTTTTTTGACTTTGCACAACAAACGTTCCGACATCAAAACTACAACTTTGTTCTTTATTTTGATATGATCTTATTACCGAGCTTAAATAATAATTAGCATTTTGTATTAGTTTGTAAGTACATGATAGAGTTTGTCATTCCAATCCAAAATCCACAGGAGTTAGTGGGCCTGTTTCCTGAGTGCAGGTGAAGCCTGAATAAAAGGCTCCTGTGCCCTGCCCTTTTGAGGCTTTCCTAACCAGGGCTCCACACATCAAACATTAAGTAAGAATTTGAGGGTTTCTTTGTTTGGTTTTTTTATTACATTGCTAGCTCTCTGACTGGGAGCTCTTAAAAGGGTTTTGTGTATATTTTTTAAAGCAAGGTTACTTTCATTTTTGCTGTTTTAGAGGAACTTTACTTGAGCACTGTAGGTTGCTGACTCCAGTAACCTCCTCAGGTTTAGAAACTCTTAACACCTAATCAGGAGTTAGTGGGCCTGTTTCCTGAGTGCAGTTGAAGCCTGAATAAAAGGCTCCTGTGCCCTGCCCTTTTGAGGCTTTCCTAACCAGGGCTCCACACATCAAACAGGGAACTTTACTTGAGCACTGTAGGTTGCTGACTCCAGTAACCTCCTCAGGTTTAGAAACTCTTAACACCTAATCAGGAGTTAGTGGGCCTGTTTCCTGAGTGCAGTTGAAGCCTGAATAAAAGGCTCCTGTGCCCTGCCCTTTTGAGGCTTTCCTAACCAGGGCTCCACACATCAAACAGTAAGTAAGGATTTGAGGGTTTCTTTGTTTGGTTTTTTGTATTACATTGCTAGCTCTCTGACTGGGATCTCTTAAAAGGGTTTTGTGTATATTTTTTAAAGCAAGGTTACTTTCATTTTTGCTGTTTTAGGGGAACTTTACTTGAGCACTGTAGGTTGCTGACTCCAGTAACCTCCTCAGGTTTAGAAACTCTTAACACCTAATCAGGTGTTAGTTCCCTCCCTAACCACCCCGACTCCCACCCACCCCTAGTGAGCAGTCTTGTTTATAGGGCACCTCCCCCTTTAACAGATCACAGTGAATTGGACCAGCACATTTGTATGTAATTAAAGAGTTTTAACTGCTTTTTCTCTGCAAGGACAGCTGTGAAACCGGCTGGTACTTGGTAGATCTCTCTCTTTTGCTCTAACAGATACCTAAGCTCCACGAAAAGAACAATGGCTGGGAAAAATCATATTGCTAAAGCTGTTGCCCCGTTACAGCTTCTGCCTCGGTCCAGACAGAGGTCCTAATGCCGGTTGAAGGACCGGTCCCATGTGTACGGTGCCTGCATGCTGAAGCTCTGAGGAAACAGGTGGAGGAACTCAGAGAGGAGGTGGTGAGGCTGAGGAGCATTCAAGACAGTGAGAAGTACATTGATGAGATGCTTATTGCAGCAACCAGGCTCTCCAGCACAGGAGAAGATGGGTGCCAACAGAATGTCGATGGTTGGACACAAGTCACCAGGGCCTGCAAAATCACCAATCCATCTTCTCCAGCCCTTGAATTGAAGAACCATTATGCAGCCCTGGAAGTGGATGAGGTGAAAGCATCCCTGGAAAGGGAGGAACCAGAGTTCAAGTACCCCAAAGTTGCGGAATCAGTGACCAGAAGGAAACGAAGAGTAGTGGTGGTTGGAGACTCTCTTCTGAGGGGTACTGAGGCGTCCATCTGCCGACCAGACTTGATGTCCAGAGAGGTATGCTGTCTGCCTGGTGCCGAAATCCAAGATGTTACGGAGAGTTTGCCGAGACTCATCAAGCCCACTGACTATTACCCAATGTTGCTAATCCATGTTGGAACAAATGATACTGCCAGGTATACCTCGGAATGTATCAAAAGTGACTTCATGGCTCTGGGACAGAGGGTGAAGCAGTTAGGTGCACAGGTGGTGTTCTCTTCAATCCTCCCTGTTGAGGGTAAAGGCCAAGGCAGAGAGGCTCGCATCCTGGAGTTGAATGCATGGCTGCGTGGATGGTGTCATCGAGAGCGTTTTGGTTTCCTAGACCATGGGATGCTGTTCCAAGTGTTGCAAAGCAGAGATGGCATCCATCTGTCCAAGAGAGGTCAATGCATCTTTGGTAGTCGACTGGCTAATCTACTGAAGAGGACTTTAAACTAGATTCATTGGGGATGGGTGAAGAAAGCCCCCAGGTAGGTGAAAGCCCCCAGGTAGGTGATACATTAAATACCTTTATGGAAATGGGTAACAGGGATAACATATGGAAAGCTGTGTGTATTAATGCCCGTAGCATGGGAAATAAGATCCCTGAAGTTGAAGCTTTGGTGGGAGTGGCTGACTTGGATTTAGTGGCAGTTACAGAAACGTGGTTCACAGAAAACCATGGCTGGGATGTAACTATACCTGGCTATATTTTATTCAGAAAGGACAGGGTAGGAAGAAGGGGAGGAGGAGTGGCACTATATGTAAAAACTACTATTAAAGCTTTGGAATTACAGAGCTTAAAAGGGAGAGAGGAGGCATTGTGGGTTAAACTAGAAAGAGGGAAAGAGAAATCTATTGCATTGGAGTGATATACAGACCTCCCTCACAAGAGGAAGAGGTGGACAGAGAGTTAATTGAAGACATACGCAGCATTGCTAGGAAAGGGGAAGTGCTACTGATAGGAGATTTCAATATGCCAGATGTTGATTGGCACATTCCTGCTGCAGTATCATCTAGAAGTAAGGAGATCCTGGATTCTCTACAGGGAGAACTATTCAGGCAATTGGTAACAGACCCCACACGTGAAGGGGCCATACTGGACTTGGTGCTTACCAATGGTGAAAGTGTTTCTGATGTTGTAGTGGGAGATCATTTTGCATCCAGTGATCACCAGATGGTGTGGTTCAGTATTAGGACTAGGGCTGTTAGAATCCATTCCAAGGTGAGGATCTTAGACTTTAGGAAGACTAACTTTGCGAAGTTGGGCCAATACCTCAGGGAGTCGTTAGTGGGATGGGAACAGCTGGGAGATGTACAAAAACAGTGGGCAAAACTGAAAGGGGGTATTTTAAAGGCAACCAACCTTTTTGTTAAAATGGTAAATAAAGGCAAAAGGAACAGGAGACCGCTATGGTTTTCGAAGGAAGTAGCTGAACAAGTGAAGAAAATGGGGTATGTTTACTAAACTCTGTTGCTGTGCGGGTCCACGTTAGTGTGTGTGTGTGCCATATAAGGAGTGGGCGGTTCACGCAGAAAAAAGAAAAAAACCCGACCGTACGTGTGTGCGTCGCGCTAATGTGCGGGGCCCACATTAGCGCGTGGGAAGGCTAAGTGGGGCGATGCTGCATAACCAAGCAACAGAGCCGTAGTACAGCGGTGAAGACACTGACCTATGGTGCAGGGGCCATGGGTTCAAACCCCCATTGCACTTAACAAAAAAGACCAGCTGAGGCATCAACTTTTATGGGCAAAAGTGGTGTAGGAGGCATATTGATTATGGGCGGCAGAAGGCGGCGCACTCTTTTTTTATACGGCATGAGGCGGTGCACTGTTCATTGTGGGCGGCAGATGGCGGCGCGCTGTTAATTTTGTGCACCACAAGACGGCGCGCCGATGGCTACAAGGCTGCGCGCTGCTGCACAAACACAGGACCAGAGCCACAGCACAATGGTGAAGACACTGAGCAATGGTGCAGGGACCAGGGGTTCAATCCCTCACAATGGCCAGTGAAAAAGGCTAGCTGAGGCAGTATGTTGTGGAGTGCTATAGGAGGCTTTTTAATTTTATTTTGTGATAACTACTAGCACAGCATATTAATATAAGGCGGCCCATAAGGCACATGTTACAGTGCACCATCCGCCAAGGCACCCTAGAATGTCCCCTATAGGGCAGCATGTATGTTGCGACACAGGATAATGTATAGTGCACCCTATATGGCTGGCAACCGTAACGTGTCCTATAGGGCGCCCCATAAAGCACCCTCAGAGGCACCTTATGGGTACAGTACGCTGAGGGTGTTATTGCTGGCAGCAACATATGTACAGTAAATTAAAATAACTCTTTGGACACCCCTATCACAGAACCCCACTGTGGGTTTGAACCCATGACATCTGGCTGCACAGGCAGTGAAGTAACCATTGGGCTACAGCTCTATAGCTGTAAGCAGCCCCTGGCTGGCTGCAGATAGCCTGTACGTCACCTCACTGACAGTCTGCTGTTGTGAACCACCCGTACCCATGATGCACTGCACATGCAAATCAGCTGTACACGATTGAACACAGGATGGGAAATGCACCCCTAAAGCTCCCCAGCCTGGTAGGGGGAAGTGTCCGTGTGCACCCACACAGCACCTCGGCCTGGTAGGGTATCCTGAGTGGGTGGACAAACGGCAAAGAGTAGCTAAACACCATCACATTGTGCGGTTACTGTGCTCACCCTGAGTGTGAGATGTTGCGCCCAGGACCAGGTCCACAACACCAGGCATGGCTGAATGTGGCCATGACAGAGCTCCAAAGCAGCAATAACCTGTGGAATAGATAGGTGCTGCATAAACATTTTGGAGATCTCTGTCTGGCTCAGTCAGTGGTGGGGGGTCCCCTCTGTCGACAAAACAGGGCTTCCCCTCAACAGATCACTTCCCTGATGCTAGTACAGTGGACCATCAACCCCAGTCCTGCTAGGGAACAGACACCCTACAGGGCAGTCCAAGCAGCTCCACACAAATCCATAACACAATATCAGAAAGACATTAGGCCTGGATATTCACAGATGCACCCCACCACCATCTGATATTCACCTGCAGCAAGCCATCAGCCACTGCACCCTGCAAGGCACTCCATCACAACACATACCAGCTGTGAACAGTCTGCTGGCTAGTCCTGATGGACATGCAGGCACCCACAACTGGGGTGGCAGCACACACAGGCAGATAAGTCCATGAAGAGGCTCCCACAGAACACCCATACATATCACATGGGAGAATCACAATATAGCACTATGGGGGTGCCTAGCCATGCTGCCGTCACTGCACACTCAGGGTGAGTGATCTCCCAGCAGCACATACAGAGGTCACCCTGTCTGTGTAGGTGGTGGCCAGGCACTACCATGCCCCTGCCAGTGCTCTATGCCCTGTGCAGCTGCATCCTGGTCAGTCCACTCTGTCTGAGATATACCCATGGTCCCTTGCTACTCATTATGCACATTGGCAGGCCAATACTGGCAACAGTGTTGGCAGTGTGGGCTGTGGAAGGGGCTTGCAGCCAACACCCACTGTATAGACAGACACACAATTCCACACCTATGCCATCATGGTGCTACTATTGAGGAGGTAATTAGCCTTGCCCACCAAACCGGTGCTGGGCACGGCAAGGCATGGATATGCTACGCAGTACTGCCGGGGGTCACTCCCCAGGGTGGTAAACACCGTCAGAGGCAAGGGCTGGAGCACGCACCGCAAACACCGAACAGATTGTTCGGATGGGGTCAACTAGCAGTATGTGCGTAACGTATGGATATCTATCTGCCAGTACTCCTAGCAAGCGTCTCAGAGCTGTGTACCGTATACCTCAGGTGTAGGGTGACATTGCTAAGGTATGCAGGTGCTAGTATTGGGAGATGCATGCAGGGTCTAATGTTCTGCCTCTCCAGAAGACATTGGCCAATGGGGCCTGTGGGTGTGTGTGTGGGTGTGTCTGGCCCTGTTGGCTGCTGCTTTACGGCAGAGATTCCCAACTCCAGTCCAGGTTTCCATCACACTGTTCTGGTTTTCCTGCTGTTCCTCATGAATATGCATGAGCTACATCTACATGCCATGGGGGTGGTGCATAGATATACAGCACAGGCATTTGTATGAGTGGCAGCATGGAACCTGACTGGTGTGTGGCCCACCAGGACTGCATTTGGGAGATTGTGCTCTAGGTACTGGTGTCTGTGCTCAGTGGGGTAAAAGATAGACGTAGTAACATTGCATATGTCCTCGCCACGAAAGGTTTGTCCTTACTATCACTGTGTAGTTGTGGGAAAAATATGTGGGCAGGATTGGAGGTAGCCCCAGCTGGGCTTTGATCCTCTGACTTTCTGTTCTTGCATGCACTGTCTGTGTGCACTGCACCACCATGTAGCCACAGATTGGCTGGATTCCCTGGAATGTCCATGCCTGTGGATCCGGCAGGGCCTGTCTGTTGCAGTGGACTGTGCCAGCCTACACATGGCTAGGCCTCTGTCTTCTGTGGCTAGCAGCCACTGCCCCCTGCACCACATGTACTGGTCCGCCAACATGCTGGCATGAGCTTCTCTCAGAAAAAGCAGATGACCTGATTGCAATGTGGCAGTACGGGACTGCATTTGGGGGACTTGGCTGTAGGTAATGCCCATTGTTGTGGTGTGTGTGCGGTGTTGGGTAAAATATGGGTGTTTCCCCCATGCTTATGTTCCCTGCAATACAGGTGTGTCTGCGCTATCTTTGTTTAGTGGTGGGTAAAATATAGGGATGGGGCTGGCAAGTGCCCCAGCTGGGATTTGAACTTCTGGCCCTCTAGTTCTAGAGGTAATGGCTCTGTCCGCTGCACCACACTATGGCCACAGAGACAGTGTAGCCCCTGGAGGTAGTAAACCTGGCAGGATGGAGTCACAAACCCTGCTCTACGCATTTTTACTGTGGGCACATGCACCCTGTCTGGTGACAAACGTGCACATAAACCCCGGAAATGACCACGGCAAATGGGGGACACAGTATCACCACGCTGGGCAACAGTGATATTAATGGGCAGCCATAGAAGACACTCCCAGGAAAGCTCCAACAAAAAGGAAATGTTTTTGGAAGAGTCTCCGCTCCGTACACCTTTCCAAAAAACATTTCTTTTTGCTGGAGCTTTCCTGGGTGTGTTTGTTGGTTTTGCCCATTACTATAACTGTTCCCCAGCTGAATTAATATTTTTACAAGTTTTGTTGTGGCCCTTTTCTATTTTTATTTCCACTTTTGGGCTGTGCACATGTATCACACTGCTCACGTTTTGCAGGTTTCCCCGGTTTTGCTGTACATTGCTGACGTAAATGGTTTCTCTTCCCTTTAAATGCATTCTACCGCGAGTGATTCACTCGCGCTATTTTTTTTGGAAATTCAGCGCCGATAATGTGCGGGGCGCCTCTTCCCTCCCCTTCCCCGCCCATTAACCCCTTCTCTCCGCCCCTCCGGGGCCTTCCTCCGCCCTCCGTTAGCCTTTCCACGCCTCTATCGGACATTTGCGGCATCCGTTACTGTGATGCGCAAGTGTGCGGGGCTTCATCGCACGTTTGCGGGGCGTTTAAGCGCTCTTAAGTACCGCTTTTAGTGCGCTATTTTGCGGCGCGCAAATTAGCGGTTTTTAGTAAACATGCCCCAAAGAGGGAGGCCTTCATGAAATACAAGAGATCACAGAGAGAGGAAGACGGCATCTGTATTTGGAAAAACTTAGAGAAGCTAGCAAAGTAGTCAAGAAGGCAAAGATTCAAAAGGAGGAGGAAATAGCCAATGCAATAAAATGGGGGGATAAGACATTTTTCAGATATATTAGTGAGAAGAGGAAGGGCAAAAGTGGTATTGTCAGACTCAAGGGTGCAGGGGGGGAATATATAGAAGCTGATAAGGATAAAGCGGAATTGCTTAACAAATATTTTTGTTCTGTGTTCACAGATGAAGAACCAGGAGCAGGACCTCAGAAAACACCCACAAATAAGAACAGAAGCGAGGGACATCTTGAACTATTTTCAGAAGACTGTGTTCGTGAGAAACTAGCTCAACTTAAAGTAGACAAAGCGATGGGACTGGATGGGATACACCCTAGAATACTGAGGGAACTTGGGGACGTTCTAGCAACTCCACTGACTAACCTTTTCAATGCCTCATTGGAGTCTGGAGTGGTGCCAAAGGACTGGAGAGAGGCTCATGTGGTGCCTTTACACAAAAGCGGAAGTAAGGATGTGGTTGAAAACTACAGGCCGGTTAGTTTAACTTCGGTGGTGAGTAAATTATTGGAAACGCTGCTGAAAGAGAAAATAGTGAGGTTTCTGGAGTCCAGCGGATTACAGGATCCGAGGCAGCATGGATTCACCAGAGGCAGGTCTTGTCAGACAAATCTGATTGATTTCTTTGACTGGGTGACCAGGGAGTTGGACCGAGGGAGAGCTCTAGATGTGGTGTATTTAGATTTCCGTAAAGCCTTTGACACTGTTCCTCACAGGCGACTTATAAACAAACTGAGCACCCTAGAGATGGCCCCTAAAGTTACTGCTTGGGTTAGAAATTGGTTGGGTGGGAGGCGACAAAGAGTACAAGTAAATGGAGCTCACTCTGAGGAGAAGGAAGTTACCAGTGGTGTGCCCCAGGGATCTCTCCTTGGTCCAATTCTTTTTAACATCTTTGTTAGTGATATAGCGGAAGGGCTGTCGGGTAAGGTTTGCCTCTTTGCGGATGATACCAAAATCTGCAATAGAGTAGACATCCAGGAAGGGGTAGATAACATGAGGAGGGATCTAGCTAAGCTTGAAGAATGGTCTAGAATTTGGCAGCTGGGATTTAATGTTAAAAAATGTAAGGTCATGCATTTGGCCTGCAGCAATCCAAGGGAGCAATACAGTATAGGAGGTGAAGTACTTTTGTCCACTAAAGAAGAGCGGGACCTAGGCGTGGTTGTGTCTGATGATCTTAAAGTAGCTAAACAGGTAGAAAAGGCGACAGCAAAAGCTAGAAGGATGCTTGGGTGCATACGGAGAGGAATGGCTAGCAGAAAAAAGGAGGTGATAATGCCTCTGTATAAGTCTTTGGTGCGACCTCATTTGGAGTATGGTGTGCAATTCTGGAGACCGCACCTTCAAAAGGATGTGAACAGGATGGAGTCGGTGCAGAGGGTTGCTACTAAAATGATTAATGGGCTTCGTTATAAAGCATATGAGGACAGACTTAAGGATCTTAATATGTACACCTTAGAGGAAAGGCGGGATAGAGGTGATATGATTGAGATGTTTAAATACCTCCGTGGCATAAATGTTCAGGGAGAGAGCCTCTTTCAATTGAAAGCAAGTTCTGCTACGAGGGGACATCGGATGAGGGTGAAGGGAGATAGATTCAGCAGTGATATGCGGAAATATTTCTTTACGGAAAGAGTAGTGGATCCATGGAATAGTCTCCCAGTGGAGGTGGTAGAGATGAGGACAGTAACTGAATTCAAAAAAGCATGGGACCAACACAGAGGATCTCTAAAGGTAAAAAGTGGACTGTTGTAGTTGTTGTTATGGAAGGACAGACTAGATAGGCCATGTGGTGTTTTTCTGTCATCATGTTTCTATGTTTCTATATTGACTAGGAGTTGAAGAGAGAAAAATAAAAGAAGTGTGTTGTCCATTATTTTTCTCATTAATATGTGCTGGCTTGTACCTAGCTACGGTGCATGTTTGTGTACCATTCTGGCACACAGCAGATTATAGTGGGCGTAGTGTTGCAAGCATCATGACTCCTTGTGTTAGCTTACTCATGTGTTTTCAAAAGGAGCTCTTTTTCACTTTGAGTACAAAAATTAAACTAAAGTATTTGGATGTGGGAGTGTTATGAGTCAGACTGTAGAGTCTCTTCCTTATTCTGCTAATAACAGTCTTCAATTTAATATTCAGAAACTATTATAATGTTACAAAAGGTTACCTAGATGGGGAGGCCAAGTATTGCCTATATTATAAAGAGACATAGGTGACTGTGGAGAATAGTTACTAAAGTGCATTATGGGAACAGTGCATGATTTTTGTCCCTTACCGCACATTAAAGGGCAAAAACATGCATTAGCTTACTGTTCACATACATTAAATTACCACAACACACTTTGCCTTATAATGAGATGCAAAGCATGCAAATACATGCTAAACATCTCATCATTATGCAAATACAAAAACACAGCTGGCACAAAACAGCGCAAGCTGCATTATTTCGATAAATCTAATGCTAAAAGCTGGCATTATTTTTATTCCTAGAAGCATCAGGCCACTAAGACGTAGTCTGATGCTCCTGGGTGTATTCCTAAAGGGGCTGTGCTGACATATCAGAAGGCCAAGTCTGAAGTCCCCTCCCCCTGGCCCAAGTAAAGAGTCAGCACCCCCCTTGAGAATCCCCTCCTAACACTGACCCCAGTCCACCTCCCCCCAAAGCAACATAGCAAGCCCCTCCTTGGAAGATCCCCACCTGTCTTGACCCCAACTCCCACCCCTCACGAAGGTCACCTGTATCCACCTTGAATAATCCCTGATGGTACGAGGGGGATCTGGACAGGAGCAATCCCCATTCACTCCTGTCTGACTGGGTGCTGAGTTCAAAATGGCACCTGCAATCTCTATTGGTAGTGTCTCTGATTTCTATACCTGCCATTTGTTGAAGAAGGATGGAAGGCTCCATCAAATCAAAGACGGCACTAAGGAGATAATGAGTACTGCCTGATGGAAGTCGGTTTTGCAGCTCAAATCACTCAGAAGAGTTTCTGTGGAATGAGTTAGACAATGTCCTGTGGATGGAGAGTACTGTTTTTGTGGGGGGGAGATGTGGAGAGCTGGAAGTGGACTATTTTTTTCAAGCATTTTCTCTACTGCTTCAAATTCCCATCCTTTGACTGCCTGGCCCCAATTCCTCTTTCAATTCCTCGTACTTAGCTGCTTATATTTTGCATAGCCCTATCCCTTTCTGCTCATAGCACCAACTTTTGTTAAATCTTGATAATGACCAAACACCATGATACTCATAGCATGGCAAAACTGATGCTCACTTCCAAAAAGACTGGCAGTTCTATCTCCATGTGGACTCTAAAATTAATTGCTCAAGATGGCAGTTCTCTTCTTCGTACCAATCAGAAATTGTCAACCCTCCTTTCATGAGAATTGACCAGTGTTTAGTCTCTAATCTAGGTCTACCAACACCTATCCAAGATATACTGATGGTGCAAGAAGACTGTCCATATGGCATATCTACCCTCTCAAAGGAGAGACATGTTTCCAATTGGGGTTTCAAGAAGCCTGCTCTCCGTGGTCCCGGTTTAAAATGTGCCATGAC
Source organism: Ichthyophis bannanicus (assembly GCA_033557465.1). Lineage (NCBI taxonomy): Eukaryota > Metazoa > Chordata > Amphibia > Gymnophiona > Ichthyophiidae > Ichthyophis > Ichthyophis bannanicus. The sequence goes on from CM066031.1 coordinate 1,776,360,067, forward strand.
CCCTAACGGTAATCTCAAAGTATATCACTAGGGGGACAGGCTGTCAAATAAGGGTGTTATTTGGCAGCTTAACCCCTAGTGTATTAGTCCATTTGGAAATATAGAAATACAAACACAGACAAAACAAAACAAAAAAATAATATACTGTATAGGGAAAACCTTTTTATTTGACTAACTTATATGCAAGACTGGGGCTGGGCTCTTCCTATTATGTCCCTGCAAGATCCTCTATAAACCTTTTAATCTGCTTTAGCTCCTCCTATCACTCTAGCCTGGACTTGTTCCCTGAGAGCTAGGTGTTCTTTGCATCAAGTGGACATATGCAATCTCTCAGCAACTGACATATGATGACATATGTGGCACTTTATGTAAAAAAATGGAAAGCCCCCATCTCACTGATAGACTGCTGTCTGCATTTTATTATTGCTGAATTGCTAAGGGAGCAGGGATGTTGAATATAATGTAAATTCCTTCAGATCTATTTAGTGTATGTTACATTGGTCCTATTTGGTTTGCAGCTTATCGTGCTGTGAGAGCTTGTGTGCATATTTGATATTAAGAGCTAAGCTATCAGTAGCGTAACTACTGGTAGGGTCTCCCAAGATGGAGAGGTCTCAGCCGAGGTGCCAGACTAAGATAAACCACCTATCTGGGCAGTAGCAGAATGGGACGGTATTGGCGGCGGAGGATCACATTCCTGTGACAACGACAACAACACTAGCATTACCTGTGTGGAAGAAAGACCTGGCAGTCTACGTCCGTATTTTGCCACGAAGATCCAATGGACAACAAAACAAATTGTCTACAGTGCTGGTAAATGAGATCCCCAGGTTGGAAGGCACTCATCTGGCTACTGGGGATAACTGAAGACTTTTCAGAGTAAAGCCAGCATTTCTGATGTGGTTGGATCAAAGTCCTTGGAACGTCTGACTGCTGATGTAGCTGAGCATGGGAAATGAGAGTCAGAAGCTGAAAAATGTCTTACATATTGGGACATGGAACATACGAAGCATGAACCAAGAGAAGTTGGAGGTGGTCAAGAATAAAATGGAATGTGTACAACTTGATCTGTTGGTTGTCAGCGAACTGAAATGGACTAGCATCAGGCACTTTGTATTGGATGATCACACGGTAAACTATGCTGGAAATGAAAGACGAATAAATGGTGTTGCATTTATAATTAAGAAGAAACTTGCAAAAACTGTAATGGAATACAATGTAATCAGTGAACACTTAATTTCTCTTGATGGAACGCCCATCAATGCAATTCAGGTATATGCTCCAACAACAGCTGCAGAAGAGGAAGAAGTAGACGAGTTCCATGAACAAGTACAAGCTGAAACTGACAGAACATTCAAACATGATATCTTTATAGTCATGGGTAACTGAAACGCAAATGTTGACAACAAAGAAGGCAGCAAAGTGGTTGGAAAATATGGACTTGGCAACAGAAAAGAAAATGAAGAAAGACAGAAAGAATTCTGCAAGACCAATGATCTATTTATTTATTTATTTTGCTATTTTTCTATAGCACTAAATCTACAAGTCTTAGGGGTATGTTTACTAAACCGTCTTAATGTGCGCGCTGTGCAATTATCGCGCACTAAGGTACCTTAGCGCACGATAATGGCGCTTTACGGGGCACAAAGGCGCCTTAGCGCGCGCAGCAGTGCAAACAAGCGCTGAAGGTGGGGAAAGGCTCCCGGTGGGCGGAGGAAGGCTCCCCAGGGGCGGAGAGAAGGGGTCAATGGGTGGAGAGTGGGAGGGAAGAGGCTCCCCTCACACTAATGATGTGAAATCCGAGGCCAAAACTAACACCAGTGAAAACCTCGCGTTATAACTGATTTAAAGGGAAAAGAAACCATTTCTGTCAGCAATGTACAGCAAAACCAGGGAAACCTACAAAAAAGTGATAAGTGTGATACATGTGCACGGAACAAAAGTACAAATAAACATTGAAAAGGACCCCAGCAAAATATACAAAAAACATAACCAAGCTGGGCAATAGTGATAGTAATGGGAAACATCAAAAAACACTCCTAAGAAAGCTCCAAAAAAAAGATATGAATTTTGGAAGGGTCCACACTCCGTCCCCATACAAGGTGAATGATCCCACAGAGAAATAGCACTGATCAGGGTTTCCCTCTCCATTGGACAGGTTTCCTATGGCATGCACATGTTCCACAACAGCAGGGCGGGCATGTCAGAATGGGCAACTGGACAGATGCTGGGAAAGGGGATACAGAGGGCTGCAGGCGGCACATGCTGTGGTGCAGCTGGGGCACAGTGCGGACTAGGCAGATGCCTAGGTGGCACTTAGGAATGCTGAAACTGTACAGCAGCCAGACAGCAACTGATGAGGGCCCAACATGGGCACGAGAGTGTATATCACAGTGTCACAGGGGATAGTACCCAGCAGGCACAGGGCACAGAACATTGGCAGGCGGTGTTGGGGGGAAGCGTGGACATCAATGCAGGCACCCCTACCCCAGAACATGCATCATAGGCAGCCGCCTACCTGCACACTGGATGGCTTGATACTGCACACCACCAGCACCACCAGCAGAAGGGCATGTCAGCATGGTGGCAGAGGGGTACTGGTGGTGGAGGGGGGCAGTGGCAGCTGCCTAGAGCAGACCATGGCCTAGCCCTGTGTAGGTGGGTGCCATGCACTGCAACAGAAAGGCCCTGCCGGACAAACAGTCATGGTATCACCAGGGAATGCACTGTTGCTGTGGCAACACAGTGGTGCAGTGCACACAACCAGTGTGTTCGGAGGCAGAAGGTCACAGGTTCAAGTCCCAGCTATGGGATTACCCACTACTAAAACGTGCTAATACAGACAGAACGTTTATTGCAGATGATGTAAACATGCCCAAAACACACCTACATTTTACCCTACAGAGCACAGACACCATAAACAGGCGCAATACCTAGAGCAGAGTCTCCCAAATGCAGTCCTGGAGGGCCAAACACCATTCAGGTTCCATGCTGCCTCTAATAAAGATGCCTGTGCTGCATATCTATGCACCGCCCCCATGGTATGCAGATATATCTCATGCATATTTATGAGGGACAGCATGAAAACCCGAACAGTGTTTGGCACACCAGGACTGGAGTTGGGAACCTCTGCCGTAAAGCAGCAGCCAACAGGGGCAGACACACCCACACCCACAGGCTCCATTAGCCAATGCCTCCTGGAGAGGCAGGACATTGGGCCCTGCGTGCATCTCCCAATACTAGCACTTGCATACCGTAGCAATGCCACCCTAAACCTGGGAATACGGTACACAGCTATCAAAAGGTAGCTATGATTACTGGCAGATAGCAATTCCTACGTTAAGCACGGTTTGCTGATTGAGCTCCATCATAGCAAGCTTTCTGATGTCTGTGGAATGTGCTTCAGGTCTGGTGTCTGACAGTGTTTACCACCCTGGGGAGTGACCCCCAACAGTATTGCGTACCATATCCATGCCTGCACTGTGCCCAGGACTGGTGTGGTGGCCAGGGCTGCCAAACACCTCTATAGTAGCACAATGCTGGCATAGGTGCGGGAGTGTGTGTCTGTCTATCCAGTGTGTGGTGGCTGCAAACACCCTCCACAGCCCACACTGCCAGCACTGTTGCCAGTATTGGCCTGCCAATGTGCATAATGAGGAGCAAGGTACCATGGGTATAGCCCGGACAGGGTGACCTGGCCAGGATGCATCTGCACAGGGCATAGGGCAATGGCTGGGACATTTAGTGCCCGGCCACCACCTGCACAGACAGGGTGGCCACAGCATGTTCTGCTGGGAGATCACTCTCACCCTGACTGAGCAGTGAGCACAGCATGGCTAAGTTCCCCCATAGTGCTATGTAGTGTTTTTTTCATGTGATAATTATGGGTTTCTTTTTGGGGCCCAGTCACTGACTTATCTGCTTGGTGTGTATGCTGACATCCCAGTTCTGGGTGCACGCATCTCCACCAGGAGCATGCACTATGGACTAGCTAGCAGACTGTCTGCAGCTGGTATGTGTCTTGCTGGAACACTTTGCAGGGTGCAGCGGCTGAAGGCTTGCTGCAGGAGAATATCAGATAGTGGTGGGGTACAGCTTAGCATATCCAGGCCTAATGTCTGTCTGCTATTGCTTTATGGATGTGTACAGAGCTGCATTGACTGCCCTGTAGGGTGTCTGTTGCCCAGCAGGACTGGGGTTGATGGTCCCCTCCACTGCCCCCATTGCAGGGAGGTAGAATGTGGATCTGTTGGTGGGAGACCCTGTTTACCACCCTCAGCCCCAGAGGAAAAGGGGAGGGGTGGTGGTGGTACATAATCCTCCTATGGGTCCATGAGGGCTAAACCTTGACTGAGAAATACAGATGTATCCAAGGTGTGTCTGCAGACACTACCTATCTTACACATTGGCACTGCTGGGGTCCTGAAGCATGGCCTATTTCTGCTGTGGACCTGGTGCTGGGCGCCCCACCTTACCCTCAGGGTGCGTACAGTACCTGCACAATGTGACGGTGTGTAGCTACTCTGTGCCTGTACCACACACAGTCAGTTCCCCCTACCAGGCCGAGGTGCTGTGGGGGTGCATACCCCATCTTGTGATCATCTGTAGACTGCTGATTTGCATGTGCAGTGCATCATGGGTATGGGTGGGTTAACCCTATCCTGGTGACCACAGCAGACTGTTTGTGTGGTGACGTGCAGTCCTTCTGCAGCCAGCCAGGGGTTTGCTAGCAGCTATGGAGCTGTAGCCCACTGGTTACTTCACTGCTTGTGGAGCCAGAGGTCATGGGTTCAAACCCACAGTGGGGTTATTAGATAGGGCTGTCCAAAGCATTGTCTATTTTTAATGTACATTAGTGCTGCCAGCAAAACACCCTCAGGGTACTGTAACCATAAGGTGCCTCAGAAGGCGCCTTATAGGGCACCCTATAAAGCGCCTTCTGAGGCACCTTATGGTTACAGTCCGTATAAGGTGCCTTATAAGGTGTCCTATGGAGCACCTTATAGGGTGCCCTATAGGGGACATTATAGGGTGCCGTGGCAGACAGTGCACTTTATAATGTGCCCTATAGAGTGCCTTATAGGGTGCCTTATGCGGCACCTTAGGTAATGGCACATGAGGGTGTGTTTGCTGGCAGCAATAATTAAAATACAAATAAAATGCCTCGGGAAACAATACTTATATGTCACAGCTGATACCTCAGCCAGCCTTATGCATTAGGCACACTGGGGGATCAAACTCATGACCCCTGTATTATCAGTCAGTGTATTAACCATTGCGCTACACTTCAGTTTCTGTGTTTGGATGTCTGTGCGCCTACTTAGGATTACCGTGCGGTAACGCGCTTAGCGGCGCTTTGCCCGATAATGTACGCAGCAGCGCGCGTTATCGCACGCTACTCCCGTTTTGCTACTTTAGACTGAAACGCCCACTACTTATATGGCATCCTGCACACTAACGCCAGGCGCACATTAAGAAGGTTTAGCAAACATACCCCTTAGTGGTTTACATGACAACAACATGGCCAACAGGGCTTTACATAGTGTTGTAATATAATGCAATTAACAAAGGGAAAGTGTAGCTAGTTAACTTAAGATCTTATATTCTTGAAACGGTTTCAACACTTATGAGGGAAAGAGGAGTGGGGGATGGGGTGGGATCAGCAACACAAGTGGTGACTGTACACATGGACTTCACCCAATGGATTGTACAAAAAGACAGTGAAAAAGTTAGACAGGAAGAAAATCAATGCTTTTTAATTATGGTGCTGACGAAGAATGCTGTGTATACCATGGACTGCCTGAAGAATAAACCAGTCAGTACTAGGTCAGTAGAAGTCAGTACAAACCTACATTTTCTTTAGACGTTCGGATGACAAGACTTCGACATTCATACTATGGACACATCATGCGAAGACAGAAATCATTAGAGAAAGAATCATGCATGGCAAGGTTGAAGGTCAACGCAAAAGAGGAAGGCTAGCAATGAGATGGACTGCTACAGTAACAGCAGCCATGGATGCCACTCTATCAACAATGAGCTGCCTGATTGAAAACCAAACACAGTTTAGGACAGCTACCCAGAGGGTTGCCATGAATCGACACTGACTTGACGGCACTCAACAACATGTTTTATCGGTTAATCAATCGCCTGCAGGGGGACTAGAATTAATCTATTTACTGGCTCAGAGTTACTTCACTCTTTATTTAATCCCTAATTAACTTTTTATTCTCTTATTGAGGTAGTCTATACATCAAAAAATGTGCCTAGAACAAGTGGGAATTTGGGAGGGAGGGAGGGAAACAGGGATTAAACACAGACAAAGTCTAAAGGATTAGCCTTGAATTCTCCACAGGTTCCTCTCCACCTCTCCCTCTTGAATCCCAAATCCTTCCATCACCTTCTGTCACTCTTTCTTCCTTTTCTGAAATCATTGAGGAGGAAACTGCAAATCTCTTCTCCTCCAAACTGACTACTTGATCCCATTCCCACTCAACTACTAAAGTATCTTTTCCACCACCATATCTTCCATCTTGTCATATTCTTAACCTATTGCTTTCCATTGCAACTGTTCCTGTGGCCTTCAAACATGCTCTGGTCACACCTCTCCTCAAAAAGCCTTCATTAGACCCTACGTGTCCTTTCAGCTATTGGCTTATCTCTCTCCTCCTCTTTGCTTCTAAACTACTTCAACAAGCAATTCACCACCACAACTTTCTTTTCTCTCAAGACCTTCTGGACGTACTATAATCTGGCTTTCATTCTCTACATTCCACAGAAACAGCTCTTGCCAAAGACTCCAGTGACTTTGTTGCTTGCCAAATCTAAGGGCCTTTACTCAATCCTCATCCTTCTTGACCTTTCTGCTGCCTTTCACCACAGTTGATCATCACCTTCTCCTTGATACCCTGTCCTCACTTGGATTTAGGGGTTCTTTCTGCCCTGGTTTTCTTCTTATCTCTCCTATCGCCCTTTTAGTGTATGTTCTGGTGGATCCTCCTCTACTACCACCCTCCTTTCAGTTGGTATACCTCAGGACTCTGTATTGGAACCTCTACGTTTCTCTCTCTACACCTAGTCCCTTAGTGCACTCATTTCCTCTCATGGTTTTCAATACCATGTTTATACTGATGACTCTCTGTGCCTGAAATCTCTCCAAGAATCCAGGCCCGGATCTCGGCCAGCTTATCTGATATTGCTGCCTGGATGTCTCACCACTGTCTGAAACTGAACATCCCCTCATCAGAGACATTTGGCAAAACTAAAGAGTCATGTGATAGGAGACAGTGTACTATTGTGGATCAGGAACTGCTTAAAAGATAGAAAGCAGAGGGTAGGGCTAGATGGCCAATTTTCCCAATGGAGAAAGGTGAATAGTGGTGTACCCCAGGGATCTGTGCTGAGTCCACTGCTTTTTGACATATTCATAAATGACCTGGAAAAGGGAATAACGAGTGAGGTTATCAAATTTGCAGATGACACAAAACTATTTAAAGTTGTTAAAACCAAAGAGGACAGTGGAAAATTGCAAGAGGATCTTGATAAATTGGAAGACTGGGCATCAAAATGGCAGATGAAATTTAATGTGGCCAAGTGCAAAGTTATGCACCTATGGAAGAACAACCCAAACTATGGTTACACGATACAAGGTTCCACATTAGGAACCACCATCCAGGGAAAAGATTTAAGCGTCATTGTGGATAACGTGTTAAAACCCTTGGCCCAGTGTGCAGCGGCGGCCGAGAGAGCAAATAGAATGCTAGGTATCATAAGGAAAGGAATGGAAAATAAAGCAAAAGATATTATAATGCCTCTGTATCGTTCCATGGTGCGACCGCACCTTGAATATTGTGTGCAATTCTTGTCACTGTATCTTAAAAAGGATATAGCATTATTAGAAATGGTTCAGAGAAGAGCCACCAAAATGGTAAAGGGGATGGAAGGATACCCCTATGAAGAGAGGCTAAAAAGGTTAGGGCTCTTTAACCTGGAAAAGAGATGGCTGAGGGGAGATATGATAGAAGTCTATAAATTAATGAACGGAGTGGAACGGGTAAACGTAGATCGATTGTTTACGTTATCAGAATATAGAAAGACTAGGGGACATGCAATGAAGCTATAGGGTAAACTATTTAAGACTAATAAAAGAAAATATTTTTTCACTCAACGTGTAATCAAACTCTGGAATTTGTTACCGGAGGATGTAGTAAAGGCTGTTAGTGTAGCTGGGTTTAAAAAAAGGTTTGGACAAGTTCCTGGAGGAAAGGTCCATAAACCATTATTAAGAAGGGACCCAGGATATCAATGCTTGACCCAGTACAAGCATTATGGAACCTGTGTCTTTTGGGGAAACTGCTAGGTACGTATGACCTAGATTGGCCACTGTTGGAAACAGGATACTGGGCTTGATGGATCTTGGTCTGACCCAGTATGGCATATCTTATGTTCTTATGCATTAAATGCCACTGCGCCAATAAAAATAAATGAGTTTTGCTGCATTTAGCACACATTAACATTTGTTAATGCGCATTAACTTTTAGTAGACATGCCTCTTAATGAGTGTCTCAATACTATTTGCAACGGCAGTGAGGATGAAGAGACTACCAGATTTCTACATTACTATATTCCAGTGTCAACTGCCAGGCACATTAGGAAGTATTATACACCCTGCCCATTTAGAACCTATAGCAAACCCACTGTATCATAACAATACTACCAGGACTCAAAAAGCACCAAACCCTACCTATCAAATACTACAAATATTAAACCAATACATCTCCTATTGGGGAAAGAGAACAAGTGGGATTGTCACATAGAAACTACATGAACAGAATACTGTAGCTCGATTACACATGCAAAACACAGTCCATCACCAAACATAGTACAAGGGATCACAATTTAGAAATATGAAGACAATAATTAAACTGAGAACCCCAAAAGTCAAACTTGGAATGTGCAACACTGGAGAAATACAACTATAAATTAATTTCTTCTTGTACTAAACAAAAAGCAAATCATTAGCAATGCAAATTTCCCAGAGCTGACATATTCCAATTAATAAATTCAAAATAAAATTGTTTTTTTCTTCTTTTTGTTGTTTCGGCATTTTATTTTTCAGTTGCAATTGCTTCAGTCACTTTCTTCTGGTTTCTTCATGTCTTCTGCTAATTCTCCATTGTCTGCTGTCCATTTGTCCTTTCTTCTCTCTTCTAAATTTTTTCCATTTTCTCTTCTACATCTGTTTAACATACTGATCTGTCCCCTTTTGCTCCATTTCTTTCTTTGTTCCTTTTTCATCCACTCAAATTTCTCCCCTCCATCCTCAGTCCCCACTTACTCTCCCAATACACAGCCAATCACAGATTTTTCTTCCCTCCCACACAAAATATCTGTTCCCTTCTCCATCCTCATTCCCCTAGCTTCTTTTTTCTCCCACCAATCCCAGCCCCAGCCCCAGCCCCTTCTGGTCCTCTCCCAGCATCAGCTCCCTTCTAGTTCCAATCCCTCCCAGCATCTACTCCCTTCCAGTCCCATTTGCCCATCCCCCGCATCAGCTCATTTCCATTCGTAGCACCCCAGTATCAGTCCTCCTCCAGTCCCTCCCAGCATCAGTTCCCTTCCAGTCCCAGTCCCCCATCCCCAGGCAATTTCCAGTCCTAACCCCCAGTATCAGTTCTCCTTCAGTCCCTCCCAGCATACTCTCTCTTCCAGTCCCAGTCCTCCATCCCCAGTATCAGTCCTCTTCCACTCCCTTCCAGCATCAGCTTCCTTTCAGTCCCCCAGCATCAGCCCATTTACAGTCCTAACCCCCCAGTATCAGTTCCCTTCTAGTCCCAGTCCCCCCTCCCCAGGCCATTTCCAGTCCTAGCCCCTCAGTATCAGTTCGTCTCTCCCAGCATCCACTCCCTTCCAGTCCCAGTCCCAGTCCCCCATCCCCCAACATTAGCCGACTTCCAGTCCGGGCCCCTCCTGTTCCCATTCTAGCCCCTAGTGTCCTCCCCTGTTCCATTCTGGCCCACCATTCCTGTTCTTGTTCTAGTCTCCAGTCCCCCCCCCCCCCAACGCCACCACCATATATCAAAAGGGGCCTTGCTCTTGATCGGCTTCAGAGGGAGCTGGGGACCCAAAGCCCTGAATGATCTCTGAATAGCCGTGGGAGTAGAGAGCAGCGTTTGCCTTCTCCCCCGTGGTTATGATAAAAAGGAGCCTGCGGCACACTGAGTGCCAGGAGGTCAAACGGGGGCATATCCAATGTGCCCTGGTTTAACCTCCCTGCAGTCAGCGCACCAGCAGGTTCATTTTTATCACAGCCGTGGGGGAGAAGGCAAATGCTGCTCTCTACTCCAACGGCTATTTAGAGGTCAGATGGCTCCCTCTGCAGTCGGTCAAGCACAAGGTCCCCCCTGAAGTGCGGAGCCATGTGCAGGCAACATTCCCGCACAATGGACAGGCCGACCCTGTTCCCACAGAAGCATTAAATTATAATTTCCCAAACAACAATACTCACAAATTTGTATTCACTCAGCAACAGAGACATTCACCAAGTTTGTGCTCTCAGTAGTCCTTCAGGATCAGAAGCTACTTATGCTGGGCTCTATGGATTGTTGATCTGAACTAGCTGGGTCAAAATAAAGGACATTCAAATGTTGTAAAAGATCACTAGGCTAGTAAAACTGAAGCAAGGGTTTATATATGCAGGCAAATTATCCATGTTGTGGCTGGCTATTTTTTATTAGGAAAAAAAAGCAAGGAGATTTATTTATAAAGAAAGTACAAATATATGGATCCCCCACAGAAATATTGTAAGCAATCTGTTTACCACAGAAGCAGCAAGAATAGCAATAGGATATCCTCTAAGGCTAAGAGGCAGTAGAACTCAGCATTTTCAGGGAAGGAATTCTTTATTTAGCTTAGCATGTCAAAGAAATCCATTATTCGAGGAGATAAATAAATGCAAGTACAGTTTTTCTTTTCTTGCCTGTGGACTAACAGTGAAGCAGGTATGTCAGATCAGGGCCGGCCCGTCCATTGAGCAAGAATGTTTTTTGCACAGGGCCCCGCGCTTCGGGGGGCCCCACGCTAAAGACACTCTTGCTGCTGCCCTTGCCTGTCTGAACGCCGAGAAAAAGTGTTCCGTCCTGCTGCCGCTATGGCGCCGCTACATTCTGCTTTAATCTGCCATTCTACCAGCCCGGGCGGCAGCCCCGCTCTTGCGATCCAACTCCCTTTTGTTTTGTATTTTTTCTATCATGCTGGTTTGCTTTGCTGCCTGATGTCGACGTGCCGCCGCCATTCCTACAGGCAGGCATGATGCATGACGTAGATCCAAAACTCCTCCCACTGACTTAGCACACCTGCTGCACGTGGAAGCGGACTTTGCTGCTTGCTGCAACGACGCGAGTGCGACGACTCTCCGACGGCAAAGATATTTAAACTTTAAGAATCTTTTTTTAAAAAAGCCAGCCAGCAACGCATAGTAAGTACAATTATTTTTGTGATCGCATGTTTATTGTCTGGCCCATTTTCTCCTGGTCCCCTATCCGGCCGCCAGCACTGCAGCGTGAGGGAGGGCCTCGGTCTCGACGGTCTGTGGAGAGTTGTTTTGGCTGGCTCATGAAGGTATCTGGTTTCTAAATGTAACACCGAGTCAATGTGTAATAGAGGATATTTATCGAAAGGTGCTCGGTGTGAACTCGCCGTTATGAAAAGGCTACAATAATTGGTATCGCGTTCAATAACAGTCAGCTAACACCTCTCAAAGGCAAAAAATGTGCCACCTTGCATAAGGTTGGCATGGTCTGAGCCGGGAGAAAGAACCGTCGCCCCTACTGTTTCTAACCGGCAACTTTCTCCCGCCAGGCTGCTCCCTCCTCGTGGGACTGAGACCGGCTAGGGAGAGGGAATGCTTGTCTCTGGTGCTTTCTCTGCTTTTCGTAGTGCTCAACCGGCTTTATGGTGGGGTGGTTTTGACTTGGCTGAGATAGAGGGGAGAAGTAGTACCAGCTGATCTGCTTCTTTTTGGGGGGATCTTGGCTTCTAAAAATACAAGGGTATGGCAGCAGATCATCAGTTATTTGAGTGCTATCTCTGAGCACAAGATCCCATTATCAGTACGGTTACTATTTAATAATTTTGCATCTGTGACAGCTATAAGGAAGGGTGAACAAGTGCTTTTACATAAAGTGTGTCTGTTGGGTCATAAATCTATAGTGCATGAAAGGTTGAGTGAGGCTCCACCCTCGCTTTTGCAATTGTGGATAGTGATTTATGATCTAGTGCTGATGGAGCAAATTAAAGTCAAGCGACAGGGTGAGATTGCATGGCTCCATTTTCAGAAGGTCTGGGAGCACTATTGGCAGGCCCTGCCCCTGAAGGCACGTAGTTATCTACTACATTTCTGGTGAGAGTTAAAAAGGAGCAGTGTGAATGGATTGAGGTGGACCTGGCTTTGCTCCTGGGGGGAGGGGGAAATGGGTGGGTTTGCTACTTCTGTTATGGCAGGAGGACTTATGACAGCTGGGGCATAAAAAGCCCACATGATCCCGTCTTGTGTTATTTTCTAATCTTGGTGGAACTGGAATTCTTTCCCTCCTGAACCCATGATGAGTGGAGGGTGTTAGGGTGAGGGGGGATTGTTAGATGGGGAAGGAAGAGTGGGAAAATTTGTTTAAAAGGTTTTTGTATTCTGTTAGGAATTGACCTCCAATATGATTGTAGCGTGTACCAGGGAAACCAGAAGATAAGTGATTATGGAGATCTGTGACATGTACATTTGGTGTAATAAAAAAGTTTAACATAAAGGACATGGTAGAGTGGCAAGCTGACAAACTTGATGATCTGGAGAACTGGAGTCACGTTGATTCAAGACTCAGAACTCTGAATTTTAGAGACATGGCTACACCTTACCTTGAAACTTGACACTTCAAATGGGGCCTTGCAGATAGGTAGGGCACAGCATTTTGACCTACAAGGGGAGAGAAGCAGTACCGCAGGTAGTCATCACATACTTTTTAAGCTTTGTGCAAAAAGAAGCGGTTTTCCAAGCACCGTGAGCGATCCGACAAAAAAACACCACTTAAAGAGGAATACTACAAGGGACGTTGGTTGGGGATATGTGGGAGCACTTTCTTCAATTCAGTATTGATTAAGAAGTTCCAAGAATTGCTGCAGTGGAGTCAAGAATATATTTTGGGGTTTATGAGAGTTGATTTCCGTGGGTGTAATTTATTGGTTTGGATGGGTTCTAAATGGGCAGTGTTTGTAGTAGTTCCTAATGTGTCTGGCAGTTGACACTGGATTATAGTAGTAGTATAGTAATGTAGAAATCTTTTAGTCTTTCTTTATCCATACACTCATTAAGAGGCACATTTACTAAAAGTTAGTATATGGCAACATTATGCAAATAAGGCCCCTTATGCAAATGAGGCCCCGCACCGAGTCTCTGCACATGGCCCCGCACCCCCCTTGGGCCGCCCCTGTGTCAGATACATTGGAGTCAGTCTTCAAAGACCCACAGAGTGGGTAAGATAACTAGTTAGTATTAGCCAGCTATGTTTGGGCAAATTTTAAGCCATATCTTACCAGCTATAATGTTTGTCTGTCTGCTGGGTTTGCTGCTCAGGAGCCGCTGACCTTGGCTTTGCCCTGGATGATGTCATTGGCCATTACCATTAAAGGTCTATCAGCAGAGAAGAGTACAGCTTGCCTTAACACTCTGGGCACTATGAGTAAGGAGCTGTCGCCCATCCCTGCCGTGTCCTGCCTGCACTATTTATAGTTCGGGAGCTGGCTGGCCTTAGCTCCACCCTCGCTGATGTAACTATTCGGTGTCAATATGAGTTATGAAGTAAGCAGGCAAATCTAACTGGTCTATAAGGGATGATATTTTATAACAGGGTACGAATCAATGAACTCAAAGTTAACCAAGGAACCCTCTTGAAAATTAACCCCATTATCTTATTTTGTTTATTTTTTAAATTTCCTCATGTAGGATAATTTTATAACAACCTACCTACTTTAAGCGTTAAAAATGACCCCACCAAAACTGCAGGCACACAGTTACACATGAAAGTTAGTACACACAAGCTTTTCTCAAATTGTGGGCATATATCTGAAAACCAAAAAGTATGTATGTAAGCCCCAAGCCCACCCCAGTGTATGCAGGTGAAAATATGCATGGAACGGCATTACATATACTTTTACCGGTATATGGCCATTTCAGTGCAGAAACCAGGTTTATGTGTGTGAAAAGCTTTTAAAATTAGTCCCATGGGTAAATTTTATAAAAGGGCACCTAGAAGAAAAGTACAAAAAGGTGCTAATTTTAAGCTTTTTTCATGAAGGCATGTCTAGCTGTCTTTATCAAATAAGCATTTAGAGGCAGCCTCAAAAGTGTGCAAATTCTTATGCACAAATTTACACCTACTCTGAAGAACATGGTTTGTCTTAGTTTAGACTAAGACAAGCCACCCATCTGGGCAGCAGCAGAAAGGAATGGTGTTGGCAGTGAAGAATCACATTTCTATGACAACAGCAACACTGCTATTACCTGCGCAGAAGAAATGCCTGGAGATCTACTTCTATATCTTGCCACAAAAACCCAATGGATAGTAAGAACAAAACAAATTGCGATATAGTGCTGAAAGATGAGCCTCTCAGATCTGAAGGCACTCAATGGACTATGAGGGAAGAGATGAAGACTCTACAGAGAAAAGCCAGGATTTATGATGTGGTTGGATCAAAGCTCTCAGCATGTCCGACTGTTGATTTGGCTGCACAAAGATGTCTTTCACATTCGCTCATGGAACATGTGAAACATGAACCAAGGGAAGTTGGAAGTGGTCAAGAATGAAATGGAATGTGTATAACTTGATCTATTGGATATCAGCGAAATGAAATGGACTGGCATCGGGCGCTTTGAGTCTGAAGGTCATATGTTATACTATGCCAGAAATGAAAAACAAAGAAGAAATGATGTTGCACTGATAATAAGAAACTTACAAAACTTGTAATGAAATACCATGCAATCAGTGAACACTTAGGGGGTTATTTTGGAAGCTCTATTGATGCTTTGGATGTCTGAAAATGGGCATAGAGCTGTCCAAAGAACAGAGACGTCTCCAGAGCCATTTTAGAAGTTGGCTCTGGGGACGTCCAGGTATGAATGGGGGCGTGGTGGAAGCATGGCCAGGGCATTCACAGGAACTTGGACATCTCCTCCTGATCTCAGAAATGTCATAAGATCATAAGATCATAAGATCATAAGATATGCCATACTGGGTCAGACCAAGGTCCATCAAGCCCAGTATTCTGTTTCCAACAGTGGCCAATCTAGGTCATACGTACCTAGCAGTTTCCCCAAGGGACACAGGTTCCACAATGTCATGGTCATCCAGCATCGTGTCTAAGTTTAGACCTGCTCCAGGCACCTAAAAATACTTGTTTTGGCTGAACAACAACCAGAGGGCGTAGAGAACATAGCACTCCATAATTGTCAGTACTCAGCACAATGCCAAAGATAGCAGCTGTGGGATTTGAATCCTGACTGTTTCTAGCTCACTATGCTAATCATTAGGCTATCTTAGATGTCCAAGTTCTAAAATATGATTCTTGGGTCATCTATGTAGGCACCCATGCAGATGTCCTTATCGGTCATGTCCACATTTGTGAAATTCTGTCTGCACCTGGACAGGCCTGTTTTTTTTTTTCAGACATTCTCACTTAGACGTCCCTTCTAAAATTCCCCTCTTAATTTTTATTCGTCTACAAGGAATACCCATCAACACAACTATTCAGGTATATGCGCCAACAACCGCCGCAGAAGAAGTTGATCAGTTTTCTATGAACAAATACAGCTGTAAAGGATAGAATATGCAAACAAGATATACTAATAGTCATGGGTGACTGAAAGACAAAGGTTGTGAACAAAGAAGAAGGTAACGTGGTTGGAAAATATGTCTTGGAAAGAGAAACAAGCTGGAAAAAGACTGATAGAATTCTGCAAGACCAACAATCTGTTCATATCAAACACCTTCTTCCAACAGAAGCGGTGACTGCACATATGGACTTCGCCCAATGAAGTGTACAAAAATCAAATTGACTACATCTGTGAACATCACCAAAGCTCAATAACATCAACAAAGACAAGACCTGGTGCTGACTGGCGTACAGATCATCAACTACTAGTATGCAAACTTAAGCTAAAGTTGAAAAAGAGCAAGCCACTCATGAACATAGCAAAATATGACCTTGAGAATATAGCACCAGAATTTAAAGACTGCCTGCAAAACCAATTCACTGCTTTGGATACAAATAAAAGAGCACCAGAAAAGTTATGGGATGACATAAAAAAAGTATGCTTGAAGAAAGTGAAAAGTCTCTGCAAAAGATGAAAAAGCAAAAATGGTCAAAATGGATGACCAAAGAAACTCTGAAAATTGCTCAGAAACGCAGAGAAACTAAAGCCAGAAGAGAAAGAAAGGTAATCATGGAACCTAAAAGAGATTTCCAACATCCAGCAAAATGAGACAAAATTAGCTTTCCTAAAGCTACAAAAGTTAAAGAGAAAATTCCAGTCTTGAATTGTAATACTAAAAGATGCTCAAAGATTCATGTTGAATGATGCTGAGAAGATTACGGAAAGGTGGAAAGATTACACAGTCATTATAACATAAATATTAAGTAGATCAACAGCCATTTAATCTGTCTCTTTACAATCAGGGACAGCTGGTAATGAAAGAAGATGTCAAAGCAGCACTTAAAGCATTATCAAAAAACAAAGTACCAGACATTAATGGCATTCCCACTGAAGTATTACAGAAGTCAAATGTAACTATTAGGATTCTTACAAGGCTGTGCCAGGAAATTTAGAAGACAGCATTATGGCCAACTGACTGGAAAAGATCTGTGTTCATACCAATACTGAGGAAAATGGTCACACGGTTCCTCTGATCCCACATGCCAGCAAGATTCTACTCATGATCATTCAGCAGAGACTACAACTATACTTGGAACGAGAATTGCCTGAAGTATAAGCAGGGTTCAGAAAAGAGTGAGGAACAAAGAAGCATCTTCACAGATGTGAGATGGATCCTTGAAAAGCCAAAATAATACCAAAATGATATTGATATGCGTTTTATTGACTGCAGCAAGGCTTTTGATGTATAAATCATGAGAACGCCTGGGTCACATTAAGAGGCATGGGTATACCAGAACACCCGAGAGTTCTCATGCACAAGCTTTTCACTGATCAAGAAGCAATAATGCAAACAGAACAAGAAGAAACAGTATGATTTAAAATCAGCAAAGATGTACGACAAAGCTGTATACTTTCTCACTACCTGTTTAATTTATACATAGAACAAATCATCAGAGAAGCAGGACTTCATGAAGACAACTGAGGTGTGAAGATTGGTAGTAGACTCATCAACAACGTTCGCTATGCTGATGATACCATGTTATTGTCTGAAAGTGAAGACAATCTGAAACATCTGCTTATGAAGATCAAGATCTTGACAACTGGCAAAATCAATCATTTTATCCTTGATGGAGAAGAAATGGAAACAGCAGACACTTTAACCTGCATAGATCAATAAAGAAGTGATAATCAGTCAAGAAATTAGACGACACATTGCTCTTGATAGAAGAGATAGGAAGGACCTAGACAAGATTCTCAAGTCCAGAGACATATTTCTGCATACAAAAATTCAACTTGTCCAAGTTATGGTATTTTCAATAACATCAGATGGATGTGAAAGTTGGACAGTGAAAAAGAAAGGCAGAAAGAAAAATGATGCCTTCAATTTATGGTGCTAGTGAAGAATTCTATGTATACCATGGACTACCAGAAGAACAAATCAGTCAGTAATAGAGGAGATCAAACCTAAGTTTTCTTTAGAAGCTTCATTGACTCCAGATCAAAGAAGGTGGTGGAATTCTTCACCATGTCAGGAGCCTTACCGTCTGGATGCTTGTGCCAAATTGTTCCCCTTCCGGGTTATTTCGATGGGAAGGAAGAGGAAACAGAAGGGCCAGTCCTCCCCATGGCGACTGCAATGGCTTCAGCAGGTCTGCTGAATTCAACTGCAGACCTGAGCAGTGGGGTTGAGTTTATCCCCGTACATATGTCTCTGCCTCAACCCAGGAGTAGCTGATCAGCTGCGGGGGGAGCGGGATTGGGAGCACCCAGCATTTGGTGCTTCTGCCGCCTCAGAGGGCACTCAGCTGAGGCAGTTTTTGGTAGGTAGTGAGGCTAGGTGTGGAGCCCACGGATTGCTTTTTCCAGTTTGTGCTCCTCCCAGTCTCCAAGGGAAGATCTCTGCCCAACATACTTTGGTGCTTGGCAGGCTGGAAAAAAAGCGCTAGTGGCTCTAGACAGCTTGTGGTATGCCATTTCTTCTTTACAGCATTCCCTCCTTGCTTTTGTGGGGTTGGTTAACCAAGAAATTTCTTCTTTAAAAGAAAACCATCAGGCAGTTGTGGCAGATCTGGCTCAGCAAGCTACCCGGGTGACTCAACTGGAAATGGAGGTAGGGGACTTACAAGCACTTGTCAAGGAGTGCAACATCCAGGCTTGGAAGATAGAGTTTATGGAACTTTGCAAAAATAATCTGAGGTTTCTAAATTTTCCTCAGTCTTCTTTGCTGGTCCCACTGGACTTGGTCCATAAGTACTTTATGGAAATTCTGAAGATGTTCTCTGAGGCAATATCTCCTATTGCTAGAATTCAATATGTGACTGTTACTTCTCCTGTTCCTGGAGCTGCGTCTGGCTCTGATGTTCTAGGTGAGCCAGTGAGTTTAGAGCTTCTTTGAAAGTTCCCTAGAGGTGGTGATCAGCAGATACACCTTGTTGGTGGGCTTTACTTTTGAATCAGACTGAAACTTTGTCCTGAGATTCTGGGGTATGTTTACTAAACCGTCTTAATGTTCCCGGCGTTAGCGCCAGCGATAATGCAAAGAATTCCATAAAAGGAGTGGGCATTCCGGTCTTAAGGTAACAATCGCGGGTTATCGCTTGATAAAGTGCGCCGCGCACATTATTGCGCGATAGAGGGAGCCATGGCACGTTAACGCGCCTTAGCCTTAATTAGGCATGCTGACCTGCAAACACAGCAACAGAGGTGTAGCACAATGGTTAATACATTGACTGATGAAACAGGGGTCATGAGTTTGATCCCCAGTGGGCTTAATGAGTAAGGCTATCTGAAGCATTCCCTTTACTTTAAATCAGTGCTGTCTGAGGCATTTTCTTTTTTAATTTCAATTAGTGCTGCCAGCAAACACACCCTCACAGTGCCGTAACCTAAGGTGCCGCATAAGGCGCCATATAAGGCACTCCAGAGGGCACATTATAAAGTGCACGGTCTGCCAAGGCACCTTATAATGTTCCCTATAGGGCGCCTTATAAGGCGCTTTATAGGGCGCCTTATAGGGTGCTTTACAGGGCACCTTAAGGTTACAGCACTGTGAGGGTGTGTTTGCTGGCAGCACTAATTTAAATTAAAAAAGGAAATGCCCCAGACAGCCCTATCAAATAACACCACTGTGGGATCAAACCCATGACATCTGCCTCTACAGTCAGTGAAGTAACCAGTGGGCTACATCTCTATAGCTAACAAAAAACCCCTGGCTGGCTACAGAAGGACTGCAGGTCACCACACAAACTGTCTGCTGTGGTTACCAGGATAGGGTTAACCCACCCGTACCCATGATGCACTACATATGCAGATCAGCAGTCTACAGATGATCACAAGATGGGGTATGCACCCCCACAGCACCTCGGCCTGGTAGGGGGAACTGATTGTGTGTGTTACTGGCACACAGTTGCTACAGACCGTCACATTGTGGGGGTCCTGTGCTCACCCTGAGGGTGAGGTGGGGCGCTCAGCACTAGGTCCACAGCACCTGACTTGGCTGAGATAGGCTATGCTGCAGGTCCCCATCAGTGCCAGTGTGTGATAGGTAGTCCTTGCAAACACACCTAGGATACACCCATGTCCATCTGTATTTCCTAGTCATGTCTACCCCTCGTGGACTATGATGCACCCAGAATAGTGCATATCTTGTGTGGGTGCCATGGTCACATGATTTAAGTGAAGGGGGATGCTTGCACCCATAGGCAGATTATGTAGCAGCACCCAACCCGCCCTCTGGGGCTCAGGGTGGGGGACAGGATCTCCCACCAACAGATAAACATTCTACATCCCTGCAATGGTGGCAGTAGAGGGGACCATCAACCCCAATCCTGCTGGGGAACAGGCACCCTACAGGGCAGTCAATGCAGATCTGTACACATCCATAAGGCAATGGCAGGCAGACAGACAGTAGGCCTGGAAATGCTCAGCTGCCCCCCCACCACTATCTGACAGTCTCCAGCCACTGCACCCTGCAAGGCGTTCCAGCCATACACATGCTAACTGCAGACAATCTGCTAGCTAATCTATAGTGCATGTTCCTGGAGGCGATGTGAGCACACCCACCAAGCAGATAAGTCAGAGATTGAGCATCAGAAAAAAGAACCCACATATACATCACTTGAGAAAAATACTATTATAATACTATGAGGGAACCTAGCCATGCTGTGGTCACTGCACAGTCAGGGTGAGAGTGACCTCCCAGCAGAACATGCTGTGGCCACCCTGTCCATGCAGGTGGTGGCTGGGCACTACAATGTTCCAGCCATTGCCCTATGCCCTGTGCAGATGCATCCTGCCCAAGCTGCCCTGTCCGGGCCATACCCACAGTACCTTGCTCCTCATTATGCACATTGGCAGGCTAACACTGGAAACAGTGCAAGCAGTTCGGCTGAGTAAGGTGTAGGCAGCCACAACACACTGGATAGACAGACACACACTCCCACACCTATTTATTTATTTATTTTATTTATTTAGTATACGCTTATATACCGCTACTTCCAGCGATCAGTAGCGGTTTGATTATAATTTGGGGGTTGTCAAATCAGGACAGAAAAATTGGGATAATATATACATAGATTGAGAATATGGCACATCACACAGAATTAGGAACTTAAAAGTTAGATTTTACATATTTACAGTTTTACATAATTACAAAGAACATTTCAACAGATTAGATTCATGATTTTTTTGCCTTATCTGGTGATTCCACTTTGGTTTACATCCTGTTGTAGTGACATTGGAAAAGATGGGTTTTTAGTTTCTTTCTGAAGTCAGTAATGTCTCTAATTGCACGTAGTTCGTATGGTAGTTGATTCCAGATTGTTGGGGCAGAGAATGAGAATGCTCTGTGGCAAGTACTGGCTTTTACTGATCTAATGTTATTAGGAACTTGTAGTGTGTCTGAGTTGATAGTTCTCCTGTCTCTGCTGGTTGGTTGCTTGCTGACAAGGGTTGAGAGGAATGATGGCGCTAGGTCATGTATAAGTTTAAACACATATGCCAGCATTGTGCAAATATAGAGGCTTTTGGCAGCCCTGGCCACCGCACCAGTCCTGGGCACATTGCAGGCATGGCTATGGTACGCAATACTGTTGGGGTCACTCCCTGGGGTGGTAAACACTATCAGAAACCAAAACTGAAACACACTACACAGATATCAGAAAGGTTGCTATGATGCA
Organism: Ichthyophis bannanicus; assembly: GCA_033557465.1. Classification (NCBI taxonomy): domain Eukaryota; kingdom Metazoa; phylum Chordata; class Amphibia; order Gymnophiona; family Ichthyophiidae; genus Ichthyophis; species Ichthyophis bannanicus. The sequence goes on from CM066031.1 coordinate 1,776,381,661, forward strand.
GCTCTATCAGCAAATTGTGCTTAACTTAGGAATTGCTATCTGCCATTAATCATAGCAACCTTTTGATATATGTGGAACGTGTTTCCACATTTAAGACGGCATTGCTAAGGTATGAAGGTGCTAGTATTGGTAGATGCTGCTGCGCGCAGGGCCCAACAGCCTGACTCTCCATGAGGCTTTGGATAGTGGAGCCTGTGGGTGTGGGTGTTTATGCCCCTGTTGGCCGCTGCTCTAGGGCAGAGTTTCCCAACTCCGGTCCTGATGGGCCAAACACTGTTCGGGTTTTCATGCTGTCCCTAATGAATATGCATGAGATACATTTGCATACCATGGGGGTGGCACATACAAATGCAGCACAGCCATATTTATTGGAGACAGCATGAAACCTGAATGGTGTTTGGCCCTCCAGGACTGCAGTTGGTAAACTCTGCACTAGGTATTGCACATGTTTATGGTGTCTGTGCTCTGTAGGGTAAAATATAGGTGTTTCAGGCATGTTTATGTTATCTGCAATAAAGGTTCTGTCTTTATTACCATGACTGTTCGTCAGACAGACCCTGTCTGTTGCAGTGCACAGCACCCACCTAAATGGGGCTAGGCCATGGTCTGCTGTGGGCAGATGCCACTGCCCCCTCTGCCAACAGCACCCCTCCGCCACCATGCTGACATGCCCTTATGCTGGTGGTGCTGGTGGTGCGCAGTCTCAGGCCATCCAGTGTGCCGGTAGGCGACTGCCTATGGTGCGAGTTCTGGGGTAGGAGTGCCTGCATAGATGTCCACACTTCTCCCCACCACCGTTTGCCACTGTTCTGTGCCCTTGGGGGTACCTGCTGGGTACTATCCCCTGTGACACTGTGAGAAACACACTTGTGCCCATGTTGGACCCTCATCAGTTGCTGTCTGGCTGCTCTACAGTTTCAGCATTCCTATGGGCCACCTAGGCATCTGCCTAGTCCGCACTGTGCCCCAGCTGCACCACAGCATGTGCCACTTGCAGCCCTCTGTATCCCATTTCCAGCATCTGTACAGTTGCCCTTTCCTACATGTCCACCCTGCTGTTGCGGCACATGTGCACACCATAACAAACCTGCCCAATATAAAGGGAAAACCCTGATCACTGCTATTCCAATGTGGGATCATTCACCTTGTAGGGGGACAGAGCATAGACCCTTCCAAACATGATATCTTCTTTTTTATGCTTTCTCAGTAGTGTTTCCTTATGTTTCTCATTAATATCACTATTGGCCAGCTTGGTTATTGGGATTTTAAATGTGGTTCAGGTCATTTTCTATGTTTATTTGCCTTTTTGTTCCGTGCACATGTATCACTACTATCACGTTTTTAGGTTTCCCTGGCTTTGCTGTACATTGCTGACGTAAATGGTTTCTCTTTCCTGCAAATGTGCCTTAACGCGAGGGTTTCACTCTCCGCCCATTGACCCCTTCTCTCCGCCCTCTGGGCTGCCTTACTCTACCCTTCAGAGCCGGATTTCACAGCGTTAGGGTGCCTTAATGCCACAGCCGCGTTATCGCGCGATGTAACATTATCGTGCGATAACATCACTTATTTTTTTGTCCCGTAGACCACTTGCCAATTTTCTGTTTTCCATAGACCCCCCCTGCCTGCCTAATATTAAAGTTTCCTAAACTTATTAACTTCAAATGTGTTTTTGACAGCTGACACAGTGCTGCTCACTTTGATAGGGTTTTTTGTAGAGTGGACAATTGTGAAAAAAAGAAAAACGTACAATTTTTATTCATACTTTTATTGAAAAGACACAAAATGCACGTATATATTTGGATTTGAAATGAAACAAATCAGAACCTAGTAAAATTCTTGCATAAAATTAATACACAAATAATGCTGTTAATGAGAGATGAACCTGATGCTCTGATAGCAATTGTTCAATATTTGGCTTCAAATTAGTGAGGTATAGTCTTAAATCTCCACGTCCAGTGATTTGCAATCGATTTCTTTTTTTCGTAAGAAGATTGGCAACCGCGCTAAAACCCCTTTCCACGAGGTATGAAGATGGAAAAGCTATCAAAAACTTTCTTGCGATAGTCCATAATGCAGGATAAGCAACAGGTATATCTTTCTGAAGCCAGAACTGCTGATACCCCTTTCTGAACCGAACCTTAAGTTCTTCATTAGTGCTTATTTTGATCAGTTCTTCTTGTAATATGACATCCGATTCTTCAATGTCACCGTATGGATTGATAATCCATTGTGGGATTTCCATAGTCAAAACATCCTCAAACCTGGTTTTAAAGTCTGTGTGAAGGACATTTAAATGTTGAACGTAGACCAAAACGTCATCATCCTGGATGTTTGTCAATGACAAGTTGGGTAACTGGGAAAATTCTCTCTGTCCAATGTTTTGCTTCATTAGTTTCATTCTGGCAAGAAAAGCTGCAATGATGGACTTTGTTTTTATTAAATTCAGACTGTCACCATGGGGTATGTTTACTAAACTGTCTTAATGTTACCAGAGTTAGTTGCAGTCTTACTGTGATGAATGCCATATAAGGTAGTGGGCATTCCGGTCTTAAGGTAGCATTTTGGGTTATCACACGATAAAGTCCGTTATCGCGCGATAGAGGGAGCCGTGGCACGTTAACGCGTTGATTATACAGGGGTATGTTTACTAAAGGGTGCTATTTGCGCTGCTGCGACATTATTGGGCGATAAGGCACGTTATCGCACGATAATGGCGCTTTACTGGGCAATAAGGTACCTTATCGCGCGATAACGCGTGCAGCAGCGCAAACGAGCGCTGAGGGTGGAGAAAGGCTCCCGGAGGGCAGAGGAAGGATCCCCAGGGGCAAAGAGAGAGGGTTAATGGGTGGAGAGTGGGAGGGGAGAGGCTCCCTGCACACTAATGCTGTGGATTCCGGGTCTGAAAACTAACGCCAGTGAAACCCTGGCGTTAGAGCAGATTTAAAGGGAAGAGAAACCATTTACGTCAGCAATGTACAGCAAAGCCAGGGAAACCAACGAGGAGTGATAAGTGTGATACATGTGCATGGAACAAAAGGGCAAATAAACATAAAAAATGACCTGAACAAAATGGAAAAAAATCATAACCAAGCTGGCCAATAGTGGAATTATTGGGAAACATCAAAAAACACTACTGAGAAAGCTCCAAAAAAAAGATATTAATTTTGGAAGGGTCTATGCTCTGTCCCCATACAAGGTGAATGATCCCACAGTGCAATAGCGCTGATCAGGGTTTTCCATTTTTATTGGACAGGTGTCCTATGGCATGCACATGTTCCGCAACAGCAGGGTGGGCATGTCGGAATGGGCAACTGGACAGATGCTGGAAAATGGGATACAGAGGGCTGCAGGTGGCACATACTGTGGTGCAGCTGGGCCACAGTGCGGACTAGGGTGATGCCTAGGTGGCCCATAGGAATGCTGAAACTGTACAGCAGTCAGACAGCAACTGATGAGGGCCCAACATGGGCACGAGTGTGTTTCCCACAGTGTCACAGGGGATAGTACCCAGCAGGTACCCCCAAGGGCACAGAACAGTGGCAAACGGTGGTGGGGAGAAGTGTGGACATCTATGCAGGCACTCCTAACCCAGAACTCGCACCATAGACAGCCGCCTACCAGCACACTGGATGGCATGAGACTGCGCACCACCAGCACCACCAGCATAAAGGCATGTCAGCATGGTGGCGGAGGGGTACTGGTGGTGGAGGGGGCAGTGGCAGCTGCCTACAGCAGACCATGGCCTAGCCCTGTTTAGGTGGGTGCCGTGCACTGCAACAGACAGGCCCTGTCTGACAAACAGTCATGGTATCCCCAGGGAATCAGCCATCCCTGTGGCAACAGTGTGGTGCAGTACACACAGACAGTGTGTTCAGGAACAGAAGGTCACAAGTTCAAGTCCCAGCTGTGGCTCCTGCCCACCCAATCCCTACATTTTACCCAGTACTAAACCATGGTAATAACGATGGAACCTTTATTGCAGATAACATAAACATGCCTGAAACGCCTATATTTTACCCTAAAGAGCACAGACACCATAAACATGTGCAATACCTATAGCAGAGTTTCCCAAATACAGTCCTGGAGAGCCGAAAATCATTCAGGTGTCATGCTGTCTCTAATAAAGATGCCTGTGCTGCATTTCTATGCACTGCCCCCATGGTATGCAAATGTATCTCATGCATATTCATTAGGGACAGCATGAAAACCCGAACAGTGTTTGGCCCACCAGGACTGGAGTTGGGAACCTCTGCCCTAGAGCAGCGGCCAACAGGGGCAGAAACACCCACACCCACAGGCTCCACTATCCAAAGCCTCATGGAGAGGCAGGATGTTGGGCCCTGCGCGCAGCAGCATCTCCCAATACTATCACTTGCATACCTTAGCAATGCCGCCCTAAAACTGGGAATAACTTCCACATATATCAAAAGGTTGCTATGATTAATGGCAGATAGCAATTCCTAAGTTCAGCACAATTTGCTGATAGAGCTGCATCATAGCAACCTTTCTGATATCTGTGTAGTGTGTTTCAGTTCTGGTTTCTGATAGTGTTTACCACCCCGGGGAGTGACCCCCACAGTATTGCGTACCATAACCATGCCTGCACTGTGCCCAGGACTGGTGTGGTGGCCAGGGCTGCCAAAAGCCTCTATATTTGCACAATGCTGGCATAGGTGTGGGAGTGTGTGTCTGTCTATCCAGTGTGTTGTGGCTGCCTACACCTTACTCAGCTGACACTGCTTGCACTGTTTCCAGTGTTAGCCTGCCAATGTGTATAATGAGGAGCAAGGTACTGTGGGTATAGCCTGGACAGGGTAGCCTGGGCAGGATGCATCTGCACAGGGCATAGGGCAATGGCTGGGACATTGTAGTGCCCGGCCACCACCTGCACGGACAGGGTGGCCACAGCATGTCCTGATGGGAGGTCACTCTCACCCTGACTGAGCAGTGACCATGGCATGGCTAGGTTCCTCCCTAGTGCTATATAGTATTTTTCTCAAATTATATTTATGGGTTCTTTTATCTGGGGCCTTATCACTGACTTATCTGCTTGGTGGGTGTGCTCACATCTCCTCCAGGAACATGCTTTATGAACTAGCTAGCAGACTGTCTGCAGTTATATGTGTATGGCTGGAGCACCTTGCAGGGTGCAGCGGCTGGAGGCTTGCTGCTGGAGAATGTCAGATGATGGTGATGGTGGTGGTGGTGGTGGTGGTGGTGGTGGGGTGGCAGCTGAGCATTTCCAGGCCTATTCTCTGTCTGCCATATGGATGTGTACAGATCTGCATTGACTGCTCTGTAGGGTGTCTGTTTCCCAGCAGGACTGGGGTTGATGGTCCCCTCTACTGCCACCATTGCAGGGAGATCCTGTTTCCCACCCTGAGCCACAGAGGCTGGGTTGAGTGGTGGTACATAATCTGCCTATGGGTCCAAACACCCTCCTTCACCTACATCATGCAACCATGGCATCAACACAGGATATGCACTAGTCTGGGTGCATCAGAGCTAGATGTGATTGAGAAATACAGATGTATCCTAGGTGTGTCTGCAAGAACTACCTATCTCACACACACTGGCACTGATGGGGACCTGCAGCATGGCCTATTTCAACCATGAAAGGTGCTGTGGACCTGGTGCTGGGTGCCCCACCTCACCCTCAGGGTGAGCACAGTACCCGCCCAATGTGACGGTCTGTAGCTAGTCTGTGCCAGTAACACACACGGTCAGTACCCCCTACCAGGCGGAGGTGCTGTGGGGGTGCATACCCCATCTTGTGATCATCTGTAGACTGCTGATTGGCATGTGCAGTGCATCATGGGTGGATTACCCCTATCCTGGTAACCACAGCAGACAGTTTGTGTGGTGACCTTCTGTAGCCAGCTAGGGGTTTGTTAGTAGCTGTAGTCCACTGGTTCCTTCACTGCCTGTAGTGCCAGAGGTCATGTGTTTGATCCCACAGTGGGCTTATTTGATAGGGCTGTCTGAGGCATTTTCTTTTTTTTAATTTAAATTAGTGCTGCCAGCAAAAACACCCTCACAGTGCTGTAACCTTAAGGTGCCTCATAAGGCACCCTATAAAGCGCTCTATAAGGCGCCCTATAGGGAACATTATAAGGTGCCTTGGCGGACTGTGCACTTTATAATGTGCCCTCTGGAGTGCCACTTCTAATTGTGTTTTTAAATGTCAGACACATCAGTGCAATGTCTGTCTGCATCGTAGATCTGTATAAATATTGTTGGCGACACCATACCCTGTGCGGCAAAAAGATGCGTGCGGCGCGGGCGCAACTGCACGCGGCGCGCATGCGCGTGTGTTGTGGTGCGTATGCGCAGGTGGTGTGCTGCGCATGCGCGTGTGTTGCGTCGTGCGTGTGTTCCTCATTGGTGACAGTGTAGAACATGGCAACCAGATCCAGGAAGCCTGCCTTCACCACCCGGGAGCTACGCTGCCTGGCACAGCTGATTGCTGTGAGGCAGCACAAGCTGTTTCCAGGGTCATCCAGGCGGCAGGACCAGATGAGGGTCCGGAGGGCGTGGGATCGGCTGACACGGCGCTATAATCGTGTGGCAGACTACCCATGTGAGGTAAGTGTATGGGGACAGGTCATGAGATCCATAGATATATCCACTGTTGATTGTAGCTGTGCATGCTTCTGTGTATAGGTAGTCTATCTCAGTGATGTGTATCAGGTAAACCCACATGCCATATTGTCTATATATCACATCTGAGTGGTTTGCCCTGTACCCAGGGGGCTAAGGACCTGTTCACAGAGTTCCTGATGCCATCCTGGTGTCATGGCAGCTGCTGGTGTTGATATGCTACAACATACCGTAACACAGGTAGCCCATAGATCAGACTAAGGAGGGTTTCTAAACATCCTGCTGGTATGATGGGGTCTGCAGTTGCAGGGTAAAACATCTGCCCCACCCCCAGGGGCTGTGAAACATGGGCAAAATGATATGTTAGTCCCATTGGTGATATGCGTGTGTGTGGCCCAGCAGTCTAAAACATCTGCCCTACCCCCACTTGCCCAGAAAGTCCAAAAATGTGGGTCCCCAGCACCCCTGCTGGTATGGAATATGCTGCTGTTGCTGTTTTCCAATCCACCCTACCCCCAGGAGTCCTGAGAGCCCATCAAAGTGGGCTGTCAGGCACCCTGGTGATATGGTCCTGTGTGCCTAGACAGTTCAATACATTCTCCCTATCCCCAGGAGTCCTGAGAGCCCATCAAAGTGGGCTGTCACTCACCCTGGTGATATGGTCCTGTGTGCCTAAACAGTTCAATACATTCTCCCTATCCCCAGGAGTCCTGAAAGCCCATCAAAGTGGGCTGTCACTCACCCTGGTGATATGGTCCTGTGTACCTAGACAGTTCTATACATTCTCCCTATCCCCAGGAGTCCTGAGAGCCCATCAAAGTGGGCTGTCACTCACCCTGGTGATATGGTCCTGTGTGCCTAGACAGTTCTATACATTCTCCCTATCCCCAGGAGTCCTGAGAGCCCATCAAAGTGGGCTGTTACTCACCCTGGTGTATGGTCCTGTGTGCCTAGACAGTTCTATACATTCTCCCTATCCCCAGGAGTCCTGAGAGCCCATCAAAGTGGGCTGTCAGGCACCCTGGTGGTATGGTCCTGTGTGCCTAGACAGTTCTATACATTCTCCCTATCCCCAGGAGTCCTGAGAGCCCATCAAAGTGCACTGTCACTCACCCTGGTGATATGGTCCTGTGTGCCTAAACAGTTCAATGCATTCTCCTTATCCCCAGGAGTCCTGAGAGCCCATCAAAGTGGGCTATCACTCACCCTGGTGATATGGTCCTGTGTGCCTAAACAGTTCAATACATTCTCCCTATCCCCAGGAGTCTTGAAAGCCCATCAAAGTGGGCTGTCACTCACCCTGGTGATATGGTCCTGTGTACTTAGACAGTTCTATACATTCTCCCTATCCCCAGGAGTCCTGAGAGCCCATCAAAGTGGGCTGTCAGGCACCCTGGTGATATGGTCCTGTGTGCCTAGACAGTTCTATACATTCTCCCTATCCCCAGGAGTCCTGAGAGCCCATCAAAGTGGACTGTTACTCACCCTGGTGGTATGGTCCTGTGTGCCTAAACAGTTCAATACATTCTCCCTATCCCCAGGAGTCCTGAGAGCCCATCAAAGTGGGCTGTCACTCACCCTAGTGACATGGTCCTGTGTGCCTAGACAGTTCTATACATTCTCCCTATCCCCAGGAGTCCTGAGAGCCCATCAAAGTGGGCTGTCACTCACCCTGGTGACATGGTCCTGTGTGCCTAAACAGTTCAATACATTCTCCCTATCCCCAGGAGTCCTGAGACCTGCATAAGGTGTACTGTCAGTCACCCTGGTGCTATGGTGTATGGAGCTGATGATGTGTGCTAGGACACCCAACCCCCAGGGAGCCAGAGACCTGATTGCAATGGTGGGTATGTCATTCAGATATTGTGTTAGGTTATGGCAGGTAGGTTGCACATCGCCCCTAGTCTGTGAGGTCAGCACCTCATCACACACATCTTTGATGTATCCAGATGGTATGCTAGGTGCAGATGTGGATGTGTGTAACAGCACCCCACCCCCATGAGCTATGAGATCTGATTACAAAGGCCTGTAACAGAGCCATGTCCCCAGAAGTGTATGCTCAGTCAGGTCACACATCTGCCCACTTGCTAGGAATCCCACACCTTGTTGCAGATGAACATTACTGATGGTGTTGGAAGGATACATGCACCTGTTGTGTTTGCACAGCACAGACAGAAACCCTGACATGAGCACAGGTGGCAATAGCCTATTCTGTTGCAATGGCCCCTGCCCCTGGTGTTGGCAACCACACCTGCTCTAAGCATACAAGGCCCAGGTCATAGGAACATAACAACATAAGATAGCCCATACTGGGTCACACCCCCATCCTTCACGCCCAGTATGCTCTTTGCAACAGTGGCCAAACTAGGTTATACGTACCTAGCAGTATCCCCAAGAGAGACACGTTACGCAATGCTTGTAGTGGATAAAGCATTGCTATCCTGGGCCTCGTAGAAACCCAAATGTCATGGTAGTGGCCCCTAGCAAGGTGAATAGGGCCACCCACCCAATGTCCCATGTATGGACACAGCACCCATGTTTGTTAGGATATCATGTTGCCAGTGGGGTTGGGTCCGAGGATGTGTGTAGATCATGACAACGCAAATGTGTTCACCAGACCACATACGGGGTTAGGGGGGTTACCCTGGACACCATCATTGGCAATCCAAATGTGGCATGGTCATGCAATGTCATGCAAGGGGGCCACAGGGGACTGGAATGGTGTGTTCAGGGTGCCAGGCACACTGCACATAGGTGTCACTGCACACATGCCCAGAGACATAGCTATGCATGCAGGTGGCACTGGGAACAGGTAATCTCCTGGAACAAGCAGGAAGTAGTCCTCACATGTGGGTATCATCGGTACCGACGGAGCCTGCGTGGGAACGCTCTCCAGTGTCCAATAGGAAAGCTATTGGAAGCATCCCACAGCGCCTGTGTGCTGCCATCTTGCCTTTCCCAAATGCCTCTCTCCAGTTCGTTGTTTTCCACAGAGCCAGCAGGTCATTGTTCCTATCATTGCTGAAAAACAGCTATTGTAATGCCACTCCTGTGGCAGTGTCTGCCTGTTTTTCTTTACTGGTACCACCGGTCTTGTAATTTTCTTTTCAAAAAGGTCAGATTCCCTCACACAAACAAACCTTTTTAACAAAAGAGGTAAAATCCCCTTTGTAGGTCTCCCCCCGGTTTGGCATTAGGCCCTAATCCCTCCTCCATCATGGAAAAGCACTCCTCGGGTTCAGAAAATATGCTGATAATGTGCTGGTACCTTCTCCGTCACTGACAACCATGATTGGTGTCGCAAATGCTTATGGCCGGATCAATCCATGTCTGAATGTTTGGCCTGTGGGATGTTATCCAAGAGTGGTTGGCAGAACAGAGCAGCCCAGCTCGGTACCCTCTTTCCCTCCAACGTGGCCTCGGTGGCAGCCATGTCGTCAAGGGCTTCCTCTTCCTCCCGTGGATCTCAGGTAACCAAACACAAATCTGTCTGTTCCTCAAAGGGTAGATCCCCCTCCAAATATCGGACTGCCACTGGCATTGCCCTTGAGGAGCACGCTCCGGGCAAACAGCCCCGGTGGGAGTCCCTGGCCTCCAAAGCCACTTTGGGACTCCATGAAGTTCTGGAGGCCTCAACCTGGTCCGACCACCTGGTGCTATGCTCTGGGGTCCTGGCTTTGGCCAGTATTCATACACAGATATCGGCAGTGTTGATTGACCAGAGGATCGTGGCCATTGATTAACAACCCCAAAGGCTATAACAACGTGCAGCCTATCAACGTCAAACAGAGCTTTCATGTTTAGCGCACCAAAATGCTGGAATTCTCTCACACCTGATCTCCGCGCCATAACCGACCTAACCCAGTTCAGAAAGGCCCTTAAACTGCACCTTTTCATCAAATACTACCCCACATGAAGCGTAACATAATAGCCCCACCCTAATACAATCCACAGTCTCTCTCCTTGTTCCAAGCATTCCTGCTAACTTTATGTAAATAGTTCGAGCATGTGATCTAGTTAATAGATTATATACTCCATGTAAATAGTTCTCCCATGTTATCCAAGTTGATACTCCTGTTATATGTAATACCAAACAGCCTGTTGTTCTGGTTTCTTTATGTTATCTATAAACCGCACTGATGTCAAAGAGTGCGGTATATAAGAAGTTGAAATAAATAAATAAATAAAATTAAAATTGAACGCAGTCTGGCAGCTCTCGTTGCGGCATCAAAGACCTTGGTTCCACCACAGACCCTATTGAAGTGACCTATAGTTTTGTGTTGTCCACCACAGACCCTGCAAAGTCCAGCACCGGTATGTGCAGCAATTGCAGGACCGGCATCGGCAACTGCACCATTGGTGCTGACGAGTACCGGTATCCACACCCCGGTACCGTGTCACTCCGATACTGAGGCCAATCGGTACCAATACCTCACTTTACTTGAGCCACCGTAGAGAAGATACATCCAATCTCCTGAGGGGTCTGATGACTCTGAAAGCTCAGAGGGTAATGATGTACCTCTCCAGGACAAGCCTGCCTCTCCCAAGAGGAGATTGTCCCCTCCTCAGGATATGTCCTTCCTGGATCTCCACACACATGTAGTCAAGGGCCTCTCCATTTCATTAGTAACTCAATGTGAGCACAGGCCACGGGAGCTAGAGATTCACCAATATCACCAAACTCCAAAGGAGACAGACATCCTGCCAATACATCAGATCTTAAGGAATCCTATTTGGAGAATGTGGGAGATTCCTCTTACCACCTCTCCACATTCTCACAGGTGCCTACTATGTATCGTGTGCCTCCGTCCCCTGGTTTGCAGAGAGGACACCTCCCTGATCACTCCATCATGGTGGAGTCTGCTATGAGGAGAATTAAACGTTACAAACAACATGCCACCAACCCTCCTGGTAGGGAGTGTAAGACATTAGATGCCTTTGGTCGCTGTGTCGTCCAAACATCCATGCTTTCAGGCAGGACAGGTTCCTATATCATGTACATGGGAATGTTCCTGACGGAGGTCACAGGAGATCTACAACTGGTAAGTCCACATCTCCCAGATTACAGAGGTCACGACTATGTAGCACCTGTCAAGCATGCCCAGAATATTTCAAAAGTTGTGAACAGGGCAGCTTTTGACTGTTTTTCATGCATGGGCAGAGTCTCTGCCATTGCTATTGGGGCAAGGCAACTTGGCTGGCTGCAAGCCTCTCACCTGGAACACTGGGTACAGGATAAACTGCCCAACATCCCCTGTACTGGTGAAAACGTTTTTGGAAGAACCGGCAGGACAATTCTACCTTGACAAGGCTTTCAAATATTGTAGATCCTGCAAAGATGAGAGCCTTAGAAAACCCCTTCCTCTCCAAAAAGAAAGGATACTATCAGTCCTATACTCAGCAAGGACAACCTGCAGTACAAGCTGCTAGAAAGGGTCAACAATCCACTAAGCAGAGAAAGCCGAGAGCTACTCTGCCTCAGCAGACCCAGCAGCCTCAGCCCCACAGGGCCTTTGACTCCGTGATAGAGTACCTGCCCTTCCTGGGCCTCCAGGGAAAACAACCTTCACCAATCCCAGGAAGATTAGGTCACCTCATCCACAGATGGAGGCAAATAACATCAGAACCCTGAACTCTGTCCATCATAGAAGAGGGTACAGGCGTCATTCACATAGCCTGCCGCCTCCTACAATAATAAGGACATTCAGTTCTCGAAGGTCCCCCCAACTGAATCCAGAGGTAAAACATCTCTTACCTCAAGGAGCAATGTAAGAGGTACCTCACCTTCAACAGGGTTCTGGGTTCTCCCCTCAAATTTCCTCATACCAACGAAAACAGGAGGTCACAGACCCATTTTAGATCTCTGAAAACTGAACAAGTTCCTGTTCCAAAAGACATTCAAAATGGTTTGTCTATGAACAGTACTTCCTGACCTACACAGGCAGAACTGCCTTTGTTCTCTAGATCACAAGGATGCATACACCCATCTTCGCAGCCAACAATCACACCGAAAGTCCCTTTGGTTACACCATCAGGGACAGCACTATCAAAACAATGATTTCCCTTCAGCATTGCCTCAGCACCCAGAGTAGTCACAAAGTGTATGGCTGTGGTAGCGTGTGTACTGCATACCAGGGGAATCTTTGTCTGTCCTTACTTGGACGATTGCCTCATCCGGGCAGAGTCACAAACACAAGCCCAGGCCTCTCTCTCGTACACAATGCGTGGACTTCAATATCTAGGCCCTGTCATAGATCTCCAGGAATCCTTTCTGACTCCCACGCAATCGCTGGAGCTCCTAGGAGCAATGCTAGTTACCAGACCTACTTGCCTCAGCCTCGCTGTCCTTGCATTGTGCAACTGGTTTCTTCAACACTACAAAAGACCCACCTCTCGGCTCGAGAGATGCGTCAGCTGCTGGGTCACATGGCATCTACGGTGCATGTGGTCCCCTACGCTCGTCTCCACATGAGGCCAGCCCAATGGGCCCTCTCTTCCCAGTGGACGCAAGCAACAGGCTGTCTCTTAGATCTGATAGTAAACTCAAACCGCCGTACCCTGTCCCTGGACTGGTGGCGGTCAGCACAAAACCTGTTGGAGGGGTCACCCTTCCTGCAAACCCCTACTCAGATCACATTAACAACAGATGCCTCCAAAGTGGGGTGGGCTGCACATCTCCTGGACACCTCCACACAAGCCACCTGGAATTGTCAGGAGATTCATTTCCACATCAATCTGTTGGAGCTCTGAGCAATTTGCCTGGCTCTTCAAGTATTCCATTCCCTTCTACAGGCCAATATAATACTACCTCACGCAGACAATCAGGTAGCCATGGTCTATGTGAACATACAAGGAGGAACAGGCTCTCTGTCCTTTTGCAACGAAGCTCTTCAACTGTGGGCATTTGCCAGAGAGCAGCAAATCCATCTCCTGCCAGTCTATCTCCCTGGCAAGCAGAACTCTTGGCCAGACAGACTCAGTCGTGTTCTGCTTCTGCACAAATGGTCTCTACACATGGACCAACTCTGCAGAGTATTGCAACTCTGGGGAACTCAAGATGTAGACCTCTTTGCAAGTCCATCATATGCCAAACTTACCCGGTTCTGTTCACGGATTCCGGCTCAGGGCTGCCAAGCGAGGGATGCTGTCCACCTCAACTGGGGGCAGGAATTCCTATATGCCTTTTCTCCCATTCCCTTCATTGCCAAGACCCTATTCAAGCTCCTGAGGGACAGAGGCAACATGATCCTCATAGCCCCACGCTGGCAACACCAGGTGTGGTACCCTCTGCTTCTACATTTGTCCCAGGTTCCACCCCTGTACTTAGGGTCAGCTCCAGACTTACTGTCGCAGGAGGAGGGGAATGTATGGCATACAAACCCCCAGTCTCTGCACCTCAGAGCCTGGCTACTGAAGGCTGTAACTGCTTTGGCCCTCCCCTCACTCAGGAAGTGCAAGATGTCCGTTATGCTTCCAGGGAACCTTCCACAAGGCATTCCTATGCCGTCAAGTGGATGAGAGATTCCATTTGGTGATCACAAAAGGGCTTCAACCCTCTTGTCATCTGTATATAAACATGTTTTGGATGAACTCCCTTAATTATCAAACACTGGTCTCCAAACTGAGTCAGTCAGAGTCCATTTAAGTGCCATTGCTGCTCCTTCTGAACCCATCAATGGACAACCCATTTCATCCCATCCTCTCATATCCAGAATCATGAGAGGCCTGCATCTAACGAAACCTCCCCTTAGACCACCTCCAGTGGCATGGGATCCCAATCTGCTTCTAGGCCAGCGTATGCTGCCGCCTCCTGAGCCCTTAGCCACTACTTCCTTAGTCTCTGTCCTGGAAAGTAATATACCTTCTTGCAATCACATCAGCAAGTCGTATCAGTGAATTGCAAGCTCCAGGGGCTGATCCACCTTACACACCGTTTCACCATGATAAGGTCATCCTAAGGACACATCCACACTTCATGCCTAAGGTGGTTTCCTCCTTTCATTTGAACCAAGAGGTTTAGGTACCTGTAGTCTTTCAAAAGCCTCATGCTTCAAATGCAGAGATGACTCTTCATACCTTGGATTGTAAAAGAGCTGTGGCTTTTCATCTGCAGAGGACCCAGCAACAGAGAAGGTCCTCTCAGCTATTCATAGCCTCTGATCCTTAGCATTTGGGTATAGCAGTTTCTAAAAGATCTCTATCCAACTGGATTGCTCCATGTATTACCTTTTATCTATCATAGCAAACACCTTTCACTGGAGGCCCATGTTCCCGCTCACAATGTGAGAGTCATGGCAGCCTCTAGGGCTCACCTCCATTTCGTCTATATTAACCACATTTGTGGAGCAGCTACCTGGTCCTCGGTTCACGGCCCACTACTGCTTGGATAAAGACTTCTGCAGGCATGCTATGGTTGGTCAGGCTGCTCTCCAAAACCTCTTCCATACTTCATCCACTCCTAGCTGCCTCTCTTACAGGATGCCAGAGATCCATGGGAGGAAGTGGAACCCCTCCACAGGGCCTCACCACTCTGGGGATCCTTCCCTGGCATCTACATCTAGGGTGTCCTCACATGTGATGACTAATTCCTGCTTGTTCCTGGAGATAGCATACTTACTCACCTGTAACAGGTGATCTCCGGGAACAGCAGGAATAAGTCTTCACAACCCACCCATCTCCCCTAGGGGTTGACTCTCTCTCTCTCTTTCCCTATCTATCTCTCTCTCTCTCTTTGTGTCAGCTTTAAACTCAACTGGAGAGAGGTAGTTGGTAAAGGCGGGAAGGCAGCACGTAGGCACTGTGGGATGCTCCCAAAAGCTTTCCTATAGGACGCTGGGGAGCGTTCCCGCACAGGCTCAGTTGGTACCGACGCTACCCACATGTGAAGACTTATTCCTGGTGTTCCCGGAGATCACCTCTTACAGGTGAGTAACTATGCTGTACATGACACACACAGCAGTGGAGCAGGAGCAGCAAGATGCTGCCCACACAGATGTTTGTTTATGTTGGCCACCCACCAGAGGTAAATAGTCACTGATGCCCCCACACATTGTTTTTACATCCACAGGTAGAGGATCTCTGGAAGAAGGGGCGAGAGTTGAGGCTCCATCATAGTGATTACCTTGCCCGCCTCCAGAGGGGGGCGCAGTCAGAGCGTGACGGTGAGTATTGGCAACCTTGCTGCCCAGTAACAAATGTCACATTGGCCCATCAGCCTGTGTGGTGCCTGCATATGTACATGTGTTATGTGACACACATGATAATGTGCTGATGACTGTCATTTTCCACAGAGGGTGATGACAATGATGAACAGCCCACCACATCTGCTTATGCCCTGAGGCGCCCCCCTGCCCACCATGCCACAGAGGTGGAGGTGGTGGTGGTGGATGATGGGGCTGAGGTGGAGGCCGAGGCCAAGGAGGAGGGTGAAGAGCCGGCGGACAGTGCAGTGGAGGAGGGGGCTGATGGGGGCATGGAAGGGGTGGGTGGCGGGGTGGCAGGGGAGGAAGAGGGTGTGGCTGATGTGGGTTTGGGGGGAGGGGTGGAGGAGGGTGTGGAGGGTGGGTGGGAGGTGGGAGGGGGGAGGAGGGGGATGTGTGGGTGTGGGAGGGTGATTGGGAACACAGAGCAGCACAGGGCACTGTGGGCTCCTGCCAGCCACGCCATGTCGATCCACCATCCAGGGCCACACACAGGTCACATGCACATGCCACCACCCAGACCCCTGGCACTATGTATGTGTGTGGTGGCAGGTGTGTGCAGGACCTGTATGTGGCCCTGGATGCCTTGGAGCGGCGTGTGCATTTCCTAGTGCACTCCCACCAGTGGCTGATGGGAGCCATTCAGCGGGTGGCCGCCGAAGTGGAGTGGCTGCCCTGTCGGCGGCCATCCCCTGAAGGGCATCACAGGAGTGTTTGATGGCGCCTGTGACGTCCACACATGTGCCCTGTGCTGTCCTGTGTTCCATCACTGGGTATGCAGCATGCAGGGAGAGGGTGTGGCTGATGTGGGGGTGGGGGGAGGGGTGGAGGAGGGTGTATAGGGCGGGTGGGAGGTGGCAGGGGGGAGGAGGGGGTGTTTGGGGGGAGGGTGATGGGTATTGTCCCTATTTGTGCCATTGTTTGATGTTGTTTTTTTGTAAAATATACACACTGTTTCATAACTCAAAATGGTCACGTGTCTCCCTTACCAACACACTATGGATGCAAGCATGGGATATGTGTGTAGACAGGTATGTGTTGTAAAGGTAGACATGGGTGACATATGTGGACTGGCTCCACATGCAGTCGTGTGGGCTGACCATGTGTGTAGGTGTGTGAGACCAGGGTGGACCCTGAGATGTTGCAATGTAGAGGACATCCCAGGATACGGAGGCACATGCATGCTGTGTGCAATGTGTGGGAACCGTTTCTGATGCAACATGCCTGTGTGCCAATAGTAGAACTGGCAAACCACTACGTCTGCGCTGGCAGGGTGAGATGTGCTGCTGAGCCCAGGAGCTACTCAGGGGTAAAGCTGTTGAGTGGGTCCTGGGACAATACATGTCACAGGGATGGTTGGTGAGTAATCCTATACGTTTGTGGGTGTGCAGGCACGTAGGCAGTGTTGTAGGCAGGGACAATGGTCACACATGTGCGTCCAATGTAGAGGGTATGAAAGGATGAAAACTGTGATGGCTCCCAACACTGGACATGTAGCTTCAGGACATTCCCCCTTTGCAACCCGGGAGGATGTGTAAATCACCACACTGCAGCCCAGGGGCTGGGATCTGACACAGTGCATGGCAAACACAGCATGTGATGGTGTCTGTGCAGTGATACCTGCCAGTACAGACAACCCACCATCGAGGGGCCTGTGTGCGGGACAGAACATGCATTTGCACACTACCTAGGGGAACACAGGGACAAACTTTGGAAAACACACGTATGTACTGGTTAACAGCTGTTTATTTGACACGCAGTTACCTCCTGCGTGGCAGCCCGTGCCTCCCACGGCACACCACCCCCCGCGGTACTGCACCTTGTCCTGGTGCCTCAGGTGCTGGTGCTTGCTGCCGCATTAGGCCCACAATGTCCTCCATGGCATCCGCAATGCGGGCAAGTGTCCCCGAACGCATCTCCTCCCGGATCATTCGCAGCTCCCTGGTATTTTCTCCGATAGCCATGTGTAGACGCTGGAGTGCCTGTGGGTGGGACAGAGGGTGATATGTGAGATTCCTCTCCAGTACCAAGTGTCACACATACACATGTCATGCATATCCCAGAAGAGCAGTCTGCAGAACAGTCATGCCTGCCAAAGCTACCAACTTTTAGATCTGTGTCTCCCATGAGCCATCCCCATGTCTGGAAGGGGTGTGGATGAGGGGTCCTGAGAATCACAGATCTCACACATGGCACATTGCCACATTTTAATATGTCAATGCCAGGTCTGCACACTGCTTGTCTGGGATAGGTCAGATGATCTGAGGGGGCCTGAGACACACATACACATATCTGGGGTGCCCCCATTTCTATAATGCTGGCGCACACTGCAGATTATGTTGTCAAATGATGCTGCGTGACAATACCCATGACGAGGTCTCTGTCACATAGGGTGTCTGGGTGACCTGCGATCATTGTTTTTCTCTTTGGGATTATGTGGGGTATATGGGCAAGAACAGTGTGCATGTGTGTGAGCCCCTCACAAATGCTGACACCTGACAAGCCATGCTACAGGAGGTAGAATCACAGAGGACATAAGACAACCCCCCCCCAACATCAGAACGCTATGCTATGTGGGCAATGTGCAATCATTTTGTGGATGTTAGGACAACCCCGTCGGGATCGTGGGGTATGCTGTTACCCACCTTCTGCATTGCGCCATGCTGCAGCAGTGTGTGTCCGCAGCTCTGCAATGATTGGGTCCATTTCTGGTGGAGGGGTTTCATCTGGCGCTGGTGCATGAATGGGGTGGTGTGTTGTGATCACCTCTGAGCCCTCTGTGGCAGTGACGTCTGGGGTGTGGTCCTCTGGCTCAGGCTGCACGTGTGTGCTTGGGGTCCCATCACCACTACTGGTGCTGCCCCGGGACATTGTGGGTTGGGGCTCTGGCACATCCTCGGCCAATTGCACCTCCTCCTCCTCAGCTGGGGCCATGGTTGTGTAGTCACCTGGGTTGTGGAAGACCATACACAGCACAGATCGGTTTGCATAGTTCAACTACATACAACTGTGTAACACATCCACCCCACAATCAATGTGTGTTTGGCCGTGGCCTGTACATGTGCTACATAGCTACCACTACAGCTCCTGCTACCACTATTAGGCATATATAGGCCAGTACCTAGCACACACATCAATGTGTACATCAGGGGTCCTCAAACTATGGGACGAGGGCCACATGTGGGCCGCCAAGGACATGTATGCAGCCCATTGGGTGTTTTACCGCCTCTGCCAGTCCTCAGGGGCAGCTCTACCCAGGGCCGCCAGCATTCATTGAGCAGCAGCCCAGCTACGTTAACACCTTACAAACCTGCTGCTGCCGCTGCCACCGTGGCAGCAGCATAATCAAGCATCCCGGGGGGAGCTTCTCCTCTCGTGGCTCTGTTAATCCCGCCGTGGGCTGATGAGATTTTCCATCCGGCCCGTGGCGGGATTGACATGGCCGTGAGAAAGGGATACTCTCCCTTCACACGGCTCTGACAAGCCCACACTGAAGCCGCATGGAGGACGCTGCAGAGCAGGGGGGGGGGGCCCCACAGGATGCTTGATTCTGCTGCTGCCACAGTGGAAGCAGCAGCAGTAGCCGTGTTTGGTTTATTTCGTACCCTAGCTGGCCTGATGGGGTGGGAGGAGGTTTGAAGTGGTAATTGGCTATGGGGGGGGGGGAGAGGTAAGACTGGAAGTGTGCTGATGTGGGGGAGGGGGTTAGGACAGGTCATGGCCTTTGGGTGGTGGTAAGATTGGAAGTGGGATGATGAGGGGCTTAGGACTGGAAATGGGCTGAGTGTGGGGCTAAGACAGGAAGTGGGCTGATGGAGGGCCTAGGATAGGGCTCGAAATGTGCTGTTTGGGGTGCTAAGATTGCAAATGGGCTGATGGTGGGGCTAGGAGAGGGCTATCAATGAGCTTTTGGGGGGGCTGGGGTTTGGAAATGCACTTATGGAGGGACTTGGATAGGACTGGAAATGGATGTGGAGCTAGGACTGGTACTGGGCTGATGTTGGTCCAGGGATAGGATTGGAAATGGGCTGATGGGGGGCTAGGACTGGAAATGGGCTGATGCACGGACTAGAGGGGAGCGGATGCTGGGTGTGGCTGGAAATAGACGGGAGGTGAGGTTGGGTGAGGATCAGAATGGGATGGAGCTGGGCAAATGAAATGGTGAGGGAAAAAAACTTTTTGAGGGAGGTAAGAGATATCTACAATTGGACGGATAGTGGGAGAGTAAGTGGGGATTGAGGATGGAGGTCTAACATTTGAGTGGATGAACTAGGAATGCGGAAAGAGCACAAGGAGAAAGATTACTATGTTAAAGCAGATGTAGACAGAGAATGGAAACAATACTAGACGTAGGACGAATGGGACAAATGGAAAGCAGATGATGGGGAGTTAGCAGCAGACCCAAAGAAACCAGACTAACGTGGCTAGAGCAATTGCCACTGGAAAAACAAAACAAAAATTGTTAGGAAACATTCTCTGTATTTTGCATTTATGCAGTGTTAGTTGGGGTTTGTTCATAGTGTTCATTTCAACTATATTCCGGCCCTCCAGTGGTCTGAGGGACAGTGAACTGGCCCCCTGTTTGGAATGTTTGAGGACCCCTGGTGTGCATTATCCCACAGAAGGGCCATCCCTGCTCAGCAGTGCTTAGATTAGACACAGACATAACACGTACAGGTCTGAGAGGGGGCTTGTAGCAGACATGTAGCCACATGTGCAGGGCAGATATAAAAAGGCATGATGCTAATGAAACATGTGGTTGGAGGGCAGCAAAACACAGAGTAAAAGGGGTGGAATGGGGGACAGCACACTCATGAGCCAAAGGCAGAGGGTGGGAGATGATCCAGGGGAGCAGGTATGAGGAGGTGCTAATAAGAAGCCTGATGCATATACAAAGGACAGGTACTCTATGGGTTGGGAGCAGCAAGGTGTGATTTGGGTACCTACCTGCCTGGGGATGGGCAGTGTCCAGTGCCTCTGGCAGTCCATACAGGTATATTGGCCCTAGCCGCTCCGCCAACTCCTGCTCCAGAGGTGTTAGGGAGGGTGTGTAAAGGGCCCTCCCCCTCCAGTGCCCATGGCATGCTGCCGCTCTGCCACCATATGTGCACGCACACCCCTCTTTATGTCATTGAACCTCTTCCTGAGGCTGTCGAGGTCTCTGCTTGGGCCCCTGCCTGTGCAACTGCCTCCTGCACCTCCTCCCACACCTGGGTGCGTGTTGCAACAGTGGTGGTGTTGCTTAGTCGTCCGTATAGGACATCATAATTTTCAAGAACAGACGCCAGCAGGATGTGGTTTTCCTGCTGGGTGAATTTCTGAGCCCTCTTCCATTGCAGAGCTGGCACCGGTATGCGCCTATGTTTTGTAGTCAGAGGACCCTGTGTGGGCTGGGCCGATGGGCCTGCAGCCTCCACAACACTCCCTGCCATATCTGTCTCCTCCCCAACAGGTGGCCCCACCTCCCTCTCCCTGTCCCTCTCCCTCTCCACTCCTGCCCTGTCCTGTGGCTCCATCTCCCTGACAGACATTCCTTCTCTTGCCCTTCTCAGCTCCACCTCACACCTCCCTCCTCTCCCTGCTATCTGCTCTTTACCTCACCTCCTTTCTCAACCACCTGCTCCTTGCCTCCCCTCCTCTCTGTATCCCCTGCTGTACCTCACTTATCCTCCACAACCCAGCCTCTACCACTCTGACCCGCAACACACTAACTTAGCTCTACTAGACAACTGCTTCTCTCTCTCTCTCACTGACACCACACACCTTCTCTCTCCCTCGCCTACCAACAGCCCCTCAATGTGCAGCACGTGTACAGGTTTATTTATAGGGTTTTTTACATTGCGCGTGCGCAGTTGCGTGAGCACATTGACTGCGCGCTGCGCATGCGCAGTTGGCTGTGCACATTGCGCATGCGCCGCCCAGAAGCAGGAAATGCGTGCTTGCGTGCGTACCTTTGTGCATGAGACGTGGCACATGTGCAGTGCTGCATGTGCGCGGGGCATACACCGTGAGCACAGCCAACTGCGCATGCGCAGCCGTTGCGCTCGCGCACCTGCGCACGTGCAACACGCGCTACGTAAAAAAACCCTATAAACAGTCCTGAGCACATGTTGCACGTTGAGGGTTTTTTTGTAGGCGAGGGAGAGAGAAGGTGTGCGTTGGCAGTGACAGAAGGAGCGAGTCAGAATCAGGTGTATTGTGGAGCATGACTGGGTTTGTGATTGGTGTTGGTTGTATTGTGTGGCTGTGTTTCTGTGTGGTGTGTAAGGTGGGTGTCTTGTTTATTGAAGTGGTGTCTGTGTTTGAGTGTGTTAGAGTAGCAATATGGGTAGAGCTTATGGTGGCCTTTGTGTTTGCTGCAGCTGCAGCGGGAGGTGGGCAGGTGGTGCGGTTGCATGACAGGGGAGATGGTGTCTATGGGGCTGAGGCACAGGGCATGGGTGTAGTCCCGCAGCAAATCAGACCTGCAGCTGTGGGGGCAGGGCAGGCAGGGGCTGTGCCCGCACGGCGCAGGAGGCGTGCTGAGGTGCAGGCTCACCAGCCACGCCTCTACAGGCCCAGGGCCCAGCTCCAGGGCATGCGAGAGGACCAGGTCATCTCCCTGTACCGACTGAGCACAGGGGCTATTAGGGAGCTCTATGAGGATGTAAGACCTGACCTCGAGCCCCTGACTGATCGGTCACATGCCATACTGGGTTTGGTCAAGCTCCAAGCTGCCCTACATTTCTTTGCCTCTGGCTGTTTCCAGTCATCTGTGGCTGCAGTGGGTGGCATGAGCCGCCCCACCTTCTCACGCTGTCTCCACCAAGTACTGCGTGCCATGGTCAGCCGGGTGCGGAATTATATTGCCATTCCACACACTAGGCAACAGTGGTGGACCCTGAACCAGGCCTTTGAGGCGTTAGCCGGAATACCACATGTGATGGGAGCTATTGATTGCACACATGTTGCCCTGGTCCCGCCTAGAGACAGGGAGGTAGTGTTCCGCAAACCGCAAACACTATCATTCCCTGAATGTTCAGGTTGTATGTGATGCAAATATGCATATTCTGATGTGGTCCAGGTTTGCAGGGTCCACCCATGACGCCTATATCCTGCATCACTCGGCATTATTCCAACAATTTGAGACAGGACAGTATGAGGACTGCATATTGCTGGGTGGGTGTTTCCCATTTCTGACATGCACATGGTGCTCATGTGACTAGGCGTATGTGCAAATGTGTGTCTTGGAGTAGATCCCTCATTGTGTGTGTGTGTGTCATCTGCCTGTGTGGGATATATGGGGAAGGGGGGGGGGTTGCCCTCCAAATGCGCCCTGCTATGGTGCTGTGTGATGCTGGTTGATTGGATGTGAGCATTTGTGTGGTTGTTACATATTATGTTTTCGCCAATCCATACAGCTACCCCTTGTCTGGTTTCTTAGGTTCCCCCACTCAATCTGTAATAGGGTAGACACCCAGGAAGCTGTAAAAAACATGAGGAGTGATCTAGCTAAGCTTGATGACTGGTCTTAAATTGGCCAGCTGGGATGTCATGGTAGGAAATGTGAGGTCGGCTTTTGGGCTGAAGCATCCAAGGGAGCACTATTGTATAGGGGGTGAAGTACTCTTGTCCACTACAGAAGAGCGGGACCTAGGCGTGGTTGTATCTGCTGATGTCAAAGTAGCTAAACAAGTTGCAAAGGCGAGGGAAAAAGCTAGAAGGCTGGCTGGGTGCATACGGAGATAAATGGCTAGCATAAAACAGGAAGTGAGAATGCCTTTGTATATGTTTTTTGGTGCGACCTCATTTGGAGTATAGTGTGCAATTCTGAACACTGCACCTTCAAGAGGATGTGCACAGGATGGGGTCGGTGCAGAGGGTGGCTACTAAAATGATTAGTGGTCTTCATTATACAGCATATGAAGACAGACCGAAGGACTTAGGATGTACGTCTTGGGGAAAGGAGGGATAGAGGTGATATGATGGAGATGTAGAAATACCTCCGTGGCATATATGTTGAGGGAGAGAGCCTCTGCAAATTGTAAGCAAGTTCAGCTATGAGGGAACATGGGATGAGGGTGGAGGGAGATAGATTCAGGGGTGACATGCCACCATATTTGTTTACTGAATAGTGGTGGATCCATGTAATACTCTCACAGTGTAGGTGGTAGAGATGAGGACAGTAACTGCATTCCAGCAGCATAGGACAAACACAGAGGTCTGTAAAGGTAAAAAGGGGACTGTTGTACCTGTTGATATGGACGGACCAGACTAGATAGGCCAAAGTGGTCCTTTTGTGTGTCCTATTTCAATGTTTGCAATGCTGCATAGTTGTGATGTCATATGTTTCTTTCAGGATGTGTTTATGCATTTGTTTTGCACATAGATACCTGTGTCCCATTTGAGGGGACATGAGCTCCTGCTTTAACTTACCTCATTCTTTCTACAGGTGATGCAGGATATGGGTGTCGCCCCTGGTTGCTGACCCTGTGCGTCAACCATGGACACATGCAGAGCGGAGGTACAATGAGGCCCATGCCACCAGCCGCTCTGTCATAGAGCACACCTTTGGCGTTTTAAAGAGTCGCTTCAGGTGTCCTGGATATGACAGGCGGCGCCTTACAATATACTCCACAGACTGTGGCAGAGATCATCATAGCCTGTTGCATCCTGCACAACATTGCTCTCAGGCACAATATCCCTGCCTGCAGAGATTAATGAGGGTCTGAAGGCTGATCTGACGTGCCCCCCTGTACGTGCCCGTGAGGACACACGGGAGGGCACAGCAATCAGGCGGCAGGTGATTGCACAGCTCTTCTCAGTACGTACTGCATATGCTTCCACATTTGTTGCTATATGTGTGTAGTGCTAATACAGGTTAACATTTGTAGACCACTATCAGTAGGATGCAACACTGCACTGACATGTAACAGACACTGGCTGCCATCCACGTCAATATAAGCATGACTGAGAACCTAACAATGTTGGCAGGGCAGAACAGAGGGCTGAGGTGGATGATGTGGGTTGGTGGTTTTA